>CM035606.1:242500-1577500 GCA_020496755.1 Channa maculata
TAACTATTACTATTCAAGTCTTCAAGCACTGCATTTGATTTATTTATTCCCAAAAAATAAAGGTCCCATTTTCTTGTTGTAAAATGTTAAATGATAAACGAAATGTTAACTGTAGGTTCTGTTCTTTATTTTGGGTTCGATACATTTCCAAACTGTCAGCTGAATATTCAGAAACACAGGCACACGTGGTGCAGCTGAATCATACTGTAGCAGTATCATGCTGAGGAGAAATCAGTTCTGCTTTCTGAGTTGAAGACGTGCTAAGACAAGGTCAGGGGGATTCTCTTCATGTGAACACACACTGACCTTCTGCCTCACTGCCCTTTCACCTTGTTCCTTCCATGCGTTACTTGCTGTAGCCTGTGGATGGAGGTGCACTTTCCTTCTCCAGCATTTGTAGAGTCTTTCGAACTCCCTTCTCCACCCTACGAAAATGCAGCCTCTTCCAGAAGTTCGGCTGCTGCTGGCGACCCCACTCCAGATCCCTGAGGAAGGCCTGCACAGAGAGAGGCCCGGTCACTGACACACACTGTTTTTCCAGAGTTGTTTTCATATTTTTCCTGTCAGAAACACCAAACTCTCATAACTGCACAAACTTATTTTAGCCTGATAAAATGTGTGTTTATGAGATTTTATTATTAGCTAAAACAATGCCACCAAAACCCCATATACAATTACTTTGCCTGTTCTGCCTGTTTGTGTGTCCATTTGTCTCCCTCAGTTTTAGCTGAGCAGGACTCTGCAATGTGCAAGTACCTGAAGAACATCTGACTGGAGGACCTCACATTGGTGGTCTGTCAGTTCCTGTCAGTCATTCGAATTCTGGGGGCACTCGAAAAAGGCCCAGATTTTTAATTTGTGGATGTGATATTTTGTGAGCTAATGTTGACCATTATCATCATCCACATAAACAATAATCAACAATAATATAAACCCTGCACTGGTCGAGCCCTGCATTAAAAAAATCAAAGGATAACTTTGATCAGTTTCTACATTAATCAATCCCCATACAGAGACTAAAATCAACCAAGAATCTTCTTTACTCTCAGGTAATGTCTGTCAGCCTAGAACCTGAATTAGCATGTGTCTGTGCTGTTGTCTCTGCTGTTGTCCAAAGACGAAACACATTACTCAGACACATGATTCAACAAGCTAGTTCCTTCTAAAACATGTGGTCAAGCTGTTTAAAAAAACGTTGGGATGTTGGTGCTGAAAAAGAGGAAATCTTGTGCATGTCCAGGTGACACTGAAGTTACATGTCCTGAATGCTGTTTCTGGATACCTGCTCTGTGTATTTTAGGAAGTGCCAGACTAAAAACCTGCTCCTGGCCAATCAGTGGTAGCAGATCTACCTACAAAGGGCCTTTGTCACATATGAGCTCCGGACATTGTCTGGACTTGCGTCTCACACTGGTAACGCACAGCGGGAGATTCTCCAATCGTCAGAAGCGTCCACATGTGAGAACGTCTGGTTAATTTCAGTGAGGGGTCAGTGCTCACAGGAGGCACAAGATGAAACTTAGGCTGTGGGAAACAGTGTTTGCATCACTCGATTGCTGTGGCAGTCAAGTGACTTCATTAACATGCTTATCTGCTCACTTTAAATCCTCCCTACAATTCGGGACAGAGCAGAGTCTGGATAATGTCGGGGGCGTCTCACTCGGACATTTGCATTCTCACAAACACTGCCTTTAGATAAACTCAGGAGAATTTCAGGATTGAAGCGTATGTGTGAAAAAGGCTCATGTGTCCTGTGTCTCTCTCTCGGTCTCTCTGGTGATTCAGTGTATTTAGACAAACAACTGTTTTGGAATGAAAAAATACAAATATCACCCAATGGTCTCCGCTTGTTTTGGCTGTTGTGCATTTGGACAAATATGGGGACTATTGCACAGACAGAAAACCTAATCCAGGCTGCAGAAAGACACTTAACATGAGTAGAGACAAATCATGGTGAGTTTAGTGTCTGTATGAGGATTGTTAAAAGTTTCTTTTATACTGTTTGTACCTTAAGCTGCTCCTGAACATGCTGGCGGTCCCAGGATGAAGCGTTTTCTCGTATCACTCTGAGGATTGGGTGCCAGTCCTCAGAGATGTCTGTGCCCTCAGTGACTGAAGCCAGGACCTTGACACGTCGGTTGCTTCCGCTGTGGTCCTTGGGAACACTACGGACATAGAGCAACTTCTTCCCCACATCACTGAGAGGGTTCAGATACAAGCTGCACATAAACACAGACATCACATCACATCGACACAGAAACTTGCCATGAATTAGATGTGTGAAAATGTAAATACATTCAACAATGTTTTCAGCATGTCTTTGAAGTCTGCTTTTGGATTATTCATGGAGGCTTCTTGCTCCTTCTACAGGCACCAAAGGACAAGCACCACACTAGGACAGGAGATATACTCAATAAGTAAGTGCTGTTTGAAATGTGTTTGTTGGTTTCAGAGGTAGCTGAGTTTCTGTCATTTTTCTTGAGTCTGCTGATTTAGTCTGTTTTTAATAGAGTTCAGAACTGTAGGTGTAAAGTTTTGATCTTCTGGTGAAGTGGATATTTGCTCTGTTGTTGCTGGTAGTTTCAGCTTAGTAATCACCGAGCGTTCACACCTTTGACAAAGGCACAAGTTAGGTTGGTTTCAATGAGGGGGCGGTTTCAGCTGTAGCCAATTAAGACCATATATAAGGCACCTGTTGGGCTGGAGCGTCAGCCCTTGTGTGAAGACTGACTGCACGAGTCCACTCAGGGAGGACATCAAAACGCACTTTATTTCTAACTTCCTTTTACATCTTCTGTCTCTTTACTTTGCTTCACATTAACCATTCTCTACTCTGGAACGCCAGTTTCTTTGTTTTACCAAGTGTTTTCAGCAGACTCCTGTTCTCCTCTGCAGAAACAGGAATCATACTACGCATTCTACTAGCAGACAACATGTTTTCCACCTGCGCACTTTCACCCGGACCACTTTTTTCACTTTCACCAGCCTCTTTTTCTCTTGCCCTGTGGAACTGCCAGGGGACGGGACTGGACTTCTCTGGAGTCCTCATCGTCATGGGAGACCTGGACATCGACCTGGACAAACCTCAGGTGGCTGACATGTTTGCTCTTTTAAACACATTTGACCTGAGTCTGGTCTTCACTCCTCCGTCCCACAAAGCTGGCAACAACCTCCACCTCAACCTTCTGACTGAGGACGACGTATCAACACATCTCTCACAACAAGCACTTTTCCAACCTCACTCAAGCAGGCCCAGATTTCCCCACTGCTCAAGAAGCCTTCTCTTGATCCCTATGTTGTGGAGAATTACCGACCTGTCTCTTCTTCCATTTCTGGCCAAAACAATGGAACGAGCAGTCTTCATTCAACTCTCAGCCTTTCTCAGACTCAAATGGAACTCCTGACTGTCGTGGAATCTCTTCGAGCTGCAAAAGCTGCAGGTCAGTCTTCTGTCTTAATCCTGTCCTTTCCACCGGATGACACAACTGTCTCATCACGCATTTTTGCCTGTCTCTCAGACATCTCTGCCTGGATGAGAGAGAGAGACATCTTCAGCTCAACCTCTCCAAGACCGAAGTCCTTGTCTCCTCAGCCAGACATTCGAAGCAACACAACATCGGCAGCAACATTGCATCGTCCCCACTAAGTCGACCAGAAATCTGGGGGTCATCATCGAAGAATAACTGAGCTTTAAGGACCACATCTCCTCAGTCTCTAGGGCAGCAGATTTTCCCTCTACAACATCAGGAAGATCACACCCTACATCACGGAATTTACAACCCAACTCATTGTACAGGTGCTGGTCATATCTTGTCTTGATTACTGCAACGCTTTGTTGATGGGGTTACTGGTATGTACAATCAAACGCTTGCATATGATCCAAAATGCGGCAGCTCGCCTCATTTTTAATCAGCCAAAAAAGACCCATGTCACACCACTCTTCACATCTCTACACTGGCTTCCTGTAGCTGCTCGCATCAGGTTCAAATCTGTTTCTTGCTTACAGGGTGGTTAACTCAACACCTCCTGCTTACCTCAACTTCCTCATTCAGGTCTACAATCCTTCCTGTCCGCTGTGGTCTGCCAATACATGACGTGTGGTGGTCAAAGCACCGTACAGAAGACACTAAGCAAAACTCTTCAGTGCAATGATACCATGATGGTGGAACGAGCTACCAAACCCTGCACGCTCAGCAAACTCCCTCCCAATATTCAAAAACAGAACTCTTCCACATCCTTTTATGCACTTAAATCTATTCTATTTAAAAAAAAAAAAAAAGCATCTGCTAAATGATATGTACAGTACTTCAGTACACATATAGCAGCTTAAAACCCAACACAACCACTGACAAAGTTTACTACTTTAAATGTTTGTAGCATAATGGTTTTCTTTTATTTATACAGACACTGTATTTACTACTTACCATGTATGGCACATATACATAGTACCCTCTAAAATATTGGAACAGCAAGGCTAATTTATTTGTTGCTTTACAGCGAAGATGTTTGGGTTTAAAGTCACGTTCGAACAGAACACCCTGACCCATCATGGCCAAACTGGACCACTATAAACATAAAGAACTGATTAAGAGCAAAGGAAAAGAACTAAAAGGAACCAAATACGAACTCAATGACCAAGTCCCATGAGAAATAAACGAACGGCGGAAAATACTCTATGCCATCATGCAACAACACAGACAAAATAAACGTGCATCCCTGACAGAGGACAAACTATACATCAAAGCACAACTCTACCGTGACTCCAGTATAACTCCCTGGCTTTTCTAACGAACACAACATTTATCAAAAACCGACCACAACAACATGCAATAACAAAGCCTCCACCATCATTCGGACCAGATGAATATACATATTCTACTGACTTGAATTTGGACAGATTACACATCCCCTCCCTGCCTTAATGCCTCCTTTTTGTTACACTGTGTTTGTACATATATACACTTGTTTGTTTCTCTGTATTATTGTTTTATCACTTGTACCTCACACTCTCTTATCCACATTGGGCTACATGTATTTTCAACACACACTCACACAGAAACACAAACTCACCAACCACACTATTCACCCCTTACCAAAGTTTATGTGTTCTTTATTTCCTACACTCCTTCCCACTACTCCCTATGCATCAGGATATAATATTCACTTAGGCAGACCAATCATCGCGTCATGTTAATTAAGCTTCTTAATTTACAACCAACCATACAGTCAGTTAAACTAGTATCATGGAATGTGGGTGGCTTCAGAACCCAGATGAAAAAATTGAAATCATTAATCGGGGGCGACTCAGGAAGGTAGAGTGGTTGTCCACCAATCTCAGAGTTGTTGGTTCAATCCCCGGCTCCTCCGGTCACATGTTGAAGTGTCCTTGAGCAAGACACAGAACCCCAACTTAGTTGCTCCTGGTGAGTGTTGGCCAGCTGCATAGCAGCTCCCCCATCGGTGTATGAGTGTGTGTGTGATTGTGAGTGTGAATGGGTGAATAAGAAGCAGTGTAAAGCGCTTTGAGTGCCAATAGGTAGAAAAGCGCTATATAAGTGCAGAACATTTACCATTTAATCATCTGGCTAAGCTAAAAGCTGATATAGGCTTCTTACAGGAAACACATTTGAACAATGCAGACCTGCCAAACCTAACATTTAAACATTATGACAAAATATTCTCATCAACAGCAAGCAAAGAGGTGCGTTGATATTAATTAAAAAAACATCCCATTAGTCCTCAACACACCTGTGGTTGACTCAGAAGGAAGATTTGTTATTATAAAAATCATCAATTAATCACACAAAGCTGACACTTGTTAAAATTTACGATCCATCTTTTTTCCATAATCTATTTTCATTATTATGTGACTCAACAAACATTATTATCACTGGAGACTTTAATACTGTCATAAATCCCAAAATTGATCGCTCAAATACATCTGGCAACACAAGAAACTTTACAGAAATAATAAAACAGTAAATGAATTACAATGGACTCAGTGACAGCTGGAGACTAAATAATCCTGCATCTAGAGAACATACTTACTTTTCCCCTCCACATCACACCTTCTCCCAAATTGATTTTTTTCTGTATCAGTAACCCACTCAACAAACAAGTAACTGAAACCACAATTCACTCAATCATAATCAGTGACCACGCACCCATCACGACTCCAAGACACTCAATTTGATAATCTCAGAAAGAGAGAGCGGGCATCCTTTCTGGAAATTAAAGACTCTACTGTATGGATACCAAACCATCAGTACTATGGGAAACAGGCAGAGCAGTACTCAGAGGTAAAAGAATATATCTTACTCATCATATAAGAAAAAACGAGAACAAGAACTGGAAAACAAACTGGAACAACGGCTTAAAGAATTAACAAACTCACTCTCCATTAATCCCAGTGAACAAACTAAGAATGATTTAAAGAATCATAAAATGCAATACGACAGTATCCTACATAGAAAAAACACAATTCCTTATTCAGCAACTTAAATATGAACAGTTGGAATATAGCAACAAAACAGGTAAATATTTAGCAAATGAACTCCAACGTAAAAAAGAAAGAGCAATCATCCCATCCATAAGGATCCACACAGGTCAAACTGTCAACAACCCGGAGGATATCAATAACTTCTTTCAAAATTTCTCCAGTAACCTATACTCCTCTGATCATAGTGTAATCAGTCAGATATAGACACCTTTGCCAAATGCCAAATAATAAATGACCAGGTCCTGATGGATTTCCAGCAGAGTTCTACAAACACTTCTGGCAAATCTTATCACCATTATTTTACAGAGTCACCACGGAAATAAAATCTACCTCAACAATACCTACACACGAACTAAAACCCAACAAAGACCCAGCCCATCCTTCCAGTTACCAGCCTCTCTCACTTATCAACACAGATCTAAAGATAATCACCAAAGCACTAGTTACTAGAGCAGATACGCTCATGATAGTCCACCCAGACCAAACAGGATTCATCAAAAAAAGGAACCCATCAGACAATGTCCGGAGACTATTTAACGTAATGACCCTGTCACAACAAAAACATACTTAAACTTTAATTATATCATTAGACACAGAAAAGGCATTTGATAAAGTTAACTGGACTTTTCTTTTCAGCATCATTCACAAGTTTGGCTTCCGAGAGTCTTTCATCCACTGGATAAAAAGGGCCACTGTAATCACAAATGGGGTCCCCTCAAAGAGTTTTACACTGGGGAACCAGACAGGGATGCCCACTCTCGCCATCTTTATTTGCCATCTTTATTGAACTGCTAGCAGCAGCCATACGACAAAATGTCAGGATTAAAGGAATCCAGGACACAAACACACGTCACAAAATTAGTCTTTATTCAGATGACATATTACTACACTTACAGGACCCCTACAGCTCACTAAAGAAACATTTCATATTATTAATACATTTTCTCTAATCTCAAATTACACAATAAATTGGAACAAATCAACAATACTTCCACTCTCTGAAGATGCCTGGGATTCTGCAGCACAGGAACCCCTCCTTCCATTTCATACTGGCAAAAATAAATATTAAGGCATTAATATTTCCCCCAGGCTGTCAGAGCTTTTCAATCTCAACTAGACCCCTATAATAAAGAAAATAGAAGACGGTCTCAGACGCTGGACAAGCCTTCCAATTTCACTCATTGGACAAATTGCTACAGTAAAAATTAAGATCTTACCACAAATCAACTATTTGTTCTCAATGCTTCCTACAGCTCCCACAGATAATTGGTTCAAATCACTTGACTCACTAACATGTCACTTTTACTGGAAAAACAAAAAACCTAGAATCTCACTGTCAACAGCCTTGCACCTAATTTCCAACATTACCTACTAGCAACACAACTGCAATACCTAGTCAAATGGATTCAAAAGGATAATTACAACAACTCATGGATAGACCTAGAACAGAATCGATGTAAACCCATATCAGTCTCAGATCTCGCTTTTATGCCACAATCAGTCAAAAAAATGACGTCTGGCACAACCCAGACTTTGAATTACACAATACCCCTATCCACTTTCCAGCCCCTCCTACCCCTCCTCACTTCTCCAATCGATGCACCTTCACAAGCAAACATACACTGTACATAGGTTTGCCATATCTCACGCTGTTGTTATGACGTTATGTTTTGTATTGTGTGATTTGTACTGTTTTTGTTGTTTGTAGTGTCTGTATTTCAAGAAATGTACAATTGTTGTATAGGTTAAGCCCAATAACTGTGCAATGACTGACTTTTTTTGTCTTTTCTCAGATTCAAAATGACTTTCTTTCTGGGTTTCTGGTTGATATATACTTTTTAAACAATAAATACAGTCTTCATAGGCTATATGTCGAAGTGTCTCTGGGCAAGACACTGAACCGTCAACAGCCCTTTCCCACCCCCAGCTGTGCAGTGCCGGTCCAAGCCCGGTAGAATTTGAGGAGTGTTGTGTCAGGAAGGGCATCCAGGGTAAAAACCGCCAAATCAACATGTGGCAATAAGCCGCTGTGGAACCCTAAACTCACGGGATAAGCCAAAAGGGCCAAAAAACATAAAACAGTCTTCATAGACAAAACCCAAGGCTAAATCCAAGATTAGACATTTAGAATTACTTCAAGTTTCTTCTTTCTAACTCATGTCTTATATCCATCTTTTGATCCTAAACCCCTTTTCATTGTACAGCAAACACAACTGAAGCTGTAGTGAAGAGCTACTTACTGCACGGTGTGAATGCTGGGGTGCTCCCTGCAGGCGTCCACTAGAGCCAGAGCGGCGTTGTCTCCAATGTTGTTGTAGGCCACATTGAGCTCCTGGAGACCAGTATGCTTCTTGAGCCTCTTTGCCAATTCCAGGGCTGCCTCGTCTTCCATCCCAGTGTGCATCAGAGAGAGGTGTGTCAGCGTCTCATTCTGTGGCAGGGCCTCCACCAGTGTGCGGACTCCAGAGTCCAGCAGAGGGTTGTCACACAGACTGGAGAAGACATTGGAAGAAAAAAAATTATTATCTGCACCCCTGCATTTCTGTCAAAAAATGCAACCTTTCTCTCAGAAAATTGTTCCAGTTGCAAATATTGTGGTATTCACGTGCTTATTTTTGTTGTTTGCACTGGAACAACACAAAAAAACAGAGAAGAAAAGTCAAACCTGATAAAAATTCACACAGGACTCAAAAATGGACTGGACAAAATTATTGGGACCTTGTCAAAATGGTAAGAAATTATTGCTTTTATAGCATGTGTTGCTCCTCTACTTTGTATTTAGACACACCTGTGGGCAATATAGTAACCACACGCAACCAGTTAAAATGAAGAAAAGTTGACTCAACCTTTGTGTTGTGTGTCACACTGAGCAGTGGAGAAAAGAAAGAAGTGTAAAGAGTTGTCTGTGGATGTGAGCGAAAAATTGTGGAAAAACATGGACAATCTCAAGGCTACAAGTCCATCCTTAGAGATCTTAATGTTCCTGTGTCCACTTTGTGTAATATCATCAAGAGGTTTACAGCCCATGGCACTGTAGCTAAGCTCCCTGGACATGGACAGAAGAGCAAAATGAATGAAAAATTACAACAAAGGATTGTTGAAATGGTGGATAAAGAACCCTAATTAATTTCCAAACAAATTCAAGCTGATCTACAGACACAGGGCACAATAGTGTCAGCTCATACTATCAGTCATCCTCTGAATGACAAGGTATGGTAGGAGACCCAGGAGGACACCGCTGCTGACACAAAGCCATAAAAAAGCAAGACTGGAGTTTGCCAAAACTTATGTGACAAAACCACAATCCTTCTGGAAGAACATACTGTGGACATATGAGACAAAAGTAGAGCTTTTTGGTAAAGGACATCACGGCACTGTTTACAGTAAAAGAAATGAGGCCTTCAAAGAAAAGATCAGTCCAAAGAATTTTGGGACGCAACGAAGTGGCCATTGTCAGAAAGCTGCGTCGCCACCAGAGTTCATGGGTCTTCCAGCAGGACAATGACCCCAAACACACTTCAAAAAGCACTTAGAAATGGTTCCAAACAAAGCGCTGGAGAGTCCTGAAATGGCCAGCAACGAGTCCTGATCTGAACCCCATAGAACACCTGTGGAGAGATCTCAAAACAGCAGTTTCCAAATTCCAAAGTAAGGGTGCTGATATTTTTGGCCGCATGTGTGTATATGTATCTCTCTCTCTCTCTATCTATCTATATACATATAGAAATGGATATAGATATATAGCGGAGTGCAGGAAATAGTCTGCTGCATGAACACTAGTCCCACCATGATTGTTGACATGCCAACATATTTCATATATAGTTTGATGACTATATTTCTACAGCAAATTCTTTGTGTAACCATCTTCAGAAAAAGCAGGTGATTGTCTGCATGAACTAATATAACATTAAAATCTAAGAAACTGTCTTTAAATGATAGTGTTTAGTTTTATGTATCCATCACTGAAGTCAGCAGTTACAATGTTTTTCTGTACTTTCCTGGTTTAAATTTCAAAAGAAGCAGCATCTGTACAGCAAAGCTGAATCATATTCACTGTCTGCCTATGTATAACTTGACTTAGTAAAAGCCCTAATTTACTGGCTATAAAATCTTTTCTATTTCTTTTTTAATGCTACACTCAATGCCAAACTAGTAGGAATGTACTATTTAACAATTAAAAAACAAATGAAGTTTAGCCTTACTGTAGAGATCTAACATCACTCTTGGGGTCTAGTAGCAAATCTCTCAGGATGATGCAGGACTCAGGACCCAGGCTGTTAAACTGCAGACTAGAGACACACACACAGTAGATACATGCTAGAAAAACATGGGAGTCATCGAGTCAATCAAAAATACACAGCAGTAATGAAG
The DNA here is from genome assembly GCA_020496755.1 of Channa maculata. NCBI lineage: Eukaryota > Metazoa > Chordata > Actinopteri > Anabantiformes > Channidae > Channa > Channa maculata. The sequence continues at coordinate 253,371 of CM035606.1, forward strand.
ACTGTATTTTACACTGTAGTAACTCAGTTAATGGTTAGGATCTGAAACACTTTTAAAAGATTTTATGTGATTGCTTATACTGTATACAAACTCTCACTTCCCAAAAATGTAGGACATTGTGCAAAATGTAAATAATTGAAATATTTTTGATGGTAAATAGCACAAATAGAACAAATAGAAAAGTGATTACTATTATTTGGGGTTTTAATGGCTGGTTTCAATTTGGACCCAGTTTCAAGTTGGAAAAATACCTACATTCATAGAAGCTGCAGTGAATCGCTTTGTAGGAGCCTTTTGTTCACTGTGTAATTTCGCTATAGAGACCAGTAGGTGTCACTGTTGTAATGTAGTGAGCAATCAATATTTCAACGATAAAGCAGAGGTTTAATGGGCCTTGCAGTTATTGGAACGATAACATCGAATTTAATTTGAGCAAATACTGTTCAACATATAAATCAAATTTCTAACTTTCAGTACTTAATGTTGTCTCCTTACTATTTACAAAAAAAGTTTAAATAATTTGCAAAGCACTGTATTCACTTTTTGTTCATGTGTTACTGAGTTTCCTAACTCTTTTGTAAATGAGTTTTGTATTTCACTGTCAAGACATCTCCTGTGCAGACCCAAACCAAAAAGTGTGATTTAATTTCTTAATACTTATGATTATGGTGTAATTTGCCAGCTGTATATGCCCTCGTTTGGCTGAGGAAAGGCTCCATACTGTATGACACATGCCTCCCTGAGCCTAGTGTGAACACCAGCTGCTTCTAATGTTGTTACTGATTTAAAACCTAGATTCAGATATTTGTGACCCTCATCTATTTACAAAGTACAGGTTGTTCAAACACTGCTAAAGGTAATGTGATACAGAAAGATGAAGCAGTAGTGGGTACAGTACTGGTACATTGCGTACACTGTTTAGCATCAGGCAAAAACCCATCTTTCCCATCAAAATTGTTTTCTTAGTCTAAAATCTTCACTGCAAACCACAATAGTTTTGGTCTTTGCCTCACTTGAGGTTACGTGTGTGTCTGAAGGCAGGACACAAGATCTGAAGCATGTCATTAGTCAGGAGACAGGAGGACAGGTCCAGCTTTTCAAGGTAATAACTACAGGGGGACAACATACATAACAATGTTAAACAATAATCTTAACATTTAAATACAGAGACACTGAAAACACTAATATTGCTAATACTACTAATAGTTTCAGCATGCCAGTACATTTAGCAAGTTATCAAGTTCCTCAGCAAACATACAGCTAATATACAGAAAATGCAGCACAAAATAAGTAACTTCACAAATCTGCTGTGGTGATCACAACTTTGTCTAGTTTATCTACTTTCAAACGTTCCACTTTACCTTGCAGGGGTGCATGAAAGCACAGAACTCAGCACGAAGCACTTGAGTGACGTCATTCGAATGTTGGTGAGGGGGATGCTTCTGATTGAGGACAGAACCTCTGCAGTCACTCTTGGGTTCTGAAACTCATACAGAAGGACCAGCAGATCCATCAGCTCCTCTGGAGGTTGTGGCTTGCTGAGCTCTAGCATTAAATAGGGAAGTCAAATTGTTGTCCATAAAACTTTCTGACAGCAGAGTTAAAGTGCATCTGAGGAGCACGGAAATACAACAAATTCCACAATTCTTCGGTTAGGCTGGGCTCAACCACTTTACCTAAATGGATCCAGTATCAGTTTAGTCAATGATAACATCCTGTTTAGAAAATGGTCCAAAGCTCAATGTAAGGGATTGTATGGAAGTTTTTCAAGCTGGCCTTAATACAAAATGTAGACGTTTGTAATCAACAGGTCTTGGTCACCACTAACTGTTCCTGCTTTCTACAGTGTTGTGAATGTTTTGGAACACGTCTCCAATATACGGTATGCGAACAACATGTACTATACAGTCCTTGCTCCATGCTTTTCTAAGTTCAGCTGAGATTCATTAAATGCCCCCCTAAACTATATATTTAGTATCTTAGTTAAGGACGGGAATTAAGAAACTAATGCATTTGAAAATTCAGAAGGGTATGTCTCTATTATGTCTCTAAATTAGATATTTACAGTTCAAAGCACACATGATGGATAGTCCAACAAATACCATCCATGTCCTATTTAAACTAAGGTAAACTAAACATTTTCAGACATGACAACAAAACATACTGTATAAAACAGACAGTAAATAGAATGTATATTACCTCTGACAAGGTACTTTCTAAGGGCGCCTGTGATCTGGGCAACAGTGGTGCTCTGAATGCTGCAGCCAAGTTGCTGGAGAAGAACACGGTTCCCATAATGCAACAGTCCACCCATGAAGATGGGGTACAACTCAAAAGGCTTGCCTTCACTGTACTGTTTTGTCTGAGGGCCATGTACTCCCAGGAGGCTTTGCTCCACCTGATCCAGGACATCCTCGTTGTAACTATCCTCGGTGCGGAACAACTCAGCTGCCATGGTTCTGGCTATGCTGCCTTTATTGTAACTGCTGATTTTCTCATAAAGCTTTGGAAAAAGCTTGAGAAGGTTGAACACAGCAAATATTCTGAGAGGAATGAATTTAGAGAGAATGTTAAAGAGGGCAGTGACATCTTCACTTGCCTGACCAATGGCCATAGACACCTGACTGGTGAACTTCTCCAGAGCAGATTTGTTCTCTCCCAATACCACGTACAGAGCTGCCAGGTACTCCTGCATGGCTGGGACTGCAAATACATAACGCCTCTGGTCATGCTCATCTGGTATTTCTGGTAAATTCTTAACATTTTCTACACAGGGAGCCAAGAAAAAGTCTAGCACATCAGTCCGAAACATGGCAAGCTGACGTAGCTCCTCATCCGTCTTGGTTTTGCCGCCAATCCACTGTTCCAGTTCCTTCTCAGAGAAAGACGTGCGTTTGTATGTCACACCATCAAACGCCAGTTTACCAACTGTGCGAACAACATACAACATCAGAGAACTTTGGTGCTCCTGAATGGGCACATTTGTTCCCATTCCTGTGCCAAGCACCTCACCCCCAAAGTTAAGCCTGAGGAAACTGGTGTATATGCCAGTCAGTGTGCGGATGGGTGCATTAGCATCAGTGAAGTGGAGGAAGTGTAAGTTAGCACATGTAAGCCAGCAGTAAGAGGGGAGAAAGCAGGCTGCAGCCAGCTGGGTTTGACTCTGGAGGTTTAGGTACAGGAGCTCTATAAGAGCATGGGCCTCCTGGTTCCGACCAGTCTCCTTGCTATGCTGCAATAGGCGGCTGGTGAAGTATGCCCGCTGGCGGTCTGGGTCATTGAAGCCACAAATCTGTGCATAGCGGTTCACGTACTTCTGAGGGATACGGTCAACGGCAGACAGCCTCGTGGTAACCAAGATGCTCGCCTGTGAAACATACAGAAGAAAATTCTCTATTTACGAACAAGAAATATTAAAATCAAGACATATCCGAAATGAACAAGGATTAAAAATATACATTTTTTTAATTACTTAGATCTGTAAACTGTTGGCCTGGGTGCACTTCACTTATTTTAAACAGTTAGCAATGAGCTGTGGTATATTGGCACAATCTCAACTATTTTTGCAAATCCAACAAATGCCCGTATGTCCTGTACGACCTAGCATTTCTGTCTAATCACTGCAACTTTAACATACTCTGTCATGTCCCTCTCAGTTCTGTGAGGTGAACTGCTTTGCACTCTGTACACAAACAAAATTCATTTATTTAACACTTTTCTAATGCAAATCAGAACGGCTGAAACATGCAGACAACAAAAAAATCCCAGTGACCGAGGCTGTTGTGTCCAGACCTACTGCAAGTGCAGAAAGAATCAAGGTTAAATGAGCATGGTTAGTGGTAATTATGCTGTTGTATAACTTACAGTGATTTACTGGAACTGATTACTAAACTTCTGACTAGAACAGATTGCCTTTTTGATATTTAATTATATTTAAAAAAGAATCCAAAATCTCATCTGAACTCATTGTAAAATATGTGAACTTTTTAGAAAAGTTCCTGTGAAATCACTAATTTTATGCTGCAACAATCATTAAAGAAAGAATCAGCAAAATCCTTAAGGATAGAATCCTGGATAAATAACTTTAAACACACACACACACACACACACACACACACACACACACACTTGGCAAGTGTCTGATATCTGCCAAACCTGACCCCAACCATTCCACTCTGTGTCAACTTGGAGTACTTGTATATCTAATAATACCAATATTGACTCAGAGAAACGGAAGAGAAAAAACTAACACCTGTAGGCATAGTGGTTTGTCTCTTACCTCAGGCAGAAGGTATTTCCTCAGCAGGTTCACCACCACTACATCTGGAGGTAGTGCCTCATTAGGGTCACTACAGAGCTCTGTCGAACCAATACGGAAGTCCAGATTCATCTTCTCCATCCCATTGAAGAGGAAGAGCACATCCTTGGCCTGGTTTCCCTCCCCACTGAGCAGGGGGTGTTTTTTCAGGTGGAGGTACTTTCTGCTCACCAGGTCCCTTAAAGAAGCTGCCCTGTGTTGTGAGGGTGTGTTGTCAGTGTACAAGATCAGTCAGTGGCCCTCATGCAAGAAAATATTTATATATTTGTCGCACATTTCTCCTAATGTTTCCTGTGAGGTGTGTTTGTGAAAAGGAATTTATAGGAAAAGTAAGTAAGATCGCCTCCACAGTAAAGATAGTAATTCTACTAATTACTGATTTTATTATTAAATATACTAACTTTTGTAATCACACATATGTGACACTAAGTAAGAAAAAGCCATCTTACTTTGACAGCTGGCTGAGGTCCTCACATGTGAAAGGCACCAATAGCTTGAAGTGATTTAAGGTGGTCCCATTGCACCAGTCCAGGACTAGTTTTCGGACCACTGTACTTTTCCCTGTTCCCACAGCACCATAGAGCAGCACATTGAGCCCCCGACCCTCAGTGCAGGCATCAGTGGCGTCAAAGAGCTGTTCCACCGTCAAAGAGGGGCTGGAAGTGGCCTGAGTTTGAAAAGAGGAGCCAAGCAGTCCTGCTCTCTCCTCAGGCTTTCTTTCCAGGATCAGTGGATCCACATGCATGGTTTCTGGGCTGAAGTAACCTCCAAACTGTTTTTCCTCCTGAGGAAGATGGCTGAACCACAGAAAAAGCTTCTTCTTATGGATCTCGATAGGGTCTATGGTGAGAGAGAAACAAGAAGTGTGTTCTTACTCATTAAGGTATTCTCTGTTCAGCTAGGCAATACATGTAATGAATGTGTTTAATGCAAATTTCTGTTTTTGAATGAGATGAAAAAATGTCCATGTTAAAAAAAACAAGATTGTTACGTCTTCTGCTGTCACTCATATAGTAGCACCAGTATTATTCAATTGAATTCAACTTTATTTATATAGCACCAATTCACAACAAAGTCATATCAAGGCACTTTAAAGAATAAAGTCAAGACTATGGCGCAGGAAGGTAGAGCGGTTGTCCACCAATCTCACAGTTGTTGGTTTAATCCCGAAGTGTCCTTGAGCAAGACACTGGACCCCAACTTAGTTGTTCCTGGTGAGTGTTGGCCAGCTGCATAGCAGGTCCCCCATCGGTGTATGAGTGTGTGTGTGATTGTCAGTGTGAATGGGTGAATAAGCAGCAGTGTAAAGTGCTTTGAGTGCCAATAGGTAGAAAAGTGCTATATAAGTGCAGAACATTTACCATTTACTATAAAGATGTATTGAGAAAACCCAACAATTCCCCCTTGAGCAAGCCCTAGGAGACAGTGGAGAGGAAAAACTCCCTTTAACGGAAGAAACCTCCAGCAGAACCAGGCTCAGGGTGGACGGCCATCTGCCATGAACGGTTGGGGTGAGTGGAAAGTGAAGAGAGAAAAGAAAAAGAGCAACAAAAGCAACAACAAAACATTGGGCAGGTTGGTAGGACCAGTAGCTGCACACTGGAAAACACACAGATTTAAATCCCGGGGACACCTGCAGAAACGGACAGAGAGAGGGGGACAGACAAAGACAACTACGGGAGAAAACATACAGAGTTAATGTCATACAATGGTGACAATTGTGAGGTGGGAGGAGAGGAGAGATGGTCAAGAGGAGGAAAGGAGCTCAGTGCATCAGGGGGTGGGTCCCCCAGCAGTCTAAGCCTATAGCAGCATAACTAACTATAAGCTTTATCAAAGAGGAAGGTTTTAAGCCTAAACTTAAAAGTAGAGAGGGTGTCTGCTTCCCGAATCTGAATCCGAAACTGGGAGCTGGTTCACTGGAGAGGAGCTTGATAGATAAACGCTCCACCTCACATTCTACCTTTGGAAATTCAGGGAACCTCAAGTAGGCCTGCATTCTGAGATCGAAGTGGTCTATTGGGATGATATGGTGCTATGAGGTCTTCTATATATGATGGAGCCTGACCATTCAGAGCTTTATATGTAAGAAGCAGGGTTTTAAATTCTTTTCTAGATTTAATGGGAAGCCAATGGAGAGAAGCTAGTGAAGGTGAAATATGATCTCTCTTGCTAGTTCCAGTCAGCACTCTTGCTGCAGCATTTTGGATTAATTGCAGGCTCTTTAGGGAGTTACTGGGGCATCCTGAAAGTAGGGAATTACAGTAGTCCAACCTAGAAGTAACAAATGCATGGACCAGTTTTTAGGCATCACTTTGAGACAGGATGCTACTAATTTTAGCAATGTTCCGTAGGTGGAAGAAGGCTGTTCTAGAGATTTGTTTTGTATGTGAGGTAAAGGACAAATACCGGTCAAAGATAACTCCAAGGTTCCTTGCAGTAGTACTCGAGGCAATGGAAATTTATGGAGTGCTTTCTAATAATGTTGCCTAAAGAAGACACATATAAAGTAAAAAGTATTGGTCCTAACACAGAGCCTTGTGGAACTCCATAGCTAACCTTTGTGTGCATGGAGGAATTATCATCGACATGAAAAAATTGAAGTCTATCAGACAGATAAGATTTAAACTAACCTATAGCAGTTCCCTTAATCCCAATTTCATGTTCCAGTCTCTGTAATAAAATGTTGTGATCAATGGTATCGAATGCAGCACTAAGATCTAACAGAACAAGTATAGAGACTAGTTCATTATCTGATGCATTATCTGGCAGCCATAGAAACTAAAGACAGCAAATAATACCAAAGAAACGTCAAGTTGATTTGGAAATAGTATACATCTCTTTGTGCAAGTTTTACATTTGTAAAGTAACACTGTGCGTAAATAAAAGCCATAGAATTATCCATCTCTACTGTGTGTACTGTTTCTGAATAGTTTCAAACAGCCCACCGTCAGAGTGTAGGTCACCTGTGTTTTGGAAGTGTTCAGAGCCCAGTGTGCACTTGGATAGGTCTTACTTTTTTGTTATTGTTGCACACCTGCTCTTAGTGATATTTTTTACAATGTTTAAATATGTAAAAGGAGAACAGAAATAGTGAATAGGATTAGTAATAATTTCCTTTTTTAATGTAGCACGTGTCCCTAGTTACTGGGGAATTGCCTATAGGTTTAATAATTTAATAATCCATTTGACTGTTTTATAGTTTATATAGACAAACATAAAATGTGAGTTGTCCAGACCACTGAAAAACTTGATCTGAACTGATCTCAGCATTGATGCTGAGATGAGATAATTTCTGTCTAGTCAGAGCACTTTATTAAAACAGAATATTCTGACTATTCTAATATGGGTAAAGCTTAAAAACCACTGGAAGAGCAGACTGACTAAGACTAAAGAATATGAGCAACTAGATGGCATCATATGAACTAAAAAAAAAAACTCCTCCAGATGATCATTTGATGGAGTTTTTCAGCTTGAAACAGAGAGATATTTTAATTTAGGAAGGGCAGGGGAAAAAACTCCCCCAGCCAGAACCATATGATGCAAGTTAAAAATTGGTAAATTAGCCTTTAAGGAAATAGTAATAATGCTTCAAACTGAGCTCTGTACCTGCATCTGACATGGTGGTGGAGCAGAAAGTCCTGAAGTGAAAGCCATTGGTGGAGCAGAGTAAAACATCCACCCTCCTCTTGCACCTCCATGTTGCATGCAGCTGACTCAGTTGTCTGAGAAACACAACAAATAATACATCAAATGAGTTTAGTTGGTATAGTGCACAATCCTTATAGGATCCAAATCAACTAAAACAAGCTTGAAAAGTTAATTTAATTCCACATTCAACTCTTTCCACACTATGTCAGTTATTAAAATTCATAGATCTGCATCAAAAGACGGCTTAATTGCAGCTGTTAGTGGCTTGTAGGCTTGTCAGTATACCTGCTACAACCTGCACGCTGCCTGAAATCCAAGCAAACCAACAAAGTTTATGCCCTGTAATTCAAGCAGGACATGTCTAATGCTTTTCTGAGAAATCCACACTCAGAAAGCTGTAACTGGCCCTGCAGGTTATGGAGAGCTTCCTTGTATTGCAGTATACAGACTGAAGTGGGAATATGAAGCAACACGATAAGTGGCTTCATATGATACCGAGCATATTAGAGATGAACACTATCATGAGGCCACATATTTTTTTAATAAGAAAAAAAAAGAAAAACTTAAATGCACCTTTTTATTATGACCATCCTATAATTATCACCTTTTCATATCTCAGTAGTAGAGTTCAAACTGTTAAAGGCTTCTAGATCAATATACATATTGATCCAAAATATTATACCCATTGCCTTTGAAACGGTGTACTGGTAATGCACATTTCTATGCTGAGTGTATCCTCTTTTTTGCCTTTGGCACCACAGCAAATGACCCTTCTTCAGACTACAGCAGCAGACCTGACAGTTTATTTTTTTCTAAATCCAGAGTTTATTGGAATAGGTTCATTGCAATGTTTAAATTCTTAAGGTTCATTGTTTATCAATCAATAAAAGTCTGGTTTTCAAAGGTTTTTGAAATTGAAGACAGATCTTGATGCCAGCAGAATCCTACAGCACAGTTTCAGTAAATGCAAAACAATTGACTATGGTCAGAAGAAAATAAACTACTGTTGTACTTAGCACAAAGAAGCCGACTATTGGCTTTACTTAATTACCAAGATGAGGTAATTCAATGATTGCCTTGATCTGATGGGAGAGACAACATAAACAAAAAACCGAGGAAACCCTGGTTGGTTCATACACCTGGTATAGGGCTATACTATATTCAGTTGTATTGCAGGTTGATCCTGAACCGCTTCTCTGGTATTCTTTTAAAAACATCCTTTATTTTGTGTAATGTGTTACATTTACGTGTACTGATGATGTCATTAGTCATTATGGCTTTTATGGTTGCCTTTGTAGTTTACCTTTTAAGTTTGTTGTCCAGTTGTCAAGGAAAAATGCATAGCAAGGTTTTATTACAAGATAGTTCAGTTCAGCTCAGCTACTGAAGGGAGCAGATGTGGACTACAAGAACTGGAGCAAAGGAACTGACTACAAGGTAGTGGTGACCGCAACAAGGTAGACAAGTGAAAGGTTCAGTGTGTAGTTGTGGAGGCACGTGGGTTTCTTACCAACTTCTATGGGTTCAGCCATACTTTGAGAAATGGGTTCTGTGGATTTAGCTATACTTTGGGAAACTTGTTGATGATGATTTTTAACGCGTTTGTGAGATTACTGTTCTTAAACTTGTATTTACAATTAGTCCGTTATCGGCTAAGTTTAGAGACAAATACAATAAATGTTCAAATTTCGACATGCAACAATATCCGGAGTGAAGTACTTGTTGGACCATCAGATACGAGTAAGATCGCCTCTACATTAGTAAGAAACCTTCTCTAAATGGGCTAAACACTACTCAGCGACTAATGGAAGGAGAAGTTGATCCTGCTAGCGTGGAAATACAACAGGCAAAGCCAAGTCTTAAGGCCAAAGAGAACGGTTTGCAAAATCTGATAGACACAAGAAAGGTCAAGTTGGACCAGCTGGTGAAACGAAACAGCAAGAGAGGTCGTTTAATGGAGGATGACGACTGCGTGGAGGAGCTTGAAAACAAACTGTTGACAGAGTTCAACCAATTGTTTGGTGAGTCTACGAGATACAAATACCTCAGTCAAAGAAACAAGAAGCGACGATTAGAGCAAAGAAAGAACAATTGGAAATGAAGGCTGCTCTTGCAGCAGCTAATCCTCAAATTCAGATCTTAAGGAAACATAGAGGCTCCGTGGTGTCATGTGGTTCAAAAGAGCAGAGCACAGAGGACTTGAAAGGCAAAACAGTTTATTAATCACAAGTCAATGTAACCGGGGGAGGAGACTCGGGACCGGAGAGGGAGGCGGAGGTGGCCGGGAAGCAGTAGGGGGCTCTGAGGAGAAAAGAGAGGTGAGTGATATATGGCACGGGGAAAATAGGCAGGATAAGTGATCTTACTGTGGGCGGAGGTGTGGAGCTATGGCGGAGATCAGGTAGGGCAGGAGAGGAGCACAGCAGGAGACCAGGAACAAAGTACAACAAAAAAGCAAAGTGACAACTAAGGCAAGTAGCAACAGAAAAAACGCAGCAGAGCAGACTAGAATTCAGACCCTGAACAGACGTCCACTGGGATGCTGTCATCAGGCAAGCAGGTAACAAACTAACATAGGAATCTCAGAAGAACAGACAAACTCGAACTCGAACAGCCATGACGCATGCTTTGTTTAGGTGTCCCAACGATTTGACTGAAATTCAGGATAAACACCATAGGTTTTATGCTTAACGTTCTCATATGGTTCCTAGCTTTAGAGGAGATCCTCTAGATTATAGACTCTTCATCAAAGCTTTCGAACATGGGGTGGAGAGTAAAACTGAGGATGACAGTGATTGGCTCTACTTTTTAAAGCGGTACACAAGTGGACAACCTAGGGAGGTGGTGCGAAGTTGCTTTCATATGGAACCAAGCCAAGGATATTAAAAGGCTAAGAAGCTTTTAAGGGAGCGTTTTGGCAATGAGTATAAGATATCAGAAGCCTACATCGAGAAGGCAAACAATTAAGGCTGAGGATGGTGAAGTGCTCATTTCATTCGCTCTTTTACTAACTAGTTGTGTAAACGCAATTGCAGAGTTGGAATATATGGAAGAGCTTAATGCTGCAGCCAACATACAGGTGATTCTTTCTAAGCTTCCATACGAGTTCAGAAAGAATTGGAAGAATGTGGCTTATTACATTTCTAAAAAAAACACTAGCGTAAGGCTACATTTATAGATGTAGTGGATTTTGTATTTGCATAACAGACAAACCTAACACACATAAAGTGGCCTTTAAGTATCAAGCCAGGGAGGGCAAGTGGTGGTAAAAAGAGCTTCACCATTACTGCAAAGCAATTGCACACTCAAAAGGATGCGAGCGTAGAGCCTAGCTCTAACAAAAAAAGGCCCTTCTAGTATCATCAAAGCCTCACCTAAGTCTTATCTTTTTGCCATGAGGAACATACTTTTGAACACTTTAAAAAAAACTCCATAATTTTTCTTACAAGGATACGAAAGACCTTCTCAAGAGCAAAGGTTTATGCTTCAGGTGTCCTAAACAGGACATATGAGTAAGTGCTGTCAGGAGGAAGTAAACTGCCAGACCTCCTCAGGGGTGCACCCTACTTTGCTACATGTGAAGATCAAGAAGGAGAGAGTCTGTAGATGGTGGTGAACAGGCATTGATCAGCCGATTCGTAAACAGCAGATGTAATCAAAACTTTGATGCCGGGCCTGGGAGCACAGAGGGCATTCTTGCCCTAGTTCCTGTCTGAGTGAAGGCAAAAAAGGGCAACAAAGAAATTACTTCGTATGCATTCTTGGATCCTGGCACCATAGCTACGTTTTGCGCAGATAAACTTGAGCTGAATCTACATGGGAAAAAGGTTTACCTTCTCCTTACAACTATGGGGGAAAACAAGGCCATGACCAGTAACTTGGTAACAGAGTTTAAGTAAGTCACCTTGAATCAAATAACTTTGTAGAGCTAAATGAGGTTTTTTCACAAAAGGGCATTCCACTGAGCAAGGACAACATCCCATGACAAGAAGATGTAGATAAGTGCCCGCATCTTAAAGGAGTGCAAATACCTCTCATTAGCGCAGAAATAGGACTGTTGATTGGAACTAATGTTGCCAAGGTGATGGAATCAGAGGAAGTAATTCCTAGCATCAACAATGGGCCTTATGCAGTCAGAACTAGAATGGGTTGGACAGTCAATGAGCCACTGAAAGAAGGTGGTTGCAACAGAACCAAAGATGAAGTAACGCAAGCAGCGTCAAATTGTATATCCTTGGCCAAGCTGGAAGACCTGTGGTATCAACAGTTTCATTATGACTTTCCTGAGGGTTGTCAAGAGGGGACGCATGAGATGTCTAAGGCAAATCGTCTGATCATGGATAGAGTGTCACAATCTGCTAGACTGGTAAACGGACCTAATCTCCCATTAAAGGATTTGGACAATAAAATGCCAAACAATCATGCCGTAGCAGAACAACATGCTACAACTCTGAAGAGGAAGTTTCTCAGGAATCCCTCATTTAGGGTGTAGTATATTGCATGAATGATATGATCACCAAAGAATATGCAGTGAAGGTTCCAGATTAGGACCTTGGCTGCAGTGATGGAAAGGTTTGGTACGTTCCTCATCATGGGGTGTATCACCCTAAAAAGCTTAAGCTTCATTTGGTGTTTGACTGTGGCACGTCTTATCAGGGAACCTCGTTGAATGAGCAGCTCCTTCAAGGACCAAATCTTACTAGCACAATAATTGGCGTTCTGACTGGGCTTCTGGGCCTGTGGAAATAGTGGCGGATGTGGAAGCTATGTTCCACCAGGTAAAGGTCCCGTCAGAAGACGCTGACCTACTCAGATTCTTGTGGTGGCCAGATAGTGAAGTTAGTGAGCTGATGGCAGAATACAAGATGGAGGTGCATCTGTTCGGAGCCACTTCATCTCCCTATTGTGCTAGCTATGCTCTCAGGCGATGCGCAGAAGACAACACACATCTGATTGATGCCTGCACACTAAATATGGTGCTGCGAAATTTTTATTTGGAAGACTGTCCAAATAAAAACTGCCCATTGGATTGGGCGAGTCTCTTTACCACAGTTTGAAGACTATATGTCAGATGGGTGGCTTCAGATTAAATAAGGATGAGATAGGGATGAGATGAGACGGTGCCTGAACATCTTGCCCATTGTCGGTCCCATTGGGTAAAAAGTCTAGAGCAGTTAAATTACTTTGGAATTGAAAGATATTTCAAACCAAAAAGCTTTGGTCTGCTCGACTGCATCATTTTGCAGACGCTAGTAAAGATGGCTATGGGACAGTGACAGCAAAACTTTAGTAACCAAGCTCACAGTGCCTTTGTGTTGGGAAAGGCAAGAGTTGCCCCCCTAAAGCCCATGACTATCCCTCGTTTGGAGCGTACTGCAGATACCTTAGCAGTACGTATGGACAAAAGGCTAAGGAAGGAATTGGAGCTACAACTGGAGGACTCTGTGTATTGGATTGATAGTACAGCAGTGATAAATTACATCAGCAATGAGACATCAAGGTTTCGCACGTTTGTAGCCAATAGAGTGTGGGCGATTCAGCAGACCTCAACAGTCTCACAGTGGCAAAACGTAAACTCTCAGCTTAATCCGGCAGACGATGCATCAAGGGGACAGAACGTATCTGGACCTGATTTCCTTATACAGCCAGTCCAGAAGTGGCAAAGGAATCCAGACTTGAAAGAGATTGAAGTAACCGATCTTGAGGTTAAAAGCAATGTGACAGTAAATGTTCTCGTACTTGAACAAAACACCGATATAATGCAAAGGTTGATAGAGTACTACTAATCATGGACACGCTTAAAGCAGGCCGTAGTGTGGCTGCTGAGATTGAAAGATATGCTTCTAATTTTGTCCAGAAGGAGAAAGGAGCTGAGGGAAAATATCATCCAAGATCTGTCTTCTCCAGTACTTATAATGAGACATTGGTAACGACTGATCTCCGATCGGTGTGGTAAATATTGGTAACCTGTGAAATAGGAAGAAAGAAGACCATAGAAGATTAGTCAGGATGTTGTTGTATTTTGAACACAAGTAATTTAGTACGTGTTTCCAACATTAAGTGTGAATGTTTCTAATATTGGAGCACAAACAGGGCCCGGGTACGTATGAGCCAACCAGGGGTTCCTCCGTTTTTTGTTTATGTTGTGTATTGTGTATCGTGTAATGTATTGTGAATTTTGTTACGTTTAGGTGTACTGATGATGTAATTTGATGGTTGCCTTTGTAATTTACCTTTTAAGTTGTTGTCATTTGGAAACAATGCAGGGCAAAGGTTTGTTACAAGAGAGTTCAGTTCAGCTTCTGTGACGTTTTCCTGTTGTAAGCTCAACAGTTAATTCCTTCTTTTTAAGAATGTTCCAAACTGTTGTATTGGCCACTACCTATATTTTTATTCTTCTTCACATGCACACACCTCTTTGGATATCATGTTCAGAGTTTCAGGGAACAGCTAACATACTGTATGCACATGTAACACTCAGAACAACCTTCAGGCCTCAGCAGTTTGTTCCATTATTAATAAGCCACAGAAAATGTATGTGTGTGTGTAAAAAAATGGCTGTAATTCCTAATTAACATTATCACATAACATTTTGTTTCTTAAGAAAAAGCTTGGAGTTGGGGAGCTTACGTTTGCAATGCTAACTTAGCTCCCTTAAAAACACATCTATACCAGGGAACGGGCGTGTCATGCACAGTGTAATTCATTTTAATGACAAAAACCAAGCTGTGTGAATCTGGAACTGGTGCAACATATAGCAGTAGTAATATCACTTAGGCATCATGAGAGCAGGAGGGAAGGTCTGTGTGAGCCACACACAGACAGCTAAACAAAGATGCTCAGCTTCCTCTGCTCCACCACAATCAAAGTGGATCATTTTAGGTGGTGGTGAAATGTTTACACTATGATGTAAAAACAAAAATTTCAGCGACTCCACCCAGCATCAATGTGGTCTCCAGCACCTGTGACTATACCCAGGGTAAGTCATGCAATTCCATAATCAGTGGAGCACTTCTATCTAAAGAACTCGAACCTGTTAGCACAAAAAACGCTCTGCCAGCTGGGTGAGGCTGTTTTTCAACTGTTCCCTAAATTATTTCTGTCCTCATGGACGAGTCACTACATTTACACACAAACACTGACTGAGCCTGAGAATTAGTCACCAGCAGCGTCTCAGGCCAACAACTGCTACAATGCATCACTTGTGACCTCCTCCCAAAAAATGGGAGGAGGTCACAAGTGTGTAACTATTGTGTTAAGGAGGAGCTAAAGCACAAGTCCTGAGCTTGTAAAAGAAAGAGCGATGTGACTCCAGGAGGACACACAAGACCAATGTTAAAGAACATAACAGTCACTGACCTGAGTAGTGAACTCATGTTTCTGTTGTGCTGCCTCTTCCTGTCAGGGAGCAATCTGTGAACGACAGCCAGCATATGACATGAGACAAGTGGAGCAGAAACCAATTTAAAGGCAGCCTGTGGACTACTAGTAACACAATGAAGCTATGTTTTCATGTACAGGGCACTGTTTTGTTTGTATCTTATGCATATAAGTGTCTGTCAACATTCTCAAACTACTAGTAAATGTAAAATACTAGTAGAATGTAAAAAGGAGGCTACTCCAAAGTCACAGAAGATAATGATTGCCAGCTGCTGGACTTCATGGATTCACACACTCTCACGATCTCTCCCTCACACACACCAGTTTGGATGTCAGTTGGTCATAACAGCATATGAACATCTGCTAGGCAAATCCAAAGAAATCTGATATGTATCGTCATCATAAATGAATAATTTGAATGCATACTAATTCCAAGCTATCTGCCAGCTCTCAATAGCACAATCTACACGCCACGTTTGACATTTGTTTGTACTTTAGGTTAAACTGTTGCATTTTCTTAATAAAAAAAAAAACTAAACAGGTAAAGATCATGGAAACAACGAGATGAACATGATGTTAGTGTGAGGGATTTCGCGGGACAAAGGTTAGCGCTACTTGATGTGGGGCAAACGCAGCCATCTGCTTCTACTTTAGAGACGCTCCATAACTTAAATTCGTTATTCTACAAGTCTACTGTTTCTTCCACACCGGATGCTCAAGGTGAAGACAAGCGCCTGTAACAACAAATCTGTTGGGGATTGTTAATGTCACTCACAGGTTATTTGACAGTCTGAATATCCACCGCCTCCTCAAGAGACGGTAAAACAGAGGAAACTATCCCCGACCTTGGTGTGTCAGCAGCTGTGACCCCGCTCACTGAGCAGAACCTTCATGACTGACTCATTCATTCTATCCTTTTTCTTGCTGCCAACTTATCTAGGCGTTGGTAAATCCTCACTGTACAGACACACACATCTTCCTCCCTGATATGTTTTAGAGATTAGAGAAACCTGTACCAAGGTATTTACAGTCAGCCTATACTTCCGCTTCATGGCAAAGAGATAGCATCTCTCCGCGTCCGGTACGACTCTTTCAGAATAAAACAAAAGCAAAACACATTACAGTTATCCTTTTTATATAATTAAGTTTAAGTTACCGTTACAAAGAATACAACTCAGTTATTGTCTACTGCTATTGTAATGTACTTATTGAAAGTATATTATTCTCTTGCAAAAACCTTACAAACGTTGCCCAATTTTTTTAATTTATTAAGTGGGTGAGTTTATATTTTTAGCTTTTAATTTGAAGGCTGTATGTCCAAAACGGAAATGCTGTTTGCAGGGTATCTGTGCTTGCCTGTCATGACATCGCTTTGTAATTTTCAAAATAAACTTTAACTTGACACAAACATCCAGAGGAGAACACAGTTTCTGGAACAGATGGTACTACCCCTGAGAGCCCCAACCTTAACATCAAGTCAGTCTGAAATTACATGAAGAGACAGACACTGAAACAGGCTAAATCCACATAAGAGCTGAGTCAAGTTCACCAAAATGTTTGGAACAACTTTCCTGCCAAAATGTGAGCAAGTGCACTGGCAAAGTGTGATCACAGCAAATTGATATGGTTAATGAAACATTCTATACCTAAAACGACTCAATATTAGATTGCTTGTTATGAATTTTAGTAAAACGTCCTGCAAAAGAAAAGAGACCAAACAATGAATGGCAGTAATAAAAATATGTCAATGGTCTGCACTTATATAATGCTTTTCTACCTATTGGCACTCAAAGCGCTTTACACTGCTTCTTATTCACCCATTCACACTCACAATCACACACCGATGGGGGAGCTGCTATGCAGCTGGCCAACACTCACTGGGAGCAACTAAGTTGGGGTTCAGTGTCTTGCTCAAGGACACTTTGACATGTGACCGGAGGAGCTGGGGATTGAACCAACAACCGCTCTACCTTCCTGCGCCACAGTCGCCCACATGTAAGGACTAGTTAAACATATAAATACCCAAACAAATACATGAATACACATTTTGTTCAAATAAAAATATAGTTTTATTTATGAAAACGTTTTTTTCTTATTTATTGCTTTCTGTATCTTCTGCTAAGTTCTGTATGTCAGTCTGAGCTCTTTCTAACCTGCCCATGGTCCAAGCATGTGTACAACTATTTCATACAAGTTATAAACACTAGCCTGCATTTATGAGAGTATAAAACCTTAGAAATAGTCAATGGGAAACCACAGTATACAACATGTAAAATATGCAGTGACACCCACTTTGGGGTTTAACAAGCCTTTTTGTGCATACGCAACTATTTTTTTTTCCTATGTGTAAAAACTAAATTTACAGAAAAGTTGTGACACTGTAAAAAATGGGAATGCTATGATTTGCAAATCACTTGAAAGCAATTTCTGATTGTAAATTATACAAAGACAACAAATCAAATGTTTTTGAAGAATATATGCTCACATTGAATCTGATGCCAGCAGCATAATCTAATTTCAAATGATTTCCAAACCACAGGATTCTTCTTTTATATATGTCTCTTTTTTTGGAAATAGTTTTTTTTGTTTACATTCATCTAACTAGCTGTCCTATACCAGTGTAAAATTACTCTGGAAACGTGTAAATACTGTACACTGTGCAGTATGTGTATACATACTGCATAAACTCTGCTTCTGCTTCTTCTGTAGAGAATTGCTGCCATCTTCTGGATGAGCTCCATCTGCCTATTGCATTTAGCTGTTGTCTTTTTTTTTTTTAATCACACTATTTTATTTCATTGTGTTTGTTTTGCAAACATTCAGAGATGACATCAAACAAAGAAGCTCTGTTGAATTGGAAAAGGCGATGAGGGAAAAGATGAAAGTCTTATTTTGACACTGCGCGGGCGGAAGCTGCGTCTCTCTCTGTGGACTGGTCTCCGGTAGCTTGATCGCAGTGGTACTTGTGACAGGCTCAGTGAGCAGCGTCCGACCTGCAGCATGGCATCAGAAGAGCTGGCTCGGAAGCTGCAGTCGCGCCTGGCCGCTACGCAGGAGGCTGAGCCGAGGCCGGAGCCCGAGCAGAGCCCGGTCCGACCCAAACAGCAGGAGCCAGAGGGAGCCTGCGGCGACTCGTCCTCCGAACTCTCCGCCAAATTGACCCGCAGACTGGACATTAACGAGGGCACCGCTGCTCCACGACCGACCCGCGTCTTCAACCCCTACACGGAGTTCAAGGAGTTCTCTCGTAAACAGATTAAGGACATGGAGGCGATGTTTAGACGGTAAGGCTGGAGCTAACGGTTCTTTCTTTGTCTGACATGTTTATCTGCGGTCTGGGGGTTGGGACTGAGGGAGCACGTCGGGCTGGCAGCTTATGATGAGATTAGGCTGCTGCTGACGTGATGCCCGCAGGTGATGAACGCGGCTCTCGGCTTGGCGTTCGGTTCTCGGTGGAGGCCTGTGTTCGCCTCATACTCCTACGTTTTGTCCGTCAGTGTGTCGTGATCAGTGGACAGACCTCTGAGCTGTTGTGTTATTGTAGCCGAGGTTGAGCAATCGCACTCTACTTCCCCCGGATTATCATGCTCGGTTCACTGGTGATGGTGTGTTGTTGTTCTATGCTCCAAAATATTCATCAGAAAATGATGGAGTCAAATGAATCTATTTAATTTCCTCAGTGTTTCTATGTTCTTTCCTGTAAATTGTTATAGATCAAACTAAAAACAAACAAGGCCAAAATGATTTAATCTGCTAATTATTTGGTCTGAAAAATTGGGAAAAATGTCCCGAACAGTGTATTCTGTTTAGTCTAATCAGCTTTAGATAAGCCAGTCTTAAAATGACTCTTGTCCTGTCTCTTTTTCATTCTTACTTCCTCCAACGTCACCTTTTTTTTTTTTTGACCGTTTGCTCATTCAACCATTCAATTCAATTCAATTAAACTTTATTTGAATTGAATAAAGTTCATATATCATATATCAGTGCTTAAATGTGATGGACTTTTTTCAACCTTTACCTCCACTATTTGGGTCCTGAAAAGACTATGTGTCAGGTTGCACCATGTCAGATACATCTCGTCAGCATTTACCGTAAATAAATATACGTTTTGGATTGGTCTGGTATCTTTCGATAGCTAAGGCTGAAGGTATTGGATCAGCATGGGATGCAAAAATTGTGCATTGGGACATGCTCAAGCAGAAATTGTTGCTGTTCTCTGATTGGAGAGAAGGGGGAGCCTCACTCAAACACTTTTAGAAGTGAGAATCTCCGATGTATGTCACAGGAGCCCTCCACTCCCCTCTCCACATGAGATAAGTTATGGACAATATTTAAATAAAAAATGTAGAAAAAATGTTGCACACTTTACCAGAGCAGATGTCTTTGGGTTGCCTGCTTGTTGCATGGACAAAACCAAGTTGAACTATTTGTAAGCTCTAAAATGCTCATTTAAATGTAAATTTAAATAGAAATAGGAAATGTTATTCATTATGTTATTCATATTATTTGGGGCTGTGTGTTGGTGTGCTTGTCAACCTGAGGAGAAGGATAGCTATTGTTTGTCCATTTCCTCAGGGTTGGACTCTGCTCCAACCAACAACAGGGTCTTTGTGCCTGAATGCTGCTGGAATCTCACGTCTGTGCTCTGTTTCTACATGAAGAAGTGATAGGCATGAGTGATTACTCTGTATACTTGAGAGAAGAGTAGTCAGTTTTGGTAACATCTTATGCACGAATAAAGCAAAAGTATCGATTTGCTGGTTGCAGCCTCTGAAACGAGTGTTAGTCAAACAAAATAACAAATTCTGAGATGAACAACAAATCAGTTACAGAACAAAATAATTAACTAATGAATTAATAGCAATAATAATTATTTTTCAGATCTACTCTTTAACAGGAGGATATATCTAGTTTTACACTGTTATGTTTATGGATACATGACATGATGTAGATTTTTCAGAACTGCAGCATAAAACTCTTTTGGCAGAAAAGATACAGAAGTACTTGTGCTGGCTTCCTCTGTTCATCTATTGTTTGCTGCTTAATCTGTGGCTGTTTTGCTGCAGCAGCAGGCCAAACAAGGAATCTGTGAGTGAGCTAAGTGCTAATGGAAGCCATTTTAAAAGAACTTCTTTACTTGGATTTACCACATTGTGTCCCTGGGCAAGACACTGAACCCCTAACAGCCCATTCCCCTCCCCAGATGTGCAGTGCCGGTCCAAGCCCGGTAGAAATTGGGGAGGGTTGCTTCAGGAAGGGCATCCAGCGTAAAAACTGTGCCAAATCACCATGCGGACAATGATCTGCTGTGGCGACCCTGAACTCACGGGATAAGCCGAAAGGACCAAAAAAATTGTCACTCAACACTAAACTGTGGCCTGAAGGTATTAATTAAGCTCTGTGATAGACCAAAGGGAGGGTGGGGGTACTGTCAAATTCCAGTGGGATTCTCACAGTTTTTTAGGTAGAGTGGTTGTCCACCAATCTCACAGTTGTTGGTTCAATCCCCGGATCCTCCAGTCACATGTTGAAGTGTCTTTGAGCAAGACACTGAACCCCAACTTAGTTGCTCCCGGTGAGCGTTGGCCAGCTGCATAGCAGCTCCCCCATCGGTGTATGAATGTGTGTGTGTGATTGTGAGTGTGAATGGGTGAATACGAAGCAGTGTAAAGTGCTTTGAGTGCCAATAGGTAGAAAAGTGCTATATAATTGCAGAACATTTACCATCTTTTTTTTTAGAGGGCAGGACAAGACTCAGCATCCAGCCTGAACATACTCTGACCCATAGGAAAGTGTCTGTACCATTATCAAATTTTTATTTTCTATAACCGTAAAATCCTCATCAATCCATTGCAAATCTAGCAAAAACAGAAATTCTCACACATATTCTTCTGCCAAAAAAAGTATGATGACAACCGGTCACAGTTGTCACTGAAAAGATGAAAATAAATAATGATGATTTGAGGTGAGATCCTGGATGGAGAAACGGGAAAATATAGTTTTTAAAATTATTCTGAGAAACATGACCATGTCTGTCGGTAAATAGATCTTAAGACTTTTAAACAGACATTTTCCACCTCTGTCTACCTGCGCTTAATATAAAGATAATGTCAGTTTTCCAGGTTGTAAATCTTACAAACTTGACGAATTTGATGCAATTTTATTATTTCACCACTTTTGAAAAGATCATCTACCAGGAGAATAGTGGACATCCTGAGAGACTTTATGTGTTTTATTTGGCCAAAAATGTTAGCTACGAAGTGGTTGTATAATAACATTAGCTGATGGGCTTAATCATTTTTAATTTTTTTAAATTAAAAATTGCCCAGTGTTTCTACCGATTTTCACTTTTCACTGTCTTCTTAGTTGGTGACATTTCACAAAGCAGTGAAATGATAAAACTGTCAGATTTACAATATTAAAAAGATTACAGCATCATGCCATTTGTAAACTCCCCATCAGAGGAACATGGCCACCATGAGACTATGGTCTCTGGCGCTTTATTTAAGGGGTACAAACACTCCGTTATGCCCTCTGTCCACAACCCTAACCCTCAAAAGCTGCACATCTCCTTGAAAGTTTTTCTACTTTTTCAACAACTTTTTGTAGTAAAATATGGGCAAACATCGGTGGATTTTTAACTTAACTTCACTCATATTGTGCTGCAACATGAACATAAGCGCTTAATCCTACTAAGACCATAAATTTATGAATTTCTTGTTAAACATGTTATTTAAAATACTTTTCCCTATAGCATTTTCTATCATGGATCCTGCTGAAATATTGGGAAGTTTGAGTTAAAGCCATTTCTCCATTACACTGGTCCAGACAGAAAACCTCTCTGTTAGCTCTGACTGCTGATGGAGATAGTCATGAATGTTTGGTTAAACTTTGGTGATCTCATTAGTTTTAGTTTTTGGAGACACTTCGTAGTATTTTAGGCTAGGATAAGGTGGCAGGTCATGTTTTTGATGGCTTTCTGAAAATCTCTATTTATTAAATAGATTTCAGTGAGTCATTTATCACTAAAAGAAAACCTTTCAATGGCTGATCTGAGATCTCATTTACCATACTGCATATTTGAGATATCTAAGCCACTTGGATTTCCCAAACCTTTGACCTTTGGCTCATTGAGTTTGTTTTGGTGGCTATTCAGAGGACTGTGACTGCCCTCATTGTTTGGAATGAGTTTTCCCTCATATGGAAAACCGGAAGCCTCTACATATTGCGCAGGGGTTAGATAAGCTGGGGCTGTGAATAGGCAGGAATCCACTGGCTCCATCTCACAACCTGGTTTTTAACAGCCAAACATGTTTGTCATGTTCCCCATGCAAGTCCACAGTCTCTTTAGTCACTATTCTTTTGTTGCGCTGATCTCAGTCCCACAGTCCACTTTCCCACGGAGCATCCTCCGCCTGCTGACCCACTTTTCTTCCACATAGAGCTTTTGGCTTAAAGGCACATTTCATTGTTTGCCATACATTATCAAGCTGTAATAATAATACTTAAATTGTATTGGTATGGCAGAAACTAATATTTTCAATAGAACAAGTTGCTCGTGTATGCTGATGAATGCACCAAATTCAAATTCAGCTTTTGGATTTTATATTGACAGGTCACTGAATAATAGGAGCATGTTTTACCCTGTGGTATAAATCTACAGTATGCTGCTCTAACATGAACTGCAGCAAAGAGCTTTATAAGCTGAGCTGGGTCATGATGGGGGAGATGAGAATACATTTGGAGAAATGGAGTTCTCTAGTCCCAAATGCTCCAGCATCTATAATTAACAAGGAAGCTCAGTGAGCTCAAGCAACAATGTAGCTTAGACCGGAGTGTTGCAGGCAACGTGGCATCAATTCCCTCTAATTATTTACCAAACCTCCTGACTGATACAAGTGCTTTCACACAACAGTTCATCAGGTTCCTTCTCACAGTTTCTTAACCTTAATGTTCCACGTGCTGTCATTGATACGGCACACGCTCACTATTTTTATCCTTCCTCCATTTTTATTTTTTGAAACTGTGTGCTTTGTGTCTGTCCATAGTTCAATGGATTCTCATTAAAATTTAAGAGGTTATCTTCTGACAAAACTTGTGAAAACACCTGCTCCTGAGTTGCGAGGGCAAGCTGTCGGATTTATACTGTTAAAAAGATTTTTTTTTTTCATTAAAATATTGCTCAATGTTTCTACCAATTTTCACTTTTCACTGTCTTCTTAGTTGGTGACATTTCACAAAGCAGTGAAATGATAAAACTGTCAGATTTACAATGTTGAAAAGATTAGAGCATCATGCCATTTGTAAACTTCCCATCAGAGGAACATGGCCATCTTGAGAATATGGTCTGTGATGCTCTATTTAAGGGGTACAAACACAGCATTATTGACCCTCCGTTATGCCCTCTAACCCTAACAACCTTAACCCTCAAAAGCTGCACATCTCCTTGAAAGTCTTCCTAATTTTTTTTTTAGTAAAATATGCAGCAAATGTCGGCTAAATTATTTAAAATTTTCAAATTAAATTTGGAAACAAGGCTAATAGGACTGAGGCAGAGAAAAGAAAATCACCAGTTTTACTTTTAAAAGTGAGCCACTGTCACAAAAGGGTGATATTTTGAAGGGCTGTCAGTATAAACATAAATGCAGCAAAAAATTGCAAAGACATTCCTAATCACAGATAATGGTGAGTCTTTCTAAAACAAATTTAGATGTTTGGTTTGTACAAAGAGATACACAAAGATGACAGCGGACTCCCATGTGAGTAATAACTGCCGTGTCCATGGTCAGATGGCAACAGGGGAACGGCCTGCTTCAGCATGCTGCTGGCATTCCTGTGCTCCCACAAAGAAGAACCCAACCAATCCACAGGGGCCTTTGTCTTCATGGGACTGGAATGTTGTGCCAGGAGAGGATGGCATCCCCCATCCCTGGCTAGAAACAGTCCATAATGCATATTAAGAGGGGTTTATATGGGGGCAGTTGTTACAATTATAGTCAGTAAAATATAACTCTATTCAAATACTTACGTCTATATTTGACCCTTTCATTCAAGTAGTGTTGGATCAAGGGTGTGTAGAGGGCTGATGAACAGTTGTTGGTGCAGTTGTCAGATAATTAGATTAACATTTGGTTTTATGTGTGTCTGTGGGTGGGGAGTGTGGCTGTTTGCTACAAAAAGTCCCTTCATAACACAGGAATGTGGTGTTGCTGCTCCCGTGTAATTCTAGTGTGAGTTTGGCAAAATAGTAAAACACTAAATGTTTGAATTTCCCTGAGACTGCTCCACATGCTTCCATCATCATTGAGTTGTTCAATATTCAGGACCACAAATGTCTCTCAAGCATGTACTGTAGTTATAAATATAACATTATATGACCTGAGCATATTTTCCTGTTTTGCCTCCTCCTACCTTTGGCCTTCACAATTGCCTGAAAACTTGAGTTGCTTGTTTTTAAAGGCATGGATGGAGCCGCCCCCCCCCCCTTTTTCCCTCTCTCTCTCTCTCTCTCTACCTCTCTACCTCTCTCTCTCTCTCTCTCTCTCTATCTCTCTACCTCTCTACCTCTCTACCTCTCTCTCTCTCTCTCTCTACCTCTCTCTCCTCTCTACTCTCTCTCTCTACCTCTCTCTCTCTCTCTCTCTCTCTCTCTCTCTACCTCTCTACTCTCTCTACCTCTCTCTCTCTCTCTCTCTCTACCTCTCTCTCTCTCTCTCTCTCTCTCTCTCTCTCTCTCTGGCTCTGAGATCTGCTCAACACTTGTTGTTGACTGTTCCCTGGTCCAAGGTGGAGACTGAAGAGAGGTCCAGTATTAGAGAAACAACCTCTGTGTCATATTCCTTGTTTCATTTTACATTTTTTCCTCTGATGTACTTGAACTCTAATGCATTCTCATAATCTTGTTTTTTCCATTTTTATTTTGTCTGTTAAGCTTATGAAAAGTTCTATAGAAGTTCTATAAAAATGTTCTTGTATTATTGGAGCCACAACAAATGGTCAGAATGCATTTGTAAATGATTTTGCTTTCTCTATTTTCACTTAAATTATGTTGTATTAAGTACAGACTAATAGGGACAAAATGCCCCCCCCCCCGCCAAATAAATCCGCATGACCTCAATGTACCTCATGCTGACTGGCTGGGAGTCCCAGGTGGTCATTGAAGTCATTAAATTGTTAACACTGCAAGGGTCTGTTGAGGTCACCTGTTGATCACTGTCTAACCTGAACATCGTGTATTGTTAGGGTCATATGAGACGTGAGACTCTCAACCAGTCATTTCCAGCAACCTTAAGCAAGTTCATTTGCCACCAAGAAAGACCTTCAGGATTAAATGGTAGATGGTAAATGATTAATAAGATGGGGATGAATGAGAATCTCCAAAGACAAGTAGTCAGAATACTTTCTAAAGCCAATGTATTTAGAATAAATGTAGTTTTCTTTAGTTAAAATATTAATTTCTGGTTCGGACATAAGGATTCATAAGGATTCTCCACATTGTGTTAAAATGGCACAAACAGTTCACTCTGCAAAGTTAGCAGCTGAAGTTTGTAGCCTAGTTCCAAATCAGAACTTTCAGAATTTGGATCAAGTAAGTTATGAGAAATGATGAGTCTGATTTAGTAGCTATACTTTCATATTAAATTAAACATTTGAGTAAATTACATGTCAGGTCAGACGACCAAGTCTGGTGTTGAGGAAAAAGGATAATCAGAACCAACAATTATGAAGTAAATGCTGTAGAAATTCTGTATATAGAATCTGAATTGTGCATTTTCAGGTGTAAGTATACTTTGAATGATGGCAGGGTTTTACAGTGTGGTGATGCCGTGTCAGGCCGATGGTGAACAGATCCTTATGAGGCAGTTGTGATATCGGAAAACAAAGGAATGAGCTCCTTGTGGCCTTCTGAAGGACTGGGAAACACAACAGTTTTGATTCGTCTTACTCTGGGATCAGCAGGCCTGATACTGTAGTGTGTGTTCACACAGACAGCTGTGGAAGACTGCTATAAATACTCTTCCTATCAGAACCAAGCCTCTGTGGGCTTTGTCTCTGGTGATAACAGCTGGCTTACTGGCTGCTGAAGTCTCACAGTAATGTGCAGTCATGACTGAGGGAAGAGATTTGAAGATTGATGTTGAGCCAGTGAAAGAAGAACAATTCACGGCAACAAATAAAAAAAGAAGTTTGTACAACAATAACACTCTCATTAGCTTGGAATGCGGCCACAAGCCAGGATTTAGTGTTTTCTCAGTTTGTACTGTAGATTTTATGAGAGAGCGAGGAAGAAAATATTAAGCTAAAATAAAATATAACACTTTGAAACAAAACATTTGTAAAAAATAAAAGGTCAATAATTGGAACATTATTCCACCTGATTTTAATATGTTTTCAGTAGTGGGCACCATAGACTTAGTTCCCCTGGTTCCCTGGTTCAAAAAGTAGTTTAACTTTTTCATAGTTCCTAGAACTGCTGCGTGAGTTGACACTCTTTTTGTGTGTCCACATCAGAAGAATTTCAAAGGGGAATAGTTCTTATAACATTACTTTGAGGGACTTTCTAGCTCCTACTTCAGCGTATATGCATTTTCAGCCTAATAACAACATTGAGTTTTGTAATTTAATTGAACACTGAGCCTGTGAGTGCTGCTAGCTGAGGATTTTCATCCTGCTACTATGCAACTTCACTGTTATTTTTCCATGTAAAAAGTACCCATTTAGAATTAAAAGCTGCAGTCAGTTTACACAAATTCATTAATTTATAAAATTAACCCCACATCTTCAGCACCGTGACATTTAGATGGGAGTGATGTGAGAGGGAAATAATCTCAGCAGCCAATAACCCAGCTCCACCTGACTCAACAAGCCATGTTGCAGTTTGCCGTAAAAACTAATACCAGTAAATGGATGCACAGTTTTCCAGTGGCTCCTTGCAAGATTTGTCAATTCATGTACAGTTGTACTATTTACAAACATGAGGCAGTTTCCTACAGAAGGGAACATCACATAATCACAAACCACATAATCAAAGCACACAAGATAATCAGCACAATCAGTGAGTGCATTTAGGTCCACTCACTGTAAATAACCTGGCTACTGTCAATCTGTGTATGCTGTTGAGTGATCCAATTTCTCCTTTCTCTTATGGATACTATGGAAAATATGGAATCCATAATCTAACTGATATGTACTTAGTTGTAGCCACAACACAGGAAGAGTGGACAGGATAACTTAACTGTATCGATGAATTACTTTACATTAATTACTTTATTTGCTGTTATCATGCTCCCAGACTAATTAGACCTGACAGCATGTGGGTGGTATTGTTTTCAGGTATGACACCGGGAAAGATGGCTTCATCGACCTGATGGAGCTTAAGCTGATGATGGAGAAGCTGGGAGCTCCGCAGACCCACCTGGGTCTGAAGAACATGATCAAAGAGGTGGATGAAGACTTTGATGGCAAACTGAGCTTTAGAGAGGTGAGACCTTTCACACCGCTAATTTTTCTGGAGCCCAATACCACCTTCCGTCATCATCGTTATCTTTATACATGTGGTCCTTTTTTAATTGCGATCGTCCACATACTGTAATACCACCACACAGTCCAACATTTCCAATCGATACATTTTTGAACTAATTTCCCACAGTTCCTGCTGATCTTCCGGAGAGCAGCGGCTGGAGAGCTGCAGGAGGAGAGCGGCCTGATGGCTCTGGCCAGGCTGTCGGAGATCAATGTCTCCACTGAGGGGGTGATGGGGGCGAAAGACTTCTTTGAAGCCAAGGTATTTGTTGTACTTTTCCACCTTCAGGCTGGCTATATTTAGTTTGGACGTAGCTACTTCATAGCTGTATTCAATCATTTGTGGGTTTTCTCTGTGGGGTCCTGCCATGTGCACCCTCTAATAAAGTATCCACAAAACAATATGAACTCCATTTATAGGACAGTTTGTCATAACTGTGCACTGATCAATATCTAAAGTGAGATTATTCTGTAACTTTTTCCACCTTTTTATGCAAATCATTAACTCTTGATCACGAGACTTCTAAAAAGTGTGGTTCATATCAGCCGATGCTTGTTTTCAACCACAAGCTAAATGTTTGAATGTTCTTTATAAATCAGAGAAGCTCTAACCCACACCAGGTTATTAAAATATTGAGATTTATGGACCGCTTATTATTTTCAGTATTTCTGATTTAACCTTCCTAATAATGTTAAAGGGCACAGCAATTTAAACTTTAAATTTCGTGCATTTTTGGAGGGCACGGTGAAAACTTGACTGACCATATTTTTAGGATTAACTCATTGTACGCACCAACATTTTGATTAGTAATTGTCATTAATTTTTCCAAACTCCACTCAATGTTTGAACTCTGGAACTTCACCTTCTAGTTACAGGTGTATTTATACTAAATTCACTGCACTCTGTGTGTGACTTTTGAAACCAATTGGCTTCACCAGTCTCTACTTATTAATTACATTTTTAATAATTATTTTAATTTACTAAAGAGATCTGTTTTCACTTTGACATGAGTCATATTTTGTTTTTGTTTCTTTTTTTGGTCAAAAAACCAAAATGAAATCAACCATTATTTAACATCTTTTTTTAAATAAAAGGTGAAAACTTAAAAAGTATTAAAGGGCTACATGATAACAAGATAGTCATAGATTTGTATAGTTTTTGTTCATTTGGGAAATAGTTGGAAAGGGCTGATGGGAAGGAACGCTGTCATTTTGTATGTTACCAGATGCAGGCTCTGTCTGTGGGCAGCAAGTTTGAGGCTGAGATTCGAGAGGAAAAAGAGGAACGCCAGAGACAGGAAGTGGAGAAGAAGCAGAGACAAGCTGCCTTCAAGCAGCTGCAGTCCACTTTCTGCTCCTGACTGTCCACAGGAAGTGCACTACAACCCTTACAGGCACAATCAGTGTCGCTGAGATTATAGAAACAGCTTCACCTTCTGCTTGTACTTGAATCACTGTCTCAGAATTTGGCCATTTGAAAATCTAAAGATGCATTAAAGTACATCCACACTTCAGTACAGAAAGATATCACATACCAGGCCTCAGAAGAGGTTCATTCAGCAGCTATATTACGAAAAAGGCAAAAAAAAAAAAAAAAATATATATATATATATAAAAACATTTAGATGTATCAGGAAAATATCTAATGACCTCTCCAGATTCATGCAAGAATAGTTTTATAGTGGATTTGTTATTTGTGTAACTCGGTGAATTTTCCTCTTTGTGGGGATTGATTCTGTGTTCAGATGTTTGTGAAGCATTCAGAATTGTGTCACTTTGGTTATGTTCTGTGTCACACAATGTTGTTTCATCCTCACCTTGTTAACATTGTTACTACTATGAGTGTCACTAAATCAACATCTTCTCTGCAACCTGCAGTGTTTAGAAACACTGTAGTAATAGATACAAAGTATAAATAACTGTATCACTATAATATATTGATATCATGTTGGTTGGTCATAATTATTTGATCCATTGTATGTACCACCTTCTCGTTTTGTTAGTGCAACCCAAATTCTCAGACATCTCAGGGAGGTTATTTTAAAGGAATAGTTACAATTTTGGGGAAATGTGGTTATTTGCTTTCTTTCTGAGGCATAAAACTGACCACTTCTCATTTCACTCACAGTTCAGAGTAGAGCAGGAGGCAGGATGTAGTTGGCCCGTCATAGCACACTTACTGTCTCTGACACTTGCTTCTATTATTTGCTAAGAGTGATATCGCACTCTCTAAAAGAAAGCTAACCAATGGATTTTCCCAAAATGTAATTCCTTTAAATCTTTCTTCTGTGCACAAACCACACTTGAACAACAGCAGAAAAACCACAATAGTAAAAGCA
This sequence comes from Channa maculata, assembly GCA_020496755.1. NCBI lineage: Eukaryota > Metazoa > Chordata > Actinopteri > Anabantiformes > Channidae > Channa > Channa maculata. Next base: position 283,581 of record CM035606.1, read on the forward strand.
CATGGTAAGATTAGAGATGGACGACAGCTTCCTACTAAAAGATGGATTCACATTTTCTTTTAAAACGGGCATATTTCCATATCGACACCAAAAGAGTTTTTCCTTGCTGTAGCCGTTCCTTCTGTTTCTGTTTCTGCGTATTGGCAAGAATCTGGCAATACTTAAGTGTGTCATTTTCTCCGTATTCCTAGACTATACTTTACCATGAAGAGGTAAAAGTCCCTCCAGCACATTGCATTTGACTTGTAATGTACAACTCATCACTCCTGATGCTCAATCCCTGATATCTGTATTAATACACAAATAACCATTATGCTTCTACAGTATCTATTGGGCTGTCACTACTATTGTAGCTAACAAAACTCTGTTGTTTTGAGAAGGCTGCAAATGGAAAATACTGGGTTGTATTTAACCAATGTCAAAATGTCAGGGAACACAGCGGGGCCTGCATTGCTGCATGTTGCAGAGGCTAAAACCACAGCCCTGGTGAAGTTCCTCCAGTGGAAATATTCCTTTTCTTCGCACAATTGGAGGACTCTGGATTTTGGCCCCCATCTATCACAAAGATAACATAATTTGTAGGCATCTGTATGAACTGGATGAATGGCTACAGCAACATCCCTAAGCAGGGAACCTGAATGTTTTAAGACAGACTTGGAAAAACTGTGAACCTACCGTTTGTGCATGCACATCTGTTACACTAGATTTCCCCGACCTGGTCTTTTGATTCTGTTGTTAGGACCTAGATTGTCATAATCCCACCAGTTAGATGGTTAAGTTGTTGTGAATTCGGCTATGGTGTGGTTGGGTATGGTTTATGTTCTTTTCAAGTGCATGCAGTGCAAGTAAATGATACACACTAGACATTCTAATATGTATAATTAATCAACCTATAACATGCCGTAAAATAAGCAGTTTGAGTAACCTGCAGCTCTGTATACATATGTTTTTGGCAAATGGCAGTGAGGCTTCACATGGCATAACTGTAAACGTTGGAGTTATAGTATTAATAGATCTGATTCAAGTATACATGCAGCAGTTTTCTGAGTGACAGCTTTTTGAGTGTCTTTGTAAAACGTTTTGCCATCGGTCTGCTTCAGCTCTAAATCACAGGTCAGTGTTGTTTGAGTCTAGATCCATTGCATTACATCATCATCCTTCCCGTTCAAACCTCTTCTGTGTAGTTTATGTAGTCTCTGAGCTGGAGCCTAAGCTGGATGATGTCACTATGACCCTCTCAAGGTTCATTTCTCAGACCTGACATGGCTCCTTTACAGCCTCAGAAGATATCATACCATGTTTTCTCAGGCTCAGGGATACTAAGTGTGACTAGTAAACTGATGTCCATGTGCCCCTTTAATGTGACCATGTACTCCTCCATGTTGTCACAGTCTGACATGACAAACTGTTCATCTTCTTGTGTGGTGTTTGTTTTTGTAGTTGTTACATTAGTGTGCAGTGTTACTAACCGTTAAAAGACCAGTGCCACAAATAGGCTATGCACCACATCCGCAGTACGCAAGTGTTGACAATGTCATATTCATGTGCAGAATCAGCTGATTTGATTTTGGTTTCAAGCTGTACATAAGTCAGTTAGTAGTCATTATCTTGCCCATAGTTATGCTTCAGTAAGCTTAAGTCAGGTCAGGTGGATATCATCTTTACATGTGGTGGTTACAATATTAAACACCTAGATATCAAACTCTGATACCTACAGTGTGTAGTGGCAGGTAGAGCAGGAAACTACCAAACCATATGCATGAGCTGATAAGACCAGATAATGGGCCATTGCACAGATTAATAATAACTCAACCACGTGGAAGAACCCATTCCATCCTAAACCTGATCCAAATTGGGTCAGAGTTTGTCAGGATCTGAGACTCAAGTCCATTTGGGCTTCATATACAGATGCACCAAGCTGACTTAGAGAAGCATTATAAACTGAAATATAGTATAACATTATAGTAGAATAGACAAATAATGCAAAGCTCCATCTCTGATAGCATTGGAGTCTTGAATCTGAACCAGCTGAGAAACTCTGACCTAAACAGTGCTTTTTGTTAATTGCAGTTCAGGTGTCTGGCTCCTTTTTCTTACTCAGTAATAACGTGTTTCAGCTGTAGCATGTTCGAGGTGTCAAGCAAAACTAATATACGCATCATATCCATTCTTTAGTATTTGTTGTGGAAATGGAAAATGTATTTTTTCATGAATAAAGTAGTCTATATTATGTTTTAGCAGAGATCTATAAGTTGCCAAATAAGACAAAAAGGTCAGTGAAATATATTTTTGGGCACATGTGAAGATATTGTGTTGTCATACTCCCTATAGGAATGGAAAAGTTTGACTTGATTGCAATAAATGACAAATAAAGCTGATATTAAAAAACTGACTCCATCTTATTAATCATGTTGGAGCATTATTGAGAAGTTACAGTGTTCACAGATACATAGTCCCTAACATTCATACTCTAAATTGCTCATCCTGCCCCGGCACACATCAGGGTGTAACTGCTCCATCTACTGCGATTAAACGTGTTCAGTCCAAGTCAGTCTACTAACAAAGTTTTGCCTTCACTAACAGATGTGAGACTCATTTCAGTTACTAGTATCTGTAGGTTATGCATTCACAGGTGACATTACAGACACATCACAGCATTAGTAAAACAGGCTACTAAAGATAGACCACATGGGCAACTTTTTAATCCTGAAAATAACCTTGGCTAAATTTTTATGTCTTCTTTTCCTTTGGGCTGTTCCCTTTCAGGAGTCTCCACAGTGAATCATGTGCCTCCATCTAACCCTGTCCTCTGCATCCTCTTCTCTCACACCAACTAACTTCATGTCCTCTCTCACTACATCCATAAATCTCCTCTTTGGTCTTCCTCTAGACCTCCTGCCTGGCAGCTCCAACCTCAGCATCCTTCTACCGATATATTTACAATGTCTTCTCTGAACATGTCCAAACCACCTCAATCTGTCCTCTCTGACTTTATCTCCAAAACATCTAACATGAACTGTCCCTCTGATGTCCTCATTCCTGATCCTGTCCATCCTCATCACTCCCAAAGAGAACCTCAACATCTTAAGCTCTGCTACCTCCAGCTCTGCCTCCTGTCTGTTCTTCAGCGCCACTGTCTCTAAACCGAACAACATCTCTGGTCTCACCACCGTCTTGAACATCTTTCCTTTCATGCTTGCTGATACTCTTTTGTCACACAACACACCTGACACTTTTCTCCACCCGTTCCAACCTGCCTGCACTCGTGTATTCACCTCTTTTCCACACTCTCCGTTGCTCTGAACCATTAACCCAAGGACTCAAAGTCCTGCACCTTCTTCACCTCTGCTCCCTGTAACCTCACAGTTCCACCTGGGTCCCTCTGCAGCTAAGCTTCATTCCTCTGTTTTCCAGAGCAGACCTCCACCTCTCTAGATTTTCCTCCACCTGCTCCCTCCTCTCACTACAAATCACAATGTCATCTGCAAACATCATAGTCCACGGAGATTCCTGTGTAATCTCATCTGTCCATCACCAGAGCAAACAAGAAGGGGCTCAGATACTTGATGGAGACCCACCTCGAACTCTTCTGTCACATCTACAGCAAATGGTAAATGTTCTGCACTTATATAGCGGTTTTCTACTTATTGGCACTCAAAGCGCTTTACACTGTTTCTTATCACCCATTCACACTCACAATCACACACACCAATGGGGGAGCTGCTATGCAGCTGGCCAACACTCACCGGGACCAACTAAGTTGGGGTTCAGTGTTTTGCTCAAGGACACTTTGACATGTGACTGGAGGAGCCGGTGATCCACCCAACAATTGCAAGATTGGTGGACAACTGCTCTATCTTCCTGCAGCACAGCTCTTTTTGTATGGAAGTCTTGATTTGTATGTTTGGCGTGTGTTTTACGTCGGATGCCCTTCCTGCCACAACCCTCTGCATTTATCCAGACTTGGGACTGGCACAAGAAGACACTGGATTGTGTTTGCATTGCTTTTATACATTTTAGATTCATTCAGATTCTTTGCCTGAATTTGATTTCTCACAATCAATAATTAATACATATTTCTTTTATAATTAGGTAATAAAGGCAATGCCTGTACAGACCACCAGTGGGCACAGACCATTATGTAGCACACAGACTGCAGAGACTTTCAGCTGTCTCTGAGAGGAGTGACATGGGGGCTTCCTAGAATAGTGTCCTTTTCATGAGTTTAACACTTAAATCTTCCAAACACAAACATTTCTTGTGAAATGTAAATGCACATGCACACAGGACCCCTAACTTTAAAAATGTAAGTGTCAACCCTCTCCAGAATCCAACTCCGGTTGAATAGATTTTGACCTGGATGAAAGAATCTCCTCTACACCCTCATCTTGGTGCAGGCTGTCGTAAATCACCATAAACCATTGCCTCAAGTCAAGGTGTCTTTAATTTGGGTACATATCCAATATCTGTATAAAGTCACAAGTTTAACAAACCCAAATAACAAGTTCAACTTAAGGGATTTCACAATGTTTGATCCAAGTCTGATTAAGAACAAATGGAAAATCACAAAGATATTAATTTATAGCAAAAATTAGTTACTGATGGAACCACAGTGCCACCAAATGGCAATAATGCGCCGTCTCACCTTTAGATTTTGTAATATTTTTAAATGTATGCTTAATATTTGATTTTATATCACATGACTTATTGCATACTTTGTGCACTTTATGAAAGTTGACTGGTGATCTCTTATGCTTGATTTTTGACTGCCCACAGCTTAGGAGTTATCAATAAGCCTAATACACTTATTATTACTCTGCAGACTAATAACATACATGATGTCCATATACATACATGCATGTATACGTGCTGATGTGTTGCTTTAATGTCATTAGATAATTTCAGGTTCTGTTACATCTTGATGATTACAGTTTTGACATCCTGAGCATATAATAGTTAGAAGAAAAAAGTTACACGGCTTCCTACTTAAAGCATTGGGACAGTAATCTGAACATCAACAGGCTGGTTCGTAACTCAACATGTTTGAGCAGCAATGACTTCATGACCTTCTTTATGAATAAAATTGTAGCTATTAGAGAACGAATTCACCAGATCCTCCCCCCAAATATTACAGATAGATCTTCATGTACAGCAGTGCTAGAATCATCAATAAGGCTTCAATCCCTGTTAGACTGCTTTTTACCCATAGATCTCTCTGAGCTAACTTCAATTATTACATCATCTAAACCAACAACCTGTCTGCTAGACCCTATTCCAACTAAGCTGCTCAAGGAAGTTTTACTCTTAATAGATACGTTCATATTAGATATCATCAATCTATCTTTAGAAACAGGCTATGTACCACAGGCCTATAAGGTAGCTGTAATTAAACCACTACTTAAAAAACCCTGTCTTGATCCAGGTGTTTTAGCCAATTACAGACCAATATCTAATCTCCCCTTTATTTCTAAAATCCTTGAAAAAGTAGTTGCATGAAGACTTTCAGTCAGGATTTAGAGTTCATCATAGTACAGAAACAGCACTGGTAAAAGTCACCAACGATCTTCTCATGGCATCAGATAATGGACTCGTCTCTATACTTTTATTACAGAGACTGGAACATGAAATTGGGATTAACGGAACTGCACTAGGTTGGTTTAAATTTTATTTATCAGATAGATTGCAATTCATATTGATTCCACAATTCTCCGTGTTAGGACCAATACTTTTTACTTTATATATGTCTCCTTTAGGCAACATTATTAGAAAACTCTCCATAAATTTCCATTGCTATGCTGATGATACCCAGCTATATCTATCTATAGAACTAGATGAAAAAAAACTTCAAGCCTATAAGACATAAAGGCCTGAATGCTTTTTGTTGCTCTTTTTCTTCTCTCTTCACTTTCCACTCACCCCAACCGGTCAAGGCAGATGGTCGTCCACCCTGAGCCTGGTTCTGCTGGAGGTTTCTTCCGTTAAAGGGAGTTTTTCCTCTCCACTGTAGTCTTGATGTTATTCTGTAAAGTACCTTGATATGACTTTGTTGTGAATTGGCACTATATAAATAAAGTTGAATTGAATTGAATTGAACAATAATATTAATACTACTACTATTACTACTACTACTAATAATAATAATAGTGAAAATAATGAATATGTTCAAGGTGTATTTGTGTTTTTGGCGTTAGCTGGGAGCAGCAATAAAGGCTATAGTGTTAGTTGGCAGCAGGTAGAGGGTCCCCAGGGTCTCCAGGGAATAGGAGGCAATGTTTACAATGTCCAACAGTTTGTTCATTATTATTTTCTCTCATCCTGTCTGCTACTGTGATGCCACTACACTCGCAGAACACTGCATTACTGCTTTTGAATTTTATTATTGGACTCATTTGTAACTTTTTAATGTCCGTCTGTGTATGTATTTGTCCAATTAGATATGAATGAATAAAATAATTTATAATTACAAATTCCATTCCCTGAAAAGTTGACACTTTTTTATGAAATGCAATTAAATCCTGAATTTGTGATTTGTTAATTTGCTTGAAATTTTATCTCAAAACCACAAAGAAACGATTTTCTGTGTTTTCACTGACCAGCTCAGTTGTATTTTGTAAAACTGAATTATAATTTATAAAATGTACTACTGCTGAAGTAACTTTAGCCTGATACCTGCAACACAATTGGAAAAGAGAGATGTTTATTACAGTGTTACACATTTTATATTAAACATTATATATATTTGAGCCCTGAGGATAATGGTAAATGGTCTGTACTTATATAGTGCTTTTCTATCCATTGGTACTCAAAGTGCTTTACACTGCTTCTCATTCACACACTGATGGGGGAGCTGTTATGCAGCTGGCCTACACTCACCAGGAGCAATTAAATTGGAACCAGAGGAGCCAGGGATTGAACAGCTGTGGTAATGGTGGACAACCACGCTACCTCCTGTTCCACAGTCGCCCCATAATTTTTACAAAACCACAAGAATATACTCCACTCAGCTATAACATTATGACCACTGACCAATGAAGTGAATAACAATGACTGATAATTAGGCAGCATGTAAACATTTTGTCCGTGAAGTTGATGTGTTAGAAGCAGAAAACATTGGCAAGTGTAAGGATTTGTGTGTTAACAAGGATCAAATTATAACGGCAGTGACCCCTTTCAGCAGTGCAATGCAGCATCCCACGCTGCAAAAATGGTTCAAGAATAGTTAGAAGAACACAATGATTAGTCTGAGGTGTTGACCAGATTTTCCAAATCTCAGTCGAATTAACATCTGTGGGATGGACTGAAAAAAGTCTGATTGTATGAGGCCCCCTCCTGAAACTTACAGGACTTAAAGGATCTGCTACTTACGGCTTGGTGCCACATACCAAGGCAACTGGGGTGCAGAAAGGTATTCTCCACCAATCTTGCAGTTGTGGGTTCGATCCCCTAACTTAGTTGCTCCCAGTGAGCATTGGCCAGCTACATAGTATGAGTTTAAACACTATATAAGTGCAGGGCATTTACCATTTATATACCACTGTATAGCTTTAGATGTCTACTGGAGTCCAGGCCTCAGTGAGTAAGTGCTATTTTACTGGCACAAGGGGGACCAGGTAGTCATAATGTTATGGCTGGTCAGTGTATTTACCCATTCTTGCTGTTGTCTGATTCTTCTCTTTATGATGCTCCATACATTTTCAGTAAGAGACAGATGTGGACTGCAGACAGGTCAGTCAGAACAAACTTGTGTAGCATGTGCAGGCTGAGGCCTGCTTTTGTCCTGAAATATCCACTGAATTCCCAGGAGAAGACATTGCCGGGATCGCAGCATACAGCATGTCTCTGACTTCTCAACAGACTGCTCTGTGTGGACGGTTCAGTACCTCTACACTTACAGTATGCTAGTCACCTTTACAGGCCATTCAAGACGCAGAAGGCCTGTTGGTTTGATAAATGTGTAGGGGCTGGACTTACAGCTGTAACACAGTATAGGTGCGTGGTCACACTCAATTTACAGGAAACTTTTCTTTAAACTTGCCATTAAACAAATGTCTTTTTTTTTTTCCATCTGTTTTCATCTGATGTATCTGTGTCCATGCCACTTTCTGTACCTGCAAATTCAATACATAATGCATAATGTAGAGAAGAATGCACAGAAACTGCAAACCCACTCTTGTCTCATGTTTTATTTAGTCAGCCATGCAGCGGTCAAACTCTGAATGAGGAAATTCATCGACAAAGTAGACTTTCTTTGTGCACAGCATTTACACAAGTGCCTTCTTGTCTGACGACAACAGCAGGTCACTTACAGTACAACAGCTACAAACAAAACTAGGATGTTTTTTTTGTGTGTTGGTCCGATAAAGGCTTTGACAAAACACACTGTTTGTTCATTTGTACTTGTGAAAAAAATGGATTCTTGAAGGAGACACATGGCTTTCAGTGTGGCAGCAGTGGTTTACTGTTGCAAAATATTATTTTGTCTGTCAGACTGCAAAGTGAGCCTGGTGGAGGCCATGGTGAAGAGTTGTATTTCTTGAGACTTTCCCTTGAATGAACAAATATATTATTTTACATATGGACTGGTCTGCGTTGAATTGGCGTTGGAATTTACAGATTTTATACTATAAAAATATACTGTGCATTATGTCAGAGGTTCCCAAACTTTTCCATGTCAAGGCTCCTTTCTTAGCATTAGCTTCTGGCCAAGATCATCGATTTGCAAAATGTTTTAAAAACCCACTCACATTACAGCAGATGAAAATAAAAATAAACCGAATCTACAACATCTGAATATTTTAACTTAATTGAATAAAGGCAAAAGAATTACATTTATATTTGAAATTGAATTGTTAGATTGATGTTTCCCATCATAAGCATTTTCTCACTTTATTTTATTATCATTCAGCAACATATTGTGTGGTTACGTGACTTTGTGTGTCTGAGAGTGTGAAACAAACAGACACATTAAGCCCAGGTTTGGACAACCCTACCCCACCTCTATCAGTGCCATACATGTGTCATTGTCCACACGTAGACATGTTCTGTGTTTAAAATACTTTAAAATGCTTTGTGTCTTCCTTTTGGAGCTACCTATCTGTATGAGTGTGGCTTTTTAAGAGTCGATTTCTACATTGAGCCAGTAATTTGAAATAGAACCAGCTTTTAAAAAGTTGTGAAAACTGAACTGAAAATAGAACAAAAATTTAATTGATAAAAAAATACCCAATTTACCTAAATAACTAAATTCACTCTACAAAAATAATCTAATATTTTTTGACTAATACAAACTAAAAATGTTGACACTATAAAACATTAAAATGCCTGGAAGATGTAAGATGAAGTAGTCAGAGGCTGTTTGTACAAAGTCAGTCCCTGTGGCACTGTGGCTTTAACAATCATTTGTAGAATTAAAATACATATTTGAAAATGGAAATGAAAATAAATTGAAATTTTAAATTCAAGCAGAAGTAAATTTCTTTGATAAACACACACTAACTAACCCAGTAGTTGAAAAAGAAACAAAAATAAAACGAAAGACATGTTTGTATCATAATAAAACTGGTCCAGTTACATCTGGGGCAAAGATTAACAAAAAATAAATAAAAATTCAGCTTTATTGTCATTATATATGTACAAGTACAAGGCAACGGAATGCAGTGTCTACAGTATGTACAAGATAGATACTATTATGGACATAATGTCCATGTGGAAGTACTATACAGTACAATAATCACTTACTGAGTTGTTATGTTTTACTTTGTAATGTTGCAGAGTATTTACACAGAGTACAGCTGCATGATATGTGAAAAAGGAATAACCAGTTACACATATATAGTAAGAGCCTGGCAGTACTGTAAAACATTTTACAGACCAGTATCATCTTACAACCCCATTTCAGAAGAAGCTGGGACGATGTGTTAAACCTAAAACAAACAGAATGCAATGATTTGCAAATCTCATCAACCCATATTTTATTCACAATACAACATAAACAACATATCAGATGTTTAAACTGAGACATTTTACCATTTACCACGGAAAATATGAACTTTGATGGAAGCAACACATCTCAAAAAAGTTGAAATAGCTTAATAAAGGAGCTTTGGCCCAGAGAATGCGATGGTGTTTCTGGATCGTGTTCACATATGGCTTCTTCTTTGGATGATACAGCTTTAACTTACATTTGTGGATTGCATGACGAACTGTGTTCACAGACAGTGACTTCTGGAAGTGTCCCTGAGCCCATGCAGTGATGTCCAGTGGAAAACCATCTGTTTTTAATGCAGTGCCTCCTGTTCCAGCTGCCATCAAATTCAAAATGAGCTAATATTTTCCATGAAATGGTAAAATGTCTCAGTTTAGATGTTGTTTATGTTCTATTGTGAATAAAATATGGGCTTATGAGATGTGTCCTAACTTTTTTGAATTGGGGTTCTTCTTTCCAGGTCTTCCTAGAAGGTTTGTTTATAAAATTATAGATTGTGAAGGAAGCCTAATGTTCATTTGTGCTATCAGACAACGAACATTTGTTTTATGGCTGCCATTTCTTCCACCATTCACTACAAGCAGCTTTGCAATGAGCACAAAATCATCTGTATAAAGATATTCACAAGGTTATTCATGTAAATTACAAACAACATTGGGGAACAAACATCTGCTCCAAAAGTTGCTGAAAACTAACTAATTTAAAGTTTACAGTTCTACAAACCTCTGAGGCCTTAAAAGGATTTGATAACTCGGTGTTGACTTAGATTAACTTAGATTTTTATCAGCCAAGTCAAATGCTTTTTGAAAGTCAATAAAACAAGCAAAGATGCTCATTCTGTGATTCAAAAGATCTGGTTTGTCAAAAAACATTTATTTTATACACAGTACTCCACAGCCTTATGTCTTCAAAATTAAGAGGAACTCTAGGATTCTCATTCTGTGATTTTGGAATAAAACTAATGACAGATTTGCACCAAACCGAGGGAAGCTGATATAAGTCTGAACATTCTCTAAATAGAGCATGCAGATATGCATGCAGAAGATATGGTGACCTTAAGACCTTATTCAGCTGATCATCAATACCGGTTGCCTGTCTAGGTTATGGTAAGAAGATGTGCAAAAAGCATTATTAATGTCACAAATAAGTTAAGCTGCATCTGCTGTTTAGAATTAAATAAACTGTTATTGTCATCTTCCCATCTCTTCAGGACACAGTTCTCACTTCCTTTAAAGGGCTCATTACCTCCATAGGGATTCTCTGTGTATGTGCAGGACCAAACCTCCTCATAAAGTTCCATTAGTCCTCTTCTAAGTCTGACATCTAACACTTCTAACTCATACTATATTATTTTTAAACAAATCCCTGTTGGCCTGTTGGCCAAATCTGTAACACTGCAGATGTATTTGTAAAGATAATTCTGAAAAACAATTTACTCAGATTTACAAATTCTGTATTTCAATGCATTTCTGAATGGTTTTCTATGTGAAATTCCAATCGGGGGCTTAAATGATTCATTTAACCTATTTAATTCATCATTATAGTACTTTACAGAAACTTTCATACTGTAAATGTAATTCTTCTTGTCAACAACAAGCCTCTAACTGGCCTATAAGCTGTGTTTCATCTGACGTACAGATTTGATCGATTTGAGAATTCTTCTCTTTGGTCTTTAATATCTGCAGTTACATAAGAAAAGTGTGGAGCATTTAATATTTTACAGTGAATTGAATAATCTGGAAGTTTAGAATATTCCCCAATTGATTTGATGTACATTTACATATTTCAGCTGAAGAAGACAGTACCTTAAAGGAAACACAATGATATCATTACATCACAAAAAGGTTTAGATAATGAACAACTGCTTTGCATTTCACAGATCAATAGTTCGATCACTTGAAGACAATAATGAAATGGATATTGCAGACGTGTGGTACAGGCTTTCCACCAGCAGGGAGCTGCATTGTCCAAGCAGCTGGACACATCCTCACTGCGCCCTGCTGTGTCTCCGGTGGTGAAAGAACAGCCTTCCTCACTGCCCAGCTTGTTTAGAAAATATTTATTTCATGAAATGTACACTGTACAAAGGCACTGAAGGATGTGAGATCTCATCCTTCACAATCACATTTAGTGGAACATTTACCTCTTATGTCTGAAGTCGCTACATGATTTGTATTTAAACCACATAGATAACACAGTGATTCTCTTCATATCGACAGCCTTTAAAGGGAAAGGAATTCAAACACACATTTCTACGTTTCTTCCTAACCCCCAACTCTCTTTGCTAAATCTAAAGACAGTTATTATTTATACACACTGAACATATTACATACATTTTTGCTTTGCATACTGATTCAGACAATAATTTTCTTTTTTAAACACAAGCATTAATCTACAAATCAATCAAAAGTCAATATCATTCTATCAGTCACTATGGAGCCATACAGTATATCATTTCATGTAGGTCAGTCTATAGTTAGATTGCTCACTTTAAACCGTGGATGTCTGTGCTCCAAAAGGGTCCAGTGAAGACCCTTAGCAGCTTTACCTTTAACAGTGGGACTAACCTTCAGTTTTGTTGCTAGTCCGCAAAGATACTGTAGGTAGATGAAGTTGTTCATCAGCAACACGAATGCCCTTTTGTTGAGAATACAGTACCTCCCTCACCTACTGACTCACTGACTGAATATGGAAGAGCTGGTGCTGAGGCTTGTCGGCTTTAAATGAGCTCCTTTAACCAAAGCTTCTTTTATGAAATACAAAACGTGCAGTGAAATCCAACAACTTGAATACCTAGACCAGTGTTTGAATCCATTCACTACAAATCACACATACGTTACATTTTCCAAAGCACACTATAGTGTTTTAATCTGCTGGTGTCCGTCCACCGTCCATTTGGTCCAGACTGAAATATCCAAACAAATGTCTGGGCAGAAATGAAGACATTTGCAGCAGCCTCCGCTTTGCTCTGTGTTTAGTGGTCTAACATTTGCTGAATTTCCCAGGAGCTTAAAATTACCATAGTTGCACATATCAACCTTAGCTCTCTTCTGTTTATACTTTCACCTCTCTCTGTCACACAGTTTGTCTCGTCCTTAAGGCCTCATGCCAGGTGCTCAGTGTGATGACAGTGTGTATGATCAGAGTCTGGCAGGGTAAAACTACAATAGGCTGAGGACGTTTGGATGCACCCTTGCTGACATTAGCCCAAAGCAACACTTTGCAGATAGCTGTAGATTTTGTCATCTTATGTTGGAGTCTAGATCTGGGTCAGGGGCTGGTACGAAATGAAACTGGGCAAGACATGGGGTTCACCCTGGATATGTGACCTGTCAGTCCAACACTATCTCATCCCATAGCATCAGATAATGACGCTTCCTAATACATCAATGGTGCTGCTTGTCATATTGGTGCCACAGGTACCCTTTAGTGTTACCATTAGATGCTCCAGGAGGGCCACCATTTGATGCCACGGGAACGACTTTATATACACGCAAATACTGTGTTAGGGTTGGCACAAAAACGTCAGGGTAAGGCTACGTTAAAAGATAAATTACATAAAAACAAAATGCCTAGTTCTTTACTATAATATACTAACCATGTGTGCAAAGTTGTGTTACGTTGTGTGATCATCAATAAAGCGCATAACTTATTACTAGTGTTAACGCTGGTCTCCTGTGGAAAAGATCTGTGTCTTGTTGTACTATCCAGCACTCCATGCACTTCCCTACGAAACATTTTCACTTTCAAGTCACATATTGAAGCATCTGGGTTTTCACTGTACTACACTAAAAGCTCCGAGCTTTGATCACCAACGCAAATGGGTGCCCTAAGCATCAGCGTGTAACACAAGGGACTGGTCAAAGCAACACGTTTTGATGCCTCGCGAATGAGAGTGGGCTTTGTCAATCAGAGGGCTTCAACAGACAAAATCATTCACGTTCACATTCACACCAACTGGCAATTTAGAATCACCCAGCCAGCCAGGTTCAAACCATGATATCTAGTGGAGAATTCAAGTGTGACATAATATGTTGCTTATGGAAGTTAGGAAACTGCATCTGTCTGGTGCCTGGAATATCTTTGCATCTTTAAACCTATTAGTTAGCTTCATTATATGTAACCTATAAGCTCATATTTGTGCCAGCAGGCATCAGATCTGAATGTGGTATATCTTGGTTTGTAGTTTAAAATTGTACATAATACATTACAACACACATTTTTAAATCAAATGCATATCCTTCATTGATTCATAGATAAAGTAAAATTCTCAGTGACTGTGTGAAGCATATTAATGTGATTTCATATACTCAGAAGATGATAGTTTTGGTCTCTACCTATTCCTGAGGGAAATTTCAGAGTTATTAGCCGTTCAATGCTCCACTGTGCTCCACATGCTCCAGCTTGGCTTTAGAGTGGGTGATAATAGTGGGTCTAATACCTGGTTCCATGACACACATTTGATTTAGTGTTAATAATATAATGATTACTGGAACTGAGTTTGAAATTGACTAACACAACTGTAGAAAATAGTTTTAAATATAGTAGATCCCACTGAATCCAGTTCCAAATCCTCACATAAAAAGCAAAATATAACAAAATAATTTTGTTAAAACGAAAAAGACATTTGCAGTTTGTTACTACTGGGATATTATTTTCACAGTTCTGGTCATTGTTCTATCTGGTATGATGACACAGTACTCTGTTGTTTGTCTGTTGCAGTTGTTTGACCCTGTATTCTGAACTCTCAGCAATCAGAAAATCCCACCATTTGAAAATGAATGTAATCCTTCGCTGAAAAGGACAAGTGTGACTTTCAGCAACCAGTTTCATCTGTCTATAACTGTTACTGCCAGAAGTAGTTAATTTAAGCCTGAAGTTGTTAATCTTGGCAGAAGATGGATTTTAGGCAATAAGCTCAAGTGGTTAGGCTTAGGAAAGTGGTAGGTGGTATGAAGGTGATAAGCCTCAGAAACACTAACTTCGGAAAAACAATGGCTACATCCAGAATTCTGCTTTGTTGGTTTCCTACGATCTTTGTCTGCAGGCAGGTCCTCATTAAGGTAGGTACAGCTAGTTAAAAGGAAGCAGGAAGTGCTTCTGTAAACTGTGCTGGATGTTTTTTTTGTGTTTTCTTTGCCCCACTGATCATAGTTTTAGCAATATAGCTGTGATTTGTTGGGTATGTTGACATGTTGGTATTATAATCAATAGAACAGATGGCAAGAATGGCAAAAATAAACCTGGTTTGGAACAGTATTTGGTCACCTTCAGTTTCCAGAAAAGGTGCAGTCCAACCTACTGAACAGGCAGTGTTAATAAGTGGGAAGCCAGCGAGTTATCGTATTTAATTTCACATCTTTACACAAAAATTCATATGTATCTATTCAGCTGAAGTTGTTCCTTACACAAATATCTGGCCCAAATTGTACCCTTCCCAGTTTTTCTGCAGAAACCCCCCCGAACCCCGCCTTCAGTAACCTTACTCCATCCTATCACTTCCATCTCCGTTGATCTGTACCACACAGTCCTTGTTCAAAGGCTCTTTTGAGTGGGTGGTGTCAAAGTGCTGGGTGTTTACTATGTACCTCCCTCGAGCATCCAGGCCCAAGGCCGGAACAAATCGGCGGTCAAACTGGATTTCTTGGCGCAGGTAGGAGGTCCTCTTCTGACAAGAGTCACCAGTTCCCTCCTGCAAGGCCGACAGGAAAACCACCAACTCAAAGTGGTTGGAGGTGCCCTCACACAGGGCAGGGTGGAGGGGGCTTCGGCGGTCCAGGGGGTGGTAAAAGGTGAGCGGGAAGATGAAGAAAGGACAGGGTTCCTGGCCTAGATGATCTAAATGAAAGTCCAGAGAGGTCTGATGGAGGGCCTGACCTTCACGCTCTTCATAGAGCACAGCACTCAGCTTCACATCCACCAGAGGTCGGTGCAACAGGTTTGTTGCTCGCAGCATGAGGCACGTCTGGCCTTGGTGTTGGCCCACCACTGCCTGGGGACTGAACTGGATGGCTCCTGCTCGCTTCTGAGGACGTGCAATCTTGGCTACGAATGCACCTGTAGGTGCAGAGAGTTCAGTGAAAGCATGTTAACCTCTAACAGACCTTTCGGCAGCACTGTTGAATACCAACATGGAATGGAAAGGTAGGCATTCAGATTAACTTGACCTTCAGTGACTTTCTCAATGACACTGAGAGCATATAGGTAGAAACGATAGATAATGTTTCTTGGTATTCCTTACAATAACTGGCTGGATTTACATTCCAAAATATTACTCACATAGATACTAGTGAAAACACTAGTTTCTGAACTAGTGATGAAAGTATTCAGATCCTTGACTTGAAATGTGGCAACAACACCAACCACACACAGATTTTATTGGTGAAAGGTCACAGTGCAAACAGGTGGAAAATTGTGTTTTATAAGGTTGTTTGTAAGGTTACATCTGCATCTGTCAAGTAAAAGAAACTACTTAGGAATACTACAGTTCTTGAGTTAATGTACCTAGTTATTTTACACCCATGTTGTGATGTCAGGGAGTGCGTTTCAACATGACAGACTATAAAAAAAGGTCAGTGGCAGACTGTAAAACAGTAAAGTTATGGAATAAACGATAATATGCTACACTGCTACAAATAGATCCAAACTACACAAAAGTAAAACAGATCGTTTTGAAATGATAAAATTACTGTTATCATTGAGCTGTCTGTGTGAATGCAGTACCGAGGGTAGTCCAGCAGATGTCACATACTATCTGTATCAAGAGCTTGGAAAGAAACAACTATTCTCAGCATCCACTTTCCATAGTGGTTCAATGCTACATAAAGCAAAATGCTGTTAGTGGCTCACTATATGACAGCATGACAGTTTTCCCTCCCTCCTCAGTGTTGTGCTATGGATTTGTTGAAGTGTTTCTCTCAGCTCTTACGAGCTAAATAAATAAACCTTGCATGTTATTTTTATTTTGGTAATTGAATCTAAAATCTGCTTTTTTTCCTTCCACCATTGCTGGTTAGAAGTTAAGTAAAGGAGAATGTGCTTGAGGGTTAAGCATCACGGAAAACAACCACATTGGGTTTGGGCTAAAACCGACTGATCCATCGGCTGTTGGCAATTTGTGAATAAAATTTAGCTACTTGCTTTTCATGTGTATATTAAATGCAGAGTTGTGGCCTGAAACATACTCATGTGTATTGAGCTGTACCTGTGATGAATGCTTCCAGCATGAGCCCCAGCAGCATCTGCACAGCCAGCAGTGCAATTGCACTGGGACAGTCCCCACTGGGAAACATGGTGCCATAACCGATGGTCAGCTGCGTTTCCAGGGAGAAGGAAAAGGCGGCAGTGAAACTGGTAATGTATTTCACACACACAACATGCCCTTGTGGGGGGGCATCGTGATCCTGCACAGCCAGATCTCCATTGAGGTGAGCTAGCAAGTACCATAGGCAGGCAAACAGCAGCCAATGGGCCAGGAAGGAGGCACAAAAGGCCAGCAGGACCCATCTCCAACGCAGGCCCACTAGCACTCCCCACAGGTCCTGCAGGGCCAGCAGCCAGGCCCTGCCTGAAACCCCACGCCACGAGCCTGAGGGGCACAGAGGAGGGCGAAGCGCACAGTGGCCATCTTTGGTGACTAGACGTTGGCGGGTTGGAGGGGACAAGAGAGGTAAGGAGGATGCCTTCCCACCCAAAACACTGCTGGTGGATTTGGTTGTCATGGCTGCAGGTGGATCTCAAGCAGGGTTAGAGTCAGGTATGATCCTGAAATGAAAAGACACCAATAGGTATTTCATAAGATTGTGTGAAGGTTGATGAGATATTGTAAACTACAAGTTAGTTGGCCTCTGTTTGAACTGGCCCAGCAGAGCTTGGGGACAGACGGCTCATCCAGCAAATGCACAAGTGCCAAGTGCCACTGCTAACATTTCCCCAGATCTAAATACTCACTGTTATGTACAGATATTCTGACAGTTCTCCTAATGTCCACCTGAGGTTGAATACAAAATAGATGCAATGCAGATTTTTGAACTAGAAAACCCTAGAAAAATATTTCTAGGGTTTTCAGCCTTAACCAATGATTTTCCCCAGCTCCAAACCCTCTACCTTATTAATTAACCTTAACCATCTTCATCTCAAAGTCCATCTTCTGATGAAATTAACAACTTCTGGCTACTATCTACTACTGTCTGCTGAGGTTGGTAATCCATCATCTTTGTTGAAAATGATTTTCATATTTAATTAAGGCTTGCAGTATCTTTGAGCTGAGCAAGACTAAACGAGTTTTGGATACAAAAAGACAAAATTGATATGCAACTTTTCATTTCATGCAGGACTGTTCCTTCAAACCTGAGGTTAAGCTGAATGTACAGAATCACCATGTATCTAATTTAAACCAGCGGAGGCACTCTGAGCACCAGATGTATGTGCAGGCAGTCCGGACAGGCAGACAGCTAGAGTCCTGTCCTCTCCAGAGTTTCTATTTCTATGTCAATATTGTTGCCAGGAGATTAGAGCAGGTCCCAGCTGGGAATCTGTCTGAGAAACACAGCGACATGCAGAGTAGGAATGTGTCTTTCATCTGCGGGGAGCGTTAAACTTACTGCACTGCATGGCTCTCCTCTCCACTTGTTCACCAATTACAACACACATTTTCCATCACTTTACACGTGCATTTATTGTGCGCATGTGGCCTCTTTCGATGCATTTGCTGTAAACTTTTTCCACAGATTTCCAATACAAAAGGAGGCTGTGGGAATGAGAGATACATCCAGTGTGAGTCAATAACACCATTTAGTGTCACTGTTGGAAAACTAAAGCATCTTTCAACCTGTTTTCTCCTAACTGGTTAGCAGGCTTTGAGTTTTTAATGTTGTCACCAACCAGCTGAGCACTCTGGTGGGACACAAGCTGAAGTAGGAATAGGGAGCATGCAGTGTGAATGCTATATTGATCTAGGTAAGAGGTTTGTCTTTGTGCTGAGGCTGGGGGAAACAGCAGCCTGATAACACACAGCAAGGTCATCACATGAGAGCCATGTGCTGCCTGAAGCGTCATTGTTCTGGGTTTTAGACGGTCAGAGCTGTCAATGGATCAGTCAGTCTGGACACCCACACCCACACCCACACCCACCACAAGTACATACAAACACACCAGAACTATTAATCTCCAGTGTATCCAGCTGGAGGGAAACAGCTAGCTCCCACTTAAAAAACAAAAATCACACACACACACACACAAAAAAAACCAACACCTGTAAAACTTACTCATTACTACATATCCTTCAGTGGCTCCACAAACTCAGGATCTATGGAGGAAGGAGATCCAATGCCCAGTAGATCAAGGCTGGCTCTGTGCATCTACAGGTGTATTTGTGCAGAGTTCCCACTTTTTGTCGCTACAGATTCTACAGCAGCTCAGTGGTGAAGTGGCATTTTATCACAGAGAGCACTGAAGGTAATTGCTTGATCTGGTAACTCACCGCGCAGCCCAGAGAGCCACATAAACTTTCCCCATTCACAAATAATTCGTTCAGGACCATCTGTTTAACCATTGGAAACTCCAGCTAACCAGTAGCAACAGCACGATCTGCTTTTAAAAAGTGTTGCCTGGATCTCTGCATGTTGAATCACTCTGCAGGTGTGATTCTTCCCCCCACATCAGAAAACCGAATAGTTTAAAAATTAAAAATGAATGAGGATCCATATAGAGAATCAGCTTTATGTCATAATCAGCATCTGATTTTAAACGTTGAAAAGTCAAACACATTTTATTTATGGCATTGTTTTTTAGTATTTTCACATAAAGTTATTTGTTCTAAATGTGCGTGCACATAAACAGCTGTGTATGTGCACATATCCCTGAAAATGTTCCCTGACACGCTGTCAATGGTGGCTCATGGCAACCTCAGTGTGACAGCAAGACTTCAGGAAGCAACACACAGTCACTGAATTCTCAACTAGTGTTTTCTGCTTTGGGTTTACCAGGGTCTTTGGGTTTTTCTAATGCAACAATGAAAATGTAAATGAGGAGGGTTTTAATTAGGGATCCATTCATCCAGTGAACAGATTATATGTTATGATCTTAGGTTATCTACACAAAGACTATACTGTAAGTGTACTTTCAGCAACAAAAACAATATTGTATTTTAGCTTTAAATTATGCGACTGTTATATAAATGTACATTATCGCTACACCAGAATACAGACACTGCAGGTTGACAGCTCCTAGAAACTGTGTTTAGTCCTGGATGGATTTGCTAAACTGCCTTCTTTTCTCTCCCCTGCTGAACACTCAAGTTGTGGGGACTAGGGGTGGGGGGTGGGTAGATGGTGGCTGCACAGAGCACAGGACTTTGACACTTGAAGTGCAGGGTCAGATTTAGGCTACAAAAACACCCTGGTTAAAAACAGATGGCAGTTTCTGTGAGAGTAGTTTTTTTGTTGTTCCGCTAAGAACTTTTGAAATACACATTGTACATTGTGTTTTAAAAGTTTTCCAAAGAAAAAAATCAGATTTAGAAGTAAATAGAACTGCATGAATTGCACATATTAATGCTATCAATGCTATTGATGTAATATGGTGGGAAGATAAATGACTCACTTCAGTGAGTTGTGTACAAGTATAAGGTAGTGTAACTCTTTATGCATATTTGTGGTGATTGACTGTGTAACTGTAAATATTTCAAGTAAAATATGGATTCTGTGCTTGAAGAATTGCTCCATTATAGTAAAGACATGTGCATGTAATGCTGTGAAGAAATCCTCCCTTCGTGTGAGTTCTTATGATGTACGACAACGCAAACAAGCAGCACTTTGTATAACTGCTCCGAGGAGCGTGAAGCCCCAGAGGCTCGTGGAATACTTAGGCTTTCTCTAATGTTCTTCTAGTAATGACGGGTTACGCGTGACGCTGTCCAGTCAGCCATTTTCCCCTCGTTTTCCCACTCTCAGTGCTACGTTACAGAGCAACTTAGTGGAAAAGTGGCTTTATGGCCAGCTCTGAGGGGTGCACGAGGGGTTTATGTAACATCCAGTCTGCAGCTGTTTGCTTCTATTCCTGGTAACACTGATTTATCACTTGACTAAAATGTGTAAAAACAGAAAACATATATATCTATCTATCTCACATTTGATCATCAGTGTCACTGTGAAATGATCACGTTTGTTATCTTGACTTTCACATGCCCTTGTGGCCATGCTGGTTGGTGGATTAGCCACAGTTATTTAGCACCTCTACCTTGTATAAAATCCACTCTTAGCAGTTTGCACACAACACACACACACACACACACACACACACAGCATTTCTCTACTTCATTCCTTCTAATCAACAAAGTCTCTATAGAGCACACAACTGCTGACAACAGGTTACATGAACTCAGGCTCCCCAAACTGATCAGATCACAGCTGATCATTCAGTCATTGTCCTGTATCAGTGCCTCGGCTTTGCCCAGCATCACACGCTGGAGTTTGTACTCACCTGAAGCTGGAGTCCCAAAAAGGGGCCCTCTGACCTTTTCACCTAAGAGCTGGTCTGAGGTCTGCTAAGTGAGTAAAGGGGCCAAGGCAGATGGAAAAAGAGTATCACTAGTCCCTTGATGGACTGAGTGTAAAATCCCAGTGGAGTCTCCAGCAGAAAATGATAGAGTGTCACCCCCAAGAGAGCTTTTCTTCCTGTGGGAGCCCGGACTGAGCAAGGCGCTCTCTGCTCCTCCGATCTGCAGCTTCCAGCTCCGGGGCGAGGATGATTCAATTGGTCACATTACTCTGCATGGAGCCTATTAGTGTTCCCGGAAGACAGAAGACAGGGGGAGGGGGGAAAAGAACAACACCTTGTCACAGTTCATTCAAAGAGCTGCTTGTTGCTGGTTGGTGTCCCGCAGCTGCTGCTGCAAGACATTGGTTTTGCTGATAAGGTGGTGCATCGGTGTGTGTACAGTACAAGTGTGTACATGCATATATGTGCAAGTATCCACATGTTTTGTTGCCATCTTTTCTCTCATCAGGTGCATCGTAAATTTTGCAGTCATTTCAAATGCTATGACATGTAACATGTTATGGTTTCATTGGAGATGTTTTGTGTACAGTATTACTTCATTTCCATTTAGTCATTTGACAAATGGCTTATGTGAGGCATTAAGTAAGCATATATTCGGTGTGTGCACTGGAAACTGGTATGGTTTGACACTGTAGAAAATATGTGGAAATAAAGTTTTACATCATCTTCATTCATAAATGACTGCCCCCCCCCACACACACACTCCATCAGCATGAGAGCTTGAAATAGTTAATATATTAACCAAACAGCTTCTTAGCTTGTGACAACAAAAGACTTGAGCCACATGATAGGAGGCTAAAAGTCAATACTGCTTTTTGACCCTGGAGCAGCAGGACAGCAGTGTTGGTAGGTCTGTCAGTGCGCCCGGCACTCTGAGCAGAGCAGGACTGACATGAGGTCCACTGTGGCAATGCACTTTATTTTTGTAGTTTCAGTCATTGGTCCCATCAGTGCTAAAAAAAACAAACACTGGGTGGTAAAGTCATCATTTGTCATTATATTTTGTGAATTCTTTTTTTGTGTGGCTTAATTTGAAAACCCTCCGTGGATGATGTGCACTTTGTCCACACTGAAAGACAGAAAAACAGACAAAGCTCTTGTTTCTCCTTTCCTAACAGATGACAAAAACCTTCTGCTCTGTGTTCTGGGGATTTCTCTGGAGACAATTTACAAAAGGCCATGATTATAAGTAAGAAAAGCACCAGCCTAGTGGAGACAGAAGAGCAGTGTTTCTGTGTGTACACAGTTTGTCTGTGAGGCAATGAGGAGTTTTCTTCCACAGCAACTTGTCAGGTGTGCTCTTTATGAAAGAGAAATAGAGCCACCATAAAATATTTGAATATTGAATTTTGAGTTCAAGATAAAAAACTGACTGAAACTGAAATTAAAAAACTCCAGATAGAAATCTATTTTACTCCGAGTCATGAGTCTAAGAAAAAAAAAGCATTGGTTTGTTCTCCCATCAGATTTTGTTGTAAAATGACAAGCATAACTGAAAAAACCTACAAAAAAACAAAAACGTTATTTATGGCAAAATATGATCCACATTGTACAGACTGAAATCCTCCATTAGTGTTTTGGTGATCCTGTCCAAAATTCCACTTGTACAGAATGAACAGAAAGCCCATAATTCCACAGGTTTTTAAATATCCCCATGGCGTCGCCCTCAGCACAAACATTTACTCTTTGAGAATAACACTATCATCAGCTTGTGGCCACATGCTTTAATTGTTAATATATACTCATGATAAGATTGAGTATGATGACGTCAAATCAAACAGTTGCAGTCTGTCTGACAGAGCGGATCAGTGCTGTTGGGGATAATGTGTGAGAGTGACGGCCCCTCTGGGCCCCCTCTGTTGTCCTGCAGCAGTCTGACTGCTCCCGGTAACAGAATGTGAGGCTCTGTGGCTGCTTTACTCTAACTTTGGCTTCATTCTCTCTCATTAGTCTGAAGAGTGAGAGATGGGTTATCACCCTTTACTTTCCCACTGTTCCACTCACTTCCCACTTTTGTAGTTTTTCTCCAAGGGGGGAAATTAGAGGCTTGAAAGATCTTCATGCACATGTGAGAACATGAGACAGCTTGTTCACTGCATGCTGTGCTTTCTTTATGTGTATTTTGTAAACTCTATTCTCTTTGTTCGACCTCGGTGAGGTCACCTGTAAATTTCAAAAGACATTAGAAGAAAGGAAAAAAGTCAACAAATACACACCACACTCCATGCGCTTGTGAAGGCCAACACGAGTGTCAGACAGCATATATGTGCTCACATCTCCCACCTGATATCAATACATAATCAGTGACATCATCAACACAGGTGCATCTAAGTTAATTGGAATGAACGGGAGCAGGAAAAGACATCAAGACAAACCTCACTCCATCTGCAAGATGGTACCTTTCAAAATACCCACATTTTGGTAAAAACGGTGAAACGTGGGACCGATCACCACCAATGTCCACCAGCAGGTCCTACTGTCAAAGTATTATAGCTATGACACCATTTGAGAAGGATGTTTACTACATTTTTGTCTATAATATACATTTATTAACAACAACATTACCACTGGTGTGTTAATAATGTCATGAGAGATGAGGCTCAGCATGGTCACTCTGAGCAGGCACATGGCCCTATACACAGCAACATCTGATACACTGTGTACAGAGGTGGTACAAGTCCACAAACTCAAGTAAAAGCCTAAAAATACAAAATCTCTACATGTAACACTTCAGTTATTTTACTCAAGTTAAGTCTTAAGCAGATTGTCTTTTTAAGTACTTCACTAAGAAAACAATGTCATTTTAACAATTCTGGTAATTGTGGCAAAACATGTAAAGGAATTAATAAAAAATTTGGATCAAAGGTCACTGTTGATGAAAGTGGAGCGGATTGTAAACACTTTATGTGCTGACAGGTGATTAACACATAATGATACATCACCATTTATTAGTTCATATTATTTTAATATTAAAACCACCAAGTGGTATTAATGTTGTTATTGGTTTACTTGTTCTGTATGTGAGCGTGAGCATTTTCCAGAAATGACTGAGGTCTGTGATGACTGACCGTCATCTCTGTGATGCACTCTCATGCCTCATAGTTCAATCTTAGGTTCAGTTCAATATCAATATTAAGTGAGTGAAAGTGTTGGAGCAAGTTTCTTTTGTTCAGTTTTGTTATCTTGCTGTATAATGAATTAGTTTTGATGCATTTCTCCGTAAATTTGCAGAGAAAAAAATGTTTCCGTTCATCTCTGAATCCATTCTGCTGCATCCATCTTGAGTCATATCATCAATTAAGATGAATGACTGTGTTTTAAATGCAGTCATGCAGCATAAGCTACACCACCTTCACTGTGCTTCACAGATGAGCTTTCTATTGTTTGGATAATGAGCAGCTCATTTCTGCCTCTACACCGTGGCCTTTCCAGACGCTGCTGCTGCTGCTGCTGCTGCTGCTGCTGATGATGATGATGATGATTGGTATTTGTAATATTAAAAAACAAGGTAGATGTTTTATGTAAACAAGTTCTAGATACTTATTATGAAACTAACATCCATCTCCCCCTAAATCTCGTGACAAAAAAATATGTAAAAAAAAATTTTTTCTCCACAAACATGACCATAAGACACAAGGTTAAACGTTTTTTAAATAATCTTGTATCAACTTGGTAGTCACAAGGTTGGAAAGTTTGAGGATTCTAAGTAAACAATAGAGCACATGGTAAAAAGGTCATACCATGGGCTGGCCCTCGATTGCAACACACTACATTCCATAGTTTTCTAACTTTTCACAAACTGAAGAGCAACTAGAGGTTAAAGTGAAATGCAGTGTTATTTGGTAAATGTTCTGCACTTATAAAGCACTTTTCTACCTATTGCTTGTTATTCGCCCATTCACACTCACAATCACTCACACACTCATACACACTCACACACCGATGGGGGAGCTGCTATGCAGCTGGCCAACACTCACCGGGAGCAAATAAGTTGGGGTTCAGTCTCTTGCTCAAGGACACTTGAGCAGCCGGAGGAGCCGGGGATCGAACCAACAACATAGGGGTCTACACACATATACATTAGGAAACTTCTGTCAGTAACCTCTATGAGCTGGGACCATGTTTTTTCCTTTAACTATTTTGAAAACTAATTTCAAAATGTGTGAAAACAATGGACAAGTGTTAACACATGTTAACACAAGAGAAGACTTTGTTCTTCTATGATGATTAAGATGATGATTAATCTTAAGCCCACTTACACACATACAGGTGAGAAGAAGAGGAAGTGGGTGTCCATATCACTGAGATAACACGACTACTGTTCTTTCATTTGCTGTGGTCAGCATTACTTAGGTGTTGGCTGACAAAGCTCACACGAGGTGACATTTCCAAGGAAACACTGCCAGTGTAAAGTAAAACCAGTGTAAAAAATGATTGATCTCTTTTTGAGGGCTGCTGCTGCTATTTGAGGGCAGTAAAATGTTCAAAATGTACTAATTGAAACAATCAAATAAATTGGATGGGTCACCAAACCTGGTTGGTCAGCTGAATGTCAAAGCAGGCTTTACCTGTTATTAAGTATTAGTCAACAGATTGGGCAGTGAGCTCCAGATACCAACAAGACAACACTGTCTCCTGAAAATTACATTTCTAGTAAAAATTTAAACTTTCTAAGTTAAAGGTTTTCCCGAGAGACGTAATTTCATTTCGCGTGAACACAATGAGTGACATGTAATGCAAATGGGAAGATGCAAATACATTGATAGTGAAAACATCATTTAAATGTAACCAATCAACGTATTTCTGTCCGTCAAAATATCTGATGTTGCAGCAAAATATCTGTTTTTGTTTTTTCTGCTGTAATGTGATCCTGCAGTTTGTGTGACTACAACGTTATTGAAGTATTTTTTGTTTGTGATTAGGCAGATACAGGAGCTGGTTAGGGTCAGAGGAAGATTGAGGGCTGGTATAATAAAGGCAAATGTATGTTTGTAAATGTAATGTCTCTCATTTCACACAAAATGTGTCCTATCGCTTTTAAACACATCTTTAATCCACAATCTTTTTCTAACCCCAACATCAGTGGTTTTCTTGCCTGAACCTAACTAGATACATGACTCTAGAATTGATCTCAAGTCTTGACAGTTCAGTACTTTCTACACCTGCCACCCTCCCCAACCTCCACTTTACTTCTCACCTTCCCTTAATAGAAGTACAGTTTGTGTCATTCACAAAATAAATTACTCATTATGTTTTTCAATGCAACGTGTTTATCTTCGCAGTTTAGTTGTGTGGGAGACAAGAACAAGAACAAGAATTCTCACTTGGTATCTTACTGTACTTGTCACAATTCATGCTGCTGAACTCCTTCAAAGCTTGCGGCAATAGAACATCTATCAGTGACAACGCACATCAATGTGGAACCCTGACAGTTACTGCAGGGTCTAAGCACAAGTCCAAACAGGTACCGTGGAAAGAATTTGCTGCAAGTGGATCCTGCATTGCCAAAGCAAGTTGACACACTTTAAATGTTAGTAAGAAGAATGTACGACCTTTCACCATGTGCTGCGTTTCTACATAAAGACTCCTTCACAGACAGTCATGAAACTTTGCAACCTTGTGACCAGCAAGAGAACACAACATAATTAAACAACAAGAGTTTTCTTTATGACCAAACATTTGATCACATATGTATAGCTTTTTCTCTCGGGCCGTGCTTGTATAGAAAGAGTCCCTCCGCTTGTTGTTTTAAAAGATGTGTAGAGGAATCAAATGAAATATGAAAGGTTGGTATCATGTGGAGCATGGTGTTTTGAACCTTAGAGCCACTCTAACATTTGAGAGGTTCCTCTTGTGAAATACGACTGACCTTTAAAGCTGATCATCATGCTTTGTGTGCCCGAAAGAAGGTTTCAGAGGTAACAACCTATTTTATCCTTCATAATATTAATAAGGAAAACAGGTGTTGCTGTTTCTGTATTTAAAAAGCACATTCAAGAATTTGTGATTGATGGGAATTTTACCCATTCCCATCTGAATTCTGCCCAACAGTGCACTTTTGTCCAATCATTGCAACGTTCTCTCAAATTTGACCTGGACTTTCTGTTCTTCCCAAATGCCTCTTCATGTGCCAGAACTACAGCATTGATTGGCCACATTTTTCTGTCGAAATCTGGCCTAAGCCCAAGGGTTCAGCGACTGGACTTGACCTGAGCCACAACCACATTGTTTTTCATATTCAAACCTGACCTGTGTCTAACATAGTTGAGCGTGTGTAATGTTTTAATATCCAATTTTCTGGATATTTAATGGCATATGCCTTCATTAATATGCAAAAGGGTTCTGGAACGTCTTGAATAAGTTAGATGTCTACAAAATGACAGTACCAAGGATGTTCTGCAGGAAAATGGGGGACAAAGGTTTTGCACTGTGTGCAACATTGTGGTAGAACGCAAACAGAAGTCATCCACTGAATTTTCTACCACAAATCACATCTAGACAATGTTTGACATGTGTGGCAGACAAGACAAGACCTCAGCTGCTACACATTTTGAAATGATAATAGATAAGTACAAATATCCTCCATACACTAATACTAAACTCACAGCTGTGCAGTGTATACTACTGTATATGTTATGTCAATACGTATACGTAATGTAACTGACAGTAAAATTCCATTTCATATTGAAAAAATATTTACAGTACATTATGTTTTTGCAGAGCTAATAGACAACTAATAGATGAGACCTAATAGATGTCGATAAGGTTTTGTGGCCGGACGCACAAAATTAACAGGATTTTTTTCTTTTTGCTTACAGTAACAATGTAAGAATGTGTGTATTGTGTGTTACTGTTCCTGGAAAAAAATAAAACTGTAAAACAAATCACTGTGTGTGTGTGTGTGTGTGTGTGTGTGTGTGTGTATACGTTCAATCAGAAAATTCAGTCACAAACCAACTTCTAGCAACTGCAGTCCTGCAGACGTTTCTTGCATCTGTTTAGTGTTTGCTCACACACCAATCTCTGGTTGCTGTCAGTAGATGTTTTCAGTAAAAACTATCACACAGGGTTGGGATGTAAAGTGAATCACCGGGTTGACACACAATGTGTTGAAGATCCCACTGTTTGCTGTTTCATGTTTTTCATGTTTTTGGTAGCTCTGTCTGATTTTGGCTGCTTTGACTAACTTATTATTTGTCAAAACAGAAGAAACAGAAGATCTACTACTTATTAATAAACAATAATACCATCAACTGTAAAATAAGAGAGTAAAAGTAAAATACTAGATTACTAGATTATAACTATTCTGACATTTTTACTATGTGCTAATGCATTAAACATCTTTAATATGGACAGGTGATTCACCCATAATCAAAATCTAAATTTATATTTTGTATAAAACTGCATTTGAAAAGTAATAAAAACTTTCACATACAATATACAGTAGTACAATGTCTTCCTGGATAATGGAAAATATTCCCACTACTACTACTACTAATACTACTATGAAACGATGGTAAGGTGTGGCAATTTTTGCAGTTTTACCACTGCAAAACACAAAACACTTAAATAATTTGTCGTCTGAATAGAAGTTAACTTAAGGTGTAATTAATTTTACTGTATTGTATTGTACACAGTTAGCTGAATTGTTTTTGTATCGGATCATGGACCATGTATTGGGATACGTATCAAATAGTTTGAGAGGGAGAGATTCTCAGCCCTGGTGGGAAACATGTCAGCTAAGAGGGGCTTTCTCAGTGTGAAATCATAGCTTAACTAAACGTTTCTATTCCAACACAGTTTGTGGAAACAGGACCAGTTGTGTCCAAAGCAAGATGAAGGCTAATTTATGCTTTTTTGAATATTTCATAATAAAGTCTGTTTCTCATCAAAGTCTAATATCCGTCAGAAAACATTCCCATGGGAAAACAGGTGAACATCCTTTTGGTTTAACCAAAATACAAAAAATATGTTTTAGATTTTTTCCAGATTAAGTGAAATTTGTTATTATTGGATGATATATTGATGCTTTTTTAAAATGTATATATAGTGATAATTTTAGATTCTGCATGTAAAGACAAGAAATGCAAAATAATATTTTGTATTTTGAAATTGAATTGTGCAGGACATTGTATTAACTGTCATTTCTTCTGTAATTTCTTGAGTCCACACATCATTGAAATAACCATCATTAACATTTAGAAAATGAGGATCTGCCTCCAGAAGATGGAGCTGTTCTCCACTCAGTGACTCAGGACCTGCTGTAACACACCACCTTTGTTCAGGTTCCAGCTCAAGGACAGGAATGTTGTAGATGGCAGCTTCAGTAGTAACTGTAATGTGTGCATGAGAAAAACAGCTTTATGTAGCAGACAGTGGCACAAAAACATACCTAATTCATATCTTCAGCTACAGGTGAAAGAGCAAGTGACAGAAGCCCAGTACTCATACAGTCACTGGGTCTCACAGTGAGTGACAGACTGCTGTCATTCATCTGCTGGGCTTCACACCAGGGGTTACATTTTTCTAGCCCTAACCTGCAATAACCTTTGACCTGACCTAACATACACTATATTGCTAAAAGTATTGGCTCACCTGCCTTTAGACCCATATGAACTTTAGTGACATCCCATTCTTAATCCATAGGGTTTAATACGACGTCGGCCCACCCTTTGCAGCGTGTTTATGAAATACATAATACACAGAGCTCGCAGTCTTCGCTATAATTCATCCCAAAGGTTTCAATCGGGTTGAGTTCAGGACTCTGTGCAGGCCAGTCAAGTTCTTCCACACCAAACTCACTCATCCATGTCTTTATGGACCTTGCTTTGTGCACTGGTGCGCAGTCATGTTGGAACAGGAGGGGGACATCCCCAAACTGTTCCCACAAAGTTGGGAGCATGGAATTGTCCAAAATCTCTTGGTATACTGAAGCATTCACAGTTCCTCTCACTGGAACTAAGGGGTCACGCCCAGCTCCTGAAAAACAACCCCACACCATAATCCCCCCTCCACCAAACTTCACAGTTGGCACAATGCAGTCAGACAAGTACCGTTCTCCTGGCAACCGCCAAACCCAGAATCATCCATCAGATTGCCAGATGGTGAAGTGTGATTCATCACTCCAGAGAACACGTCTCCACCGCTCTAGAGTCCAGTGGCGGCGTGCTTTACACCACTGCATCTGACGATTTGCATTGCACTTGGTGATGTATGGCTTGGATGCAGCTGCTCGGCCATGGAAACCCATTCCATGAAGCTCTCTACGCAGTGTTCTTGAGCCAATCTAAAGGCCACATGAACTTTGGAGGTCTGTAGCGATTGACTCTGCAGAAAGTTGGCGACCTCTGCACACTTTGCGCCTCAGCATCCGCTGACCCCGCTCTGTCATTTTACGTGGCCTCCCACTTCGTGGCTGAGTTGCTTTCATTCCCAATCGCTTCCACTTTGTTATAATACCACTGAGAGTTGACTGTGGAATACCACGCTGGAATTCTCTGAGCTCCTGAGAGCACCCCTTCTTTCACAAATGTTTGTAGGAGCAGTCTTCATGCCTAGGTGCTTCATTTTATACACCTGTGGCCATGGAAGTGATTGGAACACCTGAATTCAATTATTTGGATGGGTGAGTGAATACTTTTGGCAATATAGTGTACTTTTAATTCCTATCTTCACCCAAGCAAAGTGTAAATACTGGATCCAGACTCATATCGAAGTTTTATCTGCTTTGACTATGCTGCTGTTACCCCACTGCCTGGTGGTAGATTTATTTAAATGCCACAACCAGTCCAGAAAAGTTGGTCAGCCATGAATTACACTGTTTACACAGAGTGGCACCTATTATACAGTTGGTGTCATCATTACATTTTTGCTTCCTCAAAAAGATATTAAGTTTCACATGAATTTTACCCAGAGCCTCGGACTGTGATTCAGTAACCACTGATTCCACTGCCTATGACTTTTAGAATGAACCAGATTTAGACGTTTTACTATAAACAGATTAAAAGGATTGTTTCATGTAAATACCGTATTTAATTAAGGTGAGTGTTGTCAAACTGATTTTGATAATTTTGATAATGTTATTTCTGTTTCCTATTGAAAGGCACCACCTCATATTTAAAATCATGCTTTGATAATAACTAACATCCACTCTTCTTTTAGCTGAAGAAGAGTGGATGCAAGTGTCATGCAATTTTTTGAACAGGTTAATCAGGTTAAGTGTCATTACTCCTGGCAAAATGGCAGTTTTTTTTAAATTTGACTAATGAATTCTGGGATTTAATGACATCATCTCCCAGAGATCTGTTTACATACATCCAGCCAGTAGCACAACAACCATGCATTAATTGAACAAAGTTGTATTTACAAAAAAAAAAAAAAAGAGACACTTAACCAAAGAAGTAGGTTAAGGATGTAGCCATAAGGTTTTATTTAGAATCACACAGTGGCAGAACTGGAATGAGTTCACAACATGAAGAAATGAGGATGGGAAATAAGATTTCATTAGGGACTGGCATTGAGGACAGTGATGGGTCACTGAGTAAAGAAGTTTATTTGGAGCCCTGCTCTTGAGGCACTATGAGCTGTTTCTCATAATCTATTCTCATTTACCAGTCTCTGCATGAGCTGCCCTGGATTACGCCTCTTTCATTTCGATTGCTTCCTGATTCTTCCTTTTTCCACCTCCAAAAACAAAATTCCATCTTGTTTACTTGAGACACACAGTACCACTAAGTGCTTTCTCTTAGTTTTTTTATATTTTTGTTGAGTTGACTCATGGCTTTGGCTGCTTGCACTAATTGTAACAAAGCTGGCCCCAGTGCTCATTTTGCTGCAGCCTTCCAGTATTAGATCTGTGACAGTTAATCTGCATTTGCTTTCTCCAATCCTGCGTATATATAACATGCATCACATGTGCAGTGCATCCCAGCATCACTTCCATGGCAGCGGATGAACAGAGCATTAATTAGGCTTTCATAGTCTTGCCCCTTGTGTATATCAGGTTATTGATTATGGTCAGTGATTCGGTTTCCTGTGAGTTATGTGTTTAGGTGGCAGAGGAGGCAAAAGTCCACACGTTCTTTCCTTAAATAGAAGTACAAATATAAAAAGTAAAAGTAGAAGTAGTGATATCATTTCTTTACTCAAGTATAGGAAAAAGTACAAGCTCTGATATGGAACAATTCTACTAGCAGTTTTTTCACCAGGCTAACCGGACCTCCCATCAGATTAATACAATGTGAATATTATTAAACCATCCATCCATGCATTATCTATAACCACTTATCCTCTTCAGCTTCATGGTGGGGTTAGGGCATATCCCAGCTGTTTGAGGGCAAGAGGTGAGGTCCACCCTGGACAGGTCTACAGTCTATCTCAGGGCCAACACAGAGAGACATACACAGACAGACAACCATTCACATCTGTGGGCACGGTGTTGGATTCAGACCTTCTAGCTGTGAAGCGCTAGTGCTAACCACTCCACCACCATGCTGTCCTTTTTCCTTATATGCCCAGACATAGAAGGACTCTCATCCAACTAGTTATGTTAGAATACAGTTTGGTTGGTGAGGTTACCGTGTTGTAAATAGCAGGCCTTAAAAATCGACTGCACTTAAAATAAAAACAAAATTACCTTTAAATGAGATGATTCTGACTTGAAAATGCAAGTACAGAACAAATAGTGCGCTTAAGTATAGTAACAAAGTATTTGTACTTAATTACTTTCAATGTCTGTTGGGCCAGGCTACAAAAACAACAACAAAAAAGCTGCCTCCTTCTTACCGCTTGCAGATTGTAGTGGTCCACTGAATATCTTCTCATTTCTCCTCCATTTATTTACCCAAGAGAAACAACACTAATAACGGGTCTCAGAAATAAAGTAATGTCTGTAATGGCCAGAATATAAGACATTGTTTATTAAAAATGCATTTTCAAAAGGTGGGGGTTCAAAGACAAAAAGTAAAATGCAGTTGCATTGTATATAGCATCTTTACCAATATTTTTGAATTCATAGTAAACTCTCATTATGCACTTACAACAGCAGATGGTGCCAATAAACACAGTAGCCCTCAGCTCTCAGTTTCCTTTGCTGGTATTTTAAACAACCTTCAGAACATCCTATCCTCATATATGTAATGATGAGTGTCATCATGTAACTGTGATGACTATCATCAGCTGTTGTCTAACAGCTACTTCTGTGCTACATGCTGTCTTGAATTTGTAACTGCTATTTAGCAAACACTAATGTAAAAAGACATGGAGTAACTACATCTGACATGTAAACCTGCATTAAAACAAATATAACAGTATTTGCAACAAATGCACTATAGCTGCCTATTATATTTATTTCTGATTGCTCCAAAAACACAGCTTTTATAAAGGTTAATCATGATCATCTTATGTTCGGGCCACTGTAATAAAAAACATTAAAACATCAGACTCCTTTCAAAGACCAATGTGTAACAAATGACAACTCTATGCAACAGTTCAAACGGTTTTATTCTTTTCACCTAGTTAGACACATTCATCATTTAACAGGGCCTTCAGACATGTTTGTGTTCACATTGTGAAGGCCTGTCTCTGAAGGTTCTCAGTCGTGACTGTCATGTCAACTGGACTTCCTCTTCTTGGCTGGATATGTTTTGCTGCTCGTCCAAGTAGCTTCCAATATGTGTAGTTAGTACGGAGCTGTGGCAACCTAGTAACCACCACTAGAAGCCAAACTGACCCCTGCAGAGCAGAAAACACAGGCCTTGCGGACAGCTCTCAAGGACTGTGGTTATCCTAAGTGGGCCTTCAACAAGATGCTGTCCAGATCCAGCAGAAGAATGTTAGGCAGAGCAGAAACTTAGAGTCTAAGGAAAAATCTTGAGATTCGTTACTATACTGTACACTGCATTGTCAGAGAAGTTTAAAAGGATTTTTGGAAAACACCACATACTTGTTCATTTTAAACTCACTAACACATTGAGAGAGAGACTTGTCCACCCAAAAGACAGGAAGAGCGACATAGTGTATACACTCCAGTGCAAGGAGGAGTGTTCAGAGGTCTACATTGTTTTGGTACTGTTGGACCTAACAGCTGCCTTTGATACAGTGGACCATCCGATGCTTCTGTCTCGCTTGGAGAACTGGGTGGACATCCAGGGTGGTGCTTTAGAGTGGTTTAAATCTTACTTAACAGAGAGAAGCTTCTGTGTCCATGTTAGAACTGCACCATCCACTGCAGCACCTTTTACATTTGGAGAGCCTCAAGGATCCATTCTTGGGCCTCTTCTCTTGTTGAATTTACTTCAATTCTCTAAAACATGGCATCTCGTTCCACTTTTATGCAGACAACAGTAGTTATGCCTCCAAAGTTTGGGTCGACCTGGGTTTCTTAAGTCAATATTTGAAACCCACAGCAGCAAACCTGGGTGTGAGACTTTAATGTTCAGTATCTGCTAATAAGTTGGATCTGATACTGTGCTTTTACCTATAAAGTAATTAGTCATTAAAATCTATCCTATACAAGCAACAGCTGAAAATAATCTAGTACATCATATTCAGCTACTCGCACAAAAGAAAAACTGTAAGATTGAGGTATGTGAAATTGACATGACAGGATCACTCAGTTAACGCTCCATTTTACTCCAGTCTGATAACAATTTAAGTTATGTGATAATGTAGTGGGTCAGCTTTTTCCCCGGTAGCTAATATAACTGCTGTGGCAATGTGCTGCAAAAATTGTTTGTAAGTGTAACAAACACATTATTTATTACTTTATACTACATAGTAATGCAGAAATATAAAGCCACCTTGTCAGTTTAGTAATATTACTTATTACTTTACGCAGTAGTGCCTCACCATGTTCAGAAACCCTTCTGTAACCTTTTAACAAGCTTTATAACTTATGGAAAGTGAATCTTCTCAAACATCTTGTCTGTTTCCCACTTTTACTTGCATGTGCAGTCTGCAGAAACACCAACATGTTCTTATCCCACAGCGTCAGATAATGACACCTCCTAAGGCGTCAAATTGCACCACTTTTCGAAGTCCTTTAGTGTATCATATTGGGACAGGTAACCTATGGATTTACTAATGGGCCAATATTTGACACCCTGGGAACAATGGCATCCTGTATTGATGCTAAAGGCGTCACAATCAGACGCTCTGAGAGCATCATCATTTGACACCGCAGGAAAGACTTTATAGACACACTAAAGATGCATTAGGGTTTGGGAGAACAACTTTAGGATGAGGCTAAGTTACGAAACAACAAGGATTAGGGTAGGCACAAGACCTTCAGGGTAAGGTTAAGTTAAAAGAGAAATTAAATAAAAAACTAAATGCTACAAACTGTGAAAACGGCGCTCAGCTTGTGAGTAGGACACATGAATATTTTGTAAGAGCACTCGAGCTGACACTATTTGGTTGACAAGTTATAAAAAGACAAATAAATGTCTTTTTAGATGGGTTAGATTAAATGAGATGTGTAGCTGATATTTGGCAAGTGCAGTAGTATCTGGGCCCTCATCATCTTTTTAAATTTACGCAAAATGTTAGTTAATGGGGACATTTTAGGAAACCACGGCAGCAGTAACTACAAAGTAATGTTACCGCCTTGGAAAGTACTGTCTATCTAGAACTATCTAGAAGTACTAGCTTAACTTGTTACTTTTACCGTAATATTTATCGAACAACATTGTTCACAATATTCCCTGAACCTCCTCCCTACACAAAGTCAATATTGTGGTTGAAGTAGTCAAAACACATTGTTTAAAACTTAGTTTTAAAGCTATTGAAACTGCAGCTTCTTCCAGCTTTTCCACTTTTCTAACCACCTACATTACATAGACCTGTATGCTCAAACTTTTTTATTAAGAAGAAAGCTTTTTGTTCTTTTAGGCCACTGGGAAAGCCTCGCCTCATCCCACTGAGTTCCCCTGACCACTAGAGAGATGAGCAGAGGTTATTGATTTCTGCAGATAGAGAAGACATGAAGGAGGAAGAACTGAGATGAAGGGCAGAGCAGTGAGATGCAGAAACGACTTTCTTGTTACTCGGAGGGAAACACAGTCGGGAATGATAAAACACCTGTCTTATACCAACCCTATATTCCCTGCTGTCCAGGCTTTTCCCCGCTTCTATTTATTTAGCATCTCTATTGTCTTAACCTGTATACTTTGTGTGTGTGCATTGGAGGTAGACTGGGTGCTTTAGTGCAGCAGTCAAAAGAGTCATGTGTGGCCACAGGGCTTAAATTTTATTTACAGCACTGTTCTGCCTTTCTGTCTCTTTGTGAGAGGACTTGTCCTCAAAAAGATTCGCCAATGCATTTGGCTGTTTTGAGTTTCCTTTTGCAGTGTGCGTCAGAATTACACATGGACAGACCTACGTGCATGGAGGAATTTGTCAGGTTTATCTAGTCAGCTGACAAGTTGACCCTGATGTACATGGATCCTTATGACTAGCACAATGTTGGCTACTGTCTGATTTTACTGGCTGCCCTGATATACACTGTTTTGTTTGAGTCCCTATTTCCCTGAGTCTGTACACACGAGTTAATGAGTGCAAAGTTGGTTCCCCTCATAGGAAATACACCCGATTGAAATAAACAAGTAATTGTCCTCAAACATCATGGAGGTCCAATGTGGAAATGTTTCAGTCAAGGTCGTGAAGACAGATTACTTTTGTAGAAGAATAGTGCTTTTTGTCCAGGCTTTTAAATTACTTGCTGCTGAACTATTTCTCTGCCTACTGTTTGGCCCCTGGAGGCTGATGGAATGACTGAAGCTTTCAAACATTAAAATTGTTATTAGAGGAGAGAAACTTTAACTCTTAAAAATGTAAGGCAACAAACTCAGAGTTAGACAGTTAAAGTTAATTTCTTTGGCATCGTGGTTACAATAACAATCATGTATTTATGGGGAATGGTTGTATTCATGGCCAAAAATACAAAACAGTGGTCTCCATGTTTTGTGAGCCATCCATCAGTGCAGACCTTCCTTTTCACAGTGACCTGCCTCCAGTGGATCTTGGACGCTTCTGTAATAATCAAGCTAACGTGAACTTCACTGTTCAGTTTAGTCCATCTATAACTAAGTGATGAGTTTGATTTGGGTTTTATCAATTCACTTGAATTCAGAGTATTGGTGTGTGTAAGTGTGTGTTGGTGAGGAGGGGATAATTAGGTGATTGGGGCATAGCCTCAACTTGCTGCTGCAACAACCAGGAAGCCATCAGCCACATCCACGCAGGATAGAAAGATCCTTCATCATTCAAAGACCTTCACCCAGCCCACTCCAGGGATCAGCACACTTCCAACCTATATATATTTGTATTAAGTTCCAAGTAATTCAGCCAGTTCATAAACCACGGCCCCTCTTTTACTTCTACCTTTCATTCTGTTCTTGCAAATCTTAGCTCAGAAACTGAATTTTTGTTCTTTCAGACACTCTCAGTCCTTTGTGCTTTTCTCCATACTGCTCATCCAAAATGATTCCCCTCTCCTCTGCTCACAGGTGTGCCTGCTTTATCATCCATCTCCTTTCTTGTTCAGGTGGCAAAGGACTCTTCTCTTTTTTGTTTTCTTGTCAATCAACCTTTCTGCCACAATGTGACCAACAGAAGCATCTGCTGAAATCCAACTCCTTTGGTGACATGCACCAGAGGTCTTTGTCCCAAACTCTAAAAATGCTGGATTCCAGCTGTGCAAAAACGAACAAAGACACGTTTGTTAGGCTTAGTAAAAGTGACACAGTTGGGCTTAATATTCCTGCTTTCTTAATGTAGGGTGTTTTGTTATTGACTACCCAGCTCATACTTTATGCTATATGTGAATGTATCATATTCACTATAGCCCAGTGGTCACACAGTGTTTCTCTGAGACTTATGTTGACAAGTAGCAGGAGAGCAGGCCATGGAGCAGATAAGCCAAGACAATCCAGTAATGTAGGCAGAGGTAACAAGATGGGTTAGATTAAAGTAAGGACAAATGTACCCGTGGAAAACAGGCTTTACTTTCCTCAGAATCTACTCCTGACCTTTGGGATTAATGCCCATCATAAATGGTAAAGTTAACACAGCTAGAGAAAATTACAGGTGTTTTATTCAAAGTTTAGGAAAGTTCACAGAAAGTGTTCAAAGACAAGTGGACAACTACATTTTGCTCTATAACAAACACAACACATCAGACAAAACCTCTGCACCTGCGTCTCATCACACTCTTAAATCTACTTATACAGTTGAAGTTTTACAGGAACACAGACTGAGCACAGACCTTCTTGTGAATATACATGCACAGCAAAAATGACCATTTTGCCTTATACTGTAATGGACTGAGGACTTTAAAGAAAGACAGAGATAATGTATCCAAGCGCATATTTTAAACATTAAAATGTATCTCCAACGACAGGACCCCCTCCGATATCTGCTGTACATAACCCAGCTGTCATATGTTGCTGTTGGTTGTTTTATTCTGCTGCTAAAACCAAAATATAGTGTTATATTTTATGGAAATGAGCCTGCTTGAGATCACCAGGCAGGGAGTTCTACAGCTGGGGGACTCAGACCTCAGCTCGTCACATTTAGTGAAATGGGAGCCACCAGCAAGGCTCTGCCACAGGACCAGGAACATACAGTACTAAAGCGCAGATCAGTGGTACCAGGCTTTATCAGAACATTCATATTGTCTGTATAACAATGAAAATCTGTACTGGCAGCATATATGTAGTGAATAAGTTCATATACAGGATAGGCCACAAGGGGACTAATTGGACAAATTAGACTGACTAATCCAGAGCTAATCAACTGATATTAACAGTTTTTCACACATTAAGACATTGCAGTCCATAGTGTTAAAGGCTGTGCTGAGGTTGAGTACATCTCTGCATCAGCTGTAGAGTCCGTCACTGGTAACCTTGACTAGAGCAGCCTCAGTGATGTGATGAATGTGAACCAAACATTGAAGATTTTTACAGATTTGATTAGTGTCTATAAAATATATCAAATGCAGAATGAATGCAGAAAATCCTTTATAAAGATGTCAGCTAAGAGATGGTTTTCACATTACTTCAAAGGGATCAGAGGGATGCAAAGCAACGTTCCTTAAAAACAGTGACATGTTTTCAATCAGAGGGCAAAATGCCAGAGGACAGAGAGCAGATAATAAGTGTAAAAAAATCTGAACCAAGCGACTGAGACACTGCTTTTAATAAGCAAGTGGGTATGCAGCCCAAAGGGCAGACGGATGATTTTGAAAATGGAACAGTTTGTTCCAGGGAAGGCAGAGAGACTTCACTGCAATGTGTTAGTGTTGAAAAAAGGTAGAAGTGGACACCGAGCTCAGTGGAATTTAATTACCACATTGCCACTGTTTTAGGAAAATAATGAAGAAATGCTTCACATTTTTTTCAGGGAGGATTGTAGTTCGGGGGGGCAAACAGCAGAAAAAAACATTTTATTGTTTCCTTTTGTGCTGTGAAAGAGCCCAGAAAAATTGAACGTTGTGCATATTTGCTTTGCCAAAGTGTAAATTAAGCATGATTTAATGTATGAACCCTGAGCTTTTGCTTGTTGCGAGAGACTTTTCAGTTGCTGGGGGAGACTGTCAGTCCACATTAGGAATCTCCACACAACCAGAAGTGCACCAAGGCCAGTAGGAAATATCCTAGAGTCCGCCTGACCTGGCAAGACTGCCATGGGCTTACAGATGATATTCCAACATGAAGAAGACAACCACATGACCACATCATGCCTAGAGGCTATTTCAACAAACAATTGTAGCATTTTTGATGCTTTATTTTTTTTTTTTACCATTTTTTAATCAGCCATATTCTTCCAACACCAGGGAGGTTATGAGTAGAAGCCTTTTAAGGGTTTGAAGTTACAAAGTGATGTCTTTTTCTGACAATGGCGGCTCAGCTGGATCAGCTGTCACACTCATACAACTGTATAACTAGTGTGAGAGATTTGTAGTTTTCTGGTAGTTTTGAAGAACAATGCTGTGGGTGTCTTTGGATCCTGCTCTTTGCCCTGGCTGCACTACGCTTTAATTTAAATCACTGCTCATCTCCACCATAGTTTAAATTCACACCAATGACGATATCTTAAACCAGCTACACATTGATTTGCAATTTAGAGTCACCAATTAACTTAACATGCATGTCTTTGAACTGTGGGAGGAAACCCGTACGCAGAGGAAAGCCACACAAGTACAGGGAGAACATGCAAACTCCACACAGAAAGGCCCCACACAATGTTATTTAATGTTGATTAAAACATTACTGACATTCTCTGGGTTTCTGGTTTTCAATTAATTCTTAATGATGCAGCTCATCTCAGTTTTGGGTTTGAGCAACATGGATCATGACACCAAAAACTGTAGTATACATCTATAAAAACCTTTGTTGCATTTGAAATCGGTTGTAGTCAAGCAGTCATCAATTAAGTGGTGTTGGTAAAACACACAAAACACATCAATACAGTGGACAAAAACATCAAGCTCATGCGAGACGATGTCACAGGCAGTTGTTTTGTGTGGCGCTCATGTAGGAAGACAAAACCCTCAACATTAAA
This sequence comes from Channa maculata, assembly GCA_020496755.1. NCBI lineage: Eukaryota > Metazoa > Chordata > Actinopteri > Anabantiformes > Channidae > Channa > Channa maculata. Next base: position 324,685 of record CM035606.1, read on the forward strand.
GTGTACAGAAAAATCCCATACACAGATCAATGTTTACTCTCTGACTCACATCGGCCTCTGGAACACAAACATGGAGTAATCAGGACCCTACACATCACCAGGCTGAGCAAAGGGTGCTGGGAAAGGAGAAGGAACCAAATCACATCAAGAAGGCAATCAAATCTCCAAAAAGATCCAGTAGGAGCAATTCCAGACAAAGAGAAGAGACAGCTCTTCAGGACAGGACTCAGCAGTCCATCTGCATCTGAAAGACAAGTGTCAGCAGTGTTTACAGCAGTGTTGTGACCTAGAACACAACTTATCAAACACTTATATTGCTGTCTCACAATTATTTGACAATTGTCTGGAGGCAGCAGAAGAACCTGCAGAATGTTACAAAATATTTGAATGCAAGAGTAGTGGTGGAGAAAGTAGTGTTCTGAAGCACTAAATCCACATGAAGCAAGTGTGTTAAAAATGGTCCCGTGTCCTAAAGCATTTGAGACAGTGAAAATGTCGACACCTGCTGGTGAGTCTTTGGTGTTACACGTGAGTGCGTTATAGTGATTCAATGATACAACAATCGATCAGAAGACAAGAGATCAACACTTTAGCTTTTATTTCCATGTATTTACATCTGGATGTGACACAGAGGTTAGAAGATAGCACCTTTTGTTTGAACCCATCCATTCTTCATGTGAGCAAAAGTATTGGAACAGACTTGAATAGATTAAAGTGAATAAGACTTAATATGTAATTGAAAATCCTTTGCTTGCAATAACCACATCAAGCCTGTGACCCTTTGACATCACCAAACTTCTTCTTTTGTGACGTTTTTCCAGACTTTTGCCGCAGCCTCTTTCAGTTGTTGTTTGTTTTGGGGGGTTACTACCTTTAGTCTCCTGTTTAGCAGGTAAAATGCAGCTCTATAGTGTTTAAAACCTTCCACTTCTTGCCCCTGATGAACTCCTTCGCTGTTTTGGCAGCGTGTTTTGGGTCATTATCGTGCTGCATGATGAAGGATCTCCAAATGTGTTTGGTTGCATCTCTCTTTAAATTGGCAAACGAAATGTTTCATTTTGCCGTCGCCATCATGTGTTACATCATCAATGAAGATTAATGAGACCATCCCAGAAGAAGTCATGCAGCCTAAGCCATGACATTGCCTCCGCTGTGTTTCACAGATGAGCTTGTTTGTTTGATGATGTGCAGATCCTTTCCATCACTTCCACTGTTAAAGGTTCATCTTTGTCTTATCAGTCCATAAAAGAATTAAGACTCATCTATGTACTTTTTTGGCAAATTCCTGCCTCTCCTGCCTGTTCTCCTTGGTAATGAGACGTTTGCACCTTCTGGTGTAGCAGCTGTACACTTGTTCATGAAGTCTTCTGCAAACAGTAGATTGTGATACCTTCAGTTCTGCCCTCTGGAGGTTGTTGCTGATGTCACTAACACTTTCTTTACAGCTCTCACAATGTTTCTGTCATCAACTGCTGTTGTTTTTCTTTGTCTGTCTGTCTTTCTGTTACTTAGTGCACCAATGGTTTGCTTCTACTTCATTCATTCCAAGTGGTTGTACTGGCTATGGCCAATCTGAGCCAATGTCCAATGGCTCAGATTGATCTTCTCACAGTTTCACAATTGCTTTGTTTTTCACCCATAGACAGCTCTCTGGTTTTCATGGTGGTTGCACTTCTTAACTATAAATGTAGCTCAGTTGGTAAAGGCAGTCGTCCACGGACCACAGGGTCAGTTCCATCCTGTGAGGGAATAGAGTAAATTTAGTCATATGGTTAGATAATTAGCAAACAATCAAGCAAGATGAGCTATTGAAGAGGTCACAAAGAGGACAAGAGATCATAGGCTGGGTCGTGTTTGGAGGAATGTTTGAGATCACAGTAGGCACTTTGTTGTTACAAGGCCCAAAGCAATGTAGCAGATAGTTAGTCCTGGGGTCACAAGATCTACAAGAAGGTGCAATGAAAAGGGTTTTATTGCTTCTCAACTGACATCTTCAGATAACCTAGAAAGGTACAAGAGTGATGACTGTCAACTGCATGCACCTGGTTTCTTTAGTCATTATTTTGTGAGGGTGGTTCCTTTCTTGGGTTTGAGTATAAATAGAAGGGGTTTAAGAGATACAAGTCAGAAGAAGACACCAACATCCATGTGTTCTTCTCCATGCCGGCATGTATTAAACTGAGATGGTTCATCACGCTGATTTCTGTCTACAATTCTTCCACGAGGAAAAAAACTATTACAATCCCCAGCTATATGTCGAAGTGTCTCTGGGCAAGACACTGAACCCCTAACAGCCCACTCCCATCCCCAGCTGTGCAGTGCCAGTCCAAGCCCAGTAGAGACTGGGGAGGGTTGCGTCAGGAAGGGCATCCGGCGTAAAAACTGTGCCAAATCAACATGCGGACAATGATCCACTGTGGCGACCCTGAACTCACGGGATAAGCCGAAAGGACAAAAAAGTAAATGCGCCTGATTTCATGAGCAGGTGGAAACAGACCACGTTTAGTTTTCTTATTAACACAGACTGTGCTTATGCTCCCTAACCCTCTTAGACTTGCTTTGGTAAATGAGGCACCTGCTGTAGACAAACATCCCTGTTCTCCCATCTCATATGGCCACAATATGTACATGTTGCTTTGACACATTCAGACCCACAAAAATGAGCCTGGCTCAGGCATGGCAGCACCTTTTAGTGGTGAGTGCCCACCTATAGAAACTCTGATTATGTATGGCTGTAAAACTACTGTCATTACTTTACTGTACTGGAGAAAACTGCAAATTGTACCAGTAGTTCAGGAGCAACAGGTCCAACTCTCTCTCTGTCTCTCCCTCCTTTTCCACTGTGAAATGAGAACCGTGAATACTAGGTAATTTGACCACTGACTTGCTCCTCTGATGTAGACACAGGCTCTTTATGCAGCCAACAAAGCTGCCCACCTGGCATTTCGTCCTGATTGAAGCATTGTGCTAGTTTGATGGCAGCTTAGCATTTGAGTGACACACATTAATACTGTTTTTAAAGGGATATATATCAATATATAAGAAAACTGCAATAAAATCCAGCACTCACCTTTAATTACTGAGGTTACTCACTTTCATTTTGTTATGTACAGTCTTCATCTGCTTTTATTTTTGACACATTGGTTCCTTTCCTCTTTTCCCTCTATCACAGCACAGCAGCACCATTGCCACCACCTTAAATACACCCAAAAGCTCATTTGTATGTCTCCAAGCTGGCGCCAACTGTGACCTGAGGCATTGCATTTTTTGAGTTGTCCATCCATTAGTTAGTTAATTCTTATTATGCAGTGAGTCAGGAACGCCTTGAGAAAATTCTTCAAATTTGGCACAAGCATCTGCTTGGATAACTGACTGGTTATAATATGTGTCTGAAAGCTGCAACTTGACTGGTTGGACAATTACAACTGTGAAGTGGTTAATCTGGATCTTCCAGTGATCCATCACTGGTCCTGTTGAATGCTGTGTTGGAGCCCATCCCAGCAGTCACTGGGCAAGAGGCAAGAGGCATGATGCACCCTGTAGCAGATGCTTTTATCCAAAACAACTTTCAAGACAAAAACACACAAACGTGAAAACCACTGAGATTGTCATAGAGTTTTTTGAGCACAGTCTGTTCTAAATGGAAATCAACTATACTGATTGTGGGAACTTTAAGCCGTTTTGTTTGGCACCACACTCTGACAACCTGCTTTAGGACATAGGAAAAGCGAAACATTATTCATTCTGTGTAACACTTGCTCGTAAAACTTCCCATTTTAACTCGTCTTTTGGTAGTTGAAACTTTATTGTGTCATACAGGTGCACAATTTCAAATCTGGACGTGAACATCTCCAAAAAAATCCAGTATTTAAAACATAAAATATTGCCAACTGTTCCATCATCCTTAACTTTGTTGCGAGTTATGGTTATGTGTTTGAAAATTAAAATGTAATTAATACTTACGAAGTACGAAATAACAACTTCAACAACTTTAATGCTCTATCAAATTTCATGCATTATAATATGTCCCTTCTTTGTGTGTTTATGTTTGCATAATAGAAAAAAAAGTTCACCACAATCAGAGAAAAAAAAAAGCACAAAAAATAGAGAGATGGCATCTGTTCCTGATCCTGGAAATGAGTGGAAAACTATTTGTGGGAGCAAAGAATAGCCAAGGCAGCAACCAAGGCTAGGGCTGTGTGTGTGTGTGTGTGTGTGTGTGTGTGTGTGTGTGTGTGTGTGTGTGTGTGTGTGTGTGTGTGTGTGTGTGTGTGTGTGTGCGTGTGTGTGCGTGCAATGACAGTTAGCTTCTGGGTCTTCTGGGCCAGCAGGAAGTTGAGTTGCTTTATTTTTCATCATCACCCTGGCCTCACATCTCTCATGCCATATTCACGTGCACACCATCACATGCTCTTTACAAAAGAACTACAACACATTCCTGTGGTCACTACAAAATGGCTTCAAGAAAGGTTCAGACCTCTTCACATTAATTGTAATTCAATTTGCCCATTAGTGTAGACAGGTTTTCAAAATCTTTTGCAATGAAAAAATAAAATCTCCCTTTTAAAAGTCTATTTAGAACCTTGACTATGGCTTCCCAGTTATGGTCATGTGCATCCCTTTTGGATTATGTCTAGAGATGTGACTAGAACTTGATTGAAGTCCAGGACAATCCCAACAAATGGTCTAAGGACCTCTTTGTAGACCAGAGCATAGACTAGGGTTAGAATAGATTGTTCAGAGAGTCAAAGTGTCCGTAAAAATTGAGAAATAGATGAAGGTTCGAGCCCACTTTGACTCCCTAATGCTGACTTTTCCAGACAAACTGAGTGACATCACAAGACTAGATCCAGGGAGGTGGCCGTCAAACCAAGGGGTACTCCAACAGAGTTTTTAGAAGATCTATATAGAGATGGGCTAATCTGACATGTAAGTAGAACTTTATCAATCGGTGTAACTATTAGGTAGACTGACAAGATGGTAGCCACTTAGAATAAAATGCATATGACAGCTCACATGGAATTTATCAAAAGCTCAGACATCATGAAGGAAAAGAATCTCAGGACTGATGAGAGTCAATTAAACTCTTTGGGCCAAAGTCAGAGTACAACAAACACGAGAGAATGGCTGATACCATCCCTCCCGTGAATCATGGAGTGGCCTGTGGTCGAGTTTCTGACCTTAAGTGGGACTTCTGTCATAATGGGTGCAGCTAAAGATCAGAAACAGCTGCTCTGTTTTGATTGGTCCTAAAGTATGAATTTTATAGACCTCCCTGTAGTTTCTACATTCTGTATACTGATATTTACTGAGAACACATAAGAGGTTCTGGTAAATCTCTGGACAACCTTTTGTGAAATATGTTATGGTCATGGTACCCCAGGAAGACACTCACTCACTCTTTTGTATGGACATTTCTTGACAGTCAATGGAGAACATTTGGAACATCTGTTTTTGATGTACTTAGCAAATGAAGGTGATTTTGATTCAGAATATCACTAATCGTCAATGGACACAAAGAAGCAACTTAGACCCAAGAGGTTACCAAGGAAGTGATTAATAAACATCAGCTACAATTGAACTCTTCATCATTTAACACAACCTGGTGGAATTAGTTTGCTCCATGTGGTATCTGAGTGTCCCGACTTTACTGACCGGGTGGATGGATGCATGACTCCTGTAGCTGTTGGACATCACGTCAGCACATGCTGTGCTAGCATAGCTGAACTTCATTGACTGGTGGAAAACTGCAATGGGGAGATTATTGATTTGCTGATAAGGGTGCTGGGGTTCAGCTCCGACACTGATGAAAGCAGGCTGGGTCACAGATTGAATGGCTGCTGTTAAAAGCTGCCCACACAAAAGCCAAATGCAATTCTAGTCCAGGACAGCTCACTTTAGAGGAAGGTCAATGGAAAAATGTTGTCCCCTGCTTCAATTGTTGGTGTCAATGTTGTCCTCAGATAAAGTGAACACAGCTAGAGTGCAAATTAAACGACATATCCTTCAAATACCAGGATCAGGGGCATCAGCTTTCATTTTTTGTTAGCAACAACTGCTCCGTTTCTCCCACCAAACCATCATCCACTTCAGTCCCATTTCTTTAAATATTGACAGCCGGCTGTCAGACCAATGATTTCTGGCTGCTGCTGGATGCCTTGCTCTCATTACTCTTTAACACTCTGCTTCACAGTCAGTTCACATGAGAATGAGACATTTGTAAACCAAATACACCCTGTCCATCCAGTTGTTTCATACTTGAGTAAGAGAATGTGGTCAAATACTGCCGCTTAGAGCCGAGTTATGCTTGTTTTTGATAATGTGTAACATGAGTGTGGCTTTTATGCAAACATCTGGATCCATGCCTGTGGCTAAGAATCTGAAGATGAATGCTGCAGTGGAAAGCTGAAGAGTCTCTTTCAGTCATTCTCGCAAACTCACTTTATTACACAAATTATGACTTAAATTGTAAAGTCAAATACATATATAAGGCAAAAGAAAGAGACAGAACATTATGAAACATGTTGTTCCCTCTTGACATCAGCATATGTCTCTACTGTGGCTGCACAATAGGGGATAACCAGCAACTATGTGCAATGTTACGATCACAATAATGAACACAAATGCAACCAGTTCTGTGAAATTTGTGTGACTTCTCTGCACTATTTGACCCAGATTCTGTACTGTCCCTAAATGCATCAAGCTGTCAGTGCTATGTGGTGCAGAGAGAAACAGTTGCAGCAAATTTAGGTTTGAAATAAAGATAGTTAGTGGTAAACTTAGTTCATGTCTGTTTGCATGGATGTACTGTTGAGAACATTCAGAACAAGTTTATTCTGACTAAAGCAGTGTTGCCTTTGATTCTGAATCAACTATACAAAAGAATTACCTTTGTGATTTTCACTTGCTGCTTAAAACCATATCAACATGCACCACAATTGTTTTAGAAAAATCTGGTATTTTAGGCTGCAGTAGTCTGACATCCTGCAGGGACTGTGTAACGACATTGAACTGTGCTGGTTTCTGTCAGTCAGCTGTGATGAGGAGCTCACACTGAAGCTCGGCACTGAGCCTCTGGCCAGGTTTGTGCAGGGACACTTCCAACAAGTTTATTTAAACACGATGGCTGTTGCCTCAGTGTTGACTAAAAAAGGAGAGAAATATGGTTTTGCTTCTTGTGATTCTACAATGAAAGAAGAACAAGAAAGAAAAACAATAATATGGAGCCACAGATGGCTGGTAGATGTGTGTCTGTTTCTTCTCAAGCCAAGTTCTGTTTTATATCACAGCAGCCTCTACACTGCACTTTAGGCCATAACATTTAAAATATACAGCTACAGTAATATTAATACAAGCTCTCTCCCATTTTGAACATATATTCTGACAGGAGCCATGCAAGAAGTGCTCACACTGCTAGACAGCCTTCCACTTAATTGCCAGTGAAATGCTTCAACATCTAAAACTTACATTTATACTTGTGGATCACATCTATGTGGAGGCTATGCTGTAGGCTACATAAATGGCCTATGCTGTTGTGAGCATAGGCCATTGTGCACTGCAATTAAACCGCAATATATTTTTGGTGTTCTACAAAGCATTGTGACTGAAACTGAGCGGATAATGTTGAGTTAGAGGTATCAGATGTTGAACATCAGTTACTTTTACTGAAATTACTGCAAGACAGGAAGGAGAGCGCATGTCAGAGGAACCAATCGAAACAGATGGATGGATTGGACCAATCACAACCGCTGTGGTCTGCATTGCCACAATGTGTAGTTACATTTCTGGGGAGGTGCATGTCAGGCTATGGTGTAAGGTTCTGGTGAACTAATATGCAACACCTATAATGTAGATTCAATGTATGAGTATAAATCAAGCTTAGGAAGTTAACTAAAAGCCTGCCATGCAAAGTTTGTATGGTGAAATACATCTGGGTTGCTGGTTAGCATCTCCTGGCTGAGAGACAGAAGAGGAAGCTGACCGTGTCTGCACAGGTTTTCAAATATCCTCTCTGCAACGGACAGTATGCATCTCTCAGTGGAATATGCAGATAACTCAGTGCAGTTACAGAACTCACCATCGGCCATGATGGAAAAAGCCATGATGCTCATTCTGCAAATCTAAAGACAACTGACTGAACAAACATTTGGCGAAGTTCAAAAACCAATCAGTGGCAACAGGATCATGGCTAGAATTGGGCTGAAACTGTACAAGTTTAGGATGAAGTTTCATCATCATTTACAATGTGTTGTTTTATAGTACAGAAAGAAACATATAGGGCAGAGGACAGAGCAACTCACCAGTTTGTGTGTGTGTGTGTTAGTTGACTTTTTGGATATGTGTACAGTGGCATCACAGTTCAGGTTGCACTCTGGGAAATGACAAGCTGCCACCACCTTCATAAAAACCTGATTGTTTTCGGAGGGAAGCTGAGACGGCTAACTGACAGCTGAATATGAGGGAAGCCAGGGTCATGGCCGCACTGTTGTCCTTCTGCTCTGGCCTCCTCCTCACCATCTCCCGCCTGGAAAGCACCGGCTCCCACACACTGCTCGCAACCACTGCTGCTTTTTATTGGATGCCTTTATGGGCTCATACTATGGATTTACAGCACTACACCTTCCAGCGAGACAGTTTTACAAGACCCCCATCTACCAAAGCACTCTGAGGCATTTAGGACTTTCATACATCAATTCTACTTTTACTTCTATATTATTTTCAATCTGGACTTTTTTTCCTATTCAAAAACTCCTTCAGTGACAGTGAAGAGCTTTTCTGGATGTCTTTTTTCTTTTCCTCCTTTTTTCTACTTGCAGGTTTTTCTTTTATTGGGCCTCTGTATAATTTCAATGCTGCAGGGTTTTACCTTCCCAGTGAACTGCTATCCATAAATACCACTTCAATGCAATTGTCTCCTTTATACTAAGCCCCATAGGCACGCACACACACACAAGTCCCTCACAGTAGGTGGAACTCCACAAAATCAGACATGTAATCAGAGTGAAAGAGCACACACATACCAGCTGGGATTGTGTGTGTGTGTGTGTGTGTATGTGTGTAAAGTTGAACATCCCACATACAGTGCAGGATTGTATACTGACATTATCTGCTATCCAACATCTCCATTAGTTCAGCTTTTTAACTCAAAGTGTATATCTTCGGGTATCTGTTGTGTCTTCACACAGAATGTTCATCCTGAGTGAGAGGGGTGTCATCCACAGCAGGAACAAGGACTCTCTACAGGCTGAGCTGGTCTAATCAGCAGTGGATGGACCTCTTCAACGCCTCCACAAAACAGGGAGCTAAGAGCATGCACACCAGAGCTTTAGCTGCTCTATTTGAGAGGATCTGGCTGCAGAAGTATTCAGTCATTTACTTAAAGCTGTTTTTTAAATAAGTTTGAGTAGAAATAGTAGAAATGTATGTGGAAAGCTACCATTTGCATCTCATATGACCCAGACTCACTGGCAGTGGTACAAAGATAATCAGTTTCAAAGTTTTTGACTGAGGCTCACTGTTTGATGAGATGGGTGAGAGACAAATGTGTGTGAGTTGGCCTTTAGATGCACTTTCATTGGCAGAGAAATTATAGTCATTTCACGTCACATTAATAGAAATGTGCGGCTTAGTAAAAAATAAGAATTTCCTCTTTGCACAACTGTAAGGTCTTCTAGTTTTCAAAACAAAAACAGGTTGCATTGATGACATTTATTGAATATGTGTATTTTTTTTCTTTATTTGCATTTGGTTGGTTACAATGATGAATGCAGTATACATGCATTCAATATTTCATTCACACTATTTTACCTTCTCAAAGTATTTTTTTAAAAAGAAATGTCCCTGTGACTTTTCTTATATAATAATAATAATAATAATAATAATAATAATAATAATAATAATACAATACTTCCCATTGAAATATAGTACAGCAGAAGTATAATGTGACTTGAATATAAAATAAAGTATGAGTAAGGGGGCTCTGTAGTTTCCCTTCAGAGGGAGATACATTTGTACTATTTACAGCAGAACTATGTTACTAAGGGTGTTTTTAGACCCCCCTTGTTTGGTCCGGCTGGATGAAACCAATATGTCCCAATTCTCCAACTCTGCCACTAAAACAAACATCTTCAGTTACCTCCATCTCCAAGTATCTCCTTTCAAACATTGTCCTTTAAGCCATTTGTTATGAGATGAATGATCCACTTCTGAGTGCATGAAGCGACTGTAGTTGTTGAAATCAGTTCCATTTTTGCAGCAACTCTTTCTACATTTCTCTAATAGTGAGCGAGATATGTAGAGACAGAGTTTCATTGGCTCTCTGAGAACAAGAGGAGTTTATAATGAGTATGTATCCCTAAGAGTCAACAAGGAGGAATCAAATTAGGCCGGGCTGTCTCTGCTGACACACTGAAGCCCCGACCTTTCTGCTGAAATTGTAATCTGCAGCTCTCAGGCCGAAACTATGTGTTACACACAGAGTCACTGTTCCGACTGCAGCAACCTCTCAGAGTCGGTTTTTGTTTAGCAGGTTGGAGTTTAAATGGCCAAAGATACGGCAAAAGCATGTCGTTTCCATTCCAACAGCAAGGTCTGAAACAGGTTCTTAACCCTTAGTCTATTTTTACCTCAGTTGACTGTTATGGTTGTTCCTTGTGTCTCTCAGTGGCTCTGCCCATCATCCTTACACAGGTCTTTACCCAATTACAATAAATAACATGTACTTTGTATGACTACCAAACCTTTTCTAAAGACAGCTTTTTGATTTAAAAGCAGCTGCTGGTTTTTGCAAACATTTTTGAAAAACAAAATGCCTGTGGTTATATAATTCTACTTCCATAATGTTTGTGGAAGCAGGTTGAGAGAAGTATAGTCAAATGATCATTGTTGTCAATTGATAAAGTTAAAGCTACACCATGTAACCTGAATATTTGATATTCTCCAGATCTAATCTTATTGTGGAGAGGTGCTGTGATGCTCACTGTGACAGACTCACTGAACAGCACTGGAAGCAGTGCCAGTTGTTCTTTAGTGTTTCTTAATTTGAATGGAAACCACACCCAACCATCATAAACTGCCACTGTGCTGGGCTGGTTTTGGAGTGAACATAATAAGACACTGTAGGTTTTGACATAGTATTTGACACCCTGGGTAGATCGACCTTGATTCCGAAAGGCTGCATGTTTTAGCTTTAAGCTTTCAAACAATGATCAATGCCGTCCTTTGTCTTGGGAAGATACTGCAATTTTTTTTATAGAGATGCACAAAATACCATTTGGTGTGTGTGTAATGCACTTGTTTTCCAAGACCTACTGTTAACACATTGATGGCTATAATAGCATCACTTCAGCTAACTGTTCACCACCGTGTTAATAAACCATCCGCATGCAAGTAGAAGTAAGAAATTACTTCAAGTAATTTAGGCCGCAACGCTGATCTTAGTCCTAGATAGTCCAACACAATACTTTAGTACATATTAATACATTTTCAAGTTTACTAAAACATATTTTTTAACCTGTAAAACAGATTTATCTGAAAAGGCTGGGCTGCCATTGTAGTGTGTACAGGGAGTTTAGTAGAACTGTTATATCAGTGACCCAACAAAAGAAGAATTAGCTGTTCCGGTGTTTTATTGTTAATGGAAGAAAGTGCAGAATTGGGCCAAAACAACTGGTGTGGACCTGTGTCCTTTTCGCATGAAGCTGATTTTTACAATTTACACAGATAAATGTCAATGTCCATCCATCCATTATCTTACAATAACCAATAGCATTTTAGCAGACACTTTTATCCAAATGAGAACAGATCAAGGGAAACTTGGGGTTCACAAACTTGCTCAAAGACATGTAGTCAGGAGGAACTGGGACACTCCTGTGATTTGTGGCTAACCGCTTTACTAACTGAACTTCAGCCACCTTCTTCCACTTATTAAGATTCAACTTGTGGCTACAGAGATGACCCTTCTCCTGCAACAATTATATCATAATATAAAGCATGTTCTGGGTTTACCCTGGGGTCTTTTACAATATGTACATGCCTGAAAGACCTCTATTGGAAGATGCTTAGGAGGCATTCTTGCAAGATGCCCGAACAACGTCACCTGGCTCCTGATAATGCAAAGGAGCAGTGGCTGTACTCCAAGATCCATATAAATGTCAGAACTTTGCATCGTATTATGTAAATGTAGTGTGACTAAACGTAACACAAACTTGTTTAAGATTTCAGTGAGTTGACATTGGCAAAGTGACAAGCTGCCTTTCTGGACTTTTGGCATTTTAAGGATTCCAGCAACACATTTCACAGCAGCTTTACCCAACCACTGTATCCCCCACCGCTAACCATTTTATCCTTAACCTTCATCTTCTGCTGAGATTAACTGCTTTCACCAGTCCAACGTCTCTGTCTGCAATCAGCTTTCTTTGGGCAAAGCAGCAAATACATTTAATTGTGATCAGCTTACCCCTCCAGAGGAGAGAGGAGAGAACAAGAGAAACCTCCGAAATGTACTGGACAGAAATAGTTTTACTCTAGACTACATGAGAAGAACAACAAAAGAAAATGGATAACCAAAAACACGTCTTATAGTCAGCGTTGAATATTATAATCCAATGGATGCGTGTGGGTTACTGTCTTTGTGGACACCCCTCAAGTTTGAATGGCTATACTATGATTATAATAACTGGAATGGACAAATATGTGTTCAATCTGTCCACTGCCTCCGCAGCCAAACACATGAGACACACCTCTGGTACACCACCCTTGTTGGGCACGGAATAAGTGAGGAGAAAGACCTGTGTGTTGGTGGTGGTGGGGGGGCTTACACAATGCCATGTTCACTCCTGTGAGGGTGATTGACACAGGCTCATTTTACCTCTCTGTTCACAGAGACAAAGGAGGCTTTGTGGGCCAAAAGCCCCACTAACACCCCCTAAAGTCAGTCTTTACCCCCCACCCCCACACCAGGAGAGGCACAGACAGCACATTATAGATGCAGACTTGGCACCAGGAAAAGCATCTCTGATACAATAAATGACTACACTGCTGTACACTAAAGAGGGTGCAGAAGGTATTTTCCATGACCGTGGCTCAAATGCCACTGGCACTGGATTGTTTAGGACTGTGTATTGTGCAAAAGGAGGATCAGTTTTGTTTCAATACAGCAATTATAGAACTGTAAACATTAGAATATTGACCTCTAATGAAATTCTACTAAGTTAAATCCACTTGTGAGACTAAGGGCTCAGACCTTCTGGGCCTTAGGATCATATTTCTGCTTAAAAGTGAAATGCATTTCATTTGCTCCCCAGTCTGTTTGCTCTGTCATTTAGTCTGTTACTCCTGGCGGTGTCCGCAGTGAGATCAGTTCTGTCGATCATACCCAAAGATATTCTTAACGGAAAGAGCTGTATGATGGATCATCTTACTGTTTGGGTTTCACAGTAGCCAGTGATCTTTAATAAAGTCTCTACAAATTGCAGCAGACAGCAGCCACCTCACAGACAAATGAGATCTTTCTACACTTGACTATATTCACAAAAATCAGCAAGCAACACACTTTCACTGCTCCTAGAACAATTTACCATAAAAAATTGAGAAGATGACATTTTAGTAACAGGTTAACCTTTCTAAAACATAATTGTTTTATCAAGTACATGTAAACTTCCTTTAAAAAAGGGCTCTTACTTTGAATGACACATAGAAATAAAGTTGTATAAATAGGTGCTAGTAGTGCACAGATGCTGTACCGCTGCACACCACTACTCACAGCACTGTGTTGTTGACCATCTTGGTGAAGATCTTCTCCGTTCGTGTTTGAATAAACTCCCCACTGAAGTGAGGACAGCAGTGACTTCACGTGTTCCACTGCAGACTTGCAACTTTATCTGCCAAACTGCACCTCATTATTGCATATTTATTAGTATTTATTAGCAATTGGTCCCTCCAGAAAGTTTTGACATTGCAACACTTATTGCACGATTGTGCAGGGTTGTGCAGGATTCCCATGGATTAACCAATCCATGGGAATCCTGCACAATGTTGCACACATTGATAAAAAGGAACTGATTTAGCTACTTAGCCATATGTAAAAATGTAAAGAGAACCTCAAGTTTTGGACATTAAATCTGTCCAAACATGCTCCAATTGTGGACAAGAAACAGCAAAAACTAACGATGAGAGATTTTCTCTAACAGTTCCCGAAGTTCGTCTTTTGTTTTTTACCACATAAGTCTTTATGACTTAGCCTCTCCTCACCGCAGTCCATACTAGGTTTTATTAACTTTAACTGCTGTCCCTCTCACTCAACATTTACTGACCTTCACTTCTCTTAATCAAGGTGGCTTGTTGACATACAGTAGGTAGAATTTGATTAAAGCTCTCCATCGCTCTGATAGTGTACAGAATTTGCATGTGCCCCAGTTAAGAGTGGAGGAAGTGTGTGTATACGCTCACAGAGTAGACTGCTCAGAGTAGCTAACTCAGCTATTAGTCACTGCCAAGGGTAAAAGGTGATTTCTGGAGAGTGAGCTTGCAAGGACACATCCAGTTCTAAATGGTTTATACTGATTATCCTGCAGAGGATTCAAACCAATCAGCCACAACATTAATACCACCGGGTGTTTTTAACATAAGATATGATAGGGTTCTTACAAAAATAGTATGACCTAAAAATCCTGTCAGCACATAAGGTGGTGAAAATAACCTCCACCTTTACCAACAGTGACCTTTGACACTTATTTTGTAATAATTACTATACACATGTTGTTTAAAATACATTGTTTTCTTAGAGGAGTTCCTTTACTTTTGTACTTTAAGTAAAATGCAGGTAATCTGCTAAGTACTTTTTCCTAAGTAAAATATTTGTAGTGGTACTTGTACGTTCACATGAGTACTGAGTTTGTGTGCTGGTACCACCTCTTCACACAGTGTATTACGTTTTGCTGTGTAGCTGCAGACTGCTCAGAGCGGCCATGCTGAGCCTCATCCTCCGTGACATTATGAAGACCACCTATGGTGATGTTGTGGCCGATCTGTGTTTTTGCAGGGCGGAAAATTCACCAGTGGTTTTCAGGGCTGGGTACCTAATAGTCTTACATACCAGGAGCCTCATACAGTAAGCAACATGTGTAGTTTTCTAAAGAGTCCTGGTGGCTGACTGTGATACAGCTCTTCAATGAAGAAAACATATTACAAATGATTGAATTGAGACTTTTGTAAAACAATAATGTGACTAAATCATGTCTTAAATTTGTGTCACAGGACTGAACGTTTTGGACAGAGCGTGTAAGTGGACCGAGTATTGAGACTGTTTTGTGAAGCTTCTGTTTCATGTCAGGAATGACCTTTTGAGGGTTAAAGTTTAAGCCAGAATGGAACAGATCTTTAAAAGTGATCATTAACATACAAAGCTTTAACAACTAGTTCGATGACACCTGAGCATTGTTGACATTTGAACATTTTTTCTTTGCTCTCATAACTTTGCAGCACAGTGGGACATCAGATATTCTTACTTTAAACCTTAGACCCCAGTGCTTCCCATCATTTAGACTGAAAAGCTCCTAAAGCTTATGTGTCTAAATGAACGGAGCACCAAGAACTTGGCCTGTGGACCCATGTTGTTGAGCCATAACTTGTGGGGTTTTCCCATGTCCACAAGAAGGACTGAGTAAGGCTTACGCTTGTTAAAGAAACACAGACTGAGCAACCACAGCCTGGCCACTGAGACTGCTGGACATGAATCAAACAAGAGGACAACCTCGGTCACATCCTTTGACAGATTTTGCTATAAGTCAGATACCAAAATAGACTGAAATACACGCAGACGTTGGAGAAAAAGTGACAGTGAACTGGAGGCAGCAGCATCTGTCAGTGCATGTCAGAACCTGAGGGGACCCTCAAAATCTGAGTGTACACACACACACACACACACACACATGACCGGCAGGAAAGTACAGAAGCTGTGTTCTATAGGTTTGATGTCAGATTATTAGAATTTACCCTTATGTTTGAAATTGGAGTCATGTCAACAAATGTAACAGTTTTCCTACATGTAGCTCTGTCAGCCTTGTTGCCTTCACATAATTATACAAAGTAGAATATGATCTGGTCTCTCATCAGTCTGAGGGTGCTGAACACTAATTTACATCCTCTGTTCTGAGTGGACAGCTTTTTCCTGACGCGCCTGACGCACCAACATTGTCAACCACTTGTCTCCACACGTCCCTCTTTCCTCCGTCCTACTAATTCTCTTTAGTAAAGACTCGCACCGCTCAGCTTCTCCTTTCTCCTCCAGGCTCTTTAAATTCCTTCAGGTGGGGCTGTGATCACCTCGGTCTCCGCTGGAATCAAGATGAAGGTGACTGGCGCGCTCACCTGGCCGTCGGACATTTGCATCAAGTTGCGCTTTTCTCAACTTTCTCCTGTGAGATTGTTTTTTGTTTTTTGAGTTTGCAAAAGCCACGTTTCATCCACACCGAGGATCAGCTGTGACTGAATCCGCGTTTTGAATCCGTACGTGTGAACGACACAGAGCTACGGAGAGGGAAAGGGAGGGGGGGACGCAGACAGGACTGGGATCGAGGTGACAGACGGAGCTGGAGCGGTGACGGGGGCTTTGCGGAGATGCTGTCCCCACCGAGGAGATGGAGATGGATCCGAGACCAGCCTGTGAGCTCGGTAACCTCGTAAGTAAACTCATGTTCTGTCCTCTAAAGCCTCAGTAGACCCGCTTTTAGAACAAGAATAGCTCAAGTAGTGAGTGTGTGTGTGTGTGTGTGTGTGTGAGAGAGAGACAGAGGGACAATCGCTCAGCTCTTCTGTTACAACAGGCATCAGCAGCGAGCGATCGGCGCTAGAATGAGCCTGATGTCAGGTCTTCTTACTGGGAACACTTGAGATGGACCTCGGTCGTCATGAATTGCATTTTAGTATCATTTAAATCTTCAGATCTTCCATATGCTTTAGGAGAATTCACGCCTCTTCACTTTTTGCGCGCTTTGCTGTTATTTCAGTTGAGTTTAAAATAGATCCAATGGACATGTGGCCCATGACTTCAGGTTTATCTAACACAGTATCCAACTACTAAAAACAGTAACAACGTCAGCTTTTGATGTTTAATAGGCCTTTTAAATTTCTGTGGAACCAATAAGACATGTTAGCAGGGGCGGGTCTAGAAATGTTTAATGGGGTGGCCAGACTGGCTGCATGCACAGGGTGGGGCGTCGGGAGGGGGCACATGTAGAAAAACAACTCTAAACGGTTACATTTGATGAAAAAAAAAATTAAAACAAATGAAAAAAAATATTGAATTCTAATGAACTGTATACTTATATATATATATAAAAATCTAGAGAGAGATTATTTTTAAGGCCAATACTGGAAATGTTGTGATTGATGGGTGTATATATACTCAAGGGGTAGTTGGAGCAATGTCCCGATTCTATAGGCTAAGTACAAGCACAAGTAGTTAGTTAGTAACTAGGTCTTAAGACCACATTCAGTCATCACCCATTATTTTAAAACAGCTCTACACTAGAGACATTTTCCACCTCTGTCTACCTGTGTATGTTAACATGGTATCAGGTGTAGTATCTAAAAAGTTTATGGAGTATGTATACAAGCATACAGAGGCAGTGTTGTGCTCGATGCCCGATATTGGTATCAACATCGAGACACTGATAGTTAGTTTAGGGCAAGAAATGCAAGAAATGTTGGCTGGCCTATCCCACCCAGTCCTCTCCGTTTCATACAAGAATACCCGTTGATATACGGGTTATGTTTGTGTCCAACATACTGTATAACCACTCCTTTACACTATGCTAAAGCTGACCGAAAAATATTTTAATTATTTTAAACGCATGACTTCATAGATACTATGACTGAACAGCTAATTTCGTCAAGATTAGCTGTGACTCTCTGAGTTTAGATTTTCTTCGTGCTGCTATTAGCTCTTACCAGCAGTTTATTAGCATGAAGTCCAGCAGCGGTGGAAAGTACATTTACTTAATTAAAGTAGAAATGCCTTAAAATTCTACTTAAGTACAGTACTTAAGTGTTTCCATTTTCTTCTACTTCACTACATTTCAGAGGCAAATATGATAATACTGCTAGTTATCAGAATCTAACACAACACAATACAGCATACAGTAATCATGGACTTTATTTTAGGATAATTGTTAGATTCAAAGCATATGATCATGAAACCAGTGTACAAGGTCATTAAATTGAGCTTTATGATTATCGGCTGCACATTTGGTAATGAACACATTATATACAATATACAACAATAATATTAATTGTATACCAATAAAATTATATTCACTGATGTGAAATTAGTATGTTTTTGAGCTAACACTTGCAATACATCATCAACATAGGATTTGTACTTGTAACAGATCTGAGATCTTCTTCCACCACTATGGGCTAATGATACAGTCAGTATCTTATTCCCTTTGGCAATACATACCAACTCCACCGAATTAGAGTTATTTCCTGTGAACTTCAATTTCAGACAGACCTCAAATGGGTCATAGATACAAAGAGATACTGGATGGATTCAGTCCAGGCAGCTATAAGGTGGACATGCATATGTGCAAATGTTTTCCTGCTGAAGCTCTTTAATGTCTTCTAAACATGATTGAAAACACATTTTAGGAGAAGGATTAGGGAACTAGTGCCCAAATCAAAAGGCCAAATCAGCGTCTCGTGCTGCTGATGTCACTCACCTGGGTGCAGATACTGGATTCCACACAGAGTGAAATGTTAGCCTCTCAGCATCACATTACATTGCTGATGGCATGAAGTGTAACTGTAGTCCGCGTTGTGTGGATGTGGGTTGGTATCGTTACTTTGAGTCCAGCTAAAGTCAAACAGGGCTACAGGCTTGACCCACAAACTTTTTTATCCAAGGCAGAACACACACTTCAGGTCTCTGTCATGTTATCTAACACTGGCTGCTCAGGTGACAGCACAGACTACACTTTCCACTGATGTTTTCTCTTTGGTTACAGGAGGAAAAGGCCATTTCTCAGCTAAACTCACTTTTTAACTACAGTAAATTTGGAAATGTGTCTCTGTGTGTGTATGTTTTTTACCCACAAGGATGAGACAGTACTAAGGAGACCATTGCCCAGTATTCTACCAGATTGTAATAGTGTCTCTCTTTTTAGTTATTCAGTGCCTCTGTGTAGTCATTTTGTACCTCTTTGTGTTATTTTGTGTCTCTGTAGTTATTTGAAGTCTCCAAAGGGCCCCATGACCCTTTAATCCCCGAGCCTGTGCCTGGTAGGCCTGTTTATTAATCACCACAAAGTTACTTTATTATCTGCGTGGAAACTTGCATCAAAGCTGTGACTTTAAGGTTTTCCTCGGGAGATGCTGTTTCTCCGGTTAGCTGGAGATGTTTTTAAATGAACATTCACTTTCATCTGATTTGCTTTTTGCAATCCACTCTGGTGTTTTTGTTTTCCTTAGTTTTGATTGGTGGAAAGGTATCGTCAGTAATTCCCCTCACAGACGTTTTATATTAAAAGCCTCTCAGCAGCTGAAAGGACAGTTCCTTTCTTTCATGGTAGGCTGTCAATGTGAATCTGCAGGACTATTTGAGCACAGTTGACAGAGCGACTAAAAATAATTATAGACTGAAACTAGGTCTGGGAGAATGCATCACTGAAATTGACAACTGGATCCTTTAGAGTGATGATGGACTGTATTGCTCTTTTTGTTTTCTAAGTATAGCAGTTTGTGTGGAGTAAAGCATCTTCCCTCACAGACAATCTTTGGCTATGTAAAGATGGCCGGCTAAAAATAGCATGTTTACTAGGGATGTCCCGATTCCACTTTTTCCCAGACTGACTACATTATATATAATATATTTGAATATTCGCTGATACATGCTACTGATGCAAGTAACTAAACTGTTTTGCCTTTAGTGTGTGTTGCTAGACAGTAAATCGTCATAAATCCATTGCAGTTTTAGGGTGAATTTCCAGGTGGAGAAGCGTGGACAGCATGGACTGCAGAGTCTACACAGAAATAGGAATTGATTTTAACTAACTGTTCTAAATAACAAAGCAAACTTAAAGTGAAGGTTTAGTTACTGTATATAACCATCGTTACTGATGTCTGTTGCAAATGTCAAACATTTTGAAAAGACTCTTAAGACTCTTAGTATGACTGTAGTAACTAGATTTTTAGACTTTGGCATAGCAGAGGTTGTATTCAGCTTTACTTTTGTCATCATGAATTAATTTAAAACACGTCGAAACCACAGACATTTTTCCAACTCAGTCTAAATGCGAAGGCTGACGTGGTATTGGGCACAGTATCAGAGAAGTTTTAAAAGTACAAGTACAAGTACACAAAGACAGGATCGGGCCTGATACCCAGTACTGGTAGCATTACTGATAAATAAATAAAATGTTTAATATAATTATTATGTACATTTAAGGTGGTTTAATATATTGTGTCACAAGAGAAAATAGGTACCTTCTCCCCAACTGTTCATTATTATTGGTTTCTGACTATTTGGAGTTAAAAATGATATATGAGTTACGCGTTTAACATTTGACACTAAACGAACACAATATTAGATTATTAAAATGCTCACTAATTTATTATATTTTACTTTTATGGCACCACGAATCTAGATTGTTTTATTGCCTAGCCCATAGTAAACGTTGGAATTCAGTGTAACGCTTCTCACTGAAGTCAGTAATTGAGCTGTTTCAAATCCCACTGACAGCTGATTTCACGTTCTCTCCACATTCCATATCAAGACTCCAGTGTTTAGTTTAGATCATAAATGTGATTTCCCCACTCAGGGTGACCTGGCTCTGTAGATATCCGTATATGTCTAGGAACAGATTAGATACACCAACCATACCACCTCACATGCTCGCTGCCCAGAGCGAAATGCACAGAATTGAGAGCTGATTCAGACTTTGTACCTGGAGCTACCACTTTACTCACACGCTAAGGTTAAAAGTTCATGTGTGTTTGTGTGAGCTGCTGAGCGAGGCCTGGAGGAGAAGCAGGCCCAACTCCAGATGTTGCTGTTGCCCAGGGAAACCTGTGTGAAGTCTGAAATGGCATGTGGTCGTACTTTACATAGTTGCTGACCCGTGTCAAAGCAAATAGTGTTTAATGCATTTAAGTAGCTGGCACTTAGGGGTTCAGGTTCATTTCCATAGAGTTGGACATCTGACATATGCTTTCGTTATCTCAGCTGAATCATGGGCTTAGTGTGTGTTTTGTACTGAACACACGCACATTAAAACTGGCTACACACACCACGATTTAAAAAGCTGTGCATTTGGCTTTTATTCCCTCTGCCCTGAAGGAATAGTTCAAAGGACGAAGCACAAAAAGGATTCACAGCAGTCTTTAATGAAATCATTTGCATCTGACATTCAAGAGCAAGTTTACAACTCCAACTGTTCTCTTCCTCTCATGCATCTTTCTGCCCTATACACCGTGCACATATCATCATCATCATCATCATCATCATCATAACTTAACAACTGCACACTGACTTCCAACTGAAGTTAGTACTGAAGCCTTTTGGATTTGCGGCCACTAACAGCTTTGGGAAAACTATCATCTGGACGACTGAGAATCTCCACAGACCTTCCTCAAAACTAATTGTACAATTGTGAATCTACAAAGTGTTTAGTACTAAAATCAACCTGTTACAAACAGTGATCAACCATATGATGCTATATTTTCAGCCCAATGAGGAAGTAATGAGTGCAGAATTTTGGGTCAAGTGGGTGAATTTAGAAATCACAGAAATTGCTGATTTCTCCCCTTTTTTAAATGAACGTTTTACACTTATTGAGTTTCTGGAAATGTGTTATAGATACGTTTTTGATCTATTTGTAGTTAGTATGTTATATTGTTTTGTACTCAGTAGTTTTTTCATTAACCAATAGTTTTCTAATGATTTGTTTTACAAAAAACCACAATACTCTGTTAACATGAGAGTGGAGACATTTCTGATTTGGTTTTAATAAAGTAAATGACCCAATTTCAACATTATTTTAGTCTCTAAGATTTCATGTTACCGTTTTCCCACCAAATGTAATAGACATCATTCACCATTAAGATTTTAAAAACATAGATTTTTCCTTTGAAAAATATGTTAATAATGTTTTAGAAGTTTTCTTTAGGAAACCAACAAACAAGAATACATTGTTTATATTCCCATTAGCCAATTTATTAGAATAGCTCTTATTTGTATTAATATGAGCTGTACAGAAAACCTAGTGCTAATGTAGTTATGAGATTGAGGCAGTATATATAAAGTTGGATTGAAAATGAAGTAGAAAGACTGTTAATGGTAAGTGTTAAATGCCCACATGAGTGTCCCAGTAAGAGGTGTTCTGATTCAGGTGTGGAGGTGCGTCATGCTTTATACAATATTCTCCTTTAGGACAGGAATTGCACATTGGCATATTATGAACTCTGCTCCTAATCTTACATTTTTGTTCTAGGATATTGTCTTTAAACGTGCCTCTAATATCCATCATCTTATAGCTAGAGCCGACCTCCTAAGGAATCCTAGCAACTTGTTGTCAGCCATTCCTGGTGCACAATGCAGCGTTTCTTGCTGTGCATCATATTTTACCCTCATCCTCACGCTGCTAAAAAATCTCATTTTAAAAGGTATTATTACATGTTGCACAAAAGATGTCACTGACATGATCAAATGTCTTTGTGGTTTGGCTTACGTTGGAAAAACCTTTAAAAATTAATATCCCAGCACAGCAGCAGCATACAGTACATACTAATGACCAAAAGAATCCTGTGGCTGTGCGTTTTCAT
This sequence comes from Channa maculata, assembly GCA_020496755.1. NCBI lineage: Eukaryota > Metazoa > Chordata > Actinopteri > Anabantiformes > Channidae > Channa > Channa maculata. The sequence goes on from CM035606.1 coordinate 347,503, forward strand.
TTGTTGAAACAAAATCTGTCTACACTGAGATACATCAGGATTCAATGGGGAAAACTTCCAAAAGGGGAGGAAGCATCAACCATATTCTCAACACCCTGTCAACTAAAGGTTCAAACTTCGATTTTGATCTCGAAACCATTTTTGTGAGACTTTGAGATTTTGGTGCTAAATTTACATACACTATATTGCCAAAAGTATTTGTTCACCTGCCTTTAGACCCATATGAACTTTAGTGACATCCCACTCTTAATCCCTAGGGTTTGATGCTTCAATAATACTTTTTGTTATATTTAGCTGATGATTTTTAAGAATTGTTTCATTTCACTTAATTCGTTTAATACCAGAATCAACATTTCAACACTAATTTTATTACATTTCAGTGTTTCTTATATAGAAAAATGTGGCTTTAGTAATTTTGAACAGCTTTAAACATGTGACAGTGGTGATGTGATCCTTATAGGGGGACATGAATGGTTATTTTGATTACACATATTCATCTCTCCCGAACTCGTTAAGGACTCAGTTTGCAGCTGGTTGAATGTTCTTGCACTGACTACTTTCTTCAGACTAACTTGCTGCTGCTGTAAATCAAAGACGGTGTCTCAGCATTGTTCTCATGAGTGTATGTGGGGGATTCTGGCTAACCAAATGTCTACTTTCTTTTCCATCTGGAGCTGTGGTTGAACTGCTGAGCTCTGTTTACTGAAAGCTCCGACTGTGCTGAAACAGTAAACCAACAAATGACAAAGCCAGTGACCAGATTTCAGTGTGGAAGCAGACGTGAACTTGCCCCAGATATTTCCTTCTAGAGCTTGGACTTTTGATAAAGATGCTGAGACTACAATGTGTAGATAAAGTCTATAGCTATTGTTTAGTACAACTATTAGAAAGTGAACTACTGCAGGTACAAAATAGGACCTTTATGTGCTTGAACTGTAAAGAATCATAGATTTATTTGAGACGGGTCTCTGGTAGGGAATTGAAAACATGTCAACCTCCCTTCACCACTGCTCTCCAGCAGACATACAGTGCTGTTTTCATTGATTATTCCAGTCACTTCCACTCTGATATTCAGTGTTTCCTCCAGAAATCTATCTGTACAAGGCTGCTAGACTTGCTAGAGATTTTTGAAGAAGTTTTATTTCTCAACCCACAGGCTTCTTTAATTCTCAGCCCGAGGGTATTTGAGAGGCAACACATCCCATGTGTTAGCATCAAAAAGCACTTTTAGAAATACAATGACCTAGATGACTGAGAATCTCTACAGACACCAGGACTGAAAACTATGTGATGCACAATTTAGGTCACAAAGAAACAGAACAAATGGACAAGAATTGAACAGTATTGGCTTACAGCTTCCGAGCAGAGCCCAGCAAGTTAGAGAGGTGAAGTGTGTGTGTGTGTGTCTGTGTTGTGTTTATACTAGCTGTACCCACAGTTGTTGAGAGCTTCCAGGACTTCATCTTGGCAGATGAGGCTGAATATGACTCCGACAATAAATCCACACAGTGACACAGATACAGGCTGTTAGTGTTAGTGTTAACACAGCGATATATGCGTCAGTGTGTTGGAGGTTGTGGGTAGATACAATATACAAAAAGCATTTATTCGGTAGTTTTGAACCTGCTGAATGAATCATACAGCATGTATATGTTTTTTCTTTAGCTGTAACATCAACCCAGCTTAAGGATTGTAATACTGTATAGGTAGCTGGCTGATGTCTGTCTGCAGCAGTCCATAGCGTGATATTTTCACTACTACCAAATCTGGTAGTAGTTTCAGAAAATATCTCAGAAAATAAGTGACATTAGTGTACCTGCTTGTCACTGGGGCTGTGCTCTCTATAAAGTCACTTCAACACAATATCTCAGCATGGCCTCAAGGGAATTTTTATGATATCTGGCACAAACATCACTGGGATTCATATATGATCTGAATCTGTCTCTGAAGAGTCTGAAGAAGCATTTCTTGATGATCGTGTCAAATAAAAACGAGTCTATTTCTCCTGTTATTGTAAGTAAAGTAAATAAATGTAAGTAGTATAGAATAGAGGATTGATTTTAGAATTTGTTTGTCATTAAAGATTTGCGATGGGCGAATGGAACAGAAATGTGAAAGGAACCAAAAATCCAAAACAGTGAATATTTGTGTTCCGAGAGTATTTGTTGGCAAGACACTGTGGACGGAGACTGTTGTTCTGTCACTCTGAAAATGGAAAGTTCAATCCATTATAGTTTGATATATTCTTTCACCCAGAAATAGCTTGACTTCTTGGAAGAGCTGTGATGGCAAAAGGTTATTCATGCTGTCATTACTTTGCTGTGAACCAATTCTCCTGGCAGGACTGTCAAAACCACTTTTCAGATCCAGTTCAAGCAAGAAATAGTGAGTGCACAATGCAAATAAAATATCATGAGCCTTTTTTTCTGGATTACAGCTGAGCAACGGCACAGCTGAAAAGGATAATGATTAGAAAAATAGTCATCTCAATCAAATATTAACATTTATCACGCTGACTCAAATCCTCTATGTGTGTCTACCCTGCAGGTGTGTGAGGAGAGCACTGTGCAGCAGACATCACTACCTGTTGATACTGCTTGTCCTGCTTGTGGTCTGCATTGCCATTCAGACCTTTGTCGCTCACCAGGCCAGGTAAAGTCACAGTCACTGTAAAACACTCAAGTCTCCAAGTTGTGCACAATATTAATTACAAACCTCAGGCCAACGTCGCCTGACTAAGTTTTCACAGTGTTAATAAACAACAAATAACAGTAATATTAAAAATAGGGAGATGGTACAGTAGCAGAAAACACTCTTGATGATCATGTGAAGTGCATATTTTAAATGCTACAGATGGGGCAGTTAAACCATTGGTGCGTTGCTCGCTGTCTTTTGAATCCATAGTAAGATTTATTCATGCTACCTGAAGATATAACTTGAGGTAAAATGACTTATGATTAACTGACCAAAAGCACATTCCATTTATAGTGAGAAATCCCAAGAATCCTGTGAGTGATGGATTCAGAGGAAATAATGAATAAGGGATTTAAAGTAAAGTCTTTTTTGTTTAAACCACACTCCAAAACCAAGGCAAGGCAAATTAATTTTGTCATGAGAATGTGTTGTGAAATATTTCAATGCTGTACATCATATTACATCATACTGACTGTGTTTAGGACTTCTTCCAGTGACAAGCTGACAGGACACCCACATCTGAGATTCACTGTCAACAAACAGTACCTGTTTTCTACGCTGCAAAATGCTCAGAAAGGCCTCCATTCTGAGTCCTCGCTAGCAATAAAGCAGGATGCCTGGTCACAACGAACTGCAGAACCTCATCATCAGAGGGGGGCATATGGAAAGGCATCAGCTAATATTCTCTTGAGACATGTGGATAAAATCATCAACCTTGCTACAGGCGTTCAAACAGAGTCAGGAAAAGTTTCATCTGGAAAATTGCTTCTGTCCAAACATGGAAACAAGCTGGGTCTTGGACTTACAGGTTCTTTTGTCCTCTATAGTTCAAGGAACGATTTAACTGCAGACACAGACAAACAAATTAGTCACACTCCCACTCCATCTAGTTTACACAGATTCCATGCTAAAGCAACCTGCCAACCAAAGTCCCACATTGTTTTCCTTAAGACGCACAAAACAGCCAGCAGCACCATCTTGAACATCCTGTATCGCTATGGTGAAAGCAGGAACTTGACCTTTGCCCTCCCCCTTAACAAACACAGCCAGTTGTTTTACCCATTTCCTTTTGCATCACACTTTGTAGAAGGCGTAAGCAATCGACGTGTAAGAGAGTTCCACATCATGTGCAACCACATGAGGTTTAGGAAATCTGAGGTAAGTGTCACCGTAATATGATTCATGTTGTGATGTTTTTGATGAATTAACAGCCCACTTTACATGTGGACTCCACATGGAGAATTTAAAAAAGTATACAAAAGAGTGAATGCAAAAAAAAATAAAACATTGAGGAATAATTAGATTACTTTACCCTTGAGCCCAGCCAACATGTTCATGTGGACCCCACATTTTTCTATGACGGGCTGACATTTGAACAACTTGAATGATGTCCAAAAATGTGTCCACCAAAGGGACAAGCTACCTTTTGGTGAACTCAGTTTCTTAATTTGTGTTTCCACCCCCCCCCCCCCGGCCCCCCACGACCCCCACCAAAAGAAAGAAAAGACCAAAGTGCTTGTTTGGTCTTGCTTGCTACAAAAAGGAAGGGAAGTAGGGAGTAAGTGTCAGGGTCGATTGGGTTGGAAGAGCGGGGTCTAACTTGTTTAATCTTCCTGGGGCTTTGGCTATGTTGTGGAGATGCAATCAATCAAATGTACTGAAGGGAGTTTCACTCCAACATTCTTGGACTTCATCCCCTTGTAAAGAAAGTACCGGAAACCCTCCTAACGCTAATGTTGCTATGGTGGGCCCCACATGAAACGTTTTTTTACATATACTGATGAAAAGTGGAACACAGTTTGCATCAAGTATATAATTAGTAGAGCACAAAATATATCAGCAGTAAAATTGACCTCGATCATTGACCATTTAGTTGCCCAATTGGGTCTTAAATGCCAAAGCACTTACCCACATAGGGTCCGATGTCAGCCTTAGAGATTATTAAAAGATCTATTGTAAGTTTCTTTAGATTTATTACCAATAAAACCGCATTTATTTTAAATAACTCGTTGTTGTTGTTTTTTTATTCTTTGTCCCAGGTAGCTAAAGTAATGCCTGAGGATAGCTTCTACTTTTCCATTCTGAGGCATCCTGTGGCCATGATGGAGTCAATCTTTATCTACTACAGGAGCATCCCTGCCTTCCACAGGGCTCATAGCCTGGATGAATTCCTAGACAGCAATGGGAGAAACTACAACTCATCAGTGACCAACAATCACTATGCTCACAATATCCTGGCCTTTGACTTTGGCTTTGACAACAACGTTACAGCGGATGCTAAAGACATTGAGGAGAAATCCAGCTTGGCTATTGCAGCCATTGAACGGGAATTCCACCTTATTCTTATTTCTGAATACTTTGATGAGTCCATGATCTTGCTCAAACATGCCCTCTGCTGGTCCCTAGAAGACGTAGTTTCCTTTAAGCTCAACAGTCGCAGTGAACGAACTCGTCGTCCACTTTTACCCAACACTGCAGAGAAAATCAAGTGGTGGAATGCTTTAGACTGGAAGATTTACCTGCACTTTAACACAACTTTCTGGCACAAAGTGGATACTCTGGTTGGAAGAGAGCAAATGAAAAGGGAAATCTCTCAACTGAGAGAGCTGCAGGCTGAGCTTGCAAAAACCTGCTTGAAAGATGGCGGGGCAGTCGATCCGTCCCAGATTAAAGACGCCGGACTGAAGCCGTTCCAGTATGGAGCAGCTGTCATACAGGGCTATAACCTAAACCCACACATAGACAAGCAAACCAAAGCCAAATGCCAGAGACTTATAACTCCCGAACTGCAGTACACAGACCGACTGTACACTCAGCAGTTCCCCGACCTAGCTGCTAAGCTTAGACAAGCAACAAGGATGGTTCCTGCACAGCGTCAACATTCAGACAGGACTGGCATGATGGCAATGGCCTTGGTCAGAGAAGCCCATCACAGACAGTTCAAAAGACGCACATTCTCAAATCAAAAGGCCCCTACAAGTGCCCTGTTAACACATAGAGAATCGAATAACAGAAAAAATATGCCATGAATGATAAGTGTGATTGCCAATCTGGCACATTCCATGTTTGTACTGCAGGATACACAAAGGCAGCTGTTGTGTCATATACTTACGTACTATAGGTTCTAATGGAAAAACTAGCTGCTTTATGCTTTAAAGTTCTCAGAGATGACAGTGATGATTATAAACCAAAAAAATAAATAAACAATAGAACAACACAATGGAGGATTTTGAGTTGCTGTAGCCTTACCAGTAGTGAAGCTAAAAAAGTGAAGGCGGTGCTAAATATATGGCCATAGTGTGTAAGAGGGAAATGGTTCCCTCTCTTTTCATTATGAATATCTGCTGCAACTTTCCTCTTTTCTGACCCTGTTATCAGGTTGACGTTGTTTGTCTAGTGGCTTCCAAATTAGGATTGACCATGACAGAATATCATTGTCATTTACCCCCTCCAGTTACTAAAAGTGTCTGACCAGTTCTGGGCTGCACGGTGGTGGAGTGGTTAGTGCCACTGCCTAGAAGGTCCTGAGTTTAAATCCCTGGCTGGCTGGAGGAAACCCATACAAGCAGACACAATCATGCATGTTAGGCTAACTGGTGACTCTAAATGCCCATAGGTGTGAATGGGATTGTGTATGGGTTTCTGTCTGTGTATGTCTCTCTGTGTTGGTCCTGAGAAAGGTGTACCTGGCTTTCTACCCAATGACAGCTGGGATAGGCTCCAGTTCCACCCTGACCTTGAACAGGATAAGCACTTACAGATAATGGATGGATGGATGCTAGCTGAAACATGAGATCTGAAACCAAAGTTATATACTGTAGCTTTAATGGAAACCCGACCAACAGTGTGCCTTGTCATGGGCCAAAGTCATGTTTGAGGACCCCCCCTTAAGTTAGGCCAACAATTCGTACTTGGCCTCTCCATAAGACTAACATTTCTGTTTGGAAACCACTTGTTTCTAGCTTAGACTCTATGCTTAGTGTCAATCCCTTGCTTGCTTGCTTGCTTGCATTCATTTTACTCTCTGCCTTTATATGCCCATGCCTTCCAGAGTCGCCTTTAGAGGTGCTGCCACCACCAGGTATCATGGTGGGGATGGTGTGTTTTTGAAGATGTGTAGTGTTTGGTTTCTACAAAATACGTATAGAGCTCTAGGCTAACCAATTTTGGTCTCATCAGTTTATTGACCCCTCTCCCAAATGGCTTCAGAGTCTCCCCCATGTCTTCTGACAAGCACTAGCTGGGATTGAATATACCAATGTGCCACTCTCCCATAACTCATTGAGAGGAGTAAAAGGTGTCTTGCTGGCCTCCCCTTGTCACCTTTTCCTAGGGTCAATTAGACAGATTTATACCTGTGCCATATTCCTTCCATTTTTTAAAAGATGGATTTTTCTGTCCTCCAAGGTTTATTGTTGACACTGTTCTGTTTTTTGTTAAAAAGCTAAGTTAAATAGAACATGATTAAATGTAGGAAAAAAGTAAAAGGTGAAAACCTCCAAAGAGCATAAGTCATTTTTATGGGTACATCTAATCCAACAATAAATTCCACATTTATAAAGTAATCTAGCAGCAAAAACTGTGCAGACATAAGAGATGAGGAGCAGATAAGAGTAGTTTGAGGACCACAGATTCACCTCAGTAAAACCAGTAGAGTACAACAGGGAGGCAGAAGACCGCAGAAAACTAGATTTAGTTTACCTACATATTAATGTTATGGCCGATCTGCTATGGTTCCATCATAAATCATAATGAATTTAATAACAAATCAGTGATTACTATAATTCAGACATTATTTTTATTAGATAACAATTCAATGAAGGGAAAAGGTCTATTGTGCTGTATTAGCTGTTTATTGCATACAGTTGGAAATTAATCTCACACATACTACACACTGCAGTTCAGGATACAAACTAGTTATTATAGACATGAATTGATTGGTGTATGGTCGTCCAAGGTACAGGTTCAAAGATGGTCATGACCTCGGCTTCTGTATGCAGGTCTGTTAATTTCGCTGAAGTCTTTCAAATGACCACAACAAGATGCAAAATTAGTAGAAATAGACAAAATGGCAGCAACAATAAGACAAGTGAAAAATAGAAATACATTTTTTTGGAGGTGACCTGGCAGGGTTTGGGTTACTGAACATTGAGCACTGCTAGGCTAGAAACTGTAATTTATGCTAAGCTATGCTAAAAACAGCCCGACTCCAACACACTAAACACACAGACATGGCCGACATCCTTCTTCTCAACTTTTGGGAAGCACAATAGTATCTTTCAAAAACTGCTGAAGAAGTCTTTCATCTGTTTCATATTACTTTTAATTATAATCTGCATCTGTCTGTGAATCCAGGTTTATTAATACTGACATGAGATTTTATATATATATAAATATATTTATTTCTAATTCATTTGGGTGGAAGACTTTTTCTCTCGAGTCAATAAACCATTTTGCTCTGCTGTGTCCTCATTGAAGTCTTAATTATGACCTGAGTGATTGAGCCTGTGAAAAGATTTTACTGAATAAGTCACATCAACAAAAATCTCCTGACTTTTTTCAGTAGTGATAACAATGCAAGAATTACAGACAGCAGGAGAAAAGGTATAATTTACCGTGTTTTAATTCTTAAAATAATAAATTATAATTGTATTTAATTTATGTTTTCACAGTTCTTCTTCACTAATGCAATGGCACTAAACACACACATCTTAAACATCTTCTGTAAAGGACTTGATTGATGATTTAAAATGATGTTGATCAGTTATGCATACAATAAACCATATATATACAGTTTCTTTCCTGTCTACTATATATGTCTGTTAGACACAGTCCCTTCAGAGGATCATTTGCTTCTAGCCCATTAGGCAGGTTTTGTTTATTTTAGTAACAATAGCAAACCACGTTCTGCATGTACAACAACATGGCTCAGTAGTAAAAGAATCCAGGTGATAAACTGGCCTTCGGTGCAGATCGGTGTCCCACTGAAAGATTTGTGCAGCTGGAATCTTAGATTAACCAAGAACGGAGACAAAAATTTGCGCTCAAGTCAAGCTTCTTAGTTCCCAAACACTTGTTAGAGCATTTGTTATATTTCTTCTTGCAGTCCTGTGATAGATTGTGACCTGTAGTTCACCTAGGAACAGCTGGAATCATCTCCAGAACCCTTTGAAACCCTAAACAGAATAAGTTGTTTAGATAATGGATGGATAGATTTCTACTTGTTACTTTTTAAGTCAAGGTTGATGGACGAACACATATTATCTACTTGATATTTAACTACCATTTGTGGATACAGAAAACTATGTTCACTGATAATGGATTTTAGAGGTGTTTCTAAGCCAATGCAGTCATTTCTATTGCATAATCATTCCTGTTTTATTATGCAGAGAAGCATGAGGGTCTGAAGAGCACAAGCATTCCAAAATTCAAAATGAATTTTGGCTCAATAACACAATGGGCAAGTTGTTAGGACCAATGATCCCAGAATGGAAACACACAGGTCCCTCAGAAAGTTACAGAGAGGGAGACAAAGAGGGAGAAAGACAATTCCGTTAGGAACAAGACACACAGATATGATATATATATATATATATATATATGATATATATATATATATATATATATATATATATATATATATATATATATATATATGAAAATAGATGTATATAAAAATAGGGCAAAATAGGGCATTTAAGTAGAAGCATGCAAACAAAAAACTAACAACAGTGGTGGGCATACCACAACAAAAAAATGTCAATGTCTCAATAACTTGTCAATTGTTAGAAGTTGTCTTGGTCTTATGATGTCAAAATGTGAACAGCGTGACGAAGAGGACTGTTTAAATACAACTTTTTATTGAACCAGAACATTTAGTGGTTGATTAATGGATCAGATATAATTCACATTGTGATTTTTGCGGTTAATCACCTTGTTAAAGAACCTATTTTTATGCAATACGTACTTAGAGATTGAACAGTTGGACATGCACATTTAAAAGTTTAGACAAGGTCAAATTAAGTTTACCTGTAAAGATTACAATGCATTTTAGGTGCACACTGAAAGGCTCTTTCTCCCATTCTACTTTTGGAAACTCTGGGAACCACAAGCAAGTCTGCATTCTGGCATGGAAGTGTTCAAATTGGACAATATGGTAATATGAGGTCTTTCAAATATGATGGAGCTTGACCATTAAGAGCATTATATTCAAGAGGAGCGTTTAAAATTCTATTCTAGATTTTATGGGAAGACAATGGAGAGAAGCTAATGAAGGAGAAATATAATAATTCTCGCTAATTACAGTCAATACTCTCGTTGTAGCATTTTAGTTTAATTTAATGCTTTTTAGGGAGTCATTAGAAAAAAAGTAGAAAATTACAGTAGTCCAATCTAGAAGTAATGCATTAACTAGTTTTTCAGCATCACTTTGAGACATGATGCTCATAATTTTAGCAATATTCTGCAGGTAAAAGAAGGCTGTTCTAGACATTTGTTTTATGTGCAAAGTAAAGGACAAATCCTGGTCAAGGTTCCTCACCGCAGTACTGGAGGCCAAAGTTATGCCATCTAAAGTAACTGTGTTGTTAGACAACATATTTCTCAAAATTTTAGACCAAACCGAATAATTTCAGTTTTGTCTAAATTTAGAAGTTGGAAATTATAGGACATCCAGGGCTATATGTCCTTTAGACATGCTTGAAGTTCGACTAATTGGTTATTATCTTCTATTTTCGCAGATAACAACAAAATATCAGTTCCAATATCTCTAATAAAATGTTTTCCTCAGTGTTGTCAAATGCAGCACTAAAGTCTAACAAGACGAGTCCATTATGTAAAGCAGAGAGAAGAAGATCATTGGTAACACCAGTTACTAGTGATGGGCGATACCAGTGATTTCAGATTCGATCCGATACCAAGTAATACCTTGGCTAGTATCGCGATATCGATCCAATACTGATACCAGAGTGTTATGTTAATTCTGTCATCTGATCACGATGGAACACAATCATGTGAGCCCTTACAGGGAATAATTAAAAACATTAAAACGACAGCATAATCATTGTTCAACCTATTGGCATTTTTAACATTTCCATTATTTCAAATAACCTGAGAATAACATTAACATATGACAACAGCATGACACTTTCTTTATCAGGTGAACAGCTTATGTCACTTGATATCCATGACTCGCCCTCATCTACATCTATGTCTTAGATACCCATCTGCATTTCTTTCCCTTTGTTTAAAACCAATTATAGATTAGAAACACTTTGCCTATTTCTACAATTCTCTTGAAACAGAACGTTCATAGCGAAATAGTCCATGAATAAAAATGATACATTTTTACAGGGTCGATCATGGGGCAGATCGGCGGAAGGAAAAGTAGTTCCTATGCGGTGCATCACAAAAAATATACAAATTGATTTAGAAGGAGAAGCAGAAAACATTAGGATATGACTGCAGAGAAAATATGAATAAATAAACAGAAAACATCGATATTTTAACTTGAGAATCGATATTTAAAAATTGGCCGTCAAGATCGAAATATCGATCGGCCCATCACTACCAGTTACGCTTTTGTGATGTTCTATAAATCCTAAAAATCTTCAAACATGTTATTTCTGCTGAGTTGGCCACATGCAGTAATTGCTTTGCAGCTATTTTAGTACTAAAGAGGAGGTTGGATATTGTCTGTAATTGGCTAAAACACCTGGGTCAAGACAAGATTTTTTAAGTAGAGGTTTGATTAAAGCTAGGACGCCTTCACTGAATTTGAACTAGCTTCTTTTAGTTCTAGTTTGGGTAGTACATGTAAATAAATGCCATTAAACTTCCAGTTGACGTCCCTATATTCAAAATATCTCTTTACTTCTAGCTGCCTCCAGATGACATCACTTGGAGGAACCTTCAGTTCAGATTATGTTGTCTTGTTGCTCTCACTATAGAGTTTGTAATCATGGTCAACTGCTTTTCCAGAGCTCCCCCAGGTGACAACATCTAAACTCATAATGATGAAAAACTCATCCTGGTGATGTCATCTGGAGGAGTTTTTCTTTAAGAAGCAAAAACATTATTTTAATAGGGTTATTCAGAGGGAAGTTTAAAAGCATTGATATACATTTAGACCCTAAACTAAAGCCATAGAATGAAAATTGAAAATTGGTGAAGTCGCCTTTTAAGCCTGTGGTACATAGAATGTTTGATCAAATCTAATATGGGCATGTCTGCTAATGATAAAACATCTTGTTAGATGCTTTGTTGATCTGTGGAAATAGGATTGGGGTCTTATTGGTGACTCTAGAGCAGTTGCACATAAGGATTTATCTCATAATTGTGGGGAGGATCTGGTGATTCTTTTTCTTTAATAGTTACTGTTTATTTAAGTTTTACAAAACTGATGTTATTTCTGCTGAGAGTTAGGAAAATACCAGGCTCAACAGAGCTATGGATCCTTGTCAGCCTGGCTACAGTGCTGAAAAGAGACTGGGAGTTGTTTTCATTTTTCCTCTATTAATAATGATTAATATCTGGTTCTGGCATTATGGAAGGCTTTTTCCCCCCAAGTTCCCCCCAAGGTTTTTTTACAGCAACACACAATTTTTCCAGCCTTTTGTTGCCCCTGTCTCAACTTTGAAAAATATATGTTTTTTGCTGTTAAAGAAAAACACCTGCCAAAAAAATGCTGCCACACTGTAAATTTATTTTTTGCAGATCTACGAACCAAATGTTTTTATGTCATATTCTACTAAGTGTAAATTGTACTAAATGTAAATGTAAATGTTTTATTAGTACTTTAAACGATTTTGCTACAACATTCAGATTTTTATACACACATACAGTAATAACCTAAGCTGATTGCTCGACAACTACCGTCTGATCTGCATCCATCCCTTAGGCTCAGGGAGGCAAGTGAATGCATTTTCTATCAAGTTTAATGAGAAGCACATGAACTATGTCAAAAACCAGCTCAGTAAACTTAGAAAGTGCCAGGATCAGTGGTCTGAACAAATACTTACATCAGTGAAAAAGGCAAAAACATGAACACATCAAACAAGCAGTTACTATACAGCCAGACTCTGGCTTTACCCGGTTTAGAAATATATATACATTATATAAACATTAGTCATAGTCAACATAGCATGAATGAAGGTGAGCTCTGTGGCATGGTTTGCCATGGGACAAAGGCAGCAGCAAGCTTATATGCGAGATGCTGAACAATCTGCCACTGACTGGTTCGGAGTGATCTGATTATGTTCCTACAGAGTGGCTGACTGATGCCAAACAGGTGTGTGAGGGTATGTGTGAGACAGTAACAGCAGGTAATGGAGATGTGGCACGACCTGCAACCAAGGGAAAACATGGATGAATATAACAAGTAAACCAATGACAGGCAGTGACACTACCAAACCTACTTAGGAAAAGAACTGTGTAAAAGATTGAAATTTTTGAGATTAACAAATCATAAGCAAAATGTTGCATCATTTTAACTGCTGTGAGGTAGACCATCAAAAACAAGCTGTTATACAAGCTGAGCAAATGAAACAAAGGCTTTTGGACAGGCAACAACACTGAAATGTATCAAAAGCAAAACGGCTCACGATTCCTCTCCTTTCCCCTGCTGCTTTGCTATATTATAGTTTTATTTCGCCACCCAGTGACTTTAAATGCAGTTGCAAATGGCACAGCTCCATGCACCAGCAGCACACACAAGGAAAGAAATAGCAGTCAGCAGCATTCATAAAAAAAACCAAACAAACAAACAAAAAAAACCCCAAAAATTAAATCACCAAACTGCAGGGAAAAGCAGATTAATCACGACCTTTTAGCCTTTTATAGAAAAGGGAGAAAATATTACAATAATTCATTCTTTCTTTGGATTTTTTATTGTGAAAATAACTTCACTCTTCTATACTGTAGCAGTGGTCTATGTTTTAAAAGTTGACATGTGATGGCTTGTTAAAGAGACCCTTAAAGATTATATGCCTAGTTTTTTTAGGTTTAAGTTGAACTAAAACATTTGGTCAGAAGTCGGTAAGATTCACTCAGAACAATTTACACATTTTTTTTTTATTACTAGTGGGTGAAAAAATATCCCATCAGGTGTTTTTCCAGTTGTCTGATGGAGCAAATGTGGGCCTATGCTATTTACTGTGTTTTTTGAACAAATGAATTAAACTCAAAATATGAGCATAAGGGGGTGGCAGTGTATTAAACATATAAAAACAGCGGAGCCTCACACCAACAAGCCTACGTCTGCGATGCACCATTAAGAGTAACACAGTGGACATGATCCTCATAAAAGGAGCATCTGCTTAGAGAAAGGATTAGACAGATCTGCTTCCTCATCAGCACCTTAAAACTGAAGAAGTCAGGCCAACTCCATTAATTACTACCAGGCCGGTATGGTTATCAAATGTAATAAATGAAATATCAAATCACATTTCATATTGTTGCTATTGATACTTCTGTTTTTCTTTCTGGTTTGCTCTACTTCAGCTTAAAGTAGAGGCCCTGCTTCTTGGCATTAAAAGCAGCCAGTTGAGATAGTTTGGGCCTCTTAAAAGGATGCCTCCTGGGTGCCTCCCATTGGAGATCTTCCAGGCATGCCCAGCTGGTAGGAGGCCCTGTGGTAGACCCAGAACATGCTGGACATTATCTATCTCATCTGGCCTGGGAATCCTGCCAGATGGGTCAGACATCATTGCTGGGGAGAGGAAAGCCTTACTAAACCTGCTGCCACCACAACCTGAATAAATATGAATGGAAGTTAATGGTTGGATACATTTTTGGTTAGGGTTACATTTATTGGTTACAAGATGTAGCCATAACAAGCAGAATCTGTGATTTTGAATGGACCAATTTTGAAGCACATTTATTTACCATGTGAAACATCACTCCATAATTTCTGTCAAAGGTGGCTACACTGAGGTGAGCTTAGGTTTATTCATGATCCACTTGCTTTGTTTTTAAAGCTACAGACAGAAAGTTCAGAAGAGGTAAGAGCTTGTTAAATGGTGTAAAGGTGGAAATTGACGTAATTCCATATTACATAATTAATGTATGACATAAAATAAATATAAGATTAATTCATTTTTTGAGAGAAGCACACTGGGAAATATAGCATATGGTAATGTTAAATAACTAAACAAAGTGCACCCATCAATTAGATACAGTTTATAGATACAGTACAGTATATTAATCTTCTGTTGTAACGTGTCACACAGCATCCTAATTAATGTCAGTTGAAATAAATTCAGTCACTGACATAAGTGCGACTAACACAGTATTGAATCAAACTTCAGTTGGGGCATCATTGCATTTTCATAGGAAATTATAAGCTTAGACTTACCACTTAGGTACATCTTATCATACATCAGCATTTTGTTTCAAAGATGTTTTTTCAAAGATTTCATGACAGAGTCAAAAATTAAAAATTCCTGGAAGTAAAGATTTGACCTTTAAGGCCTGAAAGTCTTGTGCTGATGGATATAATATATTTTAAGTAATATACCAATTAATGCAAACAAATTAGAATCTGGTCTACGTTTTTGTGATGTACTGCATGTTCTACATGTCTGGGGTATTATTTGGAAACACACAGTCATTATGCATTACACAGCTAGACCAATACAGCAGCATAGCAGCTAACTAGCTAAGACATTAAAATAAGACTTTTTATATATAGTGCCTAAAATGCAGTAAAATTGATTCCAAATGTACAATTAATGACCATTAGTACATGATCTGTACCAGAACACCATGCAGTAGGTGCTACCTCCAGCGATAAGTGGCTGCTCACTGTCACATTGAAGAATCAATGTAAGAATGAGGCCATAATAAAATTTTACCACGAGATGGTCACAGTCATCAATTCTGCTGCATAATACATAGCTGAAGTCTGCCCCCTTGTGGTTAATAGCTGTTATTGCAGGAGACAAGAGTGTGTGTGTGTGTGTGTGTGTGTGTGTGTGTGTGTGTGTGTGTGTGTGTGTGTGTGTGTGTGCGTGCACAATTACATCATAGCGAAATAAACATTTCAGCTTTTCATTGAGCTAAATCACAGCAACACACAAACGCCTCTGAAGTTGGCTGTTAGTATGTTTGTCACAATCAGTGTGTTTACATGGATGTAACTATGTTGCGATGGTCTTTCTGCAGTAAGCAGTTTTTTTTTACTGTAAATTAGAAATCCAGGTAGGAGATTAGGTGAACCTGATTTTTTGCCGAGTTCTTCCCACACAAATGTGCAGCCAAGTCTTGAATCTGCTCTTTACAACAATGTGCAGGAGAAAAAACTACAGACAAAGCAAGCAGCCAAATAAGATCATTACAAGAAGCTTCACTGTGTCTCCCTCTCACTCTGGTCCACACACAAACCACAAAGTCAGGAAGCAGTGATTTCTTTCTTTGCACTGTTGAAATCTGTCATGTCTCTGTAGTTAGTCAGAGACTGCATCTAATTTCTGCAGAGGCTCCTAGAAACCATCTGTCTATGTATCTATCATAGCATATGGATCAATTTCCACATAATATTCGCAGGCACTGATCACAAGATGGCGCCCACATCCCCCAACTGGGAACACAGCATGATGTAAGTTCACATTCTCCACAGACTCACATTTCTCATCTGCTTGTAGATGTACAAACCATGAATGTATTGAACTGGATACAAGATAGTTGAGCCTTTTCCTCTTTGTTCCCTAACACCAGTGGCTAAATGACCTTGATGTTGTGGCTTTATTACAAAACGCACAGGCAATAAGAAAACCGTCTTATATACAAGCAAAGGGGGGTCTAAGTGTCAGCATGTGAGGAAACAGGAGTGGACAAAGCGACACTTTTTGATGCGTCTGGAATGAGAACAGGCTGGTATACACACATCTAACCAATGACTGTGTATTGAGCTTTGAGGTCTTTCAAAATGCTGCTGTTTATGCGCATACATGACATTATTAGGTTAAAAAATTTGAATAAAGAAATACTGATTCTGGGCTTGAAATGGGAAACAAACTTCTGCCTATTATCACTAATCCATTAAAGCTCATCCATATCTGGACTTGCTGCTTTTAATAGACTTCTAACCCTAACTGTCAGTCTTGAGCCTGTCAATACTCTGACCACTAGTTATCACCAAACAATCACACATATCGATGATAAACCTACTGGCCAACTGGTAGGTAGTAGGTTCCCCAGTCAACCCTAACTATGGGTTTGAAAACGTATGATCACTGACAACTGAATATATGGTAATAGTCCCATTGAATATTCAAAAGAGATATAACTAACTTATTTGACTGCAACACAGTCTGCATGAGGTGTTGTGACTGGACCCACTCTATATTTTGGACTCATTCTGTTTAATTTTGAAAGGCCTGCAGCTGTACATCCTGTCTGGTCCACTGGCTCCAGCTCACTTTGGACTGCTGCAGGCAGATATGGACATTCAGCTCTAATCTGTATTTGCTTTGTGTCCCTCCTCTTTCAGGATGGAAAGATTAACCCACATATGCCCTGCCAAACACATTTGGACAGGGACAGCCTCTGCTGTGCTTCACTGCACCTCACTGCATTAATTCACCACCACTCTGCCCACCTTTTTATCCATCCATTGGCTTTGTCCAGATGTGACAGTTATCTCAGATTAAGGCAAAATAAAAAACTTCTCAGCTACAGTTATCACTAAAAGTCTAATGAAGGTATCACATGCATCTCTGTGTTCCAGAAAGCAGATTGAACAAACTTCAAACTTAACCCTGAACTCGGAGTTAATGAACCCTGAGATGGGACACTTGAGTTTTCAGTTCTAGAAAAGCTGATGAGCTTCTGCCACAATGTCACCTGAAAGCTGTCAAACTTTAAATCTATTCCTCCCTCTGCTGCTTTCAGCTGTCATTTCAGTGACAGACTGATGCAACCCTTCTCCACCCCTTTCGCCAACAGAATCCACCAGGACAGCATCCATGGGGCCATCACGTTGTTTATCAGACTCTTTATCATAACTACAAGTGTCTAGAGTCCAGGGTTATTTCTGCCCTGCTAATAGCCTGACTGAACTTTTAAATAAATGAATGAAGTCACTGTGATGTCTAATCACCAAAGACTCTTGTTTAAATCTATTGGTGCCTACTAATAAATTCCTATTAAGCACTTTCTGAACGTCTTTACTTTCTTTGTTGTGCCTTTCCCAATTGAATAGACTTAAATTAATCAAGTTATTGCTGCTAAAGGTGGATCTATTGAATCATGGGGGCTACTTAGTGTTGCCCACATGTTTTTTCTTTCTGGCTTCATTTTTGAAGCTAAGTTGTTTATCTGAGGTTGTATTTGGCTTATGATTTTCATTATGTTTTTACACACACCCACACAAAAATAATTAAATTAAAAGAGGGGTACAAAATTTTGTATGTGACTGCAAATTACACTAAAAGAGTATCAGCGAGAATGAAAGGAAAGGTGTTCAAGACGGTGGTGAGACCAGAGATGGTGTTCGGCTTAGAGACAGTGGCACTGAAGAAAAGACAGGAGGCAGAGCTGGAGGTAGCAGAGCTTAAGATGTTGAGGTTCTCTTTGGGAGGGACGAGGATGGACAGGATCAGGAATGAGGACATCAGAGGGACAGCTCATGTTAGATGTGTTGGAGATAAAGTCAGAGAGGCCAGATTGAGGTGGTTTGGACATGTTCAGAGGAGAAACTGTGAATATATCGGTAGAAGGATGCTGAGGTTGGAGCTGCCAGGCAGGAGGTCTAGAGGAAGAGCAAAGAGGAGATTTATGGATGTAGTGAGGGAGGACATGAAGTTGGTTGGTGTGAGAGAAGAGGATGCAGAGGACAGGGTTAGATGGAGGCACATGATTCACTGTGGTGACATCTGAAAGGGAACAGCCCAAAGGAAAAGGAGAAGACTGTACACTACACACGGTGACAGGGTTAGTTAGGTTAGTTAGCAGATAGTGAATAGTAAATGTGGGACAACTGGAAAGTGATAAAAGATTATATGGTGAGTATTTTAGAGAGTGGCTAAGAAACAGGACAAAGACAGAACCACTGTCATGATCCAGACCTAAGTTCCACTTCCTGCCCTGGACTTTTATTTTGTAGCCACTTTTCCCTGCTCCCTGCCTCATGTCTCATTCCTCCAGTCATCATTCTGATTGTTTTCACCTGTTTCCTGGTTCATTTATACCCAGCTCTTCCCACAGTCCACTGCCACATCCTCCATCTTACTCCCAGACAGTGCATCTTGCTCCCTGGTTTACATGTGTTTTGGATGCCTGACTTGTTTTTGGAACTCCGTTGCGTGTTCCCGATCCTAGTGATTGTTTTGGTTTTGTAGTTTATGTTTCATATTCCCGTTCAATGTTTTTGTTACCTGCCGAGTTCTTTCGTGTCCTCCTCTTATGAGCAATGTTTAGTTGATTCTTCACTTTTTCCCTTGAATAAACCTGTTTATTAGTTTATTCCCTCTCACTGTCTCTTCACTTGGGTCCGGCCTTACACTAAACGTGACAGACCAAGATCATACGTGGAGCTCTTTGACCCTCTTACTCCAAAAAAGCTGTAGTTATTATAAAACAAAAGTATTTGATCTTTGTCCCTGAGCTGTTTTGCAACCACTAAACACACTCAATGCAGTGGTACTTCTGCTCAAGACACCCGGTGACTACAACACCCTCCTACTACTGGAGATATTGGAAAGGTGGGTAACGTATATTTATTGGTAACAAACCAATAAAGACCTATTTAACGCCGATTAATATTTGAGTATCCGTTTTTAGTAACAAAATAATTGTTAAAAAGTTATTTGCATATTTATCCAACTTCTGAAACAAATACGATTAACACTGCCAGCCATTTTCTGTGGTGGAGGGTAAAGCTTTTTAAGCCTCTAACAAGTTAGATCAAAGTATGCCCTGCCCACAAGCACTGACGACTATGGTGGAGAAAAAAAGTGTGTGTATATACAGAAACCAAAGAGCTCCACAGCAAAGCTGCCAAAGACTGAGTCATTCTGATGGGAGACATGTGGACGATCATGAATATAGCACAAGCTACATATATAAAAAAGCTGAAATGTGTTGGTCTAATGAAGTTGTTCAACAATCTGCAAATGTTCCTGGAAGTTGGATCTTTTCAGTTTGCTTTTCCTCGTCCATGCACCTTGATAGCCAGTGAAGTTATGCCACTAAATTCTGTTTAGCTCCTGTTGGACAGCACAAGGAGACAGACGGAGCCACAGCTGATGCTGATTGAATAGTAGCGCAAACAAAAACCCTACCCTAATCTGTACCAGTTGGCAATACAGTTTGTATGTACACCACCCTCCTCTGTCTCTTGTCAAAGTCTTTTCTAAGCCAGGGGAGGTAATACCAAAAGACAAATAGTCCAAGCACGGACAAGCCTGTAAAGATGAACCATTTTCCAGTCTTAGTTATATAAGCACTCTTTATTTCCATCACCCCCATAGCCAATGAAACATCTACATCTATCTGTCTAGGGCAGATTTATCTCCATCATGAATGATTTAGCTGGACTTAATTCTTTGAATTAATGACCATTTGTTGCAGTATTTGGCCATCAGTACTAGAAAAACCAGAGAAACCGAAGAAACTAGCAAAACATGGCATGTTTTCTATGAGGGTAATTCTTATTCAGTATTATGTAATGAAAAAAAGGAAAAAAAAAGCAAAACTTTGCTACTTGCAATCAAAAAATCTTTCCAGCCAAACAACTGTTTTGTGGATTTTTTTGCAAGTAAAACTCCTGCAGATTATGATATTTTCCTTGTGAGTTCAAAACCTTTGCAAGTTCAAAGGTTTTGCGAGTTGACTTCCGCTGTAATGGTGCATCTCTATTGGCTACTCAAGCAGCCAATCACAGTGGCTGCAGGTCTCTGACTTCAGAGCCAAATTCATTCATGTTCCAGGTTGTCAGACCAGATCCACACGAAGTGCAAACGGACAGAAACAAAGCAGAATTCCAATATTTACAGGGGAATTCACACAGAATAAGTCAGTGTTGAGAGAAGAAATCACTCATTGTGTCTATTAGCACTCGTTGTGTTTACTACAATGCTACGCTGTCAGTGACAGCTGTTGTGTCCTACAGGTCACTGTTACTAACGCTAACAGCCAGCAGTTAGCACCTCAGTGGACAGAGATAGTTAGACTTTCAGCAACACCAGACAGTGACCCTAAAGCTAGTGGTATTACTAAGTATTGATGTTTGATAAGGTCGGTGGCAGCACAAGTGGAAAATCTAGAGTAAACTTCCGCACACCTGGTGCCAGAGGACAATAACTTCAGGCATAATGGCTACGCTTAAACTAGATATAATCAAGGAAAACTAATGTTATGCTGCCAAGGATCTGTAAGGTATTTAACAAACAGAAGAAAATATTACCCTTAATGGAAGATATTGTAACCTTGTGAAGTGTAACGTTATCATACAGATAATCATGGTTCTCTTCAGATTATATCCAGTGCCATCTATAACTCTTGGATTATTCTTAGATGATAAACATCTTCATCCCATAGCAAATAATGAAACATTAGTTTTTAGGTAACTGCAGCTTGCATGTTAAACCCTGACGTCCACATCTTAACAAGACAAGCTGTTAGTGACCAGTAATAAACACCTAGCTAATGAATGTTTCTCCTGCAGAGAGGCAGAAGGAGAGTGTGCCACAATTATTGGTACAACGTGTAGTCTTTTCTTTCCAAATCTGAGCTCATAGAACCAATGTATTTGAATAGAAAAGTAAATCCACAGTGTTAGGAGATTATCATTTATTATAAAACCAATGAGACTAGATAACCAAAAAACATTAGGTGTATAAATCAGTTAGATCAGTACATGTGAGGGTCAGTAGAGACAAGCGAAAGTGCAAAACAGATGTAGCAGAACCAGCAGCTCCCCTGAAACATGTGTGGTGGGGTTTTTGTGGTTGCTCTGGAGCATCGTAGCCAATGTGCTCCTGCTGACCCACTTACTACTGTACCTGCAAAGCAGAACAAACAAAAGACCAGGGGTCATTATAAAACAATTTATAAAATTAAACTGTCTAAATCAATCCGGTCGACCTCCCAGCCTCAAGGGCCTCAGCCCTGCTTGTTTTCCAGCTATCCCTGCAAAACCCTCACCTTCCAGCTTCCGATTGACCGAACACACGTGATCCAGGTAATCAACAGTGGGTTGTGGGAAAACAACCAGGGTTGTGGCTCTCGAGGCCTGGAGTTCTACATTCCTGGTCCAAATCAAATGAAATTTAACCAAAATTGGTGTGAATGGTGGCACTAAACCTATATGACAAAGGAAGTTGTGGATGTACTGTACTTATAGATGTTGCTTCATGTTTTCTGATTATTGCTGCATGTTTAGGACAGTCCAATCCCATCTTCCCTTCCTCACATTGTGTGAGAGGGCAAAGGAACACAACCGAGCATATTTGTATTTTTTTTTAGAAAGTAAATCTATGGGAAGTGGTGTAGGTTTATTTTTTCAGTTTTATTTAGACATTTAAAAATTTGTTTAAGTAGTTGGAAACATATTAACTAATGTTTTCTTTTGAATGGAACTGATGCTTCAGAAATCTGCAGTACTTTAACTAGCTCCTTACATGGTAGGTCAGTCAAAAAAACTATTGTATGTTTTCATGTTTCAGCTCATGTTTTTATTTTAAAGCTGAGATGAACTGATCCAAACAACGAGCAGTTTGAACCGACCATAAACATTAATCAGATACATGAGACGAAAAATTTTTTTTGCTTTAAGACAAAATCACAGATTAATTGAGCAGATTGTTAAGTGTCAGCACTTTTTAGCTTTAGATCTAGATATTTTCTGAATGACAATATGTAGACTATACCCACAAAATGTGAAACCTCCTGCAATTTACATACTGGAGTTTGTTGAATCCTACAATTGAGGCAAAGCTGACTTGGATTTTTTGCCTGGTAGTGTGTGACTAGATTAACATTAATTCTGTTTGTTTGCGGTAGACTTCAGGTCGGTCTGGTCATGCACCCTGGAACACGAAAGGATTGGTCTCTGAAGTCAGACCTGCAGCCGCTGTGATTGGCTGCTTGAGTAGCCAATAGAGATGCACCATTACAGCGGAAAACTTTAAATCTGCAAAGGTTTTTGACTTGCAAAAGAATTCTGCTAAATATATATATTTTTATTACAAGTAGCAAAGTTTTGCAATAATGAAGAAGAATAATTACCCTCAAAATGTTCTAAATGGACAATCCAGCAAAAAATGAGGATGGAGGCTGAGGATGGAGGCATGCACAGAGATTAAATAGGTCTGTGTGGGTGTGTGTTTCCTTAGTGAAATGTTTAAATGTAGGTATATTTATTTAATACATTTAAAATGTGAGGTTAAAGAAAAATTATTCTAAAAGGGATTTACATGTTTAATATGATAACCATGATCTGGATCTATGTATTTATATTTCGTGAGAATTTCTTGTGATGGATTTATGGATAGTGACGTTAAATCTTTAAATGATTTGAAAATATATATTTTTCCTGGGGGGACAAACTGGCCACATGATTAGATCCTATCAGGAAGTTAAGGCTGTGACTAACGTGACAAAAGTAGTGGGATGGTGTCAGTTATGAATGAGCTATCTCTGGATCTGCAGAGTTCGCACATTATTCACTTGGCAGAGTGAACCAAGGCACAAAAAATGTTTGAAGGCATTTCGAAACCTACCTCCTTTATTGAATCAAGACCTGGTTTGTTTCTCTCTTGGTGCAGTTCGTCTGTACTGGTCTGAACACTAGGGATGTGTCATAACCGAATCTTCAGCCAGTCTTGCTCAGGTTTGCAGACAGGGGCGGGACTTCATTTTAATTTGCACACCATGCGCCATACACCAAACCATTATGTGAAAGAAGGAAAGGGGCAGACGTTTAACAGAATAGTACTAAAGAATAGTAATAAAGACTTTGGCCTTTATTCTTTTGATTTCCTTTTTGTGGTTTTGTGTTCAGTTGTTCATTTAAGGGTTTGATTAAAATGTTAAACAATAGCAACTGCATATTTTTTTAAAAAAACATTAAAATAAGGCTTTTATGAAAACACTGAATAAAAAAATCCTTGAATTAAAAAAAATGAATAAAAAACACACAAACCCTTCATAATTGCTAAATTAAGCTAAAATATAAGACTCTGATACTAAATTAGGATCCATTTGGGAGCTGTAAGCGCCGGCTCTTTTGGCTCGGCCCCCTTGAAAAGAGTCGGACCTCCCATCGCTGCAGAACTTACCAGTCACCTTCTGTTGCAGACCAAAACTGCACCAAGACCCCTTACACAGTGTGGTCTCATTCTCATAGCATATAGCATCTTTGCCCTTCCAATCAAACTTTATTTATAAAGCACCTTAAAAACAACCCAAAATTATAGATATAAGACATTTATAGGAACAGACCCCAAACCAAATATAAATCAAATGTAAAAACAACATCTGACTTTACTTGTCGTTGGCATTTAAGTCAGTTAATGTGTTTTAAGAGAGAATTTAAAAACAGGAAGTGAGTAGGCCCCCGATGTGCAAGAGCAAGTCATTCCACAATTTGGAAAAGCTGGACTTGACATCTGAAGTTATCTGTGCATCACGTTTACTTTATAAACCCAGGTCGACCTGAACTTTGAAGGACTTTACTAGGTCCAAAAAGCATGACCTCAGTCTTTTTATTGTTAAAGTGCAAAAAATTCATTGACATCCATGCCCTAATTTCTTCAACGCATTGCAGGAGTTCTGTTGTAGACTGAGCATTTTCCTTTTTTAATGGGAAATACATTAGACGTCTGCATAAAAGTGGACTTGGCCATGTTTTCGGAGAATTGAACCAAGAGGAATTAATACAGAGAGAAGGGAAGAGGCTCTCCATATGTAAGAGGTGTTGTGGAGGACCATGCAGTTCCAACACGGAAGTTTCTCTCTGATAAGTAAGACCTAAACCACTCTAAAGCACCACCCTAAATACCCAGTTCTACAAGGGAGACATAGGAATATTCAGGTACATGAGGCACAGTGTTATTTATTTCAAAAGGAAAAGGGTGTGTGTGTAGACACAATGAAGCTACAGCCACGAGAGTGGACAAATACAGGACAATGTGTTAGGAAGAAAGTGCTAAAGCTGAACAATCTTCTCCAATTATCTGTGATTTTATCTGAGTGTCACTCAGATAAATATATAGAAAATGCAAAATGGTGTTTCGAAGACCAATATACTATATATTTTGCAGTGAATGTCTCCATATTTTTTATGCAAAACTGATTTCCACTCTTCTCCCACTGACAACTGTTTGAAGTTGTACCAACTATCAGTACATTAAAATGTCAAACTCTGCCCATGTCTTGTGCAATCGCTGAGAGCTCAAAATCAACACAGTAAAAAATAAAAAATGTGTTCAGCCTGGCTTGTCATCTGTCATCTTTTTGTAAAGATAAATAAAGATGGGGACTTGTGACTGACAGATGACTCATTTTACAGATTAAGCAACATCTGCACAGTTAATACACTGGTTTCTACCACAGTAAAAGCATCAAACAAAGAACACACATCTCACACATCCACTTTCTTAATTTTCTACTGTAAACCCATCAGTTACATTTACAACAATTGCTCCACTATATTTGATCTCTCTACTGTAAAGCACAACTTGTTGTTTCAACCAAAAAGATGTGGGTTAAAGGCCTCTGCTTTAAAATGTTACGTCAAGTCAAATCATGCAAGTTGTACTTCTAACTTAAAGATTAAATAGGACTTGATGATGTGAGGAGAAAAATCATTCTATTCCCCAACTTAGATGTGTGGATATAGAGAAGATGACCGTGCTACACAGAGGTGGTAATCTGGAAAGGTTACTACCACAACGACAAGCATACTGGATATTTATACTAAACTCCATAGATTCTACTAATTGAAATGAAGTTTTTATTTAACATGAAATTACTTGTGGCATTGTCTTACATCAGTTTTTTTGTCTTGTGATGATTTACCCTTATGTCTTACTGTAGTGTACCACAAAAAGTTGCTTTAAAATGGTTTAAGATGAATTACTTGTTTGTTTTACCTTTTTTTGTATGTGTACAGTATTTTCTTGTGTTCTTTGTAAGGGGCTTAGTTGGATTTGTAGAGAGGCAGGTTTGAAGATGCCTTTATAGACAGCTCTGTTTGTAGAATTCCATTTGACACACCTGGTGGTGATCATCTAATTAACACACCGTCAGGAAACTGAAGAAGTACTGCCAACTCAAAAGGGCAGAGCATGAAACATTTGTGCTCCTCCTCCCTTCAGCTTTAAATAAATGCAAGACAAACATCTAAGGATTGAGGCGTGCAAAATTGTTTTTGTCTCTTTTAAAAAAAATCTGGTTAAACACGCTCATTCTTTCTTTCTCCTTTACCTTTTGCAGTGCTGAAATTCAGATAAATACACCAATGAAATAGTTAAATACAGCAGTCGCACCACGAAGTCACAGCATATTTTTAATGAAAGTATAATTGCTGGAATTCTCAACACTTTTTCTAAAATAAATAAATAAATTGTGATGCATGATAAATGTTTGTCAGATGTTTTAAAATGCCAGGTTGCACAGAATTCATGGGTATTCAGTTAAATGAATTGTTACAATCCTGGCTTACTAGAGAGACTGATATGGTTAAAGTATCATGAAGAAAGTACCATAATGAAATAAATTAATGCCATAATAAATAGCTATATAGGCTGAAGATTTTTCTTTTTAATTACTGCCAGTGCTGGATTAATCCCTTCAACAATTTCACTGCACACGTTAGATTCAAGACTCAAGATTCAAGATTCAAACAACTTTATTCATCCCATAGGGAAATTGCCTTGTTACATCTGCTCTCCATGTGAAAAGAAGAAAAGAAAGGAAAAAAACAAGTACAAACTATTGATCAATAGTAAGAAACAACCCAGCTAGAGGCGTAAATGTAAATGAAATAAAAACAATACTATTTGTCCATTTTGACTATTTAGTCTATTTAGTCCCCCTCCTTATCACAGAAGGGGATGAGCTGAGCAGTTTAATGGCCACTGGGAGAAAGGATCTCCTGTGTTGTGTGTTGTTCTGTGGAGCACTTGACTGGGATCAGTCTCTGGCTGAAAGTGCTCCTCTGTGCAGCCAGCACACAGTGGAGTGAGTGGGAGGGATCGTCCAGGACTGAGAGGAGTTTGGACAAAATTCTCCTCTCTAACTAGTGCTCACACTAGTTAACAAAACTGTCGATACTGATCGATACTGATGTGATATCTCCACCCTGGATACATCCAGCAACCGCAGAGTCATCAGAAAACTTCTGAAGGTGGCAGGACTCTGAGTTGTACCTGAAGTCAGAGGTATACAGGGGGACGTGAAAGGGAGATAGGACTGTCCCTTGGGGATTACCTGTGCTGCAGGTCACAGTGTCAGACACAGTTCCACAGAAAGACATACTGGGGTCAGTTAGTGAGGTTGTCCAAAATCCAGGGAACTATGGTGGTGTCAATGACTATGCCCTTTAATTTCTCCTCCAGCAGGACAGGCTGGATTGTGTTAAAAGCACTGGAGAAGTCAAAGAACATAATCTTTACAGATCCTCCAGGCTTGTCCAGGTGGTTGTAGATGTAGTGTAGCAGGTAGATGAGAGCATCCTCCACCTCCAACTGAGGCTGATGGGCAAACTGGCGGAGGTCCAGAGATGGTTTCACCAGAGGCCGGAGGAAGTCCAAGACCAGCCTCTCCAACACTTTCATGATGTGGGAGGTTAGAGCCACAGGTCTAAAATCACTAGGGACACTGGGGACACTGGAGTGGGCCACTTTCGGTACTGGCATTATGATTTTCATCCCACAGGCACCCTGTCCAGCTGCAGGCTCAGGTTGAAGATGCGCTGAAGGATGCCACATAGCTGTGGGGCACAGGCTTTAAGTACCCTGTTGCTGACTCCATCAGGAGCTGCAGCCTTTGTGGGGCGAAGCCTGCATAGCTCTCTCCTCACATGCTCTGCTGAGATGGTCATTGCTGCAGAGACAGGAGTGGTGTTCGAGTCATGGAGGGGTGAGGTGAAGCTCTTAGGGCTCCTTGGGGGTGGATATGAGGCACGTCAAATTTATTGAAAAAGGTGGTCAAAATCATTAGCTCTGTCCACACTCCTCTCTGTCCTCTGGCTGCAGGTCTTATATCCAGTTATGCTCCTCATGTCACTCCAAACTGCTCTGGTGTCCTTCTGTTGAAGCCTCTGTTCAAACTTCCTCCTGTAAGACTCCATCACCTCTTTGATCTTCACTGACAGTTGTCTCTGCCCCCCCAATGGATTCCTTGTCCCCTGACCTGAATGCTGCCTTCTTCTCATTTAGAATTACTTTAATGTCTTTGGTGGCCCGTGGCTTGTTGTTTGGGAAGCAGTGAACAGTTTTTGTTGGTAGCACAGAAGCTGTAATGGTCTGTAATGCAACCTGTCAGTCAATCAATGTCCTCACCATGTGTCGCAAAGAGTGTTTTCCAATTCGTGGCCTCAAAACATCCCTGCAGAGCATTTGTGGTCCCCTCAGACCATCTTTTTACTGTTTTATTGGTGGGAGGCTGCCTTAAACTAGGGGGTTGTACACAGGTTGTGGTCAGACCTGCCCAGGGGTGGAAGGGCAGAGGAGCTGTAGGCCTCTTTAACGTTTAAGTACATCAGGTCCAGTGTCTTCTTGCCCCTGGTGTGAAAATCCACATACTGTGTGAAGGTGGGAAGGGTCTTGGAGAGGGTTGCATGATTGAAGTCACCTGAAATCATTGTGCACTGGTCACAGCTTGAAGCAGAAAAAGATCCACGATGATAACAAACAAAGATAAAAACTCCCTCCAACCTCATGATCAGAGAGGGTGAGCTTTACGCACAAGCTAAACAAATGAAAAGGGAAGAATAAATAAAAAGAAAAGGAGAGCAGCTGCAACAGACTGCGACTCAGCCTGTGCCTGTACATTCAAAGTCTGACCTGGGACTAGCAGTGCTGGCATGTGGCATGATAATGGTGCACAGACAAAAGAAACTAACCTGTACAGTCCATCCAGAAATTCTCAATAATTAATTCAAGCAATCCTCTATGAATTCTGTGCAACCACTTTCAGGCTGGATCAATCACAAAAATCCTGGACATGAACCTTCATAAGATACAGTGCTGGACCAATGAGAACAAATAAGACAGTAGCTGCAAAAATCTACTGTAAGCAAAGTGCTGAATTGAGCATATGTGCTATTGTGCATGAATTAAATGTTTCATTTGGGAAAAATAGAATGATTGTTATTTAATTCTTTAGAAACCACAACCTCACTATAAACACTGACGCAGATGACATGTATCCAGAGACTATTACAAGAACATAAAAACCCAAACCCTGTTATTATGTGCTTCCTATATTACTGCAATCCTGATACTATTTGCCAGGTAAGTCATTTGAACTGTGAGGTTGTAAATCGGCACAACACTTTTTCTTAGATTTTACTGGTTGTAAAATCATGTGTTCTCAGGATGGACACCTGTACCTCATTTGTGAAATGATTAATTTCCTCCCACCTCTAAGTGCTACTGACTTCTTAATCATGCACACATGAACTATGTGCATGTCTACTCATACGTACTGTAAATGGCTGACAGGATGTGTGTGTGCGTGTGTAAAACAAATTTTGTCTGTGCACCAGAATCATGCCACATGCCAGCACTGCTGCTCCCAGGTCAGAGCAGGCCAGTTTACCAGCAGGACATCCAGTGTTACACTTCTTACTCGACAGGAATTAATCTCCTGTGAATAATTCAGCGCGCAGCTCATCTGGCCGTATCACTGCAGCAAATGAACACAGACATTAACATATGGCTGCTATCAGGCCAGACACACCTTTTGCTCTCTTTTCCATTTTGACTGAAGGAGGTTGACCAACAGGGCAGAAAAGTAACAACTGAGTTTTTTATGACTGCTATTAGCAATCAGCAGGCCTGGGAGGTGAGAGAGTAATTATCTCAATGGGATTTTTCCATCGGGGGAATTAGATATTTCTGGAGACAAAACACTGAGCTTTTATGCAACCATAGCTTCAAATGGTGGAATTTGGAAAAAGTGAGTTGTGTTGTCTTGTATAACAGATGAAAGAGCCACTTATGTTATAAAGAAACTGAAGAGCATTGAAACCCAGTTGTGTGCATGCAGAGACATTTGATTACATGTGATTACAGTGTCGCTGCTGTTGCACAGAGGGAGGTTGCTGGAAACAAAGAGTGATACAGATTAGCAAGTTCATTCAATACTGCACAATATTGCTCCCCTACCTGTGTTCCTGCTTTATTGCATTTCCTCCTGCAATTAGATTTAGTGCTGGCAACAGAGCACTATGTAAAATCCACATCACATGTGGAAAAGGGAGAGCTTTTGTGCAGTAAAACACCCACTGTTCTGTAGTAGCACTAACTCTTGGGCACTCTGTTGTCACAACCTGACAACTGGAGAAAGTCATTTGGTACAAATCCCCCAATTCTGCTGTACAAGAAATGTCCTCGAGGATGCCTGAGGCTGAAGACTGGGAACAACTTTTCAGAGCATTTCACCGTCATTCTGAACTACCATTTCACAGAACTAATCCAGGGTCTCTGGCCTGAGCGCCTGAGCATCCCCTGTAAAATTCAAAGAGATGAAAACAGACATTCAGCACAAGGAGGATGTCAGTTGTAGAAAAATATTTACTATTACTCATCTGTGTGGACCCAGAAGTCCTCCAGGTTACGGACAGCTGAAGGATAATATCTGTTACTCAGGGTACTCAGTGTTCTGGCACTGTACAAGATGTAACTTGTAACTTGAGGTGTAAACTGCTAAATACTGCATTTGGATATTAACCCAGTAACTGCATAATAAAGCTTCAAAATGATTTACAAAAGGCATCACTGCTTTCTGAAAATGCACATTAAGTGCATCAAATTGGTTTCATTTTGATATTTGATGCCTTTAAAAAGCACTGATCTATAGGTTTGTATATAGGTGGACCAAGATGTACACAATACAATATCTTTTATATGGATGAAATGTATTTTCCTCTACCTTTAAAGTCCTTAGGGACACTGAGCTGATGATTGGCTGTCAGCAACTATCGGGCTGCTGGTGGCTGAACTCTTGGCACTTAACCACCAGCTTTTTAGCTTTTTCACCATGTTCAATGGGTCCCATCACTGAGAGAGACCACTCTGATCGACTATTCAATTCAACTTTATTTATATTTTTTATAAAACACACAGCTTCAAAGCCGGGGACACCTGCAGAAAGGGACACAGAGAGGGAGACAGAGAAGGACAAAGACAACTATGGGAGAAAACACACAGATTTAATGTCATACAGTGGTGACAGGGGTGGGAGGAGAGGAGAGAGGGACATAACTAACTATAACTATAACTAACTATATGCTTTACCAAAGAGGAAGCTTTTAAGCCTAGACTTAAAAAGGGTGTCTGCTTCCCGAATCTGAACTGGGAGCTGGTTCCACAGGAGAGGAGCTTGATAGCTAAAGGCTCTACCTCCCATTCTACCTTTGGAAATTCTGGGAACCACAAGTAGGCCTGCATTCTGAGGACAAAGTGGTCTACTGGAATGATATGGTGCTATGAGGTCTTCTATATATGATGGAGCCTGACCATTCAGAGCTTTATATGTAAGAAGCAGGGTTTTAAATTCTATTCTAGATTTAATGGGAAGCCAATGGAGAGAAGCTAGTGAAGGTGAACTATGATCTCTCTTGCTAGTTCCAGTCAGCACTCTTGCTGCAGCATTTTGGATTAATTGAAGGCTTTTTAGAGAGTTATTAGGACGCCCCAAGCATGGGGAATTACACTAGTCCAACCTAGAGGTAACAAATGCATGGACCAGTTTTTCGGCATCACTTTGAGAAAGGATGCTCCTAATTTTGGCTATGTTCCATTATATGTGAGTTAAAGGACAAATCCTGATCAAAAATAACTCCAAGGTTCCTTGCAGTAGTACTGGAGGCCAGACTTATGCCATCTAGAGTAACAATATGGTTGGACATCATATCTCTGAGATTTTTGGGCCCAAATACTATGACTTCAGTTTTGTCTGAGTTTAGAAGAAAAGAATTGTGGGACATCCAGGCCTTTATGTCTTGTAGGCTTGAAGCTTGATTAACTTCCATAGATAAATATAGTTGGGTATCATCAGCATAGCAATGGAAATTTATAGAGGGTTTTCTAATAATGTTGGAGACATATATAAAGTAAATAGTATTGGTCCTAACATCAGATAAGATATAAACCAACCTAGTGCAGCTCCTTTAATGCCAATTTCATGTTCCAGTCACTGTCATAAAATGTTGTGATCAATGGTATCAAATGCAGCACTAAGATCTAACAGAACAAGTATAGAGATGAGTCCATTATCTGAGACCATGAGAAGATCGTTGGTGACTTTTACCAGTGCTGTTTCTGTACTATGATGAACTCTAAATCCTGACTGAAAGTCTTCATACAAATTATTCCTATGAAGGTGATCACATAATTGTTTTGCAACTACTTTTTCAAGGATGTGAATTAATGCTTAAGAAGAAACAAATGTCACATTTGTAGATTATTCACAATTATAAGTAGCCATAAACCATCTGTAGTGAGCTAACCCTGCTTTGTTTTTGCTAATGGTCCTAGGTCTTTCACTTTCTCTTCCTCTCACACAGGTCCATGTGAACTGGGACATTCTGAAATCGATTAGACATAAGCTGATAGTTTTACATTAAAACATGTCCTAGGGCCTCATCGGAGGACACGCTTTAAGTTTAGAAAACACGAGGCATGTCGCACTGCCTTTTGTGAATGTTAAAAGACCCAAATCTGACAGAACATTTTTTAGCCAATTCCTGCAACTTTAATTTTTACCTTTACTAGGAAACCATTAAATCACTGTCTTTTCCTCTCCACCAACTTTCATAGAGCACAGCAGACACCAGCACATTTAATTGTGTTAGTGCCAGCAGATGTGAGCTGATATTTGAAATTTTAAATGGTAATAGTGGTGATCAAACTAAAAATTGGAAGCTGCTCCATCAGTGATGTATATATAAATAATGCCCACTCCCAGATGATCTGGATGAGGATGGTTTAATTTAAAAGTGACTTCTAACATTTCTAATTCTAAAAAAATGCTTGTTGTAGGCATGACCATGAATAGATAATAAGTTTACATGATATGTGATTCAATTTGGTTTAAGTTTAGCAGTTGATGCGTGTAAAACTGTTTTTTTTTCTTCATGGGGCAGTTCAGCCAATGAGGGCGAAGCAGTTGTTGCCTAGGCAACAATGGCCATACTTATAAATGTCCTTGTTTTTACTGTCTTTATGCATAAATGCAAGGAATCTGTTTGCCTTTCCAACTTTCACAAGGCTACATTGAGGGGCGACTGTGGTGCAGGAAGGTAGAGCGGTTGTCCACCAATCTCACAGTTGTTGGTTCAATCCCCGGCTCCTCTGGTCACATGTCGAAGTGTCCTTGAGCAAGACACTGAACCCCAACTTAGTTGCTCCCGGTGAGTGTTGGCCAGCTGCATAGCAGCTCCCCCATCGGTGTATGAATGTGTGTGTGATTGTGAGTGTGAATGGGTAAATAAGAAGCAGTGTAAAGCGCTTTGAGTGCCAATAGGTAGAAAAGTGCTATATAAGTGCAGAACATTTACCATTTACATAATAGTATATTCTTTGATTTTAATTGCCTGTAGTTGTTTTCTCAGGCCTGTTTGTCTTTAAATGCATGTGATAGTATAATCAGAGATTTCTGTTGGTGTTGTATAAAACTGTCCTCTAAAGTACAACTCTGTAGGTTATACATAAAATAAAAGTATTACCAGGGAGTAACATGTAGTGGCTGTAGCGGCCTTAACACTGTCACATAGTATTTAGATCCAGAAATTTGAAAAACCCTAACCCCCCATTTGTCAGGAGGTGGTTGGTGTGGATGGATGGGTCAGCAACAAGGAAGTGATTTTAAGAAAACATTTTTTTTAAACTAAACCTAATTATGTTTTTTCATCACCTAAACCTAACCCTCATGTCTCTGTGACTAAACCCAACCAAAGCACCATCTTTGCAGAGTTGTAATCGATTTTTAATGTCCTGTTAATGACAAAAATTGTGTTCCTCTGGCCACCATATAGGCAGGATTGTTCCTTCTATGAAAGGGTATGGACATACTTTATGACCTGGATGGGCGTTAAGGTAGGAGGATGTAGAGAAAAAAACAACTAAATTGATCTCTCTCTATGGCTGCCAACTTGCCAAGTTGTGTGTGTGTGTGTGTGTGTGTGTGTTGGATCTAGACATAAAGGCACCCTACAGGTGGAAGGGCAATTCTTGTGCATATAATAAAATACAGTATGATCCCGAGGCCACCACTGCTTCCTGCTGTTTTGCTGTTTTTCCTGGCTGAAAACTAATGGGGACCAGGCTTTTTCAATCAGGCTCTGGTACTGACATTCTGCGGATTTGAGAATCACATTTTAAAACGTATGTCTTTGTTATCACCTTCAAATTAGAATAATTGTTTGGGGCTGTTTATGTTTATTTGAATTTCTCTTATCATTGGTTTATTAGACATCAGGATGCTGCATGGCCATTTATTACACTAATTATTTTACAGCTATAGAATGATTTTATTCTGTTTCAACAGCAGAATTACCCTTTGCAGCATGTAAAGTTGCAACTTTTAATTTTCAAGTATTCTAAAGCTCTAAAAAATATGTCCAGCTTCATCAGCATGGGTCTAATCACCCCTGACAGCCTGGTGGTTGCTAGAGGGCTAAACAGCTGCAGAATGACTGTGTAGTCTGATGTTGAAAAGAAACATTACAGTTCATCTGCACACCACTAGAGGACACTGTTTGCATTTCAATCTGTGTTGAACTTTTTAAAATGGAATTCACGATTGAATTTACAACTAGATTGAGGGATTCATGAACATATTAGAATATGTAATATGTAGCCAAACTGATTGGACAAAGACTAGAAACTAGGGGACAGTCTAGGTTCTCATAATGACAGCATTATCTGTCAGTGTGAGTCCAAGGCCCAGCCTGATGGAAGGAGAAAGTGTCTTCACTGTGGCAGCTGCTGTTGCATTTTTTGTTATGCAGGTATATTAATACATAAATAAACAGAGCATGTTTGAAACAGAAAAATATCATCAGGAATAAACACACAAGGATGGAATCTGTATCTGATTATACAGGCGTTCGGTCACATAAAGACACACTGTGACACTGTTCTGCAGTCTGCACTGCATGTGCCTTTATAGACTCCAGCAGGAGTGTGTGATTGGCAGATGACGCTGGTTTCTGTTTGCACTGTTGACACCTCAGTGTTTGTGGAAATGAAATCAAACACAGCATCTTTTTCTGCATTAAAGGCAGCTATGCCGCACACCAGCCTGAGGCCCATTGTGGACGTCGAACAGCATCTCTCTTTCACACACACACACTATTGGTGCTTTTTAACGAGCACCAATAGGACTAATGTGTGCACATACACCCTCATGCTAAATGTCCCTCAGGCACATTCTGTATAAGCTTATTCTGATTCTTTATATCCCGCAACATGCTCGTCTCCCCATCCACTTTCCTCTCATCCTTATCTGGCTACTCTAAACACAAAAAATGGTGGAGATGATTAGTGACTTCAGAAAGAACGTCTCATTCAGGAAATAACAGTCAGCAGAGCTGAGTCCTACAAAATCTTAGGCACCACCATCCAGCAGGACCTCAAGTGGGACAACAGCCTCACAACAACCTCCAATGACAGAGGGTCCAAAGATGTCTGACCCCTGACAGCCCCTCCTCCCCTAAACTCCTATTTTAAAGCAAAAATCAGACTGAGAGCCCCCAGAACCAAGACCACCCAAAACCTCCATCACTTCTTTACCCAGGCCACAGCCATGTACAACAAAGACACAAAAAACAAACAACTGCTCTGCACAGCTTCTTTTTACACTGTCCATGCTCTTATCTACATGCTGACCCCTGTACACTCACAGTTTTATCATGTTAATATACTCAGAACCCACCCCCCACACTCACCTGTTGCACCCATCAACCAACATCCAATGTCAGCAATGCAAAACAAAAATATGATATTATTTTTAAGATGCACCTTTTATTTTGATTCTCTCACGCCGATCGCCAGCTGTGGATGTGGATGGCCGACATGGGCAACATGGGCAGCAAAGCCCGTCCACATAAAAACATTAAATTGGTAACATATTGGTACCACACCAGTACTATGTCACCTGTAGCTCAGAAGAAGTGGACACCCTGATCTGGTTTGTGATCTTCGGTAGGCAGCTGCTGCCTGGGAAGGTACAGTAGCTGGGTGAGGGGTCGGGGGTACAGTAGATTTTTGTAAATCTAATCTGCTCTGAATATGTGCACACACAGCTGCATATAGCCTGCTATAGACGTCAAGTCAGTTCTTCCCGTTGGAAGCTCCACTGGGGTGGGTGGGGACGATGTTTTTGATTAGTCTACAGTTTAGTTTAACAGACAAAATCAGTAAGAAGTGCCACGTTCACTACCATGCAATTAGTAGTTGCTAGACAGCTTGTTCCCCTTGATGGGTAAATTAAAAATTTACTTTAATATCTGATTTAATTTCTGAGAACTCTTGTACTTTGTAATAGTGTATTACATATTATGTAAATAACTTTTAAAATACTTTTATTCTTTTTGCTATTTCAAAATAAAGGAATGCAAACTTTTGAACCCAACTGTAATTGATAACTTTGGTTCAAGAAAAGAGAAGACCAGAAAGGTTAGATTTTTGAAGGTAGTTGTACAGTTTATTTTCTGTTATTCTGTTTGTGTGATATAGAGTTAGAAAATTTAGATTTGTGTATTTAATATTGAAAGAATTACACATTTAAACTAGTGCTGAATGGTACTTTTTAACGAAAATGTTTTGGTAGGGCACTGAAGGGGGGTCCCCACTACTGCCAGTCATATCTGCATGAGTTCATTTAAAGGTCATAGCAAAGGTGATGATGGTCAGCTTCATGTTGTTGTATCAGGACCAATTCAATGTAGAAAACACATTACACCTGATTTGGACTGATAACACTGGCTACTTCCTGTATTTGTTGATTTTTGTCTTGTTTTAAAACCCTTCATAATCTTCTTGTCTGATAAGTTTCATGTTCTATGGCCTCTCAGGTCCTCTGTCACATTGAGTCGTTTTGCTGTTTCAAAATAAAATACAAAGCCCTTTGGTGACGTAAATTATGAACTAGGTCAGTGGATGTTCAGGAGAAAGCAAAGCAACGTGAAGCAGTCATATTCGGTCTGTCTGTGTATCAGATGTCAGGAATTGTCCGTACTCTGGGTTTGAATGAAAGGGAAACGGCACAGTGATCACTGCCTTTTCGGTAACACCATAAAGAGCAAGCTAGTGGGTCTTTGCACTTTAAGGCCAATTGCCTTGTTTCTACCAGACAAGCTCAATCAACCATTGAGTCTATTTCAAATCAGATTGACCCCAGGTCCGCAGCAGAAGCATAAACTGTAGATAAGGGCGTGGGGAGGTCTGTGTAGGTGGCAAGGATGAGCGATGGGTCTGCCTGGTTGTCATCTTGTGGGTCAATTGACATCTCAGCTGATAAAGAGTGAAAAACAGCAGGCAGTGGAGGATATTACAACTGTCTGTGTGCTCACTGCCACAGTGCAGAAAAATGGACACGAAACAGAATCAGATGAAGGGTGATGATAACTGACAGGCTGCACTCCTGACTACAGCTCATAGAATAACAGACATCTTTCATAAGCACCTTATCTGCTTTCAGATGAGACTGACTCTAGGTTAATATCTGGAAGAAAACGGAAAAATAGATGAGAGCGTGGGGGGGGACATGTATGAGTAGTAGAAAGGACTGCATCACAATGAGGACGGCACATGAAATGAAGGCTTGTGGTACAGACAGAGTGTGGTCAGTAAAACCACTACTGGTTGGACTTTTCATTTCACATAAGACAGCATCATGTCGAAAAATGCCTGTTACATACTGCATGAATTTTAAATTGTTTAGATTTTGCCTTATTGCACCCTTCAGCATATTGTGTGTTCTTCAGCAGATGCAGAAGACATTTTGAAGTCATGGTATGTAATTAGAAATGTAATAAATGGGCAGAGTCACCCATAGGGCATCTGGAGAGAGAGACAGAGGGAATTGCAGGCTCAGTTATTTGGTGCTGGTGGCTGAAGGCAGAATATTGCAGGTGTGCACCCGAGGAAGCGAGCTGTGGGAAGAAGAGTGTTTTGTCTATGGTAGCAAGTACACAGTGGACAGTGGACAGTGGAACAACAGACCAGAGGACCAGAGGACAGACGAGTCGTCATTTAGCAGCAACCAGAGATATGACCAGAGTACTGGGGTTGTGGACTGATTCTTGGTGGTTGTAATAAAGATTTTATTATTTACATTTTAAATGTCAATTGTAACTTTTCCCACCTTTCTCCAATTTGCTCCCACCTGGTTTTTAAAGGTCCTTTAAAGGCAAATTTTAAGATGCAGATTTATTAAAAATATACAGTTGAAACCAGATGTTTACATACACTGTATAAAAGGAAACATTCTCACTGTCTGACATTAAATCAGACTAAATGTTTCAAGTTTTAGGTCAGTTATTTCTATTTGCTAAATGCCAATAAGATGAGAGAGAGAATACATTTTCTTTTTTTTTTTACGCCTGATGCCCCTTCTGACACAACCCTCCTCAATTTCTATCGAGCGTAGGACCGGTACAGCATAGCTGGGGATGGGGATGGGCTGATGGGGGTTCAGTGATATGTGGTCGGGAAGAGTGGGGCGTGAACCTTTGACCTCATGGTCGGTAGGTGGCCACTCTACCCACTGAGCACTGTTGCCCCTTTAGAAAATTGTCTATTACTTTATTACTACTAATTCATAAGTTTACATCCACTAAGATCACTATGCCTTTAAACTATTTGGGAAAGCCCAGATGATGTCATGACTTTGGAAGCTTCTGATAGGTTAATTGACAACATCTGAGTTAACAGGAGGCAAACCCATGGATTTATTTTACTTTAAAACTTCAAACACACCGATCCTTTTGTGTTATCATTAGAAAATCAAAAGAAATCAGCCAAGATATCAGGAAGAGAATTGTGGACCTCGACCTTGGGTACAATTTCCAGAACACCATGGATGTCGTAGTGGTGACTCTGATCTGTGTTGCCCTGGTGACCACCTCTGTCTCTCCACTCTGTTTTCATGCTCTCTCCCTCCCTGCTGCTCTGCCTAATCAGTCACAACTCACCTCACCCGTTGTCTCCCCTATATATGTCCCGCTCACCAACTGTTCTCTGTTAGAACCTCTGTCCGTCTTCTGAGAGTTTTACCTCTTGTTTGTTCTTTCCGAGTCTCCCCTGTTTTTTCCCTGAGGTATTGTTGCTCCATGCCTGGCTTTGGACTCCCAACGTCCCGTGAGTTTTTTGCAAGACCATATTTTCCCTGTGTTTTATTTTCTTCGGACACCTTTAATTGCTACTTTGTATT
This sequence comes from Channa maculata, assembly GCA_020496755.1. Lineage (NCBI taxonomy): Eukaryota > Metazoa > Chordata > Actinopteri > Anabantiformes > Channidae > Channa > Channa maculata. Next base: position 386,806 of record CM035606.1, read on the forward strand.
GTTTTTGAGTTGTTACTTTGTGTCCTTAACTAGTGTTTTCAGTTCCCCAGTTCTCCTGCCTCTCCGCTCATTCTGGCTCCCTCGTCTACCTTCTGCAGACTTAACATCTCCGCTTCGTAGTCCGTTACCTCGTGGCTTCTCTCTGCAGTCCTAACCTCTTCTCCCTGCCACACCATCTACTGCTCCTCGCCAATATTACCTCAATAAATGACATTTACTTCCTTGTCTGCCTACCTTATTGTCTGGGTCCCAATTACTGTGATAATGGAAATGTCCAGAAATAATACCACTCAGGAAGGATTTTTGTAAACATTCCCTGTGGTCTGATGAAACTAAAATTTGACTGTGTGGCCATAATGACCATTGTTTCCTTTGGAGGAAAAAGGGGGAAGCTTGCAAGCCTGAGAACACCATCCCAACTGTGAAGTACGGGGTTGGCAGCATCATGTTTTGGGGTTGTTTTTCTGCAGGCAGAGCTAAAAAGGCATGTGCAAGCAAGGCGGCCTAAATAGCTGACTCAGCTGCATCAGTTTTACTATTGGGAGAAGCTTGTGGAAGGATACACAAAATGTTTGACCCAAGTTGTACAGTTCAAACGTAATGCTACGAAATACTAAGGAAGTGTATGTCAACTTCTGACTTTGAAGAAAGTAATAAAATTATTCTGGCATTTAGCTAATAGAAAATATTTAAATATTTCTAAGTGACCTAAAACAGGAAAGGTTTAGTCTGATTTAATGTCAGACAGTGAGAAACAAATGGTTGTGTCTTTTTAAACATCTGATTTCAACTCTACACAGGTTTTATTTTTTAAATATATGCTCTAAAACTTTAGAAACTTAACTTATAAAGGTGCAGTCAAGGAGAGGGATGGTTGGTGGAGCCAACTGATTTAGAGATGCATATTGTAGCTTTATGAACATGCTCTATTACAGCTCTATTCTCTTTACCTTTCTCCAGTTATCTTTAGAGCACTGTGTGTGTGTATGAAGACCACAGCAAAACATCAAACTTTAGTACGATCTTCAGAAACCGAAAACGTAACATTCCCGGTGTTTCCTCCACGTCCAGCCAAACCATCAGAGCGTTATGATGGTTCAGAAAGCATGGCTACCTAACAGAGCAGTCAGATCAGATGTATGGTGCTTTCACTGCACCTCTTTAAATCACAGGTTGTAGCTGAGTCCATCTACTCTTAAACTTTTTTGATTTTTGGATTAGTGCTTTGGTTTTTCAGTGGATCGGGACAAGAGGCTCCACTTTAAGTTACAACCCTCATTTGTAGAACCTACTGTAACAAAGGGGTTTATGCATTTTGGCCTGTACCTCTATTAGAATGTATTGGGGTTTTTTTAAGCTGACACTGTGAGCATGGAGAAAAATCAAGTCCACATTTCAGTTGCATATTATATAAGTGTAAAGTATATTTATAAATACTTAAAATGAATAAGCCTTAAAGCCTATAAAATCATCAAAAATCTGAGCAAAATAATCCATGCACAACATTACAGACAGACTTTCAGTTTGATTTTGAAAGACAAAGTTAGCCATTTTCTGATGTTGTTCTTCATGCCAGGCCTGATTATTTCTAAATTCCATAGTGTCTATGAGATTACAGTGGTTTCTTGCACACTACAGACAACATTTGCAAGGATCTCTGCAGATGTAGTTTAGGTCTTCATCTTCTATTTAAATGTTATAATTTTTACATTTACTGGAATTTGTGCCATGGTAGGTGATCATGGCTCAACAATTCACACATACTGTACCCTTTATCCTAAAGGTTTCATTGCTTCTCTTGATAACATCTCTCTGTTTGCTGGTCAACCCGTCAGGATATCTGTTGTGGAGTTTGAGATTTTTTGGGTGGCACCAGTATCAAATTCCACCGACTACATTCTACTTCTGACCTAGTCTCCATTACACCCACATCCATCACCTTCACCACAAAAACACAAAGAGATCAGTACAGACAGATTAATACACACAGACTACACCAGCCTTTCTCAAACACATTCACACAAACTCATTAAATCTTAAAATCAAATATCAGTCACAATATTAATATCTATTCTCATCCTCTCTTCCTTTCTTAGTTGCTGTCTAGTCACTATGCAATATACTCACAAAACCTAAAAAGTTGTGAAATTTAATCTAACTTTATACAGACTGTATATATAGAATTTTCTCCACCTGTACAAATTAATTATCATACAGACCACAATGTTAAAACTAGGCAGTAATGGGAAGTATTTATATTCTTTAATTGATCTTTTATAAGATTCCAACACACACACAGGGATTCAAGGGCAAGAACCAAGACGGGACAGGAAGTGCAGAAGAAAAATGTTTTAACAATAATAGAAAAGTCAAATTAGCAGCACACAGGTACAGGAAATAAAACCAAACAGACAACAATAAACTATTCTAAAGAATCAAAAATGCTTGCTACAGAAGGTAAGAGGAATTACTAACAATTTGGAAAAACAAAACTAAATGAAACTCAGTGACTAACACACTCTGATAACTAACTAATGAGAATAAGGAAACCAGCATATATGAGGAAACACACTAGCAAACAATCCAAGTCCTTATAAACAAGAATGGATGAATGATGTGAATCAGGTGTGTTGACCGGTGCCAGCTGAGAATTGGAAAACCAAGAGGGACTGGAGACAGACTGAGCCTCAGCCTGCAGGGAGGAGAACTGCGAGGACACATACAAACACGAGATGAAAAAAACAAAAAGACACAGGAACAAATTAAATCTAACCAAAGAAACGTAAAACCTAACTTCTGACATACAATGCAAAAGTACTGTAGATTTTCATTTACTATGTGTGTAAGCTTTTATTGTGATGACACCATGATCTATGGCAGGTACAGATGTGGCAAGTTAATCTTCACTTGTGTGCTGAGCAGTTTTGAAATCAATCTGATATCCAGTATATGAAAAATGTTGACGACAACAGCATCTATTAATCCCAATCTATTCATTTTCATTTCTATTTTTTTTTAAACAGCCATTGCCAAAATCATCTATATTCTTTATTGCAATAGTTACCACAGCTCCACTCATGATAAGATCACCAGTTAATTTAACATCAGTTAACATAAACAGCGGCGCACACAGGCCTCTGCAGTGAGGCTCATTTCATCTGTGCAGAACACTGCAAGTAATTACACTAACGTAAAACTTATCAGGATTTAAGTGAGAAACCATTACAGACCCAAGGTTTTACTGCCTCTTGACAACAACAACAACAAAAAAACTGTGGCCATCATCACCACAGAGGGCATTGTGTTGCAGCATGTCCCCAAGCATGTTGGAAAAGGGGCAACAAAAGGCTGGAAAAGTAATTGCTGCAAATCAAAAACAAATGGACGAGCATTTGACAACTAATTAGGTTAATTGGCAACAAGTCAGTAACATGACCTTGGTATAAAAGAGGCAGAGCCTCGCAAATGTTAAGATGAGCAGAGGTTCCCCAATCTGTGACAAACTGAGTCTAAAAATTGTGGAACACGTTCAGAAAAATGTTTCTCAGTGTACAATTGTGAAAACTTTGAAGATCCCACCATCTACAGTATGATCAAAAGATTCAGAGGATCAAGAGGATCCTCATCTCTGTGCTCAAGGGACAAAGCCAAAAAGTCAAAACTGGATCTACATGATCTTTGGGCCCTCAGGAGACACTGCATTTAAAACAGACATGGTTCTCCACTGGACATCACTGCATGGGCTCAGGAACACTTCCAGAAATCACTGTCTGTGATCACAGTTCACTGTGAAATCCACAAATGTAAGTTAAAGCTGTATCATCCAAAGAAGAAGCCATATGTGAACACGATCCAGAAACACCACCGTGTTCTCTGGGCCAAAGCTCATTTAAAATGGTCTGAGAAAAAATGGGAAACTGTTCTGTGGTCAGATAAATCAAAATTAGAAATTCTTTTTGGAAACCATGGACCCAGTGTCCTGCAGACTAAAGAGGAGAGGGACCATCCAGCTTGTTATCAGTGGACAGTTCAGAAGCCTGCATCTCTGATGGTATGTGGGTGCATTAGTGCCTGTGCTGTGGGCAGCTCACACATCTGGAAAGGCAGCATCAATGCTTAATAGAGGTTTTAGAGCAACGTCTGCTCCCATCCAGACCGAACTGGTCTCCTCACTTCCCAGACAGTTACAGACAGTTGGTAAAAGAAGAGGGGATGCTACACAATGGTAAACATCACCCTGTTTCAACTTTTTTGAGCTGTGTTGCTGCCTAAATTCAAAATGAGCTCATATTTTCCATGAAATGGTAAAATGTTTTAACATGTGAGATGTTGTTCTGTTGTGAATAAAATATAGGTTACTGAGATTTGCAAATCATTGTATCCTGTTTTTATATTTACACATCCTCCCAATTTTTTGGGAAATGGGGTTGTACATTAGATAAGGTACAGTAGTGGTCAATCATACTGTAATTATTGTTTGTTTTAAAGTTTGACACCTATTAATTCAGTAATAAAATCAAACAATTCTTCAAATGAATATGTGGTGTCAGTTAAAACTTGTACATTTTTTACTAATTCATACCTGATGATGATTAGTTTAAAAAACTTTGTGGGGGGGGGGACCTTATTAAAGTGCTATTTGAAACACAGCATATACAATGCTATTAATATACACGACTGTTCATTATAGTTATTTATAAGTGGATGGACCAAGTGAGGCAAACATATCTTCAAACCTCTAAGCTCTAATTAGTTCTTTCCACTGCACTTCACCACAGCTGGCCAGCAGCTAATCCAGTAATGTAGCTGGGTTTATTATAATTTCTCACATAAATCCTGATAATGTTCACGTTACTATAATGAGTCGCAGCCTGGGCACACAGTTCACCATAGTGAAGAATATGTTACAGTGGCCAGTGTCTGCTGGGTCGAATGCTGTACTCAGCGGAGATGCTGTCAGCCAGGCCCAGAAGGTATTTTAATGAGAAAACAGGGGTCTAAGTCCCCTTGGACGTATCCAGCCTGCCTACAGTACAAGACACTATCATCAGCTGAGGCACTTATCACCCATTCCTAAACAAGTCTGATCGCATTTATTTAACTCTAATGTTAGCTGGTAGCTATATGCTAACTAGCCTCCTGCAAGTTCGGTGGCTGATGCCGTCATGCTAATCTAGCTGCTTAGGTTGCGTATTTTCCACTATGGCACATCAAAAATAGCGTAACATAAAATAAATTACACATTCATGCTGTACAATATAGTAAGGTGTTTAATTTGTTAAATATAAACTAACCTGCACATTAGCTGTGGTGTTTACTGGAGGCCCCACTAGCATCCGTTAGCTTCATCTTGTTTACAATCAGCAGTCAAAGGTCAAATGTCCCAGCTCTCTGATTAGCTGCAAAAGCACCGATGCATTTGGCTGATACGCGTGTGAATTTTCTCTTTCCCCTTTTTACAGTTTTTTTTTTATATATATTCTCACAAAAGTACAAATTTTATTTACACTGCATTCACATTTATAAACAAAACACATGCACGTTTTTTTCATGTTGAGTTTCTTTTTACTTTCCCCACCCATGGAAAATGCAGAATGATCCACAAATGTGTAAATTAAGATTTGTACTTGCAAAATTTGTGATAACTGATTTACGTTGTTCACAAAACTTTACAAGACTTTTTACGCAAACATTTAGATACAAGTACAAATTTTATTTACACTGCATTTACATTTGTAAAACATAAAAAACACCACCTCCAATTAACTCCATACTGGTTACAACAGTCTCTGACCCATCAAACAAAACTAAACCGATGAAAAGAATGTATGCTATTGTCTGAGTGTATGGGGTTTCATCAGACTGCCAGCCACACAGTTTGTGCTGTGAACAGGATGACAAAAATGGTAAATGGTCTGCACTTAGGTAGTTCGAAACCAAAGTAAAGTCAAAAAACATGGTCACGGTTTATTGTAAAGAAAATATTATATTGAGAGCAGATTTGCTATTAGATCAGCAATTTTTCTGTACAGTTCAGAATTAACCAACATGACACTACATGTTTTAACTACATGTTGCACGAGTGTGCAAATAAACACAGGGCAGAAGACAACACAGTAAAACAAGAGATAAGAGGTGACCCAGCATAAACAGCTTTTTCAAAAACTGTGGCGTAAAGTGATTTTTCTATGTTATGTGAGTTGCAGTTTTAGTCAGACTTCAAAAAACCGCTTGCATGTGTGTATTTCATCCAACAAGACATTGATAGTCTGTGTGGTTACAGGAACAATAGGGAGAAAACGAATTTGTTTATGAAATTACATGAAATGAATTACAGCTTGAAACTGCCTCCTCATATGGGCTGTGGGGTTTTCCAACTTTCTCCTTCTTCTGGTCCTGCACGCTCACTGCACTCCCCATCACTCTCAATCCCTCCACCTAATGCCAAGGGTTACATCTACACAAAATGCACAAACCCCACCAACACCCATCAACCATTATACTGGACATTGTGTTGGACAAAACCTTTGAAGAAGAAGAGAAGACTTTTTTTTCCCTGGCAAAAGACAAAGATTGCTCACCTGTTACGTAGCCAGGATGTTTATGTATGTTGTTGATTTTGCAGCTTATCTGCAGTGGGTTCACAAAGTGAACTGGAAAGGGTCTGACACAAGATCATCTCTTGGTCCATTAATCGCATATCTCAGCTTGGAACTTAGGTTTAGGGTTAAGTTTGCATCCTCCTAACATAATAACAAATGATATTAGCGAAAAAAATGTTTTGCATGGTCCTTGATAAGGCAAATAAAAATGAAATGTAGTTATTTTTTTATAAAGCAGCAATTGTTCTAGTCAGTGGGGTCTGTGTTTACATCAGTGATGCACTGTGTGGTGATGTTACAGTTCTCTGCAAACATTTTTATCCCTGGCAAAGTTTATGATCATCAAGTGTCGACCTTTTTACCTGCCAAAGGAAATTTACAGCCATCTTATCAGTCAATGTTTATATTCCCCCAGGCTCTAACAACAGTGACAGGAACAAGCCACTCAATGAGGTGTATCACACCATCAGTGAACAACAGACAGCCCACCCAGATAGATTTCTCATCCTGGATGGAGTTTTCAAGCACACAAACGTCAAGAATGTGCATCCAAAAACACACATCAGCACATCGTCTTTCCAACACAGTGTAAAAAAATGCTGCCTACAGGAACCTACAGGAAGAAGGAAAGCCAACTGGCCACGTGGTGCAGCAGCAATAATTTTTTGTCAAAGTGTAGATTTCTGGAGAACACACCCCCAGCATCATCCCCTGACCAGCAACAGTGCTGCTGAAGAGAGCATGAGCAGCACCAAGGTTTGGGAAATGTACCACGTGCTACAGGAGAAGCCTCCAGCGCAAAGTAACTGCAGCTGGAAAGATCATTCACTGTGCACTGCAGAGTGAAGTCGATACCTTCTGGACATACGCAACAAATGCATGACCAGGAAGCAATTAGTATTGTAGGTTACGCACTTTCCATAACACAGTGTTTCAGTCTTTGAGCCTGTACCTTAAAGGCAGCCCCCCCTTACACACCAGTCACTTTATGGATACAGCTGCTCTACAATGACTTCACACCATCTGCACTGCACTGTAAAAAAACTTTTCTTATGGTAGCTCCTACGGTATAGTATTATTTTTATATTGTTAATGTAATTATATTCTATACTGTATTGTATTGTTTATTATGGTGTTTATTTCTGTTTATTACTGATGGAAACATTATTTCAATTCTCTATATGTCCTTGATATACAGTATAACAGAACTGACAATAAAGTAGACTTTGACCTTGATGTGCATAAAATGTTATGTTTTTCCCCAACTGTTTACACTGACCATTAAAACAAGTTGGACTGCTAAAACTCCTAAAATTAATATATCTATGCATCCTGTGCACGTGGAGGAACAGGTGAAATTACAGCACAAGAATGTTAGGCTTCAGATCATTTTATTCCCCTAGTCTTGGAATCAAATAGGAACAAAGCAGACAGAAGTCAAACAGCAGGATCAGAAATTACACCAATAGCAGAGCTGGCACTTCAGCAAAATGCCAGTCAACCATATATACATAGAAATGAAGGGAGGACCTGATCATCTGAGCCAGGGACTGAGGGCTTACTGTAAGTGGAGATTTTATAGCATGTAAATAAATTTCAGGTGACACATTCCTTCATATTTTGCTGGCAACATTGTCAGACTGCTACCTGTGACAGAGGAGTCTGTTGTTAAATACACAAGGCTACATATAATGTGAAGTTAGACACTGCATTAAGCATTGCATGTATAAGAAAAAGGGAAAACCTCAGTGATGTTACCTCAGTGTGTGTATGCATTTGACCTAATTCTCATAAGTGTCGGATGAGGACACTTTAGCAGAGTATTTACGTGAGGAAGAAGTATTAGAAATCATTTTAAAGCACACTGTGAACCCTTAGTGGCAGCTCACTGCCACAACTAACATCTTCACAAAGCAGAGGCAGGGAGGTGAGCAGAAATGATGTACTGTATGTGCATGATGACGTTTTAGAACCTTTCAGTGCCTGTGAGAGTTCTTTCTTCTATAAAACCCCATCTTATTAAAAATCACTTCTAGTTAATGAGTGCGTGCGATGTGCTAGTTGACAACATTTCTTATTCCCTTTTATTTACAGGAGGAAGATGTCAGAACAGTATGTACTGCTCCTGTGCAGTTACTCGTGCGCAGTCATAAAAAGCAATGACATTTCTATTGCTGACAGTATGTTTATGTCAGTTTTTTCAGGTATAACTGAGATTGAGCAAAACCGTTAAGACCAAGACCAAATCCAAAGCTCCAGCTCACCACCATTCCCCATAGAAGATTTGGGTCTCCCGGTAACCGGGGAACATCTGTGTGCAGCCCAGAGTGTGTTCACTCGACTTGCTCTAGCTTGTGGAGATTCCTACTCCCACAACCAAACTTTTTGCTACTCATTTCTACTTGCGCTCCAACACTGAGGTATATGTTGGATCTATTCCTTTACCGATTGTAGTCTACATTGACCATAACCCACTAATGTTCCCACTATAAAAGTGAAACACTCAGCTGTGATTTCATGTGAACAACTTGCCTCTGTAGTAAATTTTATATATTTGGTTTAGTTGTGAAGAGTCATGAATTGACAGATTATGATTTACTGGTGTAGACCCCCTTTTTGTTTGATTTCTCTTTTCCCTTTCTCCTACACCCCAGGCCGTTTGTTAGGCCTTAATTAATTACTGATATCAATTGTACTTGTTGTTTCCTTTGTTGTATATCAAGCTTCAATAACCCATTTATAATAAATCTGGCAGAATAACCACCCACATCTGGTCTGTTATGTCGCAAACATAAAAATGAGTCTGGGGCAAAAGAATTCTGTATAGAGAAATTAAGATACAAAAGCATAAATGAGAATGGACATAGAAAAAAATATTGCTGTTGGAGATCAAAGTGTTCCAAAAACAACTGGAAAATACATTTCCACTGTGCTACATATGATTTACATTACACTGGTCATTAAACGTTTGGCTTTGAGGGCTGAAAATAATTGACCTACAAGTCAGTGAAGCAGAAATTGGCCACTGATGAAAATGTTGGCACACAATTATGTCATGACAGCTTTGGTCAAGGTGCACAGGCTGGAGGCCATCGTGCTATTCCATCACATCAGGAGCTCTCTGTTTTCTGATGGTGGCTATGTGGGGCAAGGCTGAGCATGCAGACATTGAACTTATTCATTCCTTCAGTTGACCAAAGGTTATTTTAATTTGTGCCCTTGTCCTACATAGAGCTGCTTGGGTTGGGGAATCTGGTCATCATGAAGGGCTTGAGGGCAGAGCTGTTGTCACCCATGAGATGTTTTTGTGATGGCCTGTTGAGTACAGAAACTGTTGTTAATGTCCAGCAATTAGTAGATTCATTTTGATATTTACTGTTATTGGTCTGCTGCCTCACCCAGCTTCATCTGAGTTTCAGTTTGTGGACACCCTGATGTTGTCCTATATGATACTTTAAATGAAAAAAAAAAAAGATTTCCCAATTTATTACAGGTCCAGAAGCAGCAAACCACCCCCAAAATATGATGCACCCTCCATTAAACTTCTCTGCTGGGATGATGTTTTTATGTTAGTATGCATGTCCTTTTTATCTGAAGAATTTCCCTGTGTGGAGTATCAAGGTCAAAGTTCAACCATGCTGTGATGGAGTTTTTGGAGAGTAGTGGCCTCCTCTGTTGTGTCCTGCCATGGATACAGGGCCTTGCAAAAGTATTTACACACCTTGACATTTTTCACATTTTGTCATGTTTCAGTCAGTGAAGAGATCAAGATACTTCACTCACAGTAGGGAAACCTGGAGCTCTGCAATGGTGTCCTTGGCCAGTGGCAGCACTTCTACTGGCTGGGCTACCGTCAGGACACCGAGCTCCACATCTACTGCTGTGATGACTGCATGGCACAAAAGGGACCCACCCAATGCTCACGAGGACTGCTGTAGCAGTACCTCGTTGGGGCGTCCATGGAGAGGATCGGCGTGAACATCCTAGGCCCTTTTCCCACTACCGAGGCCGGCAACCGCTACATTGTGGATGTCATGGACTACTTCATGAAGTGGCCTGAAGCATATGCAGTGCCGGACCAGACTGCTGCCACAGCGGCTCAGCAGCTGGTGGAGGACATGTTCTCCTGGTATGGGGTACCGGACGAACTACACAGTGATCAGGGGCAGAAATTTGAGAGCCGGCTGTATGCTGAGGTGTGCCAGCGGCTTGGAGTGAAAAAGACCCGGACCACACCACTCCACCCTCATAGTGATGGATTGGTGGACCGATTTATTTGCACCCTTTCCACCCAGCCTGCCCTTTTAAACAGCCGGCATCAGAGGGACTGCGACCAACCCCTACCCCTGGTCCTGTGGGCTTACCGGACCACTGTCTGGGAGTCCAGCCGGTGTACCCCAGCCACACTGATGTTTGGGATGCTTCCTCACCGGGCAACCAACTCACTAACCAGTGGCAGGCACCCGGAGAGATCCTGGACCGGATGTCTGAGGTGGTGTATCAGGTCTGCATGCCGGGAAGAAGCTGGAAGGTGGTGCTGCACAGAGATCGACTGGCACCGTACCACCCGCTGTCTCAGACTCTGGTGACTGAACAGGAGGACAGTCCTTTGTCGGCCACTCCCAGTGCCAACATGGTCAATGACGGACTCGGGACTGAGTCTGGCACTGCAATTGGGCCGCTACAAAGACCGGCGCGTGTTTGAGGCCAGCTGGGACAGTTAAGGGACTTTGTTGTGGAGCTATGGAATTACTGAGGGTTGTGGGGACACTGAACCCTCTTAGGGGGGGCCTGAGTAACAGCCCGACTAGTGGCTAATGTGAAATCATTAACCAGACGAACATGAACGAGAAAACAAGGAATTTCCATAAACAGAAAACAAGCATACAAAAAATTACTAAGGCATCGAATGGAGTCCAAAAACCATGAGACAGGTAAACTAGAAGACAGGGAATTGCACGGATAATCCAGATGAAATGAAACAATGATCAGACAGGGGAACAGGTGTAAAAAATTGTGAATGGTGATGAGTGGTGAAGCTGGAGAAGTGAACCCGGGAATAGGAAGTGGGAAAAAGAGTGTCCAAGACAAATGTCCAAGACAGCAAGTGGATATGAGGACCGGATCTGGACAAAGGAGTTGTTACTGTTAAGGACTTGGATGTTCAATTATTATGATTCTTAGACTGGCGCCCAACTACAGGATAAAAGAAGAAAAACCCATACAAGCAAGGAGAGAACGTGCAAACTCCACTCAGAAAGCCTGCAGCCGAACAGTGGATTCGCATCAGGGACCCATAAGCTATACGTCGGCAGCGCCAACCACTGCGGGAGGTGTCACCAACCAGATGTTGTGTATTTGTAGCGTCCACCAGCCTTGTTTGAGACTGAAAATAAAACTTTATTTCCAGCTCATCTCCAGCTTACACTGCAAACCAAAAACCCCATGCTGATTCTGTTTTCCCGGCCATGACTTAATTAATATTTTTTCATCTGTGTTTGTGTCTTCGTTCAAAACGATGCACACACAAATGATACCAGCTGACTTGCTAGATAATCACAACAGGACGCCTCCATGTGTGTTTTGCTCTGAACGTTTGATCACACCAGTTTCTGGGAGATCCCAGTTGACTTTGATCATTTTAATTAAGGTATTATTTTATTCAAGGTGCCTGTGTAGTTTCTTTAGATTACTACAGTTTAATTCGATAACACCAGTTTATTACAACCTTCACCATTTTTCACTGCTCTCACTTTGAGGCAGTGAAGTTTGGATTCCTTACATTGAAAGACTGAGCCAACTACATTGTCACTATTTGAAGTGGAAGCACCTAAATGCAGTTTCATCAGTGTCATCATTGCGTTTGTCTTGTCCTACCAGCAATGAAATATTTTCAAGTCTTCTATATTGTTTTATCCAGTATCTCCACAGGCAAGTTAGGGCAGCATGTTAAAGCCTATGTTTTACCACTTTACCAGGATTAAAACCACAGGCTGTTTAAATGTCCAGACTACATGGAAAAAAAAAAATTCCACTCACCGTTTGGTTCCAACACCATTAAGAGGATGGAGACAGTGGTTTTATTGCTGAATTTGGAGGACTTGTTCATATTGTTCAGTTCTTCAGGTCAACGGCTGCAAGTGTGTTCAATTTGGAAAAGGTCAACCTGCCAGTGATAATATCTCGAAATAACATTTGGGAAGTTTGCTTTCCTCACTTTCCTTTCTTTTCTTTCCCCAGAAAACCTCTTCTGTCCTCAATCTGTGGATCTGAAGCTGTTTCTGTTTGTTTCCTCCTATCAGAATGAGCAAGAAGAAGCGTGAGTGATGGGGAGGTGACAACCAAAGAGAAAATGTTTCTCTTCAGCTCACTTTCTGCTGCCAATTCCTCCCAGACTGATACAGGAAATACACACAAACACATAAATTGTTTTCTTTATTTGATGGATTCTTACAACTAATAGCGAAATATAGTCGACAGTAACCAACTCAAATGGGGGAGAGAGTGAAAGGAACAAGTGCACATTATCATAATGACAGTGTTCGAGTTATTTGTTTAATTTAGTCCATTATAAAAGTCCCCCACTGATAATTCTCCAACCTTCATGTCCCTCAGGCCTAATGTCTCTCACTGTCTACCTGTTTAACTGTCTGTCTAACATGGCGTCTGGGCCACAGACAGCTGCCATTCACTGTCAATGAAAAGTCAGCTTTAAGGCTGAGCACCCCCCACTGAGCACTACGGCTTCGAAAGGCTCAACTTCATGCAATCTCTATGTGCTCTGAAGCAGTTCAGCTACTGTGGTTGTCACAGCTACAGTCTGTCATCTTGAGTTCTGTGGAAACTGAAGCAAAGACTCACTGTACGACCCAACAAAGAAGAATTTTACACTACACACAGTGTAAAATTCTTGTCTTGTTTTCCCAGTTATTAACATGTGTTCAATACATTATATAACATAAGTTAGAAAGACAAAATAAATCATTCTTATCTCTGAAGCATAAAAAAGCTGAAGCATTTGCTGGTTGCTAACCTTCGATCTCTCAAAGATGCCTCCATTGGCATTATTTTATTCACATTACTGACCCAATGAGAGGGTGATGGTCAGGTTTTTCATTGCTGCAGAGATGTGTTACAGGTTTAGAATTTGGTAACATTTTAGATTGCAGCCCACTGCAGGGTGCTCTTTTGTAATAATGGTGAACCTATGTAGTATACATACATAAATAATGTTAAGACCTGGGAACTTGAACATTTATTATACTTTAGGCATTTTGTAACTAAGGGCTCTATACTAAAATTGCATGATGCATATATACTGAGGCAGCACAGTGGAGTGAATAGTAACTAAAGGCTTTTAAACTATTTAAATACTGCAGAACTAATTTGATATTTTAAAATAAGCTCCACAAGCACTGTTTAAAAACAATCTTTATCTATATGAATATGTTAAAAACACACTTGGTTAGAGTGGTTAGTGTTATCGCCTCACAGTTAGACTTTCCCTTGTTCTAATCCATCTGCTGGCTGCAGCCTCTCTTTGTAGAGTTTGCATGTTCTCCCCGTTTTTGCGTGGGCTTCCTCCAGGTACTGCAGTTTCTACCCCAGTCCATTGACATGAATGTTTGGTTGATTGGTGGTTGGTGTTGATGTGAGTGTGAATGTGTGTGTGTGTGTGTGTGTGTGTGTGTGTGTGTGTGTGTGTGTGTGTGTCTCTATGTGTTGGCCCTGAGAAAAAATGACCTGTCCAGGGTGAAACCCGCCTCTCACGCTATGACAGCTGGAATAGTTTTCAGCCATCACGACCCTGAACAGGTTACAGATATTGGATGGGTGGATTATATAATATTAAAAAATGACTAGTTATTTTGTCTCAATTTCTGTTTCTGCCTGACTTTGTAAAGGTAGAACTTATGGCCGAGCTTTTGTAGTGAAGTGCACCTCATACAGTGGCTGCTTAAGTGTTTGCTACTGATTGTGATGAACACAAAGAAAATGTAGCACTGTTCCAGTATAGAGTACATGGTGTGCAGAGAATGATTCCCAGCTTGATTCATTATTCCTGCTTCTGTTTTGAGCAGTTCTTGGCCCTTTCCTCTTCTCCATCTGATTTACAACCCTGGATCTATATATCATAGTTATGCTGATGCCACACAACAAAGTTTATAGTGCTACTGCTAGTATAGGAGTCAGTCATGATGATGATTTAAAATACATTTCTGACAATTCATCATAGACCTGATCAAAATACTAGGGGTTCTCAGATGTATTTATACACAGATAAAAGTTGAGCCCCTATATTCTGTTTGACATTTATTTCTTTCTGATATCTATTTTTCCTCCCTCCTGTACACACTCTCAATTTTCAACAGGTTTTCTTTCCCAGCTTTGTAGAATTGAAACTGAAAGTTCCTGATAGAAAAGTGAGGAAAAGTCTAGAGAAGATCTTATTCAAATCAACTTCAGATTCAATCAAGAGTCAGCGAAAGCACTGACAGCATTTCCAGCAGAAAATAACTGGTAACTCTCTGCCGCTCACTATCTTTGAGGAGATTAAACATTCATAAGTTGTCACTGGAAGGTCAGGGACTTTTGTAGTCATAGCAGGGCTGAGCTAGAACACACCAAGGCCTTTGGCCATCACACACTCACACAACTCAGCAGATGGCAGACTTAGTGGTTTCTAAGGGTTTCATGAAAAGCCCTCGTGAAACCATCCCTTTATCCTAAGAAATTATCGGTGATTGAGTGATTAAAATATGTCATTATGCCAGTAGCACCCGTTAGCATCAAAGTCTGAATCATGTGAGCACATGTGTGTACAGTGAGGTCAATTAGTATTTTAACAGTGACAGTGATTTCAACTCATGTAAATGTAAACACAATAAAGATAATCTGATCTCAGCAGGTCTTAGAATTAGGCAAATACAGCCAAAGACACTAGTTATTTATTTAACTAAAATAAAGCCAAAAAGAAAGAAAAAGATGCAATAACTTGTAGATCCACCTTTAGCAGCAATAAATTAAAGTAATCATTTCCTGTGTGACTTTCAGTCTCTCACATTGTTGTGATGGAATTTTGGCCAATTCTACTTTACAACATTGCTTCGGTTCATCAAGGTTTTGGGGCATTTGCTTAGATGAAACTTTCACTGTTAAAGAAATGTAAAAGCTTTTCCTTCTAAAGTACATTTAATAGTAATAAGAAAAACCTTTATAATAGTAAAGCACATCTTCCTCATACTTTGTGTTTGAAGGCTCGGTCGCTCTTCCTTCGGCTCTGTCATTGTGCTTTGTTGTTCGTGAACACGTTTCTGCTCCTCGGCTCCCTCTCAGCAGCCAGTCAGATGAAGAACATGTAGAGGATGTCACGACGCTAACAACGATGCTGCAGTCTGATTGGCTTCTTAGTAAGACAGGTTGCTGCTTTCACAGTTCTGCTCAAACAACAACATTGTGCTGTTTGCCCAAAATCAATTTAATTAGTGTTTTAGGGACAGACACAGCCTGACTCAAACATTTTAATCTTTCACTGCACTTCCCAGTTGCTGCTTTCAGAACCTGTTCATTATTGTTACATTTTCCCTCAGAAATGTTTCTTTAGCACAGTAGATGAAGCAGCGGTCAGGCTGTACAGTGATGAATTACTCAAAGAAGAGTAGCAGACAGGAGAGAAGTCGGTTACATCTATCAACAACAAAGTACCTCTGCCTTTGGAAATCCAACGTGTGGCTGGATTTTAAAATGTGTTTGAATCAGAATCTGTGAAACTGTAAAGCAACGGTTTGTTTATGTAAGTTTAGCATCAGGAAGCAGCAGAAAAACAGGGTGGTGGTCACTTACTACTTTATGTTGTGGGCATACCTCTGCTAGAGTGAACCATTACAGAGAGTCAGATAAGGTACTGAATAAAGACCCATCATAAGAAAAAGAGTAGTGTTTGGAATTGTAAATTGGCTTAAACTATTTCAATAAAGTGACAGAACACAATTTTAATCTGAAATTATGCAAAATATGGTCTCTTTAATTTATGGGTTTCATCAAACATATTGGCTGAACTGTGTAGAAAAAAATCTTTTTTGTTACATGACCTGAATGCCACTGTACTCCGATCAACAGGAAAGGTTGTGGGTCAGTACGAGGAGGTAGGATGGTGAGTTAAATAAACTATATTGATTCTTGACATTAAAAAGGCATAAACTTGGTATGTTTTTATGCAAAGACACCTCCATAACAGTTTCTTCCAATTCTGTTTCTAATGCATGATTTCAGAATCAGTCGTGTGATCTCCTAGATAATCCCTGAGAGGGCAACTGGTTCTCTTGTGGCTGGGCCTACACCTGTAGATCCTGATCAGGCTCAGGGGGAACATGAGCTGCCACCTTGTTGGCATAGCATTGCCTTGGCATGCTAACCCAAGCCTTTAGAAAGAAGCTCTAGGGACCAAAATCTCTATGTATCAATAAAAATAATCAGCCCAAAGGTGCTGTTTAGTGCCATTTAATGTCCTGAGCTCTTTTCTCTGGACATTATCCAGAGTTCCTACGTTACTATCAGGACCCAGTTCTCCTGTTCTGCCAGCCGTCAACACTCACACCTGCCACGACCTAGACCTACACTTACTATTACATTAATCATTTAGCAGACTCTTTTATCTAAAGCAACTTACAAGTAGGCAACAGACATCAGGCACAGCTTTGGGGTTCAGTGTCTTGCCCAGGGACATGTAGCCAGGTGGGCCGGGAGTCATTTTAGTTGAACCACTGACCCTGTGGTTCGTGGACGACTGCTCTACCAACTGAGCTACAGCTGCCCCAATCTCTGTACCTGTTCACGTTCCCATTGTAAGTTGGCCCTTTAGGACGGAGGTTCATTTATGGTCAGGCTCTCTCCCATTTCCTTTTGTGACCTGTATCTCTTACATTTAGTTTCTGTAGTTCCCATGCTCATGTTTCCCTTTCCCATTTTCTCTTTACCCGCTGTAAGTTTAAGTGGATATATTTTAAAGGGGTTTTTAGTTTGGCCTTGCACCTGTGTTGTAACAATGAAAAGGTTTTATTACTTACCTATGTTCCCTGCCTCTCTCTTTTGGGCATCTGTGTTTGCCATTTGCTAGTTCTATTTTCAGAATAGTTGACAATATCTTCATGCAGTGATGACTCATGGGGAATACAGTCATTCTCCCAAACTGACTGGAAAGGAGGCTCAGAACAGTGTAAACTCCACCCAGATTTTGTCCATCTTTCCATTGTCTCTATTCAAGGGCAGAATAATAGTCAGTATCACTTCTGTCACATTCACAGAGTCAGTTTTGTCATGGGCTCACATTATGATGGATTTAGAGGGAAAATAGAAAAGCATTGTATTAAATATGACGTGCTAAGCACCATAACCCTATTGCAAGAAGCATTGCATTTAAATATTAATCACTTAATTTGTTACATTCCTAGAAAAACCACCAGAATCCAAAAGCAGACTTTTACTGTAGTTTACTCTTCAAGATTCACATTGTTTTTTCTTTAAACCAAAATCATTGTTTACTTTGTATATTTTCTTGACTGATCGCTAACAACTGTTAAAAGATGTCAAATGTTACAAAATGTATTGTTGTGTGACACTTTATTCAGAATCTTCTGCTTTTTACACTTCAAACCTAGACTTCACAGAACTGAACAGAGAAATGTTTGGACAATCCAAGATCTTTATGGTGCACAAAGCAGAGAAGGGACTATAAAGACACAAACACAGCGATCACATAGGTGTTTGTGCTTTGCTTGGGTGGAATTCAGTAATCTTTCAGACTGAGTTTGGCCATATGTCCACATAGAAACTTTTGAAAAACTCATTTTAGGGTACAGACAAAACTGTTTTCCTTGCTGTCATGTGGACAGGGGAACGTGAGTTTTAGGAGTGTAATGTGTGCCAGCATTTTTTCCCTTTAATGAGATATCTAATAAAGGCAAAGATGCCCAAAATAACTCTTTAGATAGTCCCAAGTTGAGAGCAGACACGAAAAAGATGAGGTCTAACATGCAGCAGTGGCTCCTGGATTCAAACCCAGGAGGTGATTTGATGCAGTGGTGGACAGCCAAACTAGTGCTGGTAATACCATTGTTAACTGAACTTTTTGTCCATACATATAGAAAAACAAGGAGCAGGATTTATGAATTGCTGTCTGTGACAACATAGTGGCTGCAGAGAAGGTGAAGTGAGAACAAAGCTGTAAGTCAATGAAACAAAACATTAAACAGACTTTATTCATGGCAGGTTTGTTCTGAAGTTCAGAGACGACCACAACTCTGAATCAAGAATTTCGTGGGAATGGAGCTTTATTTCAGGCATGTGTTGGCCACCACAACCTTAGTCAGTTATACCACCGTCTCTTGGTTTGGCTCTTGACAGATAGTAGGTGTCAGGTTGCCAATTCATCCATCCATCCATTATCCATTAATCCAGCCTATTCCACCTGCCACAGAACAGGAATTGTACAAAACATTAATACCATGTAGTGGTTGAATATTGTGGGAGACAGGGTCTGTAATGACATTGTGATTGTTCTGTGGCTACACAGCTCCATACACAGCAAGCTGTGCTGCACTGTGTTCTGACCCCCGTCATCCATTGCGCTCAGGGGACCTGTTTCACCACTTAAGATTAAAATTCGCTACTGACCACATCTCCCTCCCTCTCTGTCTCACTAAATACAGCTTTTAATGCGTTGTGTTAAAATATTAATGTTGGTAATTACAGCAACTTATTTATGTCATGTGCACTGAAATTTCTGCATTCATTTACATTGTGGTAACTTAATAAAACAGACTTGGTAGCTCGATTTCATTCTACCTTTAGTACAGGATTTTAAGTCCCTTCATCCTCCAAATACAAAACAAGTGGATTATGTGTTACAGAACCTGCTGTAACCTTAACTTTTTGGAACAATTTAATTATTGAAATAAATAAATAAACAGTTATATATAAAACAACATTCTAAGTTGACAACTCACAAAATGTATGTGGATGTAAATAAAAATCGATTTATTTTTATCTGTGATGCTAATGTATTTACTAATATGCAATGTAGTATGTTGCTTCCACTTCATTTCACCAGACACTGTCATTACTCAAAGGTTAACGTAAACTGTTGCGTAAAATTTTTTTCGTTTCTCTTGCTGACCTCTGTCCACCACAGTTGTGTCTCATCTGTCTATTTTTCACAAGGCAGGTTTTGGAGAAACATTTCAGTTGTCAGTCAGTAAAATAAGAACTTTATTTGCTGAAATTAAAGAATTGGTATCAATGTAGAAAATGCATGGGGGCCATTTCTTAGTTTAATCCTCAGGTTGTGCATGTGTGTGTGCGAAATTTCTTTAGTGCTGCTTATGTTAAGTCAGTTCTGTTTGTTGCACTAATGGATTATTAAGTGGCTGAGTGCTGCCCTGTCTGTCACATAATCAGCTCCCATTAATGTGGGATTCATCACATTATCTCTGGCAATTAGCCCTAGCAATAACGATGTCCCCCGGGACAACTCTGTTTTTATCAGTTGGGTCAGCTGCAGCCTAAGTGTGGTGGAGGGAGTGAGAGAGAGAGAGAGAGAGAGAGCGAGAGAGAGAGCAAGAGAGAGAGAGAGAGCGAGAGAGAGAGCAGAGAGAGAGAGAGAGAGAGAGAGAGAGAGCGTAAGAGAGAGAGACAGAGGGAGCGAGAGAGAAAGAGACACAGAGACAGAGACTGAGACCGAGAGCGAGAGAGAGAGAGAGCGTAAGAGAGAGAGACAGAGACATAGAGACACAGAGACACAGACAGAGACAGAGAGAGAGCGAGAGAGAAGAGACAGAGAGAGAGAGAGAGCGAGAGAGAGAGAGCGCAAGAGAGAGAGAGACAGAGACATAGAGACACAGACAGAGACAGAGAGAGAGCGAGAGAGAGAGGGAGCGAGAGAGAAAGAGACACAGAGACAGAGACTGAGACCGAGAGCGAGAGAGAGAGCGAGAGAGAGAGAGAGCGTAAGAGAGAGAGACAGAGACATAGAGACACAGAGACACAGACAGAGACAGAGAGAGAGCGAGAGAGAGAGACAGAGAGAGCGACAGAGAAAGAGACACAGAGACACAGAGACAGAGACAGAGGCTTAGACCGAGAGCGAGAGAGAGACAGAGAGAGTTGGGGGGTGCTTACATATGTTTCTATCAATAATCAGAGGAACTTCCACTTAGAAAAAAGTTTTTAATTTACCATTAGCAGACTAACAGAGGTCTGTTTGTTCCGTAATAAAAACTAGATGTTTTTTGATCTGTTCAACACTTGGTTCAATATTCGACTTCTAAGGATTTCAGCAAGCGAGTAGCTTTTTTTTGTAGTGCTATCAGATCAAAATATAGATATGTACCATATGTGTTTTTACATTGCATTTGACAGATGCATTTATCCAAGGCGACATACAAGGCAGGAAAGTCTAAGTCAAGGAGAAAACATTAAAGCAAAGTGCTGTGGGATGCAAGTGCAAGATAAAACACTTTTTATTGAGATCATAGGAAATCAAGGAAGAGTTCTCTTTTTGAATAGTTGGAGTGAGGCTGCTGGTTTGGTATCTCATTCCACTGTTGTGAGACCACTGAGCTGAAAAGTTTTGCTTAGGATCTTTTGTGTGCTGACGGGACCTCCAGAATACAGCAGGTGGGACGGATTGTGGACCACTCTATAAGAGAGATTTAGAGCTTTGAATCATTTTCGGATGATTAAACATAAAACATGTTGCTACATTTTGGGTCGTCTGGAGGGGTGTGATTGTGCAGGTCAACAAAGTATTGCATTAGTCGAGAGGACATATGACCAGTGCCTGCAGTTGAGTTGTGTTGCATGTTCAGAAAGGTAGGGTCTGACCTTTTCAATGTTGTAGGGGAGATCTGGTCTGTAAAGGTCTCAGTTGGTCACCAATGACGACCCACAGATTTCTGGCAGACTTTGTGGGGACAATCACTGAAGACTATGGGTTGATGTTGTGTTGTAGGTCTGCCTGGAAGGAGTAGAACTTCTGTCTTGGAGAGGCTTAGTTGAAGATTTTGTTCTCACAGAAATGTGTGATGAAACATTAAAGTGAACCAGTGGAAAGGACAGGTAGAGCTGTGTGTCATCAGCTTAGCAATGGTAGGAAAAGTCATGTGCGTACATGATAGAACCAAGAGATGCAGCATAAATGAAAAAAGAAGACCAAGAACTGAGCCCTGTGGCACACCAGTGAAGAAGACCATGGATTGAGATGGGCCTGCTTATACCAGGTGGGGAAGGTGCTTGCAGTAAAATGTATTCACGATTTGTCGAACAGTTAAAAATGTTGTGTAACACTGGTCTGAATAAAAAAGCCAAACGCTGTGATTGTCATTCAGGACTTGAGATCCAGAATGATTTAATTGAGTGAAAGAAACCAAGCTTCAGTCTGTTCCAATTTGTTTGGTTGTTGTGAGAGAGAGTCAGAAAGCAACAAAGTTTAAAACTAAAGTGCCAATATAGTGCTGGATGAGATGAAGATCTGAAGGTGGAGCTCAGCTGCACTGTGCTGCATTTGATCAGGATAAAAAATAAACGTACAGCTCAGCCATACCACAGTCATTGTTAGACACGACTAAGAAAGGAAGTTCTAGCAATGCAATCAAATGAGCATTTAAAAGGAGCTTTTACAATAATAGTAAATATTTGAAGGCTGCCTCACAGGTAGAAGGTCCCATGCTTGAATCTTCCTGCCAGCCACAGCCTCTCTGTGTGGAGTTTCCATTGTCGCCCTGTGCTTGTGTAGGATTTCTCCATGCACTCCAGTTTCTTCTCAAAGTCCAAAGACAATAGGTTAATTGGTGACTCTAAATTGTCCGTAGATGAGACCGCGAGTGTCAATGGTTTTCCGTCTGTTTATGTCTCTCTGTGTTGGCCCAGAGACAGACTGCAGACCTGTCCAAGGTGAACTCTGCCTCTTGCCCATTTACAGCTGGGATAGTCTAGATACTGTATTTTGATAATGGATGGATGCAAGGATGAACTGGCAACCTGAGACCTGTTCTAATGTCCATAGTGCCATTGTTTCAGATTGATGCACGGTGTAGATTTAAGGACACTGAGAAATCCATGCTGTGTAATATTTGTAGTTGAATGTGAGGACTGAAAGCACTGAGGGGATGTGAAGATGTAGACTAACGAGCTCCATTTTCACACATTACCATGGATACGTTGTTATTTACCTGTGGCTAGCTGTCAGCTAGTCTGCCAATAGCTATTAGCCCTGCAGAAAGCATGTCTGCTACCAGAAGAGACCCGAAACTGTCCAGGAAACCTAAAAGCTACCAGGAGCCGACAAAGCAGATGTGCAGAGCTGGAGTAAAAAGCTGAGGAAACTGAAGAACATCCCTCTCCAATGAAATGGAAAAGTCATTGGTACTAATTGGACATGAGTCCATACATGGCTGAGTGATCTTGGTTCCAACTTTTTATGACTTGATGGTTTCCAGCTGGTGAGGACCGACAGACGAATGAGGCTGCTCCACCTCTGATGTGTGGAGGAAGGCTGCCACAGGTCTTTTCTTTGTGCTTCCATATTGTGTATTTTAATATCAGTGGGTTCCTATACTTTTTTTTGTCCTTTCGGCTTATACCGTGAGTTCAGGGTCGCCACAGCGGATCATTGTCCGCATGTTGATTATGACAAAGTTTTTACACCCAATGCCCTTCCTGACGCAACCCTCCCCAATTTCTACTGGGCTTGGACCAGCACTGCACAGCTGGGGAGGGGAAAGGGCTGTTGGGGGTTCAGTGTCTTGCCCAGAGACAGTGGGTGGCTATACTTTTGCCAAAGTAACATAAGTAAGCACATGATTTATATTTAAAGTAAAAATACTTGGCTATTTTTTCCTCCCTGGCCCTTTAACTAATCGACAGAAAGCATGGGTTGAAAGTGTTTTAACGATATTATTTGATGCTTTTTTTGTTTAATTTTTTGTACAGTGACTGCACATAGCAACAGGAACAGCCTAACTCCATACTATGCAGTTAAATAACAAATGACTGCCCTGCAAATGTACTGATTCCCTACACACTGCAACTGCTGCTCGTTAGATTCTGAGTTTGGATATACACATGTCTCTATAGGGGGTTTAGTGTCTTGTCACTTTGACATGTAGAATGGGAAATCTAATGACTGCTCTTCCAACATATAGACCATTACCCCAGCATGGTCTACAGCCATTCAGTGCAGTAATGTGGAATTAGAGCAAGTGCAATAGTAATAACACAAACTGTGCACAACACATTATTATTTCAGAGAAAATGCTTTTGCTTCATCCTTTTCTCGGTGTGTATACTGCAGTAAATCTTTACATTGATACATGAATCTAAAGGGTATAGTTGCATGTTTAAAATGAAATCCTATTGTTTCAAACTCATACAGTCAAAGTGCTTAAAAAGATTGTGTAAAAGCTCTAATGGGGGTCATAAAGTAGAAAACAAGATGTTAGTGTAGTTAGTCTTAGTTTTATTTCCATTATTTGCACAACCACTAACTCTAAATTACAGCACACTCCTGGAGTTGCATTTTCACCCAGTGGGACCACTTCATGATGGGAAATTATACCACCACCAACAATGGGCAGTTTTCTTCACATTTGTTCCCAAGAAATGTTTACTTATGTTTTGAAATATTTAATGACTTCTTAAAAGAAATTGATAAATAAAATGTTTTATTGGATGTTTCAGAATTTATTGCCACTAATGCCTTTGTTCTTCTACCACCAACTAAATCAAGATGTGTTCAAAGCTATTTCCCAGTGAGTTTGGCCCAGCGTGGACTTGGATGATGACAAGGTTAAAGTAAGTAATAGTGAGTCTATTTTGGGGTGTACAGTATAGAAGAAGGAGGCCAAAAGTGATTTCAGTATCACGCCGTGTTTTTCCTGGTTGATCATTAAATACATTTTTTTCTTTTTCCTTTCTGTTTCAATGCATAACATCTTTTAGACCAACTACAATCTGAAACTGGGGAAACATGGAACTTTAAACTTAACCCACTCTACATGTATTGGCTTTAACACTAGTACTTTACTTTAGAGCTGCTTTTATTACAATTTCTGTAAAAACATTAACATTGATTGGAAATGTTATATTTATTTATAATTATTACAATCAGCAGTACTTTGCTTACACCATTAAAGAAATACTTTTATTTAGTTTTGCCTTTATAACTTCTCAACATCTGCTCAGTTTTAAAGTCTTAACTTCACAACTCAACTCAACTGAAACGGCTGCTGCTAACGTCATTAACGTGTTGCAAGAAGATGTGTTCAGTGGTGATGTCTTGCATTTCAAAGACCCAATTTTAGCCCAAAGATGAGGCTAAATGTAGACAATAATAATCAGGTGAAGGAGCAGTTGATGGTGGTGGCCCCAGGAGCGTTGTCATGTGCTTTCAATTGTCACACATAAATGTAGATTATCTGGAAAAACAAATCTCCACAGCTGCACACCCCATGTAATAATCTCTGAAGTGAAAGATTTGTTTTGATGTAAAGATAAAAAATGCAACCAATATGAAGAAGGGAAAGACGGCGGTTGGGGCAGCTGACTAGCTGGCTATGCTTGGTGCACTCAATGCCACATAAATGATTCAGTGGAATGAGATGTGGTGTTCAGCTTTTTGGGTCACACTCCGTTGACGTGCTGGCTCTTGAGGATATTTTTTTCCCTCTTGCTCATCTCGACCAAAGAGTCCTCTCGCTGCAGGTGGCTGGACCAGAAAAAGCACAAATGGACCAGTTTTTGTGCCAGTGGTAGGCAGGAAACGGTGTCCTCTGCTGTGACTGACCACTAGCCCATCACTGTGACAGACCTTAAGGTAAGGAAGGCTTGATGCTAAATTAAAACAATAAGTAATTCATAAATTAACACATTTGAAAAAATGTGTAATGAATGAGTGCTATGCCAGTGATTAACCATTACTCTACAGTAACTGTACTATACACTGACTTAAAGTTTGCTCTATGTTTTACAGGGCTGTTGGATAAAGGGAGGAAACACCCTGGACTGTCTTCACTAAAAAATAATACTGCTACTGCTGTCAGGATGATTGAACTCATAAGACAATGCTTTGCTCCATCTGGGAACAGCAGGAGGAGCCTCAAACTAAAGCGTATGGCTTCCTCTGGGACTATAGCTGCTGGATGCTGAGGGTTTGTACTGCACAAATATTGTCGTGTAGTGGCTGTTCAATCACTGTTGCACTGTAAAATGACTATTTACTCAGAAAACATGCTTGCCAGTAAATCATTTTTGTATTTCTAAATATCAATAAAATGGTTGTAAACAAGAATTCATTTTTAAACCTATTTGAGCACAGACTAAAGGTCAAATGAAAAATTGTAATGTTTTAATTTTACTTTCATCCAAAAAAACTGTGCTTTGCATCAATTACTGCCTAACAAATCGGTAGCATTGTACTGATCAGTTTTTTTTGCAGACATTGAGGTATGTTTTCCTCCCAGGCCAAAGTGCTTTGGGAAGGGTTCCGTAACTGTTCAGTCCAGCTTCTCCCACACCTTTTCAGTATAGTTCAGATCTGGGGATTGAGCTGGCCGAGCCATCACTGAGTACAGCAGATACTTTCCAGACAATCATTACAAAACCAGAACAATGCTTAGGGTCAGTAGTAATTTATTTCTAAGTATATTTTTTTCTCTGAAGATACATACAGTCTCTGTTTGACAGTGGCGTATGAGCCCTGTGGGCCTGTTTAATCTTTGGTGGCTCTACAGTTCTGTACTGCCTGAAACAGCTCATGATACACAATAGTCCTAGTTTTCTAGGACTATTGTGTTTCTGTGTGACATGTCACAGCTGGAGGTTATTGCACCTGTCAGCTGATGTAATAGGTCATCCAAAACTGCTTAAACCAGTGATATATTTTGTGGAACGTACAGTTGATTGCAAAAGTGTGTATTCCCTAATTTTGAAATGGTTAAAACATTTTTTTTCCTTTCATTTTTTCCTGAACATAAAACAATTATAAAGTACTAATGTTTTTTTTTTTTTTTAATTTGAAAAGAATTCATTTTAAATAGCTTTTCAAAGGGGATGCAAACTCAGTATCAAAGCCTCTCTTCCAGCTTTTGTAATCTACAAAAGCCAATGAATTATTTGACACCTTAGACACTAAGTCTCAGAAGTGGCACG
Organism: Channa maculata; assembly: GCA_020496755.1. Taxonomy (NCBI): domain Eukaryota; kingdom Metazoa; phylum Chordata; class Actinopteri; order Anabantiformes; family Channidae; genus Channa; species Channa maculata. Next base: position 413,610 of record CM035606.1, read on the forward strand.
GATCCTGGCATATTTCAAAGGATAAATATCAACCCAAATAAAGCCAATTTTGTGATGTAAGTAGTGGCAATAATAGTGCATATGGAGTATTGTGCTTATAAAAGGTGGTGTGCGGTTGTTCAGTCAGATGAACCAGTTCTTTTAAAATCAGGTGGAAGCAAACTTATCACAAAGAGCAACTCAATAGTTACAAATGTAAAATATTTCTTGCAATTTAAGACAAGCTCCAAATTAACATAATGTTAGTTAGAAACAAAGCTGAAACAAACTGTAATTAACAGAATTATGTAAGTCCTATGCAAGAGGATGCATTATTACAAGAATTACTGTACAAGCTCAAGACCAACGAACAGAGGAGGAGAGAACTGATCAGGCTGCAGTCGCTCGAACCACTAAATCCTTCAGTGGATGGTTCTCCTCTGCCAGAATTCATTCCACTTGTGCACTCCAAGGGTACCTTGACACAAGGAACACAGGAGATAAGTCTGCCAGCTCAACGGGCTTAAAACCCACACAAAAGACAGGGCAGCAATTTAGCAGCAAGTTACAGGAGCAGTTTGGAATCTTCTAATATGATGATGGAGCCTGATGTATCATAACTGCAAAGCTGCTGTGTGATGGTAAAGGTTTAATAAAGGTTCAGGGAATGCACAGACATCATCAATAACCATCATTAATGTGTTCATTTTAGAGAGTAAATAAGATGTAGAGAGAGAGAGAGTGTGTGTGTTTGGGTGGGTGGGTGTAAACTTGTGTGCAGGTTTATGTGCTGTAGCTGTAATACCTCAACCAACTTACCTCTATCAAATCAATCAAATGGAAACATGATTTGCTCTCTTTGCTATTCTTGAAACTGCTGGCTATACCCTTACCCAACCCCAGGATTGGCAACACACTATCTCTCTCTCTCACACACACACACACACACACACACACACACACACGCTAGAGGCCATGTCGGTCTACAGAGTATGGCTCTCATTAAAAAATAGCTCCAACACAGGCACTATAATAAAAGGTAATTGGTTGTGGGGGTGGTATGGGGGTGTGGGGCTTGAGAGCAGGAGCCAGTGCATTGTATTTGTAATTCCACAATGTGCAGCCACAGAATAATGAGACTTTTCCGATATTAAACACCCTTGGCAGCAGAGGACAATAATAATAAGAGCAGAACAGTGGGCTTTAATAAGGATGAATAGCAGCGTGAATTAAAAATGGCCTCAGGTGGGTAAATGATTTTCAGGTCAGACAGAGTAGGAGTAGTGGGACACACAGCAACAAACCTGAAAGCTCTCACCTTTTCTTTCACCTTCTGTCACTTTATGATAACAGCTTACTGATTTTAATCGCAGTGTAGCTTTGTGTAAACACACGAGGAAGCTAAGACACATCACTGCTGCTTCAGAGGTGGTTGCAGCAGCAGAAATAAAGCAGAGGTTCACTAAAATACACCTTAACACTTAAATACACCATTTTACAGGGTAATGTTGAATGCAAAAAGGTCTGGCTCAACAGTTTTGTCTGCTGAATAGTCACCTTCAAAAACCAGTGCCTGCATACATATGCAGCATTTTGATAATTTTGATGCAAGTATAGTATCTACCAAATCCATATGCATGCGTGGTGGTATGAAGGAGACGTATACAGAATATCTATTTCATGCATGTATGTGATATAATACATCCTACATACCAAAATGTGGATTTTGCATGCATGCTGTGTTTTATACATTTTCATGAGGTTTTTTTGTATTAATAATATGTATGAAATGAATCTAAATGTAGCTGAATCATGATTCAATTTGTCAAAGAAAAGGGGACTGAGGTATTAATTTCCTGAACAGATGGACAGAGGAAAGTGCTTAGGTGGCTTAAATAGAGTTGTTAGGTGGACAATATGGCATGCAGGTAAGAGTAGGGCGGAAACTTGTTGGGATGTAATAATCACAACTCTTCAGACCCCTCATCCCATTAGAGGGAATAATGGTGTGGTCTCCGTGGTGGAGGTGTGCAGTAGTCTTAATCGTATGGGGATGGATGAAAGCACTGAGAACATGGAACGTGATCAGTTATGTGGTGTTGTATCTTGGACGTACCAGGCTGTCATACCAGGTATTTTCCTTGAATCTGTGTCTTTGCTCTGTCTGACGTCCCTCTGTTGGATCGAAATGCTGTCTTATTTAATGCCCACGTAGGATAACAACAGACTATGTGGTTACTGTCCACTGGCTCCATGAATAGGTTGGCAACGAAAAGTGACATGAGGAAACCCCCTCTGTAAGTGAAGTATCCAGAAGGAGCAGATCTGAACTAGGTTGAGGTTGCTTGTGGTGTTTAGGGAGCTTTCCTCTTCCAATCTTCTAACGGGTGTCAGGGTATCAGTGGTGGGGATGCTGGCAAAGAGGGATATGACCTCAAAGGATACTAGGATCTAGTTTCGACTCCCTGGCCCTAACTTCTCTGAATTTTGGATGTGATGGTCAGTCTGTTCAACTAGCGGTGATGATATGTTGCCAGATACTTACCGACGTTGTGTATTACTGACTTGAGGCTGAGGGCAGCATGTTGGCTATATATAGTTTCCTCTCGTGTTTAGAAATGTAGGAGGTCCACGGTGTGAATCCACCGGTTAACTGTGGTCGTTCTGTATGAAGTTTGCTTGTGTGGGTTTCCTCCTGGTAGATATGATGTCCTGTAGTTGCTGGTAGGGGGAATCGCTTTTCATCTTCTCGTGGTGTGATACTCTTCTAAGAGTCTGGTAACTTTGTTTTGATAATCTGCAGTGCTGTAAGGGCCCTTCTGTCCTGGGGGGTGATGTTGAGTAGTTGGAGTTGAGCACTGGCCAGTGCTGCAAAGACTTTCAGTGTTCTGCCTCCGTAACTGGCAGATTGTTCTGGATGGCTGTGTCTGTAGCTGTAGTGAAATCCACACCAAGGATGTATTTGAGTGTGATCACACAGTTTAGGCCTCTGGCTAGAACCTCTCTCTCCAGCTGGGTGAGCTCCTTGTCTGAGAGGTTCTTTACTCACTTGTCCTTTGACATCTCTCAAAACAGGCAGCATCAGCTGGAAGAAAGATGAAGAGACAACAACAGAAGACACAAACTTTTCCCTTTGTAGTGTTACAAAGCTATTGTTGATATTACTACTGCTCAACACGAGCCACCTCATAGAAAAGACAATAGCCACAATTGGTACTAGGACAATTAAGTAAAGCTGTCAAAGAAGTGTATGGGAGTAAATATTTTCCACCAAAATGTAGTTAAGAAAAATGGAAATAAAAACTTTAGTTAAGTGTAGTATCGGTAGTATATCGTACTGCATTGTATTGTTACAAATTTAGCAGTATAGTTTTTGGCCCATGTATGAGAAAATAAATTAATGATTAAAGTCAACGAAATCATGAGACGAGCCCTTTTCCTAGTAAATGGTGAGCTTTGTATTTTTCCCTATAAAAGCAGAGACAATACAATGAAGTATTCTCTCCTCCTTTCCCTATATGCCAACAGTTCGACTCCAAGGTGTAGCTACTACGGGAGGGAGGCCTTATCCCTTATGACAAAAAGACCAAAAAGCGAAAAAAACGTCAAGGTAAAGTTTCAGTGGTGGAGGCAGAGCTCCAAGGTGCTGGTGGATTTTAAATGCAGCTTTTGCTTTTCTTTGATGCTCCAGATGAAGAAAGCCCTGCCTCCTGCCACAACACATCTACAATGACACTTATTCTCTATTAGCAAACCTAAAGAACAACAACTGCCTCAGAACACTGAAACAAAGCCTGAGACCTTTCAGAAAATACATGTGACAACTTCAGCAAAACAATACATCACAATTACTTTCTGCTCTCAGTCAAGAAAGAGCATCTACTCCTTTTCTGCATAAAGGTATTTTTGTGTCAAACATGTTTGTGTGTGTGAACTCATTAAAGTGAAGACATCTGTGCTTTGTCCTGAATGTCTTTAGTGTCCTTGCAAGTATAGTAGGAAATGTGTGTGTGTTTGTGTGTGTGTTTGTGTGTGTGTGTGTGTGTTTGTGTTTGTGTGTGTGGGTTTGGGTGTGTGTGTGTGTGTGTGTGTGTGTGTGTGTGTGTGTGTGTGTGTGTGTGTGTTTGTGTTTGTGTGTGTTTGTGTGTGTGTGTTTGTGTGTGTTTGTGTTTGTGTGTTGTGTGTGTGTGTGTGTGTGTGTGTGTTTGTGTTTGTGTGTTTGTGTGTGTGTGTGGGTTTGTGCGTGTGCGTGTGCATGTGTGTGTGTGTGTTGTGTGTGTGGGTTCGGGTTCGGGTGTGTGTGTGTGTGTGTGTGTGTGTGTGTGTGAGTGTAGCAGGAGCCAATCAGTAACCGTAGTGTGACCTGCAGAACAAACCCCAGCAGTTTCTAAACCCTCCATGTTCTGAGCCAAACTTTGAGGTGTAGAAATGTGCCTAAAGTAAACACAACATCCAGGTTTTTCCATCTGACCCTTATATATAACAGCATCAACCAACAACGCTCTCCAGAACCTCTCCACTCACTCACTGTTAATATATTCACTGCACTGACTTGACTTTACAAACTCGCCACAGAATATGATGTGCTGGCAGAATACAGAAATAATAGTGGAAATGTGAACTTGGTAATAAGCGTTTGCCAGCCGTGGAGCACAGATTGAAATCACGTCCCATGAAAAGCGTAGTAGCCTGATGGTGTTTATCTAATTCTAATTCTAACTCCAACTATCTGTCAATTCATGTGTCTTCATTCAGTCATATATTTGTTCTGCTCATATTAATGCACAGCTCCAAACCCATTTAATTCATAAACTAAAGATTCTACATTGTCCATGACTGAAAATTATTCTAAAGAAGAAATAATGTATCTGCCTCTAAATCAAAACCCAGATTGAAAGTATTAATGGTTTGTCCGTTTTAATTATTTACAAGTGACATGTTGACAGGAAATTACTGTAGATTTATTAGAATCGTTTAACAAAGAAACTAAAAACGCTTCCCATTCTTTTTCTGTACCTTTTCCTGACCTGAAAAATATAAGCTCTTATCACAGTGTGACATCACACACACTAAACAACAAACAAACAAACAACACATCTGCTTGCAAAAGTTGAATTTCCTTCTCTAGTTATCCTCAGATTATAGCAAGAAAATATACAAACGTTGCTTTCATTCACTTCTGTTGCTTGGATAGAAACAAAGCATAACTTATATTGTCTATAACTCAACCAGATCATTAGTCTTGTATGAGGTGGCTGGTGGCTTTTCTGCAGTTTGACTTCCTGCTGCTGGCTTTTATTTTGTAGTTACTCAGTCCCACTTCCTACTGAGTTTCTTAAGCTTCTTTCTCCTTGTTAACCCTGATTGTTTTCGCCTCTGCCTCCTTGTATTTATACCCAGCTCTCCCCACTGTTCCCTGCCAGATCATCTCTCCTCTCCTCCTCCTGGAACTGTGAGCTTTTCTATGGACAGTCAATGCTTTTTGGACATCGTTCTCCCTGTGGTGTGTTCTCCCTCTGTGCTCAGCTTGAGCCCTGTGTTCGGACTGTCTCCCCTTACGTTTTGGGCTGAGGGTTGGTTTTATTCTGTTTCAGTATTTAGGTTTAGTCTTTTGTTGTCCTTGCTTGTTTGGTCCTGGTTTTGTGTTTAGGTATTTGTCTCCTGTCAATCAGTGTTTTGTGCTTAGTTTGTTCATTAGTTTTTCCCTGTTTTGCTCCCCTTTAGTTACTTACTTAGTTCCCTTGCTTCCCCAGCACTGTTATAATTTAGTTTATCTTCTTCCAGCATGTGTAAGATAATGTTCTGTTTTACTTTGTTTAGTTATTACTACATGTATTTTCCTCATGGAGTAATTTTCAGTTGTTTGCCCTTTTTATAAATCCTCCATTCAAATTCAAACCTCCCCTCGTCATCTCCTCTTTTGGGTCCTAATTATAAAATTAAATGCACTCAAGTAGTTTGACATGGACAGTTTCCTGGTTTAAATCCCAGCCCTTGTATCAGATTTGTCCTTGAGCAAGGATGTGTTGCCCCACACAGAAATTTAAACAGGGAAATGAAATATGTACTACACTGGTAAATATTCTTGGACACCTTTTGTTTCTACACATGCTGAATTACATTTTCATATTGGTTTCCCGTCTATTAAAACACCCAGAAATTCATTGAAGATTGATGGGCCACATTGATACGTTACAGCTCCAAAAGCTTGGACCAGTGACCGGTGCACATTGTGAATAGAAAGTCGGGCCCCAGCTGGTGTGCTCCTCTAAACCAACCAAGGCTCAGCTACGTGGCATAAGATTCGAGCACAGCTTTGCCCATTAATTCTATACTATATCCAGGAAATTCATTTTCTTCTTCAGGTTTTTATTTTAAGAAAGTCACACCACATAGTGTTGGCAAGCTCTTAACAGCAGCTGTGGTATAGTACACAAATGGAACGTTGTGCAGAATTCACAGGGATTTGTTGAATTTGTGTTCAGTGTGATTGCAACATCAGGAATTCCAGGTAGGGTCCGTTTCATTCCTTGTTGCCAAGCACCTCTCCCATGAATTCTCAGAGGTGGAAAATAAGGTGTCTGTGACCCCCTCGAATCTAACGCCAGAGTCACTGCTCAGTGTGTTCAATACCATTTGCAAACTTATCGCCAAGTTAACCATGAATAGGCTACTTTTAAATTACAAGCATCAGTTACAATCAATTGATATTTTCAGAGTTCCAATCTTTGTGTCCATGTTTCCCATTCATGTCAATAATTAACATGTGGCCAGTTCTAGTGTTAACACTGAACAGCTATACTTGTACAAATGTAAGTGAAATATGAGTGTAATCTTTTGTGACCTAATTTCCTTTGACCCAAGTTTCTCCGTAAAGATTCTCATTTCTCCCCTCCTCTTATTTTATGTCTTGCTTTTTTGTGCTTTCATCCTTCTAGTGTCAGCAGAAACAAACAAAAAAAAACCCACATACTGAACTGACTGTACCGACAGCAGCTACACTGTCAGGGATCAGCTGTGTGGGGCGGCTGTGGTTCAGGAGGGAGAGCAGTTCACCAAACATGAGATTGATTTCCATTGCTTTTTTTTTTTAAAAACAGACCCTGATAAAGGCTATGGGCCAAAACGCGGTGATCATAAAACAATGAAGTTACTCTACAATCTGCAAGTGTTGCTGGTGGTTTCATCTTTTCAGTTTGTGTTCCCATGTCTGTGCACCTTAACAGTAGCTGGGATTGAGTTTCTTTTCTTGCCTACTTTTATGCAGCTGAAGCACCAATGTTTTACATTTGCACCCGAGTCCCCCTCAGTAGGGGAGACTGGGGACGGGAGCAACATGGGGTAATAGCAACATAGGATATTACTCCAATCAGGAATGAGATCCAATCATACTACAAACCTCCTTCCAGAGAGAAAGCAGCCCTGTGACCTCTTCCATCAAAAAGCACATGTTTTCACCTTTTTATTCTTATTTATGTTCAAACACTAAATTTAGCTTTAACTGAAAGGAATCCAAAAAGTTCTACCTGTCCCCAGTCTCCCCAAATAATATAATGATACAATTGTTTTAATGTTGTCAGTTACTGCTGCAAAAACTCCCTCAGTCCTGAATTACAGTGAGAGCTAATGTAGCTGTGGTTTATGTGAGAGTGTTGTTCTTTGATCCGTTAATTAGAAGAGTCGACAGTCTCATTAGTACCTTACACTAACACTGGATCTAGTTGGCAGAGAGTCACACTGCATAGTTTGCTTTTCAGCATCAACAGCTGTTTCACTCAAATACCATGAAGAGAAAATGCACAGGTTGAACTTCAAAGAACCTGGTAACAGATCTATATTTCTAGATATAGGACACTGAGGCAGTAGTGTTTTTTTTTTTTGGGGGGCACTGGCCTTTACAAAAGTATTACAGACATGTCAAAGGTCGACTTCAAGTACTTTTAAAGCTCAGACAAATGAGCAGAAAAAGTTTGGAGCAATTGACCATTTGCATGGACAGCAATTGAGTACTCTATGTTTAATTGGGGATAATTTGAGATTGAGGACCCATATTTACAACAGAAGTACCCTTCTAAAAGGGCACATTGTCATTTAAGTAAGCTTAGGACACACTAGTGACCTGTTGACCTCAGTGATGACTGGGGTTACCTTGAGCACCCTCATGACCCTTCACAGGATGAGCAGTAATTAATAGATGACAGGTAAAATAACACAAAGCAGGTCAGCAACAGGTACAGTAGGCAACACTTTAGAGAACACACAGTAACATGTTGACAGAGCTTTTAGATGTGCTCTGCTTTAAATGAACACATTACTGCTGAGCAGATGAGAAACAGCCGATACGGACTGTGCACAGCAGGAGGAAAGGCTGATGAGATGCACCTGTGCAGACAGGAAAGAAGCAAGAGTAGTAATAAGAAAACACACACACTAGCAGAGCATTGGCCCGGCAGGTTGTTCACACTAACACTACTGAAACACAGATGTATTCTGTTCAGTCAAACAGTGTAATTTTGGCTTTTCTTCCTACGGTAGCTCTCATAACACTGACATCTGTTCCAGAGGAAAAGAAAAGGACCATATTCATCGGGTAGTGAGACACTATGCAAAATTGATGCTTCTGAAATGCAGTTGCAGGAGCTGCCGTTTAGCTTTTCTGCTCAGATGTGTCAGTCTGATGAACCCTGACATTATTGTGCCCACATCTGACAAATTTAATCTAATTGTCAGAAACATGACAGAACAATAAGAATATTTTTTTATAGCTACAGATATGTAAATTAATTCCAAAGGCCTACTTAACAAACTGACATTTTTTAAATGTTGTGCTGTGTATAGTAAAGTATAGCACCTATGTAGTTATGAACAATGAACTACACTGTCTACATTAAACAGCTTTTGTTATTCAGTGATTCATTTACAGCTTAGACCCTGGAAGAAGAAGAAAAATAGAAACTTGATGGAGCTTAAAGCAGAAGCGTCAGAAATCCTCCACTAGTTACTGATTATCATCCTCTCTCTTTCCTGCCACAGTGTTACATTTGGGACTGTCAACAATTTTTCTGAATGTTCAAACTTTTGTCCATCTCATTGGAGACTTGCCATTTGAAAGAATGAAGACCATTTTGAGCTTTAGTTAAAATTGTAACCAGTTAAATTTGAAAGGTGTGTCATGTGCTTCATGCACAATATTACTAAACAAAGCTTTTTTTTTCTTTGGTTTTTTACAAATATCCTGGGGCCACTGAAAAACCTATTGACTCAACTCTTTAAACACTGGAATAATATGTAGAGGTTATGTCAGCATAAAAGACTCGTCAGTTTAAATGTTCCATGTTACAGGTAATGGCTGTGACTAACTTTGTATTAATAACCTGTTTATTAGAATTAATCACGCTGGGTGTGACAAACCTGAATTCTCACACAGCTTTATGACAAAGCAGTCTGTGTGTTTAAAACATACATGGCATTTTTTTTTTCCTTCATAACTAAGCAAGTCATGACCTTTTTATCATATTGCAATCGTAACATTGCAGATCCCCATATTAATGTGGGAACTGCACTTTGAGCTGACAAAGTCTGAAGTTGCACAATACTATTTAAAGTACTGCAGCTACACACTCCAGCCCTCTAAATATATTGTTCCTTCAACTAGTGCTTTTAAACTTTGCACTGCTATACAAACATGGAACAAAGTAGCAGGGCAGCAGTAAATACTCATAGTCTGTTCAGCCAAGACAAAAAACACTTTAAAGACAGGCACCATGAAAATATAAAGAGATTCTTTATTAGCTTATTTTGCCTTTAAACATGACAAAGCCAAATATGGAAACATTGTAGATTATTAGCAGTTACAATGAAATATATATGAGAAACCAAAATTTGAACATGTCAATGAACAATGCTTTATTTTATAACCACTACTCATCTGATAAGAAAATCCCAAATTATTCAGGTAAGAACCGTCTGCAACAACCATGGTATTTACATTCAGCATTATGTAATGCTCCTAGGGACGAATTAATTATGGTCTGACCTTTTCATCATGTCTTGACCTTTTCTTGTTCCTGTGCCTGAATTAATATCACCTGACAGTTGGTGTATGCGTGAGCAAGCCAACAACCCACCCTAACCCTCCTGTGGAAATAGGTTTATCTATTGTTTACTGTTGTCAGATAGTTGTACTTACCAAGAGAATATAGAAAATTCTCTTTCATAAATTTTCGTCTTTAGGGAATTACCATTGATGTTGGCTTAAAAGTAAAAATTGAAGTTGATTCATGTGATGCCATTGGCACCTTCACAGCAGCATTGTTAGACTAGATGTTCAACTTAATTTTAAGGTCATGAAGTATGATTCCTCTTATGAAAGCAGCATAAACATGTGGAAATAGATATTAACAAAATCAAATGATTATGTATGATTATGCGATTATTAATGATTATGATGCTGTAGCTCAGTTGGTAAAGGCAGTTGTCCACAGACCACAGAGTCAGTGGTTCGATCCCTGGTCCCAGCTATATGTCGAAGTGTCTCTGGGCAAGACACTGAACCCCTAACAGCCCACTCCCATCCCCAGCTGTGCAGTGCCGGTCCAAACCTGGTAGAAACTGGGGAGGGCATCCAGCGTAAAAACTGTGCCAAATCAACATGCCGACAATGATCTGCTGTGGTGACCTTAAACTCACAGGATAAGATGAAAGGACAAAACAACAACAACAAAAAAAAAAAGTGCAAAGAAGTAAGAATGTAGCAAAGTTTATGACTCTGAAAATGCTATTTTTTTTTCAGTGCATAAACAATAACCTTATTGCAAAGAATTTGAGGATCTCATCTACAGTTCATAATATCATTAAAACATCTCTCTATACACAAGACACATGGCTAAAAAACCAACAATGATGGGCCGTGATCTTCAGGCCCTTGGACAGCACTGCATTAAAAACAGACATAATTCTGGAATGGAAATCAGTGCATGGGCTCAGGAACACCTCTGAAAACCGCTGTTGGTGGACACAGTTTGTCTCCGCATCAACAAATGTAAGTTTAAACTCTACCATGCAAGAACACAACCATATATAAACAAGATCCAGATACACAACTGCCTACTGAGCCTGAGCTCTGTTTAATATGGACTGAAGAGTGGTCTTAGAAGTCAAAGTTGTCCTCCATGGTAAAGAGGATGGGGGCCATCTGACTTTTTACCAGCGCTGTTGCAAAAAGTACCCCTTAGTATGTCTCCTAGTATATTTTGCCTTATACAAATAGGTTAAACATGTCCATACTGGAAATGGCCATATGTTACACAAAAAAAGTAAATTTCCTTTATTTATGCTCCTTTTATCTGTCACCCAATGTGTCTAAAATTTAATTTTCCTGCTCTTGGTTTGTTTGTGTATGTGACCGTGTTGGGGAAATAATCTGTGTATGATCAAAAAACTCACAATTTACCACAGTGGAACTCTCCTATACTTTGATCCAGTTTGTGGATTTTCTCACAGGAGCAATCAGTGAAAACGTCACCATCTTATGTGCTGGTGTGGTCAGCTGTAAAGGTGCATGTGTGCTTCAGCCTAGTGATGAGCCAGTGACTTGAGACATACTTGCACTCTTTGACAGTGTACACATTGGGACTAATGAAGCCTTTTACGGCCTTTCCATTAAAAGTCATGAAATTTTAGTATGTACACTATATTTCACACATTCAATACCTATTTTCTCTAGATTGTGGACTACAGAAAATCCTCTGTCTCCACACAGCAAGTTCCTGTTTCTGTCTTTAATCTTCTCCAGAACTCTGATGCTATTCCTTTGAAAAATGGATTGTTGTGGGAGCTCTGCTGCCTTCATGTGATATTGTATTGAGCCCTTACTGTCATGTCGATCAAAGAATTTTGCATGATGATTGTAAAGCATCGGTCGGTCTGCAGGTTTCAGGCTCCTGGTATATGTGCTCAGCTTCTCCCAGGCCATCTTTTGTCTATGTGTACATTTTTGTGTCTATTTTTTTTTCACAAGTGAAGAATGAGGGTAAAGAGAAATCACCTCCTTATGGATAATGATGGCTCTGTCAATCATGCTTTTGTCTGAGCTCTGACTGACCCTGAAAAAGCAGTGTAAAGCTTTGAGTGCCAATAGGTAGAAAAGTGCAGACCATTTACTATTTAACTTTCGTAGCACAGTGCATCACATCTCATCAGATATCTTCATCTGGATGTTGTTTCAGAGCCTCCTCGGCCAAATCAATGTCGTCATAAGCAGAGATGTAGTGTCTGTAAACTCTAAGTAATGCTTTCATTCCACTGTAGCTGCTGACAGGAACCTGCTCAAAACCTTAATGGCCAACTCACGTACTTCATCTTAGATTCTCTCTCATTTTTTAGCCAGCTGGTTAAGGTTGTGTACAGCGAGGTGCAAGTTCTCTGGATCCTGTTCCTTGGCCTTTCTTATTTTTTCCAAGATGTCAGTGTGCAGCCCTGTGTTGCTGTCCTTAAAACTATGCATTGATGCTACGGTGTGGCTGGTCTGCCACTCCACCATGTCCAGCTGCATCCTGATGGCTCTCTCTTAATACAACCAGAACCTTTTTGTCTCTGCTGAACTTCATCAAAGTCCAGGCTTTTTTGGCATAGATCTTTGGATGCAGCTCCTCCTGAGATTGAGATGGGTATGGGCGTCCACCTTTGATCAGGTAAGCCGGACTGTCAGCTTCTTGTCCCAGGTGGTGGTGCAGCCAAGCCTGGCTCCTGAAGTTCACCATCAACCATGGTCCCTCATGTATAGCTGCTTTTCTCATATGGCAGAAGGCCTCTGCAGCCTTGCTGAAGAAACTCTGGGCATCTTCAGTGAGCTCCAGTATGAAGTGGATGAATCCCTGCAGGTTGTATATGTGACCCAGCCAGCAACAATGTCTTCCAACTTACCCCTCAAACGGAAAAGCGTGGCCCTGCTAAGGTCAATGTCCCAGGTGAAGCGGCACTGTAAGGCCTCCAGTTTGGACTCCATTGGTGTTTGACTCTGAGCAGCACTTATGGTAAATACTAAAAGAATTAGAAAAACACCATAGAATGTTGGGAAATAAGAGAAGGAAAATTTAGTACAGAGTATAAGCCTGAAGGAGAAATTAGGAAGAAAAAAGCAGTTATAAACTACACCTGCAGAAACTCAGACAAAATGTTCACTGTACAAAGCTAGATACAACTTTCAGTCAGTGTTTACTCAGAATCCCTGATATCGAGGTCATGCCTCCCTGCAGGCTGAGTTGCTGTAATTCACAAAAGTACATTTGCTTAATAACATTATTGTACTGGGTTATATTCATTTTCTATACTACAATTCATAGGCAAACTACTGGTTACTGTAATATTTGTAATGAATGCTTTTTCATACATAAATGCAGTGGTGGAAGAAGTGTTCCAGCCATCTGTCAGTGAAGATTCTCAGTGGTTATGCAAAGATTGAATCATGTCAACTGGACGTCTTTCTTCTTGGTTTGAAATGTTTCGCTACTTATCCAAACAGCTTCTTCAGTGTGAATAAGGGGCTAAGGAACCGAGTTATATCCTTCTGAGTAGCCTTTGTTCCACGCTGGCCTGAATAGGATGGAGGTGGAACAACGATTATGACCCTAAACCCCTAAGATGGGGGTCGTTACGAGTGGCCCTCTTTGTGGTTGATAAGCTCACTGACAAGGTGTAAATGTTGTTTATTGGGATTTTATGTGATAGACAAACCCAATGTGCAAGGAAAATGATAAATGGTTTTCAATTTTTTGCACATGCACATCACTTTTCAGATTTTGTAAAAAATTTGGAAAATCATTTTCATTCCACAATTCTGTGCCACTTTGTTGTTGGTCTATCACATAAAATCCCAATAAAATATATCTACGTTTGTTTGTAACATGACAAAATGTGGAAAATTTCAAGGACTACGAATACTTTTGTAAGGTTCTGTATTAGATCCCAAATTTATAATTCAGTTGAAAATTGAGTTCGTATTAATTATTGTGCATTTCGACGCCCCATATACATCTGCTGAATTGTGTTGTGCTTAATTACAAAACGCTTTATGAAGCAGAAAACACAAACATTTAACGTGAATACATGTCAAGCTTAACAAAACATTCTGTTTTGACATGCAGACTTCCGAAACACAATACAGCTTCTAACATATGTGCACATACATCCTGTAAAACAATCACTCCCTCAACATAATTATAAGCTGTTCTTCCAAACTGTCAGCATTTTCTCTACCGACTGCTATTGGTCTCTAATGGCATCTACTTGTGTTGTCAGTGAGGTATTTCTGCTCCTCCTATAGAATCGCTCCTGGCTTGTTTCTTTTTTAATTACCATCTGAGGTCTTGTACCTCTCTCCCCGTTTACTTCTGCTGACATTCCGTTTCTCCTCACCTCTTTCCCTCTGCACAATTTAATGGCAGTCAGGGGTGAAGTAGCTCATCTCACTGTGGGCTCTTTCTAAACTTTCTCCTCCCCATTGGATGTTTGTCTCTTTAACAACTGGAAACTTCTGCATCTACTCACCGTCTTATCCGTGTCTCCACATTGTATTCTCTTCCAGCGTGTTAGCAGTCATAAAATGATACAGAAAAGACCACAAAGGGACCTTAAGAAGTACTATACTTGTATATGAACAGTGAAGGGGCCCTTTCACGTGTATTCAGGGGCCGTTTTCTCGTAATCCATCCATGGCTGTATCACCACCAGTTTACAATGTAGTAAAATAAATAGTCATTAACCTCTGTCACTGTCCTCACTACAGCCAGAAGCACTTTCTTATCTTTTGTTTGGATTTTATCACCTCAGATATGGAATCACAATGGAAACAAACTGTATTTTCTGAATTACCTTAGTAGCACTTACCTTCTCAATCCAATGATTAATCATGTATTAATTGAGAGAATCAATGCTATTAGATGCCATTTCTCATTTAACATACACATTAATTTATCAATATTTTTTGCTGAAGAAACAATCGTGTGTGTGTAGTTCTGGAATCCAGGAAAACCTCTGTTCTCACTGTAAACGGCTACTGTCATTTCATGGAAATCCATCCTACTGTTGACATTTCAGCGTATTAAGATTAATAATGAGGTGAGGTATGGCCGTGCAGAGCTACAAAGTACGGTGGACATAGTCCACACTGAGATAATACTATTACTCCTCACAGTAAAGCAGTGACCCTGCAGTTAGGTCCTAATCTGAATCATGTAAGTGCTGCACATTCCAACTATGCTGGATGCTGTCAGCCTGTGTAGCTGCTGTGTTTGTACGTGAAAGACCACCATGTCTAACCTGAGCACTGGCTGCAGCCACAGGGCTCAACAAGCAGTCCCAGTGGACTGTGCAGGCTGTGAGCCAGCAGCGACTGGACCGAGGCCCACAGGCTGTTTCCACTCCAACGCTGGGAAGCAGCTGCTCCCTATTAAATTCTCCACCATCTATATCAGCACTGGGCAGCAGGTAGCTCTGCTGGCCACTGATTACGGCACCTACAGTGATAAAATCACAGACATGCATGCACAGACATTTTTTTATTCCACGTTAGGCTATCTATCCCAGCAGGAGATATTAAAGCTGTCAGTATTCCACAGACAGAGATAGACACTGTCTGAGAGCTCACAGGAGAACATGACTCATAACACTAAGATCATCTGGCAACATGCTGTGCTGTAGCCTGCAATAATCTTATTTAATGTCTTCTATATGTGCAATAAAGGACGATAACAGAGGCACTGCTTTTATATTTATAGAGAGCAATGAAAGACATCCTGTGATGTGTGCACATTAGTCAGACAGACAGATATTGGTAGGATCCCATCCACTGGAGCTGTGGAAGATCAGCTTTTTGACGTCATTCCAGTAGAATCTTCAACCTTTTACCCTCACTATTATCTAAAAACAGTACAAATGCACGAAGAAGATTGCTGTAGCACATTTCGGCAGACAGTGGGATGAAAAGGAAACAACAGCTTTAAAATCATGTAAAAAATGTTGGGTGTAGTGTACTGTAGTTAGTGTAAGAGTCAAAGCGTCTTCTTACGATTGACCAGCACCACAAGACACCTGGCTGGCTGTTCTGGAACCTCATTTTCTTGGTGTTCCCTCAAGCCTGGATCTGTGATATGACTGCAGATGCCCACGATGATGTGTTTACAGTTCACTAGTTGTGCTTCCACCTTTTTCACATGAACATAAACACGTAAAACTAAAAGAAACAGTAAATAACTGTCTCCTCGGTTTCACTTATCCAAGAAGCCGTAGTGAAGCCAGAAACGCCAAAGATGGAAGAAATGGGATTGGGCTGGTTTCTGGCTATTTTACCACTACTTTTAACTTTCAAATGCCTTCTTGTTTTTGAGTTGCTCCCAAAAACAGACACACTGGTATGAGAAATTACCCTGACTTGGCAAAGTATCGGCAAGTCTCTAATTTGTTAGTTTGAGATGTTATATTTCGAAATGAGTTTTACTACTCATCCAAGTTGCCTCTTGCATCCATGTATACTCATTTTTCTTTTTGTGCATGTGGGCCAGTGCAGTGAAGAGTGCTCAGAGCACCGGAGAGACTGAACACCCTCTATGCAGAAGAATCGAATTCATTGATTCTAGCAGTGGAGGAGCAACATCTCAGGGCCAGAATTTGTATTGTACCTTCATCTAATAGGGCAAAAGACACTTGTCTTCGGTCAATATTGTACGTATGGTCAGGGGAGAGAGATGGTTTGAGAGAGTGGGGATACATTAAGGATGCCCTAATCAACTTTCCTTAGATGGACATGGCCAAAGATAAGGAGGAAGGAAACTCAACTTCTGCCTCAGAGCTAGAAGGTTGCGGGTTTGCATCCCTGGCCAACCAATTTGCATGTTCTCCCCATGTTTCTGTGGGTTTCTTCCAGGTATCCCTAGAAGACATGCATGTGAGGTCTGTATGTGAATGTCTCGGAGACCTGTCCAGGGTGTACCCCACCTCTTGCCCTATGACAACTGGGATAGATAATGGATGGATAGAGAATTAGGGATCTGTTACTACAAAGATATTTTTTCAACCAAACCATTAAATTAAAGCTGACAGTTTACACTTTAAGCTTATATCGATACTTCATTTCAAACAGAGTATGATGGTGGACCAAAAACTCTCACTGTCCAAATATATATGGACCTGACTGTGCTTAGAGTAGTATAACATATTAGGGGTTCACCATAGCTAGTTTATTTGTGAAAAGTGGACATTCACAATGCTAAGATGACATTGTCTGTAGATATTAACGTGTATAGCAGATTTGTTGTTTGATTCTGATGAGTAAACGTCTTTAAGTGACTAATTTAGAATGTTATACAAGATGATGTGGTATGTTATGTGGAGGTGCCTGAGTTAAAACATGCAGGTCTCATTATCCAGCTAGAACTGCTACATGCCTTGTTGTGTGTTATGGTTGTAGGACAAATCCATGTAAACCTTTGGGACCCATGGTATTAGCATGAACATATGGAGTGTGTTAGTTTGCGTTAATTAGTTTGTTCTGGTAGCACATATCATGGCTGATTTTCAGCTAATGCGTGTGTGTGGGCTGCTCTCTCCCACTATGCTCCATGCAGAAGCCATTAGACGAAAGTATAATCAGCCTCCACCTCACATGTTCATAACATCCCCCCCATTAATTGGGCAAACATTGATTATTTCTACTTTGTACCTGAGGTAATTGAATGAGACTGCCGTGACTTGGCTGCAAGTGTTGCCAGTAAACATTCCAGCTGGTGTAACATGATAGGGAGGTTGTTCATTTATTGTACTGCTATGGTTCTCATTAGAGCCATGCTGACACTGGTACCGTAGATGATTTCAACCTGATTGCCTGTTGTCACATTGATGATGTCTTGCATCTTATCGGATGTGGATAGATGCAGCTGAGTCCCAAAATGGAACTATTAATTTTTATTTTCAGATTCTGTTATTTTAATATCCTACACAGGAAATAATAGGTTAGTCACAATGTATTGTCACACAGTTTATAGAAATCTTGCATATCCTATTTAACTGTTTTACTAACTTTCTGGTTTGGAGAAACACTGTTTAATCCAGAGCAAAGAGTTACAGCCCCAGTCTACAATATTAGGCATGGAAGTAGAATAGTAGCAAAATTATTTGTGTGTACAGGGATTTGTGTGTCTGTACTTTTGTTTGTCTGTACACAAATCTGTAACTGTAAATAATATATGTGTGCATGTACAATAATGTGCAATTGTATTCACTCCAAAAACTGCAATGCAACCGCATTTCCAAAAAAGTTGGAATGATGTGTAAAACATAAAAAAATGTTTTACTTACAACTTAGAACATAAATAACATCAGATGTTGAAACTGAGACATTTTACCATTTATGGAAAATATGAGCTCATTTTGAATTTGATGGCAGCAACACATCTCAAAAAAGTTGAAACAGGGTGATGTTTACCATTGTGTAGCATCCCCTCTTCTTTTAACAACTGTCTCTAAATGTCAGAGAACCCGTTGCTGGAGTGTTACGAGAGGAATGTTGTCCCATTCTATTCTGATGCAGGACTCTAGCAGCTCAACAGTCCTGGGCCTTTGTTGAGAGATTTTTCGTTTTATGTTCCTCCAAATGTTTTCTATAGGTGAAAGGTCTGGACTGCAGGCAGGCCAGTTCACCCCTTATACTATTCTCCTGTGAAGCCATGCTGTTGTGATGGATGCAGTATGTGGTTTGGCATTGTCTTGCTGAAATATGCAAGGTCTTCCCTGAAAGAGACCTTGTCAGATGGGAGCATATGTTGCTCTAAAACCTCTCTGTACTTTTGAGCATTGATGGAGCCTTTCCAGATGTGTAAACTGCCCACGTCATAGGCACTAATGCACCCACATACCATCAGAGATGCAGGCTTTTAACTGTTCGCTGATAACAAGCTGGATGGTCTCTCTCCTCTTTAGTCTGCCGGACACAAATGTGACACAAGTGTTTTCAAAGAGAATTTTGATTCATCTGACCACAGAACAGAGAATTCTCCTGATTCTCTGAATCTTTTGATGATATTATCTACTGTAGATGGTTGGATCTTTATAGTCTTTGATATTTTATGTTAATGAATTTTTTAAATGGTTCCACAATTTTTAGACAGTTTGCAGCAGTTCTCAAACTGACTTGAATCATGATCCAAATAAATCAACTTCGGTTTTCAAAAACTTGTCACAATAGCACAGACTTGCATTCAAGATGGAAAGTAAGACGAGACTAAGTTTAGAGAGCTGTGCACACTTCAAGTAGAAAGAATGCTGGACATCCTTTTTGATGCCACATATGTAGCTCAGGCAGCCCCACCATTGCAGGGGTACACATAAGCCTGGCTCCTATTTAACCCTTTGTTTAAACACATTTAGTTTGACTTTGCCGAGCTTTACTTCCTGCCCCTGGCTGTTGTTCTGTAGTCTTAACCTCATTTTGTATGCACACACCTCTTTCAGGTGAATTATTTCTCTCAGACTATTTAGGTTGGCACTTTACAATTCTGTTAATATCGGCCTTGTTGTATGTATGTGTTTTCCTCCCTTGTCTCTCCGGCTCTATAGAGATTAGTTTCTTCACTCCCCCCTCACGTCTGCATCTAGGTTAGTGTATTTTGCTTAGTCAGTTGCCTGTCAGCAAAATGGTGCAGTTTAAACACTTGTCCTGTCAGATTTGCAGATGACAGTCTTTGAGAATAACCCACTTGTAAGTGAATTGGATCATTATCAATAATCAGGGGCTCTAAAAAGAAAAGCAAGAAAATGAAATGAGCAAGGCTGACATTTCTGACCAAAAAAAGTGTGGAGATGCACCAGCAATGACAGACAGAACTGGTAAAGGTGAGCTAGGCAGAGACTAAAAAAAAAAAAGATCCGATTTCAGATAGGCGTGTGTATTACCCCCCATATTAAAATGTGAACACACATTCAGCATAAAGATGCAAGGATATGATCAGAGACTTGGCTGTGATTTGTCATTTATCAGCAGCACATCACAAACCAATGGATACAACAACAAAAAATGCTATAAATAAACTCTACACGTGGGTAAGTCATCAGAATTATTGGACCTTTCACCTGTTGTTTTGTTTTAATGAAAAAGGAGAGACTCATTTGCTCTATAATCATTGAGTTAATCTATGAACAGCCTGACCTGGATGAGTCTGTAACACTTAATGGGTAAATGGTTGTTAAACACTTCATTTGTATGGCAGTAAAAGGCTAGTGGCCAAGTGCTTATTTGAAATTGCTTGTACTGGAATCAGAGCTCAGGGTTGAAAGTGTGGTGGTGTTGGAGTGGATGTGGGCCACACTTTGGAAAATTCCGTGCATAATTCGTCATAACTGCCCTGAGCTGAGGCAGTGATATTCTTAAATACTTTAGGGAGTTTTGTGATTTAACTGTTTTTCGACTAATTTTACAAAATTTGGGAAAAAAAGAGCAGCAAATCATTGACAGGAGTAAAAGACCCACACAGATAATCTTGATAACAAGCAGCAAAGAACAACAACAACAACAACAACATGCATCCCTGGCAAACGTGTGGGTATATTTCCAGAGATTGGCAAAAGCTACAGGCAAACAGACTTTCATCACCAGCTCCAATAGTTTCCACTAAAGAGAAGGAAGCATTTACAGGAGATGAAGAAGACTGATGAGGGACTTCCTTAAACGGAGAAAATAGGTGTTTGTTTGCTGATTAGTCCACTGGTCAAAGCAATAACTGAAGATAAATGATAACATTTTATTTTCAAGCACATGTTGAAAATGTAAATTTGACCCTTCTCTTAATTTACAATAGGTACTTTGGGTTGCAGACCTGAAGTGCCCACAGTCTAATATGAACAACATTTAAACCTTTGCTTCTGTGTTAACCAACTCCATCACCCCTAAATTATAAGCAGAAGAGCTGAACACAGCCTCATTTGAGTGTTTTAAGACTATTTACATCAAGTTATTGCATTTTAGCTTTCAACATGATGATGACAGCTGGCAGATAGAACAGCCTTAAAAAAAAGTTGTCAAAAACTGTCTTAATACATTTGCAAGGAGGTAATCAACAAAAGTGTCTGTGTGGTGATTGTGCACAGAGCAGGGAGCTGCTAAGGAGACTGAGTGACAAGTAGCTGGCATTTGTAACCTTGTGTAGGCCTCACCAGGTGCCACCACTTTACACTAACAACACCCAGCCTGCAGGCAGCTGCAAAAGAGAACAAGTGAAACAAAGCAGAGAGAAACATATGGGCTGCAACATATTGCACTACAAATTGTTCAAAGTAATGAGTATTTATGTGTACTCTTTGTTGCAATAATATTTCATCATAGTGTGATTTGGTTTTTTTTCAGAGTAGGTTATGTTGTGTTGTGAAACAAATTGTATGTATAAAGTTAATGTCAAACCACCATTGAATGGTTCTGCTGATTCCTCACCACTGTTGCTGAAAACCACAACAAAAATACATTTACACAAACCTGAAATATAATTCTTAACAGTAAGACGACAAATAAAGTGCTGCTAATGAGAAAGGGTTAGCAACCAAAAACAGAAATCACATGTTGAATCAGGAAATACCTGTCTACACAACTAAAAAGAAAAGAAACCCAGAACGGTGAATTGCTGACAAAAGTCTAACAACAGCACAGTTATGTCTCCATGTCCAGGTAATTGTCAAGGACATGAATATTTATGGTTTTGCTGGTGAGCCTTCCTGGTGCTACCACTTCATGCACCACAACCACTCATCAATTGGAAGACAGACAGACCATAGTGTGTCAGAAACTAACCGCCAGACTTCCAAGCCAAGGCTGGCAGGAGATCACTGTACACGCAGCAACGTGTCACCAGAGCCTAAAATGAATATGGATGAAGTACCTGATATTCCAGTGACCCGAGGTGTGACAGAGAAGACCATTGTGGTAACTGATTAGCATGCTGTGGAGACAGGACAAAGTGGGACAATGCTGAAAGCTGAACCACCATCATTTGTTGTTGTGCCCATTGATGATGCGTGGATGGGCAAAGAAATGATGAACTTTTGACTAGAAAAATGCTACTGATGGGTTATTTAAGATACGCAAAGGCCTGTTTATGATGAGCGGTGCGGTGAGACGCAGTCCATCGTGTCTTCAATTCAGCCTGTCCCACATCTGAAGGAGGTGTAATGACATGAGACCAGAGGTACTGACCTATGGATGTGATGTGATGTGAGTCTAATCGGTCCTTTAGTTCCTTTGTGAATAATTAC
The DNA here is from genome assembly GCA_020496755.1 of Channa maculata. Classification (NCBI taxonomy): domain Eukaryota; kingdom Metazoa; phylum Chordata; class Actinopteri; order Anabantiformes; family Channidae; genus Channa; species Channa maculata. Next base: position 435,879 of record CM035606.1, read on the forward strand.
GCCAAAGAATCAGCAGACATTTTTAATTCCTCAACACAACTGAAACAGCTGTGTTATTTACTATGAAAGCTAGAGTCATTCCACCTGCATATTAACTAACAAGCTGGGCATAGTCAGACAAATCAGACCTGGCTCATCTTGAACAAGGCTGTACACTATGCTGTACATGCTTATCCCACTGTGCATAGCACGAAGGAACTGAAGGAAATAGAGGAGACGCTCACAGCTGGACCTCCACCCCTGAAGCACGCTTCATGCTCACACATTCACTCATCCAACCCATAGCTTTACCTTTCCATTCCAATCAACACATTTATTTATTTAAATGTTGTGGTCTTTGTTAGGGAAGAATGGAACTGAATAATTAACACAAAATACTGTCACCTTCAAATCTTTTCTTTTGATTCAGTAATTCTGAATGTTCCATCAGCCTTTTCTTCATGCTGCACTTCTCTGTCAGACCCACAGCTGCACAGAGTTTCTGTGTGTGGAGCAGCTCATACATGATGCAGTTTGATCAGCGTGTTGCATGGAGGTCTGCCACACACACACATACACACACACACACACGCACACGCGGCTGCTGCTGCTTCTTTAACAGTATGCTGTTTGAAGAAGGAATGAAAGTGATAGTGCCTGACAGAGAAGCATGTGGGGAGATGGGAAAGAACAGTGAAGCAGCATGAGATTCTCCATATTCTCAAGCACCTTTCTTTGCCTTTCCATTACTTTAATTCCCTATTCTTGCGGTGCCAAGGTCAGACGAAAATTATATTCTTGACCGCAGACACACCAGTTGACTAAACAATCTATAGTCCACCCAAGGGAAGACATTGTGATATGATGGGAAATAGAGAACAGCTACTTACAGACAAGAAACATCTCTGGGTCACTAAAATAATATCATTTATGATTAATATATAACTTCTGTCATTTTCTAAATTATTTGTAATGCACACTATCACTATACAGATGCCAACATCAACGCCTTTATTTGCATCCTGTTAGTTGTCTGTATGCGGCCTGGATTTGTTTGTTTGTCTGTGGCATATTCCTCCAAAAGCTATTAAAACACATCAGCCAAAGACACTGCTTCATTAGATGCTAGATTTTTTCATTCCATTGACATATTTTTAACAAATGTTGCCCCACATGCTTCAAATTGGCATTTCCTTATACTGCTGCAGGTCAATATACATGTGATCTACGATTTCCATTAATCTGAACAATGGTTATGTTTGCCACACATTTTAGCACGAAGGTATATGTCAACTGATTTTCCACTAAGAGCTAATATGGCTGAGAGCTACTCATGTTTTGTAAAATTTATTCTCATAGCTCATTTCAACAATTAAGTTGAAATTAACAAACTGATGAGCTGTTTTCCAGAACCTTTACAAAATGTTGGTGTGCACAACTCGCATTTTGCATTAAAACATCACAAAATATCTGTATGTACTTTCACATTTAATGTGTCTGTATGCATTTCTTTCTATTGTATTCTCTTACTGGGGGTATGAGCGGCGGCTTTGTGGATACGCAATTAATTTCATTTGCAGTCTGGATGCGGCGGAGGGGTGAACATCTACTGCTCTGACTGCAGCTTGGGGGGCTGCTGTGCGAGGACTGGGCCATCTGTGAGTTCTTTGGGACATGGGAGGGGGCTATGCCAGCACTCATTGAGAAGAGTGAGAATGATGAATTTGATTGGATATACGTGTAAGTTGGTTTGATATATTAAGTTTTCAAATTTATGTAGGATTCATTAACCTTTGGCGAGCTACTAGAAAGGTGCTCGAGAGCAACGTGCTGAGACCCCTGGTCTAGGTTTTCTGACAATTAAATGCCTGTGGCACATTTAAACAAACTAATCCGAGGTTGCTGGCTGACAAGAGACCAAACATGAGTAGAGAAGATTGGACAATGTCACCAATTTTCCTTTAATAATAATGGGAACAACGAATAAGCAAAAGACCCACTGGTAATTGTCCAGTAATTGTCCATGTGTTGGCATCAAGAGATATGATAAAAGGTCATGAGGAAATGTTGCTTGTGTTTAACAAACAAATAATTATGAGCCAAATAGTTCATAATCATCCATTTATCAGTGATTTCCATGACATCTTCTACAACTGCGTCATTTGCTACTCAACACTCTGCTCAAAACACTTTTTTTGGATAAATCATTAGCTAGTTTGTGCTCGATAAAACTAACAAACAACAACAACAAAGACTACAGGCAAAGACCAACTAACCCGCAGGTTATTTACTGGTGAGACAGGATGTAACTATCCATACCAGCAGGTGGTGGAGGTCTAAATTCTGTAGATCCAAAAGGGGAAGAAGAAGAGGAATTAGGACTGTAAACAAAGCAGTGCTTAATTACCATTGTCACACCACTCTCACTCACAGGTTTTAGATTCTTCATTCCAGATGGCCATGTTGTTGTGAAAATATGCTTGGAGGAGAACAGCCTTCCATCCGTACCCTCCTGACTTTGTTGTTGTCTGTTCCTCTACTCATGCATGGATTTGCTAAGCTAAACAGCCAATCAGAGTGGTTTCTCTGACCATCTGGGGCTGCTACTGATGCAACACGCTGAATCGGCTGAAAAGCCGCTGTCTGGGGTCCAACTGGTGCCAATGGTGTGGGACACACCTCAACAACTAGGGCCACAGACGCTCACAGATGGCTCAATATGGACCGACAGCCGACTGTTGGACATATTTGTCTAACTTAACACTCTTTCAAATGAGAAGTTAAATGTCTTTAAGAACTTCTACTGGGTCCACAGGCCACTAAATATCTTCCTTTAATCTCCCTTAGGTGCTGCTTCATCTGTATTTATTAGGTGTATTAAGTGTTTATTTGCATCAATGTGCCATGTTTAGACTCATTTAAGGACTAACTATCTTTTCTCAAGCTACTTTCACCCAACATTAAACATAACATTTTCCAGTCCCACCAGTGACCTTTAGTGTGTGGGGAATGACAAGCCAATTAAAGAGCAATCAGGCACATCCCTTTAAGACACAGAACAGCGCCACTGTCTTTGTTAAGCTGAGCTTTTGATAAAATTACAGAAACAAAGAAATCAGTGACTCATTCTTTTAATACGAGTTACTGTGGCTTTCGGTGATATTACTGCACTTATCCCACATGCATTCAGGTCTCACACAAGGCTGCAAGATTTAATTTTTTCTTTATTATACTGAACTCACCTTTCCTCAAGTGAGAAAATGTTTTTTTTAAAAGTGAAGACACCGTGTGGTTGTTTAGTGCATATGAGGCGTGAATACAAACTATGAAAACAGGCCTGCATGCTTTGGCATGTTCCACTGCTGTTTATGGGAAAGTCTGGCAGCACTATTGAGAAACAAACGGCTGTGTGTCCAGCATACAAATGTTAGCAGGCTCTCCAGGGGAGGCTTATAATGAGAAAATACTGAATAGGCTGCAAGCCTGATTTCTGATGCCAGAAAAAAAAAAAAACAGATTAGTCTGCATGGAACATTTAACTGAGGACTCACTTTATTTAAATGTATGTAGGACACACAAAAAAGTAAAAATTCTTCTAAGGTCAGTGAATTTCTCTTACTGCTTAAAGCCCCCTTCATCTTATTATGCCTTAAGTTGGGTTCATCTACTCTCACCGTCCAAAACTTTGTTAAAGACAAGGATGCATGTTTAGAATATCTTGCAACCCGAATAAGCATTTCCAATGCCTATGAAGTGTTCACCCTTCTTGTAAGGCTTCGCCTTTAATTGAATCCCGGTCAATGTAATTTGGATATTTTTTTTATTTCAGATTGTCCGTCAGATAGACTGGTGACCTGTCCATCCTGTAGCGCAGTGACAGCTGGGATAGGCTTCATTCAGCTGCCTGCAACCCAGAACATGATAAGAGTTAAAGATAATGGATGGATGCTCTACAAAGTCCTTTAAATGAATTAAAAATCTAAAACAGAAGTAAGTTCCCCTTTAGAGTCATTTACCTAAATCATTGCTGGTGCTGCTAGTTGGTTTCCAAAGTTACACAGGTCAAAGGCGAAGGTTTTTGAGGACACCCTGTTCTAGGTACATGTATATCTGTGCCTTGTTCCTTCCATTTCTTAATGATCGATTTAACTGTACTTCAAGAAATATTCAGTTACTTGGACGGTTTCTTGCATCTGTCTCCTTGACTTCTGCTTTTCAATAATCTTCATTATGTAGTTTGTTTGTCGGATACTGATTCAAATTGGACCTTCCAGATATGGGGTATTTATACTACAGTCCTTTAAACACATTCACTAAACGTAGGTGATCTTGAGATTTAAAAACCAATTAGCTGCATCAGTGATAATTTACATGAGTTACTTTAATGAGGCAGAATAACGATAATAACGATAAAGGCGCAGCGTTAAGAAAGGCCCTGCAAAAAGCCACAACGGAAATGGCTCTTGGAGCAACTAAAAATACATTTACAAATCTAATTGTCTAATTGTCCCTTTTTAGTGTCCCCTTGAAACATTGCTATTACAGTTGTCTATAACAGTTCTGGGGGACACTAAAAGGTGGAAACCAGAACCGCTGTAGACACCTGACAACTGTCCGTTGTGTTGTGCCTTTGTGCAGCGAGTTTCTTAATGCTTCCTGTGTTGTCAAATTGGTGAAGTTGTTTTTGTATATTTGCTTGTGTTTCTCAAATTGCTCTCAGGGCCACTGTTCAATATCCTACTTAACACAAACACACCATTTTTAAGGTTTCAGTGTCTTGACAGTGTGATAGACTTGAACGTTAATGTTTGTGTTATCGTCGGAGTGTGAATACCGTCAGTACTGTAAACTATGTGATTAGTATTGGATTTCTCTTTCATCTACGTGGTTGTTGGTTTTTGGCTGTTAGCAGAGGGCCAAGCCACAATATAGAGCAGCTGCAGCTCCACCCCTCTGTGTGTTCTTCAAGCTATTAAGTGCCAACATTTGTGCACATATTTAGAATAATAAATTATGTTCTGCGTGTCTTCAGAATTCACTAAGACTTCAACAGAGAAGTGTCAGACAAATAGGAGCGTGCAGACATACACATGCTCTGTGCAAAGTGATTTTCACAGCATATTGAAATGAATAAGCCAGTGGCAAAATGGAAGCTAGAATCACAGTGAACTGAATGGTCACATGAAACCCAATGGTAAACAAAAAATGGTCTAACAAACATTAGTTGACAAGAAAGACCTGCTCGAACTCGAAGCTCGGTGGCTCAGCAACAGAATACAAATGTTGGCTGCGCAGCCACTGTGGTGTAATGGCACCCGTCTTTTTGCAGCCCATCTGTATGTAGGCAGGTGGCTTGTCTGGGCACTCATGGGACAAATACCTTGACTACATTGGAGACTACGGATGGCTGGCAGTGTTACCTGGCAGTGTAGCAATTTGCCAATCACTGGCTAGTTGTCCAAAGTCATCTCTGGAGCCATCGCTACCTGTTCCAGCACAAAAGACTCAACACATGCAGAGGACAACTTCAACAGTGCTCTCAATTGGGTAACGCTTGCGTGATGCTTGTGTGTTCTGCATAAGTGGATTTAGACTGATAATGATGGAAGAATAACAATAACCCCAGTTAACAATATGATGTGTGGCTTAAGTTTTTTTTTTAAACAACCCAAACAAACACCATTTCCCACAAGCCCAAGTTCTTTGCAGGTTAACAGATGAAACCTTTCTAACTAAACTTAGTAAGGTGAATAGGTTTAAGATTTAAAAATAAATCATAAGGGATTAATATGTTTTATCACAGAGACACTAATTCGAATATGAACAGTTACATTAGAGGATGGGCTCATGTGAAACCAATAAAGCTTTTGGAATAGAGATTTCTATATGATCACACATGGAAGATGATATCAGGGTGTCAGATCTCTGCAGTTGATTCAAAAACAATAATTTAATGTAGCTGCTCCAGCTCCACTGTGACTTATAGGTCACAGATATTCAGCAGTTGGATTCAATTCAATTTAATTCAGTTTATTTATACAGTGCAAAATCTTAAAGAATTATAGAGAAGCCCAACAAATCCCCAAGCAATACATGTGCATTATGTATGTTTACTTTGGTTTTATAAAACTTGCAAACTTGAAAAATGTGACAGTCATTTACGTCCTCTTTAATGTATTATGATGTATTATTATTGAGGTGGCTCAACTCATTGCCCAACATGGTGAATTCATAAAACAATGCTGATAAAAAGGGGAAATATGTGTCTGTGATCACATCCCTCATGACAGAATTTTTTCAGCACATCCAAGATTTCGATATCAAGCTGTTCGCGACTCCCTTCATGATACATGCAGAAGAAGTGGAAGAGAGTCTGCAATTAGAACTTATAGAAATGCAGGGTGATGATTCTCTGAAGACTCAACATCAGCTTCTCTCCTTACCTGACTTCTACCAGAGCTTGGAAGAAGCCAAGATTCCTCTGATGAGATGCCACACAAACAGGACGAGTTGTGTTCGGCTCACAAACATATGTTAAGAAACATTTTCTCTGATGACGCTGAACAAAAGCAGATTGAGAACCAAAATGACCAATGACCATCTTTGTGACGTCTTTCGTATCTCACCCACCAAACTGACTCCGGACCTGCCAGCAATCCTGCAGGCCAAAGCGCAACTTCATTGTTCCCACTGATCGCAACCGTGTTCCCACTGAGGTCGAAACAAATTACACGTGTTCATATTCCATGTGTTATTAAGACCTATTACTTAATAAATGCAATCATTTTATGTTGATAGCATTTTTAAAACAAATATTAGTTGATTTTTTAACTATCCAAACTTATTTGCATAACAAGCTTGAAATAAAGTATATCATTTATTTTATATCCCCTCCCCCTCCAGGTCTGTCAAGAAGGACCAGAAGCAATCAGAGGCAGCTGTTTTGAGGATGAACTGCCAACCTTTTTTGTTCTAAAAAAATCCCATTCATGAAAAGCAGTAAGCTGTAAGCTGACTGATTTAGTTTCCTTAAATAAACCAGGTGAGGCAATACGTACTTCACCTCGAGTGAGTGGCCTGGCTGTTTGTGTATTTTACCGCATATGGCCCTGGTGAAAAAAGTTTGGACACCCCTGGTTTAGAGTAGTGTAGTATACTGTAAATACACCTGAATCTGGAAGGTCCAGTTACTGGTGAATCCTTATCATGCCCCAAAACTACACTATGATGACATACAGTAAGAAGACTCCAGTGGACTCTGAACAGATTATTGAAAAGCAGAAATCAGAAGATGGACATAAGAACAAATATCTCTTGGAGTACACTTACATCCATCATTAAGAATTCAAAAACTGTACAATTGAATGTACAAGGTTTTTCAAAGGAGTTAAAAGCTTCCCTGCCAGTTTACCTGCAACAGTTGCAGCAGAGGTCATCTGGATCCTAATACTGACTCACTTCACCAGTCATTTAATTTCACTGAGGGACTTCACCACATGATGTGGTAGGTTGGTTGGTTGCGTAAGCTCCTCCTGTGTGTCACTTCCTGTTTCTGCACACTGTGTTGGGTCCACTGAAGGACTGTTCATTGATTAACTGTAGCTCTTACTTCACTGAAATAAGTGATTTCTCTACACAAGAATTACTACCTGAGATGTGACATATGCTTGTATTAAGCAAGCACCCGCTGTTCTAAAACATATAACTAGCTAACGTGAACTAACTCCAAATTTCTTAGCTCTGCTAGCTTAGCAGCTAGTTGTTAGCAATCGCTTCTCTGTTTCCCCGTGTCTTTCCTTCTGTCACTTGCTCTTTGTGTCTCATGTTCAGTTTTTCCTCTGCCTCCTTTAGTGATAATGGTTTATGTAATAAGTGTAAGGTTTTTGCAGCTTTAGAGGCGAGGCTCACGGAATTGGAAGTGCGGCTCCGCACCATGGAAACTAATCCAGCTAGTCAGGCCCCAGTAGCTGGTGTGGGCCAACCTAGCATAGCCCCTTAGCTGTAACATTTGAATTTACAATAACGGACTATACAGCAGTTAGGGAAAAATTACACTATAGCAGATGCTTAAGTTAAAAAGCTGTAAACAAATTTAAAGAAATTATTCTTTCATCATTTGCTTCACCATATGTTAATACAATGGAAAGTAGTCTCCTTAATGTTACTCCTACACATGTAGATTATCTTGTTGACAATTCTGCAGCCTCACTACGTACAATACTCGATAGTGTTGCCCCTCTGAAAAAGAAGGCAGTAAACCAGAAGAGGTGATCTCCATGGTATAGTTCACAAACACACAACTTAAAACAGGCAGCACGAAAGTTAGAAAGCAAGTAGCGTTCCAGAAATTTAGTAGAATCTCATTTAGCCTGGAAAAATAGTTTAAAAATGTACAAAAAATCTCTCCGTGATGCCAGAACATCATATTAATCATCATTAATAGAGGAAAACAAGAACGACCCCCAGTTTCTGTTCAGCACTGTAGCCAGGCTGACTAAAAGCCATAGTTCTGTTGAACCTAGTTTTCCCTTAACTCTGAGCAGCAATGACTTCATGACTTTCTTTATGAATAAAATTGTAGCTATTAGAGAAAGAATTCACCAGATCCTCCCCCCAAATATTACAAATAGATCTTCATGTACAGCATTGCTAGAATCATCGATTAGGCCCCAATCCCTGTTAGACTGCTTTTTACCCATAGATCTCTCTGAGCTAACTTCAATTATTACCTCATCTAAACTAACAACCTGGCCTCGAGTACTACTGCAAGGAACCTTGAGTTATTTTTGACCAGGATTTGTCCTGTAGCTCACATATAAGACAAATCTCTAGAACAGCCTTCTTCCACCTACGGAACATTGCCAAAATTAGGAGCATCCTGTCTCAAAGTGATGCCGAAAAACTGGTCCATGCATTTGTTACCTGTAGGTTGGACTACTGTAATTCCCTACTTTCAGGATGCCCCAGTAACTCCCTAAAGAGCCTGCAATTAATCCAAAATGCTGCAGCAAGAGTGCTGACTGGAACTAGCAAGAGAGATCATATTTCACCTTCACTAGCTTCTCTCCATTGGCTTCCCATTAAATCTAGAATAGAATTTAAAACCCTGCTTCTTACATATAAAGCTCTGAATGGTCAGGCTCCATCATATATAGAAGACCTCATAGCACCATATCATCCCAGGAGACCACTTCAATCTCAGAATGCAGGCCTACTTGTGGTTCCCAGAATTTCCAAAGGTAGAATGGGAGGTAGAGCCTTTAGCTATCAAGCTCCTCTCCTGTGTAACCAGCTCCCAGTTCAGATTCGGGAAGCAGACACCCTCTCTACTTTTAAGTCTAGGATTAAAACCTTCCTCTTTGATAAAGCATAGTTAGTTATAGTCATGCTGCTATAGGCTTAGACTGCTGGGGGACCCACCCCCATGCACTGAGCTCCTTTCTTCCCCATGTCCCTCTCTCCTCTCATCCCACATTTATATGCCATTACTGCATGCCATTAACTTTGTCTCTCTCTCTCCCATAGTTGTCTTTCTCCCTCTCTGTCTCTCTCTGTCCCTTTCTGCAGGTGTCCCCAGCTTTCGATCTGTGTTTTCCAGTGCAGCTACTGGTCCTACCAACCCGTTGCTTTTTTCTCTCTCTACTTTCCACTTACCCCAACCAGTCAGGGCAGATAGCCGCCCACCCTGATCCTGGTTCTGCTGGCATCATAGTTATTTTCCCCCTAAATATTATTTAATTTTATGATATGTTTTGCTCAACTTCTGTGACACCTGAATTTCCCCCACTGTCCTGTCTTGTCTCTTTCAAACTCTTTACCTATTGTAAAAAGAAACAAGTAACCACAGCTGTAAAATAAAGGGATTAGAATAAATTGGACATCATCTCTCTCCAAACAGTAATGTGGCAAAAGCATAAGTAAACATCTCAAAGTTGTACTTAAGTCATTAGTTACATTTCACCAATATACTGGATACGATACACAGGTCTCAGTCTGAGTGGTGGGTCGGTTGAACACCTTGAATAGCAGCCACCCGTCATCAGTGTTTCAGTGTGTATGAATGGGTCAATGTGAAGCAATGTTTTAGGTGCTTTAGACAAAAGTGCTGTATAAGCAGATCATTTACCATTTACCTTCAAACAACAATAAAATATGACAACTCTTGTTGGATGCATAAATTATTATTTGTACAACTTTTGTAAATCTAACAAGTAGTTAGATTCACTGAGCATTTTTCTTGATGTTTGGTGAGACCCCATGCACATATGAACCTCTTCCCGCACTTATCACAGAGGTTTGACATTTCTTCAGTGTAGATCTGCTGATGTTTTACAAGTTTGCTCCTATCAGTAAAACCTTTCCCACACTGGTCACAGAGATACGCATCTTCTCCAGTATGGATTCGCTGACGTTTTGCGAGTTTTCTCCTTGTAGTAACACTTTCCCCCCTCTGAGCACAGATGTCTTGTCTCTCTCCAGTGTGGACACACTGATGTTCAACAAAAATACTTCTGTCAGAGAAATTCTGCCTGCACTGCTCACAGTGGTGTGATGTATTGACTGTGAGACCATTCTTTTGATGATGCACTGGATGTTGACTCTCTTCACCCTCATCACAAAGTCCAGCTAGGTTTTGTTCCATTTGTTGCTAATAATTAAAAGCAGAAAGAGATTAGAGGGCACATTGAATGGTTAAGGTTGTTGATACATATTATTATAAATAATAGTAACGTAATGTTACCAAAACTTATGTTGCCATGTTGGTTCACTATCATAGATTGCATAAAAAGAATGACTGTAGTAACTTACGATTGCACTTTTTCTATGCCACATGGTTCCATTTCTGTTCAAATCCACTTTACTACATAGAACAGTAGGTGAAAGCATCACCATGAGGTCCAGTGCACGAGAAGAATTATCTTTAACTTGGGCCATACATGTACAAGCATTGCACAAAAGATTAACAGCTCAACAGCCACTTCTTGACTCGCTGTATTCAATTATTCTTTATATGGGTTTTTTTTATCTTCGCTATGAGCATTAAAGAAGTCTTTTGAATGAAAGGGAAAAATCTTCAAGATCCTCACACAAGTCTGGTTGGCTACTACATAGATGCAGCGAACAACCCATCTACTGCCGGTGCATCTAGAAATTGCAGAAGAAAAAGCTGGAGAATTATTCCTTATTTCTCAGGCTTGTTGAAGTACCTGCCAACGACCACTAATGATAGTGTCAGGTTTGACACTCAAATGCTTTGGTTTTAAAGGCAATGATAAACCCAAGATTTTGTCTTTTTCCATTTGAAAGGCTGAACTCAACTGCCTCTTGATATATTATCTTATTTTAGAGAACAATATAACCAGATGAAATTTGTTTTAGTGTCTCTTGTGGTTATAAACCTACTGTCACTGTCATTCAACTCACCTCTACTGGAGAACTCATTTGTCTGATGGTTTTTCTCTTCTTCTGTTTATACATCATTTGGTCAACTCTGAAAGAAATAGTATTATATTATTACTAGAAAATGCTTGTTGAACACTTCAGCACCGAAAGGATTTTCCAAGCAAAGCTGGAAAAAGTTAACTGTTTTACGTATGAAATACGTATCCTGGTTAGGCAAACTTTAAAGCAGATAGCCTTAAAAACTTCACAGGCAAAAACATCAAAGGCAATGATGCAACGACGTTGTAATGTCATTAGTGACATCATCACTTTAAAAAAGTATAACATTCTTAAAATGTATAAAAGCTATTATAAAGCCCTATACAAGCAATAATGTGCGTTATGAGCTGAACGTTCTGAAGTTTGAACAGTGTTTCTAGCTGAAAGTATTCCAAAGTAGTTAGGTACCACATACATACAGAAGACGGAAGAATAATAACTAGAAAAAGCATTTACAAAAAGAAAATGCACTGCTGATTTGTTCTTACTGAAATACATGAAAGTTTTGTTTTTGCTCAAATAGCTGTAATGAAATGTCGCTACCTATATTCTGGTTAGGCAAACTTCAAACTATTATCCTTAAAATGTACAAAAGCTAAAACATCAAAGGTGACATCAGTGATGTCATCAAAGCAATAATTTTTGCATGCATTAATTTTCTTTATAATCTGAATGTCATGAAGTTTGAACAGTGTTCTAGCTGAAAGTATGCTGAGTCATAAATGTTAATAATAATAAAGATTATCATCTGAATGCTGGAGCAGTCACAGTTATCCTGTCTGCATTTTTCATACCATCTGAATCTTTAAACAACAGGATCAATTCAGTTAATTCACTAAATAATATACATTTTATAGCACAATATGTTAAACAGTCTTTAAGTTCGTTGTTTTCAAATGTTCCTCCAGCCACACTGGCAAGGAAGCAGATAAAGAAAGTTTGTTCTCACCTTGTAAGAGCTTAATGTATAGCGTAATAGACTCTTGGAGTTGAAGGGTGTCTTCACGCAGCTCAAAGTTGCAGGTTTCCATGTTGATGGTTTCCATGGTGATCAAGATTGAGTCAGTCCAAATACAAACAGCCTGGTGTTGAAAACCTTTTTAAAAATAAGTAACTACTAAGTATTTCCATCATCTGCTTAATGAGTTTCTATTTCTTTTTCATATGAGGTAAATAACGGTACTAATGGTTATAATGGTACAACTACATTAAAGAACTAGAGTATATCTTCCTAATCAATCATGTTCTAATAAGTGGGATGAAACTGTGTTATCTTATTTCATCTCATCTCATTATGGCCTTTTGTTCTTCTTCCAGGCTTGTCGGTGTGCTGCTATAACAAGTACATTTAGATACTGTTCTTCTAAATGTTAAAATTATAAGGACATCAATGCATGTATACAGCTTTTTAATTTTTTTATAGTTTTTAAGATTTTTAAAAAGATTTTTTTATTGCTTTGACGACATCATCACTGACATCACATAATTACTTCTGAAGTTTTGACTTGAGACTTTTGACTTGACCACTGGTTTGCTGTCTGCCTAACAAGGATATAAAGAAGTGACATTATATTCCAACTATTTCAGCAAAAACAGCTCAGCTTTTTTCAGTTTATATGTGATACTTTGACCTACTGAGATTTCAGCTTTAACATTCTTCTTTTCCTTTGGGCTGTTGCCTTTCAGGAGTCGCCACAGCGAATCATGTGCCTCCATCTAACCCTGTCCTCTGCATCCTCTTCTCTCACACCAACTAACTTCATGTCCTCTCTCACTACATCCATAAATCTCCTTTTTGGTCTTCCCCTAGACCTCCTGCCTGGCAGCTCCAACCTCAGCATCCTTCTACCAATATATTCACGGTTTCTCCTCTGAACATGCCCAAACCACCTCTGGCCTCTCTGACTTTATCTCCAAAACATCTAACATGAGCTGTCACCTCTTCTCTAAGTACTTAAAGTCCTGCACCTTCTTCACCTCTGCTCCCTGTAACCTCACTGTTCCCCTGGGTCCCTCTCATTGACACACATGTATTCTGTCTTACTGCGGCTAAGCTTCATTCCTCTGTTTTCCAGAGCAGACCTCCACCTCTCTAGATTTTCCTCCACCTGCTCCCTGCTCTCACTACAAATCACAATGTCATCTGCAAACATCATAGTCCATGGAGATTCCTGTCTAACCTCATCTGTCAGCCTGTCCATCACCAGAGCAAACAAGAAGGGGCTCAGAGCAGATCCTTGATGCAGACCCACCTCCACCTTGAACTCCTCTGTCACACCTACAGCACCTCACCACTGTCTTACAGCTCTCATACATGTCCTGCACCACTCTAACATACTTCTCTGCCACTCCAGACGTCCTCATACAAAACCACAGCTCCTCTCTCTGCACCCTGTCATACGCTTTCTCTAAATCTACAGACACAATGCAACTTCTCTGTACTTCTTCATCAGCATCCTCAAAGCAAATACTGCATCTGTTGGACTCTTTCTAGGCATGAAACCATTTTCTGATCACAAATGTTCTGATCAGCAAAATGATCACAAATGTAACTCAATTTCTTTGCATTTTTATGGTAAATCCTCAGCAAAAGCAAATATTTCAGCTCCTTCTGCAAATCCGTTTTTTTCAGCTTACGTATGTATTTGGCACCTAACTACTTCGGCATACTTTAAGCTAGAATAACTGTTCAAACATCAAAACGTCCAGCTCATAAAATACATTATTGCTTGTATAGGGCTTTATAATATCTTTTATACATTTTAAGATTGTTATACTTTTTAAAGGCGATGATGTAGTTAATGACATATTCCATGACACGTTGCATCATTGCCTTTGATGTTTTTGCCTGTTTTTAAGGCTAACTGCTTTGAGGTTTGCCTAACCAGGATACGTATTTCAACAAAAACAATCTTTTCCAGCTTTGCTTGGAAAATCCTTTCAGCACAGAATAATAGTAATAGTATAATACTTTTTCTTTCAGAGTTGACCAAATGATGTATAAACATAAGAGAAAAACCATCAGACAAATGAGTTCTCCAGCAGAGGTGAGTTGAATGACAGTGACAGTAGGTTTATAACCACAAAAGACACTAAAACAAATTTCATCTGGTTATATTGTTCTCTAAAATAAGATAATATATCTGGCTTACTGTTGGCTTGCACAATCCAGGATTTCAAGAGGCAGTTGAGTTCAGCCTTTCAAATGGAAAAAGACAAAATCTTGGGTTTATCATTGCCTTTAAAACCAAAGCATTTGAGTGTCAAACCTGACACTATCATTAGTGGTCGTTGGCAGGTACTTCAACAAGCCTGAGAAATAAGGAATGATTCTCCAGCTTTTTCTTCTGCAATTTCCAGATGCACCGGCAGTAGATGGGTTTGTCTGCATCTATGTAGTAGCCAACCAGACTTGTGTGAGGATCTTGAAGATTTTTCACCTTTTATTCAAAAGACTTCTTTAATACTCAAAAGCGAAGATAAAAAAAACCCATATAAAGAATAATTGAATACAGCAAGTCAACAAGTGGCTGCTGAGCTGTTAATCTTTTGTGCAATGCTTATACATGTATGGCCCAAGTTGGAAGTTGGTGAAGGTGAAGAGAGTCAACATCCAGTGCATCATCAAAAGAATGGTCTCACAGTCAATACATCACACCACTGTGAGCAGTGCAGGCAGAATTTCTCTGACAGAAGTATTTTCATTGAACAGCAGTGTGTCCACACTGGAGAGAGACCAGACATCTGTGCTCAGAGGGGGGAAAGTGTTACTACAAGGAGAAAACTCGCAAAACGTCAGCGAATCCATACTGGAGAAGACTGTGACCAGTGTGGGAAAGGTTTTACTGATAGGAGCAAACTTGTAAAACATCAGCAGATCTACACTGAAGAAATGTCAAACCTCTGTGATAAGTGCGGGAAGAGGTTCATATGTGCATGGGGTCTCACCAAACATCAAGAAAAATGCTCAGTGAATCTAACTACTTGTTAGATTTACAAAAGTTGTACAAATAATAATTTATGCATCCAACAAGAGTTGTCATATTTTATTGTTGTTTGAAGGTAAATGGTAAATGATCTGCTTATACAGCACTTTTGTCTAAAGCACCTAAAACATTGCTTCACATTGACCCATTCATACACACTGAAACACTGATGACGGGTGGCTGCTATTCAAGGTGTTCAACCGACCCACCACTCAGACTGAGACCTGTGTATCGTATCCAGTATATTGGTGAAATGTAACTAATGACTTAAGTACAACTTTGAGATGTTTACTTATGCTTTTGCAACATTACTGTTTGGAGAGAGATGATGTCCAATTTATTCCAATCCATTTATTTTACAGCTGTGGTTATTTGTTTCTTTTTACAATAGGTAAAGAGTTTGAAAGAGACAAGACAGGACAGTGGGGGAAATTCAGGTGTCACAGAAGTTGAGCAAAACATATCATAAAATTAAACAATATTTAGGGGGAAAATAACTTTAATGCCACTAATATTAATACTAAAATAGTGCTTTTAAAAAAACAACAACAATCATATTTAAAATGCAGCTAAATGTCAGGCTGCTTGTATCATGTTATAAACATTTAAGATGAGCAGTTTTGTAATGTATTTAGCACTGTATGATGTCTTCACATTTGAAGCATTGTCTTGAACATCTGGTGAATTCTCTTAGCGGAATTAAATGGTGAAGTGAGTCAGTATTAGGATCCAGATGACCTCTGCTGCAACTGTTGCAGGTAAACTGGCAGGGAAGCTTTGAACTCCTTTGAAAAACCTTTTTGTACATTCAATTGTACAGTTTTTGAATTCTTAATGATGGATGTAAGTGTACTCCAAGAGATATTTGTTCTTATGTCCATCTTCTGATTTCTGCTTTTCAATAATCTTTTCAGAGTCCACTAGAATGTTTTTATTGTATGTTGTAGTGTAGTTTTTGGGCATCATACAGATTCACCAGTAACTGGACCTTCCAGATTCAGGTGTATTTACAGTATACTACACTACTTTAAACGCATTTACTGCGCTCAGGTGATTTTGGAAACCAACTGGCTGCATCAGTAATGATTTAGGTGAGTTACATGAAAGGGTATGAATCTTTATGAATCTTTACAGTTTTAAATTATTGCTAAATTTAGATGACTGCGGACAGATCATAAAAGATAATACATTAAAGAGGATGTGTATGAGTGTCGTTTTTTCATCATCAAATTATAAAACCGAAGTAAACATCCAAATATATGATGTACATGTATTGCTTAGGGATTTGTTGGGCTTCTGTTTAATTCTTTATGGTTTTGACCTTACAGTGTAAAGTGCCTTAAGATGACTCTGTTGTGATTTTGCACTGTATAAATAAACTGAAAAACATCTTCAATCTTACTAGTTTGAAGATGTTTTTCATTATGACATTTTTGTGTTGCAAATATAAAAAAGTGGTTTTGTTGCCTTCTCCCCTGTATTATGGTTATGGAGCCTATCCCAGCTGTCACTGGGTAAAAGGTGGGGTTACACCCTGGGAAGCTCTCCAGTGTGTCTCAGGGCCAACACAGACACAGACAGACAGACAACCATTCACACTCACAATTACTCCTACAGGCGATTTAGAGTCACCACTGTCCCAACATGCATGACTTTGGACTTTGGGGAAAATCAGTTTGGTCACACTGGTCACAGATGTATGACTTTTCTTACAAACATCTACTATTTTGGTTCTTCATAGATTAGAGACATTATCAATAAAAGTTTGGGTCTCCTATAATGGGAGTTTAAACTTAGTCTCCACTAAGAGGATGGGAGGAATTTTTTGATGATGATATGGATTGAATAAAAAGCTGATGTTCTTTGTGGTAAATAACACAAATAATTACAGACTGACGGTCTACTTAACTTTCTCACTTACATTATATATTATTATTATAAATTAATATAAAAAGTAGTGCTAATATTAGTGGTATTATAGTTTTTTTCCCTAAATATTAGTTTATTCATTTATTTATTATCTATCTCTCTGCTAAAGCATTCATAGTATATGTTATGCTAAGCTTTATTATTATTATTATTATGTTTTTTGGCGCATAACTATTTCGGCATACTTTCAGCTAGAAACACTGTTCAAACTTCAAAACGTTCAGTGTATAAAGGGCATTATTGTATGTATATGGCTTTTAAAATATGTTTTATACTTTAATTATAAAGATTTAAGTATAAAGGTTTTATACTTGTCAATATTATTGCTTTGATGATGTCATCAATGACATAATTCATAATCATAATCAGCTATTTCAGCAAAAGCAAAACTCTCCAAACATCCATCTTCCGTATGTTATTTGGCATCTAACCACTTTGCCGTACTTTCAGCTAGAAACACCATTTAAAATTCAAAACTTACAGCTTAGAAAAGGGCCGTCATCTGTATAGAGCTTTTTAATATCTTTTTTATTTTTTACAATTATTGCTTTGATGACATCAATGACATGAAGTTTGCCTAACCTTTCGGGGCCAAAGCATTCACTGTGCATTTTCTTTTTGGAAACGCTTCTTCTGGTCTTGTATTGTTGTTGATTGCTCCACTATTTTTACTTTAAATCATTTATAAAGCACTTTATATTGCATTATCTATATGAAAAAAGCTATATAAATACAATTTTGATTGACTGATTGATCCCTGGCAGTTTTTCTACACAGTCCCTATAATTTGACCAAACCCTTAAAGTTGACCATCTACAGATCAGAAACAGGCCTACTGATATTTTCAAATCCATTTTGGTGGGTCAAGATATTGAAAATGTTTTATTTATATTTTATTTAAAAACATATTACCCAGCCATTATTGCTCACTCATTTGTTCTGTACCTCATCATATGTCAATTTTCAGTTTTGATTTAAGACGCGTGCATATATTCTAAGACGTTCTGTTGCCATAGTGACAGTTATGTCACATATCAAAGCCACATTCTGATGTTTTACCGTTCTCAGCTCTGAACACTGCTTAGTCGAAACGTTTATAATTTCCCATGAAAAGGTAGCGACAGACCTCAGAGTATCTGATTGACGACACAATTGAGCAGAAACAATGAGCACAATAAGGACAGATGTCTCTACCATACTATCCAAACCCACTGTTGTCTTTGAGACCATCGGTTTTAGGGGGCAGCACCGCGGCATCTGACTCTATACAAATAATGGAGTTAAAACTATATCAAATATCCTGCTGTATCAGAGCCCAACACAGGAAGTACCTACACATGTACTATAGTGCCAGTGATGAAGTTCAGGACATGATTTGGGAGCCATATCCTCCTGCTTACTTCATCAAAGCAAGACAGCAACAGTTCTACAAGCCCGTAGATCATGTCATAACAGGTGGTTTGTTACCCTGTAGAAACTTTCAGCCAGCAGCTGCACTAATTAACATGAGAGGCTTTGCATCAAACAGCTCATCCACCTGTGGGCACACATCTGTAACTACTGATCAGGTGGAGGGAATGGACTGGCAGTCCTATTCCATCAAAATACCAAATCACTAATTCAAACATCTAAGAAGTTCAGATCAACTTCTGCTGGAGGTTTTTCCTGTAAGGTTTTTGTATAAGGACCCAAGCTGGGAGGAGATAAAGTAGTTAACAGGGTTTATTTTCATGAAAGTATGAAATTGAAGCTCCATCGTAGCTGGCTCCCATCCGGCCCCAGCCTGCAGTCCAACCCCGGAAGGGTTCAGTCATTGACAACATACACACACACTATATATATACACGTGTGTATATATATATATATATATAATATATACATACATATATATATACATATATATATATATATATATATATATATATATATATATATATATATATATATATATATATATATATATATATATATACATACACATACACACATACATACATACATATACACACATGTACACATACATATATAAATATACACATTAGTCATTATCAGAGTTGATAATGACTAGTGAAGCTGGTGGAATGAATTATGGAATGGGAAATGAAGCAGGAATTGCAAAAAAAAAGTCCAGGAAATCCATCATGACACAACCCCCTTTAGGGCCGAATTCCAGATGTCCCTTAAAAGTTAAATCTCCTGAGTCATACTGAGCAGGGTGGTTGGAGGGGATCTGGAGAAGGAATAGGGCAGGTGGAGGGCTCAGGTGAGTAGATGGCAGGAGGCAGATAGTTCAGGTGAGTAAGCCAGGGAGGGGATCAGAAAATGTTCGGCGGATGGCCCGAGTGCAGGAGCCAGGGGACCAACAGAAAATCAGGAAAAGCAGCTGGGGATCGGCATTGTATGTGGAACCCCTCCGGAGGCCACCACCACCTGCCGAACCCCTCTGGTGGCTGAGCCCCTCCGTGGCACCACCTAAATCCGGAGCATGTGGTAGGACGAGGAGAGGCGTTGACCATCTCGAGGACAGGTGTGGTGCCAGCTGACTCAGGGACTGGACAGGTGTCAGCAGGAACAGGACCGGCCTCGGTAGACTTAGGAATGAGAACAGACATAGACGAGATATTGGCTGGGCTAGAAGCAGGAACAAGAAGGCTATTGGCCGACCCAGGAACAGAAACAGGCAGTGCATCAGCCAACTCAGACACTGCTGAGATGACAACCAATTCAGAAGTAGTCTGTTGCATGACAGCTGTGCCAGAGAAAGTAGCAGATAAGGTGCCGCACAACTCAGGAGCTGGGAGAGTGCTAGTCATCCCAGGGGCAGAATCAAAAAGGGCATTAACCAACTTTGGAACCGGTTGGTGCTGGTTGACCTAAAAGCAGGAACAGAAAACAACCAGACTGGGCGTCGGCCAACTCAGAGAAAGGACCAGGAACAGGCGGGGCATCGGCTGACCCAGGAACAGGAGGTGGTGGAGTGTTAAACTACCCAGGGACAGGCTTCAGAGAAGGTAAGTGGATGGCTCAGGAACAGGCAGATGGGTTGGTGGATCAGGGACAGGCTCAGAAAGGTAACCGTCCAACAGGAACAGGAGCAGTTAGGATATCAGCCCTCTCAAAGACTAATTCATGGTCAGTCAGTTTGTCATCTGACTCAGGAACAGAAAAGACCATTTCCGGGTCAGGAACAGGTGTGCAGGTGGCTGGCTTAATGGCAGGCAGGACTGCTGTTGACCCAGGAACTGAAACAGCAATAAAGGGAGCGTCGACCAAGCTGGTGTTGGCCAAACAGGAAGGAGGTGCAGGAGCAGATGGAGCATCGGCCAACTCAGCAACAGACTTGGGGGTGACGGTCGACTCAGTAAATGACGGGGTGTCGGCCGATTCAGGAGCAGTGAGAGGCAGCAATTCCAAAAAAAGGTGCTTGGTCTGCCAGAACAAAACTTGTAGACAGGTATTAACAGGGTTATGTAGGTAAGTATTAATGAGATGAGCATCTTGGTGCAATTCATAAACCCAGTGCAATTGAAAATTTTCTGCTCTTGGAAAATCATCTGCTGACATCTAAGGACGGAGGGAGGATTTCATTTTTAAAGTGCACTGCTGCAAGTAAAACATAGAAGAACATTTTACATTACAGTGGGACTGATCTGAGCACTAGATATTTACAGCTAACCAACAAAAGAAGCATAGGTGGAAGGGTGGGGGTCTATCTACCTTAATAGTATCATATATTCTTTCATTCCTTTCAGCTGTTTCCTTTCAGGGGTCACCACAATTAATCATCTGCCTGAGGTAAAAAAAAAATGATGCTAACATTAGTGAATGTCCTGGGTGTGTGTGTTTGTGTTATGTTATAATTATACAGCTACATATTGATCAATGGTTTGCTTATTACTCAAAACATTAAAGTAACAAAAATTGTAAAGTCAACAGTTGGTGTGGAAATTGCAACGTACCTGTCTGCAGAGATCACAGCCAGTGATGAGACAAGAAGGCGAAAGAGTCACACACACAGTGAGTACTACAAATTATGTGGCTGGAACTCAGGTGGTGAGGCAGTCGTCCACGGACCACAGGATCAATGGTTCAATTCCTGGACCCTCCTGGCCACGTGTCGAAGTGTCCTTGGGCAAGACACTGAACCCCAAGTATCTCTGGATGGTTCAGGTGAGCTCTTTGCATGGCAGCCACCGCCATCGTTGTGCGAGCTTGTGTGAATGAGAAGCAACACTGTAAAGCGCTTTACAGTGTGGCCATTTACCATTTACACACACACACACACACACACACACACACACACACACACACACACACACACACACACACAAAATGGATGTTGACATTGCTCTATTGCTGTTGTGTAATTTTCTTTTAAAATGTTCAAAATGTTTTAAAAATGTGAAAAAGTTTAAAGGTGAAAAATAAAACAATTTCACACATTAAATCATTCTTGTGTGGACAAAATATATTACAAAAGATTATATTTAACCAAAATGACAAAAGCAGCATAAAAATACATTGATCCTAATTCAGGTCATTTTTGACCTGGTTATGTGCATCGTGCATCTAATGGTTAAACAAACATTCATCAACTCTTCAAAGTTCTCCTTCCATCTTCCATCACACTCCTGGCACCTGTCAATACATTTCCATCCACAAGTCCTCATATGCTCTTTGTTTGGCCTTTGCCACCTCTACCTTCACCTTACGCTGTATCTCCCTGTACTCCTGTCTACTCTCTTCAGTCCTCTCAGTGTCCCACTTCTTCTTAGCTAACCTCTTTCTCTGTATACACTCCTGAACTTCCTTGTTCCACCATCGAGTCTCCTTGTCCACTTTCCTCTTTCCAGATGACACACCGAGTACCCTCCTACCTGTCTCCCTGATCACATTAGCTGTAGTTTTCCAACTTCCACCACATCATCCTCGGCTCTGCCTTTGTCCTCTGAGTCTTCCTCACCACCAGAATTATTTTACACACCACCATCCTGTGTTGTCTGGCTACACTCTCCCCTACCAACACTTTACCCTGATCCCTGATCTCTTTCAGATTAGAACATTGACACAGGATGTAGTCCACCTGAGTGCTTCTAACTCCGCTTATATATGTCAAACTTCAGTATGTTCCTGCCTCTTCTGGGAGAACCAGAAGACCAAACCTACCCATCACATTTTCATCACTTCTGTTCCCTTTCCCAAAATGAAATCTGCACCAATCACCACTCTCTCACCTCTGGGGATGCTCTGCATCACTTCATCTAAGTCACTCCAGACTTTCTCCTTCTCTTCTAACTCACATCCTACCTGTGGGACATAACCACTCACAACATTGAACATCACACCTTCAATTTCCAGCTTCAGAATCATCAACCTGTCTGATACTCTAATCACCTCTAGAACATTCCTCACCAACTCCTCTTTCAGGATAACTCCTACTCCATTTCTCCTCCCATTTACACCATGGTAAAACAACATGAACCCTGCTCCTAAGCTTCAAGCCACCTTGCTACCTTTCCACCTGGACACACAGTATATCCACCTTCCTTCTCTTCATCAAGTCAACCATTTCTATAGCCTTCCCTGTCATAGTCCCAACGTTCAGTCCTACATTATTGGCTTTCCTCTTCTCTTTCTGCCTACGAACACACCTTCTTCTTCCCTTTCTTTAACCAACAGTGGGCCAAATTCCACCAGCATCCTGTAGGTCAACAGAACCGGTAGTGGTCATTGTTAACAGGGGCAGCGACCGATTCGGTATGTAAGTCATGATTCACACGTTTGATTTGGCATGTGTTTTAAATCCTTCCTGACACAACCCTCTGCATTTATCCAAACTTGATACTGACACAAGAAGACACTGGATAATAGCATTATATTGTGGTATAGTGTAGTATTGTTACAATAGTAATGCACGTTCATTAATTTTAGAAGAAGGGCGTGGTTAACAATCCATGATTGAAGACGATGTGACCAAAGGAGAAAGTCATGTATGATAGAAGTTTAGTTCACTAAAGTTAAACAAGTAACAGGTACTTGAATGTTTTAAGGCAATGAGTTTAAAATAAGGAGTAAATAAGACTGCTGTTAAAATGAGTGCAACTCAGACATTCAGTGGGTTAGGAAATATCACGTTAGATGGCCCAACTTAAACTTAAAGTTGACCTACACACTGCTCTCTCGACTACGGGAGACACGAACTGCTGCCCTCCATGCCCGCCAAGCTGTCACCCTACAATGGGCTGACCCCCCTGGAGCCCTACCTTGCCCAGGTTGATTTAGCCGCTCTCCATAGGAGATGGATGCAAATAGATGGCCACTCTCCTGACCCTTGCCCTGCAGGGCCCTGCCTTTTAAATGCTTAACAATATGCTCCCAGAAGATCGTTGGGAGCTCCGAGTCATCACCGCCGCACACAACCGACGCTTCAGAAGAGGACCTCCACTGAGCAGAGCTGGGAGCAGCTAGCCAGCCGCTACAAATGAGACGGAGAGAGTTTGGGGGCCTTCACCGCTGACGTGCAGCAATGAGGGACCCCTCATCCTGCTCCCAATCACCCCTCCAAGTAGATGGGACTGTACCTAGACAATGTCATCATGGGGTGGCTTGCTGACATTAAAGTTGACTGCATTTGCTTTGGCCAACTGGGGGGCATGTGTTGACTTACGGGGTTACGCCATCTGTCTCGGTACAAAGACCATACCCCTCAGGTCAGGCCGGAGTGCCACTGGGGGGTCACTGAGATGCCGTGCGAGCTGCACAGCCAAGACCACCGCTCCCGAGCTCGGATACTCGACAGCTCCTCTCCAGCCCAGGTCGGAGAGGAGAGGTGACAGAGATGTACCACCAGCGCATCTCTACGGCTGCTCCCTCCAATGACTGACCAAGAAGTGCCAGCGGCTTTCCAAAGGCTGAAGATGTCCCTCGCAGATGCTCCTGTCCTGGTGTACTCCGAGCCCCTGCAGCCCTTAATTATGGACACTGATGCCAGTGGGATGGCAGTCGGAGCAGTACTCTTCCAGGAAGGAAAGACAGGAAAACGAGTGGTGGCCTACTACAGCTGCAGCCTGAGTCACCCAGAATGCAACCACTGCATCACTAGGCAAGAACTGCTGGCAGTGATCCTGACTGTACGGTAATTCAGTCCCTACCTTCTCAGCACCAGATTCACCTTGAGGACCAACCACGCCTCTGTCACCTGGCTGGTCCACTTCAAGCAGCCCGAGGGCCAGGTGGCAAGGTGGCTGGAGATCGTTCATATGACTACGAGATCCTGCACCAGCTGGGGCGACAGCATGGCTATTCTGACTCACTCTCCCGACATCCCTGCTTTCCGGTTGAGTGCCATTTCTTTCACCGCCAGGAAGAACTGGAGTTGGGGCCATCATCATCAGTGGCTCAGCCAGGTGTCACTATCGGAGAGGGCGAACCTTTCAGCAGAGACCAACTGCAGCAGCATCAAGAGGCAGACCCTGTACTGGCTGAAGTGAGGAGCTGGCTGGAGACTGAGCAACAACCGGACTTGCCAGCCATTTCAGCCAAAGAGCCAGAGTGGGGCAGCCTGGAGCTCTGCGACACTGTCCTCCTACTGGCCGAGCTGATGTCAGGATGCCTTCACAGAGCTCCAGTCCACTGTTGTGATGAGTGCATGGCGCAGAAAGGACCCAATTAATGCTTATAAGGGTCACTGAAACAGTACCTGGTCAGGGCACCCATGGAGAGGGTCCTGGGCCCTTTTCCCGCTACCACGGCTGGCAACCACTACATCCGCCAATGCCATTGATTACTTCACAAAGTGGCCTGATGCATATACGGTCGAGCCACTGTACCCCGACCGCACTTATGTTCGGGAAGGAGCTCTAAACAGCAGTGGCCACAGAGATGGACTACCTCAGGCGGCTTAAGGAGCACCTTAGTGTGGTCCATCAGCTGGCTCGAGGGTCTCGGGTGGACCCTGGGATCTGACAGAAGCAGTCATATGAAGGCTGGTGCCATGGACATAAGGGACAAGGTGGGTATACTGTCCCGTGAGGAAACGTGGGCTCTACACACCTTAAAATTAATATTTATTCAAAGCACCTTTTTATGATTTAATGACAGCACTCAGTCTTCTGGGAGTCTATCAACATGGCACAACTTACCTTAGGGCCATTCAGGTGAAAATCTTGAAAATTCACAGATTTTTGGAAGTGTTCAAAATTTCCTCCACTTTAATTAAAACCCCAGTTCAAGCTGAAGAAAACCAGCCTCAAGGCATAAAGCTGCCACCAGCATGCTTCACTGTGGATATGCCATTTTGGGTATTCTTATGTTAATGCAAAAGACATTTTGCCACAAGCTTTTGTCAGACTTGATGTTTCTCATACAAAAATGCAACATGTAGCTAAGCTTGTATGTTTTTTGTTGTTGTTCTTCTTGTAAGAAAAGGCTTCCATCTTGCCACCATACCCTGTGGGAGATTGATCCAGAATGCTGCCAAGAGGCCTACAGCAACAGGAATTTATGGCAAGTACTGGTTGTGTTTTACATATGACAATGGTTTTCTTCTACTTTTTTCATCAGTTTTGCAGGGCTATCCAATTCTTAGTAAAGTCACTCGAAATGTTTTTATACCCATCTCCTGACTGATACCTACCTTCTCTTTATAAGCTCTTTGCCGACCATGGCTTTTGCTGTACGAGGCAGGTGAGTAAATGTCAGAAACATCCTACTACAATAGCTGAACTTTAATCCATTCCAAGTGACTTTAAATAATAGTTAGTACACACCTGTCATTAATTAAAATGACTGATTAAGCCCAGACAGTTCATTCTAAACACAACCGCACCCTTAATTATAGGAGGATGTGTACACTTATGCAACAAAATCATTTCTAAATAAAGTTATTTTTAATTTTTCTAAACAAACATTCTAATTGAACTGCGCTAGGGCTCATTAAAGGTGGAAACATTTTTGTAGCAACTTATCTTTAAAAAAACATTTATACATGTAGACCTTTATATGCGCGTCATGTTAAGTTAATATAAAAAATATTAAGTGGGCTCACAGAAATCCTGTGCAGTGGTTCAAAATCATCAGTTTTGCTTGTACTAGAGTACTTCTATGGTACAGTATTGGTACCTTTACTAGTAGATGTAAATGACATGAATATTAAAGATCTCTAATATAAGTCTGTTTCTAACAAAATCCCCAGTGTTCCTGCAGGTGAAGTAAATGAATACCGTGGTCAGTGAAAGCCAACATGATCATTTACAGGGTGTGTATGCAACAAGTCTGTTTGGTGTCAGCTTAGGCACAAACCTACAGATCCGAATCCAGAGACACAGCTATTGTATCATGCATCAGTATTCATGCACAGATGCCTCCTAGGGTGCAGCAAACAGAAAGAGAGAGCCTCTATCCCTGTTACAGTGTCTGAGATAATACACTGCAGCCACACACAATGAGAAGAGGATGACACCTATCTTATACGCTTCCCTTGTTCCAACGCACGTACACAGAAAGATCAGATAATAAGAGGTTGTAGCCCAGGGAGCTGAAACCTTTATCCTTGTGCTTTTTTCCGTGTCTTATGCTTATCAAATTTGAATTTGTCGAATTCCTATCAGATGGAACATGGTAGACATGAAGTCTGGAAAGATGATGGATAATTGCGGGCAAATGAAATGTCCAATACAGATATGACCCCGATCAGCCTCATGAGGGTGCAAAAGGCCAGAGTTCACAGAGCACTGCTCCTTCCTCTTGTGTGCCTGTACATTTAGGACTCAACTGTAAAAGGTGGCTTAGATATTTTTAATCAATTATTATTAATTGATTAAAACCACCAGACGGTATTAACGTTGCAGCTGATCAGTGTGTATGTCTAATCAGGTTTTGTTTTTTTAATATAAATGCTTATAAGCAGTAAGAGGAAATTGATTAAAAAGCGATGAAATGACACTGAGTGCTGCAATGTAAATACAGCCTTATATAACTGACACCAATCTGTATCATCTCTCCCACACTGTCTGGTGTCAAACTCTGTTCTCTCCATCCTCCACTGAGCACTGCTCTGTGCTGGTTGTGCATAATTAAAAGGCTG
Source organism: Channa maculata (assembly GCA_020496755.1). Classification (NCBI taxonomy): domain Eukaryota; kingdom Metazoa; phylum Chordata; class Actinopteri; order Anabantiformes; family Channidae; genus Channa; species Channa maculata. The sequence goes on from CM035606.1 coordinate 463,299, forward strand.
CTGAATATGATGTGGCACTTCACAGCTTTGCACACACAAAAAGAAGGAGAAATGGAAATTGTTGCATTGCTTTTCCTTACTTCCGATATTTTGTTTCTTTAATGAGGTGAGGATGCTCAGTCAGCACAGGACACAAGAAACTATTTTAAAAGACAATACATTATTTTTAAAAATGCTTACCATAGAATATGGAGTACAGATTGTACAGCTCCTGAATCTCTCCTGGTAGCACAATTCATTCAAAGTAACTTCTATTTCCACAGTGGTTTTAATTTCTATTTTCAGTTCTTGTCCTACGTGTTACTTTCAATTTCATAGAAACTGCCTCTCACGGAAGATAAAGGTTTTTAAATATGTATAATCTGTAATCTGCATGATAACTCTCGGTTTGTTTTCGTATTAATTTTAAAATCATTTTAATTGTTTTTAAATGTTTTCATGGTCTCGCCCCACAGTATCTGTCTGACCTCCTCATGCCATACACTCCATCACACTCTTAGGTCAACAGATCACTCACATTTAGTCATCCATAAGATGAAGAGGAACGTTCAAGTTGACCAAGCTTTATTAGTTGCTGCCTGGAAATTGTGGAATGAGTTGCCCTTGCACATCAGGCAGGCCAACTCACTTCCTGATTTTAAATCTTATTTTAAAACCCATTTCCTCTTTGGCATTTAATTTTATTACTAGGTGGACTGTTTTTGTAGTTGTTTTTACCTTTGTGTTTCATTAGTTGTCTGTTCCTTTAAATATATTTTATTATGTTTGTGTACAGCACTTTGACCAACTGTCTTTTTTTAAGGTTCTTTATAAATAAAGTTGGATTGGATGGGAATTTCTTTTGCTGGTCCTATGGAGGTAGACATGATGGTAGCACAAACAGGTGTGGAGGATCGAACTTCTGTTGGAGCTTGGGATAGTGCATCTGGTACTGTGTTATATTGTCCTTTCCTATATGCCACAGTGAAATTGAACTGATCTCGTGAGTGCCCAGCTGATAAGCCAAGTGCTGGGTTTTGTAACCACCAAAACACCCACACAAGAGATTCATGGTCTTTCACCACCATGAAAGGCAGGTCCAGATAGGTCCTCCATTTCTCCAAGCCCCAGACAAAAGCCAAACTTTCCAGCTCAGTGGCAGAATACATCCTCTCAGCTGCATTAAGGCTGCAGCTGGCAAATGCAAGGACTTTCTCAGTTTCAAGGTCAGATTTCTGTACTAGAACTGCTCAATGATAGATCTCACTAGCATGTGTATGCACCACAAAAGGTGCATTAAAGATTGGGTGTACCAACACAGGTGGTTTTATCAGAAACTACTTGAGGGTGTCAATTGTGGCCTGGCATGTAGGAGGCCAGAGAAACTTTGCTCTCATTTTCTTCATTCGGATATAACATTAGAAATTTTAATGAGGTCCTGAAAGATGTACTTTTCATGTGCACAGTCAGACCAGTTTCCTGTAGCCATTTGTGTCATTGAGTTCATAATGCAAGGAGGGATACTGAAAAAGGATTTATTAACAAAAAGCCAAACAAACTGAAATTCACTCCAAGAGAAATAAAACCCACTAATAAATAGTCAGCAATAATATTTAAGAAGGGTGTGCACATACAAAAACATCCAAGACTCAATGATAAACCAAAGAGGGCAAAGACACTAAATAGTGTGCACATACACATACAACCAAAAAAACCAAGTAACCAAATACACTCGTACTGGGGTCAGACAGGGATAAATGAACAATTAAATCAAATGCTTAAGACTGATAGGCATAAATTAAATACTAAACAAAAGTGTCTAAACTGAAACCGACTAAAGGTGAACAAACAGAACTAAACCCATGGCTGAACAGAAACAAACAGAACTCACACTGGAAATGGGGATAAAAAAAAACAGACAAATGAAGGACCAAACCTTAGACCAGCACAAGAGTCCAAACAAGAAGAGTGATGTCCAATGGCAGAGTGTGTCACTCTATTGTGTGTCGTTTTAATTTTTGAAGGACCCAAAAAGGAGGAGGGGTTATAGTAAATTAAAGTTTATTTAAACAAAAGGCAACAACAGAAAATCACTCCGTGAGGAGGACGGGAAAACACACACTAACACTCATGACATAAACTAGGTAAAACAGACCGAGAACCTAAGCAGCTGGAGAGAGGGGATTAACTAAATTATAACCACACTGGGAATTGAACTAAGAAACTAGCGAGAAGAACACAGAAAACCTAAACAACAAAACTACACTGAAATAAACGGAAAACCAAACCTCAGACCAAAACTCAAGGAACAGGTGGGCACGAGAGCGAGGTCCAAAGGGGTAATCCACAGGAGAAGGCCAAGTCCAAAGAGGTAATTCGCAGGAGTGTTCTCTGGGGAAACTGGGGCGCAAAGTCCAACGAGGTAATTCACAAGGTAAGTTCTCTAGGGAAGCAGGGAGACGATCTGGCAGTGAGCAGTGGGGAAAGCTGGGTATAAATAAACTGGGGAACAGGTGAAACCAATTAGAACAAAACGAGGAAGGTAAAGACACTAAACAGACTCACAGGAAGGGACACAGGAGAAGCAACAAAATAAAATCCAAAAACAGGAAATCAAAACCAGGTACTGTGACAGAGTGTCTCCAGGGGGGTGAACAGAGTACAAGTTGAGCAAAACAGACGAAATGGCGAACTGGGTTTAAATAAACTGGGGACGTCTTTGAAATCGACCTCCAAGGTTTTCTGCAGAGTATTCTTGCCTGCCTGCCATATTCAATTCTTTGAATGTGGTGGCTCTAAGGCACTTATCCTCTTTTTGTAGGCACCAGCCATTTTTTTTATGTGCTGAAGTGTTGAGTGGAACAAGTGGCTGACACAGCTCTGGCTACACATCCACATCCAGTAATGAACACGTAGTCACTTTTGTTGGTTGTAATTGGTCATTGTCCTGTTCCTCTTCAGGGGTGGTGGTATCTCCCAAACACTTCCAGCTGGTTTTGTTCAGATGCTATTTTCCATTGATGAGATCAGATGGTAGTTTAAAGGTGTGAATTAGAATTTATGTCAGCGCACTGATTGTTGCCAGGTTTTGTCGATTATTGAATGTGCGGTGCCATTTTGTAACTGGCTTGACCATAAAAAAAGCCGTGCCAGTCAGAATCACATCTGACAAAATATTAAATGATAATTTTAAGAGGTTAACCTGCACAACAACAAAGCAAAAATCAAAAAACGACGCATCAAATTTTGCAAGAAAAAAATAGACCCAGATTGTTTGCGTAACTGAGGTGCTCAGAGAAACTGTGTTTACATGCATTGAAGTAACCTGGTTATAGAAAATCCACATAGTAACGTGAGTAACCTGATTTCTCCTCCACCTTGGACTTGTTTTAGAAGCCTTGCGCACAGCTTTTAACGGAATAATGAAGGAAATGCTGCTTTGTGACTTTTCGCTCTGTCTGCCTGTGTGTGTTCGTGTGGTAGCACAGTCACATGCAGCTGATCCACAGCAGTCTGGATGTTAAAAATACATAGTATTTTAGTGACTTATTTAAACTGCTACAAGACATTTTGTGTAAACTGACCTGAGGCAGACTTTGATTTAAAAATGAGGCACCCTGTTATCTTGCTAATGATCTCTTCTTTCATTCAGCCTTTCACTCAGCTGCGTGAAGCTTACTGTCTGCAGCTTTTGGTTAAGAATATGCACAGTTGGAGGAGCTGACTAGAAATCTGGTTATGTGTTTACATGGCAGAGTTATCAGCATTCCCTGACAAAATCTACCTGGTGAGACCAGGTTTCCCTAATCCCCTACCCCAAATTCGGAAACCAATGATTATCTAATACAGCTGACTAATATATTTCTAACTTGTTTGAAATAAGAAAATAATTGGATTGTATTTAAGCTTCTTAGCAATCTTACCATAAAATGTAATGTTGGAAATGGATCTATATATACTGGGTGATGATAGAATTGATTTATTTATTTTTTGCTTGTCAAGCAAAATATGCTTTATGACAAACACAGTTGCAAAAAGTGATTCATAATGGCAGGACACGCAATTTAATATTTTCTTGCTTTTTAAGTGAGGTGCAGACAAGTGTGGGTCTCAAAGTAAATCTATTGAAATCAAAACAACACATCCAAATGCTTTTGATCGCCTTGCCTTCATCGGGGACCATGCACAGATTATGAGAAAATGGGCCTCTGGGCTTAGACCCCCACCACAGCTCTCTAGCATAGATCCTACAGACTGAAAGAGCCATAAAACAGCTGCAAATAAAGCTGCCATGTGGTCATGTAATTTCATTTTTTGTCATTTGTCATCATCACATGTCCCTTATTGCTATCATTTTGTGTCTGTGTGAGGTTTTCATTTGTCTTCTGCCTCTCTCTGTCATTCTGTCTCTCCTTTGGCAATTTTAAAACTTCTGTTGTCATTTTAAAACTCACCTTGCTCTTAGCCTCTGGCCAAAGGGCCCCCTGTCCTCTTTAGCCTCTTGGCCTTTGCTTGCTGAAATCGACGGCTGTGATCCGGGCAGAGATGTGCAGTACAAAGATTCATCTTGTGAACTCATGTATTGCATTCATTTGTTTCTACAGAGCTGGTGAAGTAGTTGTAAATGTGGCCTGAATTTTGAGTCTCCCGCAACACAGACTCACCACTATAATTGTATGTTGCTAAAAGCATAATTAGGATACAGCATAATACATTAGTACAATATACTGCTGTATATTAATATTTATAGGTTATTTTATACTTGTTTTTACCTCCCAGAGAAAACATTTTTTCTCCAGAATGCCAGCTTACATTCTCCTCTCAGCTCACCAAACAGTTAAAAGCAGGTGAGACTATTGGATGTGGGGATATCAGTATTTTAATAATAAAAGCTTTTGTAATTGTTATTAGACATTTGCAGCTTGCGTGTGTGGGTAGGGTTCATCTAACTGGGTGGAGACTTTTCTATAATCATCTACAGTGATTGTATAACACTGGCACACATCTGTCTCCAGTCAGTGGAAATTATAGTGAGCTGATGATACAGGCTGCAGAATATATGTAATAATGTTTCTCAACTCATTAAAAGTGCCTTAGTGCCCATCTCCACATAATGAACCACGACCGAAAAGGGTTTTTCTAGCTGTAGTGTATAATGTGCAAAGCAGCTTGGTAGCGTACCTGAATTAATGGCTGTTTTAATAAAGAAAACTTCGCTGTGTTCTACAGGACACAATAGATGGGAAAAGAAAAGCCCATTTTATTCATTCAAACTCCCCCATGTCTGCTGTCATCTCCCTGCTCTCTGCTATGCTAAATGACTGCCTCTCCAAAAGGGTCATTTATGCTAATGTTGTCATTTATCTGCACAAGGAAAGGGCAAAGCATGTGAAAACAATAACCTGGCTGTTGTTGAGATCCTTCTCACGCTGCTGCAGCTGTAAGACGGAAGGTAACACAAAGAATTGGTGGCACACACTTCTCTTCAACAACCTTATTATGTCTCAAGCACCTATTATGGGGATAAAGACACTAATGTGAATCACATATCACAAGTGGAAGGTGAAGGCAAGGAGCATGGTGGTGGTGGGGGGGGGGTGTACAAGAAGAGAAGGGGGTATTCAATGTGGACAATTTTCAAACTGACTGTTTCTTCAATAATAAAGATTTCCATGAAAACTGTTATAGTAGGTACTGATCCTGAAAGGGCTGCAGTGTTGCCTCATGTCACCTTGACCAAGGACAAAAAAGTGCACTTGAATACACTGCCAATGTCCAACAAGCACATACTGTACCTTCTGAGCCTGCATGAGATGAAACAACTGTAAAGTCACAGTCCTATGTTCAACTGTCCTCTTGGGACTAGAACCACCTCCAGAAATGCAAACTTTGGCACATTTGTTTGCTTTTTTCTTCTTGTGCATTGATTTGCTGAATCTGAATCATCTCTTTCATTAAACATGCTGAATCAGCTGAAAAGATGTCCAACTAGTCCAAACGGTGCCGGACAAAGATGCTCACCAACAGCACCAACTCAAGTAGAACTGTACTACTTCTGCAGATATTTACATAAATAAATCAAATAGTTGACTTAATGATTGTGCTAGATGAAAAGTTAAAGAATCAGAATAACTTAATACAGCTGAACACTCCTATTGAAGCTAAGTCTTCATCTTAAATTGTGTTTTGACTATAGAATGGGTTATTGGGTACATAAGGTCTGATGTGGCTCAAAACCTGCTGGGTGCCATGACAGCTAGTTCAGCCATTTCCCTCAAACATATATGAATCTCATCATGGTGATAAAGGGGAATCAGGGGATAACCAGTAGTCTTGATGCTCAAAGGCCATTAATGTGTCCACTACATCTCATGATAGTCCACACAGAACAGAAGTACTGTCAAGATATTTCAGTCTGGATAAAAGTGGGCCTGCTTACACCAACAGACAGACTCCCTACAGACATTGCATGTATGTACTGTTGGACTATAAGCACCCAACAGGAACACAAAAGGCATGGTGGGAATGGTTTACTGGTGATGGGGCGAAAATTGGAGGTGCACCTTACAAACACCTTCTAACCTTTTTCCTCGAAGCTTTCTCAACGTTTCCAACTACAGGCTGCAAGATCAAGATGTGCTTTAATGTTCCCTATGGGAAATTTGTCTTGGAATTTGTTCTCCTCAGTGGATTAAGTGATAAGGAAATGTTAAATGTTTGAACATTTGAACAGTGATCTATTCATGTTCATGTGTTGTACTGCGCATCACATCAGTAAGTCAGGCACTGATTTTCTCTATTTAGATTGAATTTTTGTATTGTTTCCGAAAAGATGAGCTGATCAGCATGCATGCTGGCAAAACAGCGCTGTGGCTCAGTGCCAGGGAAAGTTATTCATCTGTATGATGCAGGCTCATATTATTCATTACACTAGCTCAAATATGTGTGTGTGTGTGTGTGTGTCTCTTTTGTCTCCTCACAGCCTCATGTGTCTTCACAACACCCAGCATGGCAGCAGCTCTATTTTCCCATTTTCTCTATATGTGTACACCTTGGAAATCCATGCACTTGATTACAAATGCGATTAGAGACGCTGAAAGATGACATTTGCAAATTAAAAAGCCAACAAGGCGTCTCTCTTACAATGCCACTGTAAACACAAATTATCACATCACTGCATACTACAGTAGCTGTGCTGGAGTGTAGTAACTGATATAGCTTTACTTCAATGAGGCAGTCATCTAAAAATCTACCGTGTTATCATGTGGAGCTTAGATTTGTACAGGGAGAAAATGTTATTGCAACTTGCTGTATATGGGCTGTGCAGCCACAGACAATTGGGAGCAGCAATGACCCCATATACGTAGTGATAATATGCTACTTATATGAGCGTCACATGTGAGTTCGTTTAGAGAGCGTCTGCACACATGTCTCTCCACATTGCAGAAAAAGACATTTTTAAAAAGTCAGTAAAGAGAAATTTCCCAGCTGGAGAGCACCAACCCCTGGTTCAGCCTTGCAGGCCAAGTGTAGTGGTCAGTTAGTCTGTATCACTTAATTTACTTTCAACAACGTGTATGTCACATAAATATGTTAAAGCCTTATTTTGCTCGTAATGCTGTTACTGCTTTGTCCTTCGCCGCACCCTCTGCTGTGTCCATTATTGTAGTTGTCCCACCCGCCCAGTATTATTGAGAGTGATGGCCTCCACCTCAGTGACCACGAACCCTGCTCTCGTCTCCAAAAGTCAGAGATTCTTAAGGCTTTAGAAGCTCATTTGTGCCATTTAGACAAGTCAGCTACGAGCGATGTTATGCAGCTGATTCAAAATAATCTTGGTCTTTTTTCAGATACACCATCCCGCACCAGCCGCAGGTGGTAGTCACAGATTGGGCCATTTGAATCTTTCTCCATTCTCAGTAGCTCTCCCCTTTCACCTCTGCCACTCCCAACCAACCCAGCATCCTGTTTGGACTCAGCTTTATTTTACTAATTTTTCTCCTGTCTTGGGTTAGGAGTTAGGTTGCACATCCTGGCATTTTTCTGTGTATTTGTGTGGTTTGATTAAGTAAGGTAGGATTTGTGCTAAAGTTGTTGTTCGTTGTTTTGGGCACTGCTCACATCTGAGGCAAATAAATTGCTATCATTTGGACCACTTGGTCTGGTTTTTGCTTGGGAATGGAAAGAGTGGTGGCGCACATTGTGTTATGTCTAGATTCCCCTAGACCAGGGACATAACAGCAAGGCAAACGGAAGATTCCCTTACCTTGAATCTGGCCAAGTGTGACTTTGGCAGAGCCACAGTGACATACTTAGGGAAGAGGTGGGCCAAGAACAGGTGCATGTGCTCACTGCAAATGTCCAAACCATCTTGGATTATCCTGTACTTAAACCAGATGTGAGCTCCACCAGTTTCTGGGCATGGCTGGCTACTATAGAGGCTACTATGTTGTTGCTCCCCTTACCAGTCTCACTAGTGTCACCAAACCTGTTGTCTGGTCTTGTGCGTGTGAAAATGCTTTTCAGTCTGTCAAGGTTCTCTCATGCAGCACAGCTGTTTTAGCAGCACCTAATTTTGCCTGCCCCTTTAAATTGGAGGTAGATGCAAGCGCCAGTGGTGCCGGTGCAGTACTGCTCAAGAGGATGAGCAGGCCGTCGATGATCCCATCTGTCACTTCTCCAGGAAGTTCAATTAACAGCAGTTAAAATACAGCACCATTACAAGGGAGCCCTCTCGTTACTTCTAGCCCTCCAACACTTTGAGGTTTATGTTGGCTTCAGCTCATTACCAGTTGCTGTATTTACTGATCACAACCCTCTTGTGTTCTTAGGACGAATGCAAAACTCTAATCAGAGATTAATGAGGTGGTCCTTGCTCGTACAGGATTTTAATCTTGAAATCCATCACACAAAAGGAACAGAAAATGTTTTTGCTGATGCTTTGTCACATGTGTCTACCTGTTCCTAATTATCAGACATTCAAGATGGAGAGTCTGATTTTTTTTCTTTTTTTTTAGGAAGTGGGGTGTTATGACCCTGGCCATATGTGATGTAGGAGTTTTCTTTCTACTGGTTTCTCTTGTTTTCACATTAGGGAGTTATGGTTAGTGACTGTCTTTTTGTTTGTTTGTTTCTTCCTAGAGGCTGGATAGCACTTTCTTTAGGAAATGGATTCTTTAGTTTGTCGTTTTGGCCTTGGTTCCCCTGAGTTACAGTGCTACAGTTTTTAATTACATTTTCTTAGTTGTAGAAGTAAAATGTCACACTTAATTGCAAATGTTTAGATTCTGGACTTTGGCCTTATTTATCCTTGTATGTTGCACCAGAATATTCCCTTTCACCCAACTCGAATAGTAGATATTGATACCCATAAATTCCCTGAAAGGGTGGAGGATAGCAAGGAGATGTGGGCTTACTCAACCTACATCACATTCTGGGACCAGGAGGACAGTTCCTGGGAGCAAAGGGTATGAGCAAGACAAAAGTAAAAAAGGAAAAAAGGAAAAAAGGAAAAACTGATGAGAATGAGTATAATGTACAGAGTAATTTCTGCCAATAGTTAATTTGTACTACAGCCAGTAAACTTATCATAACAATTTCTTTCTAAGTTAACTAAAGTTTTAGAAGTAAACCTACTTGCACTGGTTAAATAAGGTTACTTAGAATTTGACATGTAGTTTACTTTAAAACAGTAAATTAACTTTCCTGGTAAAGCTGATTTCTTAACTGTCATGTAAACAGGAAAGCTGGTTTCTGAACTCAGGGTAGGGGATTAGAGAAACCTGGTTTCCTGCTGATATCTTTGCCATGTATACACATAACTGTGCATGTGCAGAACAAAACAGACATTTTGGATCAGCTTAGTGAAAGAATGAAAATAGAGATCATTAGCAGAAAGTTTCATTAACACAAAGAGTCTCAAAAATCTAAATAAGTCACTTTCCCCAACTGCTTTTAAAAATTCAGACAGTTCCTGTTGTGGATCAACTGTGTGTGTCCCCTCATTTTCTCCTTTCTCTCCCCCTGCATTTTCTGTCACTATATAGTTAAAACCTGTGCACTAGGCTTCTAAAATAAATAAGGTGGAGGAGCAATCAGGTTACTCTTGTGTTGCATGTATATGCTGATTTCCAGAAACCAGGTTAAGTGCATGTAAGCACAATCACAGAGTACATGTATATTGTGTTTTTTCTATAGTGTATATCCTGATGGAAATTACCATTTGTTTATTACTCTCCAAATTAATATAAATGTATTTAAGCTTTAGCTGAACACTTAGTGATGGAGCACAGTGATCAGTGGGTTTTGGCTTGTCCCTTCAGGGATCACCACAGCCACCAAGGGTCCTGGGTAAGGCCAAGCCTGGTGGGGTGGGATTCAAATCGACGACCTTCTGCATCCCAACCCAATGCTCTACCACTGAGCCATCAGGCCCCCTAGTTTAATGATGGAGGACAGAAAAGATGACAAATCAACTGAGATGTACAAATCCTGAGAAGTCAGGACGACAGATGTTGGGATAAATCCACTTTGGTTCTTTAACATTCTGCTACTTTGTCTCAGTGGTACAGCATTGGGTTGGAATGCAGAAGGCAGCAGGTTCAAATCCCACCCCACCAGGTGTTGCCTCACCCAGCCACCAAGGGCAACCTTGGTGCCGGTCCCAAACCTGGACAAAAAATGGCAGGGTTGCGGCAGGAAGGGCATCTGCCATTAAAACACATTCCAAATCAACATGAGGAACATGTTCCGCTGTGGCGACCCCTGAAGGGACAAGCTGAAACCCTTTGATCTTTACTTTGGACATTGTTCTAGTTTAAGTCTACCTGTGTTGAAATTGTGTCCTGTGAAAGTCTTTGGTTTCAACCCTCTCTCATGACCACCTTAGCTAATTGGATTATTTTACAAAGTAACCTGCTTAAATCCAAACAAGATGACAAGCACAGTGTTTATACCTCAACTCTTTCCACTTTGTCAAAAGCAATTACCATCCTAGAGTCTTTGTTCCACATCTGTATAGCCCATCCTCTGATGGCACTATCGTCACTCCATCGATTTCTTTGTGTATTTGCCAGCAGGTTGTATGTGTCTTTTTTATTTTTGGAATCCAGAAGATTGTGGTTTGTGGATGTAGAAGTGGATGTTAAATTGGACTGACTGGAGTGGGTCAGGTGAGGACAGTGGCCTGCACTGGAGGCTAATTAGACCCCAGAAAAGATGATGATTTGCAAAACACACAGGATCTCTCATTAAGTGCAGTCTGAAAGCTCAGTGGAAGTAAAACAATCATATAACGTTTCCTCTGAGGACTGAATTGACTTTCAGAGCACTGACATGGTGCTCGTTGCTCTTTCTTTAGTTGGTCTATTGTCACAACCTAGACAAATTTCTCCATTTCCACCTTAGTGAAGTCTGAAACACCAAATCCAAACCGTTTTGGATTTGTAGACAACTACTATGTTAATGTATGTCATACTTTGGTCAATATTAGCTAATCGAATACTGTATTTTTCTGCAGGTGCAGTGCCAGCATTAAAGCACACTGAGCACTAACTAACTAGCAGGAGTTAGTTTAAATGATACATTCATGCTGTGAAGCAGAATCTTTCAGTTCTGAAAGTTGATGCAATGAAAATAATGTTATTCTCAGTAGCACTATCACATACATGTTATAAAGTATTGGTCCCCCGCTCACTTCAATGCCCGTTAACTCAGAGGTTCCAGTGCATCATACTGCATGTTGCACTAGTGACAGGTTGTCGTTTGTAATGTTTGGTTGCCAAGCTTCAAGGTTTTTAGTTAATATGAGCCTGTCAGGCAGCTGACAGCAGACAGAGGAGTGTATGAGAGTGTGTGTGTTGCAAACGAACACACAGAGCAACTTTTCACTAAGACTGTGAATTATGAAGTGGTTTTGGTTTTGTTTGTGCATCTCCACATTTGTTTTGAACTGAATTCAAAACTGAGCTCAGTGCGCAGTTGGTGACACAAGATGAAGACGGAAGCCCTCTTCCTGCCGGAGTCCCGCTGGGTGGAGTGACTGCTGAAAGCAAGAGGAGCTCATTGGGAGGGGGGTCAGACTAGGCCTGCATCCTTTTATGGGGTTGCTGAGAAAGTTTTTTTTTCCAGGACTACTTGTGCAGTTATTCTGGCACTAAATCCTGATTACATGCTTGATGAACAAACCAGCTGACCCAATGACTGCTTTGTGGGCATCAGCAGAAAACAAAAAAATAAATAAAAGAATCAATGTCAAGTGCCAAATGGAGAGCAGTTTTACCATGAACCCTTCTGCACAACTTGTGGCATCCGTTAAACAGCAGGAAAACAGTGGTTAGAAAAGTAAATATGTGAGAGGTTTCTGGATAAGAATAATCTGTTGTGCATTACTGATTAAAACGACATTAAAGCAAAGCCAGAGAAGTGTGTTTCTGGTTTGTGTCGTAGTGTTGTCTTTGATTTGTTTCCAAGCACATGGAGATGCACATCGCTGTACGCTGTGTCTCCCATCAGACTGTGGAACTCTACATTTAATCTACAACTCTTATGTGTCCTTATTTATTAATGGCAATATGTGCTGCACTGGCCCAAGTTCAGCACAGGATTCATATTGAACCTGCACAATCAGTCAGAGGGAAACTAAAACATTTCACTCAAACTGTCTTTAAAGCATCAGCATAGTCTCTTGGGACTGAAGGTGGGCACATGTGTAATTTCTGTACAGCCAGTTCTGAGTGTGATTAGGTCGTGATAACTGGCCAGACGTAGTTGGTCCCAGTCACTGAGGCTGACACTACATTAGCTACAGCTTTACCGGAATGTAGTGTAGGTATATAAAGTTATTTTACTTTTTCATTTCCTTTGTGTGCTCTATTGTCGGCATTGTCCTCTGCTTTGTTGGATTTGTTCTTTTTGAATGCACTAAATATTAAGTTAAGAAGTCCAGCTTCCTGGTTGCCTCTATATCCAATCACACTTTGTCTACGTCCTGAATGTCCACTTGTTCCCGACCAGTCCTTAAGTTTGTGGTCGTCAGGTGTGTGCCACAGTTGGGCAGACTGTCCCAAATTTCTCTGATAGCTGGTCTCTGGTCAATGAAACTGTCTTTATGAGTGAACTGTCCAGTCTTTGACAGTTGCTAGTCTTCCACAGTGGTGGGTAAAGTACTCAAGTAAAAGTACAAATAAACAGTCAATAATATACTCTAGTAAAAGTATAAGTACCCACTGAAATTTCAAATTAATTAAGTTAAATGATTAAGTACATCAAAAAAAAAAACATTTTTAAACTTTTAAATAGAAGGAAAAAATGTTTTTTTATGAAATGTGTAAAGTGATGTGATCTGAACAGAACTTTCATTAGAAATGTAGTGGAGTAAAATGTAGAGATATCGGCTCTTAGATAAACAGTAGTGGAGTAAAAGTAGCCATATTTAAATCTACGTAAGTAAAGTACAGATACGTGAAAAATGTACTTAAGTACAGTAACAAAGTACTTGTTTCCACCACTGTCCTTGTGTATCCCCAGCTTTTGTCAGACACCCAGTATAACAAAAGTGCCTAACTGGTTGCTAAGGACTCTTACACTTACAAAGTCTTTACACTTGACTTTCAATTAGCCCCAATTTGTATGTAATCAGTTATAAGGGTCACAAGACACATTTCTGCAGGTTTAAATCCAAACTCTGAACACTCTTTCAACAGGTCTACAAAATCTTATCATCAAAATACCAGCTTTACATTTTCCTAAATCTATCTTTTTGGCAGTTTAGCAGATGCAGGATGCAGCTCACAGATCAACAGCTAGTCAAAAATAGGACAGTTAAAAGAGCAGCAAGTACAGTTTTGGCTATAAGGCTATATATATATATATATATATATATATATATATATATATATATATATAATATATATGGTGTTTCTGGGGAGAATTTGGCAACTTTTAGCTGCTGTAGTATATATTACAGCCACCAGAGTGACATTTGGTGATTTAATTTAGAGTCAAAGTAGTATGAGTCATGAGTCCAGGGTGGTGGTTGGGTGACAACATAGGTCACTGATGCGAAACACAAATTAGTGTTGTTACTTTAGTCAATGATGTTTGTGTATTTTAACCCATAAAATCAGAAATGTGTGTCTTTTGAGCCTAAACCGAACAAAATTGCAGTGCATACTGTCATGTGATAAAGACCTACTGAGCCCAGATCTATGCTTGCAAGACAACCATGGATTTGCACAATAACATCTGGAGTGTGTTTAGAGCCCATCTCTGTTATTTTGAAACCCTCTGGACTTCCCCTAACCCCTAGGACCTGCTCATACACGGCAGCTGGTGAAGCTCCTCTTTGAATCAGTGTTTTGGGAAAATACAGTGAGAACTTTACATACAATAAACTTTTCAAACTCGATGAGCTCAGTTGCATTTTGATTGTGCTGTTTGGAGAACAGACCATTCACACGTAGTTTGACAGTTCATTACTTTTGAATAACTTACCTGAATAATAAGCTATGAAGGAACAAAGTCAATTTCATGGCCAATGGTCCGTGAACTTGAGCTATAAATACTAAATGCACCATTGAATGATGAAGTCATAGTATCAACGTGCAGACAGTTTGAGTCTAGATACAATATCTCCAACATCACTGCTGAGTGTCTGGTCTCCTACGTCCATCTGGAGAGAGGCCTGAGGCTTCATGTCAGCTCTCAAAGCCACAATTACATTACAGCCAGAGAGAAATGTCACACAATGATATTTGGTTTTCAAGTTTACCTTAATTGGCTTGGAAAAAATCATATTAATGACCAATGATAGCAGCACTTTTTATTATGTTTTACCAGGTTATAGTGTAATTTCCTGTCAATCTAAATAAATAAATCATGTTATCAAGCACACACGAAAATACAGAGTGTTTTGGGGAAAAGCATTGGGTGTTGAAGTGCAGAACCAGGAATGAATGGGCATTAATGTGTTTATGGCCCATTTGTGTGTTGCAACATTTGTCTTTTTACGTCTGTGTGCCGATGTTCTTGGAGAAATTCTCGCAGTTGGACTGGATCTGTGTATTTTAGTGCAGTAACAAATGAACTTTTAACGCTTAACAAAGCAGTCTATGCCACTGTCTTTGGCATGTCTGTACAAAGATTCACCTTGGGTGGTAAATTTTTATCCACCAACACGCCTTTTGCTACAAGGGTTTAATTTCTCAGGTTGTCAGCATTTCGTCTGGAAACAGCTACTAATGATATAAAGGGTACATATACAGAAAAGAATTAAACTGAAGAAGAAGGCAGTTTACCAGTCGTGGAAGTACTTTTACTTACTTATAAACTGTATCTAAGTAATTATTTTAAGGTACCTAAACTTTACATAAGTCATTACAGTATTTCTTAAAAGGTGATCAAAAGATCAACGGCTTGTCCCTTCAGGGTTCGACACGGCGGAACATGTTCCGAACAATGTTTTGGCATGAGTTTTTACGCTGGATGCCTTTCCTGCTGCAACCCTCCCATTTTATCTGGGCTCGGGACCAGCACCAAGGTGGCCCTTTCTGGCTGGGCAGCACCACACCTGGTGGGGTGGGATTTGAACCATGGCCTTCTGCATCCCAACCCAATGCTCTACCACTGAGGCACCAGGCCCCCTTATTTCTTAAAGATGATGATGTGTTGCTTTTCTTTCTAACTATTTCATTTAATACTTTTGAGGTTTGGACTATTGATTGGAAAAAAGTGTGAATGTTTCACTATGATCTCACTATTTTCAGATATTTTGTACAATAAACTAAACAATCAAAGAATAATCTTTCTTTATTCAGAATAAATTTGCTAATCTGTTGCTTATAGATTATTAGCTACCAATTTCAAACCAAATCTCAACCAAACAACCAGAGCACATTTTCATCCCCATGAGACAAAGTGGCTTTGGGCAGAATTGTCTCTACTCTTAAGGTTGGGGACTCACTACAGGATAATTTAGCCCATTTTGTGCCCGATTTCCATCAGGGCGTTGATCTTGACTCAGGCTTGGTCAGAACTGATTATAGGCTTAAATGATGTTGCAGTCTTACAAAACATTATCACTCCCAGACAATTAGAAGCATGTTGCCATACAAAGCTGATGAAGAAGCAACTGGGAGCCAGAGCAGTGAACAGAGGAAAACTGTCTGCTGAAAATAGATTCAATGCACTTTTAAATAATGAACACAGATACATACTCTGATCAATTTAATGTAAGATCTAGCTGTAAATGTGTCTTTCTAGTCTTTCTAGTTCCAGTCACACTTTCACAAAGCACCAGTGAGGTGACTGGGGAATTGGAGTTTTCACGGCTGGCCTGGCAGACAATTTTTAAGAAACTTGGTGATTTTACTAACCTTTTTTTTTCAAATAGCTTCATAGAAAACAATTTGATGTGGTGCTAACAACCGCCTTGTCATTTCGGAGGCTGATTAAAAGTTCCTTTGGACCCAAAAACCACTCAAGCAGATGCTGCTCACTTTCAGTTCCCATTGTCTGAGTGCTTTAATTTGATACTATCAACATAACAGAGACAAAAGCTGTTTTATTTTTCAGCCTTCAAATTCTCATCCCAAACCCTGGCACTTAATTCTTCCACTCTCTGCAGTCGTGCAGTCCATCCCGACGGTTGATCAAATGTTCTGGAAACAGATTGAAAGAGACCAATTAGTTAAAGGACACTGATCTTAAATGTTGCCTTCCAGCTACCAATTACTTCACAGAGTGGCTGCTTTGCCTGGATTACTTCTTGTTACCATGTGAGGTGGCAGCTCAAGCTGACAGAGGTTAAAACAGGCGCACTTTTATCCAGGCCTTAATAAAACCACGTGAGTTACAAACAGGGTGAATGCAGGTTTCAGCTCCAACATCAGGCACATAGGCAGACCGGATGCACTGGTAATAAATATGCCACTGAGGGCTATTTACACTAAGGATTACTTCTAAAATGAGCCACCATACTCCAAATAGTGAGTATACACCATCCTGCTTCAAAGATAGTTAGTGGTGTTTATGGTAATAGGATGTGTGTAGGACTCACTGATATGTTTATAAATGCCATGACTATTAATCTTTAATTTCCTCCCATTATCTTCTTCTGACACCTGTTATTATGAGGCAAACTGCAATTGTTGCTACAGAAGGAAATAAAATGAGAAGGAAGTAAAATTAAAACTTTAATTATTAAAAATGGATTTGATCAATGATCATTTTTTAATCTCAGTCAACTATGTGACTGGAAAGTTGCAAAGTTGTAGATAAAAGTTGTTGATCTTAAGATAAAAATGTTTTTAAACAATTACCATTTGAAATGGTTTTTATAAATATGTATCTATAAATATACATACGGGTGATTAAATCAGGCAAAAAGTACAAAACGTTGTTCTAAATTTTAAGTACAAGTACTCCACTAAAAAACAAAGTATTTTACACTGTAATCAAATTTAATGTTGTTGATGGACAGTTCATATTTATTTGACAAAATAAATATGATTAAATGGAATTCTAAAATGGAATATGGAAAACTTGCTTTAACTATCTCTTGAATATGAATAAAAAAACACTCAGTTGGAATTTTGATTTTTCCATCTATTACAATATTCAAACAGATTTGATGATCAAATATTTGTTTCACTTCCGTCAACTCTCACCTGTTGCCTGGAGGACATTAAGGCATGGATGACAGAGAACTTCCTTCAGCTAAACAGCATCAAAACCGAAGCCCTTCTAGTTGGAACCACTCATCAGCTTCATTCCTCACCCATTAATTGTATCTCCTTTTCTGGTCACACCATTACCCTCTCCAACTCTGTTAGCAACCTGGGGGTCAAGTTCGACCACCTGTCATTCGAAACACATGTCCAACACCTCTGCAAAATTGCATTTTTTCATCTGAGAAACATAGCCAAACTCCGCCCCTTTCTGTCCCTCTGTGACACTGAAAGGCTGGTCCACGCTTTTGTCTCCTCCAGGCTGGACTACTGCAATGCACTTCTCATTGGAATCCCCGGCAGGAGCCTTCAAAAGCTCCAATATGTTCAAAACAGCGCCGCCAGGATCCTTATGAGAGTGCGGAAACACCAACACATCACTCCTGTCCTCCGGACACTTCACTGGCTTCCCATCCACCTTCGCATTGATTATAAAGTCTGTCTACTCACCCACCAGTGCATCCATGGAAATGCCCCACAGTATCTAAAGGAACTCCTCACACTGCACTCTACAACTAGACACCTCCGTTCCACCAACACCTATTGCCTCTACCCCCCCAGACCCAAACTCCATACAATGGGGACCGAGCTTTCTCAGCAGCTGCTCCACGGCTCTGGAACGCTCTACCTGAGAACCTGAGGGCACCACAGACTGTGGACTGTTTCAAAAAACAGTTAAAGACTTTTTTGTTTAGAAAAGCACTTTAAAGTGATCATTTTAAAATGATCATTACTTTTTACTTTAATGCTGTGCTATGTTTTATATGTTTTTAGGCTTTACATGTTTTATGTTTTATTCCTGGTCTTAATCCGCTTGTGTAGCACTTTGAGATTTGTTAGCAAATGTAAAGTGCTTTATAAATAAAATGAATTATTATTATTATTATTATTTTAGGTTTTTATATTGTAAAAAATAGCTTTTCTGAAACCTACACTGTGCACTGTCCCTGAATGTATCATGAACACAGCATGCATTATGCTGTATTAACAATAAACCTGTGGACAAATGCCAAGGGTAGGTCCACTTATGGCAAGAGGAGAGGAAATGCCCATCGCAGCTACCGTCCAGAGTTGAAGGGAATTGTCCAGTGGGAAATTTAAGAATGAGCATAAACAGTCGCACAAACATTCAGCAGATCGTGTTTTCAACTTCATTTTCCTTTTGAGATAAAGCTACTTCTCTTCCGTTTTTAATGTCAGCATGTAGAACATTTTTGTTTCTATTACACCTGCATCTATTTAATGTAACCGCAAGGGGGCACAAGCCAGTGTCTTCTTGTGCCAGTCCCAAGTCTGGATAAATGCAGAGGGTTGTGGCAGGAAGGGCATCCGACGTAAAACACATGCCAAATCAAACATGCGAATCGTGACAATGACTTCCATACCGGATCGGTTGGGGCCCGGGTTAAGGACGACCGCCACCATTGCTGTTGACCTACAGGGTACCGGTGGAAATTGGACTACTGTTGGTTGAAGACGAAGAAGGAGAGGAGGAAGGTGTGTTCGTAGGCAGAGAGAGAAGAGGAAAGCTAAGAATGTAGGACTGACAGTAGGGACTTTGAATGTTGGTACTATGACAGGGAAGGTTAGAGAGTTGATTGACATGATGCAGAGAAGGAAGGTGGACATACTGTGTGTCCAGGAGACCAGGTGGAAAGGTAGCAAGACTAGAAGCTTAGGAGCAGGGTTTAAGTTGTTCTACCATGGGTCAGATAGGAGGAGAAATGGAGTAGGAGTTATCCTGAAAGAGGAGTTTGTGAGGAATGTTCTAGAGGTGAAAATAGTATCAGACAGGTTGATGAGTCTGAAGATGGAAGTTGAAGGGGTGATGTTCAATGTTGTGAGTGGTTATGCCCCACAGGTAGGATGTCAGTTAGAAGAGAAGGAGAAATTCTGGAGTGAGTGAGATAAAGTGATGCAGAGCATCCCCACAGGTGAGAGAGTGGTCATTGGTGCAGATTTCAATGGGCATGTAGGTGAAGGGAACAGAGGTGATGAGACTGTTATGGGCAGGTTTTGGTCTTCAGGACAGGAACGCAGAAGGACAGATGGTGGTAGACTTTGCAAAGAGGATGGAAATGGCTGTAGTGAACACTTTCTTCCAGAAGAGGCGGGAACATAGGGTGACGTACAAGAGCGGAGGTAGAAACACTCAGGTGGACGACATCTTGTGTAGACGTTGTAATCTGAAAGAGATCAGTGACTGTAAAGTATTGGTAGGGGAGAGTGTAGCCAGACAACACAGGATGGTGGTGTGTAAAATGATGCTGGTGGTGAGGAACATGAAGAGAACTAAGGCAGAGCAGAGGACGAAGTGGTGGAAGTTGAAAAAGGAAGAATGTCGTGTAGTTTTCAGGGAGGAGCTGAGACAGACTCTGGGTGGTTTGGAGGTGCTTCCAGATGACTGGACCACTACAGCTAACTTGATCAGGGAGACAGGTAGGAGGGTACTCGGTGTGTCATCTGGAAAGTGGAAAGTGGACAAGAAGACTTGGTGGTGGAACGAGGAAGTTCAGGAGTGTATACAGAGAAAGAGGTTAGCTAAGAAGAAGTGGGACACTGACAGGACTGAAGAGAGTAGACAGGAGTACAGGGAGATACAGCGTAAGGTGAAGATAGAGGTGGCAAAGGCCAAACAAAGAGCATATGAGGACTTGTATGTTAGGTTGGACACTAAAGAGGGACAGGTGGATTTGTACAGGTTGGTGAGACAAAGAGATAGAGATGGGAAGGATGTGCAGCAGGTTAGTGTGATTAAAGATAAGGATGGAAATGTATTGACAGGTGCCAGGAGTGTGATGGAAGATGGAAGGAGAACTTTGAAGAGTTGATGAATGAGGAAAATGAAAGGGAACGAAGAGTAGAAGAGGTGACTGGTGTGGAGCAGGAAGTAGCAAAGATTAGTAAGAGTGAAGTGAGGAGGACATTGAAGAGGATGAAGAGTGGAAAGGCAGTTGGTCCTGATGACATATCTGTGGAGGTATGGAAGTGTCTAGGAGAGGTGGCAGTAGAGTTTCTGACTAGTTTGTTTAACAAGATCTTGGAGAGTGAGAGGATGCTGAGGACTGGAGGAGAAGTGTACTGGTTTTTAAGAACAAGGAGATGAGCAGAGCTGTTACAGAGGAATAAAGCTGATGAGCCAAACAAGGCAGAGGTGAACATGTGAGCAGCAATATGGTTTCATGCCTAGAAAGAGAACAACAGATGCAGTATTTGCTGAGGACAGAGTACAGAATAAGTTGCAGCTTTGTGATTTAGAGAACATGTATGAGAGCAAACAATGAAGTTCAAGGTGGAGGTGGGTCTGCATCAAGGATCGGCTCTGAGCCCCTTCTTGTTTGCTATGGTGATGGACAGGCTGACAGATGAGGTTAGACAAGAATCTCCATGGACTATGATGTTTGCAGATGTGATTTGTAGTGAGAGCTGAGAGCAGGTGGAGGAAAATCTAGAGAGGTGGAGGTCTGCTCTGGAAAACAGAGGAATGAAGCTTAGCCGCAGTAAGACAGAATACATGTGTGTCAATGAGAGGGACCCAGGTGGAACAGTGAGGTTACAGGGAGCAGAGGTGAAGAAGGTGCAGGACTTTAAGTACTTAGGGTCAACGGTTCAGAGCAACAGAGAGTGTGGAAAAGAGGTGAAGAGGCGAGTGCAGGCAGGTTGGAACGGGTGGAGAAAAGTGTCAGGAGTGTTGTGTGATAAAAGAGAGAGAATGAAAGGAAAGATGTTTAAGACGGTGGTGAGACCAGAGATGTTGTTCGGTTTAGAGACAGTGGCACTGAAGAAAAGACAGGAGGCAGAGCTGGAGGTAGCAGAGCTTAAGATGTTGAGGTTCTCTTTGGGAGAGACATGGATGGACAGGATCAGGAATGAGGACATCAGAAGGACAGTTCATGTTAGATGTTTTGGAGATAAAGTCAGAGGCCAGATTGAGGTGGTTTGGACATGTTCAGAGAAGAAATTGTGATTATATCGGTAGAAGGATGCTGAGGTTGGAGCTGCCAGGCAGGAGGTCTAGAGGAAGAGCAAAGAGGAGATTTATGGATGTAGTGAGGGAGGACATGAAGTTGGTTGGTGTGAGAGAAGAGGATGCAGAGGACAGAGTTAGATGGAGGCACATGATTCACTGTGGAGACTCCTGAAAGGGAACAGCCCAAAGGAAAAGACACCTGCATCTATTCAATTTGACTATTTTACTGTTAGAGTCCAACAGGAATAATCTTCAGTGTGTTTCTGATACCGTTAGTAAAATAATGGAAGTTAGTCCTGCTGTGTATGCAAGTATATAATTATGCACACGCTGTCTGTCAAATGAGACACTGTAGATGAAACACACAGAGCATATGTACAGGTAGGTGTTCAATCAACCAGACTGAAAACAATCCAGTGTTCTGCACGTTATTGCAGTGCATTTATCACACTGACAGCGGTATTGACATTTCTGTTGAACTCCAGGTTACAGGATTACGGTCATGTGGATGATGACGCTGGTCATTTTTGTCAGTCTCAAGCTGTATTCTGATGCATGTATCAATCTGCAGTAGGTGGAAAAAGTGAAGCTAATCAAACGAGGCTTATCGAAGCAGGACAGAAAGAAAGTGGTGAAAAGGGCACAACCGTTTTCACTTACACTGTATGATGAAGTTACACTACAGTCTGTTACCATGACTACCTGTTGATGTCATGTTTACAGGTTAGCTGAAAATCTGACATGACCTTTCTGTATTACTGTCTGTTTCCTGGGAGGAAAATCCAGATAGAATTTGACAATATAACTGGAGATGATTCACTCAATTTAATCTGTTTTTCCATTACAGTTGTGTGGAATCACATGTTGACCTGTCCACATACTATCAGCCATGGAGTGTACATTGGAACTGTCAGTTAAAAAACTGGTCTTAAACCAATAAAGCGGTTCAAGTTAGTAAACTTGATGTGGATCAAAAATATGTGTATTCAGCAAAGTGTTGTGCAGTATGTGGTCAAAATATGTTTAGACCTTCTCAGAGCATCCTCTCGGCCTCAGAGTCAGATGCTGACAACAATAACTGTTCTCAGTTACGGTGACACACCAACACCCTGGAAAGGCTGCTCCTCAATTTAGATCTCACCATTGATCGCTGGGATGTCTGGTCGTCTCTCTCTATCTCTCGTTGTCTTTGCCGGCTGTCCAGTTCTACATCGCTGAAGCATGGTGAGCGATGGGGGCACTTTGTGCAACTTTGATGTCTCCATAATCTTCTCCTCAATCCTCATTTTCCCCACAGTTACTGACATCTGCAAGCTGAGAACAGAGACAGAGTGGATGTACGCAGTGTTTTATAGCATGAAGCTGTACCTGCATGCAAAGCGCAGCCTCTGCTAAATGACAATATGTGAAGAACACCATTAACCAACGACACAACTATCCCACCGTTTTTACATTAGGCAAATAAAAGCAGGTGTTTAAAAGATCTGAACACAACAAATAAGTAAAAGCTTAGCTTTGACATTTCTCGTTTCTCAGTTCACTGCTGTAAGGGCTGAAATATTCCTGCCTTTCTAACTTTTGAGTATAAAGGTTGAGAATCACAATGCTAAAATAAAAACACTATCAGCTTCAGCTCTTTTTATTTTAACAATTTCACATTTGGCTAATAACTCCTACTTCCTAGAGTAGGAAGTACTCCTGAGAATGTCCGGCACAACTTTACCCACTGCTGATGTGCTGATATAAGGAAAAGGAATAGTTCAGCATTCAGTATCTTATCTAACAGACTTGATTTAGCCTGTTTGATCTTTACTTAGAGATCTGAGTACTTACTCCACTGCAGTTTGCTGTCATCATCATGTCCAAATTTTGCTTTAAAAAAAAAAATGTTCTCAGGAACATGCAAACACGTTATTCAACCTACATGAACATTTATAGGATTTGTCCCTGTCCTCTCATATAAGCAGAGCATGGCAACAGGTGTCTGTTGTAATTACACCCCTTTGCTTTAAATATAACCCAGTTTGGTTAAGTAACAAGTTTATGGTTTGGCCTAAAATCACTGGTTCCTTTAAGTAACATGACCCCATAACCCTATTATGTAACATTCTTGTAATTATATCAGTAATTTCTGGTCTCCTCTGGAAAAAGTCCTCTGCCTCCCTACAAATTTGTGTGTCTCTCAGGGCTTTGTGACCCTAACCCATGTTCACTAAAGCCACTGGGCATTGTCCAACTGTAATACGTCTCTCTTGGTTGTTTTATGCCACTGGAACAAATAACCTATACAGTGGTATTTTCAATGCACTTCCAGCCCCAGTGAACTGAGAGATTCAAACTCAGGACTTTGTTGCTTTGAAGCGACAGTGCTGATCCCCTGTGCTGCCAATATATTGTATTGTTCCAAGTAGCTGCAATAATCGTGACACTTTATTAAAGTGAAACAGGAGCAAACATACAGTAATGCTGACGTATCTCTTCTTAGAGCCAAACCAGAGCTATAAATAAAAAATGTCTGCTGTGATGGCTGTGCTACATGAAAGGTCATGGAGTGTTGAAAGTAGTTGTGTAACAAGTCATGAGAAACAGAAATAAAGAACTGTGACCTGAATTAGTTAGATAATGATGGTGCAGTGACCAAACTGCCATGACAAGATTCTTTTATATATCTACTATAATTAAAAGTGCTGCTCTCTCATCATCAGTGAGGTTCATTTTGCAAGTAGCAGAATATTGTGCAGACAGACAGGTGGTATGCTGTAGGTGCTGGGGAGGGGCAGTTGACCTGTAATTAAACCATATTGATCTGCAGCTCAGTGTGGTGGTTTCAGCTGATTCAGTTAAAATGTTTTAAACTAAGTGCAAGTCCTGGCAACTGCAGAACCCAGCTGTCCCCACCTTCTGTCTTCACCTTACTCACCTGATTAGTGAAGACCCCTCAATGCTAATCCCCATATTGTCTAACTCGGTGAGGAACCTGAGACATTTTTAATTTCAGGCAGTAGGTAGTAGTAGGTCTCTACTGCCTGTCTCAGCTCTCCAATCCTTTATGAGCCTTTCCAGTTTTAATGAATTTAAATTTTATCAATGTTTCATGAATTCTTAGCATATATCAGTGACATTCCCCCAGAGTTGTTTACATGTCTTTAAAACAATCATCTCACAACAGTCTAGATTCCATTTTTGTCTTCCATTATCCTGATTTATACTCATTGCTCATCGGTTTCCTACTCATGACAGTTTGTCTTTACACAATGTCCCTGTGGGATAAATAAAGTTGAATTTTGAAATGATTGACTGGAGATGTGGTTTCCACATTCACCACTAGCCAATCAGTGTAGATGTCCTAAATTAGAAAACAATCTATAGGATAATGCATTAATTGGACAGCACAGGAGCACGTCCACCATCACATTAAACCAGTCCAGAGTTTTTTCCTTTTTCTTTAGTTTTTCTACATTACAGTATAAGAGTTTACTTATTCATTCAGGAATTACAGAGTTTGGTAGGACATCATGTCACGTAATCAATGCCTAATTTCAACAACATTTGCAGGACTCTGTGCCGGTGACGGACACATTCATAGGAATTATACTTTTGGGTTGTCAGTCAGTCTCATGCATAGACTGATTAAATTGTGGTGGTCAAAGGTCAAGGTCACAGTGACCTCACAACTGTCACATTCATGCTAAAACTATTTTTTAGAAACAACTGGTGGAATTTTCATTGCATCCAGCATCCACACACCTCATATACTGTAATAATCAGTTCATCCATGACTCTAACACAGACATGCCATGCAAACTACAACTTAAGGGGTTGCCAGAGGCATAAGTTCATGAGGCAGATTTTGTAATACATCCATAAAGGGGCTTATACTTATAAGTATACAGCACTTAACCTTTTCCACATTTTATGTTATGTTACACCCTTATTTCAAAATGGATCAAATGCATTATTTTCCTCAAAATTCTACAAACAATACCCCATAATGACAATGTAAAAGAAGTTGGTTTGAAATCTTTAACAATTTATTAAAAATAAAAAAACGAAAAAAATCACACGCACATAATTTGGAGTATCAAGGCAAAAGGCTATGAATACTTGAGTTCTAGTGCATCCTGTTTCTACGAATTATCCTTGAGATGTTTCTACAACTTGACTGGAGTGCACCTGTGGGAAATCAGACCCTATGGTAAAGTGGCGAGACAGAAACCACTTCTTAGTAAAAGGCACATGACACATGACTGGAGCGACAGTTCATCTTTCAACAGGACAAGCAGACAAGATAACAGAGGAGTGTCTACTGGAAAGCTCTGTGAATGTCCTTGAGTGGCACAGCCAGAGCCCAGACTCGGACCAGACTGAACATCTCTGGAGGGATCTGAAAATGGCTGTGCACTGATGCTCCCCATCCAACCTGATGCTTGAAAGATACTGCAGGTCAGCTTCAGTTCAGTACAATGTTTATATTACTGCTAAGCTATAAGGCAAAGCTCTCAATTTACCAATCAGTCTATCAGTCTACCAACCATCACCTATGGCCATCACTCTTGGTAGGAAGCAAAAGAATAAAATTGCAAATACAAGCGGGCAAAATTTGTTTCCTTTTTAGGGCTGCTCAGCTTTAGAGACATTTTAAGCAGCATGGGATTCAGGCACCATATCGGGATGCCTCCCATCCCGTCAGAATCTGGATTTTAGCTACAAATATTAAATGTCTATCATGGTTTTTGGTGTCTTTGGGTGGGAAGTTGGATCAGTGGATATTTTTAGAGTTGGGTCAAATTTCACAGTATAAACACTGTGGTGGTGTATTATTAATGGAATTGCTCCACTTGGCCTCAGAAACCAGGCTACAATAAAGAGTTTTCAGTATAATCTTAGAGAAACACATAAAGGTCATGGTAATCAGGCTTGAGGTCATAGTTCAGGCAGACGTCCTGAGACCGTGGAGTATCATGTGAAGGTTAACGGATCAACAGTTATCAGTTAGAGGATTAAGTTGCACAGGCCTCCCTGCATATTCATGAAAATATTGACTCACAGGTCTGCTGTGAAGCATTGATTTTAGTTAAAGGGGTTCTTTCCTGTTTGGCTTTATGTTGTTAGCGATGCACCAAGACATCAAGGTCTTAGCACTGCATGTCTGAACTGCATGATGTGACAGGCTTCTCTTGGTTCCTTTAACTTGACCAGAGGAGGACTTAAAAGCAAGACAGTCAGACAGGCAGACGTCATGCACAGGGGGTCTCATCTATCCTTTGAGTGTGTTCCAAGGAGAGTGAAGCTGGGACATCTTTACACCGTCCTCCAGCACAGCATGCAAACTGAAAGAGCACACGTGGTCCATGAAGACAGACTAAATTAGATGTAGTATGAATCTGACATGATATCTTCCAAGATTATTCCATGTTATGCATCAATGTGTGATGCTTGATTTGTTCAATCCAACCCGACTCTTCTTCTATTGGAACAGCTGTCTGTCAGCAGCTCCTAATCAGATTTAAGGACAGCGGATGGACAAACTGTCTTCATCAGTCTGACTGACAGCTCAGATTTACTGGGAAAAAAAAGTGTTTTAATATAGGTTTTTTATTTATTGATGCATTATTTCTATTTCCCCCTGCAGCAGTCTGTAAAGCTCTAAGTGACACCAGGAACCTGAACAGTCAGTACAGCAACACATAAATGACAAAAGACATGTGTTTGCTGTAAGAGTTATTTGCATGAAATTGTCAAGAGACCTGCAGCTCCCCACAGCTGGGCCTGTCTTAACTTGAGTGCTTGAATGGGGAGAAGGTTGTGGCTGTGTGATGGGTTTTCAGCAATTAAGGAAGTTCACAGCAGGGGTGTATAAAAGCCGCTGCCACAATGGTGCCATAAAAGTTTTAAATGAGCTCTCAGTATTAATAAATAAAGCAACATGCTGGAAACTGATAGGATATATGAGTTAATTTGATTTTTAGAGTACAGTCCTAAAACCTTTTGACTGCACAAACATTTGGAACATTAGCTGTACCTACAATAATGAGGGGAAACTTCACTCCCTAACAAGTCATGCAGATATAGTGTAAAACAATCATGTAACCTGCACATTTATTTGGCTTTTTTCCCTATGAAATTATTGATAACAGGATAAAACCTTGTATTCAAAGCCATGTGTCAGACCCCCAGAAATTAATGCCAGTTTGACCAATGACTGAATTTGCTACCTTGCAATTTTGTCCAATCACTGCAACATTTCCTCAGATTTGTCCGACTCTCTGTACTGTTCTTAAATGCCTCACAAATGGTGCACCAGCGCTGCTGAGAGCTGCATAATGTGACTTGGTGTTACTTTCATGGTGTTACTAACCCACACACAAATGATTGGCCCATGTATGACATGAAGAGATGAAATACATTTTAATTAATTTTTAGGACTGTTTATTTAAATCCTTTTTAATAATCACTGGGGAGATTGTCCACCAATCCCAAGGTCAGCACTTTGAAATGCCCTGACTAGATAACATGGTAAAGACAAAGCTTATTAAACTTTAACCCTCTACAATCAAACTGTCATTAGAAAAATCAATTCCAGTATTAAAATCTGGACTTCGGGCCAATTGCTGGAACTAACAGCTATATGCAGTTTGGGATAAGTGGGGATTTTCCATCCAGAACTTTGGTACTTGGTGCAGTTTAAGTCACTAAAAGATTGGTCGTTGTTGTGCTGCTTCCCACAGATTGAAAAAAAAATCCAAATGCCACAGGATGTAGTGGAAAACAAATTTATGAATGAGTAGTAGACGTACAGCATTTATCACCAGCTTCTACAGGAACGATTAGATGTACTATAGATTGATTGGCCTGTTTCCGTGGGAACCCCACTGTAAACAACCCTGCTGTGACTCAGCAAAGTCACTAACAAACTTCCTAACTCAAGACATCTCTAGATATATCTGCGCCTTGAACTTAAACATGAATTTAGTATTTTTTTGGCATTGTGTGGGGAAGGCTTAGGAATGGCACTTAAAGTGTACTGGCTTGTGCAACGTCGGTGCCTGAAACCTTACTCAACTGTTTTCTGCTCATGGTGGCAAAAGTGGCTTTTCTTTGACAGTGAATGGCAGCTGTTGCTGGCCCAGGGTCAATATTTAAAGTCTAAATCAATGATGGAAAATATAAAGCCAAAAGTCTTCATAGGGAGGTGGAAGACAGGAGTTCATTACAGAAGACTGTGGTTACACATGTAACATTGTTTGTGTTTTGGTATTTTAACATTATGACTGTGCTTTATGTATTTTATTTTTCAAACATGTCCTTACACTCAGTAAAGTAAGATCATGTCACAGTGTTACATGACACATGTTACACGACACGTCACACATCACAATTTCAGTTGTGATGGCACAATTTACTTGAGAATTCTAATGACAGTCTAAATGAAGTTAGTGGTAAATCAATGAAACTAGGAAACTTAATGTAGGATAAAGATTCTTTTTCACTAGAAGATGCTTCAAACCTTTGAAAGGAAAACAGGATTCTGTAATGCAATTTGAATGTATTCATAAGACCACAAGTTGTCTACTGAAATGATCTGACTATTAAAATCAAAATAATTCAAACAAAAGTAGATCCAATCGGTCCTTTAGGAGAGCGGCACCCCCCACCTCCTGCAGGATTAGATTACCATTAACACATAGGAAGCCAGGGGACAGTCAATCCTTAAGTTGTATGATAAACACCAACCACCATTTTCATCCATTCCATGCTTGTACTGACTTCAAAATACTATTTAGTCTTCACAATCTGGTGGCTTGTTTGAGGGAAAAGCTGTATTCTGCCTTCTACTCTATGAATAATGCAAAGTTAATAAAACCTTTGTTATTTGAGTTTGATGAAGATCGAGTTAATGTTTAGTAGGACTCAGTCCTGAATAATGGTGTCCACAGCTAAGACAATATGTCATTTAACACAGCAAACTACACTGTGTTCCGCTGAGCTTTCAGTTCATCACTGATTGCAGCAGGTATCAGATTTCAACCATTTACATCACTCAGACTTCTCTGAACCTGCCCTGAAACTTCCCATGTGTAGTCAGTTTCCTTTATGTTGCTTCTTGTTAATAGTCTCTTACCCTTTGTTGGCTCTGTCTATGAAATGTACAGGGTTCACTCAATCTATTGTGTCCTCAGGTTTTTGTATTTCAAATGATTTCCAATCTCCCCGTGACCTGTTTTTTTTTCTACTCCATTGTTGTTTTTACATAGACATTTCAGGTGCTTTACAGCTTTATCTTTGGTATTAAGAGTTTCTCTGGTGAAGCACTCATTCCTATAATTCACTGCCTGGCCAAAAAAGTAAAAATAAAAATAAAAAGACACTAATATTTCTTTGGCATAGCCTTGAATGCATCACATGTTCGCTGTGATATCATTTTGATGAAGTTTGGCAATGCCACAAACTTTAGGGGGCGGCTGTAGCCACTGTAAGACAGTTGTCCACGGACCACAGGGCCAGTGGTTCAACCCCTGGTCCCGGCTATATGTCAAACTATCTTTGGGCACTAAACCCCCAACAGTACCGGTCCAAGCCCAGTAGAAATTGGGGAGGGTTGTGTCAGGAAGTGCATCCAGTGTAAAAACTGAACCCAATCAACATGCAGACAATGATCCGGTGTGGCGACACTGAACTCACAGGATAAACCAAAAGGACAAAAAATAAACACAAATTTTTTTTTCCATCCAGAGTTGCATTCATTTTTTATCAAGATCTTGTACTAATGAGTTGTGTGTAAAGTCTTCTCAAGCACATTTCAAAGATTCTTAGTGGAGTCAAGGTGGCCAATCCATGTGTGAAAATGCTCCCTCAACCATTCTTTCACAATTTGAGCTCAATGAATCCCGGCATTTCAAAATCAGGAAATAAAAAAAAAAACTACATTGATGAGAAACTGGATCATTCAGTACATTTCAGTAGTCAGCTACTCATTGCATCAGTTAGGGTTGAATAACTTGTTGCCAACTGAGACATATTAATTACTGCGGTAATTATCCAGTGGAAGCCTCCTAAGTATTTTCTTTTGGTTTTGAATGTGAAAATAAATAAATAAAAATAACTGTGTTACAGGATTAAATGCAGCTTTGCTTCTCCTGTTGCTGTGACAATCTAAGTTGTGAATGTCTTGTTGTACTACTTCTACTCTATGAAGAAGATGAAATATTCTGTGTAAAATCTGAAAACTAACTGCAGCTATTAGATAAGTTGTTTCTTAAGTACAAGTGTCTCTAAGACAAAACTCATAGTAGTAACACAAAACTATGGAAAGCAGTGGGAATAGTAGGAAGTGAATCACTCTGCCCTACTGAACTGTTTGAACTTGAAAATTGAAAATTGTTGGTTTTTGTCACAGCAGCATGAAGCTTTTAAATCAAGTGCATTCCATTTTTTTCTCTCGTTTGGTAAGATTCAATCTCCTCTTTATCTCTCTCTATGTCTTCTTGTCTCTAACCTTCCTATTATCTAATGTTTGTCTCCTTTCCTTGTTCCAGCTGCTGTGCTGAGAGCCCACAGTTGAAGCTCATATCAGTATTGATTTTTCACACACACACACACACACACACACACACACACGCACGCTGCTGGTGTGAATGTCAGTGGACAGTGGAGATAATACCAGGCCGGTGCAGTGGAGGAGGCTGCAGTACCACGTGTGACTGACCAAAGCGCTGCTATTTTCAGCCTGGGTGGAGAGTCAGACCTCTCTGCTGGAGTTTCTGCACTGAGGTTTATAGATGTATAAATGTAGGCCAACTTGCTCTGACACTCACTCACACACACACACACACACACACACACTTCCTACATTCACTGTTTTTTGCCATCATCTTACTTCTTGAATACGAGTGCTTATCACCTTTGAATATACAGTAACTCTTTTTGTTTCACTTTTTTTCCCCCATCCTTTCCCCCACCCTCTTTTGCTGTTTCCACCGAACTGCCAAGAAAATTCCTACAAACTTTTGAAAAGTAGCAAAAAGCTTTTTATTTCTGTCTGAGGGCACCAGTGAAGCAAACTCTCCCTCTCATTACCTCCTATTACTCCCAGGGTGAAGCCTCAGCACCATGAAAAACTGTATTGTGCCATGATCTTGGTGAGAAATTAGCTACAAACACTACCAAGCTAAACACATTAAGTGAAGATGACATTTACATCGATTTCAGCATTTAAACACCATCTGTTAGTCTAGTCCACCAGGCCACTAGAGGGCTGTCTTAGAAAAACGGGGCTCTTTGTGAAAAGCCTGTAAACCTAACAAACTTTCCAGGATTAATGTGTTTCATAAAGTCCAATCAGTACTGATGAGATCAGCAAAGTCTGGTCAGGAAAAATGCTGGAACACAGACATGAGACATCAAGCACATCGATTCACAGTGAATAAATAACTATTCACTGCAATAAATACCACAAAAAGAGAACTTGTCTGAATCAGCTGGACCAGACTGGCCTTCATCCTGCCAGCTCCCTACTACGTCTATGTGATCATGGAGATTTTGATTTTTGATTTTGTACATGTTTCAAAAAAGTTAACATAAATGATGGACACTTATCTCCCCTTTCCCAACACCAACACAGCCATGCCAAATATTCACTAGTCCAGGACTGTCCTTAGTTTAATAGCCACACTCACAAGTATATCAAAAATATCATAGATTCCAGGAGGTGAACATGAAGCAGGACAACCTCTTAAGTTTATGATGATTTATTGTAGTAATCAGAAACAGATTATCTGATCGTCTCTAAGTACAAGCAGGCAATCATATTGTTAAAACGGGAGAGGACTAAAGCTTGCGGACAAAGATGTAGGAGTAGTGACAAACTGCCAATGACTGTATGTGGAATTTGTGAGTATTGTTTGATAAATTATGTCAGGCATAACTTCATGAGAATATAAGGAAACAGCTCTTGCTGTCCAGTTGTTTCATGTGGCATTTTAAAGAGTAACAAAACCAGTCTTGGATATGCGGTCACATACACAGCTCATCTTTATTTTTATGAGCAAACATTGACAAAGGCAAAACATGAAGGTCACAAAGATTTTGTTTAGTAAAAGAATATGTGAAAAACAAATATAGCAAGAAAAGGTCAGAAAACACTAGATGTGAATGCAAAGCTGCAGCACTATAGCTAGAGCACAAAGACAACCTGGCAGGGGGGAGTGAGGGGAACTGACTCGCGTAAGTACTGCAGGTAATTAAGGGGAATGAGCAGCAGGTGTGTCAGGGGATGGGAACAGCCAGGTGAGGTGTTCAGGTAGGACCAGTAAGTATGTAGGGGAAGACAGGACTGAGTTGCTGGAGTCTAGAATGACAGGAGATGAGAGAAAAGGCAAGCGGGAAAAATAACTGAATAATGCATGGTAACTGTGTGTGTGTGTGTGTGTGTGTGTGTGTGTGTGTGAGACTACCCCATACTCCACTGCCTTCCTTCCGCTTTGTCCTCTAAAGCATTTCAATCTTTTTCCTCTCAAATTTCATATAAAACCAGAACTTTTCAATATTTTGGTGCCAGACTGTATTTCGGATCGTTTTTTTATTTCCTCTTCCTGTATCAGTCTCATTTTCCAAGCCCTTGACTTTGTGGCCTGAGGCAGGGAGAGAGTGATTAAGGTAAAATATTTTCTAGCCAGAAACCAGACTAAATGTCTGCTGGGTCTAGGCCAGCAGCTACAATTAAAACAACTCATCTGATGGACTTTCTAATGCAGTCTTTAGTTTATGTCCTTGGCTTTGGTCCTGTCAAAGGCACTGATGAGTTGTAACAGAGAGATAATGAAATGGCTAGGAACTGATTATCATTAAATTACTTGAAAATGATAAAAGTCAAGTACTGAGTCTTGACTGGTTCAACATGTCAGGAACATCTATCTTAACTATATTGATAGAAGCTGTTGATAGTTTTAATGTTATCTATCAAAGTTTTCCCTATGGACTCCAACTTTTTGATAATTAAATAATCATCCTTGGATTGAGTTAACTTTAGGACAAATAATGACTTAATCAGCATGTTCGATGCAACATATTATCTGAATGAATGAAAGGGTGCTTTTATTAAGGAAAAAGGAGTTGCAAGCAAAGGAATGTTAAACTTAAGACCTAAGTTCGATTCCTCAGTCCTGTGTCTGGTTGGGTTTAGGCAAGAAAACCACTGGTGTTAGGGTTAGAGGAAGATTGTGGATGTGTTTAAAAGCAATAAGACATATTAGGACAGAAAACGAAATCAGATGTTTTGCTGCAATATTTAGGTGGACAAAAATACATTGTCTGATAACATTTTATTGATATGTATCAATGTATTTGCAACTCACCCTTCACATTACATGTCAACATATTCTTATTATGTTCACAGGAAATGCAATGTGGTTGAAATAACATTTCTTTACTTGGGAACATAAGAGTTGCATTTGAACACACTGCAAAGACAACAGCTGATACTAGTACATACATTCTGCACTTGCATATCCCGAGAGGAACAGAAAGCAGAAGACGTAGGACAGTGGATACACAGTGCAAACAGTAAGCAAAGCATTGTTACTTTACCATTTTTAAACCGTTGGTACTCAACGCA
Source organism: Channa maculata (assembly GCA_020496755.1). Taxonomy (NCBI): domain Eukaryota; kingdom Metazoa; phylum Chordata; class Actinopteri; order Anabantiformes; family Channidae; genus Channa; species Channa maculata. The sequence continues at coordinate 497,587 of CM035606.1, forward strand.
GATGGGTTATAGCTATGTGAAATGGAAAAAAAGAGTGAAACCTTTATTTTTCATTAACATAATATTTAATGCACATTCAGCTAGTTCAAATATCCCTTCATCAGAAATGGATTAAAGTAGATTTTTCATTTGTGTATTAGGGGATGTAAACTTTTGCACCAAAAGTATATGGTCCTTGACCATATTGCAGTTGCAGATCTGTAATGTATGTATGTATGTATGACCTGATGGGCCAAGTGAACTGTTTTTGGAAGCAACCTAAAAGCAGCATATGTCATTTGTTTAGCTGAGTGGAGGGGGAAGCTCCTTGTGGACCTGGTGGAATCACAAGCTTGGACCAGAATGGCAGCGATCAGCTCTAGGAACTGCTTTGGAGCCAGAACATGATGCAGCCGGCTTCGGTTAATTTGCAGGGTAAAAGTCCATCTTGTAAAAACCGACCTTTTGATGACATTCAGTAAAAGCTGATTGTTAGTGTAGATTACTCTCAGGTGATGAATTACACAGCTCAGACTATAATATAGTTTCCTAAAAGGAGCCAAATATGTTCTACAAAGTACATGGAACATTCAAACTGCTCAACCGATCTGAAATATTACAAGACTGCTGACCCTCTGTGATGGATGTTAGTTGGAAGTCAGTCATAATCAGCCAGTCAATCAGTGCTGACCGGTGAAATACACCACTCTACATACTGAGCTGGACTTGATAAAAATATCAAGATGGGGGACTGGTGGAAACTCAGCTGGAAGTTATCAACTTTTTCCAGAAGTTAGTCTTTATAGAATGTTTCTGGGGTTTATTGCCACAACCCCACCCAATAATCCACTGCTTCCTGCCAAGTTAGTCTGTCATCTTTGTCTGCAGACTGAATTGGCCTTTAACGATAGGTTCACAATTTTCAAAGCTTCAAACAAACAGTCTATTTGGATACATGTTCATAATAAACAACAGAAATCCACAGTCCTCATTCTGCATAAATCAACTTGAAATTTCAGATTAAGCAGATCTCTGTGTTCCACAGTCTTGAATCAGAGAAACTGAGTAAAATGTCATTTTTTTTTAAACACAGAAGGCTGTTTTTGTGCTTCCCAGTGGTGTTTTCTTTCCTGAGCTGCAATGGATACCCCCAAATGCAAGCATGGAGTTTGGTATTGCAATATCTTCTTCATCTTCATCTGAACATTCAAGTATATTTTACACAGACTAAGGACTGGGGATTTAGTCCATCTCCTGCGTAGGATGGCTTTAAGAAGACATAAAGCTTAAGAAATGGGGAAGAAAACCTTCTTTATGCCTGGGGTCCCTCCTCTGGATAAGCAAGCAGAAACAAAGAAAGCACATTCACACACCCCTTTTTATATGGGAGATGTGTGTATGACTCAGACTTATTGGACTCAACGATACCTCTGTTTGTTACTGATAGCAGACACTCCACTCTCCACTGACAACTTACAAAATGATACAGATTGATTTAGTCTTCACTTTCACCCATACTCTCTCTCTGTCCTTCTGTCCTTATGTCTCGGTCTGGCTATTTGAGTTGTCCATCCACTTCTCACTGTTCTTAAACACAAGTAACTGCAGACAAAACCTGATGGACTTTTTCTACAATGATCTATAAACACACATAATAATAACACAGCAACACAAATAGCATCTATATACACTAAACTGCTAATAAATAAGTAGACATGCAACACAGTATAAACTATGTACACAATAAAGAACTGAGTATTGTTGCTGTGCCAAAGTCCACATTTCTTTAGAAAATCTGACAATAAAACACCAACGCAGCCACATGATGTCTTAGGCATGTGATCACTGTGAAAAGCATGATGGTAATGCAAAAGCCTGTTGGGCTGATGGGACAGTGTGTCAACTGGCAGATACAGACAGACATGTGGCCATGCAGCAGGCCTGTTGTGCTACGGGTGCTACTCGTTCTGCTCAGTTGTTATTATCCTCCTGTGGAGATGCAGGAGCTGCCTCAAATGTCATAAGACAGAGCGTCAGGAGTAAAACATCAATTATACTATATGATAATGACATTATATGGGGCGACTGTGGAGCAGGAAGGTAGAGAGGTCGTCCACCAATCTGGCAGTTGTTGGTTCAATCCCCAGCTCCTACGGTCACATGTCGAAGTGTCCTTGAGCAAGACACAGAACCCCAACTGAGTTGCTCCCGGTGAGTGTTGGCCAGCTGCACCCACCAGCTGTGTGCTAATGGGTGAATATGAAGCAGTGTAAAGTGCTTTGAGTGCCAATAGGTAGAAAAGCTCTATATAAGTACAGAACATTTACCAGACTACAGAAACCTAAACTGCACACTTAGCATTACACTCTAATCTTGTCATGGTTAGATTCTGCAGAGTATCATTAAATAAAGCTGTGGTTAAAAAGCAAATTATCACAAAACTGCAGGTTTATCAAGCTGCCAGAAGAGCCTGCTCAACTTACAGGTGTCATTTAATCTAAAAATGAAGTGCTTTCCACATCAATATATCCCACATTCCCACAGGAAGCAGGCTCTGAAGCTGAAAGAAGGTATATATTTCCCATATGGCAGAGTAAGGATAGCAGTTGTTCCAAATGAAGCTAATGTCCCAGATCCTCTCTGTACTAGATATACAAAGAATAAACTGATACAGACTAAAATAAATGCAATAATCTTATCACATTGTCCCAGAATAATAGCATTCAAACCCAGTGATTGTATTTTGGCCCCACGTCACAGTATATTAAACTTAAACTAGCAGGATTAGTTTAGGGCTGGACACTATAACATTGTACCCAGCTGGAGATCCAGTCAATAATACGTTTCTGTTCATGGGACCTCTAATGCTTGATGTTTGCTTGAAATGATAGTATGCTGATTTAGTTAGGCCTTGATCTAACTACTAAAAAACAAGATAAGTCAATTAAAACTTTAAGGTTTGTAAATTGGAAGTTCGTCTTTAGAGATTTGGAATCAAACTGGGCAATGATTTCTGTCTAGTAGGTATTTTTTTTAGGGGAATGCAGCTCTACCCAGCATTTTTTTTCCTGTGAACACGTCTTGTTATTGACCATAGTTACTTGGTTAAAGATCTAAGTAAATATGAGTGTCGTGATAAATATATTATTGTATTTATGATTTGACATTGATGGGTTTAACGGTTGAACAAGTTCACCTGTCTCTGCTGAGTGGCTTAGATGTTATAGTATTATCTATAGGAATAATGTAGATATTGAACTTCATATTCTGTGGGTATTATATTAGACTCTATATTGGTATGAAGTAGAGTGGAGCAGAGTGTTTGCTGTGTTCTTCGTTTCTCAGTCTTACACCTTTGCTACTTAACATTACATGTCCAGTATATTTCCAACATTGTGTAAGCCTTGGTTTGCCACACATGCACGCACACACGCACACTTGCAGTTCTTGTCTGGCAGAAAAACTGTCTGAATATGTATGGTGTCATTTAAAATCAGTCACACAGATGGTCAACTACACCAGCAGGCTGCATGTCGGTGTGATGCATCGATATTTAGGCAAAGAGCCAAAAAACACTGTGGAGTGTGTGTGTGTACACTCTTTAGGGTGATCAAACTGGAGCCAACAAGTGTTTATTGGTGGTATGCAGCTCTACAACTATTTCATAAACTGAAGAGCAAGTAAATAAAATAATGTTTAAACTATAATACAGTTTTTATTATTTTTTTCACTAAATAAACTGTGAATCAAGCTCTGCCTACTGCTACTTTTCCCTTCTAGTTCTTAAAGTGTATATTGCATTTTTTCCCCTAAATATATACCTAACATTTCCTAGAAATATCCACTGAAAAAGAAACTGTCTGATTGCTGTATCAAGGTGTTGGATGGGGCTTGGATTGGGCTGAATATTTCTAGAGATAAGAAGCAATAGGATGATACAAGAGCATCTGATGTTTGACACAGTCCACTGCTGACATAACTGTTTGCCACAGGATCGTAAGGAGTAAGGTGTAAAGTACATCCAAAACACTGAGTCACACTAGTTCAAGGCAAACAATTTATGCTGGTAGATATTAAATTGATGTAGGCAATACTCCATATACTGTAAACATTGGATCAGTATTATTAACAGAGCATTTGCCACATCACTTATTCAGCCAGAGAGTAATTTCAAAAGATGGCCTTCAACATCCCAGAACAAATAACAAAATGGTGATACTGTTCCAAAAAAAAATAAACACCAAGAATAATAAAGTATAGTGTTTTGACTGGAGGAGCACATAAGGCTTATTTAACAAATTCTTCCATCATTAGTCGAATGTACAAACAAGGAGCTCAAACTGGTTCATAATACACGCTTCCATAAAATAAGTACTATTCTCCTGCCCCCTGCTACTGCATCTCTCCCTTTCTCCCCCGTGGCAGAGCACTGTAAAATGTATTTAGTTAATCAATATTTCATAACGCATTTGATTCTTCAGGTATTAATACTCCTGCTACTATTGGAAGACCACCACTAAGTTTATTATACTAATATGTGATAGCAAATATTACTATGCTGATGTGAGTGCAGCAACAGGTCTGCTGTGGTTAACATTAGCTATACAGAGGTGCTCTGTGCCGGCAGCAGCTTGGGGCCTCAGGTCCAGTAGGGGCCCTGAGGGCAATGACACTACCAGTGGCAGACGTCCTTAAGAGGAGCCCGACTCTCACGATTCAGTGTAAACACACAGGTCTACTGCAACAAGGAAAACCAGCTGATAAAAATGATGAGGAGTTAATATTCCGGGAGAGAAAAAAGAAGAAACGGAGAAAAAGCAAGACAGTGGTAAGTGAAGCAGAGCCTAATGCTGCTATTGAGCTGTAATTGTGGTGAAGACACAGTTGCATGACAGAACTTCCGCTGGTGGAACATTGTTTCTTTTGTTTACTTTGACATTTAACCTGAGCTAACTTAGCTAACTAAGTTAGCTACAGCTTGGGGCCTTAGGTCCAGTAGGGGCCCTGAGGGCCTAACTTAGCTAACTAAGTTAGCAGAGCAGCCTAATGTGTTCAGCTTCACTGGAGTCACCAGAATAATCAACTCGGACAATCCTTTTTCTGTTTTAGACTGATGGAAGCTGTGTCCGACTGAGCTAACTGTCAAGCTATGAATGCTAAGCTATGAAATTTAGATGCAAAGAAATTTGGACAAGTGTACTATAAATCACCACCTTCTATTACTGTAAGTTATTGTGCTATGTGCAGTGCAATGTGGTGTATATTTCATTGTATTTTCCATATCTTAAGCTAGCGCCTCAGCAGACTGTAGGATCATCACTGCACCTACAGTTTATCTTTTTTGATTGACTTTCACAACTCCCTCACAAAAATTTGTATATGCAAATAAATTTTTCAAAATCCAGTTTGTACATCATTATTCTACATTCCACATACATACAACAGCCTAACCTCAGATATAGTTTAAAGAAAAACTGAAAAACTGTTATGTAAACAATGTTATTTCAGAGAAATTTAAGTCTGCTTTCCGCTTTCATTACAGCGTGAAAGACTGCATCAGTCATGGAGTCAGTCACGTTTTGTATTTGCTTATTTGGTTACTGAGCAAATAATTAAAAATCTAATTCTAGACCCAGCAGTCTCAACCCCAGATTCTACCTAAAAATGGAATGTGACAGCTCCCAGGAAGTGGAAGGTGCAAGCATAGGCACTAAACTCCATCTACTCCATGTTAATGGATGGGACATGGGCCAAACTGAAAATTCCTCTACAAATCAATGAATGTTGCTTTACAGGATTCTTTTGTTATTTTAAGTAGATAGGATTAAAGTGTTATATATATATATATATATATATATCTCAAAAAGAGGTGTGTCTGTGCATGATTGACAGTTTAAGCAACGTCTAAAAGAATTTCTTTATATCTTGTGTGACAGTCCAATGAAATAGGCTAAGACAGAAAAGACAGAGGAGAATACAACAGAAACTGTGACACATGAAGGCTTTCTAGATTCATCATAAATCGGCTGGTATTTCATGTCCACCACTTAGCGCCCTCAGCCTAAATGCCACATGCTCAAATGGAGCTGTTCTGTTCTTCATTAAGGCCTGGAATAAATCTATTTTAATGTAAGCAAATTGTCAGAACAAATAAATTGAGAAAGCAGCCTACACACATCCCTGCATTTACCACGTTTCCACTCAGTGTGAAATACACAACAAATACAGCGTGTATCATTATTTCATCCAGGCATTTGGTTCAGTGCAGTTGTCATAACAAATGAGTAATTTGATGTGATCTTGGGGTATGAACACCATACTGTCAGTCTGGGCGCCTGGCAGCCATATATGGCCTTGGCAGCCACTCAGATGTCATTGATTTGGTTCACTTAAGTCATAGTTATACCCCAGAATATTTAAAAATGTTAAAACCTTATGAAACATGATGAAACTATTTCATGGAGCTTCATAAAAAGCTGATTTTAAAAAACCTCTGCAAAAGCACTGAATCAAAAAGTTTTTGTGACGACCATCCTGCACTTTAAAAGCCAGTTTGCTGGCAGGGCAGTTTCCTGGAATCTCACAGGAATGACTCTCTACTTGAGTACTCCAAAAAATAATCTTGTACACTGTTTAAACCGTTTACAGAAGGGACTGGAACGCCCTTGATGACAGTGGCCCTCAGTTGATTTCTGGAACATGGGCTGAACCAGCTGGGACACGGGTACAGGAAGTAGAAGTACTTTGGTTTTGTGTCTCCATTAAATACACAAGGCATATTGTTTTACAGTTGTCCCATTGTGACACCTGTCTGTCTGTCTGTCTGAATGGTTAGAAACCTGGTATTTGCCGCAGTCTGGTTTAGTCTAAAATTAGTGTAATGTGCATGGGTGAGTCAATACTAGTGACCTTTTAATGACAGATCTACCGTAGTTATATATTAATGACCTTCGTTTTAATGAACAGACTCTGACTCATGAAGCCTTCATCTACAGTATATACAGATCCAGTTCATCTGAGTCCCTGGAGTCAGTTAACACATTTGCACACCACTCTAATGACTGCTTCCTTCACTGTGATCAATGATTAAAGGCTCCTGTTCCTACACTCACATAGACCACTAGCTCTGGTGTCATTTTACTGTATTTTACAAACCTTTTCTCAGATTCTTCAAGACTTTTAGTAGCAGATATGAGCAGATATGGCTTTGTTTTGAACATTCACTTACATATTTTAGTGTATTCATGTTTGAAGTAACCAGAAAACCAGAAAACTTTGGGACTATTACCATACATTTAATGCAGCAGTTATTGACCTGTGGTGGGGTGGGTGATGCCACTAAATTCAGTTTTGAAGTAATACTAGACCAGCATCCCCAATATTAAATATAGACCTTATTACTGTTTATCATATAAAAGAGAGGAATATGTTACCACTCATAGGATGAAAACCACGCTCATTTACAGTATTCGAAGCAACGTTTGCGTCTTTATTCACCATCAAGCCTTTTCAATTTAAGAAACTTGTCACTGCGTTTTGGAGTGTGGAGTGTGTTTTAATCATTTGTGGACAAAACCGTAGCTGCTAGTTTTTATACTGTTTTGTAGAATACAATTACCACATTTCCCATATTATTTACATTTTTCACAATATCCCAACTTTTTTAATAATAGGATTTTTACGCTATGAGGACAGTTTGTTCCTAAAAGAAAGACGACAATAAGAACGTGCGAGCATAGATGTCCCCACGACATGTGTAACAGACACCTGCACAACCAGAATAGACGGCTCTGTTGCTGTGTTCTCAGGATCACCACAGCTCATGGAGAGACTGGAGGGCTGGCTGGCTGTAAATCACCGCAGACTTTCCACCACAAAGATCCAATGGCAGGTAATAAATCGGGGGCCAGGGGTGTGGAGGGATACTACTTCTTATTTCACACTACAATGAGATTTGGTTCCCTCTGCCTCCTTCCCCTCTGCTGCTTCCTCCTCCTTTGTGTTCCTCTGTCTTCTGTCCTTTACAGCCGGCTGACTTTGTCTTCCAGATGAGATCATCGCCCCTCAAGGGCACCGTGTGCTATGGGATAGGGAGAACAGGAAGGGGGGGTGGGAGCTGCTGAAGAGAGACGAAGAGCAGAGGGAGTGAGGGAGAGTGTGCCGGAATAGTGATGATCACTGTGTGGAAATGAACAGAGGAGACAAGAAGAGTGAAGGTATAAGAAAAGTACTAGACATGAAGGTGGGCATAAAAATAGAGATGGCTGCCAGGTTGTGGTAGATGTGGAGGGAGGGAGAGAAGTAGAAGTGCTCTCGCTTCAAAGAAATAAAATGAGAAGATTTAATTTTTCACCTTCTGAAGTGACACATGTCATGGAAAACTACTATTTCCATTAGAGGAATGAGACTAAAGATGTAATTTCAAGAGCTAATGAATATATTTTATTATTATTCTGATGTCACCGTGGAGCATTTCTTCATCCTGGTGGCTCATGATAGTTTCTAATCTGGAAAAACAGTTAAATGTGACCATTGTCCACCAGTTTTAGCTTGTGAAACTGGTAAATTCTTAATTACCAGTGACTGGGCTTTTGATCTGACACGAAGAGAGACCCCGTTTTCAGAGTACAACATTATCCTGTCTATCTGCTTGTGTGCTGTAACATTCAGCCACACCTGAGGTTACCATGGTAGCAGCAAGTAGTATTTAATACTAAATACTAAACGTGCCAGAATGCTTAGCTGCTGTGCTTTCTCCAAAACAGTGTTAGACGTTTCTCAAACATTAGCAGGACACAGTTAAAAAAGCACTTTACTCCTCTTGATGTCCTGAGAGATTTTCTTACTCAAGGGATGTAGAAAAAATAAAGAACAAATTTGAATAACCAGTCATGGTCTGTATTCTGACTGTCAGCCTTTCTGAATGACAAAAAAGTACGATGTCTATGTTTAGGGTGTATTGATCAACCCAGTAATTTAGTTCATTTATGATTTTGCACATTGACAACATCAATAAGCAACACTGAGACAAAACAGATAAACAGATACATTTCTATAAATAAAGAGCAAAAAGATCATGTATCACTGGCTCATAGTGGTCTGACTCTGGCAACAATGTCCTTTGGATCAACACTGAGCAGTGAAGCCATTTTTGTGTAGTGGCCAACAGCAGTTTTGCAACTTTCACACACTCCCCCAAAAGTATTTTTTTTTTTTATAGAGGATTGTTGCCAAATAGAGCAGCTTTAAAACGGTCAACTCATTTTCTGATACTGCAAAATTACTTTTCTTTTTACATGAATTTGGACTGAATTTTATGTCCAATATTATTTGACATTATTTTATTCTATCTTATTCTTGTGAGTAGGGAACCAGGAGGTGTAACTGGAGGAGGTCACTTGTGCCTATTCTGTTCAGTACAAACTCATTTATTCCCTTGTGTCTAAATAGATCTTTGTGCCAAATACAATGACATTTCCTCCAGGTGTTTGTATGGATGAGAATGGCACAGATGTTAAATCCAACAAAATCTGATGAATTCATCCACTAGTGAAGGGGACAGTTGTGCCAATGTTGAAGAAATTCCCTCAAGGTGATTCTGAGATAGTGATCATATCTCTCACTGCTCACCTGAAGTTTTATTTTTATGACAACGCAGTATAAGTACGACCATTGTCAATCACAGCGCACAAAGTTTTACTTTTATGCTGTTGACAGTCTTATTTGACCTGACTCTAAATATTCCATCTGAAAAATTTGATTCACTGAACTTTGTTTGACACAATTTATTTAGAAAAAAAAAATCAATTCCACTTATATTTAATAAAGTCATGAAACTTAATATTTACTTATATGACTCTTTGGGTTTTTATGGTGTTTTAAACAGAAATCTCTAACCGGTGCCAATAAGTGGCCTGTGCAGTTTATTTCTAATAGAGACAAAGTAGCTACGTAGGAAGAAAATGTCTTAATTTTAAATGCTGCAGACAGCTGTCAGTGAGATCATCAGGCTTATTAAAATCACTGAACTAATCTTATTGTGGGCAGTGTTTTTACTTTTAGTGCTGACTAAGCAGTGTGGGTGTGGATGGCTGGGGAGTGGAGAGTTCATTAACAGCAATTTAAAACCAAGAGAAAACATGGCACAGTACTGATTGGAATGATTTCAGCCCCCTTCAGACATGCACTTCATTATGTAAATGTGCCAGTAATTTTACATGTCACCCTCATGGACAAAAAGGGCTCTGAGATGGAACAGTGTTAGTCCTGAAAACATACTGCAGCGTTACCGCCAAGACAGCTTAGATCCAAACTGAATATTGGCCCATTAATTAAAGGCTGCAGCATGAAAAAGAGTAAATAAATACATGTGCTTCTTATTCTGTCTCTTAACACTGTAACAACATTTGAATGTAATTATCATTTATTACATCACTAAGAATCAGACACTTTCAAGATAGTTCTCAAGTTAGTTTTTAATAACTGAATGATTTACTCAAAAAAACCTGAAGGAGGGAGATGTCACCCTGCCAAGGTGGACATGTAGCCAATAGAAACTGGAAGCAGGTTGAAAATGACAAGAAGAATTTTACTGTTACATTTACTGTACCTGAAATGATGAAGGTTTGAATTTGACCAACTTTACAGTCAGACTGTCCACTTTCTTTTAGCTGGATTTACTGTTACTGTGATTTCCGCTGTCATTCTGTTAGTGAGTTGGTGGTTGTGTTTTGATTCTTCTGTCATGATTCTGAAAGGCATTGCCGTGGTAGATCAGTGCAACTGCCAGGTCAGTGGAGGAGTGTCACCTCATTTACTGAGTGTTCTCAAATTAGATCTTGCACCGAGCTTCTGGAAAATTGTGTATGTATTTAATGTTATTACTTTTTCCAGATACCATCGGTTGCTATTGTGATTTAATTGGTTCTTTTTAATCCAAATGGTATTCATTCTGTGCGGACCATGAATGTCCGAGCTAAACCAGTCCATCCAGTTGTTACACACAATATTTCAACTTGTTGGTGGACGTCATCCAGTCGGGACCACAAATCTGGGTACAACTTTTTATTGTCCTTGGACAAACATCACTAGTTGTAGCCTTGTTGCTGAAGCCTCTTTCAGACATGAACTCTAGAGAATGTCTTGAGTATAATTGTCAGGAGTTTCCCTTTCAGACGTAACCAACATCAGGAGATAGTCCGTGTGAGAAGCGTTCTTACTTGTGAAGAAATACTTTGTGTAATTGGGCAAAGTGTGGTGCTTGGGCATTTAGAGTAGGGGGCAGAACACGACGCAAAAACAAAGCTGCGGAAGTGACAGTGTTTTGCGTTGTAATCTGGTGGTACCACAGGATCCCGCACTGTTCTTCGATTTCCAGGTCTGCCCTTACCGACAGAAGTTCACAAATTTTGTTGTCCTTCCAGTTCGACATTGTTGTTGTGTTCATATTAATGAATGAGTTCTTCGCCTTTGTGTGTTTGTGTTAGCACTGTTTTGCGGCAGTCCCAGGAAATGGACGTCATCAACATGGTGAATTCTCCGGGGTATTGCCTCCCCTATTCACAAATGAGTTTAGTTGGAGATAATCCAGACTTTGCACAAGGGAGCTGGCTGAGTAAAATCTGAGTAATGTCAGGGCCAACAGACTTGAGCATTTGTGATCACACATACACCGCCTCCAGAAAAAGTCTGGATAATGTCTGAATTCCAGTGCATATCTGAAAGAGGTTTTAGATTGCGTATGGTGTTGTGATCCGTGGGCCCCTTCAGCTGAAGCAGCAAGGACCATCTCTTACCCGAGGAAGGGACAAAACTATGCAGCATTGAAACTGGGGATTATTGCAGCAATAAAATCTGGCATCGGGAAACATTATGATTGGCTGTAGTAGAAGTAAAAATCTTAGCCCCTTAGAAAAATTAGGTGATATTTGAAATGAACCACTTCTCTTTGTTGGTCACTGCCACACACTTTGACCACAAGCAATGAAAGCTGACTGTAGTCTGCTATTTGTAAGAGGAAAACTTTATAAAGCCATATTTCCACATAGAGTGAAAGTGATTGTCTGGCTCCACTGGACTGACACTTTCACACTGTCAGCTAGTTTACTTAAACTTCAGGGCTGAAGTAAGGTATAGAAAAGCCTTCACCCACTGCAGTAAAATGGTTCTTCCTGAAATGTGGGGGGGCTACTGAGGTTAAAATAAACACGGAGAGGATTTTCTCTCTGTTCTAGCATATCGAGCATCCATCTGAGTGTGAAATTACCTGATTGAAATCAGTGACCCTGCAGTCCATTGTATGGGTTAAGATACTCCCTCCTTGTCATCATACACAAAGCCGTCTCCAGCAGTTCAGACAGATGAAGGAACAGCTTTGTTTTCCTGGTCTGCTCCTTTGTTCAGACTGCAATAACCTTTGTTTTCCAGTTTGTCAATCATAATATAGAAACGGCTTATCTCAGTCTAATAAGCAGCTTGAATGAATGTTGACTGGGAGTTGTAGTTTCCTCAGGGTGAACAATATCTCTGCATTTGATATTCATCATTTTTCCGTTCTGATGTTATGAAGAAGCCTTTGACGTTGTGACATGGGAGCTCATCGCGTTGGAGTTTATGAGACACTTGCTGCTCAGCCAAAAGAGGATCAACAAGTGGAAGGACTACTGTGTATGTGCACAACCTTGTTCTGGTAGAGGTATGTTGCTTTAGATAAAGGCGTTAGATATAATCCAGGGAGTTCCGTCTGTACCAAATGTGTGAATTTGAAGGTTGATGTTACACTGAGACACTGGACAATGGTTAAAAAGTTCAAAGGCAGGACTTAAATCGAAAATCATGGCTGCAGTCAACATTTGCTTTGGAAGTGAAAAATGTGGCCAAGCACATTTTGTTTTGTTTAATTTCTCTTCAGATGAGTCTTGACCCAGACTAGAGAGAGTGCTGGGCAGCTGGCATCCAGGCTGGTGAGGCCAACCCAGAAGAAGCTAAATCTGTTGTTGGACTGGAGCTGCCACAGACTGGAGTGGCTTCAGGACAAGTTCCTGACTGTACCTGGTGCAACCCAAACCCAGATAAAACCCCACAGAACATCTGGGGAGAGTTTACAGATCAAACCTGATAAAACCTGAGAGGATGTGTGAGTAAGAATGGGATAAACTGATCAAATCAGGGTGTGAGAAGCTAGTAGAGACTTAACCCAGAAGATTATTAGCTGTAATTACTGTAGTAAGTATTGGAAAAAGGTCTGAATACTAATATGTGAAATATGCACATTTAAATATGTTTTCACTTTTTACTATTAATTATAGTTTGTTGGTTGACAGGCAAAGATTTTTTCATTTTAATTAATAATTTATACATTTACAATGGACTAAAATGTGCAAAACGAGCAGTCTGCCATGGCTCTAAAACCCAATCCAGGGACAAATGCACTTATTTTCTCTAACTCAACTTACTCTTCATGTCTCAGTTACATGGAGAAGTTTCTTCTCTGTGCTGTCTTCTTTTCAGCAGTACTTTCCTAAAACTTACAGTAGATGCCTCAGTATTCTTCAGGAGAGTGACAACATTTAAGCACATCTCAGACTCATTATTACCTAAATTCAAATTCAGTTTTGCCAACAGCAAATACACTGAATAGCCTGGGAGTGCAGGGGTGTCCAACTGAAGTCCAACTGAACCACTTTCACTCAGCCAAAAATATGTAGTGCAGCCATTATTTGAGGACCTAGAACTGGGCAGGCACTACAACAATTTTTTTTTCGGGCTGATGGTTGTCCAGTATTGGGCTGCCTAGTTTTTGTAGTATCTCCTGCCCCATTGACTCTAGTCAGACCCTATCTGTGACTTTTTTAACCAACTGAACATTTTGAATTTACATTGATCCCGTCACTGAGAGAGGCCATTCGGCCAAGATTCGGCTAAGGAAGAGACCTGATATTAATAATGCAAGTACAATTCCTAACTTACTATGAGACAAACATATTCATATATGAACCATATATCATATATAAACCATCAGTGGTGAGCCAGATTTGTGTGAAAACTTTGTTGAGCCCTGTTCCTAGGTCTTCTGCTTTCTCTTCTTCTGCAGAACATGCAGTGCTGTGATGCACCATTTGTTCTTACACAAGCATTAAATTTGTCCCATGCTGACACCAGTCCAACACAAATTATATGTTATACATGCTATTTGTTGATCAAATCTATTATACTTTTACTTATGTCAGACTACCACATTTGGTTGCTAAACTTTCTCTGTCCAGATAAAATGGCTCTAGAAACCTCACAGTGACAATAAAAGTAACTTTGGAGAAAGGCAGGCCAGGTAAAACACATCGGTATAACAAACGTTTATATTTTCTAATATATTGAATATTTCTTAAATAAAAAGTTAGTCACAACTAACATATGATAATTAAAGACTAAATGTTTGAGCCATCAAGCTAAATAGTACATTCACACATAGTGAGTGGAAATAATCCAATAATGCACTCATCTACTTGGGCCACATATGAAAGGCTGTGTGCTTAGCTCAATTGTCAGGGGAACGATTTGATGAGCAAGTCAGTACATCAAGTCGATGTAACGATGACATTTGGCTTCGGTAAGGGAAACAAATGTGCTATTGTTGCAAATGCATCACTAAGTGAACACAGAAATCATTTTACATAAACCAACCTTCTTATTAAAGCTTCAAATTATTCCTAAAGCGGGGAGCTGCATATATCTGTGAAAGTCCTGAATAAATCCTCACCAGAATTGAGGACTTCAGAGGCTATTTGTGAACAGAAAAAAGTTTGACTGTAGACAAATCTCCATGGTGCTATTAGAGGAAGACAGCTGTAAAACCAAACCTGAACCAGGAACGTCTACAAAGGAAACTTCTAAATTAGACTATTATTGAGGAGGCATCCAACATGTGGAATATCACTGATGGTGAGGAGCTGTTCCCTGAACCCTCATTAGTAAATTTGAGGAGGACTCCTACAGGCAATCTGTTGGACAGCCATCTGCCAGCAGACAGTAATTGCTTAAAATCCAAACTTACAGGCTGTTGTTGATGAAGCCATTGTTCTTGCTGTGGTCATGTGCTGCAGTTAAACCTTTTTTAGAAACACCAATAGGTAATCTATGTTGAATGAAGGCAACCAGCGTAGTCCAGCTGTGCTGCCAGACCAGAATGAAGAGGTCGCTGTAAACTGGTTTAGGAAGCGACACTTCCAGAAAGCAGCCACAGCTGGGTCCAACAGTGATACTGGTACTCACTGACAATCAAGGCAGGGTCTAGGGTGCCTCCCATTGTTTGCCCTCTACCACTGATTTTGACAACTTCACAGACAGAAATGCAGAGAAAAGACAAAGCATTGGTCTGTCTGACAGCCTCAGGTGATGAGCTTTAATCCAAGTTAATTCTACATGTGGACATGAGACCCTCACACATTGATAAACCTAAGCTATCTGAGGGCACACAATACATCCAATTACCCCCATCAGCAGATACCAACAGAGGCAGGATCCCCAATTACAGTAAGGACCAGTGACTGGGATCCACATGATCTATATCATCACCTTCTTAGCACAGCAGGAGTCTTTTCTTGCAATATTTCCAAAGGTTTCACACAATTTTAAAATCATTTTTGTAAAAACAGTAGTAACACACGTCATTTAGTGACCCAAAACTTATAAAATCATAAAACCAACTGTGTCAAACAATAATGAAAACACAGGGTCCCAGCTGATATAAATTGATTGCAAAAATGTGATTCTGTATATGTATATCTCATGCCCTGGCATGTTTACTATAGCAAAAACAAGCGGAAAGTAACCTAAAATAACTTCATCAATCCCATCAGTGATCATGTGTGCGTGCGTGGGGGAGTGAACATAACAAAGCAGCAAAAGTTGCATGACAAAGAGCAGACCAGCCAGCAAGCCGGCAAGCTGCTTGTCTCCGAGGGAGGCCAGGGTTTTATAGGAAGTAGGACACTGGGCCCAGGTGCCCTCAACCACCTTAACTGGCTCCTCCTCCAGCTACCTGCAGGTACAACAGAAGACAACTGGACGGGCCAGAGGGTTGTCACAGCAACCCCCTATACAAACTCTCCAATCAATAGAGATCTATAAAAACCTAAAAAAAAAAAGGTGCTTCTCTGGATCAAAGATGAGAGAAAACGGTCAGTGTGACTGATGATGAGAACCTGTGGCCTGATGAACAAATGTAAAAATGTAAAATCCTGAGCATTTGAAGTCTTCATTTAGATGTTTGGATATTTCCACCCATGATTTCCTTTCACCCATAAGTGTGACTGCAGGCTGCTGCACAGCTTGTTATCTCTACTAACATCATCTTGGGATTTTGAGATATTGATACAGTAGCTGTATTATGCATTTTGTTTTTCATTGTGTGATGACCGGTCGAAACAAAGTTGGTTTGATCACAAGTTGCGTTTTCTGAGGGAACCATTTGTTTTCTTGTCCTTCTGGCCAGTCAGCTTCTGTTTCAGCCTGTGTGTTCACTGTTGTGACACTGTTACAGACTGGACAGAGGTGAGGAACTGGAAGATAAGAAGTGAAATCGCCATAACATATGGTCACTCTAAAGGTTTCCTTCCTTGCACATCCCTCTATTTGCATAAACTACTTTATGTGTCTAATCTTCTCCACCACTTTTGCATCCAACCATTCAGTGAAGCTCTGACTCTCTTTGTATTGTCCTCAGTTTTTATTATCTCTTCGTAGCAATGTGTCATTACAGCCTAACAAATGCACAATAAAAAAGCAAAAGGTTTGCAAAGGCATTATTCTTTATTATACTAAACCACAAGGTTGATTCTCAACTTGTACAAAATATTTAGTAAAGAGATGGTTAAGTACTTAGTATCTAAGCAGCCGTAAATGATGAACAGGACCAGCACACGAAAGGAGTTAACTTGAAAACAAGAGGGAACCGAATTACCAGAAATAAACACAGCTCGGACTCAGGGACAAGTTAGAGAAAGAACTAACTGAGGCTACTGATAAACTAAGGCACAGATAAACGTTAAACCACTAGAGCGGGTAAACACAAGGGTAAGGCTAAGGAGACTAAGAAATATTAAAGAACAAACTACTGAACAAAGGATAACACGTAATAATGAATAAAGTAAAACGGAGCACAACTTAAAGACACTGGAAGGGAACAATACCAAAGTAACAGAGTTGGGGGAGCACATAAACACAAGGACTAAGGGGAGGCAGTCACAAAAACTCAACATAAAGCACTGGCAAACTGAAGAGCACACGAGCAAACCTAAACATGAAAAACCAGGATAAAACAAGCGGAAAAAACTAGGGACTAGACCAAAATACTGAATTAAACAAAGGCAAACCTCAGACCAAAACCACACAGGAAACAACAGCCAGCTAATATCCATCTGGCATATTGTTTGTATACTGTTGTATAGATTTGGACCCGTAGAACTGGCTGTCAATTTAGATTCAGGGGCAGACGTTCTCTCTACTTTTAAGACCAGGCTTAAAAACCTTCTTTTTTGATCAAGCTTATAGTTAGAGCCGCTCAGTTAATTTGAACTAGCTCCTAGTTATGCTGCTATACACTAAACTCCTGTGGGAAGCTCCCAATTGCAGTGAGGTCCTCTCCTCCCCCCTCTCCTCTTGTCTTCCCCTGCATTTATATGTCAAAACTGCATAACCTCTTCTTTTCTTTGGGCTGTTTCCTTTCAGGAGTCTCCACAGCGAATCATGCACCTCCATCTAACTCTATCCTCTGCATCCTCTTCACTCACACCAACTAACTTCATGTCCTCTCTCACTACATCCATTAATCTCCTCTTTGGTCTTCCTCTAGACCTCCTGCCTGGCAGCTCCAACCTCAGCATCCTTTTACCGATATATTCACAGTTTCTCCTCTGAACATGTCCAAACCACCTCAATCATCTCAACACATCTAACATGAGCTGTCCCTCTGATGTCCTCATTCTTGATCCTGTCCATCCTCGTCACTCCCAAAGAGAACCTCAACATCTTAAGCTCTGCTACCTCCAGCTCTGCCTCCTGTCTTTTCTTCAGTGCCGCTGTCTCTAAGCCGAACAACATCTCTGGTCTCACCACCGTCTTGAACACCTTTCCTTTCATTCTTGTTGATACTCTTTTATCCCACAACACACCTGACACTTTTCTCCACCTGTTCCAACCTGCCTGCACTCGCTTCTTCACCTATTTTCCATGGGAGATAGACAAAAGGTAAATGATATGTCAAAACTGCATAACATTTACATAACATGCATAACATTTTGTCCTTTATCTCCCATAGTCTTTCTCATTCTGTCTCCCTCTCTCTGTCCCTCTCTGCAGGTGTCCCCGGCTTTGAAGCTGTGTGTTTCCAGTGTGCAGCTACTGGTCCTATCAACCTGTTTTGTTGTTGCTTTTGTTGCTCTTTTTCTTTTCTCTCTTCACTTTCCACTCACCCCAACTGGTTAAGGCAGATGGCCACTCACCCTAAACCTGGTTCTGCTGGAGGTTTCTTCTGTTAAAGGGAGTTTTTCCTCTCCACTGTTGCCTATGTCTTGCTTGTCTTGATTTAGACTTTATTCTGTAAAGTGCCTTGACTTTGTTGTGGACTGGTTCTATATAAATAAATTGATCTACGTTGAATAGGTGCTATGTACACACACACACTCACACACTTCTTTGGGCCATTATCTTGTGCTGGAGATGATGCAGCCTGTGTTACCATGGAATGCTTGTGTAATGCTTGCTGTGTGTGCAGACTTTACAGTCACCTTCATCAAGGATAAATGAGAGACCATTATGGAAATCTGCAACCATTTGAAAGGAATATGTAAGTTGTGACAGTCATACGATAGTCCCTTATAAAATAGGCTGATTATACAGGGGACAATGAAGTCATTTCCCAGAGTTGCTGTCAGAAATTGATTTTACACACATACACAACCCTGTACACTTTCTTATTTCAAAGTTTCAACTGTTGTCCATCAGGGCAGACCACAATAAAATGTAGCCATCCATCAGGGGAGTTTGACTTAATAACCTGTGCAGTGTGTTTGTGGCTGTGTGGCAGGGCCTCTTGTTCAGTGTCAACCTCGGTTTACTTTTATTGCTCTGAAGTAAGCGTCTCCTCAGCCTCCTAGGATCTGTGTTGCAGTCGTGATGAAGAGGCCGTTGTTTGGTTGAGGGTGACGACCCTTTCCAAGGACGTCGCTAGAGAGGCATCCATCATGTGGCGCTCAGCCTCTCTCTCTGTTTACCAATCAGGCAGGACGCTGTACATTTGGCATTACACTGTAACGCGAGGCTGCCTGGCCCCTATAGCTGCCATGCAAGCTAGCTCTCTTATCACAATGATGGATTCCCTCAATGATGTGCTAACTCTGGCTTATGACTCGCAGCTCTTGAATCATCTCACCAAGCGGGAAAGGGCTGATGTGTTCTCTGTAGTAGGATCAACACACGCATACAATCGATTATTTTGGTACATCAAGCATTGGTCATTGGAAGCTCAATACATGTAAAGATGAAGTCCAACATACTAAACACTAGTTATTACATGCATATAACTGAGATTTGTAGACACTATAATTACTTTACAATTTTAAACATATACACACCAAGAAAGTTATTTGTACCTTTGGTCGAATAGTGGATTTGTTTAAATGCCTTAGACACATTAAGCTCAGGCACTTTTTCAGTAAAAATGTTGATTCCATTAATAACTAATTACACATTACAATCCTTTCAGAGCCAAGAGTAAATTTTGCACAAATATGACAAATCCCTTTAAAAAATCCTTTTGCAGGGCTATTGAATGATATATCATGCATTAAAAGCCTTATTATGTGCGCTTTAACTCATGTTATGTGAATGTATTTGGCTAAAGGGGAAGCTACATAAACAGTAAATACACCGGCTGAAACAGAAGCTCACTGCAAGAAATGACACTACAACAAAACATTAAAAACAAGTTTTACTCATAAACAACACAACTTGTGGTCAAATGTATACAGTCTTTCAACCAGTCATTAAATGGTAGACAACAAAATGGAAAAATTGAAATTACAGTACAATAAAAAAAAAATTACTGTACTGGATCAGATTTCATTCTTTTTTCTATATTGTACTAAAGTGAAAATACCGAAAAATAAAAAGAAACAACATACAAATGTCCCAAAAAATCTAAATGTTATATGTTAATGAGAATTTGGGTAGAACTGTTTAGACAAACCTGCTTGAAATTGATTATATCATCTGGACCTTTGGTTGGTTTCTCTGTTTTCTAATGTGTTCAAAACATGGCCTCCACTAAAATCAACATTTAATTAAAGGCATTTGTCTAAAAACTGGAGAACCTGGTTCTAATCCCCCCCCCCCAAAAAAAAAAAAACTCAGACAACAGAAATAAATCTATTATTAACATGTTTTTTTTATTGTGAACACAATTTAGCATTTCCATCTAATAAGTTAACAATTTAGTACACAATTTGAAGTGGGATGTCCGAGTATTGGGTATTGGGTCAAACAATGCCATCGTCTACTTGTACTCGTACTCAGATACCACACCTGATGCTACGTTAACCTCATGTGGCTTGAGCAGGTAGGTGGTGGTAAAACTGTCTGTGGTTTGGAGCAATGCCGACTTCAAGCTCTGCTCTGTTGAAGTCTGAACGTCTAGTTGCTAAGAGTCATTCTCATAAAGATAAACATGTTCAATATTCAGTGCATTAAGTCAACATAAGTCTCGCTGGTGTGCCCAAATAATTTTTCACATTCACACACACGTCATGCTCAAAGGAGGTGGCAGTGGCTCAGTTGGTGAAGTGGCCGCCTACCGACCATAGAGTCGGAGGTTTGCGCCCAACTCTTCCTGATCACATGTCAAAGTGTCTCCAGCTCCATCCCCATTGTTGTGTCAGGAAGGGCATCCAGCATAAAAAATTGCCAAATCAACATGTGGGCAAATGATCGACAGCGGTGACCCTGAACTCACAGGATAAGCCATAAGGACAAAAGAAATTAAATAAAAAATAGCACGTCAGGGTCAAAGGCAGAAAGCTAATGCCGAGCGCAGAAACCCATCCTCTGGTTCGGCTCAGGTCATCTCCTGTGTGGATCTGGCAAAAAACATGTTAGATTGATGCTTGTGTTGAGAATACTGAAGTATTTAATAAATCATGTTTATAAATGGGATGGGAGCCTGTCACTGTGGTAATAGGACAGGATGATCTCTGACCATCGCTAAACCATGCAGATATCAACGCTCTTGTAATGACTACACATGCTTTCTTTTTCATCCAGCCAAAGTCTGAGCGGTCAGAGCTCAGCAGTGGGTGTGACAGGAAATGTTGTTCTCATGATTGCTTTAAATTGCACAACAAAAGTAGATATCTGCCCTATGGGAGCAAGAGACAAAAAACAAGACTGAATTCTTATAAAGCTGTAATGAGGGTGACATGGCTGACATTCACTTTAGTTTTCTGCTATTGTGAGGCTGACACACCGGTTTTACTTGAGCCCCAGAACTGAGGCAGCAGTGGACCCCGTAGTGAGGGTGCAGACAGTCTGTGCACTGCAGAGTATTGCTGTGGCTAATGAGCACCAATGTACGTGGCTGGATCAGGCACCAGCTGTTTGGGGGGGAAAAGAGCGTGCTGAGTTTGCTTATGTGGCATTCAGCTTCATAAATACATCTAGAAATGTGGAACTTCTTTATTTCTCAAAAAATTAAGCAGCTGGTGTCAGGAAGGAACAGCTGCGGAATTTACTGCCACTCCCCTCAGAAAAGCCACAAGGATGAAACAAACTATGTGTGCAGCAGAGGAAAGTGGAAGTGTCTTATCTGGATTCAGGACCAGTGCTCATTGTGGCAGCATGCTCATGATTGATTATTATTCCTGTATGACTCCGGCTCCCTTCAGCCAGAGAGAGGGGGGATTGCCTGTTCCCTTGCGGTCGGAAAGCTAATGCTTCAGATATAGAAATGATAATGCAGAAAGTCTGATAGAATAAGAAACGAGAATGACAAATGTCCCAGGAGCGTGACCTGAGCTTTGCCTCGAGGAGGGAAAGAACAGGATTTATGTGACACAGAAAGAGAGAGAGAGAACAAGATCAGAACAAGAATCATCTGTTTTTACATCTACACCCCCATTAGCAGCTCAGTGACAGTGATGAATGTACAGCGGTGCTCTGACATGCATGTTAACATCAGCATGCTGAGATGATCAACATGAAAACATTAAATAACAAGGTTTGTCTCATTACGAAAAACCTAAAAGTTAGGGATGTTCCAGGTCCTGAGCAGAGTCCTTGCCACACATGTTACCAGCCTGATGTCCAGCCTGACACCCGTATGATTTACAGGTGTCAGGCTATCAATTTGTGGGAGACTACCAGGTGAGATGTCTGCAACCAGCTAATTTCTGTGTTTGAGAATGTTAGTTTTCAGCATCTTCTGGAGTTTGAGAGCTACAGAATGAACTACTAAATATGAAAAAACACAGTGGATGACGTACAGTAGGGTCATGCCTGAGCTGCGCTGTTTACACCTCAGGCTAGGCAATCGAAATTCCCTGGCTTCCTGCAGCAGTGGCAGTGGTCGTCCCTTGGCCGTCATCGGGTGACAGCTGTCTGGGCCCTGCTGGACCCCTCTCCCTCTGGACACTCACTGGCTCACAGGACGTGCATCGGCCCGTTGCTTATCTGGCACCCAGCTCTGCACGCCCGGCTTCTCTCAGGGCCTCATCCAGTGAGCGAGATGTGGACAGGCGGACATGTTGGCGAAGCCGCTCTGGTGGTAGCCCCCACAGGAAGGTGTGGAGGACAGTGGAGAGCGGCCAGATCGACCTGGGTGAGGTAGGGCTCCAGGGGGGTCAGCCCATTGTAGCCTGGTAGCTTGACCACTGAGGAGGGTAGCAGTTCGTGTCTCCCGTAGTTGAGGTAGCAGCGTGTAAACCGGAGCTCAGCACACTGGTGCTGTCAGGTCGGTGCGAATCACCAGTCTTTCGCTGCACCCCGTGCTCGAAGTGCTCCAGCAGCACGCTGCTCTCAAAGACTGCACACTCTAATTCGCCTATGCTTCGCTCCATCGCGGCGTCTGCTAGACAGTGGATTCCACTTCTGACATCAATGTAGCGACCCACGGCTTATGGGAGCTTACTGTGGGAGGCGGGACAGGATCCTCTTTATATCCTTTGGTGTATCATATCAATGCCACAGGTACACTTTGGCATTGGTTTTGGATGCTCCAGGAGCGTCACTTCACTGAAACTATGGGAACTTTATATACACACAAAGACAGCAGTAAGGTTAAGGAAAAGGACTTCACGGTAAGTTAAAGTTAGACTGTAAATTAAAAACTAAATGCTACAAACAGTGACAATAGTAAACATGTACTTGATTACTATAGTAACCACGTGTTCATCAGTTTTTGTGTTACAATCAACATTAAAGTGCACAATGTCTTGCACAGGATTAAAACCCTGGTTTCCTGTGGAAAAGTCCTGTGTCTTGTTGTGCCATCCACCCCTCCATCCACCTCCCTATGAAACATGTTCCCTTCATATTTGATGTCATTACTTTAGGCGTCAAATACTGAAGCCTCTGGGTTTCCATTGAACTACGCTGAAAGCTCTAAGCCTCGATCACCGTCATAAAGCGTCAGCATGTAATGCAAGGGACTGGACAAAGGGGCACTTTTTGAGGCATCTGGAATGAGAACAAGCTGGAACTGGATAAAAGTGAGAAAATACCAACTGTGAACCAATGCATTCTTGGTTGATTTATAAACTTGCATGTGTCCGAATTATTTTTCATAGTCACACGCAGTCAATTTTCACTGTGTTGTCACAGAAAGCTCCACTGTGAAGGAGAGCAGCTGCAACATCAGCAGGCTGAGACTAAACATAAAAAGATTGGATTTTGATTGGCTTTAGTAGCGAAATCCTGATGCTGATCCTTTAAAATATGCCCAGATCACTGCTGACACTAATCGGCTTGGGACATCTCTACCACAAACATGTTAGTCCATCTCTGAATACATTGTCTATCCTAACTTTTGGTGCTCGGACCCAAGCTCATTGGTTCCTACAGAAGAAATCTTGGAAACATCAAAAAAACAAAACAAAAAAAAAAAACATTATACATTTTGATTAATTTCCAAAGCAGAAGCTTTGTAGTATTTATCAGAAGGATATGTGAATTTGTTGGGAGTATTTTCATGGTAGGATTAATCCACATTTGATGTATTACTGTATTTTGGAGTATTTCCAAAATAGTCAAAATAAAGTGCTGTGTGTGTCTTCACAGTTATGAAGAGATTGTCGCTAGATGGAATTTTGCCGAATGATGTGCAATGTCAAATGATTGCCAAAGTTATAATTTATCCCCAGGTGAACATAAATGTCTATCAACTCTCATGGCAATCCATTCATTAGTAATGGAGAAATTTCTGTCTGAATCTAATGATTTTTTTGCCCACTGTGTTCTGAATTCTAAGGAAGCTTCCTCTGTCTGTCACTCTCAGTAAGTAGCTCAACAAACTTTCATATCAAGGTCAAATCAGGTGACAAATCAAATTTCAGAAGCCTCAGTGATAAGGCAGCGTGCCCCTTTATGCAGACCACACAAATGAAAAAAGCATCAGTCCTGTTTGTTTTCACCCTTTTTATTAACAGAAATGCTTTAGTGTATTTTATTGATGTTGAGCTTATAACAACAAAATTACTTTTTATCACTTTAAAAAAAATCACTGACATTTGAATAAACATCAATGTGTTTCAGATTAGATTAAAAGATTAAATGTTCACTTCAGAGTTTTTTGTTGAACTGTATTTTGTATTTTAAGTCATTCTCAAGAAACCAGATAATTTCATAGTTCTACCCACCACTGACATATTTTTTCAGGTGTAGCCATTGAAAGTATCATGGTTTTTGAGTCTGCAGCACCCTACTGGTGGCGTACAGGAATCCAGTGCATTTAATTCAGAAAAAGGCTCATTAAATCCAACTAGCACTTTGGTCTTATCCGCCTGGTGGCAGATAAGACCAAAGTGTTGCCAAAGTGTAGTCCTTGTCATCAGTCCACAGTAATTAATTCTAAGCCCCTTTCAGACATGCACTGGAATTCAGACATTTTCAAGACTTTTTCTGGAGAGGGTGTATGTGTCTGTTGGCCCTGACATTACTCGGATTTTACCCAGGCAGCTCACTAGTGCAAAGTCCCGAATGTCTCCAACCAAGCTCATTTGTGAATAGTGGAAGAAACTCTGGAGAATTCAGTGAGTAAGTGAGTGGGTGTGTTGATGACGTCAATTTCCTGCGACTGCCGAAAAACTGTTTTAACACAAACACCCGCAGGTGAAGAACTCATTCACTCATTCATCAAAATTCGTAAACTTCTGTCGGTAAGGGAAGACCTGGAAATCGTCAAACAAATTCTGTGGTATAAGACCAGGTTACAAAGCAAAACACTGTCACTTCCGCAGTTTTTTTTTGCGTCATGTCAGGACCGGATTCTCCTAATCCTGATATTCTCTAGAGTTCATGTCTGAAACAGAGTAGTGGAAGCTCGGCTAAGGGCAGAGGTGAACATTTGTGAGCAGCAATATGGTTTCATGCCTAGAAAGAGTCCAACAGATGCAGTATTTGCTTTGAGAATGCTGATGGAGAAGTACAGAGAAGGTCAGATTTAGAGAAAGCGTATGACAGGGTGCCGAGAGAGGAGCTGTGGTATTGTATGAGGAAGTCTGGAGTGGCAGAGAAGTATGTTAGAGTGGTGCAGGACATGTATGAGAGCTGTAAGACCGTGGTGAGGTGCTGTAGGTGTGACAGAGGAGTTCAAGGTGGAGGTGGGTCTGCATCAAGGATCAGCTCTGAGCCCCTTCTTGTTTGCTCTGGTGATGGACAGGCTGACAGATGAGGTTAGACAAGAATCTCCATGGACTATGATGTTTGCAGATGACATTGTGATTTGTAGTGAGAGCAGAGAGCAGTTGGAGGAAAATCTAGAGAAGTGGAGGTCTGCTCTGGAAAACAGAGGAATGAAGCTTAGACAGCAAGACAGAATACATGTGTGTCAATGAGAGGGACCCATGTGGAACAGTGAGGTTACAGGGAGCAGAGGTGAAGAAAGTGCAGGCTTTAAGTACTTAGGGTCAACGGTTCAGAGCAACGGAGAGTGTGGAAAAGAGGTGAAGAGACGAGTGCAGGCAGGTTGGAACGGGTGGAGAAAAGTGTCAGGAGTGTTGTGTGATAAAAGAGTATCAGGGAGAATGAAAGGAAAGATGTTCAAGACGGTGGTGAGACCAGAGATGTTGTTCGGCTTAGAGACAGTGGCACTGAAGAAAAGACAGGAGGCAGAGCTGGAGGTAGCGGAGCTTAAGATGTTGAAGTTTCTCTTTGGGAGGGACGAGGATGGACAGGATCAGGAATGAGGACATCAGAGGGACAGCTCATGTTAGATGTGTTGGAGATAAAGTCAGAGAGGCCAGATTGAGGTGGTTTGGACATGTTCAGAGCAGAAACTGTGAATATATCAGTAGAAGGATGCTGAGGTTGGAGCTGCCAGGCAGGAGGTCTAGAGGAAGACCAAAGAGGAGATTTATGGATGTAGTGAGGGAGGACATGAAGTTAGTTGGTGTGAGAGAAGAGGATGCAGAGGACAGAGTTAGATGGAGGCACATGATTCACCGTGGCGACTCCTGAAAGGGAACAGCCCAAAGGAAAGAAGATAAGAATTCAAAACATCTCTCTCTTCTCCTGAAGTGATCACTAAAACTGCACATGACCCGAACATGCGCTAAGTTTGAATATATCAGTTTATCCAATCTCAGTATATAAATGTGACCGACATTTTCAGCCCCATGAGATCCACATTGATCTCTGTCTGTTGCCCCCCTAAAGTGCAAGAACTGGTATGGGTCTGGGTCTTTGAGGCTCAAAGATGTTTTATTTCCTTACTAGGACTTATGCTATGTTATGTTTTCTTGCACATCTCTCTGGCAGAGAACGAGCGACAGATTTCTGGCGCTGGCTCGTGTTCGTAGCATTTTCAAATGTTGAAATTAATTTAAAAAAAAGCTGGTGTCAGCTGTTGGCTAAACTACAACAACCACCTCCCACTGCTGTCAAAAAGCTCATCATTTTTAGACTCTTTTACAGTACGTTCATTGAACAGTGAATATGCTGAATGATTGTATCACAGTGTGCAGATTTGTTAGATGAGCTGTTAGAAAACAGCTTTTGTAAAAGCACAGAGAGGCAGAAAAGACACATAATCACCATGGAGTGATGTCTGCTCGTTTTTACATCAAAGTCCTGTACGAGTCTTTGTTTTGAAAATTCACAATTGGCGCAGTTTATGAAACCGTGGCTTCTTTACTTGCTCGTTTTATCACTGCGGTATTTCGTCCGTCAGTCTGTCAGCTGGGATTTATTTGTTATTATTATAATCTTCTCATAAGCTACTGTCTATCCAACAAGTTGTTCCGTGTTGTTTAGAATAGTTTGTTTTAAACTAATCTAATCATGAAAATTAATCTGAAGCTGTTTTACAGAATGATCACTGGTTAAACTACCAGCGCTGCCTGTTTGAATGATCATGTGTTAGTAACTGACGAGACACAGGAGAGGTTGGAGTTAATGTCCACAGCCTTTACCAGGTGACATGGACTTGCAGTGGTGTGTCAGTGTTTCTGCTTAACTTCATGGCGAATTCCCCCAAACAAACTTCTCTACAAAAGGTGCGGAGGGTGGGTAACCATGGCGATGGTCTCACACCTGAGGGGTGTGAATGACGACTTCATTTAAATATGAATGAAAACCCCCAAACCTCTGCAGGCATCAGCCTGGTTCTACTATTCTACTTTTACAGCGCGATCAAATTTTCCGCTGTCACAAACTCACAACTATGCAACAGAGAGAGTTACTACAGTAAAAGTGAAAAACCATTTTTCTTGATAATGTTTAAACATATCTCTTCCTCTCTCTCCCCCTCTCAATCACTCACACACACTCTATTTACCAACATATTAATAAACCTATTCTAATACTGCAACATGTCACCCTCTTGCCTCACCTCACATGGCTCCCATCCAATGTCACCACATATTGTCATAGCCTTTTGAATTAGGATATTGTATAACACATTTATGTAGTGTTTGAGACATTTGTATTATTCAGATTCCAAATGATGAAATGAAGATGGTGCATATAATGTTACTAAATTCTATTTAACACACTTTGACAGGTGAGATAAGTGAGGAGTCGCATAGAAACGACGGACAGTGAAAACAGAGGCCGAGAGAAATAAACATTAGAGAGGACGGAATCAACTTTTACTTTGAAGCTCACTTTTTGGACCTTGATGCTGTATTTCTAAAATGTGTGTACAACCATGCATGTAATGAAGCCGGACAAAGAGAATTACTTCCCTCAGAGGTGTTTACGTCTTCTGTTCTAGTGTTCAGGGGTATGTGGAGAAGGAGGGGTTGAGTGATGAGTCATCTAACAGCCTATTGCCCATGTCAGACATGATGGTGAATAGTGACAGTGACTCAGACTATGTCTGTCAGCACTGTGACAGTGTTTTCAACCCCCACCCCCAAGTTTTCTGCACATTTTCAGTTTGTGCATAAATCAAATCTGAGTGGAATGAATAAAAGGGAAAAGTTGCCGTATCAATATAAATAAAAAGTAGTCATAGAATACAGGTAATTATACCATGTAGGGGAAAAAACATCCCGTGTGTGGAGTGAGGAGATGTATAAAAGTGATATGAAACCGTCTCCACTTCAGACTGACCGGTGGCAATTTAACCTCTGTGGTTGATACCTTGAGGGTCACTGAGGTCACATGTGGGCTGTCCCATCATTTGTTGTTCCGTAACTCAGGGTGTGAAAAGACACAGGTGGTGTGATACTATTTTTCCAAAACATATAAAAATGCTGGATTACAACAGTGCAAAAATAGTTCTTTGGTTGTGTTAAGGCACAAATACATCAGGAATAGTTTTAGTACAATACTTCCTTGATATTACACTGTTTATATCAACTTCTTTACAATGTCAAGGGTTATCATGTTTGTTATGATCTCAGTTCCTGTGTCCAGTTTCCTGTGGGTCAGTCATGTGCTTTGTAAAATTCGGTAGGATTCACAAAGTACCATTGTATGTGTGTTATTTGTCCTTTGGTTTGAGGAAACACCAATGATATGGATTAAAACTCTCCTTTACTATACAGTCTCTAATTTTTAAACTAGAATTACCAGCCCATGTTTGGATGCCTCGAACAACCAGTCAAATTGCAGTTTATATGCATGTCTGTCCAGACTGTACAGCCTAATTTTCTAATGCTCTGTCTTGGTGCTACCACTTGACCTTAACCCTTAGTTTTGCATGTTCACTAAAGGTAGTATGGGTGCCCCGATTCACTTTAGGAGTGAGGGCTAGGGAGAATGGGGGGCAAAGTGATAGTGGTACTATGCAGCACTGCAAACTGAGGGGTTTCAGAGGAAGACACAAAACTGACAGCAAACAAGCCCCTTTGGCTCGGATGACGTATAGTGGTCCTGAAGGGTTGCCCCATTTCTTGATAGATACTTTAATCACTACCCCCTTTAACTTTGCTCCCTCATTTTGAAGTTCCCCTTAAATCCATCAAAAATGAGGGGTAAGATTTTAAATTGTCTTTAGGCCTATATCTCAAACCAGATATTCTAACCAGTTCATCCTTGAGTCCAACTGGATGTTTGTTCCAAATTTAAATAAAAAACCTTTAAGTTCCTGAGACAACACGGAAACGTCTAGCCAAGCCTCTCATGTAGGCATGTGTAACTGCTGAATATGCACAAAATGGGCCTTGAAAGATGCAGAGAACACTTCCTACACTTATCCACAGTGTGAGAAACACTTAGCTGAGAATAGTCTGGTCTGCGGTCTGTCCACATTCAATTAGTAGATTTTTCTTTTAAAAGGTTATAGCTTGAAATGGTTTACATCTTTTATGTCTGAGACTGAAATCACAGACATAAATGTGAAATGAAATGATTAAACCCAAACCATTGGAGCTATGGGGGTCAGACCATGTCAACCTCAACCTCATTGGAAAATGCAGGTGATGTTTCTAAGATGGAACTGATTAAATTGGGGAACAAAACTCATACAGACTCATCTCTCTCACACACACACACACTAACCAATAAAATAAATCTTATTTTTCTGATAGATTTCAATTTGTTCATGTTAATGGTGAATCCTCCACAAAGGTTAGCTATGGAGTTCCACAAGGCTCTGGCTTTTGACCAGGATTTGTCCTTTACCTCACATATAACGGAACATTGCCAAAATTAGGAGCATCCTGTCTCAAAGTGATGCCAAAAAACTGGTCCATGCATTTGTTACCTCTAGGTTGGACTATCAGGATGCCCCAGTAACTCCCTAAAGAGCCTGCAATTAATCCAAAATTGACGGTCCTCATAGCACCATATCATCCCAGTAGACCACTTCGCTCTCAGAATGCAGGCCTACTTGTGGTTCCCAGAATTTCCAAAGGTAGAATGGGAGGCAGAGCCTTTAGCTATCAAGCTCCTCTCCTGTGGAACCAGCTCCCAGTTCAGATTTGGGAAGCAGACACCCTCTCTACTTTTAAGACCAGGCTAAAAACCTTCCTCTTTAATAAAGCAAATAGTTAGTTACAGTTATGCTGCCATAGGCTTAGACTGCTGGGGGACCCACCCCGATGCACTGAGCTCCTTTCCTCCTCTTGTCCCTCTCTCCTCTCCGCTCACCCCACAATTGTCACCACTGTATGACATTAACTCTGTGTGTTTTCTCCCGTACTTGTCTTTGTCCTTCTCTGTCCCCCTCTCTCTGTCCCTTTCTGCAGGTGTCCCCGACTTTCAAGCTGTGTGTCTTCCAGTGTGCAGCTACTGGTCCTACCAACCTGCCCGATGTTTAGTTATTGGTTTTGTTGCTCTTTTTCTTTTCTCTCTTCACTTTCCACTCACCCCAACCAGTCAAGGCAGATGGCCGCCCACCCTGAGCCTGGTTCTGCTGGAGGTTTCTTCTGTTAAAGGGAGTTTTTCCTCTTCACTGTTGCCCAGGGCTTGTTCAAGGGGGAATTGTTGGGTTCTCTCTATACAGCTTTATAGTTTTTACTTTATTCTGTAACATGCTTTGAGATGACTTTGTTGTGAATTGGCACTGTTTAAATAAAGTTGAATTGAATTGAATTCTCCACCACCTTTGAAGATGTGTCCAATTTTGCCTTTGGCTGGCATAGTGTGCCGAAACATCTGTGCCAGTGCGGGCTGGAAGTCCCACTTTGTTATGGCGTTCCATGTATAACATGCCTGCTAGCATCTTGCACCCTGCTGTTATGTGCTAGATTGTCTCAGGGTCTTCTTTGCACAGCCTGCAGCTGGAGTCCTGCCTGGTATGGTACACCTCGGCATCTTTTGATCTAGTGCTGCTAGGATCAGTGCTGTCTTTTAGTCCAGCTTTGTCCAGCCACTGGTAGGATTTTGCGATATCAGCCACTTCTTCTATCTGATGGTGGCACGTACCATGCAGGGGTTTTTACTTCCATGAGGATTCCTGCAACCCTTGTTCCTCTTGTTTCTACTGCCTGAGGTAATCACTAAGCACTTCATCACAAGTGGCCATCTTCCTGAAGTATTCATGGATCTTTATTATTTCATCCTGGATAGTGGTTTTGACGCTCACTAAGCCTCAGCCTCCTTCCTTCTGCTTAGTGTACAGTCTCAGGATGCTGGATTTTGGGTGAAACCCTCCATGCATTGTAAGGAGCTTCCTTGTCTTAATGTCATTCGCCTCAATCTCCTATTTTGGCCAGCGTTTTATGCCAGTGGGAGGGCGTAGGTGTTAATTGCCTGGACTTTGTTCTTCCCATTCAGCTGACATCTCTTACTCTTTGTAGGTACTTGGTAGTGGCTGCTTTCCTTGTGGCCTCTTCACGGTTACCATTTGCCTGTGGGATTCCAAGGTACTTGTAGCTCAACATATGCCATCTTGCCTTCTGGTAGCACAATCCCCTCAGTTCTAACGACACTTACTTGAACCATAGATCTGTAGAACACTGATCTTTGTCTGCACTAAATTTGTACAATTATGTAATTAACAGCATGTAAGGGACTGGTGGCTGGACCCAATAAGGCGCTTGACACAGCAACTCTGTTAAATAAGTTTATTATAAAAGCAAAACAGGATGGAAATCTGAATATTTATTATATATTTACTTGACACAGGTAACCAGTGAACGTTTGGACACTTGGTGGACACTCATATGAGATCCGTATAAAGCAGTAGGCAGATAATCACATAGCTTGGTAAAAACGTGTGCATGGCGTGATTAAAGCGTAGACATAGGGTAGCGTGGTAAATCTTCTCCTTACAATGATGTGGTGACAAGGGCTCGTTATTATCTTGATTCTTCATGGGCAGATAACAGTACTTATAATCCTCCGTCATTCATGTGGTCGGCAACAGAAAGTCAATAGGAAGCAGTTACTTGATGAACGTAGCATGGTCCAAACCGCAGATAGTAATGATGGACTTAAGGACCAGGAACAGGAAGTGACTACAAAATAAAAGTGAAGTTAGCGATCCTGATACAGCATGACATTTTATGGTGAAAATATTGAATCCAGGAGGGTGAAGAGAAATTAACTCATCACTGCCTTCATTTCAATATTGGCTAAAATAGACTAATAAATAACAGCTACTACTATGTTAGACTTTAAGGACTGTTACTCTTCATACGTTGCTTAATTTGTTTTATAATTATTTTGTTGTGTAGAAACAATTGCTGTGAATTAATGTGATGAGATGAGAGAGATGCAGGTGAACAATAATTTGTAAAATTAGCACAAATAAGACATGAACATAGCCAGTGAGCCTTGATAAATGAAGACCTTATTTTCTCGTGTTCCTCTCTATGAACGCCTGGGCTGAGTGAATGCTGGCGCTGCTCGCCAGAATTGGAATGTTTGGGTTTTTTTTTGCTGCCTGAAACTCCTAATCATGTTGTCCAGTAAGACCTACCTGTGGTCTGTGCTATCTTTGCAACTCTTCATCAACCTGTGTCTAGAATCAGTAAGTACTCAGCAGCTGAGCTCATTCCGCTCCACTTCCCCTTTCCAGAGCCCTCATCGGCGATGCTACACCTCCTGCCTGACATTGCTGTCCTACCCCGCCAGAGATACATGCGTAGAGGATCTCGTCTGACTTTTCACTTGAACAGCTCAACTATAAAGTCCATATGGTCCACGCCTCCGTGCCCTCATCTAAACACCAGTCAGGTTTGTGACCACAGTGTCGTAGCAAGAGTGGCTAGGTCCATCAGTCCCACTCCCGACCATCCTAACACCAGCGTCAACTTCGGTCTGTTGAACATCCGCTCCCTTACAAACAAGGGGCATCTCGTTCAGGATCTCCTCATTGACTTGTGTCAATGTGGCAACAGCCAAATGACTTTATTTCATTAAATGACTCCACTCCCCCCGGGTTTGTTTACACTTGCCAACCACGTGACTCTGGCCATGGAGGAGGTCATGCAATGTTATATCACGAGAAATGGAGAGTCTCACCAAGGGCTATTCCTGGTTCACACTCAACTGAATCAAAGGTAACACATTTATTTGGATCTATTCTCACGATCATTGTTAAAAACAAGGAGTTTTTAAATGACTTTGCCACATGCCTGACAAATATGTCCACACTCTCTCCTAATATAATACTCCTGGGGGATTTTAATATCCACATTGACAATGCCAGATGCACTCTTACCAAGGATTTTATATCCTGTCTGGAAAGCTTTGGATTACAGCAATATGTCAACTTTCCAACTCATTCAAAAGGACACACTTTAGATTTGATTTGTTGCTCTGGTACTGCTCCTGTTGATTGCAAGGCTGATGTTATTCATCTTTCCAACCATATTTACCACGTACTATATCGTACCGTAATATCAAGGACATTACTACGGACATCGATGTTATTAACTGTCTCCCCAGATCAGACAGTTTTTCCACTGCAGATGAAATGGTCTCCTACCACAACAACAATCTTCATAATCTCCTAAATAACTTGGCTTAAGACTAGATCTGTCACTCTTACCCGTTCTTCTCCTTGGTTTACCCCGACTCTCAGCCTGCTTAAAGCTAAAGGGCAACAACTTGAACTACTGTACAAAAAGGCAGGTCTCACTGTGTATAAGGAAATGTATTAAAATCATATCTCTCACTATAAGGACTGTATTACCCAAGATAACTCCACATACTATTCTAGTTTAATTAATTTGAATGTAGGTCATTCCAAGTCTTTGTTCTCTCCGTTCAGAAATATCACACAACTGCTTGATTCACTTCCTCCACACATATATTCAAATGATTCTGTAATACACTTCTATCCCTTTTTTCTCATAAAATCAAGAATGTCGATCAGGAGCTAAGTCTCAACAACCATCAAAATTTATCCTTCCAGGTTCCTGCTGCGCAACCTTCTCACTTCCTCTCAGTATTCACTCTACCTTCCGTTGCTGAAATTTCTAACTTAATTAAAAAACCTAAATCATCAACTTGCCAATTGTTCCTTCTAACTGTTCTTGTTGTTAAAGCGACTGCTTCCTCCCTTGCCCCTCTCATAACACACATAATTCCTGTAATTGTTTCCTCTCCTCGAAACAGCGGCTGTTTCTCCCATTCTCAAAAAGCCTGGTGCAGATCCCAATGACCTTAATAATCTGCGTCCTATCTCCAATCATTTCTCTCTAAGATTCTAGAAAAAATGTTCACTTCTCAGCTCCATGCGTATCTAACACACAATAATCTTTATGAACACTTCCAGTCTGGTTTCCACCCTCTGCATTCTACTGAAACAGCTTTACTTAAAATTACTAATGATCTCTTCCTGGCAGCTGATTCTGGTCTTTTGTCCATCCTCATTCTACTTGATGTGAGTGCAGTCTTTGACACGATTTCACATTCCATCCTCTTAGACAGCCTTCGTGCAATTAGCATCACTGATATACCCCTTGCTTGGTTCAAATCTTATCTCTCTGACCACAAAATCATTCACTTCACACCCACTCAGGTGTGCCAGGTGTGCACCAGGGCTCTGTCCTGAGTCCACTGATTTTTATCATTTACATGCTCCCTCTTGGTCACATTTTTCATAAATATGATATTCACTTTAACTGTTATGCAGATGACACCCAGCTCTACATCTCCACCAAATCTGATTCCACCCTTCCTCCCTCTTCACTCACTGAATGCCTCAATATAAAATCCATACTCACAACTTTCTCAAATTGTACAATGATAGAACAGAAATTACTTGACACTAAATCTACCCTAACCAAATCTGACAGCTTTCAAATCTTTCTTGACAGTTCCTTTATTTCTCCCTCCCCTCAGGTTAAGAGTTTGGGTGTCATCCTCGACATCACACTATACTTTATTTCCCACATTAATAACATCACACAGTCAGCTTACTTCCATCTTCACAGTATTAACTGCCTACGCCCCTCCCTCACACCTCATACCGCTTATAGTCGTCACTTATTGGCTTGACTATTGCAACTCCATTCTCTTTGGTCTTTCCTAAAAAAACATTCACAAACTCCAACTTGTACAGAATTCGGCAGTGCGCATCATCTCCATCAACCTGTCACATTACCCCCATTCTACAGCAACTATGTTGGTTTCATTACAAAATACAGTTACTTATATCATCTATCCAACTCACTGTCCCTTCTGCTCACCTCACTACTATGGGATGCAGATCATTCAGTTGCTCTGCCCACAAACTACTACACTCCCGTACTTCAAATCCAAGCTCAAAACTTATCTGTTCAGATTCTCATACTATGTATGAGTGCCTGGCCTGCACAGGTATCTATACAGATGATGTTATCGGTTGATGCTACGAAAGTTGTCCATGTCCAGTTGTTTTTGTATTTTATTATCTTTTGTTGTAATTCTTTTGCTTTATCTGTCTGGTGAGACTTACAGTTTGTCTGACTTTTATTGTATTTTATTCTTCTATTTTGCTTTTATCTGTACAGCGACCTTGAGTGACATGAAAAGCGCCTATAAATAATAATGTATTATTAATATTATTATTATTATTATTATAGACCCTGCATGTGCTGATGGACCAGTCAGATTGCTCAGTCAGTACGAGTTTTCACAACCCAGGTTACGGATTTAAAATTCTATAATGATTATAAAATTATAGAGAATTTCATAATTTGCACCCTGACTTCCAGAGTCTAAGGTAAAAAAATATGTGTTTTGGATGGAATATGAGTGAATATGTTTAAAATTTTGCATGTTGGAGTTTATTTCGGGACCCATGCACATTTTCATAAATCTGATTATTTTCTGGTTGTTTGTGCATAAATGGATTCTATGCACATGGCCTGACTTTTCTCTATTCATATCAGTGATATTTTGATGATCAGCTCTCTGCCACTGTCACCACACTAATCCTTCTTCCTAATGAATAATTATATGACTGAAAGTAGTTCCAGAGTAATAAATGTGGACTGGGTGTAATCAAAGAACTGAAGCTAACACTTCTACCCACAGATATTCTATTCGCTGTATCTTTTTATGTTTCCTGTATTGCGTCCGTCTTCCCTCCCTCTCTGTCTCCCTGTCTCTTTGCCTTTATCTTCCCTCCTCTTCCTTTTGAAGGCCTCAGTGTAACTGGAGACGAAGAGGTCCACAGCTCAACATTTCCCTTGGCAAAAAACAGACTCGAACTTCAGAAGGAAAAAAAAAAAACAGACAAGAAACCGAAAGGGTTTCATCTCATCCTCCCACACTCCTTCGCCTTCTCTTTAACATTTTGTGCATGTTAAATATCATTGGAGCATGACTGTGAAATGACTTTATCTTATATAATTTTGCACAGCTAAGAAGCAGTCCTGGTTAAAAAGCACAACTGATGAAGAAAACATGAAGAACAGCACACAGAGCTGTCAATTCTCCCACGCGAGTGAAAACAGAGCATCTGAAGGCAAATTGACACATTACCAGGATCAAGTGATTTATTCATGAGCTGAGTTCGGCTTTTTTGCTGATTGACTGATTAAACACTGGAGAAAACCATCTCTCTAGGCTCTTCTCTCAGAAATGTCAAAAAAGAGCTGTATTCCCTTTTTTTATCTTCTCTTTCAGTCACTCTTCCTCCTCTTTATCTGTCTCTCATGTGTTTGTGTCACACCCCCATTCTCCTTCCTCCTCTTCTCACGCTGGTGCTCATAAAATATTGGTGACAGAAAGTCTGAGCAGTTCATTTTGTTAGGTGCCATCTGTAGAAGCAGTCAAAAGTTTGCCATGAGAATAGTGAGTCTGTGCACATACAGTTAGGACCATGTGTGTTTGGAATATAACACAGCTTCAATCATTCATATTTAATAAGAAATCAAATTTAAAGCAGTGGATGGACTGTACAAATTTGAACAACAATTTTTAGACCTAATTTGAAAGACAAACTAACACACAGTATATTAGTCGGTTTTATACTGTGTCCGGATTAGCCAGGTTTTTAGCAAGTGACCTCCTGAAGTGTGAAAATCATGGACATTAGCAGATGTTGTTTATCCTAAGATGCTCTTCATCAATGTTCAGGTATCATCACTGGTTTGCCTTTATACGTTGCCTATATGACTATATACGTTTTTCCCCTTCTCATAACCACACTTGCCACGTACATATGCAGAAAGGGATGAAAAACACCAAATGTAACGCAGGGCTTTGCACGTCTGGAGAATCGTCCAATATTGATGAGCAAAATGTTCTTGACAGTGGGTTTCCTGTGGGGATAAAGTAACTCTGATCTCAGATTAGTCTGCAAAACCACACAAGAATGAGAGAAAACCTATAGCTCCAGGGTTTATTTCAAGTTTGAATCATTTAAAAAACTAAAGATCAAAGCTTGAACACCACGGCATATTAATACTCTAGATCTTGGAAAACTGCCTGTCTGTGCCAGCTGTGCTGTTGTGGTTCTGTTTGGGACAGACCAAGCCCTGCTGCTTCTTCTTCTGCCTGCCAACCCAAAGCACCATCCTGACCTAAACTGACTGGCTCATAAAAATGCAATGGGGTGTAATGCGGAGCCACTGCATTAGTGATGCACTTATGTAATAAAATTATTAAATATCAAGATAATATTTGGCTCTATTTGGTCAGTGGATTAGTATAAAATAAGAAAAGAAATCCATTTGTGCTGCATCCGCATGAACTGAATGTCAATTACGATGGATAACAGTGTAAGGAGTTATTTAACTTGTTATAACTAATTAATAATTATATTATTTTTCTTTATAGTAAAACCATGATAAGGCAAATATGAAAGGCTTAGAGTTTGTTAATTACATTTTTAAACAGGTTATTAATATCCATGAATGTTTTGCGCAGAACATTATTTTAATTAATTTTTTTAAATGTTATTGCTTGTAAGCCTGTTTGCATGTCACCTGTGAAATCTGTAAAATAATGAGCAGTACTGTGATGACAGACAGACGTGCTGATGAAATTATACACACAAGCATCCATGAGATGGATGACTGAAACATTACCGGCAGCCCTTTTTTCAAAGTCCTGGTCACGCCGTTATGTCACCTCACCTTCTCTTCACTCGGGCGAAAAGGGGCACCTGAACCCACCGCAAAGACCCCAGCCAAAAGCCATGTGTACGGAGGAGAAATGGTGGTGCTAGGGCAGAAAGCCGATGGAAATATTGATTGGTTCAGTTAATTGGAGTTGAGGAAGTTATTTGCTAAATAAAATCTGTGTGAAATTACATTTGAAAGCTTTACCCTTTAAATAAGTGTCTAAAGGTTTGCACTGAATGGTACACAAGTTTACTATGTAGTGTCCAGCAGAGCAGTTTTAATTGTTAATGAAAAGAAAAATACTTGGTTAAAAATAAACAAATCTCATCAGACATGCTGTAACGTGTGTGTGTGCACTTAGCATAGCTGTGAATAAAGATAACGTGGAGATTTCTGATGGAAAGCCTGTAATGTGTCGCCATAATATTTCACATTTCTGCTTCTCACATACACTTAAAATGTTTACTTTATTTCCTTCTCATACAACCTGTTCAATCTCTAGTTACTTGGTATTGTGAAAAACACTAACTGAAGATAAAACTAACTACTCTTTAGTGGCGTGTGCAAAACACACATCCTTAAATCTTAATACTTTTCTGAGCACACAACTTTGCCCTCGTCAGTAGTCACGTCGTCACTAAGTTAAACCGAACTGGTTCATTTATCAGCCATATATTCTCACACTATAACACAACCTCCACCGTGCTTCACAGATGTGATTGTAGCTTCAGTTTATGACCAGTTTCTCTCTTTTCTGTGCAAGTTGATTCTTGCCTCATCTGTTCAAATTTTTTCCACAGATCTGCATCAAATTTCTTGCAAGCCTTAATCTGGTCTTATCGTTTTTGAGAGTTACCAGAGGTTACGTGTTCTGATATTTGCATCTGCATTGACATTGGTAAAGTCTTCTCACGACTGATGACTTCAGTCACCTACAATTATTTTCTGTGCTTTTCTTGATCATTTGATGTTTTGCCGTCTCTCTAATAGATTTGCTTTATTTGAAATAACTGATGGTTTGCAGCACAGTAACAGACTGCAAATACTAATTCCCATTTTCAGCTCAAATAAGTTTTTTCCATCCATTATCTGTCACCATTATCCTATTTGGGTTGCAGAGGGGCTGGAGCCTATCCAGCTGTCATCAGGCAAGAGGCAGCATACACCCTGGACAGGTCACCAGTGCATCGCAGGGCTACAAAGACACACACACAAAACCATTCGCACTCACATTCACAGGGAATTTTTGAGTCACAAATTAACCTAACATGTATGTTTTAGGACTTGGGGAGGAAATCAACATTTTACCAATTTAAAATCAAATAACGAGCATATAACACCCACCTAGTAATGGCGCAGCTGTAATGAGTTAATTTTGAATAGAAATGACAAATTCCTTAACATTTAAAGTCCATAGTTTTCTAATAAAATACTACAATGTGTTCATACAGTGGTTTGTGTCCTGCTCTGTTTCATGTTGTTGGTCTCCAACACTGTAGTAGGTGTTTTGGTGCAGCCTACAGCACCACAGTGTCATGGTTTTGTATAGGACCCAAGAGGCAACACTACGAGAAGGATGTAAAATGCAAGTAGCATTTATAAAGACACAACAAGGGATGACAAAACAAATCTACAGGCTAGGCCGAATAACAGCGCAAGCAAAAACACAAACGAGGGAATTTTACAAGAAACTAAAATACCAACATCTGAAAACAGAGCTTGAACACAACACAGACAGTGAACCAGGGCTAATGAAAACGGAGACAGATCACCAACGTGCACACCTGTAAAGAAGCTGAGATGGGGTAGACAAGCATAAGATATAAACTAAATTACAGAACGCAGGGTATGAAAACTAAAAATCACTCCAAAACACAGAGGGCAAAACGCTGACTTGGGCCAAGAATAAAATACAAGTTATTACAGAAATGTAAACCAGTAGATAACTGAGTACTAGACAGGGAAAGGATGAGTGGGGCGAGTAAGAGAAGGCAGGACAGGGACAACTAAGGAATTATCTAGAAAATGAACATGCGCAACAAAGCAGGGTGGGAATCGCTATGAGAAACAATACGGTGAAATTTAGCAAACGACAAAAACAAGGCTACAACACGAAAGAGAAAAACCATAACCAAACCTCAGACTAAGACACAGATAACAGAAGTCCATATGAACAAGAGTCAGGAGCCCAAAACCATGAGACAGGAAAACTTGAAGACAGCATGTTGCATGGATAAAAAAAAAAGTCAATGATCTGACAGGTAACAAACAGGAGAGCTGGGTTTTAAAAGGCAGGAGAACAGGTGAAAACAATTGTGAACATTGATGAGTGATGAAGCTGGTGAAGTGAACTGGGGACAGGAAGTGGAGGAAAGCGGTACAAAATAAAAGTCCAAGACAGGAAGTGAATGTGAAGACCAGATCATGACACAGTGCTGTCGAAGAAAACTGCGAAAGGCAAATTTAATGTTCTAATTAACTTTTTATTTTGTTGTTGTTATTAAAAGGTTTCAGGTTTTTAAATTGTGTGCTGAATTCTACTTGATTTTATTTTGTTTATGTCGTTGTTTTATGTTTGTATATTATCTTATTACAGGCGAACATTGAAAGGAGGTGGACAAGGATGTGGTTGGAGTTTCCTCGGGTCAACGAGCCAATAAACATCATTTAGTTCTAAAAATCAGTCAGCACTTGCCAGGCCTGCAGTGGACCATCACACTAGGAGTTTGGAGCCACCTTCTGCCGGAAACATTGTTCTTTTATTATTTTAGCAGCAGACAACAGAGGAAGTTCTCGTGTCAGTTCTGATATAAATCATGCCAAATGATGCCAGTGCTCATGTTAATCAGATGTCCATCCACCATGTTAAACTATTTATCATCAGACTGTCCACCTTGTGCACCACTAGCCTCCTCCAAAGTGATTATCCTGTGAAGTAGTTTGTAAATGGATAAAGAAGATGGTGATGCTGATAATGCAGCATTAATGGAAGTGTGAGGTTTGCTTCCACAGCACATTCAGCTTTTAGGAGACTTGCTTTTATGCCTGCTACTGTAATGTGTTGTTAATAGCCCATTTTGTATATCAGCCACTGTAGAACAGGACTGGAGGCCTGCGGTTCAAATGTACAACTTGGCTTCCTGTGGGTTATGTGATCCATTCAGAGGAATGTCTGAGGTTTACACACATGCTACAGTATCTACTGTGTAGGTGCTAAACTTGACTGTAAGTGAAGAGATGCATCTAACACAGCACATGAAGTGGAGAGACACAAAAGCTATGTGGTGTTTCTTGATGTCTGTCACGTTTTGGAAAAGCTTCTCAGTGGGTGTCCTCACCTTGAAACACCAGCAAGCCTGAACAAATGTAAATTTCAACACGTGCACACGAGATACGTTTTCTAGATAAACCAGCATGTTTTCCCTATGATCAAAATCTTATAGAAATCTCCAACCATTTTCGGCCTGAACATTCAAAAGCCCTGTGAGATTTTGATACGATCTCACCCGTTGTGCTGCAGAAAACATGAAGCCTGTCACCAAGATACAACATTTATGCAGGATTCTACTAATTTGCAATAGAAAATAAACACAATGATGCAGAATACGATCTACGAGAATGAGAAGGTAGTTGGTACTTTGCTTAAGAAAACCTAATTATTTTTATTATTTAAACTGAAGCTGGGTTCATCTTTTTTCACATCATAATTTTGAAGCTTATGCAACTATGCAGATAATGGTCATTTTAGTTTTCATTTCAAGTACGAGCAGTGAACTAAACAGCTACACTGTTTAGTGTTTAAGCCACAACATTATTACATGGTTGGTTTAAATTAAAAAATGTTATTTGTTTTTTTATAAAAGTATTATGAACTAGTAAATGCTGATTATCAGTTAACCACCTGTCAGCAGATAAACTGGTTAAAATCAGCTCCACTTTTATCAACAGTGATCTTTGACCCTTATTTTTTATTATTACTTTACTTTTGTTGCCATAGTTACCATGATCAGTATTGTTCAAAATGCATTGTTTTATAAGCGGTGTACTTTCACTTTTGTACTTTAAGTAAAATGTAAAACATATTTTTAGTACTTTTACCTGAATAAAAACTTCTGCACACAGTGTATCACATTTTGCTCTGTGATGGGCTGAGCAGCTGCAGACTGCTCAGAGTTGTCAGGCTGAATCTTGTCCTGTATGACATCATAAGACCACATGTGTTGATGTTGTGGCCAGTTGGTGTATGTTCAGCTCTGGTGGCAGCACCTAAGGTTTTGATGTGTTATTATGTGCACAACATGCCTATATCTTTGATGTATATTAATCCAAGTTAATCACTGGCATGTCTTGCTGACAAAACCGTCGCCTGATTTGCAGCACTACTTTCACATGTTAAATATAAAAAAGTGTAGACAGGTGAACTGAGTGTCTGCGGAAGGAGGAGACGTTATGCAGCTATGAGTCAGTAATGCTACAGTGTCTGCAGAGCACTGGCATGACTAAACCATTTCCCTTATCATTGCCCTGAGCTGATTTCTAATAGCGGATTTATTGATTGGCTGTAAAGTGTTGCAGCTCTCATGTCTATTCACAACAGGAAGCATGTTAGAGGCACTTAGTGTGACTGTGTGTGATTGATGAACTGGAGGTCTGAGTGTTCCCATTTACATGATGCTGAGGCTGACTTCTACTCCAAATGTGGATCATGTGACCTCTGTCTCCTGCTTGTAATATTAGGAATGATATTAGGGATGTGTAGAAACGTACAGTCAAGGAAAGGACTAGTTTGAGATTCATAAAATACTCCTCCCTGAACGAACAGTAAGTGCTCTGCAGCTTAAGTACGAGATACTTAAGACGGATGCTGCTGCATTTCAATTCAGTCATTTTTGGGCTTTTTTTTTATGCTAAAGTTTGGTCAAATTGAATAAATTTTTTAATAGAAAAAACCTAAATACAAACATCTATGTGTTAAATGATGCTGTTTTCACAATATCTATTAAATGGGTTATTTCAGAAGTCATTAGCTAAGAATCTAGGCTATGATTATAATATAATGCTTTGAAGAAATTATTTATGTAAAAGGAATCTAAATATCTCACTATGAACCATGTCTTCAAAATGCATAAGAATTTAGATTTTGTATTTTTTTAAAATCTTGCCAATATGATTCTATGTTACTATGATCCGTAGCTAATTGTTTAGGAGAGAATGATGTAGATAAGCTGGCTCTTCTCCTTAAGAAAGACTATTTGCTACTTATATATTACCTGTGTAGTTGAGCTTGTTAAAATAATGGCAAAGAATAGTGTGTGTTGAAATGTTTGAATAAGATATTAAATGAGCCTTTAATGAAAGTGTGTCATTGCAACAGTGGGAGGAACAAACACAGACAGAAAAAGACTGTTGCTGCATTGGTTCAAGTAGTTAAATTCTCCATATTTCACATTTCCTGCTTTTAACACCATTTACTGAGATGTGCCACAGAGTCAGTGGGGTTGGACAGATTAAAAATAAAAATGGTGAAATCCATGAGATGCATCTGCTGAAGGTTTGAAGTCATGTCAGCATCTTCCACTGCAAAACGGAAAGGATGAATAGGTCAATAACAGAAGAGGAAGTGCTCGGTATAGTGAAGTCAAGCATAGAAACATGAAAGAGAATACACTATATCCATCCATCTTTACTGCTTATCCCAGGAGGTGCTGGAGTCAATTCCAGCTGACACTGGACAAGTATGAACTGGACAAGTTGGTAGCCTCTATCTATGGGTGAAACACCTAAACCACATCTAAGAACTTGCAGCAACCAGCACAACTAGCACACAGAGACAAAACTATTTAGAACTATGGCGGGTTGAGAGTTGCTAGTCAGCCTAAACTACACATCTTTGGATTGTGAACATACTGAAGCATCAAGAGGAAGCTGAAATGATGTTCTGGTGGCAGACAAAGATGGTGGACTATCAACCTCAGGAGGCAGTAGATATTACCACAGATGGACTTTGAGATGAAAATAGTTAGGCTTAGACAAAAATGTGTCTTTTCAGGTTGCACTTTAATTAATGACTCACAGATTGTTTTTAATAACAATTTTAATAACAAATGAGTCAGTTTATTTTATCGGTAATGTTCATTTAT
This sequence comes from Channa maculata, assembly GCA_020496755.1. Lineage (NCBI taxonomy): Eukaryota > Metazoa > Chordata > Actinopteri > Anabantiformes > Channidae > Channa > Channa maculata. Next base: position 542,363 of record CM035606.1, read on the forward strand.
TGAGGATATGAATGCAATTTATTTTTTTGGTTATCCCAATAGGAAGGACATGGTCATTGTAGATTCACAGCCATTGTTAGTGATTGAAGACAAGTAAATCAGGACCTTTGTACACAAGCTGAAACGTAACTGTGCTTCTTTTAAAGCATGATATGAAGTAAATGGTTTGCACAAGGTACTAACAAACCAACAAATGACGACTGAAGCACTGAATGCAGACTAATATAAATTAAGATCCAACGTGCCAGTGTTCAGCAAATGTGTCATATCTCATGCTTTATAATAAATAACAGATGAATGGTGGACAAAATTTAACTTAGTTGAAACTAAATAAAACAGCTCCTTCTCCAGTTGTTATAGGAACTGCTTGAAACCACTGGAGCAGCTCTGACCATACTGAACACTGGGATAATCCTCCTGACTAGTCTCCAACTGGAGAGCATCAGCCAATATGTCTTAAGTTCTCAGTCCATTTAATCCAGTCTCAGCACAAGATGTTATCACTGTCATGATTCCAATAGTCAGGATGATTTTTCCATAAACTGAAATGAGAAAGAGAAAATCTAAAATTCACATTCCCAAAAGCAACTGAATTAGTTATAAAGCTCCTTAAAAAGCTCAGGCAGTGATTCAGGGAGCTGGAAACCGCAGGTTTAAGGTTTTAGTGTTACTAACCAACCCGCTCAGCATCCATGGCACCAAATCTACTTCAGGTTGAGTATAAAGTTTTAGGACATGTTATAAGTCTTCAAGCGTGTCAAAGTGTTATAATTAACAACAACAGCAGTGGAAATGACTGGCGAGGCAGGAAAACTACCACTGGGACCTGCTTTACAATAAAGTTGCAGAAACCCAAAAGGCACAGACTGCCGCCTCTGATGCCACAGTGGACGTTTAGTGGCCATCAAAATAAGAAGCTTCAACATGCTGAAAGGCTCAAAACACTGGATCATCTATAGCCCAGTCACACATGCCCTCCCCATTCCAGAATGTAGCTACAAAAGTGACAACTAGATTAGCAGTGTTACCACAGAGACAGGCTATTTTGAAAATGACTAGCACTTCTCTCCCGTCTAAAGCTGGGGACACACCTGAAGACTAGCCAACACTTTCAAAGACTGTTTCCACCAACCAGAGCATCACAGATTGCTAGTCCTTGGCAATTTGGGAGCAGCACACACCTGAGGACTGTGGTCAGAAATAAATGGAGGTTCTGGACATATGCACACCTGCAAATCCCACAAGAACAGAAACTCCCAGGGGATCCGGTGCCAAAATAAATATGGCGGCAACTGGGGACTTTTACTTTTTACTTAGGTAGAAAGTAAGGACAACATGGACTTAAGAGGCACATGAAGCTAAAACAACTTTTTTAAATGAAGCTAAGTTCTGATAAAGCTGTAGTTGCTGTAGGTGTCCCTCAGTTGTAATGTCATCGGTTGCTGAGTCGTGAGACTCCATCTTTGTGAGATGGAGCAGCAAAGACTGTGTCTCAAGACTAAAGACTATAATCTTTACACAGCACAAAGAGGTTTTTTTCTTCCAACCAGCAACACCCACTGAGCCCGACTTGCACTGACCAGGACCAAATCATAATTGTAATTGCCTGTACAGCTTTTAAGTGTGTGCCCACGTTTAGTCACACAAGAACTGTTGGTGATTGGATGCTGCAGCTAACAGGCTGGCCTGAAGCCACAACACTGGACCAGCAGAGCTTATTATGGACGTACACAAGTAGCAGAACCTTGTTTTCAGGTCCACCATCTCTTAAAATGTGTGAATCAGTGTAAACTGTTAATCTGACTGACAAATAAACCTCCAACAACTTCCTATATATATAACAAGTTTTCTCTTCAAGAGAAGTTATTTTCTAAAAATAATATTGTCAGGGACAGAAGGAGAGTGTGGTGATGTTCAGCAATACACACATTGTGCCATCATGTTAATTCTTCAGTCACAAGAGGCTGGAGCATTAAGTAGAAACAGTTTCATGTAAAAATACTTATTCAAATTACATTTCTCTAAAACATTTGACTCAATAAATCATTGATCTACAAAATGTCAGGGTATAAAACAGAATCGCAGTTATTATCATAACCAGGAATGTGTAATGGATTTACAAATGCAATATGACTAAAGGTAGATTCAAACAATCAGCCACATTTTTTTTTAAATAAGCTAAAACCATTGCTGTTTATTTATGTGCTCATGTATCCAGTGTCTGAGCAGTGAGGACAGTAAGGACAGTAATAATACAAAATGCAGGTTTGAATTTATGGATGTGTTTTAGACACTGGCAGATTCAAAAGAAAACCCCGCAGGGCCAATGATGGTATCTGTGCCTAAAGCATCTGGACAGTGCATTTATGAGCACATATAAAATCCAAACTATGACCAAAGTCCAACTGACAACTGATCCAGCTGAGACCCTGTAGTCAGAAACACAAATGACGGTTCCGTGTAAAAGGCATCTCAAACTCTAATAACACATTTTCTTAGTTCCTCTGTCCTTGTTGTTTTTCTCCAAAATAGCATCTTTAGTTAAAGCAAATAAGAAACAAGGCAAAATAGTGAGTGAACAAATAGTTGTTATAAAGGACTGATAAGATAATCATGACAGATCAGGAAAACGCCGTTAGGGAAAGCCACAAGTCAAAGTAACAAGCCAGAGAAACATTCTAAAGATTGTACAGGCCATTTTGTTCCTCTCTGTCGTACACGTCTAGGTCGACGTGGATGTACGCAGAGAATTATAGGCACAAACGAGCAAACCTTCCAAATCTCACCAATGCATTGTGCCTGGATGTGGTTCGAACAAGCTGATCGGATAAAGCAGGAAATCTATCTAGATGTTCACTGTGATTTTATATAATATTTATATGTTGTTTAACATATTCTATAGTTTTGCTGATGCTCCACTCAGCCTTTAGTGTATTCATTTTGTTTTCACCGTGTTTTGAAATGTCTATTTCAGCTCATGACTTTTTGTTTCCAGAGAGGACAAGAAAAAGAAAAGGTTGTGTTTTTATGACATACTATACGTCACATGGGACACAAGCTTTTTGGTTAATTTCACAATTTACCATTTGGTCTTTGAAATGACCTTGTTACCTCTCAAAGTGTTCATAGGTTTAGTTATTAACAAACAGGACAGGACGTTTACCTTTACAGACATTAGGTGTTTTGTAGAACATATTTAATTTCTGCTTGTTTCTTCATTTTCAGCTAATAGATTTGATAAATGGGATACTGCTCTCTTGTGGACATGTAAATCTGCCGTTTGAACGAACCTATCCAAGCGAAGGCCCGTGTTTAGGAGCATCAAGACCGGTACAGATTACTGGCTGCTCCTAACAAAAAACAAGGATTAGTGATTGACAGGTGGGTTGATGATCACAATGATGGTGATTGAAGATTGTTATTATGGTCTTGTGTTGGTTTTGGATATTTGTTTCTGTAGCATTGGTTTATGGACATTGTTTTTGACATTGGAATGAAGGACCCATGAAAGAATTTTCAAAGCTTAAAAATGTGGTAGGCTCCAGACATATAAACAGAATTAAGCAAGTTTTCTATGTTTCAATCATAGGAACAAAGACACAAACAAAGTCTAGGAGAATCATTTAAGAAACTAAGCCACACAATCAGCATTTCTACCAAATGATTTCAGAGTGGTCACAAAAGTGAACTAAAAAAAAGGGGGATGGAGTCACGGTTAAGAAAACAGAATCAGCATGGTGTATATGTTTTGCAGTGCAAGCTGTAGATGACCTGAATATAGATGTTCCTTTAGTCTCTAATGAGGCTGGTAGAAGCTTCTGCTATAAATACACATGTTTGATATTTACAATTTGAGATTAGGGCGAGTCTTAGCCAGTCTGGAGCACTAAGATCATCTTCCCACTGCAAGACCACTCTGTCTAGTAATCGGTTCCAAGCTGCCTAGAATCCCCCTGATTGTTGGAAGTGGAAAATCAGGGTCAAATTATCCTGCAGCGTGTGTCCAGCCTCCCAGAAGAGGTTGATAACTTCTGGCCGAGCTCTCTGATCTTTGTCGCAGTTAGGTGCCTCTCTTCAATTTCCCAAAAGCAGTTTAAGGCTAAGCTTACTGTAAAATCCACAAGTCTTCTCTTGTCTCTAACATGTTGGAAGATTGACAACTACTTCTACTCTTAGAAGGTTCCGTTTGTCTTAAAACGCTCTATGATTAATGGTTCTTTTCGTTGCAATTACTATTAATACACATTGCAACACACACATACACACCACATGATTGTCTGTCTTCTATTAAAATAATGGACTAAAATCTAACCAAGAATAAGACAATAATGGCTTGAAAGTAGATTTTTCTTTCAAAAGAAACTTGCAATAACCACTTGCTCTCCCCTGAAGCTGTATAAGTACTGCATTATCTGGGCGGATTTATATGAGCAGTATATTTTATTCATTTATTTCTTGCAAAACTGAAGAGAGAACACTAACACAATGGGTTAGCGAAGACAAAACAACAGATATAGAATAGCTGCAATAGTACAAATGGACCGAAGGTGTATGTTGAGTGAACAGAAGGTTTTCTAGTGAGCATGAGAGTGTGTTTCACTCTGTTTAGTCTACGTAAAACGATGTGTAGAGTGTAGTGGAGATATAGTGAAAATACAAATAATATACAGCAGGCCTACTGCTACTACCACGATAATATTAAACATAGTAATAAAACACGGAGGGATATGGAAGTGTGTGAGGCATCAGCCACTTTCTTGCGGCTTCAGTTGTTCTGTCCTGGTCACCTTATGTGCCTCACTGTTGTCCCCCCGTCTGGCCACTGCAGCAGGAAATAATGGCTTGAAAGGATGGCCACCCACCATTTCCATATCCATCCATGTCCAGGTGGTCCTTCACAGCCTACTGTGCTGCAGGCCACATGGCCTGTGATACGGCTACGATTGTCCCTGGGCCGTGACCCACCCAAGTCTGACTAATACTAATGGTGAGGGGCACACTGCAGTGGCTAATCTTAATGGCTTAGAGAGCCTGAGGCTGGCCAATGGTAAGTGCTGGGCTTGGTCTGTCTTGGCCCTAGAATCACTTAGCAGATGATAGTGGGGTACCTCTTCTAACAGAAGATTCTGTCAGGATCCAATGGGCATCAGTATAGAAATTAAGGCCCCACTAACATTACACTGTTGGTCCAAAAATGATGTGCTGCCTCCTGCATCACCATTATCTTGTTGGGGACCCAATGTCATTGAGCCCATGATTCAGGAAGATTGTGGCAGCTTGCACGGACCTAAAGGAAGAGCTATTCCCCTTCCGGAAAGTCTGATAACAGTATGTTATTACCTTAGATTGGATTTTGAGAGGATTATGTGTCCTTTAGGATATGGTTGATCAGCACCAGAGGAGTGCAAGGGGCATACAAGTTTCTTCATACGGGAGATTTGAGAGGTGGTAAGTAACAAAGTACATTTACTACAGTACTGTACATTTCAGAGGGAAATATTGTACATTCTACTGCATTACTACTGCAGTTAATTTGCAGATACAAATTTTTAACACTAAATAGAATCAAATAATAAATGGTGATTTGTAATAATGGATTAACCACCTGTCAGCACGTTAAAGTCAACTCCACCCTTACCACATGCTGTTTTTGTTGCACGACTCTTTGGGTAACATAGCACCTTTATTATTAACCAGGAAAAAATCTTCGTCATGGTTTGTTGGTCTTCGCCAACAAATACTGTATGAAGTTAGTTCACCGTAAGTATTTTGTCTTTAAAAAGTTTGTTAGTCAGCCAACGAAGACCACACCAAGAGCAAGTTGTGGAATAGTCTGGAAGGCCACATCCCAGGGCAACATCCATGAAACTAAAGGCTTATTGGGCAGCATCTAATATAAATGGTTATGAGTTCAATATCTGGAGAACTTTAAACCAAAAATGATGTGTATGGCAGAGCTGCAAGTAGGCAGCCAGTGCTCCCAAAGAAGAACATTGCTCAGTGTCTACAGTTTGTTCCAGACCATGTGGAGAAGAGTAATGTCCTGTTGCTATTCCCGTTCTAGTCCCTAAAATAAAAAAAATAAAAAAAGCTTTCACACTCTAAACTCACACAGATTAGTAGTGGCTTGTGTGAGCTGAAGACGCTCAACAAAACAAGATGCAAAGCAAATCAGGTTAAAACCAAAACTCAGCAAAAGAAATCAAACACCAATCACAATGTCAAACGCAATCATATGTTTATACAATACCAATTTCAAAAGTACGATACATCAAGTTGTAACCCCACCATTTGAACTGCAAACATCAGGCTGTAATCCATCATGCACAATACAAAACATTGGAGATTTTTTAAGGAGTCTTTTGATTGCTTTTCTTTGCTGAAACCACCTGACTAATACCTGGAGCACAGTTGTTTGTTTGAACAGTGAATCAAAGTTAATGAAGTGGAACAGATTGCCTCACAATCCACCTGGTAAATTCAGGGGTGTTGATATTGCTAATGATCCAAGCTTAAGAATATGCACCTTCTCCTGAACAGCTGGTATTCATTAGTTCGAAACAAACAATTTAAGACACGAGAGTTTGGTGAATCCAACTTGGTTGGACAAATTTCAGACAGGCCTTAAAAAAGAATGTTATAAACTTTTAAAATCAGCACTTCATGAGTTTCTTTATGTTACTCAGCTGAAGGACTTCAATATGTCATTTAGGCAAAAGCTGTTTCAAAAGTGACTTGAACACAATCCCATCATTTTAAAGTATATTGTTGAAGGATACGTCAAGACAGTGGCAGAGTTAAAGAACATGATTCTTTAGGTTCTGCATGGAGCCAATCAGCCATACATCTACTTGTAAATAAACAATAGACAATACAGTTGAACTCAGGCGCAGACCTACGCTTGGATACGTTTGCACAGTAGACATAACGTTACACAAGGGGGCAGAATAGCATTTAACCAACGTGAGTTTGCTGGAAATGAAGAAACAATCAGAAAACAGAAATGTGTACACAATTCACAACCCTCAGCATCTCTAAAGGTGGATTTCAATGATAAAATGGCCCTGATGAACTTTTTTAACACCCCTTCAGGAATGATTCATTGGCAGGATGCTCTGCTGAGGTGTGGTCTACTGAACTGACTTTCACAGAAGTGCAGAGCACAAAATTGCAATGACAAGAGAAAGTATGTGAAGCCGCTGGAGTTCCCTTGTTTTCTGCATTCATTGCTCAGATGAGGATGTGAAGTATTTGAATGTTCTGGTTGTTATTTTAAAAAGCTATGAATATTGTGAGAGACAACAGGAGTCATTTCAAAGACCAAACGTGAAACTATTTCAGTTTTCATTAACCAAATAGATTGTGTTCCCATATGAAGTACAGCACGCTAGCTGACCCAGCCTTTTCTTTTTTCTTTTTTTCCTTTTTGCAAGCAAAACGTCACAAATTGAAATACACACATCAAAACAGTCAGACCTTGTAGCGTTCAACAGCCTTTTTTGGTGCTGACATATAATGAACTGAGGGATGGCAACTCAAAACACAGTGAAAACTAAAGAATTACACCAAAGACTGAATAAATCAGCAGTACAGCAATGTTAAATATTATATAAAATCATTGTGATCATCTAGTTTCTTCTTCTTCCACTTTTCTGTTCTTCTTCTTTGCAGTTCTTTTCCCATTTCAATCTTGACTCATGACATTATCCAATCAGCTTGTTCATGTTGTTGAGATTTGGGAGGTGTGCACATCAGGGCCTCTGCAGGTTATGGTTACGCAAAATTCCTTTCTTTGCCGAGGTCCCCATTTATGTGTATGGACGGAGAAGTATTATGTTGTGTCATATACTTGTCATATAGACTCCCCGCCTGGGTGGACGTTGTCCAGCCAACTAAATTCAACTTTGACCTCCATGCACTTTGCTTGGTGCAGTGACATACGTCTGTAACAGTGTGCAACTCCCTGCATATCATTAGTGTTGGAGTGCTGTGGTGCCAATGGGCTGTGTCTGCAAGTCCATTATAGCAGAGCGGAAAGAAGGAAAACTGAGCGGATCAGAGTGACTTAATTTTCAGTATTCTGCTTGCATTAATTCAAGTTGCATGTTGCAAAGTTAAATCCCCTTAATTCAATTCAATTCAACTTTATTTATATAGCGCCAATTCACAACAAGTCATCTCAAGGCACTTTACAAGCTATGAAGATGTATAGAGAAAACCCAACAATTCCCCCTTGAACAAGCCCTAGGCAACAGTGGAGAGGAAAAACTCCCTCTGTCGGAAGAAACCTCCAGCAGAACCAGGCTCAGGGTGGACGACCATCTGCCTTGACCGGTTAGGGGTGAGTGGAAAGTGAAGAGAGAAAAGAACAGAGCAAAAGCAACAACAACGGGCAGGTTGGTCGGACCAGTAGCTGCACGCTGGAAAACACACAGCTTAACTGGCTTAAGTGTAAAATAACAGCACTTACTCTCTCCCCTGCATTTGAGGTAGCTACAAACCTTTTTTTTCCTTGGCTGACTCCTGCTGTTGCCATCATGTATTTTCTCACTAATGCCTCATACTGGCTGAGCTTCCACCGCCACAGGATGCAACTGCTGTAGCTACAGGCTTAAGCACTATTAGCAATGTCCTGGTAAGATGGTAAGATGTCACTCTTCGGTGACATAAAGGAAATATGAACTATGTGGAAAAAATTGTCTATGTAATTTAATCTCCTCCTTAGAGGAGAAGTCAGTGAAGATAAAGAGTCAGCATCACGTGTGGCAGAAATACTGTCAGTGTCCAGTTATTCAAATGAAGGACACATATTTACATGGTCAGAGCAGCACTCAGGTCTGTTTTTCTCACCTGCAGCACACACACACACACACACACACACACACACACAGGAACACCATGAACTTTCACACCACCTTGCACTCAGACCTGTGTCTACATGTGAGTGCGTGGGACCCTCGTTCATTATTGCATGAAGGGAAGTGGTGACAGTTGTCCCTCTGCGTCTTTTTGACATTGCTTTGTGTCTCAACACAAGTGTGTGTGTGTGCTGGTTCGTTAGTCTGTGTGTGTATAATGAGTTAGGTTGGTGCACTGCCAGCCCCCTAATACACACAGACACACACAGTGAAGATGAAGGGCACTGCAAGGGCAGCATGACTGATGGCTGCTCCCAGCATGTATTCAGTACCATTACCTACTTGTGTATGAGCGTGTGCGTGTTTGTGTGTCTGAGAGAGAGCTCCGATTCACTGCCGTGCATGAATACATGTCTGCTAATGCTTGCATTTTTCTCTGTGTCTCACTGTGTGATGGGAGCGTGTCAGTAGGACTGAGCAGCTGTGAGAAAACCTGCCTGTATGAATGGAAGTTCACGGCCAAATATGTGTGTTGAAGTTAAGTTCCAGTCGACGGAAAAGTGACAGAGTGACACGGTGATGGTGAAGAGGAAGGGATTTTTTTTTGGTGGTTTTTGTCTTTTGTTAAAATAGTTGCCACTGGTGAAAAGATTTGTATTGAGACTTGAGACCAGTCATGGACCATCAGAGTCACCAACTCAGACTCTGACGTCTGGTCTGAGACATTCAGCAAAGTGACTGGAGAACAAAATGCTTTCCAGTAGAGGTTTGGTGCAGGGGCTTTGCAGCCCAGTGTTTAGCCAGGTACATCACTAAGGATTCGTCCAGAAGTATCTGCAAGATAAATTTTAGTACAGTGCACAGTCTAATTACTTTAGACTTACAGCCCCTAATGTTGGTCAGTTGGACAAAATCCCTTCACTGTTCATCTGGAGTAAAGCGTTTATTCAAACCCTTAAATCAAAGCTGACAGGCTACACTTATCCACAATTTGACTGTTTCACATATAATCCATTGTGGTGGTGGACAGAGTTAAAATAATAACTGTTTCTGTGATCAAACTTGACGATTGCCCTGACTGGAAATATAATGTTATACATGAGTCTTTTTATGCATTTTATGTTAAATATTATACTTTTCACTTCATTATTGTATATGGTAATAATAGTGATCACTGCCAGGTTCATCATCTTGTGACTATTTGCTTATTGTGTAACTTTCTGGAGTGGGAGGCCAGTTCCTTTCATTCCAAACCAAATGTTATTCTCATTATTGTGTTGTATAGGATTTTAGCTGTTCAACATGTCGGCGCTTCCTTTTGTCAAAAATGCTACTTGTTAATGCTCCATGCACAGATGCTGGATTCTAAACTGCGGACGCATATTACACTTAATCTCAAGTCATTTTAAAATGAGCTCAGGCTCAGTGAAAGCAGCAGTATTTCTGGATCTTGTTAATATCTAGTCATTTTTTTGCAAAGTAGAATTTTAACTTGCGTTTTGTTTTTCTGCAGAAACCAACTGCAGCCACCGACAGTGGTCTTCAGAGATATTCCTGAGCCCATGCTGTGATTTCCACTACAGAATCATGTCTGTTTTTAAATGCAGAGGTGCTTGATTTTTGGTTTTGTCCTTTGTATGCAAAGATTTCACTGGATTCTCAGAATGGTGTTTTTTACACATAGGAGACAAAAGAAAGAGTAAAAAACCGAAAAAGTAAAACTGAAAAACTTTTCCTGTTCACGGTTCTCGCTTCCAGCTTACACCTGTTCCCTTCACTAGCTCGCCCCACAGCTCCCTCCCGATACAACTTGCTGGTGATTTACCTGACCTGTGTCAAAACCTGACTCCTGTTATCTGGACTCTGTTTCCCTGCAACTTTGGTCTGAAGTTTGGTGTGTTTTTCTTTCAGTTTCCCTAGTTGTCAAGTGTTCGTTTAAGGTTTGTGGTGTATCTCTGTTTGTAGTCTAGGTTTGGTCTTTTATTCTGGTCCCTAGTTGTTTTCTCGAGTGTTCATTTAGGTTTATGGTGCTGTTGTTTTAAGTCAATGTTTGGTCTGTTCGCATTTTGTTTCCTTAGTCATTTATCCCAATGTTCATTTTGGTTTTGTAGTTTATGTTTCATATTCTTGTTCAGTGCTTGTGTTACCTGCTGTGTTTTTTGTTCATGTTCTCCTCTTAGGAGCTTTTGTTAACCTTTTTGAGTTGTTACCTTGCTCTTCACTTGGGTCCGTCCTTATACAAAACTGTAATAGTCCCTCTTGAATTCTTATCTTATGGGTCAGTTGTTCCTTAACATTGATTCTATCTGCTATTATCAGCCATTCTTTTTGTGTTGGCGGATTCGGCTTATACCATCTTTTCACTATGGCTTTTTTGCCAGCTACTAACAATATTTTCAATGAACGTATGTCTTCTCTTGAAACAGTATTTCCTGTCGTATTACCAAAATACATTATACAATACCTGGCTACATCATAGCCCAGAAATTTCCTTTTTGCTATGATTTACACTTACTGCTCCACATTGTCTCCAACACGGTTGTGTTACAGACAGAAATTTGCTTCTCACTTTGGGGCTGACAGTAAAATGGGATTAAATTCTCCAAGTATGTGATGATGTACTTGAATGTTGCAGTCTCCGTATGCAACCATTCATCTTCAAAAATACTCAAATCTAGTTCCTAGAACCTTGTTCCCATTTCTCTTTTACATATATTGTTGAACTTCCTCTCCATTAGTTGCTGGTATAATGTAGATATTATCCTACATTTCCTAGAGTTATAGATTCCTGTTATAGTTCTAATTATTCCGTTTGTATCTAAATTTACTTTAAGCTTTTTTTCCCTCTCATAAAAATCCCTTAATTGTAAATATATGAAGTGGTCCTGGTTGCACTTCAACCAATTCATGTGTAAATTTGTTTGATCTCCAAAAAACTCATGAAGTTCCCATCCTTTATTCTCAGAATATTTTATGGATTCTATGAACCATATGTCATACATTTCCTAATTATTTTCCATTTTTCATTGAGAAACATTCTTCTCAAGGTTTTGAACACTAATTGTGTCACAGAGTGATGAACCTTGCACCATTCTTACTACTGAAAACTCTGAAAGCTTGTCTTCTATACTCCAGTTATGATACTGACCTGTTGCCAGTTAACCTCATTAGCTGTGACATGTTCCAGAACGTTCTCAGCAAGTTATGCCGAGAAAATAGGGAGGCAGACTGAAGAAGTTGAACTAAAGGTTGAATCATGTGTGCGAACAGAACCTAGCGTCGTGCTGCGAGTTGTACTGGATCCGGGATAGATCAAAACCTCTGGTATTGTTTTATTGGCAACTGAAGGACGCGGGTTGTTATTGGGGCTAAATTGATCCGATCTGTGCAGGGACTAGATTTGTTTTTAACTTATTTATATAACAAAAGGTATTAACACTTTTTCCATCTGCTCTTCAGGGAAGCTTTGTGGGGCCCTATAGCTTGTCTGAATTCTGAAAGGTGTGTGAAAGCGTTGCCATGGAGAGTAAGAGTCACCCTGTGTGTGTATAAACACCTCAAGGAAGAAATGGATCAAGTATGAATGTTTGTCTATAGGTGTGTAAACCTATAGACGCACATACAGTATATATGCACTGTATGAAAGGGTGTGTGTGTGTGTGTGTGTGTGTGTGTGGGTCTTCTGTAAATGAGATGTGGGCAGCATGTCTTGGCAGGTGGTAATGGAGACCAGAAGGACTGGGCTTGCCTTCAGCTTTTCAAGGACAAAACAGAGATTAACAGCAGCATCTCCCCCACCCCCACTCCCTTTATGTTTCTATCACTCTCGCTCTCACACACACACACACACACACACACACACACGTCCCTTTTGAGTGTGTACTCAGTATTTGTTTGTATTAAGATATTTCATAATATTTATTATATTGTTCATATTTCTGTGATCTAAAGATCACAGTTGTTGAAGTACAATGAAATTCAATTAGTTGTAATTATTATCGAAATTATTATTAATATAATATATATCAGGTTGCGTTGTCATTAATCTCCTGGGCTCCTGATAGGAGTTTAATGAGGGCAATGCAACAGTAACTTCAAAAGTAACAGGTTACAGTACTTGTAACTTAACTGTTTTAACAGCAATAACTAGTAATATATGACTGTTGGCAAATACCAACCCCGAGTGTATAACAATGGTTATATCCTAGCAGTCTGCTTGGGATCATGAACGGTTTGTGCTTCATTGATTTTGCTCCAGACTCCAAGAAAGGTGTTGGTATAAAAAATTTCCCAAGGTCACCAAAGTCACCTTCTATCCTTTAGTTAGGGCAGTTATTGTTATTATCACAGTACTATGGCCTTTTGCTTCTGTCCACAAACATCCATAATTCACATGGCCATCAAAATGGGTGAAGAGAATTAGGAAATCAATAGGTTATTAGAACTAATACAAGTTATTTGTCCTGATTCCATTGTGCAGGGCAGCATTTCCACTAGTTTTAATGCTGTACCTGTGCTTGTCAGTGGTTAAAATGAGATTCCTGAGGTGGATAAAATTCTAACGTGATTATCAATGCATTCATTTGTAAATATGACTAATGTTGTAGCAGGTAAAGATGGAGCTGATGTGCTGCTTTATTCATATTCAGCATGTCTTAGTTAATAAGTCGCAGCTATTTAAGCCAAAATAAGATCATCTGCAAAGTAACTTTAGTTACAGTACAATATTTCCCTCCAAATTGTAGCCAGTTTAAAAAAGCCCCAAATAAAAATACTCAAGTTAGAGTAAAAAATGTAGTACGATTGTATAGATTTGTATATACTGAGTGTATTTTTTGTTTGACCATAATCAAAAACCGAAGTATTTAATGTATTTTTGGTACAAAAAGACAAAGCACAAAGGTCAGAATTTGACATAACTCTGCAGAAACAAGTAATTCAGTGTAAAATTGGTAATTAAAAGTCTGATTAATCCTTCCAATGCTGGAGATTGCGATGGGATTAAGCTCACGAGACTCCCAGGTAATAATTCCAATTACAGGACCTCCTCAGGTGAGACTTATCCTCTTAGCATAATGATGAAGAGGCTTAAAACAATAAGCAGGTCTCTAAAAATCACACTGGCAAAACTGGTTTGGGACATTCGAGCTGTGTCCAACTTCCATTTTAAATATTATTTATATATGTTGTACATTTTCAGTGCACAGGAAACAACGAACGTATATAATAAATAAATAAATATAAATGAATACTTTGTCTCTTTGGAGCTGGTTCATCAGAATGTAAGTATCTTTTTTACTGCTGTTACTATAAGTACTTTAAAAGTATATTTCAGTGTATATTTCCATATAGTCATCAGTGACGATATATTACATTTACATTGTGATTTTAATCTTGGTTTTTTGCTGAAGTGTTGTTGTATACAGAAAGGAGTGATGCTCATAATAACGTTTTTCTTTATGGCACATTTGGTCCTAGTTACTGGGTAACAGCATATAGTATAGTAACAAATGTATTTTAAATGGAGAATCCAGAGATTTTTTTGTCACATACACAGCAACACAGCAAGGCAGTGAAGTTCATGGGTTGCTCATGTTTTGTCTTGAGTTCATGTAATTTGAAAAGCTTTAAATTAAAACCAGAACACTGAAAATGTGAAATTATTAATTTATTTATTTTAGCCCATATATCACCCAGCACTATATAAAAATGCTGTCTGTGGCTTATCTGCTTTGTGGAGCTTGCTCACTACACCGTTGAAACCCCCGTTTCTTTTTCTTTTCAGGACATCACAAAAAGTTGTATTGGCCCAACGTTTCCAGTGTTTGTGAGAAGATCATTATACTGTAGATCCATATGAAAAAATACAAAATAAAAGTCACACCAGCTTAAAAGATCACTAACTATTTCTTTAAGACGTTATGCTGCCCTCAATAACCCCAACATCCCGCCCACTGTTATTTTGTGTTACAGTAATCACATATTGTGCTCTACTCCCCGCAGGCACAATGCCAGTGTTAGTCTAAATGTAGATTTTATGCTGTTTTCCTCAGTGCCAAAGCGTCTGTTTTACAACTTGGCACCAAACAAGTGTGTTTGCAGTGATGTGGGAGAAGAGGCGTGGTTTAAGCAGTTAATGAACATTGGGTGGTGCAGGGCAATTCTGGAGCTCACTTTGGATTAAAATAAATCCTACTCAATTTCTCTCCCACTGCAAATGTGGACGCACGGCATTTTTTAGTTTCTTTACTTAGCACCAGCACATGCACAGACACTGACCTCTCTGAAATCCAAAAACACCTGTGAAGTGACGCCAACTTCTACTTGTACTTTTTTATCATTTGCAAATTAACATATGCTCAAAACACACGTGCATTTTTTTAATAAGGCTGAGAAATGTTTACAATAAATCTTCCTTATGAGTAACTTCTAATCCTACAGATTTCTGTTTTCTGTGGTGACTGAGCTGCTCACAACTTGAACACTGGATCTTTTCAGTGTGGTTAATTGAACGACTTCATCACACGACAGAAATTATATGCGAGTGTTTTATACAGTCTCACTCACAGCACACAGCATCAAAATCTGTCTGGATTTCTCAGGAAATATTGTGTTTTTCTAAATAATAGATTTATGTCATGTGAAAAGATTATTAAAATGAGATTACCTGGAGTATATGGGTCCTTTTTGCAAACTTGTACTAGCTGTGACTGGCAAAGCTGAAGTGACCTCATACCTGCAATTTAGCTAAATCTATGTTCACTGTATAATGTGATGTACAGTATACAGGGAAGGTGAGTGTTACACCAAGATAACTGTTGGGGGATGAGGGGACCTCCTTCGTCTGGGAAGGAGGTCCCCTCATCTATGCCAGTGGTCAATAATAGGCAGGTCCAGACCCAGAGCCAGAACCGACAGATCATTGAGTTTTTATTCAGTTTTGGTGGAGATTACATTTCGGCCGGCGACTCTTTTCTGGCATTGTTTCTACACCACTACTCAGCAAAAGGGACAATCTACCGGTCGCTGATTGACCAGTACTCGTTGCCATCGGTTTAGGCATGAGGACTGAAAGTGGTCAAGGTGAGAAGTGAGAAAACAAGTGAAAGAAAAGTGGCCACATTGTAAATCAGTGTGTCGTGGCAGAAGTAGACACAGAAAACTGGGCTTTTAATGTGGATCGCACTGAGACGTACGCGTTCATCCTTCCCATAGGAAGCTCGAAACCGCTGTGTCTCATCTGCTCCGAGAAGATGGCAGTGGAGAGGGGAATGTGAAACGGCATTATGAAACAAAAGGACATTTAAAAAAAATCCTAATAAATTCAGCAATTCAGCTACAAAAATAAGTAATTATAAGCCAACTAGAGTTTCACAGAAAATAAATATTGTTGAAACGTCATTGAATTATAGCTTTCTTCATTTGATTGGAGTCATTGACTTCAGACAGTGCAGATGTCAACACTACTTCATTATATATACGTTTAATGTATTGTCTAACTAAATTATTATGTAACTCAAACATCATGATGCTGCGGAAAATCTCTCCCCATGCTGTTTGCAGTTTGCTTACCTGTGCCTGCCACAGGGATTACAGAGGGTTTCCTGCATGACGTTTGTTTGAATAAAAGGGTGTTTAACTTGTTCAAATATAGATAGAAACCATAGAGATGGAAAGAAAAGGAACCTGATGTGGAGAAATTGAATGAATAAATACATGAACAGTCAGATCTGAGTACAGTACAGTACGAAGTTAGGACAGTGCTTCTCTACTGTCCTACTGTACTTACTGTACTGACACTTTTCAGAATCATGACAAAAAGGAAGGATCTCACAAGACGGCACTTGCGACCCCTAACAGTTTCCACTGTTTGAACGTCACATTCGCTCCTGGTCATAACTATCATCATTTAACGCTGCACCCTGTGTCTGCCAGCACTGATGGTTACAAAACCCTTTGGATTCAAGCCCCATTTCAGTTAGGTAGTCACTCATTGTGTTAGTTAATAACTACTTAATGGCTTCAATTTCATTATAATACTTTTATTCGTTTATCTGCCTTTATTCAGCTCATCCCTTCAGCTCTTAAAAATTCCATCGGCACTGTATTTACGCCGGCTTTTTAAGAGACTTTTCAGCGTAAAAAACCACAGTTGTAAAGCCTGCAACCACAGTAAATCCAGCAGAATCTAGAATCGCTCTTTAAACACTCACACAAATGATGGAAACTGAGAGTCCAGCCTCCAGCTGTGACTCTTTGATACATTCAGCACATGTGTTAGGCCAGAAAGAGGCACATCAAAAGCTGCAGTAAATCTGGCCCTGGCTGCAGTGTATGAACGTTTGACTGGCTGAGGACACAGTGTGTGTGCAAAGTAGGTCTGAACGTATGTGAGCAAAGTAGAAAGCAGATAATAATAAATAAGTCAGCAGATTTTCAGTGTGTGTGCAGGGAACTCATCTTCTCGCACTCCTGCCCAGAGAACAGAAGTATCGATTAGCCTTCATGTGTTGAATAAACTCCCCGTCTCCTGCTGTTTCTCCATTTTTCTCCCCTGTTCTTGTCTGCCAGTCTTCATATCTACATTTTCAGGGCCTGGTTTTATTTGATCGTTTTGTTCCACTCTTGCCTTCTCTCCATCTGTCTCTCTATTGAGCCCTACTACCTTTTTTAAAAGCTTTTCCAGATCAGTGTCAGCTTCCTCGCTGCCTTTAATGTTAACCCATTTAATCCTGAAATTTGTCCAAGACATGAAAATGTCTAAATCATGTGTCACTAGTAACCTTTTGAAATAACCAATAATTATATGTTTCCATTTTTATACAAAGAGGGTATGAGAATGTGTCATATGGTTGGTCACAATTATAAGCTTGTTGCACAATGAATTGCTGCCCATCATACATGTTAAAAACCCTTATACAACACCAACATGACCTTCTCAAGCAGATCACCCAAATCTTCTGTAAGCAAAAGAAATATTAGTTCCTTTTTATTTCTTGAGATTCTATGAAATGAATAAATAAATGACTTCAATTTTTTTTGACCAGACAAACCATTTTTGGCTGCCTGGAAAGAGCTCATTAACCTTTATTAACCTAACCTGTTCTCATCCCACAGAATCGGATATTGAATGGTAAATGGTAAATGTTCTGCACTTATATAGCACTTTTCTACCTATTGGCACTCAAAGCGCTTTACACTGCTTCTTATTCACCCATTCACACTCACAATCACACACACACTCATACACTATGCAGCTGGCCAACACAGGAGCAACTAGGTTGGGGTTCAGTGTCTTGCTTAAGGACACTTCGACATGTGACCAGAGGAGCCGGGCATCGAACCAACAACTGCAAGATTGGTGGACGGCTGCTCTAGTGTCCTGCACTACAGTGGCTTCCTAAGGTGTCATATTGTGGCACTTTTTTCACATTCTCTGGAGCATCATATTGATGCCACTGGTACCCTTTGGCTGCTGCAGCAGCATCACTATGCAGCATCACTATGCTGTCTTGTTGTACAGTACAATCCACCTCCCTATGAGACCTTTTAATTTTATAAACTACATCATTGCTTTACGCATCAAATTTTGAAGCGTCAGGGTTTCTATTGTACTACACTGAAAGCTCTGAGCGCCGGCCACCGACGCAAACAGGTACCCAAGGGGTCAACATGTAACACAGAAGGGACAGGACAAAGCGGCGAAATTAGCCTTGCTGTTCCAATACTTTTGAAGGGGACTGTACCTTGTCCCTAAGTATCTTGAAACACACAGGTGCTTCAGCCCATTAAACACACCATTGGGGAACATTCTCTCTACTGTATATCTTTCCTTTGTAAGGAATCTGGATAAATGAAAGCAGTCGCTTGTGTTTATTGTGACTGTCATAGATTCTGCAGGAGAAGGTGCCATTTTTTATCAGTACTTCAGATTGGATGACTAATACCTGCAAAACGGTGGTGAAAATACATGCATGGATGTAAAGGTGAGAACAAGGTGGACTATGGAGCCTACAGAGGAAAATGAGGGTAAAATAACAATAACTATATAACAAAGCTACGTTCAGGTGACACCATAGTTCCTGTAGGGCTCCCTAACCTGCGAGATCATCAGTCACTAACACTGGTTGTAAATATTAAAGATGTTCAATAAATCTTTGTGAGAACAAATGGCTGAATCTTGAGACGAAAGACTAGAATCTTTAGACATCACACACTTAATGATTATCTCTGCTGACCGTGAGCACCGACTCAACCGGACTGGCACTGACCAGGACCAGCTAGGTCCAGTCAGTCTTCAAAACCAAATCGGACTCAAAATTGGCCCTACATTCTTAGGTGTTTTCCAAGCTGCACAAACCATCTTATGAGCTTTTTGAACACTGTTCGACACACTCTCTGCAACCCTTTCATTAAAACAGTTTACATAACCTCAGTGTCATGATCTGTCTGTTAGCTCCACTTCCTGGACTT
This sequence comes from Channa maculata, assembly GCA_020496755.1. Taxonomy (NCBI): domain Eukaryota; kingdom Metazoa; phylum Chordata; class Actinopteri; order Anabantiformes; family Channidae; genus Channa; species Channa maculata. The sequence continues at coordinate 561,694 of CM035606.1, forward strand.
TTATTTTGTAGCCTTTTCTCCACGTTGCTGTTCCCAGTCCTTTCCACCAGTGTTACCTTTTGTTATCACTTATTAGTGTTTACACCTGTTCCCCATAGTTCCCTGCCAGATCCTCTCGTCCTCCCTGTGTACGCACCCCGCTCGTGATTTACGTGACCTGTGTCATTATCCGTGTAATCCTGCACCCTGTGATTGTTCCCCTGCAACTTTGCTCTGAGGTTTCGTATTCTGTTCTTTTCCTAGTTTTCCGAGTGTTCATTTAGGTTTATGGTATATCTCCACTTGCCTATGCTGGGTCTGTTTTGCATTTAGTGTTCATTTGGGTTCGTGCCCTAGGTTTAATATGCTTGTTGCCGTGAAGCTCAGTGTGTTTTGTTACGCGTTGTGTTTTACTTTGTACCCTCCTGTTAGGACCGATCTTTTATTTATTTATTAGTTTACTCCCTCTCACCATTTCTTCACTCGGGTCCATCTTTATACAAAATGTGATACTTAGTCTTTAACAGTGACTCTGCCTTCAACACCTACATTGAGCACAATGGACCCTTTGAAATGCAAACAGTGTGTTAAAACTGCTGTTACCTAATATTTGAAGAAGTGCTCTTGTAGTAATGGCTTCAGTTAAGATCACACATCACTGTAAAGCACTGGGACTAGAAAAAAGGACTCACAAATTTAGAAAAACAATCCCTGCTGCCAAAGTCCTTCAAAACCCAGTCCACTCTTGAAGGACTTTTGAAGCTCAGAGTGGTGCTCTGACTCTTTCCCTTCAGTTTATCTGCACTGGAAGGCTGAGCCCACTGTATTGATCTGTCTGCTATTAGTCTATGCCGACGAAGCCTGCAGGCACCACTCCTCCTGGATGCATAGTTGCACACGAGAGAACAGGTCAGTCCATAGACTCACCTCTGCCTGCAAACTGGAAAGTACCCCCCCAACACACACACACACACACACACACACACACACACACACACACACACTGTAGCTATGTTTGAAGGGAAGTGGCGGGAGTGGTTGTTCTGTAATTACCTTACGAAATGCAGAGACTCAGGTACAGGGAAAAAAAAGCCATCATAGTGTTTTTCTTTCATCTCTTAGGGGATTTCATGAGCTTGAAAATGTTTTGTAGGAATTAAGAGAATAGTTAATGAAAAGAAATGAATAAAACATCCCTCATTATAATGCTAAGAAGTATGTTTTAAATGTTTAAGCTTTCATGTAAGCCAATGTGTGTGACAGTGGATGGAGAAGGATTCCAACGCTTTTAGCTACAGTCCAAATGATCATTTTAACTAACAGCTTCTACTATCTTTAATGACTGTAATGCATTATTCACACACTGGGAATACGTTCTCCTATTAGTTGTGGATTTTTGATTATGTCAAAATTCAGATTTAGACTAGGCAATTTTAATAGCAGCCATATTTCTTTAATGTGCTATTTCCCTATTTTCCAAACGAATGATTTACAGTCTAAATAAAGTTTAGGTCTAAACTTTATGGCAGCTGAGAAATACCAGGGTGCAGCAACCAGAGGAAAAAGAAGGAAATGAAGAAAACACCACTGCTTTGAAGGCACAACCAGCATACAGATACTCTGTATATCAGTGAGGACAGCTGGTAAAGACTGTATACTGAAGGAACTGAAGGAAGTTTTTGCCCAGTGGCCTGAGGGAAGCTAATACTTAGTTACTTAGTTATAGTTATGCTGCTATAGGCTTAGGCTGCTGGGGGACCCTACCTACATGTTTTGTTGTTGCTCTTTTTCTTTTCTCTCTTCACTTTCCACTCACCCTAACCGGTCAAGGCAGATGGTCGTCCACCCTGAGCCTGGTTCTGCTGGAGGTTTCTTCTGTTAAAGGGAGTTTTTCCCTCTCCACTGTTGCCTAGGGCTTGTTCAAGGGGGAATTGTTGGGTTTTTTCTGTACATCTGTATAGTCTTGACTTTATTCTGTAAAGTGCCTTAAGATGACTTGAATTGTTGTGAATTGACGCTATATAAATAAAGTTGAATTGAATTGAATTGTAGTTGAACTGCACTGCCTTATATTGAGGTGTTTCAATATAAGGCAGTGCAATTCCTTGAACGAATTACTGTTCACAATGTGCTGTTATTGTGTTTGGGGTTTTTTTTTTTTGGCATTTGATGGCACTAGATGGATTCCTGTCTTTAGCTTTTCATTATAATTCCACATGTCATTGGGAGAGATGACTCACGGCAGGACAAGAGAAATGGAAGTAATGAAAGCAGGCTAATGATGAAGTCAGTGTGGGCCTGTGGAAGACTCTTCAAATAGAGACCACCTCTCCCTACTGGTAAGAGGTGTTACTTAGTCTCATTTAAAGACTATAAACACGTTTTTTCTCTCATTCTTCTCTCCAAGACTTCATGCCTTCCCATACAGTTTACCGGCTATTTACACCTTAACTCTGAAGTTGTTCTGACATTTCAGCCTGTTCTCACTCTTAAAGCATCAGTCCCTTTGCATTCTAGCTGACACTTTGGGTGTCAGTGATGGACGCTCTGAGTTTTCAGTGAAACAATGAAAACCCTGACGCTTCAATATTTGATGTCTGTAAAAATGCTGTATTATGTAGTTTCATTTGGAGGTGGACAGGGTGGTGGATAGTACAACAAGGCACAGGACTTAGTGCGGGATGTTGTGCACTTTATGATTGTAACACAATGTGGCACACACTGGTTAATATAGTAAGTGTAGTTGTTTTCTCTAACCCCAACCCATTTTTGTTAGTATGGCATCAAGTAGTGACGCTGTGGGATGAGAACCTGTTGGACAAGGTTAGGGTCACATTAGTTAAAGTCCTGGATGAGCAGTGAAACATCCCCAATAACCACAAGCAAATCCGGTGGCTCCACTCAACCAATGATTCCAAGAAGAGTCAGAAGCAGAGCAGAAAACAGAGCATCCTCTATTGTAGCTGATCGGTGTCCAATCACTGATTACTACTGCAAAAAAAAAAACTAACTCCCAATCTTTTCTTGATGAGACAGATGCACAAGGAAATATTCATACACGTGGTTTGTTCATATCCACTCAACTTCACGCTGCAGCAGTATTACCATTAGTGCTCCTCTGCACATGCTGGGAGCCGGATAATCATTACAGTGTGTGTCTGATTTTATGGTGGGTTGTTAGGACTTATCACAGTCGTCAGATATCTCTAGGAGATCATGTATTGCAGCAGGTCTATTGGCTCATGAGGAAGGAGTTATTATATGAATCTCTCATGACCCAACACAGATGAGTGGAAAGAAATGAAGAAAGGCAAACATAGTCATTCTGCTTCAGCTGAGGAACTGCATCTATGGGTAGCTCGGAAAACTGTGGGAGAGTTAGACGACAAGAGAAGTTAGTGATGAAAAATATATTCAGACCAAAGGCTATAAGTGTAGATTATCTGGCATCACCCCTTAGATTTTAGAGTTCAGTGCTTGTTCCATCTCTGCTAAAGTTTCATGACAAACGTCCAACTAGTACATGTTCCTTCATCATCAGAAGTAACAGTGTTTGCCTCCCTGCTTATAGAACCTTGTATGAAGTATTGTAATACTTTGTATGTCCTTCATTTGCCCTAATAACATAATATTAATATTAATATTAATAATAGCCTCTGAGCAAAGCTTGTATCATTTCAGCCCATTTTTTTAAGGCATATTTGCTCTACCTTTATCCAAATGCTTGGTTACCTCCCATGTGCAGCCTTCTTCAAATCTATTCACAGGTTTTCAGTGATATTAGGTCTAGATACTGGGAACACATGGTAAAACATTTACTTTATTCTTTTTAAATCCTTCCTGAGTTGACTTTGCTTTGTGCTTTGGATCATTGTCTTGTTATTTGAGCTTTTTGACTGATGGTAGGGGACTTTGCTTTAAAGTGCAAGTCAGATTTAACACACCTAGTGCCACTCATTAAGCCTTCAGCATGATCCAGATTTGAACCAGAGTGGTTAGAGTGGGTGTGGAGACGATGATCTCTATTGTTTTTTTCCATTAATCTCACAATGCCTCTTTCCTCAGCTGTCGCTCTCCGTAGGCACGATGTTCTCTGCATGATGCCCAGTTAACCAGTGGTTTCTTTTGTTTTCACGAGATCCCAAACTGTTGTATTAGTTATACCCAGTGTTTGTGCAATGCCTCTGATTTCCCCTTTTGGTTCTATAACAAGTGTGTTATTTTGTGTACTATGTTGTTGACATTTTTGCAAATGTGGTGTAAAACAAAACTAATCAATGGGCTGAATTTAACTAGTAACAGGATTAATGAGGTAGTGTGTAGTGAAAGCGAACATAGCAGACACTGAAAGTGAGTTATTGCTAATGTACACTATGTAATCTATAGTGGTGAAGTATTATTATTACTTTTACACAGCACTGCACTGTGTTTCCAGAAGCAGTTTGTTAGTTACAGTATATTAATCTGTGAGATTGACATCACAATGTATGTTAATGAAAACATGTTAGAATGAGTTGCATAGAAAAGCAAAACAGAAGAGTCAAATGAGAAGAAAATATGCTTTTTTAATAAAGACAGAAACAGCCTGATTGAATGGACACAACTAACGTCTCCTGTCTCTACTTTTTCCTGCCCGAAACAGAACATCTGACCTGCCTACAGGTCCCTGTTGTTTGGGGCCTGTAACATATGCATGGTGGATGCCACTATAGTTGTCTTTGAATTATGGAAGAACCCAGAACGCCGGGAAAAACCCCATGTAAGCCTCAGGAAATGATGAAAACTCTGTACATAAAGCTCGGATTACAAAGACATGCAGCTAACGGGTGACTCGGAATTTCCTCTATGTGTGAGTGTGTCCAGGTTGGACCTAACCTGCCCTTCACCTTCAACTCCACCCACCTGCTTTTTCCAGAGTTACATCACACTTAAAAATATTCACATGCAAAGCAAGAATGGAAATGCTGCTGCATGCACTTTATGCATACTGACACATATTCAAATTGGTCACCAGGGTTCACTACCCCTCCAGCGGCAGGGTTTATGTTGTCTAATCAGTGATGAATCCGAGTCGTATATTTTCTTTGTTAAATGACAGGAGCTGGGTGGATGGGTGATGGGCGAAGGAGATAGAGATTAAGGTGGAAGGAGGATGAGTGTTAATGAGGTGAAAGAGCGTTGGGGAGAGAAAGTGAGATTGATTTCTCAAATTTACACCTGCAGCCGGAATCCAAGTGAATACAGAACTGTCATCTGGAGAATGAAACAGCTTTGTTGTTTTCTGCTGTTCTTAGCTAAATGAGATTGGTTTTTTCGTATCTAATCCTGTCTAATCCAAATGATAGAAAGACTCCATGCCAAAAAGCTGGTGATTCCAGGCAAGCTAAACAGATTCAGAAAAGGAGTCCTCCACAATTAATCTTGATATCTATTTACATCTTATGGTGTTGTGTTATGTGCAAATATCTCTGCAGCTTATTGAAAATGTGTTGGATTTGTTTGGAATTGTTGTCGTACATGGCAGCCACAGCAGATCATGATGACGATGATGATGATGATGATGATGATGTTCTCATGTTCTGAAAGAGTCAAACTGTGAAGAAGACATCTGAGGATATGCTGCCAACCTTTGAGGAGAAATGAGGACATTGAATAAAAGAGGAGATACTAAAAGTTAATAAGCGAGTTACTTTATTATCACGTCACATTTGTTTCTGAATCATGCAGCAGTTGAAATTTACTCCAAAAGTTAATGTGTTAATTATTCCCTTCTACAGATTTTAGAGCAGGGCTCACAAATTGCTTTTGGTCTACTCCTTCCCTCACACTGAGACTTCAGACGTAATCATGGTTGCTCGTTGATTTTTCATAAATGCTGTTTCAGATAATGCTAAGCTGTATGTTAAAGAGAAACTTTGTATTGAATTCTGCTGTGTATGCAGCTTACAGTCATATACTGTGTATGTGTTCTTCAACCCTGCATAGATGTCATACACCAGATTTAAAATGCTTTATGGACCTTTTGTGGCCCTGTCCTATTGTGTGACACCATGAATTAAATTTTAGGGTTGGTTTTACTCTACACACTAATTATTCATTGTTACAATCTAAGAAACCAAGAAATCATCTGACACTGTCAGATATTCACGATTCCTAAGGCGTTAAATTGTTTCACTTTGTACACTGTTTGACGTATCATATTGACGGCACAGGTACTATTTGGCATTTTTATTGGAAGCTCCAATACCGTCAACTTATGACACCATAGGAACAACTTTATACACACAAAAATACTACATTAGTTTTAGTAAAAACAACTTCAGGGCAATGTTACGTTAAAAGATAAATGACTTTAGAACACAACGCTACAAAAAGTGACACACGTGCTTCCTTACTATAGTAGCCACAGTGTGAAACAATCAATAAATCAAACATCTCACACTAAAGTCGAACCCTGTTCTCCTGTGGAAACGTCCTGTGTCCTGTTGTACCATCCACCGCCCCTTTCCATCTTATTTTATACCATCGATTTCGGCATCAAATACTGAAGTGCCGGGGTTTTTATTTAACTACACTGAAAGCTCAGAGCGTTGGTCACTGATGTGAAGGGGTATCTTAAGCGTCAGCATTTACCACAGAAGGGACTGTGGCTCTTTTGAGAAGGGGCTTAGGAAATTGTTTATCAGTTTTGTCCAGGGGCAGATTGTCAGATAAATATACACTATACTTTAGCCCTGTAGCAATAAATATTGTCAGTAAAGACCCCCGACAGACCCTCAGTATTTGGTAGAGCATTAATTTTGGGGGTTCTGTCTATCTGGAAGAAGCATAAACATATGATATACAGTATAATGGTTCTGTCGAGATTTCCAAAAACCCAAATGGTTGGTACAATAACGAGTTTGTTAGCACAGTTTTTACAAGACTGAAGACCCAACTTTGGGTTCCACAGAGAACAGGTGGGTTTACTGATGAGTGCCTCATCTGCCTGGAACTGGACGACTCTTCTACTTGGTCTCTACAAGGCTAATTCATGTGTTTTTTGCTCGACGCAATTTTATCGCTAAGATCAAAAAAATAGATATCAGATAAAAGTTCAGAATTTCAACTTTTACTCGATGGCATTTACACCTCAATCTATTAAACAACATAAAGATAGCACCTTACATTTTCACTTTTCCTAAAGTATTGGAACATGTGACTGACAAGTATGTGTTCTCCAGGTTTATCCTGCCAGACTGACCATTCAACCAATAAATAGTTCCAAGTAACTGCTCTTGGTTTAAGCCTTGAGTTTTGCCTGTGAAAACTGTAATTCTTGTTTAAAAAGCATGAATCAACATGAAAAAAGTGTGCTGTCTATGAAAAAGATAAGAACTAACATCCCTATCAATAAAATGAAAGAGGTCTGAATTCATACGTGCAGAGTACATAACCCATCACACAGTGCATCTCTCAAGTACAACAGGCAGGTTCTCGTCCCTCTATTGATTTATTTATAGTCAGAGTTATTCATTTATGATTTCTGGTTCCTCTGTGTGATGTGTTGTCGGTGAAGATGAAGCCCTGTCTGTTGCATTCACACGGGAGGCTTTAATAAATGGGACTGAGCTGTCACCTTTGGGGATGGGTGGAGGACTCTAAGAGGTGAGGACATGCATGAACCCTGGATGTGGCTTACAGAAAATATCAACACGGTTCCCCTAGACTGCATTCAGTTCTCATTTATCTGCTAAGTGAAAAACGCAGCGGACGACGGGAAGGAGAGGAAAAAGACAGAGCTGGTGTGAACCAAAGTAGGGAGGGAGAGGAGAAATAGTGTCACTGTGCATGAATACAAATGGAGGAGGTGTATGAAAGGGTCAGGCTGAGCAGCAGCTGGTGTCAGGTAGTGTGCCACCAAGGAGACCACTACATTAATTTAAATGTTCTCACCACATTCATATGCATCAGTGGACATAAAGCAGACATGGGTTAGGCCAGAGGAAAGTCCAGACACAGACAGACAACATAAATGAAGGCAGAGAGGACATTATGCTATGGTTTTTAATGAGGATCAGGGAATCCTATTAGGGAGATAAGATGGACGCCCCTCTCATAAAAAAGCCATCAACGGCCTCCCTGAAGAGCTTTTTATGAGTTCTCCTCATATTATTGATGACAGGTAGGGAGGGGTTGAAGCCTCGGCCTGCAGATTTACCCACGAGGCCACTGGAGGACACAGCTCCTGGTCTCTCCCCCCCTCAATATCGTTTCCTTGGAAGTACCGTGGCAGACATCAGGAAGCTGTGGCTCTCTTTTGTCTGCCGCTGCTGCTCTTAGACACCTTTCTCTGCTTCCCGTCTCCTATCCAAGCTGCAGTTTAACCTTTTAGCAGTAGAACTCTGAGGGGTATCAGCTTTCCTCAGCTCCTGGTTGACGTTTTCTAATTCTTTCTTTTATTGGACAGTGAAGACTGGCTAAAGAAATGATGTAAGGATGAGAGAGAGAGAGAGAAAGTCTGAGCTCATAGTGTACTTCACATTCCAATATTGTGGAATATTCACAGTAGTCTTGGACCTGGACCAGTGTTATGGCTCATTGGTTTGTAAAGAGAGCCCAAACTAATTATTATAGAAATAAAACTAAATCTTCAGTCTGATTCTAATCTGACTTAGAGACATCTGTAATAGTTTTTCACCAGAACATCTTTTATCCATGGTATCCAAACAACTCAGATTATAGATGATCATCTACTCAAATTGGCTGGATGTGTGGCCAGCGCATTCTCCAGCAGCCAATCAGAAGACAATCTACTAGTCAGTTTCTTGTGCTACACATACAGTAACAACACTGACTTTCAATAACAAGTCATAATGTTTGGAATCGACTCTTAAAGCTGCGCAGCCACTGCATTGCAGTTCCAAGGTCCAATTGTCTGCATGTCTGCTGCCAAAATACAGGTTATGAACAGGAGTGAGCTTGTTTTAAATTAATTAGTGTATAATTTTTGACATAATATGGCTAAAACTTTAATATTTTTAAAACAGAACTTTGCTGGAGAACAGACGGACATGTCTGCATCTATCAGTCTTCTGCAACTCTACATTATCCTTTTATCCCTTTTTGGTCTGATTTTACTGTAAAATCACAAAATAATGACTAAAGAGTATTGAAGCTTTATGGATGTAGATGAAACTTTGATTTCAAAGCAGAGTGGGCACTGGTGTCATCCGAACAGCTTTTTACATGCTAAAGACTTCAGCTCTCTAAACAAACAGTGTTCTGACACTAAAGTGTTCACTTTGATTCTGAAGCGGTTTCAACTTGATTTTAAACTGTGGACATCCTAGACGCATTGTCCACACATGTCCATATAATACATGCATGGCTGAGGTGTGCAGCAGATCTGTTTACTGCTGCTGTAACAAATGACAAACGTGGTGTAGGGTGCTCTTATGACTACAGCCCCATGTCTTGCAGGATAACACATTATTTACTGTAGTGTTGTGATCAGATCACCCAACATGCATTTTAAAACCAAGTGTAAAAAAATGCAGCGCTGATCATGGCAAGTTACTACAAAATACTGATATGACTCTGAACTAAGTGTCCCTACTGTGTCAACCACCACTGGTTTATTTTTAGGCCAAACAAACACCAACATCAGGCAACCTTGTAAAGTAATTAATTTACATTAAGTGAGGAAAAGACACAGACAAGCAGGTGGGCAGAATGTGTAAAGTCAGTAGTGCAGGGAGTGGAGTGAAGGTGTTTTGCTGCCAGACTGGCTTATGTGCATTGTGCACACTGGGCTCAGGTGTATTCTAGTCTGCTGATCACACTTAGGTCTGCAGTCCTGAGGACAGACAGCAGCAAGTCAGACAAGAAGAGCTGTCACACTGCAGGAGCTGCAAGATAGTAGAGACGAAGATGAACTTGCTCATGTCACACATCACACTGATTTTCTCAGCACACGGGAGACACCTTTTTTTAGAGTAAACAAAATGAACTGAAGCAGAAACCATGTCCCAGCCGGACCTGATATCACACTGTCAGTCTGATGACTAAGTAATTCCTGTTCAATAAAAAAGTCATCTGTTTGAATGTGATTGAAGCTGTGTGTCAATTCAGGTGTCGCATCCTTCAAAGGCTGCATATGAAAACAATTATGTCACAGCATAAAAGTCTGTTTCCTCTTGTGAGGTTATTTACAGGGATGTTCATATTTACAATTAGTGATTTTGCAGACATGTTTATCCTGAGCGACTTTAGTAGCACAGGACAGGGGTCACCTGAGGCTCAGCGTCTTGCCCAGGGACACTGGATTCAGGACAACTGTTCTGCCAACTGAGCTACTGCCCCGTTGTAACCTCATATTTTAATAAAACAAGTTATGTTATATGGGCAGCATTGTGCTGGAGTGGTTAGCACTGCCAACTCACAGCTAGAAGGTTCAGGGTTCTCAGTTGGTCGACTGTGGCCTTTCTGTGTGGAGTTTGCATGTTTTCCCTGTGCTTGTGTGGGTTTCCTCCCGGTACTCCAGTTTCCTCCCTAAGTCCAAAGACATGCATGTTGGGTTAATTGGTGATTCTATGTTTCCATAGGTGTAAATGGTTGTCTGTGACTTTCAACCTGACCAGGGTTTACCCTGAGCAATGAACAGGATAAGTGGTTACAGATAATGTACAGTACTTAATTTTCTCTGGTGGAGTTTTACTGAAAGGCACCTTGGAGTCACTTTGTTGCAGTTTCTCTGCTGTGTACCCCCTCTGTGGTATTGGTTTATCTTTGTGGGCATCCCTTGAGTCCACCTATCTATTAGGGAAGTAGCCCAGCCGCTTGCAACTTGGAACAGCTGGTTAGGCAAACAGGACGTCCTCTATAGACCACACTGTCTCATTTTGGTTCACCCTCACGATTGAAGGTGTCCTTCACAGGATGTGGCCACAGGATTGATGCACAGCTTCAGATTAAGTTGTCACATGAATGCATTTTAGAGTATGTCCACAAAAATCAAAAGTAAGGGCTACATTCATGTAAGCATACCTTTATCTTTGTGTCTTTTTTCTTCATCATTGTTGTTACTTTTGTACTAGTATATTTTCAAGTTGTTTAAACATTTAGTGCAGGATGGCGTCAACATGAGAAGATTTACAGTTTTCCAGTGTAGATTTTATTGTGTCTTCAGCTCTGCCTTCAACATTTGGCAAAGCTCAGGAGTGTAGGGAAAAGACCATTTACCCATCTCTCAAAATCTGTAATAACACTTTCACATTTCCCCTGGAGCCCTCGTGTGTACTTTACTTGTCTGAGTGCCTGAACTTTTCTCTTGGAACTTTGTCTTTCACTGAGTTAGCCCTCCTCCGGTTCATGGTATCCTAACACCAAGCATCCAGCAGCCATTAAACGGCTACTTTGACAATAAAGCTTTTAATCAAATACCCACACACTATTAGGCCTGATGTCCAGTTAAATGTTAGTTTGAAAGTGGCTGGAGGTTTTCCAAGTTAACACAGCGTTAATCCACCAGCCTATTCCATACATACCAGTGTCATACCTGTGCTTGTGTGAAGCTGAAGACCTTATTAGCTGTAATGAAACTGAGATCACATGTGTCAGCCTCAGTTCACATTACAGGCTTACTGAGCGTTGACTACCTCACTGGAATCCTGTTTATGTCCCTGGGCAGCAAATAAAACAGGCAGGAAGAGGCTGTAAAACGGCCACTTTGTTGTTATATGAAGCCTGGAGGTAAAGCTCAGTCATTGCTGCCCAAGGGGCTACTAAAGCAAGAGCGTCTGGTGCTTCAACACCCCCGCATCTGAGTCAGACCTGCAAATCCACGCTTGACAGACTAATGTATGCCGACAGGATCTGAATGTTCAAAACTCACTGCGTAGGGCGATATTTCAACTTATGACTTTAACTTTGCTGCATGTGTGCAGATGGAGTGTTTACGCCCTGAGGTCGAAGCCACTATTTTATAAAACGAATTGTGGTGACATCTGGCTGTAACAACCTGATTAATCTTGACTACATTAATTACATTGCTAAGTTCATAAAGAAGTGAGAAATACACCACATCCTGCTGCAGGCATCATATGATTACAACACAACTATAGCGACAACTTAATTTTATATCTATAAGTGCAGAAAATAGTTGTGAAGATACTGATGTGTGACACAAACATCTCACATTTACTGTACAAACCATGTAAATCTATACTCTGCCTGTGCTGTCAATGTGATACGCCAAAGGATGTGGTGCAAATTGATGCCTTGGAAGTGTCATTATTTGACACCACGGGATCAGAAGGTGTTGGGTGTTCACCATTCATGTTTCGCGGTGGACCACAAACTAAAGACAGCAAATTTCTACCCCCCGAACACACCTGAAGAATGGGTAATGGCTAGACTAATTAATGTTGCATCCAGAACTGCTGCAAGTAATGAAATAATAAAGGAGAGAGCTGGATTAAATAACCCTGGTTAGCATGATGTTAGCAGTAAATCACACTGATACTTTTTTGCAATTTCCACTAAATAAAAGACGTAATTTAGTTTTAGTTTCCAACAATTTAAGCCCAAAAGAAGCCATACAAATGTTACATTTGTGTGTGCTAAACCTTAAAGCTTCACTGAGACAAGACCCAAAGGAATTGAATTGTGATTGAATTTAATACCTGCGGAAAAGTATAGAGAGAGGGAGACGCACAACTCCGGGAGACATAGGGTGAATATCATGCATTGGTGACATATAGAGGGTTGGAGAGGAGAGAAAACTTGATTTGTCATTAATTACATTTTTAGGAATGTACAGATGAAACAAACATGATACAACATATTGAGTGGTTAATCATGTTAATAGCTGTTAGCTCTGCATCTGTATAGATACAAAAATGATAGATTTGCGTATCTCACCCTGGAAACACGTGTCTCTCCTAAAACTATGAACTAATTCTTTAACGCATAAGTCCAAGGAGTGACATCAGAGGACCATGTGTGTAGAAAGAAGTGGCAGGGATGAGATTAACTAAAACAACATGAAAAGGACACAGAGACCTGAACCAAAGCTCTGTATCACATCTTTAACCAGAACAAAGAAACAACCACTGAGATATACAGTAGTGTGAGGTTACAGTGATGGCCTTGAAACAGCGAGGGCAAATTCTCATTTGATCGATAGCGGTGCACACCGCCCCAGGCGTTTGCCCAGCCAATTTTTTGGCAGGACTCCCTGAGGCTGAGTGCCGGGGCTGGGAATCATGAGATTAACCAGAGGAGAGCCTGCAGGGTAATGCTGCTCCCATCACTGAGACAACCTGTGCTCTGCACGCCTCATTGAACCTGAGTCTGGAGCACCGACTGTGTGTCTTATTATTCACTATCACACAATATGATCCAGATAGTGTGTGTGTGTGTGTGCGTGCATGTGTGTGTCAGGTGGGGATTTGGGGGTGGAAGGTGTCAGTATACCCTCGAAGGACAGAGCTCTCACAAGTGGACAGTCATTAAATTTGACTCCAGGCATTAGCTTTGTTTTATTGGTATGTTTATGTGGTTCTATGGACGTAAAGTAGTTTATCTTTGCATTTATTGTTCTCTGTTGATGTGAAATTGAAGCAAAGACAAATGGTAAAGAGAAAGAAATTGGGCTGGAAAGTCAAAACAAAGACTTTTGGTGGTTTGAAGCTAATGTGAATAACATACATAGTTAATAACCCTCATTGTTTGGTAGAATATTTCAGTCCTGACATACTGAAGACCCCATGTTAGTGTATCTAGTGAAGGTCAGAGTTCAGATTTAGTCTGTCCTTGACTTCAGTCTTATTAAAACGCCAGTGGTGCACTCATTGCCCTCTGTGCCCTCTTCATTAGACTCCATAAAAGGAACAGTTCAACATTTAGCTTTAATCCTAAAATATTAAAGGAGGTGTTCTAGGAATAATATTTACAACAGCAGCTGATGGCTGCAGCTCTGTGAGAGCTGTGAGGGAAGAAGGAAGTGAATCATTAGACCTTAACCCAACTTAAAATGCATTTCAACTGCTGAAGTGGAGACTGAAGGTAGAATTTCCCTGAAACAACCAACATATGAAGAAACCTGGAAAAGCGAAGATAAAGAAGAAACCAACAATTTGGTGATGTCACAGGCTTTATGTAGTTGTAACCCTACTTTCTGGATAATGTGGGGTCTCTGGGCTGTGGGTAAGAAGCGGGCTACAGTTTTCATGGTAATCTTCTTTAAGGAGCGCCAACACGGCAAGGCAGTACAGATTTTACACTGTCTACATACATTCTAGTCTGCTTGGGAATGGCGGCGTGGTGGTAGCTGAAGCAGCCTCTTCGGAGGTGTATGGACACTAGCGCAACCAGTATTCATGTAGACCATCAACAGACTCTACTAAAATACAAAAATAACCGGACTAACCACGTACAAAATGATTTTTTGGAGAAGCCACGGGACTTCGGCTTGTTACTAGGTTCAGTTCTCGACGTTGCCTGATGCCGGTGACCGGTGGAGGGCAAGACATAAGTGGTGTGTGAGGAAGTAGAAGCACATGCTAGGCTTAAAGCAAACCCTAGCTGACCGGCTCTCCCGTCTATCCTGCTCTCCAATGTCTGCTCCCTGGACAATAAATTGGACTACATCTGACTCCAGCAGGCTGCACGGCTTGAGTTTAGAGACTGTTGCGTTTGTTTACACTGAGACGTGGCTCAGCGACAGAGTTCCGGACGCTGCCATTCAGCTAACTGTGCTGCATCCTTTGGTGCCGACAGAAAAGCAGCTAAACGCAATGTGGTAAGGCTCGCGGTGGTGGCTTGTGTGTTTACATCAACACAGCTCATCGCTGGTGGAGTTTGTGACGGTCAAATGCAATTTTATTTACCCCGGGAGTTCACTACAGTCTTCATAATAGGAATATACATTCCGCCTGCCACCAATTCTAAGGAAGCGCTTTGTGTACCAACAGGACACACACCCTGATGGTCTGTTTATTGTCACCGGAGATTTTAACCGTGCAAATCTCAAGCCAGTGCCCCTTAAATTCCATCAGTATTTGGAAAAAGAAATACATTGGATCTTGTTTACACAAACATCCCCGGCACATATCAGGCAGACCAACGGCAACCTCACCGACATACAGGACATCAGTGACAAGTTACATCAACACTACAAGCATAGATGATGTCACTGTCCCCAGGAAAATCATCTGATGCATAAACCAGAGACCGTGGATGACTGCAGAGGTGCGTGCGCTGCTGAAGACCCGAGATACCCCCATTCAAAGCAGATGATAATTCAGCCCTAAAAACAGCAAGAGCCAAACTGTCCCGTGCCATCAGAGAAGCTAAGCACACACTCACACACACACACACACACCTAGAAGATCCACAGCCACTTTATGGACAGCAGTGATACAGGGCGCACATAGAGTCAACCCACGAAAAGCTGCTGGACCAGACAACATTCCTGGTAGGGTGCTCAGAGGATGTGCACACCAGCTGGCAGTTGTTCTTACCGACATCTTCAACATCTCTCTGAGCAGCACCGTTGTTCCAACATGCTTCAAGGCCACCATGATTGTCCCCATGTCGAAGAAGTCCTGTGTCCTGCCTCAATGACTACAGTCCCGTCGCACTAACACCGATCATCAAAAGTGCTTCCAGTGGCTTGACATGAGGCACATCAAGGCCCTGCTGCCCTGCTCACTGGACCCTTTTCAGTTTGCATATCATTGAACGATGCCATCTCCTCCCCAATTCATCTGGCTGTCACTCATTTGCACAACTACGACACATATGCTCTAATGCCGTTCATAGACTTGAGCCCAGCATTCAACACCACCATTCCTCAGCAGTTAATCGAAAAGCTGAGCCTGTTGGGCCTGAACATCTCCCTCTGCAACTGGATTCTGGACTTCTTAATGGAGAGACCTCAGGCAGATCAGGAACAACACCTCCAGCACCACCATACTGAGTACTGGGGGCCCCCAGGGCTGTGTGCTCAGTCCTGACTGTGTAGCAATCCAATCACAAGCTCCAATCACATCATCAAGTTCCCTGATAACACGACTGTGGTGGGTCTCATCAGTAAGATCAATGAGTCAGCATACAGACAGGAAGTGCAGAGTTTAACGGACTCATGTAAAGCTAACAACCTGTCTCTGAATGTGGACTAAACAAAAGAGATGGTTCTTGGCTTCAGGAGGAACCAGTTTGAGCACTCCTCGCTGAACATCGATGGCTGCTCCGTGGAGAACTTCACCTGGTTCCTCAACAGCAGCGCCATCAACAAGAAATCCCAGCAGCTTCTCTACTTTCTGAGGAGCTGAAGAAGGCCCAAATCCCGCTGAGAGCTGAGAACATCATCAGGGTCTCTCTTCCCTCCATCATGGACATTTACACCACACGTTGCATCCGAAAAGCCACCAACATTGTGGCTGACCTCACGCACCCCTATCACCCTCCTGCCATCTGGGAAAAGGTACCAAAGCACACGGGCCCTCACATCCACACTGTCTTAACAGTTTGCCTGCTACACTTTCTACCAGGCTTGGACTGGCACTGCACAGCTGGGGATGGGAATGGGTTGTTGGGGTTCAGTGTCTTGCCCAGAGACACTTCGTCATATGCCTGGAACCGGGGATCGACCCACTGAGCCTGTGGTCCGTGGAAGACTACATTACAAACTGACATGTGTCTTGTTTCATCATTTGTGTTAATTTATGTTGATTCATGTAGCACCTTGGTTCTGGAGGATCGTTTCACTGTGTACTGTGCAAGTTCAAGTACAACTCTAACACCCAGAATAAATTTATGACTAATATTTGTAAAATCAACTATAATCTGAAAAGAAAAACACTTTCTAAATTCAATTAAGTTGAAATTAATAAATAAAATAAAATAAAGCAAAACATACATTGAATTTATAACAACAGATAGATTGATTCTACTCATGTGTAATGTTTTACAGTGCACAAGTAGGAAATTCAGGAAGCATTGAGATTGGCATTAACACGTCTCGGTCTGCAGGACTCATTGATCAGAGGCCCTTAGAACACTGCATTTTTATTGTTTGCATATAATTTAGGTTAAAATAGTTCACTGTAACACCACGGAGCTGGCATTCTAAGCCCCCTCAGGGTCTTTTGTGTTTCCTGTTTTTCTTTGTTTTGATTTTTCACAACAAATAATATGCAACAGTTGGACGAGTCCTTCACTTCCCTTCACTTTAAATAAAACCCTGAGATGAAATGTGCCAAGACTGGAACACATGGAAATAAGTAACATGAGAGTGCAGATGAATGTGTATAGAATAGAATTAGGTAGAAGCTCACACTTATATTTCTGTGATTTGATTCCACTGAGAAATTTAGAGAATTTCATTAGGATGCATCATCTCCTTTAATGGCTCTAATTTTATGTCTCCATTCTAATCTAATCCACATATCCAGCCACATCAGACCATCCATCCTACTACTCTACAAGGAAAATGTAATTTCTCTTTGTGTGTGTGTGTGTGTGTGTGTGTGTGTATGTGTGTGTATACACATGAAAATGCTAAATAATTGTTCTGTTTGAAAATCACCTAAAACATGTTATTACCAAGTCAAATTTTGGTTGTTTTGGTCCAAATTCGTGGACCACTTTGAAAAATCCAAGAGGAAAACAAAGCACATTTACAGTGTGAAAGGAAATGTGACAATAGTCTTGTCTGCTCATTGGTTGGTTTGGAGCATGAACTACAAAGTAAACAAGAAGAACAATTTACTTTCTGAACCAGTGAATTATCCTATGAGTCAAACACTTCTCTCCATGGAACAACTGAACAATTGGCATTTGCTCATAACATTTCCTGTAATAATTTGTTATAAACTCTGCCAACAGAAAGCTTAATGCACTTTGCCAAAACATCTTGAAAATACAGCGCACAGCACTTCAAACTACTCTAAAAGATGTGCTTTCAACAAACAATTTGGCAAAAAAAACCCAATAAAAATCTGCTGTTTTGGGCTTGGATATAGTTCTCACCACAAACAAACTGCTCCAGAGTTTTTTCAGAACTTCACTTAGTGCCATCGCTGTGCTCAGACCTGCCCAAACTAACCAAGCAAAAGTAACTAGCATTTGATTTAACTGAAGGCTTGTTGTGGCATCATTTTGACAAATGAATGCAGCTCTGGATGGAAATACTGTAAATGTTGGGACATTGTTTACATTTTTCACCAAGATCTTGTACTAATCATGGGAGAATTGGACCACTGTCTAAAGTCTTCACCAGGACATCCAAAGATTCTCAGTGGTGTTAAGGTGGCCAATCCATGTGTGAAAATAATGTCTGATGGTCCCTGAACCATTGTTTCACTGTCATTGTGAAAAATATCTGTGCCATTAGGAAGAAACGATCCATCGATGGAGGAAGCTGATCATTCAGTACATTCAAGTAATCAGGTTGAACAACTGTTAATTACTGCAGTAATTATCCAGATGGAAAGCTCGTTCCTATTTCTTAGTTAAATCCAGGTGGTGACTAGGGAGTTTGGTACTAAAAGGAAATACGTGTGGAAACAGCCCTCGCTTTCTTTCTGGCTCAACACTGGACCCATTTTTCAGTCCTCATCAATGAAAAGGACAAAATGAAGAAAATTGGACATGGGGAGCAGAACAGCGTGCACTATGAAAAAATAACAGGCATCACACATACAGTATAGTCTGTAATGAAAAAGCCTGAAGATTTAGTAAAATAGGGTTTTGGGTGTGTGAATTTGAATTGGCACTGATGTGAAAGCGGAACAAGAAAATCAGACCCACTCAGCCGCTAATGGGTTAATAATCGTAGAGTCCTGTGGAGTCTTCGAAAATCACTTCTCGTGCTTCTGCAGCTTCCTCTATAGCTGACAACACAAGTGCACTTAGCTTCCGCCCTAAAAGCCTCATGGGAATTATTGCTCTCGCTCTCCATTTCCCTTCCACCTCAACTCAACTGCTTCCTCCACCTCTGGACAGAAGCCGCCCCAGGGGAACCATTCTCCTCCTTAGCCTTGACCTTCGGCACGTTGCCGAATATAAATCCCGCTCTCTGTCGTTCCCTCTCAGCTCTGTGCTTCTGAGCAGACCAGACAGCCTCTCCCTTCCTCTCTGCATCCTTCTATCCTTTACTCATGTCATCAGAGCTACTCTTTATAACTTTCAATGAATGTGCAGGACAGCGTGTTTGAACAAAAATGCTGATCATTCAGCAACCGTCAGGGCTTCTAATGTGCAGGCAAAATTGTCTTTGTTGTGTGCTGGAACATGATAATTCCCATTGAAATAGTGTCCATAGTAGAGCTGTGTGTGGGTTTTAGAATTTGGGGAATTGATTTCAGTAGATCTGCTTAGCATTCAGTGTAGATGTTCCTCTCCTACACTTTCCACCACATCCATTTCATCACAACAGTCCAGGCGACGTGGACGGTGCTCCACCTGTAACATCAGCACATTCTGTGGAGAGGGAGTTATTGACAGATCCACTGCTGATTATGATGAAATTATCATTTCAAACAACATGAAGACATCATCCCAGAAGTGAAGTAGGAGCGAGCAAAAGCATAATTAGCATTTGTAGCATCAGGATTGGACATTTTGCCATTAGCATTTGCACCTTTTGGAGCGACCAAGTCAGACCATAGAGCTCAGCCCACTAGAGAAAATGTTCAAATGAGCTCAGAGAGCCAGTCACACCCCGTCCTAAGATATGTCTGAACTCAAGCAGTTCTGCGAGAGAAGGGTCCAAAATTCCTCCTGAGCATTTTGCAGGTCTGATCCACAGCTACAGGAAGCAAGGATTCCACTTGTGTGTTACTACATTTTGGACATTGTGTTTGTCTATAGTTGTGACTTGGATGTAGATGACCAGTTAATGCAAAAAACAGATTTCATAAACAATTTCTTACCACTAGAGGAGCTTTCAGACATATGTCTCAAAGTGTTCTGCTTTGTGAAACACAGACACTAGACCATGCAGGTTTGTTCCCACAGGCTATGGGAAACTCCAATGTACAGGTTATTCCAACTGCTTTAAAGTCTAAACATTTCTACTTAGTGTGTGGAGAGCACATTTTCAAGAGATGCACATTCTAACTAAAAAAAAAAATCAATCTGGTAGCAAAATGAAATCATACTGAAAGTGAGCAAATCCCAGGGTTCATACTGTGTGAGGAGCTCCAGAGCATCAATAGAGGGCCTGGGTGAAAAGTGAGGGCTGAGGGTGGGGGTATTAGTACTGCTCACTGCTCCATACAGCCATCACACCAACACTGCTGCAAGCTAGAGGAGAGAGGGAGGTAAAGGAGGAAAAATGTAATTTCTCTTTGTGTGTGTGTGTGTGTGTGTGTGAGAGACAGAGAGCGAAAGACAGTCCTATTTATGTGCATATATGGGGAATGTGTGCAATGGCCTGCAGCTGTATGCTACCCCCCTGCCCCAAACCCAGACAGCTGAGGAAAACCTCAAAATGACAATTCAGTCTTACCTCATTAGTAGGCGAACAATGTGTGTGTGTGTGTGTGTGTGTGTGTGTGTTTGTATGCTTCTGGCATAGTCAATATGTTATAGAGCTGTTAGTGGCTGCAGCCAAACACACACAGGTGCAGTATGTGAGGTGCATGCAGGAGTGCATTTATGTGCAGCCAGCAGACAGACCATTTGGGAGCTTTAGTGTGTGTGTGTGTGTGTGTGTGTGTTTGGGCAAATCCATTTTTGTGAGAATCAACCTTTCGAGTGGGGACATTTTTGCAAAGTGGGGATATTTTAGATGGTTTTTTCATTTGGAGAAAAACCTAAAGAGCAATTTGGGGGTTAAGGCTCGGTCTTAGTAATCTCTCAGCCCCCGTTAGCTCTAACAAAATCCTGTTAGGAAAAAGCAGGGCTTTACTACAAACTAATAAAAATCACTGAATCTACAATACCAAAATAAAGTACATTATTAATTGTCTCTTACTCTTTCTACCAACACTAAAGAGTCACAAAACGTGTCCTGTGCCGTTCCTCCTCATATGGAATAGCTCAGAATAATATATGATCTGTTGCCTCTTCCAAAGTCGTGTTGATCTTGTTGTCCCATCATATCCATAATCATAAACAAACACATGCCCATCTTGTTTACACCGGATAAACCTGACAATAAACCTGCTTTGTAGATGGTTTAACAGTGTCAGACCAGTCTCAACCATGAAGCCCTGGTTGAGCTGCTCTTAGACAAGAGAAACATTGAGACCAGAGTGATGATAATAAGGTATGAATACAGATACACACTACTGAGTGATGCAACTTTCCACTTAGTAGTTCAGGCTATTTAACGACCTGTTACTCTGTTACTGATCACAATCCCAGCATGTGTCAACGTGTGTGTGCATGTGTGAGAGGGACATGAGATGAAACAACTTGGATAAAAAAATGTCACTTGACATGTATTTACTCATAGTAACTGACCTGCTCATTACACATTGGTGATTAATGAAAAAGAGTAATATATTACCTGTTATTGGACGTTAATGCTAAAGAGTCTAAAACCAGTTGACCTTCCTTACACTGCCTCATACAAAAGTGCCAGCTTCCAGCATGTTTAAACAGCAAGTTAAGTGAACTTAAAGCAAAGAAGTCTCTCTGCTGCTGGAGACAGGGGGCTGTGGCAGAGGAAGACCTACGGTCAGCAGTGTCCTTATGTAACATATGTTTCTGTGTTATTACCTGCAATGTGATTACTTAATTTAGGGACGTTATGCGCTACATTACTGGGCTACAAAGGTTGTGTGAGTCTCACCCTTCAATGCAGTCAGAGAGGGGCAACCTGTGCATCCCGTGCTGACTCAGTTACCCTGCTATGTGATTTCCCCTGGACACCATGGACTTCTCAGTTCAGTGCAGGCCTGGCGACTGTAAAGAGCCATCACTAATCTAATCAACTTCAGCTTCCAATATTTACCTTTATCTTTAAAAACTCCGCAGCTGTATTCAGTGTTGTGCATTATTTAACTATTTATTAGGCTTAAACTTTAATGGAATCCATTTTTGTGACGTTAAAGAGCAGGTTCACAATTTTCTTGCCCAGATGAACACTTAAATGAGAGTTTGTCATTTCAACAATTTGTTAAATAAAGAATGCAAATTTCACTTGGATTAAAATTGCTTCCACATTTAGGAGATTTTACACGCATCACATGCTCGTGGTTTATTGATGTAATTAGGTAGTGTGGTCTGGTGTGCCGACCCCATCTTCTAAAAATTACCTTCCTATACAACTAAACTGCAGGCGCAATTACATTTTTCAGAGAAACATAACTCCAACCACATTATGTTTCCTATCTAGACATATTGAGAATATGTTGACATGTAATGTAAATGGCGAGTTACAGTTTCGTCCTCTTCCTCTAACCCTAAGAGAAGTGGATTTCCTGCCTGAACCTAACCAGACACACGACTCAGGAATCAATCTCGGGTCAATGGCTTCACACTGCTGTGCTTTGTAAACCCACCACCCTCCCAAACCACGTTTTGTGCAACTCTCTTTCCCTTAATAAAATACAGCGTTATTCATTCAGAAAACACTTTGCATCTGAACATAATGATTAAGTCCTTTGCTTCATGCTGATGCTATAGTGTAACATGCTAAGGCTTCAGAGTCCACAGCCAGTGTTTGCACTATATCTGTGTTTTTGTGTATGTTTAACCTGTGAACAATGACTGATTGTGTGTGTGTGTGTGTGTAAAAAGCTCTTCACAGGGCCATCAGCACCTGTCTGACACACACAGCCCTTGGCAGGCTTCCCTACCTGAACAGTGTGTCTGTCAGTGTCACACTGCTGGGTTTTGTTGGCTCATCCCTGCTGCTGCAAAGAGTGTGTGAAAGAGAAAATGTTGGATCCACATTTTGATGCTCTGCCATTTCATGCATGTGCTTGTTTGTTACCGTCTTTATTGTCACTGTGCGGCCTGTACGTTTTGGTTGGGGCGGGGGGATTGTTGCTGGTGGGGTGTGTGTGTTTTTTGAGGTGGGGGTGGAGACAGCCACCCAGCAAAATAAAACATAATGAAAAGTAAATCTCTGGACGGAGTGAGGGGAAGAGATTGTGGGATGGAAAAAGAGATGAATCACAGCCACTTTTGTTCTACCACCATTTTCTTTTACAAACATTGTTCTGTTTTGTTGTTTTACCAAGAAACTAATGTGATGAATAAAAAGAGGCAAAGAAGGCTTCAAGGTGCCAAATAATTGCATACAAATACTGTACATTACTCTCAGGGAGGAGTTTACCAAAACTTGTTTTCTAATGGCGTGGGGTGAGCACCAACCAATCACAAGTGATTGTTCTGTTTAGAAATGAGTTTCAACCAGGGCTGGAGTGGGTTGGCTGCTGTTCACATGCTAATCAGGGCTGTGACACACCAAGCTGGCCGTCGGCTGTCAGCCAATGTTGGGCGGTTGGTGAGTGGTGGATTTTTTTTTTTGCTTCCACACTGTTGGCTTTTTTTCCCCTGGGTATAAACTGGTACTACTTCATTTTAGTATTTGTAGTTTTCAGTACTCAGTGTTGTGCAGCTTTCAAACCAACATAGTGTAGGACACACTAATATGAAGAGCGGATCATTTTTGAAATGTGTCTAAACTTAGTGCAATGATTTGGTAATTGATCATATGTTTTTAAAATAAAGAATATCAACACATATACAGAATACAACATATGTTGCATTGACATAAGTAGATAACATGGAGCCAATAAAACATTTAGATTAGAATGCAAAACGAGTGTTACCATGAGCTAAGTAACACTCACAGTCTGCTGTTGGCAGATGCAGTGGGATTGTGTTGACTGATATCTGTTATTCCTGTCTCTTACTGCACTGTTTAAAGTAACGTATAAAAAGCATTAGAGCGGACAAAGATAGAGCGTTTGGGCAGTGTTGGAATTTTGAGCCCAACATCACAGCTACATCTTAAAGTCAGCTTGCAAAAACCACCAGCGCACATACCAGGTGATACATTTTGGATCAGCAGTGGTGGACACCATCAAGAAGAAGAAGTCACCCTAACTGCCTGTTTAGTTTAATGAGTCAGTGCTAAGCAGCAGAAGTGTTGAAAGCAAGCAAACAATGAAACCAAGATTATTTTTCATCTTCATCTCATCTGATCAATCTTATGATACTATAACCATCTGGAATGAAGAGACCAGCTCTGTAACACATTACTTGTTTCTGATCTTCTCCTTTTTGGATGACAAATACACACACTGGCTGGTGTGGAGAGTTCTATTCTTTTTACACAGGTGCCGAGTGGACGTGCTGCTTGGCTGTACGCTACAGTTGCTGTCGCCCAGACAAGGGGGACACGAGACAATCCAGCAGTTGGCCTTTGTTACCACTAGTTTATTTAAAATGTTGGTTTGCGGAGTTTCCGCCTTTAGTGTCACCGCTCACAGTACAGAACTACATTTCCTGACCAGCAAAATGCTGTGACTTTTCTCCCCAATTACCAACTGTGTGTATGTAACCATGATGTAAAATGAAGGAATTTGTGGTGTCAAATAAAGCAGCTCTTTTCATGTAACTAACCAGTGACACAAGATCAGTTAATGGTGACTTCTTCTAAATCCGTACAGTTAACATTCCCCTCAAGTCCCCCAGTCCTCACTGACTCTTCTTGCTGTTCATATTAAAAGAATATCCAGACCTCAGTACAGAAGCAGAATATTTAATCAATTTCTATTTGTGACTATTTTAGGGTCTTTTTGATAGAAATGAATACATCTTTTTTCTCTCTCAGTGTCTGGTGCACCCAAAGCACACTGCCATCTTTTTTCCTTGTTACATGTTTCCTTGTTAGGTCACTAACTCATCCTAGTCCATCTATCTGTGTTGGGCCTTTCTCATCACATTTCCTTCAGTCTGTCCTCTCCAGCCCTGGCTACAGTCTCTCCGATGGTCTTCATTAGCAGATAAAAATATAAAGTGTGGCATTTGACTGCGTCTCTTCAACATGGCTTCGCTCGTCCTTAAAAGGGTCTCACTAACTTATCGCCTCCCCCCGTCCATCCTCAGAGTCGTGCTGCCTTGCTGAACTAATTATGCAGTGTATGTGTGATTTATGTATCTATATTTTTGCAGAGAGAGCCTTTTAAGCTCTTCTGTCTCCCAACCCTTCTCTCTCCTCTCCCTCATCTCTTCTCTCTTGCTGTGCCCCAGAGATGGAACAGCAAAGAATTTATTGCTGAATATTAATTAAAGATCTTCATGTTAGAATCACTTATTCAAATTTAAACTGCCAGTGCTAGAGTAATTAGAATGATTTAGATGTGTGTGATGGAAGAAACAGAAGGTATATATGGTCAATCACATCCAGTGGTTTCAGCACCTATAAATCCACCAAGGCCGGTGTGCAAAACAGTGTGAATAACTGTGAGTAATAGCTTATTGCTACATATCACAGAAGGTAAACTGCTGCCAATGAATTCATGGTTTATTTGCTGCTTGCTTCAAAGTGTTTTGGTTTTTTTTTTTTTTTTTTTTGTGGCATTGTTTGCTTTACTTTAGTTCCCTGTGAAATTCAATAGTTAAAGTGAAATTCATTTGATATCAAACTGAGTTAAAAATGGTATTAAAACAATCATTATTCTGGTACAATCTTCAACAACAAAATCAGCCTCTGTGATTTGATGCCACTATTATATTACTATTTACTATTTTATATTAGGATTTATTACTATTCCAAACTCACGTGTGCGTGTTTGCCACTGGTATTGATCTCTCTAAAACAGGGGTGAGGAACACGAAGGCATAGCTGGAAAACCAGCAGGGCTACAGCCCTTAAGGAGCCTGGGTTCACCATTTGTGCTCTAAAGGACTTGATTGTAGGTTTAACTTTATACAAAATGGCAGCTTGTCTGGAATAGACAAAATCTAGCTAATCTGGTTCCACATTTCACTTTAACCCTGAAAAAGATACATTTTATGAAATTGTGATGCAATGGACAAATATTTATATATTACTAAGACAAGCTTGGAGGGTAATAATACACTGGAATTGCTGACCAGTGGTTGTATACCTCTTCCAACCAGTCAAGTTGCAGTTAACAATATGTGTCCAGGCAGAAAACACAAACTCTAATCAATTCATCTTTGAATTTTACAATTGTATTTACATTTATACTAAGAAAAACGTTTGAAACACAAACACACTATTTATATTATCTTTGAATGGTTTTATTCAATTAAGTGTTTGTAAATAGATCGCAAAAATGCAAAAATGTAACAACAATCCATTTTTAAGAATAACTGAGCACAGAAAACTGCTCAAATCAAAGGTTTGTGTTAAACTTTACTTTCATCAAAAAAAAAAAATCCTGTGCCTGATGAATCTGTGACACTCTACTCCTGCATTTTTTTTTCCTTCGGGAATTCCAAAGGAAATGCTTTATATTAAATCATGCATGTCCTCCTTGCCTGCATCCTTGAATAAAACAAGAGAGAAACAAGTGTATGGACACTGTGTGAAGGAGACTCAGGTCAGCTGGTCTCATGGTTGGAGTTGCCAGGAAAAAATCCTAAGTGAGGTTGACAAATCGGAAGAAAAGTTTGCACAAATAAGCACTAACAGTGGACTTTTGACGACTGGAACAAAGTCTTGTGGAATGATGAGTCAAAGTTTGAGGTGTTTAATCTGCGGACGCTTTGGTAATGGGAGAGTATGTGATCAACATTGTGTGCGAGGCATCAATCCGCATGGATACTACTCCGTACAGATGAGCTTTCCCTCTGGGCAACGACTGATTGTAGATAACTGCACTTTTTAAAAAGTCAACTGTACAAAAACTGATCAGCACAATGCTATGGGTGTGTCAGGACGTTATTGCAGCAAAGGGCAGTTTTTGGGATACATGTAATATGCAAATTTGATTTGACCGTTATTCTGCGCTTAAATACGCTAAAACATGAAAGTGTCTGTGTTTTGTGATTCATTTACAACCATTTGATTAAATAACCCCAACAAAATACAAATGTATGTTGGTGTTTCCAAACCTTTTCTTACACCCATGAGTCCAAATGGACCCTTGTGCACCTCCTAGAATATCATATATATTCAGAAATGGGATGCCCATAGCTTTTTGCAAATGCAGAGACATAAATACTGGAAGTAGAAATAAAATTGAGGCAGAGTTAGACAGGAATTATGATTAAAAACATGGAGAAAAATCACTTTTTCCATACATAAAAAAATCCTTCTCACAAAAAGGCCATTTCGACACCAAAAAAAAAAAAGTGACGGTAAAGACCATTGTTAGCATAACTTGCAAACCTAAATAAAGCGAGGCAAACAAAATGCACTCAGAAGCCAGGATCATAGTGTGTACAACATGAACTGATTAACCATGTACACTGCCTAGAAACGTATTCATCCACTTGTTGGGAGGTTTCATCCTTTTAACATTATCAATCAATCGTGATCAGTATAAGTTGGCGACTTTAACAAACAAGTTTCAGAAAAGTGCAAACGCTCATTTCTACTTACATATTTTTAATTAATTGACAAAACTTTGTTTTAACTTTGACATTAATTAGGTATTTTTCAGAATTTTCTTTTGTCAAAGTTGCCAACTCATATTGACTATGTTTAATTTATAATGTCAATGAAAGGCTGAAATATCCAAGGGGGTAAATACTTTTACATGTGCAGTAGCAGATGTTTTCATAGGCACTGTAGGTCTGATTGCACAAGTTTAAAGGGCTGAATATTTATGGATATGAAGTACACGAATGCAAGCTTCAAGAAAACCACCTAGGAAATTGTGTAAATATGAAATTAATTGAAACAAGGGGGAACTGGCGATGGTATCAAAAGCAGTGCTTTAACTGGAACAAAAAAAAAGTTTTTGTAGTGATCAGTCAGTTAATACAATAACACTAACTAACGATATCTAATGGTTGAAGCAGTTTAGCTATAAGATCTAGTGCTCAGTTTTATAACTACACTACTGATGTTGTAACATCCCATTGCAGCAGAAACAGCCTACAGCAGTATTTACATTGTAGGGCATTTCACAAATTGAACACTTTTTTCACAATTGAATCACTGATAAAATGTAAAGAAGGCTTGAAATAAAGTGAGGATACACAGAATAATTGAGCAACAGAAATCCCACACCACATGGAAGACATCAGTGTAAAGGCATGTGGTTATCTTTTAGCATTATTTTTGTCATTTGCACCTGATTTAATCAAAGTGAACATGTTTGATGGTCCAGCATATTTCCACTGAGCAGTAGCACATGTGACCTGCCACCTTCAGAAGGAGAAATGTTCCATAAGCAGTTGGGCATCAGTGCACCAGCAACACCAGAAGTTCCTTTGCACTGCTGCATATAATCTCCTTCTGTTTGTGCCACGCGCTCAGACAGAAGGTGAGGTAGGCAAAGTGGATTTCAAGGTCAGGAAACATTTGGAGATCTGGTTTCTGTGAGTACACTGTATGGTAGACTCCATCATGGCAGACAGAATATTACACTGGACCTTCAATGATCACACAAGTACAGCTGCCTTTTACCATAAGGCCCAGAAAGCCGTTTGCTCCTGTGCGGTGAATGCAGATTTCAGCAGGCAGGTGTGCTGTTGCATACCATCCGTATCCATGTACTATGTATTAGTGAAGTGTTGGAAGCAATGGATGCATGGCCATATATTAGGATACGCTGTAGATCCTTTTTATTCTTCATGTTTCTGATGCTTTGATATGACTATTTATAGAAGGGGCTGTGGACTCACATTTTACTAATGAAATCCAGTTTAATTTGTTCACTGGATTAACATTTCAGTTAAGATAAATGGAATATTGCCACTTTACTTGCTTCAATTTCTTCTTCTGAGTTTAGTGATTTCAAATAAAACCTCAATCTGAGCCGTACCTACTGAGCTCCTCCTCAGTCACAGAATGCATAATGAAGCTAATCTCATCAAAAACTCATACTCTATGTATAATTATCTTTTTAGAAACATGAATCTGTGCTTTACAGATCCATGGGTCCATGCTCACCCAGAGTGTGCAGCATGTGTTTTTCATTAAGTGTAGTTAATCTTTAGTTAAAGTCGGCATGATGGCAACCAATTCTGTACTTTCCAACTAACACACAAACTATATCACCGTAACAACTGTTTACAGACTGTTCTCTCCCAAAGTAGCTTTCATGAGATGCTGGCTGGCTGCTTTTTCTGTGTGGCACTAGCTCAATGTTTCTGCAGGAAACAGCAGCACTGTCACTTGCATCTGATGTTATCAGAT
This sequence comes from Channa maculata, assembly GCA_020496755.1. Lineage (NCBI taxonomy): Eukaryota > Metazoa > Chordata > Actinopteri > Anabantiformes > Channidae > Channa > Channa maculata. Next base: position 590,966 of record CM035606.1, read on the forward strand.
CTAATGTTGCCAATAAGATTTCTAGCTGTTTACTTCGGACTCTCCCATTACAGTACATTACTTGGTTTTTGCCTATGTCTGTATTTATGATAATAATCCTCCACTGCAGCTGAGCCAGCAAATTTCTTGATTAAACTCATTATTTTACTCTAATAAAAACAGCAATCACATGAAGGGGGACTTACAGTGCCTAAAAAAAGAACTCAACCCATTTGGATGTTGTCACATTTTGAATTTAAAATAGTTAATTTGGAGTTTTCTTTTTTTGTTGTTTTTTAAACACTAATGAATGGAAAAAGACTAATGTCAAAATTAAAACATCTCTACAAAGTGATCTAAGTTCCAAAGTATTGGAACCATTTGTGTTTGCTGGACAATCAGTATATCAAAATACGAATGAGACAAAAGTTCACTTTTGTATCAGATGACCCAACTTTTAAGTGAGCAAAGGTACTGGAACATGTGAATGACTGATGTCTCGTGTTACTCAGGTGTCCTGGGAAAATGTTCAAACAATAAGTAGCATTCAATGACTGCTCATGGTTTTGCCAGTGAACACTGTATTTAAATGTTAATACGTCGACATGAAGACCAGAGAGCTGTTTGTAGGAGAAAAGCAGCCATTTTGAATCTGAGAGGAAAAATAAAATCAGAAGGCTTTAAACACTGGTTATAACAATTCAACAATTTAGAATGACCACTGGTTTACTGAGCAATGTACACACAACAGGTCAGCAAAAGGATGACAACAGCACTGTGAAGAAAGACAGTAACATCAGCAACAATCTCCACACAGCAGAGTAAATGTATCATAATTCAACTATTTGAGAACAAGAAATAAAAATACAATTTAGAAAGTCAGGTTGGGGTTTGCAAAAAAAGCTTCTAGAACAATGTTTTGTTTATCAAAGTGGAAAGGCCACAGCAGACCCTGCTGTCTAATGACCACAGTTATACATTTCTGAAATTTAAAGAAAGAAGCTTCTTGCCTGCTCAGAGTGAGACAGGTTCTGAAAACTGCAATGTTGAAGGCCATAGATTAAGTTGCTTTAAATCTATAATGCTGAAGGAGACAAAGTGCAGCTCTAGTGCCATCAAGGCAACAGAAAGTGATGCCCATCAGCTTATGCTTCATATGTTTTCTCAAAAGACCCACATTTTTCTCCAAAATTGCTTCATCTTTGTGTCATATTTCTCCTTAATCTGTTACAGAGCTGATAGACCAGTGGAGCAACAGTTTTTTTCCCTGTGAAATTCTCTCCATCTATAGGTAACATTGTCATTGGTGTGTGTGTGTGTGTGTGTGTCTTGCTTCAAGGGCCGTTGCATTCTTTGCAACAGCAACACTCAGTCCCCACACCCTGTCCCTGCTGTTTCTTAATCGGGCTGAGCATCCTTAACATGCACTATTTAGTTGTTCCAGACAAGCCCGAGCGAGGTTAAGTAGCTTTGTGAGGCAGGTAACATTCTGCTGAATAGAAGTGTCAAAATTATGGCAAAGGCGGACCCAAGTGAGGACCCAAGTGAGGACCTAAGTGAGGAGACCATGAGAGGGACTGACTAAACAGAAACTCGTTTATTGATAAAAACCAATTGATTAACAGAAAATGCTACTAACAGGAGGTTACAGGAAAAAAGCTAAACATAAACATCAACTCATCACTAGGGAAATTGCTGAAGAATAAAAATAAACACTGATGTGAAGCATAAACTGTTAAACCTGAAAGAACACACTGGAAAGAACCAAGGAATATAACCAACAGGAATTCACCAAATAAAATAAGACATGGATGAGAAACTTAAACTAAATCAGAATGAACAAAAGCGATAAAAACTAGAAGACTAACAACCTGAAATACACTAAATGAAATAGGACACCGGTAAAAGCTACTAAACAAATGAACACCCGGGGAAAATCTAAGGAAACTAACAAAACAGAGATACACCAAACAAATAAGAAACGGATCGACAAAAGTCCAGAGGCAGGAAGTGCAATGGAACCATGACAAGAAGCTCAGAAACAACATAGGAAAAGTCAGTAGAGCTGTTTATTACTGTACTATGATGAGCGCATTTCACATTTAGCAGGTAGACAGGATTTACCTTTTAGATATATGCAATGTATTTGTGACTAGTCAAAACATTTAATTTAAGATGCCTACAACTACATTTTAACTAGTCAGAATTTCAATTAAAGATATCTGTAATTACATTTTGACTAGTTGTAATTTAATTCAAATATAATTGTTTAATTTGGCACATTTACAAAATATCTTTGTTTTTGGATGTTTCAAACATATATTACTAGTCGAAATTCAATTATAGATAACTATTCAAAACTATATCTAAGATATCTTAAACTTATGTACGGCCTAGTCAAAATTCCTTTTAAGATCTTTACAAAAGCTTTTTTTTTTTTAGAGAAATTTAGACATTCACTTGACTCAGTCTCTCTCACTAAATGTTTACCTTGGCACTGAGTGTGTGTTTTTAGATGAAATGGTATGTTTTTTTTATACCCATTTCTATATTTTAAAAAATATTAAACTAGTTATAATGTGAATAAAGATATCTGGAATTCACCTTACAGATAGTCAGAATTGAATTGTAGATATTCTAAATTCCTATTCAAGTCAATGGAACGTTCTAACTAGTCAAAATGTAATTACAGTTATCTTCTTCTTTTCCTTTGGGCTGTTCCCTTTCAGGAGTCGCCACAGTGAATCATGTGCCTCCATCTAACTCTGTCCTCTGCATCCTCTTCTGTCACACCAACTAACTTCATGTCCTCCCTCACTACATCCATAAATCTCCTCTTTGGTCTTCCTCTAGACCTCCTGCCTGGCTTGATGCAGACCCACCTCTACCTTGAACTCCTCTGTCACACCTACAGCACCTCACCACGGTCTTACAGCTCTCATACATGTCCTGCACCACTCTAACATACTTGTCTGCCACTCCAGACGTCCTCATACAATACCACAGCTCCTCTCTCGGCACCCTGTCATACGCTTTCTCTAAATCTACGAAGACACAATGCAACTCCCTATGACCTTCTCTGTACTTCTCCATCAATTCAATTCAATTCAACTTTATTTATATAGCGCCAATTCACAACAAAGTCATCTCAGGGCACTTTACAGAATAAAGTCAAGATTATAAAGATGTATAAAGAGAACCCAACAATTGGAGCAAGCCATAGGCAACAGTGGAGAGGAAAAACTCCCTTTAACAGAAGAAACCTCCAGCAGAACCAGGCTCAGGGTGGACGGCCATCTGCCTCGACCAGTTGGGGTGAGTGGAAAGTGAAGAGAGAAAAGAACAGAGCAACAAAAAGCAACAACAAAACATCGGGCAGATTGGTAGGACCAGTAGCTGCACGCTGGAAGATACACAGCTTTAAAGCCAGGGACACCTGCAGAAAGGGACAGAGAGAGGGGGACAGAGAAGGACAAAGACAACTACGGGAGAGAACACACAGAGTTAATGTCATACAGTGGTGACAATTGCGGGGTGAGAGGAGAGGAGAGATGGTCAAGAGGAGGAAAGGAGATCAGTGCATTGGGGGGTGGGTCCCCCAGCAGTCTAAGCCTATAGCAGCATAACTATAACTAACTATATGCTTTATTAAAGAGGAAGGTTAGACTTAAAAGTAGAGAGGGTGTCTGCTTCCCGAATCTGAACTGGGAGCTGGTTCCACAGGAGAGGAGCTTGATAGCTAAAGGCTCTGCCTCCCATTCTACCTTTGGAAATTCTGGGAACCACAAGTAGGCCTGCATTCTGAGAGCGAAGTGGTCTACTGGGATGATATGGTGCTATGAGGTCTTCTATATATGATGGAGCCTGACCATTCAGAGCTTTATATGTAAGAAGCAGGGTTTTAAATTCTATTCTAGATTTAATGGGAAGCCAATGGAGAGAAGCTAGTGAAGGTGAGATATGATCTCTCTTGCTAGTTCCAGTCAGCACTCTTGCTGCAGCATTTTGGATTAATTGCAGGCTCTTTAGGGAGTTACTGGGGCATCCTGAAAGTAGGGAATTACAGTAGTCCAACCTAGAAGTAACAAATGCATGGACCAGTTTTTCACCATCACTTTGAGACAGTATGCTCCTAATTTTGGCAATGTTCCGTAGGTGGAAGAAGGCTGTTCTAGAGATTTGTTTTATATGTGACGTAAAGGACAAATACCGGTCAAAAATAACTCCAAGGTTCCTTGCAGTAGTACTGGAGGCCAGACTTATGCCATCTAGAGTAATGATATGGTTGGACATCATGTCTCTGAGATTTTTGGGCCCAAATACTATGACTTCAGTTTTGTCTGAGTTTAAAAGTAAAAAATTGTGTTACATCCAGGCCTTTATGTCTTGTAGGGTTGAAGCTTTATTAACTGATTATTTTCATCTGGTTCCATAGATAAATATAGCTGGGTATCATCAGCATAGCAGTGGAAATTAAAGTAAAAAGTATTGGTCCTAACACAGAGCCTTGTGGAACTCCATAGCTAACCTTTGTGTGCATGGAGGATTCATCATTAACATGAACAAATTGAAATCTATCAGACAGATAAGATTTAAACCAACCTAGTTCAGTTCCTTTAATCCCAATTTCATGTTCCAGTCTCTGTAATAAAATGTTGTGATCAATGGTATCAAATGCAGCACTAAGATCTAACAGAACAATTATAGAGATCATCAGCATCCTCAAAGCAAATACTGCATCTGTTGGACTCTTTCTAGGCATGAAACCATATTGCTGCTCACAAATGTTCACCTCTGCCCTTAGCCGAGCTTCCACTACTCTTTCCCACAACTTCATTGTTTGGCTCATCAGCTTTATTCCTCTGTAGTTGCCACAACTCTGCACATCTCCCTTGTTCTTAAAAACCAGCACCAGTACACTTCTCCTCCAGTCCTCAGCATCCTCTCACTCTCCAAGATCTTGTTAAACAAACTAGTCAGAAACTCTACTGCCACCTCTCCTAGACACTTCCATACCTCCACAGGTATGTCATCAGGACCAACTGCCTTTCCACTCTTCATCCTCTTCAACGTCCTCCTCACTTCACTCTTACTAATCTTTGCTACTTCCTGCTCCACACCAGTCACCTCTTCTACTCTTCGTTCCCTTTCATTTTCCTCGTTCATCAACTCTTCAAAGTTCTCCTTCCATCTTCCCATCACACTCCTGGCACCTGTCAATACATTTCCATCCTTATCTTTAATCACACTAACCTGCTGCACATCCTTCCCATCTCTATCTCTTTGTCTGACCAACCTGTACAAATCCACCTGTCCCTCTTTAGTGTCCAACCTAACATACAAGTCCTCATATGCTCTGTGTTTGGCCTTTGCCACCTCTACCTTCACCTTACGCTGTATCTCCCTGTACTCCTGTCTACTCTCTTCAGTCCTCTCAGTGTCCCACTTCTTCTTAGCTAACCTCTTTCTCTGTATACACTCCTAAACTTCCTCGTTCCACCACCAAGTCTCCTTGTCCACTTTCCTCTTTCCAGATGACACACCGAGTACCCTCCTACCTGTCTCCCTGATCACATTAGCTGTAGTGGTCCAGTCATCTGGAAGCACCTCCAAACCACCCAGAGTCTGTCTCAGCTCCTCCCTGAAAACTACACGACATTCTTTTTCAACTTCCACCACTTCGTCCTCTGCTCTGCCTTTGTCCTCTTCATCTTCCTCACCACCAGCATCATTTTACACACCACCATCCTGTGTTGTCTGGCTACACTCTCCCCTACCAATGCTTTACAGTCACTGGTCTTTTTCAGATTACAACGTCTACACAAGATGTCGTCCACCTGAGTGCTTCTACCTCTGCTCTTATACGTCACCCTATGTTCCTGCCTCTTCTGGAAGAAAGTGTTCACTACAGCCATTTCCATCCTCTTTGCAAAGTCTACCACCATCTGTCCTTCTGTGTTCCTGTCCTGAAGACCAAACCTGACCATCACAGTCTCATCACCTCTGTTCCCTTCACCTACATGTCCATTGAAATCTGCACCAATGACCACTCTCTCACCTCTGGGGATGCTCTGCATCACTTCATCTAACTCACTCCAGAATTTCTCCTTCTCTTCTAACTCACATCCTACCTGTGGGGCATAACCACTCACAACATTGAACATCACCCCTTCAACTTCCATCTTCAGACTCATCAATCTGTCTGATACTCTTTTCACCTCTAGAACATTCCTCACCAACTCCTCTTTCAGGATAACTCCTACTCCATTTCTCTTCCTATCTGACCCATGGTAGAACAACTTGAACCCTGCTCCTAAGCTTCTAGCCTTGCTACCTTTCCACCTGGTCTCCTGGACACACAGTATGTCCACCTTCCTTCTCTGCATCATGTCAATCAACTCTCTAGCCTTCCCTGTCATAGTACCAACATTCAAAGTCCCTACTGTCAGTCCTACATTCTTAGCTTTCCTCTTCTCTCTCTGCCTATGAACACACCTTCCTCCTCTCCTTCTTTGACTTCAACCAACAGTAGTCCAATTTCCACCGGTACCCTGTAGGTCAACAGTACCGGTGGCGGTCGTTGTTAACCCGGGCCCCGACCGATCCGGTATGGAAGTCATTGTCACGATTCGCATGTTTGATTTGGCATGTGTTTTACGCCGGATGCCCTTCCTGCCACAACCCTCTGCATTTATCCAGACTTGGGACTGGCACAAGAAGACACTGGCTTGTGCCCCCTTGCGGTTGCATTAAAATGTAATTACAGTTATCTTTAATTAAAATTCTGACTATTTAAAATGTAGTTGCAGACATCATGTCTGCATACAAACATTTGTGACAAGTTACAAATAAATTATAGGTATCTGAAATTGGAATTGTGCAGCTCCAATAAATGTTAAAACGACAATAACGACAGTGGTGTCATTTCTGATATCCACAAAAGAGTTGTGACTAGTCAAAAAGTAATTGTACATATCTTAAACGTTCATTCTTACTAGTCAGAATTTTGTTTTAGATATCTTGTATTATACATTTGACTAGTCACGCTGTAATTTTGACTAATCAAAATGCAGTTCTTGATATGTGAAATGTAATGAATGTTGGACATTCAACTGAAAACTGTTCGACAGTTAAACAAGCTTTCCATACTGCTCCAGCTTTTCCACAGCCCATTTATAAATGCAGGCAAATCAGTGCTCATTTAGATGTTGTGTAAGTCACATAAATCAGATGAGCACAGATTCCTACAATTCTTTCTTTCTATGAAAGGGCTGATAAATGAGAGCCAGCAAATGAAAACATGCCATCTCCTGTCAGGGCTTTGTTTACTGGAGTAAAATAGGCCTGATTCAAGAAGAACAGCAGTCAGTAATTTGTTTTAAGAGGCTCTGAGATAGAAATTCTTTTGCATCTCATTAAAACATTGAGGTGAAATTATAGTTGATGATCCAGTTTTGTTATTAAAAATGCAGCTAATCTCCTTTGTACTTTTCTGGAGCTCAGTTTGTGTGGTTTGATTTCCCATGAAATCCCAGCCAGCTGAGTGGAAGTTATGCAATCAAAGTTCTGAAATTAAACCAAACAGCAACCCCTTTGTGATATTCAATTGAGACTTGTTTTAATTTTCATATGGTTTGAGACCCACATTTGTCTGCACCTCACAGTGTGTCAGAAGGAAAACAAAGACAGGAAACTCCATAAACATACATAGTAAAGTATGGCCAGATTGTGCAGCCTCACCCTGACACTGCACATATTGATGTGCAGCTCTTGACGGAAATGCAGGTTCATCCTATTAATGTTGGCATCGGGTTTCTAGATAACTCCAGTGATAAAGTCACTGTTTAAGTGACAAAACAAACAGTGGGATCATTGCACTATTGAACTGTAACAAGCACAGCAGTGGAAAAACAGTTTGTTCAAATAGAAATCGAATGCAGGCCCTTTATTGTATATAACACGCTGAGGTTGTCCAAATACTGAGAGACTGTTCCTTTCACTTTTCATTGTGTTTACTGTGAAAAAAGCAAAACCAAGTGTGTAATATTTTTATGGCTTAACAAACAGGGGACTCCAAGAATGAAGTAAACAGCTGTGTGCAGTGTGGGCTGTTACCCAGAAGCCTTTGGGGCCAACTGGGAAACAACTGTGTCCTTCCTCATAACTGACACCCGACCGTGGTGCAGGAGGCAGAGCAGTCATCCACTAATCCCAGAGAAAGTGCTTTGAGTACCTATAGGTAGAAAAGAGCAATCAAAGTGCAGACCATTTACGCGCGTACAAATTTCTGTTAAGAGCAAGTTTATAAAAGCAGAAATGAAATTGGTACTCAAAGTGTGCGTGCGTGAGAATGTGACCTTTGACCTTTTCTGTCTTAGTGGGAAGCTATGTCATGGGTCACGTTGGCATTTTGAGAGCTCACATACAGAAGCAATGGTCTTAAATCCAAAAATGACACCAGTGTTTGACAAACGTCTCGTATTTAAGTGATCAGCCTCCCTCACTCTCTAAGGTAGTTGTGTGGGGAGTATGAACAGAGGAGACCTCTGGATTATCTAACAGACTGACTTCTTTCAGCAGACATTGCATCCATCCTAACTGATTTTATAACTCCATTTCCATCTGTATGGAAACATTACCTAGATAATGATAACTGATCAGATGATTGCAATTATGCTCATTCTGTCAGCATTAAGATTAGATCTCAGATTGCAAATGAGGTACAACGAGCTGGCAAAGAGACCATCAATCACGGTGCATCTTCGATCAGTGTCACACTGCCTACTCCAGACACTTCACCTTTTCTACTCATATTTCCATATAAATGCAGCATAAATGAGCAAATCGAACTTTGCATCCAGCTGTTTATCTGAATTACCTGTTTATTAGAGTTGCGGTGGATTTGTATAGGGAGGACAAGCTCACAACGTGAGCATCAGAGACCAGGGGAGAAGCTTGCAAGCCCAGAGTCTTCCCTGGAGAGTCTCCAACAGTGAGGTTGCTGTGTGAACTCCAGAGTCGACCATCAACTGTTTCTCTAAGTCGTGGACATTTCAACCCTCTCACCTGAAAGATACTTTTTTTTAACAGCAAACATGGTTGCCTTTTTAGTAGGGAATACAATGCACTCCATGAATATGGCTTTAATGCTACTTTTTTTTCTTCAATGAATGAAGAGCCACAAAAAGGAACAGAAAAAAAGCGTGATTAGTAAATCACTTTGGTTAACGTTAGAGAAAGATTGTGGTTTTGCTTAAGTGAATTTATATGAGATGAGAATATGAATGAGACCTGTGTTCCGACTGCTGCACAGTGACTTTTTACATGCCGATAAAATACTGACATACAGATAACATGTTACGTCATGGTGGAAATAGCTGTAGTGTGGTATTAGACAAAATGTCCAGTTAAGCAGTAGGTACTGAGAAGCATTGCTAAAAAAAGCCTGGCTAAGATTCCTTGTCAAGACTGAGGACGCTGTCACATTGTGACATCATTTCTTCACTTCTCCCGCTGTGAAAAAGACGGCAAATTGCTTCATAACCATTGCAGTTAAATTGCCTGAGAGAGATTAGAGCTCCCTGATAGACTCCCAGTCTCGCTGTAAATGGTTTACTGGTCTGTAAAACTGTAAAGAAGCGCTGTGCAAGTGAATGTGCAAAATCTCTTAAACGCACACGTAACGGCTATGTGTGAATGAAGTTAATTTATGCACTGCAGCTAAGCCTACAGTAGCTGAATTGCATTTGCACAAAGACAGGGTCCAGCAGCAGGATGGAAGCACCGAATGCTGCCATTGTTCTTTATATACTGTAAATCTAATCCTCATCCATCTCCATTCAGGGCTCTGAAGGAATGGGAAGTGTTTAGCTTACGCTGGATATTGAACATTTCTGGCAAAGAGCGAAGAATACAGATAATTAAGTGCAGAACAGTCCCTCCTCTTCTCTTCCCTTCCCCCCGTCACTTCACAATATCATTCTGTAGCTGGCTCCCTCACATCAGCAGCTCTCTACTTGTCACTCAGTCTCTCTTTCTACCTCATGATGTGCAGAGTTAGAATATTGCTTATACCCAGAGGTAGACAGACACCTCCTGCAGCTTTTCCTGCAGCTCTGTACCAGTTGATGAATAATTCTGGTTTATTACGACTTAGATGTCATTTAGGCTTCATTTCTAATAATAGTAATAATAATAATAATAATTATTATTATTATTATTATTACTACTACTACAGTAAGTGTGGCAACATTAAAACAAAGTCAAAAAAGGGCAATCAGCAAATAGTGAGAGTTTAGATTTAGTTGCTAGGTTTGTCATGTTTCCTGAGTGCCCGTTCTACTCTATTCACTTTGCATGAATAAAATAACAGTTCGGCTTCCAAGCAGAAAAGAGACCAAAAACGACCATTTAAAAACAAACAGATTATCCAGACCATTCTCATTCCTACAGCTTCAACAGTGTTGCTTTGTCCAGTCCTTTCTCCGTTACAAGCTGACAGTAATAGATGCTCAGAGCATAACCTTCCCCTGAAGTTTATGTGCTCAATACAAAACTTAAAAACGTGTTTCTTAATGTAACGATAGTTGTTTTCCCTAACCCTAATCCTTATTGTGTGTATAAAGTTGTTCCCATAGCATCTAATACTGATGCCAAAGGGGACCAGTAGCATCAGTGTCAGATGCTATTGCTGAGATGCTATTGTTGCTATTGTCAGATTAGGACATTCATTGTGTGGGGCAAGCTAGTATGTCTCACAGAGGGTTTGTCCCTGGGGACCACAGCAGTTTTCTTAAAAACACATTCACTTTGTGCAGCTGGTTATTACAAACAAAAAACAACAACTTTATTTTAGGCATCAGCTGCAGTAACATGAGCAAAGGACAAAGCTTGTGACACAGTAATAGCTATAGAGCAGTAAAGATGGTGTTAGGAGGAGGTCAGGGTGGAGGGATTGGAAAACACAGGACCTTTCCCAAGGAGAATGACATTTGATTCCAGCAACAAAGTGTTTAAATATTAATAAGCATTTTACAAGGTTTCTTCAACATGTTTATACTACTCATGATGACAAAGGTCTAATATGTGACAAGAGGTCGTAGTACACAAACTCAATATTGAAGTAAAAGTGTAAACAAACCAAAACAAACAAAAAAAATTCCCAAGTACCATTTTATAATATTTACTCTTTGACTTACATTTAAGTACATGTTCTAAAATATACTTAAATTACAAATCTATTGTACTGTATGTAACTGCTAATGCACCGTTACTTAATGGTGTCAGGCCATCCCCCATATTAATGGTTGATTATGTAAATTATGCCCTGGAAAACGTATCAAATGGGATGAGAAGCAGCTCAGCAGGACAGAGTAGCTGCAGGAAAGGTTGTATTAATTAACAAAAAACCAAACAGACAGAAAACCCAAGGAAATCTACTAAACCTAAAGTAAAAGAACAAAAGCAAAGGGGGACATGGTTTAAATACTACAACCTCACAGGAAGCTGGCAAGAAAAAAAAAACCTTCCCTTCCACCACTCAGTCACCTTGCATTTTATTATCTCACCTAAGTGGAACCTCACACCTGTACAGGTAAGCGTGGGTCGAGCTCAATCACCTCAAAGTACATGCTACCTCAAATAATAGACAATACAAACCCTAGATATCCAATCTACTACTCACACCATGAAGTTAGTGGCAGTGCCAACATCTCCCTATATTCTATTAAATAGAAATACTGTAGTATATTTACTCTCCCTCAACTCCATACTACCTGCACTCCCTCAACTTGGTAGCCCCCAGCCTCCCACTGCTGAGAGGGCCTACTGATGTAAACCTGCCTCTTGATCCACTCTACCTTCACAGTGGAAACACCAAAAGGAAATACATGGAAAATTCCTCCCAACAGACCTTGAACCTAAAAAACGATACAAACACTAAACATATAACTTATCGAAGCAAACAGATTAACTCAACAATTACATTGCAAACACTAAATCAGAGAGTGGCCTTTTACAGATGGCTTTTCTGTGATGGCTGAAAGCAAAGTTTGGTTTTGATGTAACATTACATGGACTTGAGTGGAAGTTTGTGAACATAGTTAAGGAGGGATGTACTCATGTTTAGAGTTTGGGGGAAAGGAGTATCAAAGAATGTACATCTGCAAAAGGTAAGCAGAAACTAGAGTGAGTAAAATTACATTTTAGACTCCTGAATGGCAGCGGAGGTAAAGTAAAATTAGCCTAAAATGAAAACACTCCAGAAAATTTCAAGTACTAAATAATTGTACTAAAGTACAGTACTTGAATAAATGACTTACCCCTCTGCCTATGGATCATAGGACAGAGTAGAGACAAATGAGGAATATTGACATTTAGGTTGGAGGAGTTGTGATTATGCATGAAATTAAAATATTAAAAGCTCTGTATGAGCAATCAGATGAAACTATCTGGATTGAAAAACTCTAACTCTATAAGAGTCAAGAGGCTGGCAAATTCATACCAATGGACCACGTATCAACCTACATTTTATGCAGCAAACAGAGTTTGTGTAATATAACTTTTACATTTTTTTTATAAAACTGGACTGTTCTGACAAGTGCACGAGTGTTAATGTGTCCTAGAAAGCTTGCCAGCAGTAGCCTGGCAACCAACTGCCACTCACTCGCTGTAGGAGGAAGGTCCTGCATCTCAGCAGCCAGCAGCAGCAGCAATACAGATTTGTTAAAATGTCTTTTCCTGTTCCATTTACTATCAGCGACGCATGCACAAATATCAGTACCCCAAATATTCACATCAACAAGCCTGCAGGCCTTGTTGCGAAAGCCATTATAATTCCAAATGAATTCATCCAAACTCAGTAGTCTTTATCTGTGGGCTCACATCCACTAGGAGTGAAGCTGTACACTCTGGTGAACATTTGAGAAAACTGTCCAACAGAACAGGATTTTAATGATAGTGGCTGCCATCCAAGAAAGACACCTCTGCTCCAAAATCAACACCTTAAACCTGGACTAAAGTTTTTAGTCGACCAGATGGACAAAGAAAAAAACCTTCTGGGGGAAAGTTTATGGTCAAATGAGACAAATGTTCTGTTGTTTGGCCACAGTGACCACATGTATGTTTGGAGGAGAAAAGCTGATACATTCAACCCCAAAAATTCCCAACAGGCTCTGAGGCTTTTTGCTGCAATGGACAGACTATCACAGCCAATCTTCAAACTAACAGCTTGATGCTTGAGACTTGGAAACGCTTGCGCATTCAAACAGGACAATGACACGAAACATGCATCAAGGCAGGCTGTAGAATGGATAAAGTAGCTAAAGTAGCAACCCTGTTGAAAATGTGATTCATCATATGATTCATGCTTTAAAGTCAGGTTTGATGATGACCTTAAAAAGCATCTGCAAAATGTTTGGTTTAATGTATGTACATTTTGAAACCACCAAGAATTTTGAGACTGTGCTAATGTTGGAAAACCCCAAATGAATTGAACCCTGTGCAACCAATTCTTGGGGTTTTCTTGTATTAAAGATGTTTGTTGTGAGGTCACAATACTTTTTCCCTGTTCAAAGAAACAAGTTAAATTCCAACATTACCATGACAATCATGTCCATTATGAGTGTGTCTAAACTTTTGATCAACAACTGTACTGTATGTGTGGATATTTCAGATTGAAATACACCCTCAAACTGACAAATAACAGGGTTCAACTTTGGCAGATTATGTTGCATTTTAGCAATATATTTGATGCTCTAATGCAAAGTGAATAGTGAAAAAACATACGTATGTTCCCTCAGGGTGGAAGTAACTATGGGCAAAAAAAACCCAAAAACTGTCGATTTAAAAATTAGAGTCACTGCATTCGTGCTTTGAGATTGATCGTTGAATCTTTGTGCTTTTTTCTAAGTAATGCCGGACAAATACAGATTACACCAATTTCACACCAACTATCACACTTTAGTGTGGCACATGGAGATCTTTTGAAAGGTCACAGCAGGGGGGGGGTTCTGATAACATTGTGAGAGCAACACTACTGTCAATAGGATGATAGCCTGGAGAGATAAGTACATCCCAATCGTCACAGCAAAATAGGGTGTTCTCTTTTGCCATCACTCTGGAAAATCCGACCCCGCCACACAGAATAGAGGCTGAAACATGACAAGGCTGTGATTACAGAAAACCACTGTGTAGATTGGTGGACAAACGTTTCAGTACAGGCGAAACTGCTCTGGACAGGATATTTAACGAAATCCATGCTAAGACTGATGCTGTGGTGATCCTGGAATCAGAATCACAACTAGGTTTAATACTAAGTAGGTTTTCAGATACAAGAAATTTGTCTTGGTGAGTTTGTCCACCCAGTATGACAAGATGCAAATTGAGACACAAGTGACGAGACACAAAAAGACAAAAATAAACACATAGACAGTATAGAGGTACAGCAAGGAGCAGCACAGCAAGAGTAGGTTATGGCACAGTATCGGGCCCAGTATGTGTCAGTGAGGGGACCTGAGTCTCGTTGATGAGGTCATAAACAGTCAGGAAGATGCTTTTCTTGTAGTGTGGGAGGGGTCAGCTTTGACCTTCCCTGCATGCTTCAGTGTCCTAAACGAGGACTGACTGCAGCCAATCGTCGTCTCAGCCGAGCAAATGATAGGCTGCACCCTGCTCCTGTCCTTGGAAGGGGAGGCAGTGTACCACACACGGAGCAGGTCAGAATGGACTCGACGCTGGAACTGTAGAAGTTTCTCATTAGGTTAAACTCCTTCAGTCCATCCTCAGTCATCCTGGGGTAGAAAGGACAACAGTACTGAAGCCTCACACCATTACCACTGCTGCTACGAACAGACAAACATTCTGAGTAATTTCATGTAAGTGGGCAAAAGAATTTTGTTTTCTTCTACACCTTTCTGTAGAAGTCCTGTTCAAGTTTGGTTTTCTAAAGCTGAAGAAGAACTACGTATGTCTGCTCAGGGACAGTCAGTCAGAGATATAGATTCATCCTATTACACTAGGCATTCTTTAAAAAATCCTTACATTTATTCAGTTAGATGCTTTTCTACAAGAATATAGACAAGATTCATGTATTTTATGTCTGAATTTTGAATAATCAACATCGGAAATGAAAAGCATTCAAGGTTTTTTAACTACATCTTCCACATCCTATACTGAGGAGAATACACTGACACATGCAGACAGTGATTGTTAATCAAATCAATGTCAGTTTTTTCTTTCTTTTTGTTTGTTTGCAGCTTGATAAATGACAATAAGAAAGAAAAGACTTAAAATGTTGGTGTGTTTGGTTCTGCCTGCACTTCAAAATCAGTCTATTCTGTCCATGGCAGATACAGACATGCAAATTCATGCTTTTTGTCAACCAGGCCTATTGTAATGTATTGTTCCTAGGCCTGATGCATATTAGTACTAAAAGTCTGCAAATAATTCACAAAGCTGCAGGATATGTGAAATCTTTAACAGGTTCTTCTTCATCTTCACTTCTGTAAACTTGATACCGACCCCACGGTGCTTTCAGATTGCAGGGCTCCTCTCCGTCACCAGAGTAAAAGAGATGTCATTAGGCTGCAGGGTCTAACCTCCCTACTGGCAGACAGGTTGATTCTGTGGAGACATTTAAACCTAAACTCAAAATTCATCTACAACATTTGTCATCACCTGTTACTGGTGTCCTTTAGGGCTCAGTCTATTAAACCTACAGTATACTTCATGTTGTTGTCATGATGCAATGATTGAAAATTTTCTGAAAACCACTGCATCTCTCAAACCCTGTCTTTTTTATTCTCCACACACACTAGTGTCCTTCTCCTTGCCTTCTCTTTTCACTCAGCCCCTCCGTGCTGCACCATCAATTGTCCCGGGATTTCTCTCTCCTGGTTGTCAGTGCCTTATTTAAGATCCAACTTTTTGTCTTTCACGAGTCCCAGCCTGTGTTAAATTTGTTTTAATTTTGTAGGTTCACAATTTAGCATTGTTACAAATGGGACTGTGTAATTTTAAATAAAATGTCTGAAGAGGAGATTGGGACAGGCACCAAGGCAGTGTTTCATTCCATATTAACAAGCTTTGAACCAACAAGCAAATTAAACAGTTTGACGGATTACATTCGATTATGCTACAATATTACATATACAACAGCGAGAACCCCCCAGTTAGTGGGTAAACAGAACAATTATGGAGAAACAAAGATGAATAACCCAGGCTGATATAATAACATTAGCGTGTGCTAATGTGTTAAAAAATATAAGCGCCTCTGGCTGAAAACAGTGATGCATAGCTCTGAAATGAGCACAGGGTACTGGCTTTGTGTCAAATAAGACATTAATTATTGTCGATGCACTATCCTGGTGAGCCTGTATCAGCAACACCTAGTCAGGGATGGAGTCCTAACAGGGCCCATTGGTGATAAGTGGCACGAGGTGTGTTGTATGTGTGTGACCATGCAGAGGTGCAGAGGTGGTTTTTATGGTGCTGCCTCGGCGGATTGTTTCCTTCCTAAAAGTGATTGTCATGGTGCTTTGTCATGACATGGAGTTGCACGGTGACATGTGTGCTTCCATGTCACAGCACACAGTGTGTGTGAAAGAGGGAGCAGTGCTGCAGAGATGACTACACACAATGAGGGAAGAAATAACATTGTGGAGAGAGATGAGAAGAGGCTGGCTGTTACCTGAAACCCCCTGAAAGCCTTACAGCTTCACACTGTGTTGTCCAGCACTAACCAGAGGAGGAAACACTGCTGAGATTCCTCAAAGTACTGCACATCAAGGCCTTCTCTGCTCTCTCACTTCATCTTTGTGGTGCAGAGCTCTGTCTCTATTCTGTTGTCTGGAGCTGACTACATCTTCACTGGTCCAAAATATTGTACATGGTTCAAAAAGCACCAATGTCACATCCTGCCAAACCCATGGTGAGGCAGCAATGAATTCAGGACTAAAGTTAGCTCTAGTTGGTATGTAGAATAACATATGCACTGTAGAATGATTTTTCAAATGTTGTTTTAATGAAAAGCACAGTAACTTTAATAGAACTGAAATTTTTTCTGACACACATTGTACATTGTATGTATACTACTGACATCCATGGCATGATGAAAATGTTTAAATATTATGTGATTTGAAATTATATTTTACTGTTCACATTCCCTTCTTTTGGCTGAAGGGAACCATCCAGTGATTTCATAGACATTAAAGTAAGTAAGGAGTTCATGTCTTGTTATGTGGTACATAACTTTGTAGTTGTATAACTCCCAACAATTAAAAAACAGACAGTAGGCTGTTCATTTTTACATATTCTTGAGAAAAGTAAATATTTTGTAAGCATGCTATTCGGTTAAGATTAAGCTTATGTTTAATAATAGGTGACTGAACTGCAGTTTTGCACTGGCCAAATCAAGAATGGGCCCTTTAGCAAATAAATCGGTATCATCAGCATAAAAATGAATTTTACAATTTGAAGTAGCAGAAAGAGTATTGTTTTTGTATACAGAGTAGAAGAGGACCGAGAAATTACCTTTGTGTTCATTCTTTAGTATTTATATCTTTTTTTAAAGTTTTTTTTGTTTTTGTTTTGACCTTAAAATGGTCAAAATGGTTACATGTCATATTTACATGCCACGTAACCACAGCATTCTGCTTGAGTCTAGCTGAGGACCTTTGCTGCGTGTCATTCTCTCCTCCTTAATGTTTCCTGTCATCTCTTCACAAAAACTACCAAATAAAGCATAATGACGTGATTTAAAGGATGTCTTGATTGTATGCCAATGTTTTTGTTATAAAGGCACAGGGCGAAATCTTGGGCGTAGATTCAATATGATGTTACTTGATTAAAGAAGAAAATAACCTTTTTGATGTAGAGTTACATTCCAAATAATATTTAATTGTGAAAAGTTGTACTGGCAGCAGAGCAGAGAAATCCACTTCAAAAAGTTTTTGAGCAAGGTTAACCCATTTAACCAATCAGGGGATTTTAACATTTCATTTCTTTTTGATTAGAAAATTGTCTGCACTAGCACATTACATTGCAATTGGTGGATCACTGCTTGGCTTCTTGAACCACAGTTCTCTTTTTGTGAGCTTTGCAAATTACTAAATTCGTAACGACTAATATACGAAGGGCTGTGCAGTGTTGCAGAGCATGGCAGAGCATGGCAGAGCATAGCAGAGCATAGCAGAGCAGGGGGGTGGGGGGGCTTTGGTGTTGACTTGTATATTAATGCTTGATTTAGAACCTTTGTACCTGTATTCTGTCAGAGAGACAGCCATAATAATTAATACTAATGATTGCTGAACTGTTTAACTAGTCCTAACAAAGGTCATTTGTGTTGTATTATGATAGAATTAAATACATAATGCTTTAGACAGATCTCTTCCAAGTGCAGCAAAGGGCTGATAATTGTCCAGGGCATTGACATCATTAAGTGCAAACAGTATACTGCATCCTTAACTCAGATGATTTGGTGTGTTCTAGTCTGTTTGACATGAGATTATTTTATCATACATTTAGTGCATTAGATAAACACAGGCCTTTGTTGAGGAGTTACTTTCACCCTTTTACTTAGTGCAAAAGGATGATATTTTTATTAAGTGCTTTTATTTTTATTATGAGTGTATTTTTATTAAGTGCTACAAATTCGTCATCATAAGTTCTGCGGTCATTATACGTACAGTATATCACTTATTTAATTTTACAGTGCTGTATAATAGAGGAAGATGTGTGTAAACAAAAACAATCTTAATTACAAGAAATCCCAAGTCAGAAGAAAAATAAAAAATGCAGGACAATTTTTTTTTTTTTTTTTAACTGCATACAGTTTCAGTTCTGTTCCCTCTTTTTGCATCATTTTTCCAAGTGTTTTCTAAGTATTCAGTGTTGGTAACAGCTAAAGTAACAGTTCGTGCCCATGGTGCACACAAAGTGACACTTTATTGACTTTCCTGACTTTTTCTTGAGGTATTATTACTGCACACTACTTGAATTTGGTTTCGCTCCTTGGGCTTGTCCATAATCTCCTTTCTGGCTTTGTGCTTTTTCAGCTGGTGTCCTCTGGCTTGCACAATTAGTCCCAGCATGTGTGTTGTGCCCCACCAAAACAACCCTTGGAAAGCACCGATGGAAAATAAAAAAAGTTGTACAAATAGATGAATGAATAGATATCTGAAGTCTTTTACTAAGTTTCCTAAAAAGTAAAAATGAAAAACTAAGGTTGGTGTTCTAAGACACTCCATAACCAGCAAAATAAATGTTGTAATCTCTGAACTTTCCCACTGCTTAAATTTGTCCTGAATTTCCCACATAGCCTGTAATTGTAGTAGCTAGAGGATATCACATTTTTACAGTACTACAGGAAAAGTGCAACTCAAAGACATGCCTACCTCCCCATCCCAGTCATCCGAGGTGCATAGCAGTGTGGAAAACCTTACTGACGATCAAAGTACTATCATAGTTTAGTGCTAAAGTGAACCCAAGCAAGTCCATGTATGGGTCATCTGGTAGAGGATCTAGCTGGACATGGGTGAAGGGAGCAGGCTCTAGCTAGAGACCTGCGACGAAGGCTGGGCACCTTGAGAGGGCCGACTGCTGGCGGGAGAAGATGGTTGAAGTCCTCGGGTGGCCAGCGATGACAGCTGAAGCCCTCCTGGGGCTAGACTGGAGGTCAGGCAGGATGCCGGACCAGTGGCCTGCGACGACGGCTGAAGCCCTCTGACGGCCGGACTCGAGGTGGGTGGCAACGGCTGAAGTCCTACGGGGGCCGGGCAGAAGGCCAGCGACGACAGCTGAAGCTCTCTGAGGGCAAAACTGGAGGTTGGTGGCGAAGGCTGAAGCCCCACGGGGCCAGGCAGGAGGCCGCCGGCTGAGGCGAGAGCCCTCCAGGGGCCGGGCACGAAGCCGGAGTGCAGGCTGGCGGCTGAGGCAAGAGCCCTCCCTCTCGGAGACAGGAACAGGAACAGAACCGGAGGCAGTGTCGGCATTGACCCGCTCACAGGCAGGTGCCGGAGCAGGATCAGCATCGAAGCCAGGCGCAGAGCTGACAGCCAACCCGGAGAGCGGAACAGGAACAGGACCAGAAACAGGACAGCCTTCGACTGACCCGAAGGCAGGTGCCAAAGCAGGATCAAAGTCAGAACCAGGCTCAGAATTGTTCTAGGAGTGGGTTCAGGTGGACTGCTTGTGAACTCAGAAACTTGAACAGGCGGAAAATTGGCCAACTCTGAAGCAGGCGCACAGTTCTAGACAGGGGGAGGTTGTGCTCATCCAAACTCCACCCTGAACGCACCCAAACCGGCCAGTATTTGGGGCACCGCATGCAGGCTCAACAACAACGATCTGGACCTGATAATCCCCTCCAATTGCCGTGCTGCTGAACAGCGAGCCTCAGGATCCATGGAGATTGCCATGGTCTCATGAAGGTGTACAAGCAGCTGATGGATGACCGGGTATTGAGCTTGTGGGTTAGCATCCAGAACTTGTATAACTGTAGAGTCAGATTTTCGGGTGGTACTGGAGAGAGGTTCCTGGCTGTAGTGTCTGGAGGAGCTGGTGTGACGGGACCTTAGATGTCTGGCTGAGTGTTTCCTATGCACGGTGGTATCAACCGCCTGTGGCTCAGTGGCTGACTGGTCTGTCACATTCAGGACCGAGTCAGGCAGAGTGTCGACCGGACATCGAGCTAGCCCAGAAACAGGAGTTGACATTTCATGCGTCAGAGTAGGTTCTACAGGAGCCAAAACGGGAACAGGTGGGCAGCTGGCTGGCTTGGAGATGGACTGTGGTAGACTCAGGGGCAGTGTTAGGGGCAACCCAGGGGTGTTAGCCGACCCAGAAATATGATCAGCAACTGGGGCAGACTTAGGTGTATCAGAGACAAGCGATTTGGTCTGAGGTTTGAGACGCCCTCTCCTTTTGAGGCCCTTAAAATAATAGGGGTCTATTTGTCGGATAGCTAAACCATGACCAGGGTTGTCTAACAAATACAATGGGTTATCTAACTGAGACCCAGAACTATAGCAGAACATGTCACCAGAACTCAATTTCCTCAGACGGTTTCATGAGGTCTCCCTCCCACACTATCACAGTTTAGTGCTAAGGTCGATCCAAGTGAAGAGATAGATTGAACGAAAAAAATAAAAAACACGTTTTTGGTAACATAATCAATAATAAACAGAAGTCGCTCCTAACAGGAGGGTACAAAGAAAAACAGGTAACAGAAAACACTGGGTTACAAACAAAGACTCCACACCCTCTAACAAAAATACCCACTAAACCCGAACTACAATGGAAAACAATGCTAACACTAAGAAGAGACAGATAAATGAAGAGCTAAATGAACAGAACCAAACCTCAGACCAAAAGTTCCTGGGAAAACACAGTCTGATTCGCAGGAGTCAGGATTGCTAGGGTCAGGTGAATCGTGTGTTCAGTATGCAGGCTGGGAGAGCGATGAGGATCCAGCAGGGAACTGTGGCTTAAGCTGGACCTAAATAGTGAGGGGAACAGGTGCAAACAATAAAGAGAGATAATGAAAGGTAAAGGTAAAGAAAAAGACTAGGAACAGGAAGCGGGGAAAATGGGCAACAAAATAAAAGTCCAGAGGCAGGAAGTGTAATTGAGGGCCAGATCGTGATAAGTACTTGGTGTACTTCATGTACCAGAAAAAAACTGGTAAAAAAGCTGACTCTTGAGGCAGGTACTACCACTTTTCATACTACTTATCTTTGTTTTCTTCTAACATCTTATTCTACTTTTCTTTTCTTGCTTTGATTTACAAACTAATCAACTCTGTTTTAGCCTTTAACGTTGTGCACATCACTGAAAATACACATGCAGATTTGACTGGGAATGCAGTGGTTTACCGTATTGTGTTGAATATTGGTGCAAGATTCAGGTTGTGCAGTGCAAGTGCACAATCGATATTTTTGATATCTTAAATGGTTTCAAATGTACACCATTATAAGATGCTTTCTAATTGTGTTACTGATGATGTGCTCAGTTTTAAGTAAAAGCTTTTAGACCTTAAGTAGCTCATTAGACCTGACACACGTAAATCATTGTTTTTAGAGAATGTCGGCTAATAACAGAGTTAAAGAGATATAAATGCTCTCACTCTCAGATTGTGACTGAGCAACCCTGAACTTTTCTATACGTAAAATGTTTGAAAATGGCGTTATTAACTTTCATTTTAAAAGTGCAAAATGTAATTAAGAGCTGGAAGTTTAGGGGAATCGTGGAGGTCAAGATGAGATCTGGAAGGCCAAGGCAATCTGGTAGAGAACTGCAGGTCTTAGATTCAGATTTTAAAAAATGTGAAAAAGAACATTCTGCAGGAAAATGTAGCAGACTGAGGAGGGGCCCACTGTTCCTCTGTTCAGCAATTCTTACACAAGCAAGACCTTAATGAGAGGGTTTGTTTAAGAAAACACCAGCTGTGTTCTCACCATGAAATCCTACATTAGAAGTATGCAGCAGAACATCTCCACAAGCCTGATGTGTTGGAGAAACAATGATTTTGGCTGATAAAGTCACATTTGACCAAAAAAAAAAGTTTTATTGAGGAACAGAACATTGCACCCTGTACATGCTTGGGGTGGATCTATAATACTTTGGGGTTGTTCTCCAGCCACTCCATTTTTTTAAAATCAGATTTTTAGCAGAAGAAAGCAGGGTTTACACATACAGCACACAGAACATTGGTTAAATCTACTTCAGCAAGTTTCACCTTTAAGCTGGTAACACACCTGAGCTAGCACTAGCAAAGACTAACACACTAGATTACTAGACTGTCAAAAACCAGACATGTTGTTCACACATCTCGATGTTTCCACCAAATATCAGTCTTTAAGTGAGACACAGCTGACGACTGTGTAGAATCCAACACACTTCACAACTGGAAGTCCTGGAGATAGACACACGGCCAAATCCCACAAGCGCATGAAATTCTCATCAGTCCTTGTTCCAAAATTAATGTGGTTCACCTAGGAACTGCGTAAAAGATGTATGAAGTATGGCTGATGGATGTAGAAGCGAGGACTATTTAGGTCCGACCAGTCATGACGACCAAATTAAACTCATAATTGGCCGTATAATCGTTGAGTGTGTGCCGACCTTTAGCAGAGCCTTGTTGGAGCCATTCACAAGCTTCTAGCAGAACTCTGATTGGATATTTGACCGCTGTTCTTGGCATAATTGGTAGAACTCAACAAAAAGATTAATGCTAAGTTTTAATCAGACAGGCACAAAATGGACCTTTTTCCTTTTTCCTTCAACAAAGGTTGAACTTTTGTCAACTGGATGTGTTTAGCTCACTGCACCATGGTCCTGAGTATGACCTGATGGAGCTGCTAACATGGCTGTAGACCCTTAATCTAGTAGTTATTAAGTATTATTTATTTTAATATTTAATTTGGAGAGTCAGGAGGGGCGCTTTGCTGACAGAAGTCATCAGTTGAGAAATTCACAGAATTGAAAGGATCCACAATGAAACACTGGAAGAGAGAGAGGCATCTGTCTGCTTGTCAGCCTAGAAAGCGAGTTAAAATTGGAACTGAGAGATGGGGAGAGAAGCGGGGGAGAAAGATAGAGACAGAGGGGGAGACCGAGGGAGACAGACAGGGAAGCCTGTAATTTTTCGAAGCACTTTTCTCCGGTTGCTGTGGCTCCAGCGAGCACACAACCAGCTATGTCAAACATGACAAGGAAATACAGGGCTTTCTGCACCATTTACTGAAAATAATGATAGTGGAGACAAAAATATGATTCAAAGGTCACTTCATTTTAGCCTGTTGTCATCCAGCAGCTCTATTTAAAGATCAGGATCGCTGACTGAGCTGTACATAAATCCTTATTGGAAAATGTTGGCAGGGATAATGGTCATATAAAAGAAATCATGCCGAGTGTGTGCTGTGCCTTTGTTGTTAAAGCGCATGAAGAGGAAAATAAAAGGAGGATGAGAGGCTCAGTCTTTTAACTGAATTGAACGAAGTGCTCCACAACAGTAAATTGTGAGATTCATGAGACTGTGCAGAAGCAGCCAGGGCTGGGGATGTGTCTGTCCACAGCAAGTAGCTCAAACAAGCTTTTCATGAAAACCGCTTCAGGTATTTGGGATGAATCTTGTGTGATTTTTCGTCAGAGGGAATCATTTTTGTTCATCCTGATTTGTTTTACCTTTCACTATTGCACTGCTGTTGTGGAAGATTAGTGGGCACTAAAATTAATCATGTTCTCCACGTGCATTGGATGCGCCTGTGCTGCATTCTTGCTGCATCATTGCTCTGTTGGGATCTAAAATCCACTGGGATTGATGAGTTTCTTCAGTCTGTTCTTCCGCACACACATTGTTGTATCGAGTTTTTTAGTCAGCGTCATTGTATTTTAAACATTACTGAACATACATTTCTGTATTTTCTACAGTTATTTACCATATATTACACAGTATAAAACTGTAAATCATTGATCCAGCAAATAACTGTTGTTCTCACTGAATAATGGAAATATTTAGTGACATCGCAAAGTGTATACAGTGATTTACTTTATTTTTGAAATTACAGTGAATTCCTGTATTGGCATTTGGTGCTAATGGTTGTCTTATTTTTAAAAGTCATGGAACTCAGCTCATGAAAGGTTCACACAAGGTTCCACCAGTGATTTAGTGGATACAGCCTGTGAAGGGATGTTTTTTATTTTCAGAAAACCTACAACAAAGGTAACATGTGAATTTCCTTCATTCCTAAACATTCGCTTACTGCCAACAGCTACCATTACAAAAAGTGAATAAGTAATTATTGTCTTTATAAAACATTTGTTGTCAAAAGCAAAAAACTAATGTAATGTGCGAATGTGTCCAGATAATTATTCTTTATTAAAATGAAGAACATGCGGTTTATCTCTGTGTGAAAATAATGTGTTGTCTGCCTTTATATCCACAGTGGTTCTACAACCATACATTATGTTCAAGTAGTGAAAAACAGCAGTGCCTTTATTTTGTTTACTGTAACAAGTTGAATTGGTCTTTAAATATGACCACTTTTTGCTTCTTCTTCAACACTTTCACATAAAAACATTAAACTCACAGTCTCACACTTCTTTGGCCAGAAAGAGTCATAGCATTGGCAATAACAACGTCAGTGGCTGATGAGCAGGAGTCAGAGGTCAATTGTGGAGCATCAACCTAAGCTCCATCATTCTTATTGCTGCTGGGTAGCTTCCAGCCATCAGAGGCAGCACTGAGCCATGTTTGACTGAACATACTGTAGGCCTCACTCATTTGTCTCCAGTGTCTTCTCATTTCCTCAAGTCATTGTCTCTCTGTTAGGAGAAGAGTCAAAGAAACGTGTTTTAAGAGAAATGAGATGTCCTTTCCTCTGAGGCATCATCTAAAACCACTTTAGTTTCTGATGATCAAGAAACAGCTGGACCACAGATGGATCAGTTGTCACTCTGCAGCACAGTCTTTGCACAGATACTACTGTTCAAAAAAATACTAATGATGTGTTGTTACTACTGCTAGTGCAGTGTTGTAGTAACATAAGACAGCATCTGCACATTCATTATAAACCTGTTTTGCATTGATTTTGTTGCACACATCCACCAAACCACAGTTAGGCTGCTGCTCAGCACACAAACCAAATAAGCAAGAAAGAATTAATAAGAAGACAATTTGTGTTGCTGAAATTCCTCCTTTAAGAACATTTATGAACCGGTGAGAAAGTGAAGTGTTCAGGCTGCATGATGTCCTGATCCCGAGCCACAATATGCGAGTATACTAAGTCAGCCTCAGACCGTACTGATGTGTTGTCGATGCAGAAGGTTTGTCTCCAGGGAAAACTAACAGCCTGATATGGTCTGAGATAAATATGGAAGTCAACGGTTTGTACATTTACTGGTCAATAGTTTGTTGTAATTAAGCATGATTGAGAGTCTATTATTTATTTAGACTGATCTGAGATTAAACCTCCTGTTCCAGTCAATAACCATTAGGGTGTAATGGACAAACTGCATTTTCTTCATTGCCATTTCATTTACAGGTATAACCATCAGCCCTGTTCCAGTCCACATGCAGTATACAAAGGTAAAAGCTCATCTTAGGACAACTTGGCCTGTCACAATGGGAAAGAGCCCACATTAGGTGGTTAATAATGCTGGTTTCCTGCAAACATAACAAGCAGAAACACGAACAGTCTGGCAGCTGCCTTCACCCACCTATTTGGCACTCCTCCGCTATATTTCCAGAGTTCACGAAGCTTTTGGGAAATGGAGCCACCGCTCTGTTTAGCTGGCAGTGATTACTGTAACATCTCTGAAGAACATGTCACATCCTGAAATAAATGATCCAATGTACTGTATATCTTTCATTTCTCCCAGTCCTCCACATTCTTCAACTGTAATTAAATATCCGCAGTGTCAGTATAACAGAATACTGAGGCGTTCAAACAAAAAGACACATAGTTTTTAGTTTTATAGTAGGAGTCAGCTGCAGAAATGGCTCCAAACCTGAACCTGATGTTAGCAGATGAAGCTCTGCAGTCTTTGTTTTAAATTAGGACTGCTGCCTTTAAATAACAGGGTCAACAAGTTTAGCTGTTGAAAATATACTGTGTTGGCCACAGCTATCACTAATATAACTGCAGATTATGTCACAGGGATTTTCTTTATCTTTTACCCGCTCAGTACATCCTAATCTCAGTGTTAAGCACAAATACTGAACACAAATGTGGAAGAAGTACTCAAATTGCATGTACTTCCCAAAAAAGAAATCTACTACAATACCAAGTAATCTTAATTGAGTCTCTAAAGGCAATTTATTGTAATTCATAAAAAATATTGTTGCTTGGGATGTTTTGAAAACAGCCACTAAAGATGGAGCTGATTTTAACCATTTTATGAGTTGAAAAAATACACAGGATGTATTAGTGGAGTATAATTTTTGAAGATTCTTTAAGTAAGTACTGCAGTCAGACAAATGAAGTGGAGCTAAAAGGACAATGTTTCCCTCTGAACTGAAGTGGAGTAAAATAAGAGGAAAATAAATGGAAATACTACAGCAAAGAGTAGCTACCTTAAAATCCCCCTTAAGTACAGTACTTAATAAGTATATTTAGTTATTTATCATCTCTGACTGTGCATATGTTAACCTTTAGTTGACTCTCAGTGGGGATGAAAGAGGAAACGTCTCTTGTCAATGTGTTTTCTTTACTGAATATTTAAAAAATTGAACTATGTCAAAAGTATAATTGAGATGATGTTGTATCGACGTCAAATAATAATCAAATTTCATGTAATATAACCAGAAAGTGTCATGTTTGTATCAACAATTTCGAATGAAACCTTCTGTGATTAATTATCAAATGGATTAAACAGCCTTGGCTGATGCTGACACATTCATTTGGGAAGATGATGTGAATCAGCTCCGTGTAAATTGCAGGGTTGTGAGATCCATCCAATAATAAGGCAGCTAGCCCCTGTCCCTCGTGAAGCCCATTCAATTCGGCCTATATTTGCTTAATATCAGTTAAACAATTCAATAAGTACTTTTATTAAATTATTGGAAAAATGCAAAGTGAGAACTCTAATCTTGGAGTCTCCGGCAGGCTGCGCTGTGCCCGCGCACTCCTGCGCGCGAACCGTCAGCGCCGTGAGCGCGCGTCACCCGCAGCAGCAGCAGCAGCGGCGGCGGCGGCGGAGCAGAGAGAGCGCGGAGCGGAGCGCACGGTCAGTCACTCAGTCACTCAGTGTCGGTACGGCTCTGCTGCTGTGGATGGTAGCGAGAGGGACGGAGCTTTTTCACCGGGATATTCAACAGCATGACCGGGTAAGTCCCGCGGGGGGAGCCGCAGTCCCAGCTGAGATACGGGGGCAAAGTTAGGAGTGTGCGGGCAAACGTGCGGTGCGAATGCGGTGGAGCGAGCTTCCACAGCCGGTGATAAGCGGGTTTCTTTCTTTCTTCCATTCTTTTTTTTTTTTATCTGTAATTCCGAGCGGGATGAGGTGGGTGACCCGAGCCGTGTAGCATGTGGTACAGTGTTTGAGATGTGCTGCAGCTGTGAGGCTCCGCGCACAGAAACACCGTGTGGAGGGAAAACAGTTGAGCGGTGACTGCTGATGAACGGGCTGCGGGACTCCAGCTTCAGCTGCATGGGACATCTGAGAGGACGGTCCCGCTGCAGCCATCCCGACCTGCTCAGTGTGTAATTGTCGATGCTGGCTTCTTGCACTGCGAGCTGCAGAATTAAGTAGCATTAATCGAAACGTTTAGGTTGGTCCAGGTCAGAGATTTTCTATGGAGGCAGGTGCATCTCGGTGTTACTGATCACGCATCCGATACAACAACTTCACTATCAGCATTTGTCAAAAATAACAAATAAAACTAACAAGGCCTGTTCTGCACCTTTACAGCATCCTAATTACCTCCATAACACAGTAGCCCACACCATGGCACATCCCCCGCCACAGCTGGAAAGCTGTGGGAGTGAAATAAAGAAATGCTAATTAGTGGATCATTTGATCAGCTGGAAGCCTGGAAGCTCTTAGAAAAAAAAGAAGAATCCTTGGATGTTCATTGTCACACTGAGGGAGTCCTGCAGGCTGTATGTGATGGCAGTGCAGATATGTTGGGAGTTTATGGAAGCCTGTGTGTGTGAGTGTGTGTGTGTGTGTTGCTGCAGACAGAGATAGAAGCAACTACTGGGGCTGGTCTGAAGTGTCCCACACTATTTAGTGAAAACTACTGTATCTCTTTTTCAGTGTGTGTGTGTGTGTGTGTGTGTTTGTACATATCTTTCTATGGTTAGTTTGAAGCCATTGCAGTGAGAACACTTCCACATTTAGGCGACATTTTGTCTGGTCGTCACTCCATCAAAGGGCTGTCAGGACTTGGTGGCTCTGAAATCTATGTAATGCATTATGTCAGTGAGCTTCCTCATAGCGATGGACAGACTAGGAAGTATGTGTGTGTGTGTGTGTGTGTAAAAGGGGAGGCTGCTTCATGAAGGTTAGCAGCAGTCAGTGAAGGACTGCTCCGTCAGGGTGGAGCTCCACTAACTGTCATTTTTATAGGGAGGTTTCTGCAAAAGCCATCAGGATGTAGGAGACTGTGATTTCACATGAAGCTACAGGGGGTTATTCAGTTTACAGCACGACTGTGCGTACTGTACCTGTTTACCACACACACACACACACACACACACACACGCATACTTGTGCACATACATCTGCTATTCTGTGTGTGTGTAGATGCTTCCTCCTCTCACCTTTCAGCAGGCAGGCGGCCAAGCAGCCACACAGCTGTCCATTCACTTGCTCTGCCGGCCTGTGTTACAGCTCCTCCTCCTCCTTCTCCTAACCTCTTTCCCCGACACCTCCTCTTCTTTATCCACCTCCTCATCCTCACCTCTCCTCCATCAGCTCTCTCTCTCGCACAGGCTGATTGGAACTTGGCCACTGTAGACTGCATTGCTAATGTGTATTACCCAGAGTATTGGCTGTTCTCACTGTTGTTAATTTCACTGTAGCTACTAACTAGTTGCTTTTATTAGACAGATAGCAGTTTAATTTAGTCTGTGCTTCTCTGTATGCTCGGCTTCTAAATTTGTTAACCTTGCAAACCCTGTTTCTCGCTCACAGTTTCTCTTAAAGTAACAGTCTGGCATTTTCGAGAAATAAGATTGTTTGAATTTAGAATATTCCATCCACAGCAGTGGTGCAGCCATTAAAAAAGGTTGTCCAGGGTTTAACCATATTACAGCTTCAATGAGGTGCTGGGACAAGAAAACAAGTGAAGTGAAACTGGAATAAGAGAACCGACAGAGCACCAAACTTTTTGTAGATTTGAAGATCGTAGTATTTTGAAGCTTCTTTCAAATAAGAAACGTGTCCTTCTTTCCCCAAGCAACTGAGGCCACGACAGGTGGATCCTTCGGGGGCCAACCTATCCCAAGATTCTTTGGGATATCGAATCCTCTGTAGACCAGAGCACTTTGTTGTGGTTTATCATTTTTCGGCCGTGAACAAATTCGACTCACATTTCTGCACTTTGTTGTTAGTGAGGGTTCCGGACACGACTTCCAAATCACAAATGTTTGATTCACATGTGGGAACAGAGAAGTTCTTATTTTTCCCAATGAATTGCTTCCATGTCCCAGCTTGGCCTTCCACCATATATGCACGCAAACTAACATTATCATGCAACTATATATTGTACCAAACACGATATCATGATAATTCAGTCATATTGTGATATCAAAAACAATCTGATATAACACAGTTTTATTAGATGAGGAAAACAATATAATCTTTGTTGTCTCCAAGATGCAATTGTAAATTTTGTGACAGCAACACTTGGTCACTTTGGCAGTGTGCTATAGAAACACTACTGAAATGTATGCAGTCTGTTTGGCTAAGAATGGGGCTAAGCATCCTAAATGGACTAACAGGAATACTCATGAATACTGCTCCAGCATCTCTATCTAACAAGCTACAACAGGTAAGTACACCTTTGTTGATTAGTTAATGAACTTCAGAGTTGTTAGATTTCTTAAAATTTGTCTTTGAATATCGTTTCCTCACGTTGGCTCCTGTCTCACAAGGTAGGCTAAACCCGCCTGAACCCATTTTCGTGCTTGCCAAAAAGATGAAATTGATATGTTCCTCCTCAGCCCACTCTGGTTCAGGTTAATTAGTCTGTGTCTACACTGATGTAGGCGTGGTCAGCTTGTGTGTGTGATGCACTCTTCACCCTCCTGCGGCTGCATGGATCCTATCTGAATTCCGACTGCATCACTGCAGATAACATGTGCATGAGGGTTTGCAGAGGAGCTGCTGCACCACTACTGCCTGCAGTAGCTGACCTCTCTGTTGAACACACTGACCTCCACATGGAAGAGAGTGGAGGAGGAGGAGGAGATGGAGCCACCGACCCCCCTCCCCTCTGCTCGTTTTGTTCTCCTTGTCCCTGAGCGCCTTGCTCCACAGGCTGCTCTGCTTGGAAATGGCATCGTTGCAACCCCCTTCTCCTCCTCCTTCAGCCCCCCCCCCCTCTGCTTTCCCTTCATCTCTGGGGTCCCGAGGGCTTTGTGAGCGTCTGTTCGTGCCAAATGCCAGCACTCTCCAGCCCCCCCTCTTTCCCTCTGTGTGTGTATGTATGAGAGAAAGAGAGACGGAGAGAGTTGGGGGATTTCTTTGGTTCCCTTCTCCATCCAGGCTGGAGGGAGGGGGGGGCTGCCTGTTGTGTGCTAGTGCTTCATCCCCACTGTTTCTGCAATCGGCTGGTGCAGGCCTGTGTGTATATGTTTGTGTGAACGGGCCTGCTATTGTTCTCAGCGACTGCTGGAATGCAGTTGAATGGTGGCTGTGTCAGCCCAGATGCCCAGCAGTATTGTCTGTCTTTGTCATTTTGATCTGTGTACAGTCCGTTTTTTTTTTTCCTTTCTTGCTCTTCATGTGCATGACAGCCTGGTCTCGCCATCAACCTGTCTCTCTGCACACACTGTCTGCATGTGGATTAAGAGCCAACAGTGTCGAAACAGCATCTGGAAAACTAATAATCTAGACTCTTGCCTTGTTTGGAGGATGATTTCAAGGTGCTGTATCAGTTTACCTTCAATAAATTATGTCATTTTGAACCATTAGCGTATAACCATTGTGTTGAACACTGCCAGTAAGGTTGAATAGTTTCAACACTACATAGAACAGTGTGTGCCAGCAGGTCAGTTTCAGAGAGACAGCTACTTTTTACTGGAAAGCTGCATGTTGGGAGAAAAGTCTTAGCTGGATGCTCAGAAATGTTACACTTGGAATAAAGTTGGAATTTAGGGCTACGAT
Organism: Channa maculata; assembly: GCA_020496755.1. Lineage (NCBI taxonomy): Eukaryota > Metazoa > Chordata > Actinopteri > Anabantiformes > Channidae > Channa > Channa maculata. Next base: position 622,775 of record CM035606.1, read on the forward strand.
TGTTTTGAACACTCTGGTGGAACCAAAGTCTCCTCAAGTGTCTTGGTGTAATTGGTTACATGTATAAACCTAAACAGGCTTGGTAGGAATTACAACTTGTGACGAGCTAAAATATTACATTCAAGATGTTTGCGTGTGAGAAATTACATGGAAGGTATCGATTCAATTAGTTTTTGGTGTCAGTTGATGGTCTTGGTAGAAGCAAAGCAAAGGACACCAGATGAATGAAGACTGTAGGTGATTAGTGTTTAGTCCACAGTGGCATCAGTTGTGTGCACCTGTTATTTTCTGTAGAACCCACAAAACCACAAATTCTATAACAACCTCCCTCTGCCTGTATGTTTTCTTTTCTAGGTACCCAATCCAAAGACATCCAGGATAACTGGTGTCTGTAAATTGCCGTGAGTGTGAGTTTGGTAGTGTCAGCTCTGTGATGGAATGGCGATTTGTCCAGGTTGTTCCCCTTAACAGGTTATAAGCGCTAAAGATAGTGGATGGATGGATACAGTGAACGTTGCACCTTGTCCTCATTAATCATTCAGAGAGCTGAACGACAAGCATTTTGATAAGCATCAACGCCAGTTGGCAGTTTTGACATGTAGCCTTGACTTTCTTACCACAGTGCTGCTCTGGCTGCAAGGGCCTCTTTAGTGTATCATAGCCTAAAGTGCTGTCATGCTTGGTTTGCTATTAGTTAATTTGTGTAGCAGTCCCCAGAGTCTGCACTGAGCCTTTGTGTGTGTGTGTGTGTGTGTGTGTGTTTGAGATTTGTCTTTTTTAGCTATACACACACACAGTGGGAGTCCAAGCAGTCTCATCTAGTGGCAGGTTAAGTATTAAGCTCTTGATTTGGTGCCAGCCTTTATATTTTATTGCTCTTGTTTTGTCAAAGTGTTTGAAATGAATCATTACAAACACTCATTATTTTTTTTCGTCGAATATTATGATACTGTTTCCTTATAGTAACTCAGTTATTGTAATTGCTGCCATCTTGGTGAGGACAGATTCTCAGTAATACTTCTGTGCTTTGATTTGAATGCAGTATTTCTACATTATAGTATTTCCTTTACTTAAGGAAACTACTTCATCTGTCATTGCATATCATATCCATGTCTGTTATTTGGATGCACCCTTCATAACCTACAGTACAGACTAAGGTTTTGCTTAGTGGAAAACATGTCCGACCCCTGTTTCCACAGAGGAGACACTAACTGTGGCTTGTATTCTTTCACTTTATTTTCACATTTACAATTGCTACAGGATCAGCTGTTTGCTAACAGCAAGTGTGAACACATGACAGCACGACGGGGAAGGCTTGTGTAGAGGAGACACAAGTGGAGACACAAGTATTTCACTGCACACAGAAAGGTGAGAACATGGTGACTTCAGGAGCTTATAAAAAGAGACAGTTCTTTCTGTGAATATAAAGGTGTTAATTAGCTGCACAGTTAATGTGCAATAATGCGTGTTTGCCCTTGTCCATGTACTCACAATACAATAAGAACTGTAGGCAGTATTCTTCAGTTACCCTGTGCACAGCTGCCCAAGCAGTCTGCATGTTGAATGTCTCCTGTCCTACACAGGGGCTCACCTGACCACGAGCCAAAACCCCGGAAATTAAGTTCTGAATCCAACAGGTTCAAATTAATTACAGCGTGAGTCTTCAAAAGGAGCCCATTTTCTATGGCAGCTGTCTAATCAGCCAGCAGAATAATTCACAGGAAGCTCTTTGTCATGTTAAATCATGTCCACTGCTTTTCATTTACTGTGTCAGATTTAGCTGATACTGTTCCAGGACTCCTTTTTTATTTTACATTCACGTACCCAGAAACAGAGGTGAAGTTCTTGCCAGTCTGTGCAGAAAACATCAATTAAACATTCCTTTATCCCCAAGACACAGTGACTGTGCTGATGTTACTGGTGAATAATTGTACTTCTGCTAATAATGATGGAGAATCATTTTAAGCAAGTCTGTGTCTGGTGACTGTAAGTTACTGTACCCAGCCTTTCAACTCCTGTTCTGTTTGCCCTGCTGCTGTATGCACACGCATATGTAGCTGTTAAGGGATCGTGTAACTGGCCTGGAGGTGTATCTAATTGGGCTAAAAATCCAGCTCCAAGCCATGAACAAGTAAGAATGTGTGTAGGAGGCAGCATGGTTACACTTTGTGAAAAGAAGTGGGGTCACTCTGTCAAGTGCCCTTATGTTTTGACATTAATGCGTAGTTCAACTTCACCCTCATTACTTCCCACATTGCTTGTCCTTATTAGGTTTTCCCTGCCGTGAGTTGCAGCACCCTTGAAATCACTCCATTTGTCTGGTTCCTCGTTTCATTTCCAAATCCCGCTACAGTTGCAACATCCCATTAGAGTTCTTCATTGGTAATAGTTGACACCTAGACAGAGTGCATCTTGCTGCAGTGCCTGCACACACACACACAAACACACACAGACACACACACAGGGGATGTCTCCAGTGTCTCCAGTGTGCATGTTTCCTCATGCCTGCCATGTGTGCCTGGCGCCCAGTGCTGCCAGAGCAGATGGGTATTGATCCCGTGTGTGGGGGGTTAGTGTTGGCATGTCAACCAGCCGCTCGCAGAGGTGTCAGGCTGAAAACCTGCCCAGCCATTTGGGCAGCATCTCCAGGAGAGGAAATATGCATTTACATGTCTTTTGTCAGTCACGGTGGCTGGAGAAACATGTTGCTCCGCTGGGTGACATTTTTCCTCAACTTCTATTACGGCACATGTGCAAGAGCTCGCAAGACTAGCGTGATTCTGATCATTTGGTGTCAAATTGTTAAACTATGCATTTTGGGATTAATAAACTTGCCTCGCTGTGTTTGTCTGAAATGGTTTTAATAATTGGAGCAGGTCTGAACCAAGAAATCACACTCAGATGCAGATGCTTGTGGCTTAGGTCCAATTGATGATTTGGACAATAACAAAAAAAAAGCCCTTACAATTCTCTTTTTCTGTAACTCGTCAGCCCTTGAATCAGATTATGAAAGCCTGGACCTGCGTCTAGCACTGTTGTGTCACTAATGAACACTCCATCCTTTAAGGGCAGCAAGTTGGCTTCTGACTTGTAGCTCTGCTGTGGATCAGTTTTCCCTTTTTCAGAGTAAAAGCTGAGTCTTGTTTTAGAACAGTAGTTTGGCTCATTCTCCATAAGTCTCTCGAAACCTCAGCTGCATTTTTGTTTTCCTCTGCCGGTCCTATTATTTCAGAGAAATGCATTCCTGTAATAAGTTTGGCTGCTCAGTGGTGCGCTGTACTCTGAAATTATGCTGATAGGCCCATGAAATGGAAAAGTCCAGAAGAAACAGCTGCGTCTCAGTGGAGTTAGTCTCTCTGTGGCATCATTTACTGGCTAGCAGAGGCTCTTGTCACCCACTCATTGAGATGCAAGAAAACAGAGAGAGAGAGAGAGAGAGAGACAGAGAGAGGCGTGCTGGGAGAACATAAAGGCTGATCTTCGTATTTCTGCCTTGGGGGCTCAAAGCATTGAATTTCAGTGCAGATCTGTGGAGCAGAGTTGCTGCTGACTTTAACAAATAGACTGTGTGGACGTGGTGGGTCGGCTCGGTGATACAGTGCCGAGCAAACTATTGGTGACTCTGCCTCTTTTTTCTTCTGAGCGGAGCCGCTTGTCAGTGCCAACCTCTCAATCAATTTGTGTGTAGTTGCTGAAGGTGTTCACCAATCGGCCGGCGCCTGCAGTGGCCCGATCCCTTCCTGCCTTTGATAGATGTTGTTGGTCAGAGTGTGGGACCTTGTCGGCAGGAAATGGGGGAAATTCTGCGTTTGAAGTGGAACGCAGTGTTGGTTTTCTAGGATCGATTGCTCGTTAGGGGAGCATTTGATAAGGGCCGGTGGAGAAAGTAATTCAGCTATGAGCTTGAACATAAACGTTGACTTTTACTTCTTCCCAAAATCAGAAAAAACACACTGGTTGTTGGAGCATGTTTCATGCACAGATGATGGTAGATAAGGAAATATTTGGCGTGTGTGTGTGTGTGTGTGTGTGTGTGTGTGTGAGGATGTTCCTGCCAGCAACCTCTGACATGTTATAACAACAGATATCAGCTCGTTTGACTTTGAGTGCTGATTATCAACTGTGTGTGTGTGTGTGTGTGTGTGTGTGTGTGATAGAGAGAGAGCAGCCCCAGTGTTGACCTTTGCTGACTGTAATGTGGCCGTAGCAGTGTTTGATGATACATTCACATTTACATTTAGTCATTTAGCAGACGCTTTTATCCAAAGTGAGGTACAAGGCAGCAAAAATCTAAGTCAAATCACTCTTATCCATCTTATTGAGACTGAGAGAGACAGTGTGTGATATTTGGTTTTCAGCTCCTTTGTTGCTGCCTTTTGACCAAATAATCCCAGGAAACGAGGGCTCTGAGCAAAACTCGGGTTCTCAAATGTACTGAGTTTCAAGAAACATTAAGCAGTTCAGATGGATTGATTTCAGAATAAAAGACCATATCTTGGTTAGTAATTTCTGCATACAGTGGTTGAAATTAGTCAGGGACTTTTGAAAATTCAGTTCGGATTCTTGGAATACGGTTTTTATTAATTACGATTTTTAATCCAAAAACAATGCGATTCAATAAAAAACACAGGGTTGATATTTTGGCTCTTACTCTAGTGAACCTATTTGCACTGCCAAATTGTCGACCCTTTGCCTTTTGAGATGCTTATGAAATATAACTGGTTCTCATGAGGGCCTCAGAAAGGCAGCATAAAAATACGTGGGATGAATGAGTGCACGGCTTTTTGTATTTATGACTTTCTTTTAAAAAAAGGGGCATTTAGCTGTATTACCTAAATGCCTGTATGCCAATGACGAAAATAAACTGAACTGTAAAAAAAAGTTGAATTTAGACATAAATATTTTGCAATTGAAATTGTGATTATGACAAAAAGTTTGTTTTAAAAAATCTGAAGTTGGTGTGTCTGTGCTGGAGCAAAGGGGAGAGAGGAGGAAACAAGTTGCATGTTCTGGTGTGATGTTAACATTCCATCTGCAGCAATGTTAGGAATCATCTTTATCCATGATGGTTGCATATGTCTTGAAACAGGTTAGTTTTGTAATGTGCTGCAGTCTCTGTTGCTGAGCTGCAGCACAGATTATGGATCTGCTCCTGCTGCTGATAGGGTATGTGTAAAATTCTTCACTATCACTTAGCAAACTGTATGATACAACCAATAAAGTGCCTTCAAATCTTCACTCTGAAGTTGGGTCTGAACCATAGCATGTGTGCTATAATACCAAAGAAAGGTACCAAAAATTGTTCCGTTTTTCACAGTCCAATGTGGAACACACCACTGGAAAATTGGAACTGATCCAAGCTCCTGTCCTAAATCCAAAATCACAGCTAAAAGCAGCAAACATTTAACTGCCTCGCATTCCTGCAAAAACTAAAAAATGCAAGCACGGTCCTAAAATATGTTCTGTCTGAGTTCAAGTAGACCAAGGCAAATCACCCAATGTACTGAATAAAAATCAAATTGGATTTCTCACCCAGCCCTACGTGACTGTGGCACGAGCAACAGAACGGATTTTGTGAAATTCTGATTGATATGTATAAGACACAGCGCAGATAGTTATACAAGCTAAGTGAGCTACACCCCGGCGTTGATCATATTGAATGTTTCCAGATAGACGTGAGCAGTTCCACAGAGTGCTGCTTTAGCCTGATATACTGTAACAGTACGTTACCTTTAGTTAATAAAAAGGAGCTCACATGATTAGAGATTAGTTGGGAAGTTGTTCATATTTTACCTTAGTGCTAATTAGTGCACATCTATGAGACATTTTCCCTCCAAAATCAGTGTTTGTCTCTGTCTCTAAATACTCGATTGTTTAATTAGATGAAAACAGAGTTCAGCTTTAATTGATGTACTGAGGCATCAATAATCAGTAATAATATTAATGATCTTAGACAACATCAAACCCTGGAAAATTCGGGTACTCCTCATCATCACGGTGTGCACATATGAGTGATGACAAACATGCATCAGTGCAAGTCAGATGGATGAAACACAAACACACACACACACACACACACACACACAGGCTCAAATCCATCACTGCACTTGCAATAATGGAAGTAAAAAGGCTTCTGCTTGACGTCCGATGGCCATGATTATTCAGCAGCCCATCAGTGTTTTGTCTTCTCTCTGTGTTTCTCAGTACAGCCTAACCTCCTCCTTATCTTTCTGCTGCTGCTGCTGCTCTCTTTCTATTCTGTTTTCCTCTCAGCACTCAGCCCCACTCCTTCCTCTCTCTGCTTCACACTCAGTGTTTTGTTCCCATCCTCCAGCACTGACACTGTTCTTATTTGCCTCTATTATATTCAAAGCTTTTATTTCAGCACGTTGAGTCTGGGTTTGTTTTTCTCTGACTCAGCCTGTATATATATATATATATTTTTTTCTTTTGTATTATTTGACTTTGCTCTACTTATTGTTCTCTAGTGATTTGACTTTGTTCTCTATTTGATTGTATTTTGATTTTATATGTCTCTCCTCCTTTATGTGATATTGACTGTTTTCTGACTGCTCATTGTTTGCCATGCTTTGCAACTTTTGTGGTTGAAAGATATGAAAAAAAAACACTTGGAGTAGAATAAGCTCAGAGAAAAGTAGGTTTTTCTAATAAACTGAGGAGTAATGTGTGCAGACCTGGTTGACGGCAGTGTGTGTGTGTGTGTGTGTGTGTGTGTGTATGTGTGTAATATGGATGTATTCAACCCGTGGTAGCTTTCAAATCTAGCTGAAATTGTAATTCATTTTTCTGTCAGTATATGCCATATACTTTGTCTCCTGTACAACTACCTGTCCAGGGTGTACCCCACCCCGTACCCCCGCAACTCTTAACAGGATAAACAGTTAAGATAATGATGGATCGTCACAACTGAGGACAGTCGCCAACAGGAACACAAGAAGAAATGTCCATGGGCCGAAGCACAAACTAAATGTCTAGTTTCCCTGAACTGTGGCTGCTGCTTGCAACCAATCATCTGTAACCTTGTGTGTCTATTTTACTGTGACTAATGTGTGACTGTGGTCAAGATGCCCAAATCTCCACCCAGGCTTGTATATCACAGCAGTTTGTAGATTTGATGTAGGAAGAATTAAGGATAGTGTTTGATCTGTCTGGGCCCTCAGTCATAATGTCAGATGTGAACAAATAAAATCAGGTTTATAACGGTGCCTAAAAGCTTGTGCACTCCTTAGGATTTTGTGTATTTCTGCATAAATGTGACTTACATGCGATTTTCTTGTTGTAAAACTCGATAAAGGGAACCTGCTTAAATGGGACACCAAAACATTACCATTAAACCCTGCTAGTATGCATGACAGTGCTGGATGACTTCAAAGTTTTAAGTTATATTTATGATAACAGAAATGTGTAAAGGGTTCATAAATTCTCCAGTGCCACTGTACAATATGTAAAATAAATGTGGTGTATTTGAACAGTGTGTGCACGTTTGCTTGATTGTACGTGTTCTACAAAAACCTGTGCAGGAACTAAACACATACACAATTAATTATATATGCATGTTATTTGAGTGTCATATTTGCTGGTGAATTACATCTAATAAAAGCTCACACTAGTGGCATTTTTCGACTGACAGAAATACATTAAACATCAGAATTTAAACCGAAGTCTTACCAGACTTGTAATGTCTGATTTGATTATCATCAGACAAATCAGCTGTGTGCAGCTGCTGCATTTTACCTTATTGTTCGGTGTTATATTTACAAAGTGATGAAATTAGGCCTGGTTTCATTCATGTTGTATCTTCATTTTCATTTTATGGGCAGCATGAGAAGAAAAGCCAGACGTCTTTATGACTGTACATTTACGAGCGGTTTCAATTAGAACAGAGGATGTGTTTCGTGCAGACATACAGGGACTGAGAGTTGGAGGTTTACTCGGCATTGTTTGATGAGTCCACACACGATTTCATTTTCCTGATGATTTGGTTGTTTTCAGCTTTTGGGAGAACCTTAAGTGAGTCATAAATCTGTGCAGCCCTGAAACCTGCCTCTGTGGCTTTGTAGCCTGAGGGCTGTGATGTCCTTTCTTTTCACTTTGGATGTGATCATGTGGGACAGCAGCTGCCTAGAGATCAGAGAGGCTTGTGACCAGGAGGATGTTGGTCGTACTCCCAGGACCTGCCATTTTCTGTGTGTGTGTGTGTGTGTGTGTGTCTTGCACCATGTGATTATGCATTGGTCGATGTTGAAAAGCATTCTCGCAGTGTCTGTTTTCAGCCGCCTTGCATCACTGCACCTCTCCTCAGTGTGTCCTCTGCAGACTAAAGCAGCGTGAGGTCTGCTGCTGCACTATATCACTACAGGTGTGATGAATTACTATAGGGAGTGTGTGTGTGTATGTGTGTGCTGAGACCCGAGTGCAGCTCTAACCAGGCTCCAGGGACTAGAGATGTGACTTTGGCGTGGCCAGGCTCTGATAACGGTAATTACCTATTGTTGGATCCTGTACATCCTCTACTATGTGCTTGACTTGGCCATTAGTTGCCTCTGGACAACTCACACACACACAAACACTCAGACATACATACAGAGAATTAAGCTTTATTTTCTCCCCCATTCACTACTCTGGCTGAAACAGAGCAAGCCAACAGCCCAATCCTTCAGATTTGTGTAAAAGCATAGTAATTGGTCTGCAGTGACTGGATCTGTCATAAAAATGAATGTGTAATTTAAAAGTGCTTAAGAACAGTGACATTTCCCCGTGTACTTCATTGCTTTTAATAATAACAGTCATTGCATTTCCATTCACACTGTCCTTGTATCTCTTAATTCACTCTGCATGATGTTGCGTACCGTATTATTAGCAGCCTAAAATGAGTGTGTGCTTCTATCAGAGGCTGAAGAATGCAACAGAGATAGACATATTATATTTGGCCCACATATACTGTAGCTGAACGCGTCTACTCAATCAATACTAAAGTAGTGCTTTAGAACAAACTGCACACAAGTTGAGCATTTATCCAGACATCCAGGGACAAACCACAACATCTGTATTGAATTGGGCTACCACAACCTAGATTTAGTCTGTGGTCATTGGTTTAAATACAGCTACATGTAGCAATGAGGACCATATGAGCCTAATATACAGTAAGTTAAAATTAAGTATAATGCTCTATATAGAATATTTATATTTATTGACAAAAACAACTAAAAAGGAAAAAAGAACACTTTAGAACACACGGACAATTCATTCGTACTGGGTAAAGTTAACCCAGCATTGCATCTGTGCCATTTCGTCCAAATAGTTGTAGTTTTTGGTGTTTTTTTTTTTTTTTTTTTACAAACTTTTTAATGCACTAATCAAGTTATCAAAAACAAACTAATGCTAAATATAGTTTGTAAAACCAATCAAACTACAGTATTTCATACTTCTAAACATTTTAGAGTCAGAGTGATGAATCTGCATTAGCAAGGCAAATCTCAGATAAAATCATAAATATAATACCTAAGACATATGAGTTTTCTGTAATTGTCATGTCCATTTGATTGATTATAGTCAATTTATTTTGCAGATTTACTAACTTATATTCTTGTGGTCAATCACCTGGCATGAAGACCTGGGGTTCAATGTGTTAACTATTGTCGGTGTAACAACACACTACCAGTAAGTGGCCTAGAGGTTGCATGTAATCCTGGTCAATTCCTATACATGGAACTGTCCCACATATGTAGATTGATGTGCTGTTAAACATCAACCACTTCTTAATTGCAGCACAGACGACTCAGGTTCAGGTTCAAAACACGACAGGATAGTAGAGAATAAAGTCTCATCTCACATTCTGCAAAGTTTTCCAACATAACACCAGTGTCTTCTTTTAGTCCAATTAACACCATGGTGGATGCCAGCATGTGTGGAATGTGAGCAGTTTCAATTATTTTTCCAAACAGCCAAATGTAAAAGAAAACTAACTATATTCTCCACTCATTCTAGTAGGAGACTAGGCTGAGAAAACCAGGTTAAAATCATGCAGGGAACACGCTCAGCAAATGTCAAACAGCCAAATTCAGGAGACTGTAATCAGGTTTGGATCACAGTGGCGTGCTGTGGGGCATGGGCCAGGTATGCAGCCTAATGGAAACCCAACAGCAGTGTCCTGCTAACAGAGCGGTGCAGGAAAGCAGGACTGAAAACAGGAGTGAGGAGGGTGAAGCAGCTTAAATTACATCCTGTACAGAGAGCCTACATAGTCTGCTGAGAAATGGGCCTCATTTCAATCTCTACAAGACCCCAGCCTCATCAGCACACACACACACCAACACACACTACTAGTTCTAGAAGGAGCACGTTCCCAATTTCCTATCTGTCCATCTTTTCCTCAATTGTTTTGGAGAAGAAAAAAATCAAAGCAATCAGTATTTTAGGGAGAACTGACAGCCTTGTATGATCCGGTCAGCCTACATTCCAGCCCTTACTTGCGGTCATGAGGCCTGGATGGTGACCAAAAGAATCCAAGCAGCCGAAATGACTGTCCTCTATAGTGTAGCTGTACCCTTTCTCTAAGGTCCCCGACTCTGGGCATCCAGGGGAGTTGCTGCTCCTTTGCATCAAAAGGAGCCAGTTAAGGTGGTTTGGGCATCTCATGGGGATTCCTCTGGGGCAGCTTCACCTGAAGAACCTAGGAGCCTGAACACAATGGAGTGTTTATATATCTCTTTGTGCATGGGAACACTTTGGCATCCTGGGAAACATTGCTGGGAAGAGGGGCATTTCCCTTGCTGATCCCTAGTCTGACTCAAGATAAGAGACGTGTAATGGATGGATGGATGGACTTTTACAGAATAGAGTCTGTGGTTCACCTCTTGCTTTTAACTGAGGAGGTTGGTTGAGTTGAGGGCTTTTCTGTGCCTGAAAGGTGACAGTCTAAGCAGGGACCTACTCCTCATCATCTCTTGATTGTTCCTCATCAGTCTCATGATCTGACGCTGTTCTTCCATATCAGTATCATCCCTTTTTTTCTTTTTCACTATGTCATGATCAAATATCTGATCGAGAGCCTCATGCAGAGTCAGCAGTTTGATCTTTGTTCTTTGACAAAGAGAAATGTGGAAAATCCATCATTAACTTAATGATGGACCCTAAAAATGAGCATTCTCTCATTTTACATTGCTGACAAACAAAACAAAAAATGAATGAATCCAATTAATTCAAAATATTGGCCTGATTTAAAATGTACTCACCCCAGAGCACCGCAAAAATACTATGTCCATATGGTTCCTCAACTCAAGAAATGTTTCTGAGTTCTGATTATGTCCTTGCAGCCACCAACCCCAATTATTATTGATCAGTTTGTCAAGTTGGATAGAATGATTTACAAAAAGGATGAAGTTGAGCAAACAGGTGCCTTCATGGTGACTCAAGCAGTGTATTAAATTAACTAGTTTTGTACCTAATGTGTTGACCAATTGCATAGCCACTGTTCATGCACACAGGGACGGGCTTCCAGTGAATGTGCACGTTTTAGCGTATTGATTTACAAAAAACAGAAAGTTAAACCGAGCCTTGCTGACACAGGGTAAAAGGCAAGACATGTGTCCTAACGCTCTCATGTGAGCCACCAGCTCCCATCATCCTTCTTTGTTAGAGAGGTGTTTTAGGGGCTGTACAGAGCGTAGGTTAGTTCTAGCAATCTAGAATGATTCATTCTTTCCAAATACAGCTAATACATCTGGAGAAAATGTACGTATTTTTTCACCATAGTGGACATTTAAACCATAACTTCAGTGAAGAGAAAAATGTTGGACAAGTGGAAGCAATGTCAACATTTTATTCCTCAAACGATTCGGAAGTTTGAGGGATTTTTCCTATTTTTTGTCTATTCAGCTCTAATTAAAGCCTGATCTGATTTTCCTGATATTAGCACAATGATCCAAACTTTAAAGAGACCCCTCTGTAAGAAGAGGACCCTGGTTCAAGTTCCCACTCTGCTGAAGTATACTTTAGAGGACAATGAAGCCTGGCCAGCTGTGTGTCTCCCCCTGACCTCCAAGAAGAAAAGAGGATTTTCTGTGTTTATGCACCCATTTCTTCTGTCTTTCTGGGACTGAGATAAAGGCCAGTGTCCAGTCAAGGAAATGAAAATGAAAATGTGTGCGTTGGTGTCAGTGACAAGCCGCTGAGGCCTTTCTGTGCAAATGACATTTCAGTTTTACTGCACCTTCAGATAGTGATATTTCAAACACAGTATTTGAAAAGGTGTGGATGTTATCATCTCTGTGTTTTTGGTGTGAAAGAGAGAAGGAGTGTGTGTGTGTGTGTGTGGCAGTATTTATGAAAAGCATACACACAGCTGAGGTATCAGGGGTGTCAGAACCCTGTAAAGACGATCATTCTTTAAGCTTCAGCTTGTCTTTCTCTGCATTTAAAGATAAACGGGTGAATTCTAAAACAGCAGCTAAACCCTGACAGGATGTAAAGGATAGTGAGCCCCGCTTTAAAGTTACTTACAATTCTTATCTGTTTAAAGTCCAGTCTTTAATGAGTAGAATTGATAAAGCCTCTTGGATGAACACTAAACAGAAACTCAGGCCACCGCAGGCACAGCTTTGTTGTTGTAATCGGGAACAAAAGCAGGCCTCACAGGTGGGGATTTGATTCCAAAGGATGGTCTTCAACTGTCAGCAAATTAGATGCACATAAACTTGATTTATAGCATATTGGCAAAAGTCTATTGTCGTAAATGTAACACTGCACTAACAATCCTTTTTGCATTTTTTTTTAAACAATAATACTGAAAATATCCAACTGCTGGTACAGAAACAGAAACTAATATTTGTGAAAGACAACTGGAGAATCATTGTGTTATCATTGTGTTAATATTAAAGCATTTAGCTTGATGGATGAGACAGGACACGATGACCTGTTAAGTGTTGGATCTAAACCATCTATCCTAAACCGAAATTCATTTAATGTGTGTTCTAGTGTTTGGCTCCTGGCTGGTCGGAGAAAACTGCAACCTAATTCCTTCTTTTCCATCTCCTTCAAAGGTAAAACCTATAATAAGAGTACTGACGTAATGTCATGTAGAATCGTCACATTCTGCATTGTATAGTTTCTTCGTCTCTCTTAAGTGCTAAGCTAGTCTAGACTTGTCCACAGAGCAGTGTTGGACAGAAAGAAAAAAGAAAGGACAAGAGGCCTATTGACTTTCAATGGGCATTATTGGTAAATGTAAAAGTATGTGCAATGGATAACTTGAACCTTGGTCTCTGTGGGCACAAAGTACAGGATTTTGACACCAAACATCCACCTTGACCTCCTCGACTTTAGTTTCTGGATTCCTCCAGATGTTTGTTACCAGTAAAACTTTAGCTGGTGTAACTGCCTTGTGTCTTTAACTTCTTGCAGCAAAGATTTTACCCACAGATACTGATGCTTCAAACAGGTGGCAGTCTTTGCTATGGCACGTTATGAATAGGACTGATGAGTATGAGCTTTGGCTTTCTGATTGAGGCCCACATTCATTAGCTCATTGTGAAGTCAATGACAGGAAGGTAAACTGACAACACTTTGAGATGTTTTGCTGATGGTAATAGACCCCTTCCCTTGGAGTTCCTGTTGATGACGTTTGAGACTGTGTAACTGCTGTTGATTTGTTGGTGATGACCATACTGTATGTGTCAAAGGACTCTTCCTGGAAATGAACTACCAGGAATGGTGTTTTCTTCCCGTGTGACTGAACCTGGGGAGGAATGAGAAATGTATGGAGTGCTAGAATTACTGTCAGGCATATACACACTCACACACACAAGACACAGCACTAAGCTGCTGGGTCACCCATGTCCATTTATATTCAAATTTGAGTGTTTGACCCCCGAAGTTCCTCCTGCAGCAGCCTTCTCTCTGAGTGTCTGTCTCTGTCTTTGTCTGAATGGATTCATCAGGCTGGAAGCTGTTTGTTCACATCCCACTGCCCTCATTAACATTTCACTGCCCCTCTCTTGCTCCCTCCTGCTCTTTTTAGCACAATGATACACACACACACACACACACACACACAGCCTGATAGTAACCACAGGCTCTGTTAGAGACAGAGAGTTGAACAACACTGCAGGAGTTTCTGTTCTTCTCCTTTCTCTCTTATTCTTTCTCACTCGCAGTTTTACATTTTTCTGCCACTTATAACCACTGTAGCTGCTAAAGAAATGTGCAATTCAAGTCCACTACGGTGTCCTAGTTACAGTATCTGTGACACTAGCATAAGCATTTGTGAAACAATATTGAGCAGAGACCTGTAGCAGTGCACATTAAAACCGTGATGATGGACAACAGTTTCATTGTTCCACATGGAGCTCATGAATATCATGAAGTGTGCAAAAGAGAGAGCAACAGTAGATAATGCTTCACAATCATGGACTCCACCAATGTGTGCACACAACTGCCTCCACATGCACCATTCCTTGCCAATTGACCACCATGACATCCATGATTCCATCCGGTTGGTTGTGTACCAATTTTAGGATAAATAGATCAGCAGCTACACTGGATAGTGTATGGGACTCAACTATTTAATAAAAAGGTCTCTATTTACAATTGAAGACTGTTAATAACACAAAAGTACTGAAATGGTTTTGTGCTCCTATAGAAACCAGCTAAGTTGCTCTGAAGAAGCCACCTGTGACCTACAGGTCAGTCTCCTTGCAGGCAGATAGAAATAAAGGTTAACAAGTAGGTTAGTTGAAATTATAAAAAACATTTCAAGTGGTGTCAACAGATTAAGCATGTGGGAGTAATGAATACAGCAGTGCAGGTGTAGCAGTTACACGACCGAGACATTAAGGCCATTTAGAAAAAGGTGGGATGCATGTGAGGGCACGGCCGACTGTGAGTTACAAGAGTTAGATTTGGAGGTAAGTTTTAATGGTAATTACATTCTAAGGGCTGTTAGAAATGTTTCTCCCAGCAGATTTAAAAAATGCAATGACTCAGGATACTCAGAGGGGTCTGTCAGTGATGGTAGCAGGCAGGCAGTGCTGGTATTTGTGAACAAGTCCAGAGCCAAATGTCATCACAACCAGAGGAGGCGTAACTTATTAAACGCTTAACCAGAAATTTACTTTAAGAGTAACATACCTCCAGTTCTCACTAAGGGCTACAGTGTGTTATCCATTTCCATCTCCATTTACGATCTCACCCAAACAAGTTTTGTTTTGTTTTGTGCAAATTGCACAGCACTGTCTGCTATTTCTCGTGATGTCTTCCTCCTACTTCTGGTTTACCCCCAGTATTTTAACAGGCACAGATGCAATTTGATCACATCAGCGTGTAGTTTGTCAGTGTGTTTCCCAGCATGCTGCTGCTAACTGGCTCTGACAGCCCTCGTCCACTGAAGGCATGGTAGAAGTCTCGATGACAGAGGACTCTGACACATTCTGATTTGATTTAGTTGGCTGATCTGCAGCTATGGGTTATAACCTTGTTATAAGTGATTGAGTGTGTGTGTGTGTGGGGGGGTACAGCAGTGATGCCTGATCTGAGGCTTGGGGCCACATAGTCAAGATGAAGAGAAGAAAGCGGGACTTTGTAAATTGGATAAATTGGCAATTTCTTAGCACAGATTCTTGTGGAATGACATTGGTTTATACAGCAAAGTGAAGAACATATGTAGATAATAGGAGTGGAAGGGTGTTTTACTGGCTGCACTCCACTCCACCGTCCAGACTACCATCTCTAGAGGAAACTCTTTGATTTGGGGATTGGATTTGTGGATTTAGGCTGTCACACCTAGCTAACATGAAGGCCGAAGCTGCTGGCCATCACACAGTAAGTGCACCAAGTTGGAGGCACTGGAAGTACAGGGAAGATACTTAGACCAGAGATGTTTTAAGACTGCATTTAAAACATTTTTCCACCCATTTAACTCCAATCATCTCCACTCCTCTAAAGCACAGGACTGTTTTGTGGAGCTATGGCAGTAAGTATTTTCTTGTGCTCTCATATGTCGTCTCTCACAAAGTATGCTATGGGGATTTTATTAATTCCAATGCCACTTTACATGACTGATCAATTTTCGTCTTGAAAAAAACACTAGGATGTTTGATTATGTCTGTGTCTGAATATCTTCTTTGTTGTCATTACTTCTTCATGTTACTGTTACATTTATGCGCTACAACAAAAGTGAGGAGGAATACTATTCAGATGCCCATCCCCAGTCGTACTGTGAAGCTGTTTCAGAGGCAGAAAAACAATGTGACCCTTTCTGTCAGTTTTGCCAGTTTAGAAAATGTTCTCACAACATGTCTTGTTTTGGAATGATGCGAGTACATGAAGTCCAAGACATGAGGTGCTGACTGTACTAGGCCGCCTGCTGTTTGAAATTATTCACAGCACAATAATTGAGTTTTGAAACTAATTATGTCGGCATCTTAGTTTGAAATATGTAGTTTACTTTTTCTTCCGAATTAATAGGAAGTTAACATGAGAAACATGTTTTATATCATCATGAGGTAAATACCTTGAAGATTGTCACCTAGTAAGATTGTGTTTATTAAAAATGTTATAGTAATTAATGCAAAAATATCTGCTGATTTATTTTCGTGACACCACTTCAAAGAATTACATTTACGCTCCTGTATTTTTGTTCCCAGTTGTGTCTTTCCCTCAGCTTTAAGTGGTGAAAAAAACAGCTTTGGATTGGCAGAGAAAACCCTGCTTATGTCCTCTCTATTTTGCTCTGCCTCTCCTCTTATCTCCCTCCTTCATTCCCCCTGGCAGTCTCCACCCACGCACTCTATCCCGTTGACTGTCCCCCCTCTGTTTTGCCATGCAGGAGATGCTCTTTTGCCCTGACGTGATGCTGCGCCGTCCTGCAGAACTGTCAGGAGAAGCAGAGAGAAACAGAGAGAGTGAGAAACAGGGAGAGTCAGGTCTAACAGAAAGAGAGACAGCCAGCAGGAGGAAGGAGATGACTAACCAAGAAACTCCTACAGCCTCCTGGCTGATGGTGACAGATTACAGCTACTGGAGGGAGTGGAGCCGAGCATATAAATGAGATGTTTAAGAAACATGAAAAATTGGCCTCAAATTGTAGCAAACAGCCAGTGTTGGACCCTTGTTTTACTTCATAGGAGCTGTTTCCAATCCATTCTGGAGGCTCACAGTGTGGCAAAAGAGGCCTGGCTAGTGGCTGTGTGATAAGGAGGAGCTATGACCTCTGACCTCCAAACACCTCTGATGTGTTTACGCATGTCTACGCATGTGTGTGTGTGTGTGTGTGCGTGTAGAGGAAGATATTTCTATGCTTTGACTGTATAAAATAGCAGAAAATTCAGTTTGCGAGGTTGTTGTGAGGGATTTTAAAAAAAGTGGCACTGTGTGTTTTCTCTGCAGTGTATCAGTGTGCGTGCAACCCGAGGAGTGCAAGCATCACTTTGCAGGGCTTTTATGTTTCGTCACATTGTAAATGTCAACTCGCTCAGTGCTGCATGAATATTGACATGGTGCCGCGGTGCGTCCCCGGCTCTCCAGCTTGTCGTGGATGTTAAAACAGCCACTTAGCAACTGAGAGGCTCCCAGCAGAGCAGGAGAACGGGGCCGCCCTCTCTTTTTAAAATGCTCCGCTAAGCCACCAAACGTGAATGTATTAGTACCAGGGCCATGAATTATGCACTGTGAAGACAGAGGCCAAGTGGATTGGAGAAAGTGATTTGTATTTTTATGTCTATTTTCCAAGTTAGAGGCAACGTGTTGCCTGGATTATGATGCAAGGTGTAGGGTTTGTCACATGAACATGCTAAGAAACCTTAGTGAAGCAAAAGGAGCTTTGCAGCCACCAGCTGGATTAACAGTAGCTGTAGCAGGTGAAGGCAACACAAATATTCCAAAGAAAGTTCATGTTATGTCAGTGAGAAGGAAATGGCAGACTACACAATCAACTGTGTAGTTTTTTGCTATAGTTGCACAGCTGCTTCTAGTGTTACAGCTGTGTAATAGCCTTGCTAGCAAAATGTTTTCTTTTTGTGGATATTGCAGATTCAGCCCCAGCTACTGGTGAAAAGCATATAGTTTATAAATAGGATTTTTTAATATATATAATCTTTAGGCCACAACACCCATTCCTAACCCTGAGTTTTCCCCTCATGCTGCTTCCTCAAATATTAGTATTAATGATCCAGATGCTTCTGTCGGGTCCATGTGGTTGGATTGCTAGGTCAAGTGGTTCAACATTTTGGAGATAAAAGGTAATAGCCTGCCCTTTATGTCACCTGAAAGAAAGAAATATTTAGAAATAAATATTTTCAAACAGATGATAAAAACGAAGGTAAAAACACATGGTGCTCTGTCCGGTTCTTTGTTTCGTGCCCTCACACCAGCTTGGAGACATCTTGTTTTCAGTACAATCGATAAGAGTCCCCCTTTTATTGGTAAGACCACATCATCAGTCCATGTTATTCAGCTTGTTTTAATATCAGAGTCCTTGGGTGAAGTTGGTCATTGGCAAAATGACCTGTTTAGACTTAAGATGAACGACTACGAGAAAAAAAACATTCAAACAGTAAAAATTGACTTTCAGATTGCTATGCATATTGCTGAGATATGGACAACAGGATTGTCAGGATTTGAATGGAAGTGGTAACAGTAGACCTCACCCATCAAACACGGGTGAAACTGCACCAGCCCTCTGCACAGTGTTTATCTTGTGGTGCAGGCTGCATGTGATAGGCAGCCCTGCAGCCGAGAGCGGAGCCGGCTGAGCGCTGCAGACGGGAAACTGATTGTTGGCCTCAGTCCTCTGAGGTATGTGAGGTGAATATTTTAATATTTAACCCTGAAAGACTGAGTGGACTGGATGCATACTCAATATGGCCTTGTTTCTCTCCCTCTCTCGCTCTGTGTATGTGGAGTAAAACTACGTGACACATGTCAGTGGACAGCTAGTAGCACCTGTCCATCACATGTCAAAGTAGCTGTTGCCTTGAGACATACTACTCTGTTTGCACCGCTACAATACACAACACTCCTCAGTGGAACCAAAGCAAACAGTTTGACCTAATACGTCTTGAGCCCTTAGTGCCCACAGCAACCTAACGTCACACACACTTAATTAGCCTACAAGCACCTATCGAATGGATTCCATTTCTACAGCTTAAAGTCTGAAGACAAGAAGATTTTAAAAGAAAAAAAATCCAAAACTGAATGGTGGGAAGTTAAACACTGCTGCTTGTCTGCAAGCTCTGGAAGCAACTGAAAGTTCCTTTTAGAACACAAGGAGCAAACACAGAGTTGGAGTGAGTATGAAATATAAGCTTCACTTCACTTAAGTCCTGCTACATTGAGCTGAAACTAAAGAAGTGTTCATCCTTCAGCAGAGATCAGGGCATGAAGCCTATTAGGATGCAAACTCTGCAGTTGTGAATAAGTGACTGAATTGAGCTCAGCAGTGAGCTTTGATGTGAATCAACACTCTGCTGCCATGCTACAGCCCGGAGCGTGGCCGTGCATACTAAACGCGGCAGAGAACAGCTCTTTACCCCGATTCACTTCCTCACACTTTCATCATTCACTGCTGTCTGCACACCACAGGTCACCTTTTCCTTCAGAGGCTGGAGGCTATGGTTAGGATCATTACCAGTGTCTGCGGGAGCATACTGCTCTGGCCTTTTTACACGTCTGTTTTTCCTTTCTGTTCTTTGCTAATGAAGTTCACAGAAGGGAGGGGAGAAATTTGCCAATGCACTTTTCTGTTCGGAAACACCGATCAAACCGAACACGTATGGAAACACGACAACGCTGCTTCATATAACGCAGTGTAACTGCTTTCATTTGGAAATTATTTTAGAAACTAGAAATACGAATTCAATACAGCTTTTACAGTAGCTCAGTTTCTTCAACTTGTCCCCAGTTTGACTCATCTATTAACAACTTTGGTACCTGAACTTGGGACCAACCTGCACCAAATGTCAGCCTGTCATAACTCTATGTATGTTTGAAAAAAGTGGAAACTTTTTTCATGACACTAATGAAGAAACTTGATAGGAGGTGGATGGCTCACATCTGGTTAATAGCCAAACCACTTAATCGGTCAGGCTGATATCAGTCTAATGTTAAATGGTTCTGCAGGTTCTGGAAGAACTGCAAATCTAATTGGAGTTTCCACCTACCTTACAACTCCCAGCTTTGAGTTTATTTTAAGTGGTGGTGTGATGTAGCTTTGTGGTTCTCTAGGAACCTTTCTTAAAGTCTCCCAAGAATTGCATCTTGCTATTGCTGGGAAACAAAACAACTCCTATATGTGATTATCAGGGAGAATCATTGCAAATTTATCAAATATTCCCAGTCTACCAGGTGTGTGCTATAGAAAACACTTTAATACACGTCTAATGTGATCACCTTTTCTTTCCAGTGGGTTGGGTTTGTGTTTGTTTGGCTCCATTTCATGTTTTTTGTATTACGTACAGAGGGTTGAATCCAGTTGCTTGCTATGCTTTGTATGGATGTATGCATGGAAGGCTCTTTTTATCTTCTCACCCGAACATTGCAACATGAGAATATTTTCACAAAGACAAAGGCATCGTCGTCTAGAATAAAGCAACATAGTGACAGAGAGTAAATCCTGCTGTGTTTACAGTATGTATCAGCAGTCCTAAGTCTTCCTCTTTCTCTCTGAGCAGAAATACAGACTACCACCACCTGCTGGTATGGACAGTTGTTTCCTCTTACATGCTCGTTTCTGGCTTTTGTCAGTGTGTTCAGATGCCACTTTTTAGCACCGTCCAAGGCAACATCAGTCACCACACAGTAGGCCTTTGTTGCCGTCAGTTCTGTGATGTTACTGTAACTTGGTGTGTCTTTGCCCAAATGTCAGTCAGTCTTTTGTCCAAAAATCATGAACACAGACACAACACTTTATTAGGTGGAGTTTCCATCCATTCGTTACCCTTAATCACCTATCCGGTTTTGCGTTGTGGGGGGCTGGAGCCTCTCCCAGCTGTCTTTGGGGGAAAGGTGGACAGAACTTTTCACACCTAAGTGCAATTTAGAGTCACTATTAGCAACATGCACGTCTTTGGACTGTGGGAGGAAACCTGAGTAACAGGAGGATAACCACGCGTGGGCTTCACCACCGTGCTGCCGATTAAAAAAAAGAGACCATCCTTTGAATTGTTCAAAGCTAAATTGATTCCTACAAACTGATCCATTTGAGAATCTCCGAGGTTTCTGTCTCTTTAAAGAGAACCCTGTCTGGAACCAGTCTTTTAGTGCACTCAGATCTTGTGGCATTATGTTTTACATTCTATTCCTGGGCATTGCTGCGATGGCATGTAATAAAAAGGATATCAGTGAAGCATACAGCCCTG
The DNA here is from genome assembly GCA_020496755.1 of Channa maculata. NCBI lineage: Eukaryota > Metazoa > Chordata > Actinopteri > Anabantiformes > Channidae > Channa > Channa maculata. The sequence goes on from CM035606.1 coordinate 644,146, forward strand.
CTGTGTCTAATGAGCAGGTCAAGATGATAAAGCAAGTAGAATTTTACATTTACCGCAGTTTGGTTGAAAAAAGTAATGAATGTGTGTTCCTGCTGAGACAAAGGCCAGTCGCAGCACCTCTAACAAGGTTTACATAAGTGGTGTATATTAGTCCATTACATTATGAGAGCACTCCAATCCTGTCAGCACTATGTGATTTAGAGAAGGAATCGCCATCTGGCCCCTGAGTGGAGGGCCACACTGATGAAACCCAGCTATGGAAAATCTCATTATGCCCAAGCCTGATGTGCCCTGCAAGTCTTATGTGTCTGTTCAGCCCCAACAAGACAGCTAGAAGGTGTCAGTGCCACAAACATGACAGCTTCATGTTTTTCATCAAAACTGTTGTAAAGGAGCCACCTTGTAAATGTCCTCCTAGGTTTAAGAAACCTTTAAGAGCCGCAGCGGTGAGAAAGCTGAGCTGGGCTCTGAAAGCAGCCACAGGAAATCTGTTTTAGTCGTAACGCGGCTTGTAAAGAACACATTTTAATGTATTGTAATGTATAGTCTAGAGCAGCTGCAACATGCTCAATGGTTCAGGTCTACTTTTAATCAGTTTGGAAACCTGCAAGATTTATATAAACCATTTTAAATTATATGGGTGTATATTGCTTTTTCCATGAGGGGATTATGAAAGAGTTATTGAGGTTTGCATCACTGCTGAGCATATTCCAGACTGTTGTAATGCTTAGGCTCTGAATTTGTTCAACTGCTTCAGGCAACCATTGTTTAGTTCCTTTCACCATGAAAATCTGCTAGAACAGACCTTGTTATCACAAATAGATTTTCCTTCAATTGAAGTAAGGACCAGGTCCCTGAATACAGACGGTAGTTTGGAAAAGTGGTGAAACACTAGTGGAGCAGTTTAAAAGGAAGACAATAAAAAAAAAAAAGCTGCCTGTTGTTTTCCAGTGTCTCCACCTGCTTCATGTCACTCAACTCTCTGAAGACAGAGCTGCCTGCATGAAAGTGGGGGAAACAGGATCAGCTCCGTTTGTATGCGCATTAACATTTAACCCCAGATTCAGTGTCGCAGTTTTCCTTAACACTTCTGAGCACTTTTTCAAGCTTTCCTTTCCTTTCCTTCCTTTTCTTTGATTTTCTGATTAAAGTGAGAAGAGGCAGTTAAGCTACACCTCCCCACAATTTACGAACATGCCTGACCATGGCGACGCTAATGAGCTACTGGGAAGAGAGGCAATCCAACATCAAACGCCATTGTCAAACTGTACAAGATGTGCCCACATAAACATGAAACAATGCAATTCGAAGCAAGGAGAGTTATTTGTGATAAAGTTGGCACAAATACAAAGCCAATCACAGCCACATCAGCTCCAGATACCACTACAAGCTTCAAGCCCCTGTAACAACACACAACAAACAATAGCAAACTAGCAAGTTAGCAAATGTCTATGGCAAACTAACGATCTGTTAAAGGGCTCGAAAAACTCATGTCTATTCTTTCTCCACATCCAGCAACGTTTGTGCTGGTCTTTGCTGCAGGAGCACTCTGTGTCCATTAGCAGTTACTATCTGGTGAAGATGGAACCCAGCTACCTGAGGTATTCTGCATGTACATGCTGCATGTTTTGCTGAATATGACAAAATATGTAATAAATTGAATTATGGTCCATACTTATAAACCAGCATTATATTGCTGCATGAGCACATTTTACAAGGTTTCCTGTTTTGCACACAGCTCCAAGCCTCCAAGCAGGTGGATTCTAACCGCTGACCCTATAGCTAACCATTCCACAACTACACTGCCACTTCTGTCCTCTAACATGAAATCTTAAAATCTGGTGTCAAACCTAGATGAAATTCTACATCTAAACGAAGGCAGTGAGAAGTACAGAGTGAATGTGCTGAACTCAAACCCAACGACACACTGCAGGGCTCAAATTCAAACCGGTTCTCACATACAAAAGAAGCACCAAAGTGAATACTTAAACTCTCACACTATCCAGACCACTGTTGACTCAGGCAAACTGGATGTGGACTGATGATGTCATTGCTAAACCGTTAACATGGTAAACTGGGGGGATCGAGTCAGCCTTTGTCCGTCACTGACTGTTATTGCAGTTGGCAGGAAGGGTAGGGTTTAGATGTAGGAATGCTAGGCAGTGGGCACCGGCCAGAAGAGTTCCTGGCATCCGCTGCCATGGCAACGTCTCCCCCTCCTATCCCCCTCTCTCAGACCTCCATTTATAGCTGTAGATAGAAAAGAGAAAAGAAGGTGGTAAGAACAAACAAAAGACTGACGGACAAGTTGAACAACTGATAGAGACAGAAGTAAAATAACGGTCAGTTTGTTAGGCCCTCCCACACTTGAACTGAGGCATACTGTAGGTGTGTGTGTGTGTGTGTGTATGTGTGTGTGTCCCCTCTGGGAAAGTGCATGTGGGTGTGAAGCTGTGCGGTGCTCTTAAATCTCAGCCAGTCTTTTTTCTCAGCCACTGAACTGCCATTAATCTTGGATGTTTGCCTGTTTGTTTGTAACGGATTATAAGGCGCCGGAACTAATGAGTTTTAGACCTGAACTCTCAGCTCAGTCTAGCAAAGACAGGAGGGGGAAATAGAGTGCTGATGGTGGTTGAGGGGGGTTGACAATGTAAAAAAAAAAAAAAGGGGGGGAAATAAAACTCCGATGGGATGAAGAGTTAGAAGGAGACAGAGGGGATAGTAGGTGTGTTTCTTCAGCACTATACCACAGAGCAGTGGAGGAGCTGTGGGTCAGTGCAGCATTTGGCTGCAGATAGACAGGATGAGTTCCACTGGGGCATGAGCGAGAGTAAGGGGGTATGTATGTGCCAGCACCAGCCTGACTGAACAGGATTACATTTGATGTAGTGTGTCCATACTGGACCGCTCTTGTTTTCAATCAGAGCGTGACGGTAAAGTCGGAGCAAAGGCTCAATCACTGCAACGGTGAAATCTCAGAATCTGTTTCACTGACCATTCCGATTCATTGAAGTAAGTCAATTCAGGCAAGAGCTTTAACTTAGATCATTTTGACTGATTATGCACATCACCATTTGTTCTCAGGCCAAATGCAGCATGTTCTGGGTCAGACCTAACAGTTGGTGAGACCAGGAAAGGCAACTCGTTTTTGCCTCTTGTATTCTTGATGTCACTTTCTTTTATGACCTCAGAGGCCTCATGACAAAACCTGCATTGCTGCTGGTATCTCACCAACCAGAAGTGTGGACATCATCATCATCTGTCTTCTTAAAAACTACCCTATCTTGCAGTGATGCAAAAATTAATGTCTTGAGTTTGGTGACACTAAGCAAAGTGATTGTAGGATGATTGATGGACATGTCCTGCATTCTCTTGGAGCCTTGTCTCTGCATGTCTTAAACAGAAGCACTTTGCAATAATCCACCAGGAAACGGAACAGTTTGTGTCGCTGCCACGTTTGTGGTTGAACATACAATGAAGCTCTAGAAAAAAATTTAAAAATTCATAGATGCCGTTGACTTTTGCAAATTAATGCTCCAGTTTTGTCACAAAAACTGATCCACTGATATATTTTAGAGTATGTCAGTTTTAAAATATGGTACATATACTTGACATTTGTGAATTATTTGTTGCACGTGGCCTCATATCATAGTATTCGATTAAGTCAAATCAACTCCACTAAATGTTTGCCAGGTGCCCCCTCAGTGGTGCTTCTCAAAAGAACGAAAGAAAAATAATGGCTCCGTTTTTAATTTCCTGTTTTTCTGCCTAAATTGCTCATAAAATGTGATCTGCTCTTCACCAAAACCACAAATATCAACAAACACATCAATTTCCATCTGCTACTGCTGCCTGTAAACAGCACACGGACACAGTTTGAGTGGTTTTATAAGTCATGGTGGTTCTAAACCACTGTTGATGTGTGTGACGCCTTCATGACCAGTTTATGCAAGAACCATTACTTGCAATTACTTTAACTTGCAACTGCAGTTATGCCGAGGAATTATTTAACACCATTACTTAATTTTTGAAGCCAAAATGTCAAATAATGATAATAAAACCTTTGGGTGTAGAGGATATTTGAACAGGAGCAATGTGAAACCCGCACTCAGGACTTTTGTTTATTCTGACACTATACAAAAGAAAATCTAAAGATTAATAAATACAAATCTTTTTTGTTGCAACCCTAAATTGCTTTCAAAATTCTTGCTTGTCCTAGATCATGGACTTCACTGGTTATTACGCTGCAGCTGTTAAAAAACAAACAACAAAAAAACCACACAGTGAGCTGTAACCAGTAGCTAATGTTTAACAGTTTGTGCTTAACGAGGCATCCAGAGAGGGATTAGTTAATAAACCATTGGCATTTTCATACTCGTCTGCTTGTGCTATATTAAAAAAATACCAATTAATAAGTTATGAGCTGCGGATGGATAGACCATATGTTTATAGTGGCTGTAAGCAATTTAACAAAGCAAAGGTCAAAACTGCAGAGGAACATTTCCTCTAATGAGTTATTTGGCTCAGAGCTTGAACATCCACTCTTCTGCCACTCATCCATGCAGATGCTCTTCAGATCGGTTTCCATTTCCTCTCCACTTAAGTGCTTCTCTGCAACAAGAGCAGGAAGTTAGCTGGAAATGACCCCCTCCCATCCTCCCCGGGAAGAAGACTACAGTGAGGAGCTATGAAACCATGAGAGATGAACAGACATGCTATGATCTCACTGGTTCATTAGGATTCATCTGTACTGTGGGCATGTATGATTCATGAAACACCCACTGACAGTGATAGAGACAGATGGAAACATGGCCAATAAAGATGGACGCTGAGATGATACTGGAATATGAAAGTGAGACTGGCAGGTGATTGTCCTTGATAAAAGCTCCAGCAACAGTAGTTCTATTAATGCTGCTCTCATGTGTGTGTTCAAACATATGTGGAATGCAATGATCTCAAAAAGCTCATTAACTGTGTTTACATGCACTTAAGTAACCAGGTTACTCAGATAAATTGTGGTAACATGCCCCCACAGTATGTACGTAACATGGTGACTGCAGATGCATGTACACATGCAGCAAATGAGTAATCAGATTCCCCTTCTACCTCGGAGTAATCGTGGAACGTGGCTCACAGATGAAGTGGCATCTTCCTGACATTTAAATATTTGTTGCTGTGTGTGTCCAAGCAGACTGAGTGGCTATCATGAGCTTTTACAGCCCAAAATGTGAAAAACTAAGGGGGAAGCAACTTCTTTAGACTTGTACAGGTCACTTCGTGTCACTTTTTGCTTTGAAAACACGGCACCATACCTCCCTGTAATGATCTCTCCTGTCTTTGTACATTGTTCTGGATTAAAAGTTTGGACAAATCAGCATCCTATGATGCAGCTTCGAAAAAGGACACGTTTCATTGACCCTGCTGGACACACTGTTCACGACCTCATTATAAACAGCTCAGCTTTGATCAAACTCATAGAGAAGTTGTAAATGGCATCTGCTACATTTCCAGAAAATTGTTTATTAACAGTAGAATGATAATGTTACATTTTTCCCCATTTCTCTTCACTGTTTGACAGTATCACAGATGTGCTCTGCATGATACTGACATTGTATTATGGCTGCGCCGTTACAAATGGAAATATTTGAGATGTCTTGGGCATCAGTTTGTTCAAGTTTCCCAACATTCAGCCTGACGTATTTGCTTTCTTTGGAACCTTTTGAGAATTTAAACTATCAGTCTATCAATGAGTTTGAACTGTGCTTGTTTGCGTTTGTTCTGACCAACCACACTGCTGGTTGGGCCACAGTTTACAAGGTTAAATGGAAGCGGTTAATGTGCTGCTTTGAATGCAGTGCTCCCCACAGAGTTCCTCGGGCTACTTTCTGTCAGCTTCTCTTTGAAAATATAGAATCGGTGTGCATTAAAAACGGCGGCTCTATCAGATGCTCTGGTTTGCCTGATAACATTTCTTCATTTTCCTTTCGCTCGTCATCCGACCTGCTCTGAGCTGGCTGCTCAGACGAGTGTGAGAACTGTAAACAGCAAGAATTTATTGTTTGGTTGTTTTGTTGCATTTGTGGTTAAGCGACTGGGGATTACAGACGAGCCCATTCAAGCCTTTGTGTTGACATGTTGTGTGATGTGGTGGCATTATGTAGTTGTACTTTGTGGTGATATTGTGCGGCTGTGGTTCACATCCTTCCAGACTGTACCTACAGGTTTGAGAACAAGCAATGTCTTTCTGATCTGGAATCTGCTCCTCTTCCTGCCACCTTGTTGTTCAGTGGGAAATTTGAGCTACCAGAGATGGAGGCCACAGGTTGTAAATGACATGCGTGTGCACACACATACACAGGGCATTTGCAATGCAGGTTTAAAAGAAACTTGAGAATTCCTTTTTAACCTGCAGTCAAGTTCCTTTCCAGATGTTCCTGCTCAATTATCCTCAAAGAAAACAGCTGTGTGTAAATGTGTGTGCTAGTGCATATGCTTCTGTGTGAATATATGTTTTATTATTATGTGTGTACAGCCCCAGGCCATGACTGGATGGTAGCAGCTCGTTCAGGTCAGAAATAGAGCATTGTGTGCTATAAATACCGGCCTGATCCTGCTTGTGTTCCCTCCACAGAAGCTCTGGTCTAAAGCCTTCAGCCTAGGCGCAATCCCACTGGGAAACTCCCTCGTTACTGCAGAGCCAGCAGTTATGCTGATGACTCTAATTTACACCCAGGAGGATCTCGAACCCTCAGATCTGTTCTAAATACCTCTTGGTTGGCTCAGGCATTGGTTTCTAGCAAGAACCAGCCTTGGGAATATCTTGTTCTTGTCCAGTATCTTTTTCTTCTCCTCTACCTTCTGGCTTCTCACACCATCCATCTTGCATCCAGTCAGTTGTCAGCCAGTCCCAGTTGGGCCCATACAGCTTGTCTCACCTTAACACAGTGTGGCTGCTATAGCTGCAGGCTTCTCTTCTTCACCAAGCAGCCCAGTCACAAATCCACCCACACTCAGGACTAAAATAGGCATGCTATTGCCATGCACACTTTCTAGACCTGATATGTGGAGGCTGGCTGCAGTTTCTCAGTGCTGTCTGGAAGCCCTCAATACCTCTAAGCCATAGTCTGATCTAATATTCTAGCTTAAATACTGCCGGTCCCAAGCTCGGTAGAAAGGGGAGGGTTGCGTCAGGAAGGCGTCCGGCCTAAAAACTGTGGCAAATGATCCACTGTGGCGACCCTGAACTCACAGGATAAGCTGAAAGGACAAAGAAAAAAAAACCTTCAAATTAATGTTTGACTGTTCAGACATATTGTAGCAGAATAACTGCCAACTTGCAGGACAAGTGCTGAAGTGCTGTGTTCATCTGAGGACTCCAGCCTCTGTAAGAACTTATAAAGCATTTAACAGGAGAGCATTGCTACAGCGTGTCTGCAAGTTACATGTGCTGTGAGAGATTGCAAGCGCTGCCTTAGATTGTGATGACTAAAGCAGATGTGTGATCACTTGCGATGCCCTGATTGAGTTCTTCTGTTTTATAGCTTTTTGGCATAGACCCTTTTGTATTCTATATCTGCAAATACAGAGTCTGATCCAATACTTATTTAACAACAATAATCCTTCATTAAATGAAGCCTATAGATAATTGAGGGCCCACTGAATGGGTTTGGAGTATGAAAATGATATGAATCATATGGGAGACTGAGGATCATCAGAACCCAAATGAAATAAATTCTTTTGGATAAATGGTGTTTAGTTCATTTAAGTTCACAAAAAACCTTTGGCTGAGTACAGACACTGGAGAAGACCTTAACAACAAATTACTCATAGAATCCATGTTCATTAGGGACATCGGAAACGATCTGTTGCATTTTAACTAAAAATGAGAAGCTGCTGGAGGTTTTGCACACCTTGTACACCTTCAGAATTTAGTGAATTCATGCACAACGTCAAACTATTTATCACATTCACACTTTCTAATTTTCACTCTCCAGTGTGCTGCACTGTAGAGCCTGGGTGTGAACTGCAGCACAATTGCAAAACGGATCTAATATAAATACTTATCTGTATGATTGGCATGAAGCACATCTCTGGTTGTCACATCGTGACAAGAATGACTACAACAATTACACAGTTTTTGCATGCATGAACCAGGACATTGTCAGACAATGATGTCCATTGTCTTGTTAATTTAAGTTATGGAAGGAGCGGTTGGCATCCATAGAGAGGTGAAGTAAAGACAAATAACCAGAAGTGACTCAAAAAGTCATTCTTTTCCTGTGTGTAACACTACTTCCCTCACTTTTCAAATGATAAAATAGAATAATTTGAAAGAATTGTAATTGATGAGACTCATGCCTCAGCAACATGCTGATTTAAGCTTGGTAGTAATGTTGCCCAGTTTGTTCCCACTGTAATCTGATGGCACCAAGCTGTTTTAATTAAATCCCACGTCTTCTAACAAGCTATTGCCAGGTAGCTCTGCGACAGTGAGAGTTTGGGAATGCAACAGCTCTATGATACATGCAGAGTGACTGAGGAGCAGTTTGTGCAGATATTGTTTAGTTTTAATGTAACTGGCAGAAAGTGTCTCCAGGTGGAATCTTCTTGTTCCTGTACTTCTTGGCTCAATATCCATTGTCACATTGCACCTCAGTCAGAAGTGATAGTCCTACTCTAGGATGAGTGAACTGGTGAATTCCCAGCCTGCTGGGAGCATGTGAGTTTTTGTAGGACACATGCAGAGCATGAATGCATGCGTAGGTTATTTCTGTGTATGTGTGGTGTGAACATCAATGCCTAGAAATATGTCAGGTCTGCAGGGTGTTTTCAGAATACTGGTAGAACACTAGCTACACAGAAATCACCGAGACTCCGCAGCTGTTCGCATGTTAATCTGCTCGCTTCCATTCATATTCATGCTGACTTTCTATTCCCACGGCCGATCTGTGTGTGCGTAAGTGTGTGGAAGAAACAGAGGGATATAGGAAGTTGGAGAAAGACAGAAATCTATTTTAAGATTAGCAGAGGAAGCAAATGAGTGATTGTGTTCTTGTTTGTTGCTCTGCATGTGTCACTCACATCTGTTTATGTATGTGCGTAGTCTCCAATGTCTAAATTGATATCCATAGTGTTGTGTGCGAGTTGGCGTCTTAACAGCAGAGCAGCAGACTCTCACAATGCATTATTCATGGCATTAGATAACACAAAGATGCAAATTGAGTCATGGAGCAGCGAATCCGCTACCAACTTTAGCTAAGACTCAACACGTTTCTCTGCTCAATAACATTAGCCCCCACTGCTTTTCATGCCTAAATCCATTCAGATCACAGAGCACTGCTAGGAGTTCTCACTGACCCCCCCCACTCACACACACACACACACCAACAGAGTCACAGCTAGACTGCTCTCCAAGAACAGTGTGGAGCAAACGAACGGCAAATTAGAGGAGGAGAATTTCTGGTTAAAAGTTGGTGTCAACTTATCTGACAGTTAATGGACTGTCAGCTCAGGCTTTAATAGATCAATAAATGCAGCACAAGGGATTCATGGCTGTCATTTTCTAGATGCTTATGGGACTGAGCTTTTTTATTTTTAGATTTGTAAAAAAAAGTTCAATCTCAGACCTGGTTTTGGTCTACTACCATTCAAGTACTGCAGTAGTTTTACACATGATGTGAGATACTTGATGATTGGGAAGAGGAGTTAAGGATGCCATCTATGTCCAACTTAACAGAGGAGGTCGTCTACAGACAGCACTTAATCATCCACTGACACTACAGTCAGGGTACCCCTTCCCAGTTACTTTTACGATGGTCAAGTGGGACAGCGATCCACATCCAACCTCAGCAACCTCAGGGTGTTGACAATTTAACGACTCCACAAATGAGTGACACCTGGGATGCCTACAGTTAGCAGTCAGTTAGAACTGAAGAAGCTTTTGGGATTTGAGAGGTGAAATGTCTATAAGAAACTCAAGAAAGGCCAGTTGCCTTTGGGATAATATAACGTGTTGGTAAGATTCAAGAGGTGTGCATACTGGTTCTTCTGTTACTTATGCATTATCCATAACACTCATCTCTGAGTGGAACCACAGGAATGTTCAAGAATAAAATCAAAGTCCTACCACTTTCCTACTTGCTAATCTGCCATGACCGGACTTATCAATCCTATTGCCGTGTTGAGTTCAACCTGAACTTTTTTTTCATTATTGAAATATATGGTGAGTTCTCCAGCAACCCTGTCTCCTAAAAATTACGTTCCTATAAAACTAAACTGCAAACACTATTATGTTTTCCAGAGAAAAGTAATGTCACCATCATTATGTTTCCTGTGAACGTAATGAGAAAATGTTGAAATGTAACATAAATGGTGAGTTGCATATACATGAACATGTTAATAAAATTTTATCAGATGACATGTTTTTGTCCGTCGTAATATGTGATTCTGCCGTACAATGTCTAGTTTTTGTGACTACAGTGTTATTAAAGCATTTACGGCTATGTTTAGGTAGATACAGCAGATGGATTGGGTCAGATCGAGTAAGGAAGATTGGGGACTGGTGTAATAGAAGCTGGTTCCTGACCTTAATCAGACACAGGACTCTGGGATCGATCTCGGGTCTTTGGCTTGACAGTCTAGTGCTTTCTACACCCAACCACCTCCTTGCTACTGACTTTCCCTTAATAAAAGTACAGTTTGCGTCATGCGCAATATACTTTGCAATGGAACATTCTGAATAACTTCTTATGTCTAATACAAAAATGTAATTACAACAACAGACAACAGTTTGTAAACCTCGTCTATTTTCCCCTTGGCTTGGTTTCCTTTCACATATTGAAAAGTCCAAGTGAACCAAAATGCATGTTGATAATTGTTTTGATGCTCAATAATTAAATGGCTCTGGCGTGAGAACACACAAATAAACACAGGAAGTAGATCCTGTTCTGTTCCTGTGAGCAATTAGTGAGAAATTGCTACATGCAAAAACATTCAAAAACTGCACAATTGCCATTTGCTCATAACTGTGTTGACTATCTGGGTGTTTAACTAAAAAAAAAGAAGACAAGTTACAAAATAAAATATCATTTTAGCTTTTTAGCTGAGACGTCCTATTTGGGCACAATTGAGGTTGGAGCACATTCTCACAAAAAACCTGGACAGAGGTCTCATGTTTCTGCTATGTAGGAAACTCCAACCTAAAGGAAAAAGATGTATTGGTCTCCTGTAGAAATGGTCTTCTGGTATGGCAACAGTGCAGTTTTTACACAGCCTATCTCAAGCCTCAGTTCCTCCCGGATCAGATGAGGGGTGGTGGGCAGCACCAGCTTTCCCTGCTTTGATATCCATGCTGCAGCAGAGCAGATGAATTATTGAGCAGCACATTGTTTATTGGCCTCAGGAAAAACTAGAGGCAATGTAATTGTTCTCCCAGTTTGAAACTCTAATCAATCACAAAGGAAAATGAGCTGAGAATACATGATACATCTAAGACAGATTGTGTTGGTACATGTGTGTACATGTGGGTGTGTGTCAGAAAGAAAGTTGTATTACTGCGTAGATTTAAAAAGATGTTTTTCTTTCCTTATTTTTTGAAATACTCTTCTTATATTAATGTGGTGAATGTTGAAATGACAATTGTCTTTACCAGTTTTTTTTTCAGCTGTGATTAATTAACTCTTATTTCATTAGTTGGTCTGTTGCTGCTGTCAGCTACATTCACTCTGTAATGGAGTGTGTGTGTGTGTGTGTGTGTGTCTGATGACATTTTCTTACACTTTAAATAGCAGACTGTTTGGTTATTCTCTCAGTCAACAGTGTAACTAATTGTGTCATGCAATTTTCAGACAGCCGACTGGCAGCCAGCCTGCCTGAAACAGCTGTAACTCAAACAAAAGGGACTATTTTCAGCAGCGGATTAATCCACATTTGGTGCTCTACTGAGTATATGGGGCAGCAGGACTGTGTATACGGGACAATAATGGAGCCCTGTGGCACAGAACCATAACATACTGTATATCAGGCTGATGGATACAAACACTATATATGCTAATACCTGTGGTTGAAGCTTCAGCAGATTTTAAATAAACACGAATCGGATGGTTTGGTTATTTGTCTGCTTTTCTCCCTGCACCATGTGATTTACAGATTTGTGCACTGAATTTGGAAAAGAAAGCAATCTCTGCTGACCAATCTGATGAGTGTATTGTGTGTGTGTGTGTGTGTGTCTTGTTAGTATGCTACATTAGCATGTGAATTGGCCTCAGGCACCACTGACATGCTGTTGCTATTGACAGCCAGTTATGTTCTATTGCCCAGTCATTGTGCTGGTACACTAACTATTTACATCAGTGCAGCATTTGTTTGGCCCTTGGGGGCCGAGTCAGCAGCACATGGCCGATCTCCTCTATATGAAGATTTAATAAACGCTCAAGCTGCTACATGTGGCCCAGAAAAGCTGTAAGTTGAACGGACTAGTAAATTCATTCAGTTTGGATTTATGCATTAAATAGGATAAAATTATGAACATTTTAGACATTTCAATCCCAGCCCTTGTAATTAATCACAGTCACTGTGATGCAGAGTGTCGTAGAAATTGCTCTCTGCCTGTATTTATATTAATTACTGTAGTTTTGATGTTTACCAATATGATTTGACCTATTTTGCTACACATGGGTGCATGTAGAGTAGAACATGCCCCAAGCGTCAATATGCTGCTCCACAGGGATGCTGCTTGACATGCTGGAACCTCACATCTGCACAGTCAATACATTTCTTTAAGAGGCAGTGGTCTGACAAAAGATTGGACAACATTTGGCTCGTGGATTGGAATGACTTTGGTTTTTCATTGTGGTTTAGGACCAAATAGCATGCAAAAAGATGAAAATGGTAAAAATGATACCTGCTACATTTGCTCATGTTAACATTTGTTTTGTCCCGAACTTTGTGCAATTATGTAGTGGTGGATATTTGGATTGCCATCAGTCGTAGATCAAGTATTCAAAGTTTGCTTTAGCCATGGGTGTAGCCAGTTTTTCTAACAACAAAAAAACACCTGCAGTCCAAAATATCATTTTCTCCATTACTATAATGACAAAAGAAATCTCTACAAAGCTCAACCTTCAAAGAAGGACAGTGTGTAATCTATTGTACATGTTGAACCCAAACACGTTTCAATCTTATATCTAAATCCTCCCTAGACCCTAGACAAGAATACCTTTGTGACTTCATCATTATAGGAAGTCTAGGGAGTAGGGAGGATTGCACAGAGGGGCCCGCAACTCTGAAGCAAACCCAGAAGCCAGGAAACTCTTTTAGCCTATGGCTCATTAATTTGATTGGACGACATGTTTGGGTCTAGTGCCCAGCTCCTGATTTAAGCTAGAGATTACTTTGTTTCATCTTACTTTCTTTGGTTCCAGTCTGGGGAGTACATACACATGAATCTCTCTAGCTTCTAGCAAGCCAACTCCTCCAGATGACATCATCTGATTTATTTATTTTTTTCAGTTCAGACCATGTCATCTAGTTGGTACTTCTAGATATTGTAGTTGTACTCTTCTTCAGATAGAACAATCCGAACTCGAACTGTGCCATACTGTATTGTCATGTCATACATTGTCAGTGTTCAAAGCGCATTGCATGTTTACATTCATGCTATAATGTGACCCCTAAGCTGAGCTCACCCTTTGAGTCGTAGACGAATACAGTGGTGAGTAGAGTCTATTTGGAATATGCTGTTGAGTTATTTAGAAATGTTTGCTACAACATCTGCTCATGTTGGGTAATTGACCAGTCTGCCATTCCTGGGAAGAGCAGTCATTCCAAAGCAGGATCATTTGTTATCTCATGGTAGCACTGATATCTCCTTAGACTTCAGGAGATATGAACACTTTTGAAAGAACTTTTTATTCTCAAAGTAGAAAAATATGAGTTGTCTCACTGTTGCCTCACTTTAAATTACTAAATACTGTAAATGGCCTATAAATAAAATCTATCTCATGCTTTGTTTCAATTTCGTTATAAGTATACATTACAGAGTTGAGAAGGTGTGTGTGTAAATCTCAGGTGTTCCTGTAGGTAGCCCAGGATTCTGCTCAAAAACAGAAATTCTGGAGCACCGGGTATTGAGCTAATCCATTTGTATAGTTGGCTGCCTTGCAGGGTGACTCCAGCTTGTGATCGGTTTTATTTCCCCGTTTCCATGCTCCAGTCATCAGGAGGGAAAATGTAAATGCCCTCAGTATGTTGTAGGACTGGCCTGTGCCGCTTCAACAGCTGCTTCCAGCTAAAGCTGCTCTATTGATCATTCATCAGTCGACTTGTTCAGTGGACACCTTGTTTGACTTCCTTGACATTTCCTAACATTCGGCCTAATTTTGTGAAGCTGTTTCAGGCTTTCGAATTAGCCATTAGTGCTTACACAGCTTTTGGAAAGTTCTCAGTTAACATAACCTCTAGCTATTTAATAAATGAACTGCAGATTGAGAGTCAACACAAACATACAGTTCAGACCTGAAGGAATAGGGCAGTTTCATTTCACTGCTTCAGGCTTCAACACCTATTTCAATTGTATAGACGTTTGTATAATATCCTTTATTTCTTTTCCAGTATTTCAGTTACCTGCTCTTGTGCCTTTGGTGTGAACTGTAAGCACTCGGCCATTCCTGCAGCCCAGCGTAGGTGGGCTAGGTGTCATTATTTAATAAGTTTGCTGCCATTTTGGAATGTCAGCAAGAAGAATTTAGTGCTAATTAGGTTGTAGCTGAACTTTTGACCTGCTGCCTTTTCCGTATGTGTGTGTACGCACAGCCAAAATGTCAGCTATACACAGGAGGTGGGAACACATGGTCCCATAAAGCAATTCAATGGCTGCCTGGATACCTCCATCCCCTCCAAACACATTTAGTCACACAGAGCGATGGCTGCCAGATAACAGCATCATGTTTAGTTTTAAAAGTAATTCAATGATCTTGTTATGTACAACTTGCCTTATTAAAGAGTTTTGTACCTCACGGTCTTTATGCTACAAGGTCTATAATAAAATGGATGAAGATTTGAATTAGAGTATGCAGAGGTGCTGTGATTGTACAGTGATTGAGTGGAGCTTATTCCATCATAAATGAGTAGCTGAGCACAGACGCTGACTTCCGAGAGCTATTTTCTTAGGTCAAAGTCGACAAATAAGTAAAGAGAGAATTTACATGTGATTAGCTTTAAATAAACTGGCTCAAGACATCCCGTGTTACATATTTACACGGGAAACAGAAAGGGACGGTTTGGTTTGGATTGGTTTGTTGTTTATTATGGTTTAAAATCTTTTTACTGAGTTTAGTAACATTTAAAAGTCTCTTTATCTCAGACTATATATTACATTATTTAGAATTATGGACACTTAACGCTTCACACAAACTGTACATTTTCACTCATATCATTGCATAGCGTAGTTTTGAAATGTGCCCACAGGCTGCTGGTGCTGGAATGGTGGTTACCTGTAGGCTACGTAGATGGCATATGACTTTAAGGTCCCACAATTTGTTCATGTGACCAATGGGGCTTTTTATATTTAAAACCTATATCTCCACGACTGAGTTGGGTTGTGAACTTTCTGCCATTATTACCACATGGTTGTTGGGTAATAATTCCTTTGTTTTACTCAAACAATGCTCTGTCTTCTGGTAATTTGAGCAGAGTTGTTCTCAAGAGCAGCACCAGCGTAAAGCCGAGACTATAAAGGTAGGGAACTTCTTAGGTATTGATCTGTAGCTCCATAATAGATGTTTTCATGGGTCAAATCTTTGGAACCAACCTGAGGCTGAGCCATGTAAAACTAACGCAGACCCGGTTTGCATAAATTAATTTTCAAAAAAAAGAGAGACCCAAATGAGGTCATTTATGCCCTGGATTTCCCTCGCATTTGGATCTAAAGCTTGCATGAGGCCACAGTGGCTGCTGTGCCTTTATCAGATCTAGGGAAGCTTGGAACTCCATCACATCTTAGATGTGGATTTCAAGGATGGGTTTAGGAGAACTTTTCGTTTTTGCAGTGTTACAGCAGAATGTGGTGGCCACAGTTTTCCTTTGTTTTCGTCCTAATACATCCATGTTTCAAGATGATCCCAGTCAGGTTCAATCCCAGTCTGGGCTCAAAAATTATCTGCAAAAGCTGATCAGACAGTGTGAAGGACATTACATTGAAGTCTGTGTCTGTCAACAGCAGCCAAGAAGAAAAGCAGTGATGGAGTGTGCTGATATGTAGCATGAGTGCAAAAGCTGCTACAGAGATGAGATTTAGATGTTGTTGTGAATGTGAGTGTGTCCACTTTCTTAATGAGAAGACGACTCCCAGGAGGGAAATTTTCCATAATGACAATGATGCCTGACACACAGCATAAATCAGCTTTTAAAGAAGCAACAACTGAAACTATGACCCCTATGTCTCCGTCTATCCTGTAGCACCTTTTTTAATAGTTTAAAGCTAAAGCAACAAAAGCCCTCTGGCAAACAGAAGATGAAACATCTCTTCAGGTTTGTGCTGGTATCGTCCATGCACAGGAGAATCGAGCATGAAAGGTTTTTATAATGTAAAAGAGTGGAACCTAATGAATGTGTACTATTCTGTTAGAGCTGGTTCATTCACAACAGTTTATTTAATCATTAATTGGTTTCATTTGTCTTAGGCCAAAGCTAAAAACAAAATGGTATTAAATGGAACAGATTTGTAATTACTTAACATATTGTACTGCAACTCTACTTTCTAGCGAGCAACAAGCGCTGCATTAACATTTGTATTTGCTGCTCAATCCTAAATCTTTCTTTTGTTCTGACCTAACCACTTTATCAGAGAGCCCCCCTCCCCCCCCTTCTCCTCGTCCTCCTCCTCTTCCACATCCTTCTCCTCACATTTCATCTTCCCATCCACCCCATCTTGTTTTTTGTCTCTGCTGCCCAAGACCTCTGGGGATGGTTGGAGGGACAAGGTGGGGATAGTGTTACACAGAGTCCAAAACTAGAAGAGAACAAACCACCACACACAGACACAGTCACACACACATGCACACACACACACAAGCCTTAAATGGATCATAGCTTTCAGAGCAGAACAAATGGGCCCAGTAGGAACAGAAGCAGAGGCAAGGGGTGGTCTGGACCGAGTGGGATCTCTCACGCTTATAGTGTATACAGCTCTGCAGGGAGACACTGTCTTTCTTTTTTTCTCTCTCTCTCTTACTCTCTCTCTCTCTCACACACACACACACTGAAAAAAGACCAAGTTGATTGGATTTAGTTTCCTATCATGGGGTGGAGCAGGGAGACACACACAATTGTTTTAGTGCTTGAGGTTTTCACACACACACACACACACACACACACACACCCTTAAGCTGTCCCCCTGCCTTTCTTCGGAGCCACTGAAGTAAATGGGGTGTCGAAGTCAGTCTTATGCAATTATTTCTGCTTCTCTGCAATGCAACCACTCTGGAGTGTGTGTGTGTCTGTGTGTGAGAGTGAGATAAAGGGTACGTCCTTCCATCGTAGCAGCACCCATGAAAAATGAATGCTTTCTGCACCGTTGAGATGTGCAGAGTGCGAAGCATCCCATGCACACATCCAGTAACAGTGTTAGCAAGAGGGGGCCTGTACAGTGTGAATATGTATGAGCGTGAACCAGACTCTCTCTGACTCAACACATGTTTGGATGAGGAAATTTGCCTGAGTGAATGCTTATCCAGTTGCCAGATGACCATGATCAGGGATAGCAGTAAGGCAACTTCAAGGTCATAGCTGCTTTTTGTGCCGTGCGTGTATGTGTGTGTGTGCGTATATTAACACGACACACTTAAAATGCATGTGTGTGAGATAGAAACACTCATCTTGTGAAGTATTGCAGAGATAGTAGCAGTTGTCCTTGGTTCTCAAGTATCTTCTCTCATACCACAAAGCCTTGGAGACAAAGATATGCTCAGACTGCTCATTCAGTTTCATTATCAGTGTGTGTGTGTGTGTGTGTGTGTGTGAGAGAGAGAGAGAGACAGAGAGAGTACAATACAAAAAGCCACTTTTCAGTCTGAGGGGGCTAGAGATGAGTGACAACAACAATTCATCAAGCATCACTTTGACATGTTTCTATAGCAAATATACTGAAGGAGTTACAGTTGGGTAAAGATGCAAATAATTTCTATAAACTCATCTGATCAGCGTGCATGGTATACTTAGTTACATTTATTGATTCAAGTCACACTGTTGAGCTGTGGGCCATTCCGTGACGTTTACAATGTTTCTATCTGTAAAGCAGCACTTAAGAAATGTCAGCTGCCCATGGATGGATTACTGAATGGGCAAGGCCCAGGGGCCCAAGAGGTCAGGGGGCCCCACTGGACAGAGAGTTCAGTTAAAGTCCACAGAGGCACAAAAAGACAAAGAAAAAATGATAAAAAAAAAAACTATTTACAACAGATGCAAAATGAAATAAACAGACATTAACCAACTAAAATCACATATACAAATACAACAGACAAAAACTACCAAAAAGAGTCATTTTCCTGTTTGTGCCAAGCGACCTGTTTTCTCATAATCTGCCTGAAGCCACCTGAAGATAATGCTGAGTAGCCTGAATGACATTGTAAACTTAACTATCTGTACGTTTGTTGAAGGGAAGGTCTTGCCAACAAAAAAAGATCTGACTTGTCACAAACAGGCTAAAGGAATGTGACAGTCAATGCAAAGACTATTATAAAATAAGTGATAAAACTAAAATCGACTCAAAGTGAACTACAACACAAAAGAAGGCAACGCACATACAGCCGACCACTGATCATCATCATGTGGCCTCACACGTGGAATTTTTTCCAATGGACATTAACAATCTGTGACCACAAAGACTGGCCCAGTGCTCCAACTGCGCATGTGTTAGCAATAATTTACACTTGTTTCATGCATCAGAAGTATAGTTTTTTACACTGTTCTTTACATTAATTGTGTTTTTTTATTTCTTTCATTCTTTTATGCTACTCAGTCAAATACAACAAACGAAAGAGCTCATCTTCTCACTCGCTACTTACTGTAAAAGATCATGTTTTAAAGTGTAGACATCCCCATTTGGTATGGAAAAAAAAATGAGTCCATAGTGTGAGTATGTAACAGGAAGCATAAACTGGCCTTAATATGTGCAGCTTGCTGGTCTTTGTAAGGCCGCGTTCAAACTTTACTGATATGCAAAAGTGTCTGATGTGTCTGATGCAGCCTTGTGCTGAGAAGAAGCTTGATTTCCGCAACACAGCAATTGTTGTTAGTTTACTTAGTTTGTCATATTTGTGCGTGAGTTCCCGTTACTACACAATCTTGTACTGGACTTCCTCAACCCTTTTTTTCATTTTAATTTGGACCAGCACTGCACAGCTAGGGATGGGAATGGGCTGTAAGGGGTTCGGTGTCTTGTATAGCCGGGACCAGGGATCAAACCTCTGACCCTTTAGTTTGTGGACAACTGACTTCACCAACTGAGCTATAGCCACCCATTTATTATGACCACCAATACCTGCAGCCCAACCCTGCTCAGCTGTGTTAAGCAAGGAGCTGTGTCCAGATTCAGAAAATAATTAACATCAGTTTACCTGCTGCTGGAATTACTATTATTCCTGACATGTGTAAGAATGAACTCACGTTGCCAGAACAGTGTGTAAGGGCTGGGCAGGTAACCAGAGAGGACCCCACCCATTTGCCCCTCTCCCCCTCCCCCTTCCCGTTGCTGTGTTGAGCTACAGGCAGGTAAGTGATTTAGCAGACCTGCACTCTTTCTTTCCATCTACTCCTCTCCCAAAACATTTGTTCTCTAATCCACCACTGCCCAGTCTCACTCTGCTCTCCCTCTGACAGAGTGCTCTGCTTGGTAAATGGGGGGGGGGGGGTTCTCATGTTCCACAGCAGCTGGGTGGGGGGAGGAGCGACAGTGTGTGAAACACTGCTTCATTCTCTGCTGCCATTTTGTCCTTGTGGCAGCACTATTTGATTAACATCGGTTGTGTGTGCTTGTGTATGAATGTGGGTTTTCCCACATAATGCAGTTGTGTGGTTTGTCTCACACACACACACAGGCAGGGTTGTCTCCCTGATTTGTGGGTAAACTAAATACTAGTTGTCGTAAAAGCTCCCACCACGTAAGCCTAAAGTATTTTATAAAAATGGAAGATGATTTTCATTTTCCTCTTTGGAGTTCCTCACTGAATGAGCATGATAAACCTTCTGCTGTCTTAACATGGGGCAGAAGGAAAAGCCGGGATTGAAAACAATCCATTTCCAATTACAAGAAACTTAAAACAATACATTAATAAGCTGTTTTCTACATGACTCAGCTGGAGCAGACATTAAATGAACTTCACACTGCCATCGCAAAGTCCATGTAACAGACACAGTTCAGAAACCAGCAACATTATCACAACACAATTCAGTCTTTTCACATGCTAAATATTGTTTTATCAACCTTATAGTAGCCATCTCTCCTAACAATTCCATTCATATTCTTTAATTATGTTGTGGTGGCCGTGCAGTCGCTGGCTGGATAATGTTTATAGGCAACTGATTACTTTTCATTTTATTTTTTAATGAAAGAATGAAGTGTAACATTTAGGCAGCAGAAGTCTCTAGGAGGTGGTTTGGGCAGATTTACAAAACAGATGACAATCACAGCCGAGACCAGAGTTTCCCGCTCTCTCACTGTAGCACTTCAATTGAGTCTCGTCTGTGCTTTGGTTAAGGTTCAGGAAAGATTGTGGGTTTGGTTGAATGTAAGTAAACACACTGTGTCTGAAGTCACAGTGCATGAACTTTTCCTGTATTAAACCAAACCATCATTCTTCCTCTAACCCTAACCAGGAACTGTGAGTCTACACAAAACCGTACTGAAGTTTAATAAAGATCTAGTGACGATAAGTGCATATTGTATTGTAGGATATATATATTTGAATGGAAAGAAAATGTACTGTATTGTCACTTTTCACTCAAATACATTTGCAAGAGGTGAGAGCTGATTTTAAGGGCATAGCTTAAAGCAAAACTCCATAACTAAAAACCCTGGAGGTCACATCTAGGCGTTGATGTTTCATACAAGAAATATTGATGTATACAGCCCATTCAGTTCTACATTTAGAAGTTTAAAATGAGAAAGACTTCTCTTTAGTCCACTATAAAGCAGGATGCTCTTTTTTAAAGTCCATGTTCTTGGAAAACTACAACAGACATAAAAGAAAAAGTAAGTAAAGCCTTTTTTAAAACAAGTACATGTTTACAGTTATAGGTAAAATTCCAGGTTTTATTTTGTAATGACCTTTTAGGGGCCTAGTGGCTCATTGGTAGAGCATTGGGTTGGGGTGCAGAAGGCCACAGGTTCAAATCCTACCCCTCCAAGCATGGCCCTGCCCAGCCACCAACGACCAACCATTTTTGGTTGTAGATTCTGAGCAAAGTTAAGTCAATTTTTCCAAAGGTGCATTTGTTGTTACCTTAATATGAACCTCTCTTTGTTACCGCTGCCTGCTCCTGAGTCTTGGGATATAACATTTACTGTAACGTTACTAGTTTATTTTGCCTCTCCAGTTCTAAAAAGTCATTGGATAAGACACAGCAACTGAATGGCCCACTCATCTCTGCCTCACTGGGCCTGTTCTTTTCAAAATAAGTCCTATTATTTTTAAAGTGAAACACTTTGCGGTCCGGATAGAAAACTCTTTGGGTCTAGACCCTAACCCAGAGTATGATCTTTTTTTAAAAACATCTATCGAACAAGAAGAACACAAAATTGAGGAAATGTGACATCTCTGCTGATTTGCCTTAAGTCAACTGACTCACAGTTCCCTTTTCACCCCAAACCACTGTAGATGGAAATGAATCTGAGATCTGAGGTTTTGCAAAAAGATTTGATATCATTGTTTATCCAGTTGATGGTGACCTTTGAAGAACATCATTTCGTCATGAAGCCTTGGTGTTCCTGACTCATCATCAAAAGTGAGCGATTGTTAGAGTTGATGGGCTGCAGCTGGTTTGAAGAAGACCGAGCACTGTGAATTTGGGAATTTGCTTAACTGCAATAGATTGATAAAGACATTACCTTTCAACAATTCAAACTAGAATCAAAGCAGTTTAGTACTCAGTATCAGCGACTACTTACATGTTAGTATTTGTACTGAAAAAGCAGTATTGGGACATTCCCAGCTAACAACAATACAATATTGACTCGGGTTTTGAGGATGTGGACAAAAATATGTTACAGTACAGAATGCTAAAAGCCACAGTGTTGATTAGCTTCAACATCCAATAGGTTGTATTGTATTGGGTGGTGATTTGTTTTGAAATCTCAAGGAACTGTTGTTTCACAAAGAACGAAGGAAGAGGTTGTAATGGAACAGAGGTTAGTCTGGATGTAACATAATGCTCTTAATTAAGCACTTCGATCAGTGGCGAAATCTTGATCATAAATTTCCTACTAACATTCCATCAGTACATTATAAAGCCCAACTTGAAATAAACTACATTGTTAGATAGTTTTCAGCATAGCGCACTCTGTTGGGTTAATTGCAAATAACATGCACTGTGGCTGCTGCGGCAGCAGAGTTTGTCGGTTGCTGCAGCCGGATGGAAATGTGACCCTCCTTCTATTCAAGACTCCCATTAATCCTCTGAAGGCCTGAAACTACCAGTGCTGGTGTGTAGACAAGGAGATGAGGAAAAAAGAAAAACAAACCTGGAAGGCACACAGAGAGGAACCAATTAAAATCATTAGTGCTCAGTATTGACTACTTTCCACAGGATGGAGAGGGACGGGGGGGAGATAGAGGGGAGGTGATGGGGGAAGAGGAGAATGAAATGGAAAGATGAGGCCCCTGGTAATTTAAATCCAGATTTCTCCACACAGTTGGAAAATAGGTTAATATCACCTGCTTTCACACTCATACTGAAAGTTAATTACCACCCACACACACTTGCTCTGTCTGACTCTCTGAAATGGAGGAGGGAGAGATGGAGGGAAAGGTGAGGTGAGGAGAGGTTAGATAGAAAGTAAGAACAGAAAAGGGAGTGATGGGAACAAATAAAGTAGTGTGAAAGGAAAGGACAGGAGGAAGGAAGGAAATAATTGAAGTGGGACGAGCGGAGGAGGAGCTGGGGCTTTGTGTAAGAAAAGGTAGGAGGGAGGATAAAGCAAGGGAAAAAGCGGGGAGGAGTGATGTAAGAGCAGTGGAATAAAGCTGACAATACAAGACATTACATGACTCTGTGTGTGTGTGTGTGTGTGTGTGTGAATGCTGACTGAGAGAGTTCTTCTTTTGTGCCTCTCAGTATTCCAGCACTGAGCATCTGTCTGGCACCTTTCTATTGGCCAAGAACACGTCCAGCAAAATGCATTCTTGACTGTGATTGGTCGGTGTGGTCCAGCCCACTATCTCTCCCCAGGAGCCTTTACATCCTCTCACATCTCAATAGGAACCACAATGCTGTTAATTCTGTTTAGTCTAAGTTGGGGTTGAAATTAGATGGAAGAAATATGTAAGAAAAAAAGGCTTGGAAACCTCCGTGACCAGATTTTCAAATATGTGTAATGAACACAGATAACCTTCAGAATAAAACTGGCGCAGGAAATGAAAGCACAGCTGTCAGAAAAATAGAGTAGGAAAACATGTGTCCTCTCCCGTGTGCTGATCAGAACAGAATGAGAGCAGAATTAGAATCAGACACGATTCGTGATTTAATTTACTTGTCCCAGTTATTGAGATGTACAGTAACCAGAAGAACAACACAAGGCTTTTTTTTTTTTCACTTTCTCTTTTTCCTTGTCACCAGTCATGAGTCTGAAATTACATTTAGACATTTCCCCATGTTTTATTGTTGCATATGACTTTACCACAGAGCAACTCGCTGTCATTCAGAATAAAGCTGGACCAAAAAATAAAAATGGTGCTCACGTCCAACTGGGATCAGCCACTGATGCAAACAGGACATCTTTCACAGAGCAGAAATTTTAGCTCAGCTTTCACAGTCTTTGAAGTTTGTAGCTTTGTAGACCTTGTATACAGGGTTTTCTGATGGATGTGGTTAAGATGCAGCTAAAGGTACAAAAAAAAAAGCATAATATGACTATAATATGACTTCGTGGATGAGCTTTTGGGCTTCAGTCTGTCCCTAATATATAGACATTTCTAGCTCTGTTTTCCTGTAAATACTACATCATCAAGCCAGTGATCTCACATTTTGTGGCCTTGCTTTAGATGCCATTTTAGAAACGTTTTGTTTCATGGGTAAGATTTTAGTACCTGGTCTAACGTAGCCAGAGCCAGAACCGCAGATAATACAGTGTGGTTGTAAAACCTAACACAAGCTGAAAGAGTCTACAACAGCTAACTAAAGCACCATTGCAAGTACACATTAACTAATAGGAACGGAGGTGTCTAGGCTGAAATTATACGTACAAGGTATTTGTAACTTCCCATCTACATTATTACTTACCAGCACTTTGTTTTTGTCAATAGAAAACATAAACTAGCTGCAATTACTTTCCATAGAAAACTTAATTGCATAAGCACTGAAATTAGCATACGTGTTTTTACGAAGAACCGCACTGCTGGTGATGAATCTCTTTGTCACTAAGAGCAACTGCTTTTACATTATACCGGTTCATTGGATTCATTGTTAGTGTCAAAATCAAATAGTGAAGTGATGCTTCAAGAAAACTGTGAAATGGTGATAAGAGAACACATTCTCCAAAGATTAGGATAACAGTTTGCTGCGATCACTGTAGTCTGGCAACCTAACTGAGCATCACTCCCAAACGGCTCCATAGGTCAAAAGTAGTCAGAGACGGTTCAGTTTAGGTCAGAGATCAGATCTGTGTTGTGCATTAGTTACTGGATACACTCTGTGCTGAAAAAACACTGAGAGGCTGACTGAAGAATTCTGTTGCTCACCTCACAGTTAATTGCTCATCCATTACTCTGAGCTAGATTACATTCAACACCAAGGACATCAACTGGATAGCATTAACAGCCTAATGGCAGTGTGTGTGTGTGTGTGTGTGTGGGCTAGTGAGAGGAGATGGGGGCGGATTTCAGTGTGTGACATTAATAATTGCATTACAGGTCTGCACTCTGCTCTCTCGTATACACCAGTTGTTTGTGTCCCCATTAGCCCAGGGCTCTATATACCTTATAGCACATTAGATGAGCGTGTGCTGCTCAGTGCCGGTCTAATTAAGAAGGCATCATTTACCTTGAACCGCAGAGACCAACGGCCATTAAGACACAGTTTTACTGTTAGTCCTCATACACACAGTGTTAATACATAGGCAGTCATGACCTTAACTGTTACCTCTGCTAACCTGCAGGAAGACACGTTCTAGACTGGCTCACAGGATCGACTGCAGTGGGTTTAACACAGTTAGAGCTGCGCCCTAAATGTGAATTATTTGCACAGATACAGACCCAATGAACAGCATAGGAAAAAAAAACTAAAACAAGTTGTTGCCTGTGTGACTGCTGTAAAACTTGTAATGAGATGCTGTTGCACAGTGTGCAGTGTCCAGTGTGCCTGCTGTTGTCCCTCTCTTCCTCTGCTCATGTTGCTCATCTCACTGTCTTTAACTGCTCCCCTTTATTCTCTGTCTGTGTGGTTTTGTCCTGTATACAAGGAATAGAAGGCACCATGTCCTACACGCACTCACTCTCTCTGTGAATTGATTCGTAAAACTAAACCTATTCAGTTTTTGCTTTGTAACTTCCCAGATTGTCTGTAGTGGTTGTGCTCGGAGGTGTGTGATGATTTTTAAGCATCTTTGGAAATGTTTGCAGAAAGACAAATGATGGATCCTGGGTAACTGAGTCTTTTTCTGGCCCACTGGATGCCTTTCTGCTGATTGATGTGCTAACCAGAGTTGCCAGTTGTAATTGTAGGTGCCATTGTGCTGTAGATCTCTGTATGGATGAGATAATACACACTCGCCCTCTGTCTTCTTCTGTCTCTTCCTTCTGTCTCGTTGTGCTGTTTGTTTACTTCTTCACTGCTCTCTATTCCCCATCGTCTGCCAGTCTGCCTTTCTGCTTGTCTTCCTACACTCCTTCCAAATTGAGAAGGCTGTAATTATCACAGTAGGACAGAAAACAGTCCCAGTGTTTTGCTGCATAGCAGGATTTGGCAGTGAGAGCTCTTAACTAAAAAATAACAACAACACAATTTTCACTCAGATTGTGCACGTTTGGTGTCTGGTGATTACATACAACAACACTCTACAAGTGGGTAAGGACCTGTATTTATCAAGCATCTCTGTATCACTCCTTGAAATCAGGCTAATGGACAATTTGCAAATAAAAGTACTTTTATTCTAGTGTAAAGTATCTACAAGTTAATTATGAGATTTTCTACTTTGTCTTTCAGTGAGGACTAGGACTCCTCTTAGGGAAGCATATGACACCTTTGTTTTAGGATACTCATAGCTGCAAATGATAGAAGATTTGTTGTACATTTTCTGACAATTGAGGTGGAAATGCTGAAATCATTGTCACTTTTCAAGTAAAAACTACTGTAAGTACTGTAATATACAGTAACACAATGGTTAAAAACTTCAGTAGGCTTTACGCCAGTTCTATTGTGGGAGTAGGTACGTTTATTAATGTAACTCCACTGGATGAAATTATCTTCATAAGCCCTGTCCAATCGCATTCTCCGTATATCAGACATTTTGTAAAATAAAAAAACTTAGGAGTTTTAATCTATTCTCACGTAGGACTGTTGAGGTGTTAATACTTATGTTTTATGACTTACACACACGTGCTTGGTGATGCTCGGGGCCATTGCTTTAACGTGTGTGCCATTAATGACCCCTACAACTCCGGTTAAACCAGCAATTTGCACAAAGCCCACTTGATATGTTTGGTGGAGAAGTGAATGGATCTATGATGCTATAAAAGCAATTACAGTTTGATTGAGCATGACTGAAATTGTCAGGTGTGACAGACCCAAATCAGTCGCATCTTCCTTAGGACATAAAGACCACAACAATTGTGGCAAACAGTCAATTCAAAAGTACAGAACTTGTTTTAAGTTTCCAGTGAGTGTAAATTTGCATCAAGTACTGAAGTATTGTGCATCTGGCTGTGTGGTGTATTTATTGAAGGGTGGATAACAACACGTGGTTAGTTTTAGTCCTATATGCAGCGTAAAATCACTGGTCAAAATGAAACTTTCAAACGATGCAGGATGAAACTAGCAGCATCACCAGCAGGCCTGCCTCTCTGTTATCACTTAGGGTATAGGCGTGTATTAGCAGGGTTAGAGCAGTGACAGTGGTGTGTCTGGGGCGTGGAGGCTGCTGGCTGCTGTTTGCCACACAATTCAAGGCCAATTAGCCTGTAATGAAAAGCTAATGAAAGGGTGTTCAGAGCTGACAGTAAGTGGGGCTTCTCTGTGGAGAAAGATAGTGTGTGTGTGCGTGTTGGTGTGTGGTGAACATTTAGCACACATGGGTTTGTGGCGTTTCCTTGTATAGAAACAACATGGTAATTATACACCTAAGAGCAGAGAAGCAGATGAATTGAAATGATTTCAATTGCCACAGTGTCTGCAGTTTGTTCAAATAAGTATAGAAGTATTTACATCTTTAATTTCACTGGAACCACATGACGTGTCCATCATTACACACTCACAGTGCAACCATGTGATGCTCAGCCTGACAGAACGTTTTAGTTTAAAAACTTTCTACTAGATCAATTTCATACTTCACCTTCCTCACAGGGGTTTGTGTCAGGATAGATGATATTTGCATGCACATTTAAAAGCCAAAAATACTTTTCACTTCTGCTGACTGGATGTGTTTCTATACTCTCTGGGCAGCCTCTGGTTTTATTTCATTTTTGTACAATTTTACAACCAACTTGTGCAAGTTTAAACATGCTTTTGGCAGATGTAGGTCAACCATCACTGTACAAATGATGTCCTACTTTTCATGCTTTCAAACGCTGCTGTTGGAATTTACACTGTAAACCAACTTTCAGAAATCTTAGCTGTGAAATCAGCTAAGACTTGACCTGACTTGAAATGTAGTTTGTTGTCACTTAGAAGTAATAAACATAAGTTGTTCTGAATTGAATTCATTTCACTTGAAAGGATGAGTTGAATAAATGAACCTTCAGGAATGTATTCAACTTGTACCCTACAATCTCAGGCTTGGAATGGATTTGAACACAAATAGGCAGCATGATCCAGACTCTAGCCTTTGATTCATAGTGAATTAAGCCATAGTTGTTCATTTTTACTGTTTGTATGGGTGCTTAAATTTACACAGGTACATTTAAAACAAATGAGCAAGACAACAGAGCATTTTAATGAAGCTGAAGTTCAATCATATGACTTCATATAAAGGTCAGCCACTCATATTTTTTTAAATTAAAACAAGTGACAGAGTATTATTGCACAAAAGTCTAATCACATAAACACAGACACACACACACACACACGCAAAGCATTTTAAAATACCTGAACAATAGAAAAGTGTTTACAGCCACAGTAAAAAGAAAACAGTCGAAGCGCAAATTTGCCGCAGGGTGCAACACGCCCTCCCTGTCCATAGTCTTGGTTGTCACTGATCTCTACACCATTGTCCTAAGGGGACAGTCCAACAGCACCTCAGGTACATTTGCTCGAGGTCAACACGCTGCATATTGCCCTGAAACCAGCCTTTGAGCAAAACTCCTACTGGGAACAGGAACGAGCTCTGATGGCCACAAGTGTATGTGCATGTGATGTCAAACATAGCAGGCTTTGCCCCAGATGTGTGTGTGTTTATGGAACTTCCAAATCTGGCTGCCTTTTGGGTATCGCAAGACTGTCACAATTGAGGGTAACAGCAGGCTAAATCCAACCTCTACAGTAGTAACAGCAAAGCTGCCACAGGCTGCTACAGTCTAATGAGCATTTTCCACACGCATGCTGTAGGCTTCCAGCATACACATAATAATAAACACCATTAGGAAATAAATGGACTTTG
Source organism: Channa maculata (assembly GCA_020496755.1). NCBI lineage: Eukaryota > Metazoa > Chordata > Actinopteri > Anabantiformes > Channidae > Channa > Channa maculata. Next base: position 673,166 of record CM035606.1, read on the forward strand.
ACTGACTTGTTGGCTCCATCCTAAGCAGCCTGGAAGAGGCTAGCCTATTGCTGGAAGACATTTTCAAAGTGAGAAAATTACTGGTATGTTGGAGCCTCTTTCCTTAAACTGCTGTGTCTTACAGATTATGTATGAAGCCTTGAACAAAGCAGCGGAGAACTGATTTTGATTTGTTGTCAGAGTCAGTAGCTACTTCACATGGAACTCAAAGTCATTAAAATGAATAAGTTTACCTTTAGATACTTTGAGGTGTTTCCACTAGGATCAAGAATCTTCATCATTCTTCATTTATCAGTAGTAACCCTACAACCACAGACTACTGGATTCATGACAGGAAACCTTTTAAGTGTCCTGTCATGAATCAGGATATTTTTTTAATTTATTCTTATATTTTTGACAGTGACCTGAAAGAGTCAACATGGTCCTGCAACACTGACACTTTCCTGTATTCATTCATACGTACATATACTGTATTTGCAATGTGGCAACACAGGCAAAGTACCATAACAGTATCTGATTATACACCATGTAATATACCAAATGATGTAGTACATGTTTGCCTCTCAACACATAGTGAGAGTGAATGTATATATATAGTGTATAGTTAAAACTATGAGCATGTTTTCAGGATTAATGCAGTGCAGAGGCAGCATTTCTGAGGCAACTCTGAAGCTCTACCAGCTCAAGAAATTCCTCTAAACCGCCCCACTGCCCACCCCCCTGTATCCACCCCCACTGACTGAAGTTGACACTGAGATGACAGTTTAAGGTCAGACAAAATCTGAAGGGTTGTTTTTGGCATTTCACTTGGGTAGATTCTAGTCTTTCTTCCCTGAATGACTATTGAATTCTATTTAAATGCAGGCTTAGACATTGGTTTGCATTGTTTCAGCTGAGGTGGTTTTTGGTCATGCTCACAAAGCCAAATGTTTTTTTTTTTCTTTCACTCCGAAGCGAAGACTTTCAGTTTGAAACAAAACAAAAAAGTAGTCATCCAGGAGCTGTGTGCATGTGTGTGTAACTGTGTGTGTTTGTAGACTGAGCTCTGCACATTAGTAGTGTGTTATTATCAGCACACTCGGACACAGTCTGTCTTTTCCCGCCCCATTTGTCCATCTCTTGTGGTGGAAACTGCCAAATCATCAAAATGCAGACCACTGTGGCACTCCTATGACCACGACATGGCTTTTACCGGATCGAGCTTTACTCCCAAAGCCCACATTGGCACATATTTGTGGCTGCCACTTTTTTTTTTTTTTTTTTTTTAAAGAGAACAAAATGTGAACACAGCAGCTACTTGACTCTCAATTTCAAAGCCATATCTGGTTTGCTTCTGGAGATGGTCCATGGGTTTGAGAGACAGGATTACAGTTTTGTGTATTTCAGGAAAAGGGTTATGATAGGGTCATGTTGTAGCAGCCCATCATTTTCTACTCTGTAGCTATTTTCTTTAGTGTTTGCTTTGGTGATGTTACACTCCTTATCCTAGCCATACAATTATTTTGTTCCTTCTTAAACCACCTCTGGTTTTTCTGAAACTTGCAATTGACTCTCAGTGTCCAGAGACCACACAAGGATGATGTCAGGTTTCATTTGGTTGCCTGGAAACAAACAAACACCCCCTCCTCTCCATAGTGTCAATCAGTCTTTGTAGTCCAATGGATAATTATTAGCCCAGCAGGCCTGGGAGTTGAAAGGTCAAGTGATGGATATATGGCAGGCCTTTTGTTCTTGTAAATTCTGCCCCCTTGGCTAACCTACCTCTGCCTGTCTTTTTTTGTTTCAGGATGGAGTGATGATGGGATGGATGTGAATATGGGCCAGTGGGCAGGCATGCGGGCCCCTTTCCTCAGCCTGGCCCTGCTGCTGCCATTGCTGCTCCTCAAGCCACCACCCTGCTGCGGCCAGAACACCCAGGGCAGCCCTCAGGATGGACCTCACTTTGGCTTCACTCAGGCTGTCTACCATGCCACGGTTTATGAAAATTCAGCTGCACGCACCTATGCCAACAGTAAAGTTAAAATGGGCATCCACCTGGCCCAGCGCTCCTGGGAGATCCGCTACAGAATCACCTTAGGTGATGATGAAGGATTTTTTAAAGCAGAGGAATATGTACTAGGTGATTTTTGCTTCTTGCGCATAAGGACTAAAGGTGGCAATGCAGCCATATTGAACCGAGAGATTCAGGATAATTACGTGTTGACAGTGAAAGCCTCTGTCAAGGGAGAGACCCTGCTTGAGACCTGGACTAAAGTCAGCATTCAGGTCTTGGATATGAACGACCTGCGCCCATTGTTCTCACCAACCACGTACTCCGTCACCATTGCAGAGAGCACCCCTCTCAGAACTAGCATCGCACAAGTTACTGCCACGGATGCAGATATTGGCTCAAATGGGGAATTTTACTATTTTTTCAAGGAAAAAATGGAGTTATTTGCAGTACACCCAACGAGTGGAGTGGTGTCCTTGAGTGGAAAGCTTAACGTGGATGAGCAGAGCCGGTATGATTTAGAAATACTGGCAGTAGACCGTGGCATGAAGCTCTATGGAAATAATGGGGTCAGCAGCACAGCTAAGCTTTTTGTCCATGTAGAGCGTGTGAATGAGCACTCTCCAGTCATGAGTGTGGTCCCCCATAGCCCGTCGTGGCTTGATAAAAACCCTGTGTATGCTATGGTCACTGTTGAGGACCTGGATGAAGGCTTAAATGGAGAAATAGACTCAGTGGTCATAGTGGGCGGAGACCCGTCAGGGCAGTTTTTTGTAGAAAGGTCTGAAGAAAGCGAGTTTGCCATAAAGGCATCTGAGTCCGTGAATTGGGACGTGTATCCATATGGCTGTAATCTAACTTTGCAGGCTAAAGACAGGGGAACCCCACAGAAATTCTCTGCTGTCAAGGTTGTCCACATTATGATCAAGAAACGTCAGACACCAAAAGCTAAGTTTGAGAGGGAGTTGTATGAAGTTAGTTTGAATGAAATTGCACCACCGGGAACAATTGTAGACGCTGTTAAAATTAAGCCAGAGCCTGATGATGCAGAGTATATCCTGGCACCTTCTGCTGATTCCGCTTTTTTTCAAATGAACACAATAACGGGCGTCATCTCCACCACTCGCTGGTTCTCGCAGGTGACCCAGAATGTCTTTAATCTTGAAGTACTAGAGATAGACAGTGAGCTCAAAGTTAACGTCCAGGTAACCATTGAAGATGCCAATGACAACACACCAACATTTGCCCAGTCCTCCTATGAGGGTTTTGTCAATGAAAGTGTACCCGTTGGGACCAATGTCCTTACAGTTTCCGCAGCAGATCAGGATAAAGGAGAAAATGGATACATTACTTACAGCATTTCCAGCCTTCAGCCTTTACCCTTTAAAATCAATCAGTTTTCTGGTATTATCAGCACCACTAAAGAGTTGGACTTTGAATCTTCATCAGAGAGCTTTGTGTTTATTGTCAGAGCATCTGACTGGGGGTCTCCTTACAGGCGAGAGAGTGAAGTCAATGTAACGATCCACCTAGAAAATGTAAATGACAACCAACCGTTGTTTGAGAAGGTAGCATGCCAGGGGGTGATTTCTAGGGATTTTCCAGTGGATGAAGTGATTACAACAATGTCAGCAATCGATGTAGATGAGTTAGAGTTAGTGAAATATAAGATCATTTCAGGAAATGAGTGGGGGTACTTCAACTTGAACCCAGATTCAGGAGTCCTTGCACTACGACGCTCCCTTGCCACAGCCAGTCCAAAGAACGGTATCTTTAATCTTAAAATAACTGCCACAGATGGCGAGAACTTTTCTGATCCTATGTTTGTTAACATCTCAGTTGTTCATGGAAAGTCCCCTCCCAAAAGTTTCAACTGTAAAGAGACAAAGGTAGCTCAAAAACTAGCTGAAAAGTTACTCAAAAAGTCCAAGAGTAGCAACAAGCCCAAAATTGAAGAAGGTTTTATTGACCTTTTCTCTGTCAATCGGCAAACGCCCCAGTTTGACAAAGCTTTTCCTACAGATATTGCTGTAAGGGAGGACCTAAAGGTTGGTTCGAGCGTTTTAAAGGTGAATACATATGATGGTGACACAGGTTTCAATGGTCAGATTCTATACTCTATTTCAGACGGAAACATTGACAGTTGTTTTACTATTGACATGGAAGATGGCCTTATCAGTGTTTTCCTGCCCATGGACAGAGAAAAGAGAGATCGTTATCTTCTCAACCTGACTATCTACGACCTTGGTGTGCCACAGAAATCTGCCTGGCGTTTGCTTACTGTCTACATAGAGGATGCTAATGATAATGCACCCCAGTTTTTGCAAGAGGGAGGGTATAGAATTGTCATACCTGAAAACACTGCTATAGGTACAGATGTCATCCAAGTTGAAGCCACTGACAAAGATCTTGGGCCCAATGGGGAGATTGTTTATTCTGTTTTGACCAGCACCACTCAATTTGGTATCAACTCCACCAATGGAATAGTGTATGTTGCTGGCCAACTAGACCGGGAGTTTGTTTCTACTTTCAACCTGAAGATTGAGGCCCGGGACAAGGCAAAGAAAGGAAGCCAGAGGTTTTCTGTGACCACTTTGAAAATCCTATTGGAGGATGTCAATGACTGCCCCCCACTATTTATCCCCAGTGTGTACAAAGCTAGGGCACTGGAGGATCTTCCCATAGGAACAGTAGTGGCCTGGCTTGAAACCCAAGATCCAGATTTGGGGTTGGGAGGCCAGGTAAGGTACTCTTTAGCTAACGACTACAATGGATGGTTTGAAGTAGACAGGGCAAGTGGGGCTATTCGGCTGACAAAGGAGTTGGACTATGAGACCCAGCAGCTCTACAACCTTACGGTGAAGGCCAAAGACAAGGGAAGGCCCGTATCTCTTCTCTCTGTCACATATGTGGAGGTGGAGGTTGTAGATGTGAACGAAAACCTCTACGCTCCATACTTTTCCCAGTTTGCCTTGACAGGAGTAGTTAAAGAAAATGCCCGGATTGGAACTACGCTACTCCAAGTCACCGCTAATGATGATGATGCTGGCAGAGATGGAGAAATCCAGTACTCCATTCGCGATGGGAGTGGGCTTGGACGATTTGCCATTGATGAAGAGACAGGTATGTGTAATATGTTTTATATTGGCTTATTCTTGGGCTATACCTCTGTTTAACTTTGATTATAGAGTTACATGTTCTGGACAGACATTCCAGCGGTTAACAGCATCTTAACAACTGAACAGACTGCTAGTTATGATTTGAAGGAATTGGTGTAGAACTATGATTATTAATACAAAATTGAGTCTTGAAAATATTTTTGGTACCAGATGAAATTATAAGACAGAGCCAGACAGATAAACAGATCAGTATGTTCAGTGTAGTTACAGTGTTTGGTGTTTATGAGCTTTTGTGTCCTTTAGTGCTTTAAGTCAGATGGAACCATGGTGAGTTTTGACTTGAACTTTGTGACCATCCACTTCAAAGTATTGTTAGATATTTGTATTTGATTTTTTTCGCTGCTTTTTATGCTACGAAGCCCAGGTGGCATATGAAAGGTAGAAGACAGGGCATATAATATGTGTGCACAGAGATATAATGACTAAGAAATGACATGGTGCAGGTGCTTACTGTAAATGTGGCACTTTTAGAAAAAGCAGTGCACAGACACAAAAACAGTGCCTGGAGAGAAGATCTCCCAGTGTCTTATAGAGGCTGTGAATCTTCTCAAGAAGCTGGATTTTCTCAGGGAAACCTTTCCAAATGTAATTGTAGAATCGTCAGAATCAAACAACGTGTTTTCATTAATGACAGCTACAGTGTCACAGTGAAGTTGTGGTACTACTGGTTTCCATGATACAGTGGCAAAATGTGGATTATATAATTACAAAACTAACAAAATGTAATTGTATCAGTGTAATATCAGGTCATATCTTTTACAAATCAGGTTGGAAAAAATATGTAAACTTCAGGACAATCCAGGGGGACAGTGTTTTAGCTCTGCAGGGAAATATTTTTCAGGTTTTATTTTAGCCCACTGTTTTGCTCTGGTGCACTACTGGCACTTACTGAAGCCTCTGCTGCTGTTTTGCTGACGTGCTACTCACAGTAAACCTTTTATATAGACATGACATTAGAGGCTTGAGTTTTATTCCAAGAAAATTGAATGGAAGAGATGATACTCATTCATCCAGTCTACAAATACTTGACATTGGTTGAGCTTATCAATATGTGACTCGGGACTATTAGAGACAGTAATTATAGTCATAATAATTGCTGCATTTGCTGCACTTGTACAGTCTGACATGCATTTATGCTGCTTTTTAATAGGGAGGACAGTCTTGCTTGGGTTGGTTAGCTTTTCCACTGTAGCCTCACAGCAGGGGATAACCACACTGAGATGCACTGCTGTGCTCCTGTTAAGTAGCAGAGTCGGCTTGTGAAGGGTTCCTCCACTGTACACAGTACGCAAACTGTGCAGGAGACCGGAGAAAAAGCAGATTAAAGCTCTTCAGTGTTTATTTCTTAGTGCGTTTTGGAGCCTCTACTTGAATCTCTGTCATTAGCCTGAATTTATTCGCAGTCATGCATTTCTGTTTATTCCATCACATATCAGCCTTATTTTGCCGTTTATTGATATATAGCTCTAACGCCATGTCTGACTGCTTTAGACAAAATGGTACATTGGTAAATTGGTGGGTTGCTTTTATTGTGAAGAAGTTATCACCAAGTACGCAGAGTTTCATTAGAGCTACAGATCATCTACTTGACTTAGCAGCGGTGCATAGAAAAAAAACAATCCCATTAGTCCCGAACAGCTTTGGTTATTGTCTTTCTCAGCATGTGCATCCAACCAAGTGACAGCATGTTTAAAAAAACAAAATACCGTTTGACCAAAACTGTCACAGTCTGAGACTTCTAGGAATTAATAGTAGTAGTAATAGAAATAGTTGTAATAGTAATAGTTAAATATCATACTACAGTGTGTTTCATTCTATCATTCATCAAGCACATGATGCATGGCCAGTGAAATAAACTGTGGACAAAATCCAATGCTCTCAGGCCCCTGATGAATACATGACCGGTTTCTGATTGAAGATGCCCAGTACACATATATGCGCAAAATCACCTACGGATATGCAGTCGTTAACCTGGTCTGTTTGTCCTAAGGTGTTGAACAGGAGCAGAGAGGAGGGGAGGATTTATGGCCCTTGTTAGCTGAGCTTTGGCAAGCCTCATAAATCAGCCCCAAGCTGCTGAGAAACACTACAAACACAATTACAACTTAGAGAGAATTATTCTGGCATTTACACACACACACACACACACACACACACACACACAGATCTGTTAACCACTCAACATTTTTATAAGAAAATTGGGCATATTAGAGGGGTCTGGTCAACGATGGGGAGTAATTGAGCAAAAACCAACCCAAGTGTGATGGGCTGAGAAAGCTGTCATTCCAGCAATGTATTTAAGATGGAAGAATGTTTTTAATAAAGCACAAATGAAGACAGATGGAACTTTTGTGTTGTTGTAAGATTAGAAGTTTTAAAGACATTTCCCCTTTTTAAAAAAGTACATTTTATTATAATGAAAGTCCAGCAGAGTCAGATCGATTTGAGCATGTGTTATTTAATCCATATCCAAAACAAACATACCACTGGACAGATATTCATAAGATTTGGACATCACCCTGATTCCCCATAGCCCCAAGGGACTGATACACAGGCTGGGTTTTACTGGCTTATTGGACTGCAAGATGATATGCAAAGTTCTTTTTGGAGGTGTCTTCCAGTCTGCTGGGAAAAATGGGGAGTCCTAACCTGTGGGGACTTAACCACAGCCTTGATGTAGGGTAGATTGCATTGTCCACAATCATGAAAATTCCTCCCCATGGTAAGATTTTGACATATTCCAATATTGCAGGTGAAGTTATGTGATGATGTGTGTGCTACCATGAGGATCTCAAATGTGCCTACATCCTTAATGGGCCTGGTGGAATGCTGAGCTCGCAGAGACAAAAAAAAGTTGTGTCAGAAACCTTAACAATAAATGGTAGAATTCAGTTTGTTCCACGGCCTCAAACACAATAAAATCTAATATGAAGAGGATATTATGGCAAATGTTGGGCCAACAATGGTGAGGTTAGTTTTTGTCGGTGGTTCATCTTATTTAAAAAGGGGATGAGGAGATGGGTGTGCACACGGTCCTTAGAGTGGACGCTGTAAGTGCAGGTGTTGAATGAAAACTTGAGGTTGTTGAACACCAGTAGGGCTGCAGGATTCCTGTCTAAATGCTAATGGCAGATGCGAAGAAGGAGTTACAGTAGTCCATGCGAGGAGACCGGTATCCTCAGGAATTACAGCCTTGAATGGTTCCACATCTCATGATTTATATCCATTGCCAACGCTTGGTGCTGACGCAGAAGGCAGTGTGTCCTCTATGTTGTGTAGTGGGAAGTAAAGGTGCAGAGGTCAGACTAATGAATGGCTGTGTAGCACGTCAGAGTTTAATGCAGGAGCCTAGAGTCTGCATCCTCACAGAAATGCATTTATCCTTTACTGTGCCTGTTTACTGTAGTATTTAAAATGTTGATAAAACCAAAACCATTTTCTTAAGCTGGGGCCTTGCTGAATCGAAGAAGTATTAGTTTTAATTTGTCGTTTAGTGTCTCACTCATCTTCTGTCATTATTGACAGGTCTTAGTATGAAAATCCTTTTTTTTTTTTTTTTTTTTTTAAAATGGAACATGAACTCAGTCTCGCCAAAACTGATCGTAGGGTTGTGCCTTGACATACACACAGTTGTTTGCTAGGTACAGTAATGTGTTCCTCTAGGGCTAGTGAACAGCTGTGTGTCATCAGCATAGCGGTGAAATGAAGTGGCAATGGTTTCCACGATCAAGAACCATTTACCTCAACATTTATGCTTGAAAATATTAATTTATTTATAGGTCCTGAACACTATTTTTAGAAGTAAAACAAATATTTCAGTATCAGCCTTCAACAAAGTGCAAGTGGGATCAATTCTCCTTCTGTTGATCAATGTCGTTTGGCCCCTGAGATAAACAAGTTTTTTATTTAGTGTATTTATTGTGCGTCTACTCTAAGCGTGCGGATCTGAGTGTAGGAGTTTTTCCTCTGATGTTTTCCAACCTAAAACAATAAGGTGGTGGGCGGCTTAATGCTGCATAGACAAAATCATAGCCTGTTGTTGTGAGTGTTGATATATATGTGAAATCGTCTGCCAGCAGCTGCTGTAACAGGATAGTCTTAACATTAGATGCCTGCCTTTACTTCTCACATACACACACTCTTACTTTGGAAGTCTAACCTTTCCATGTCATTCCCCGCCCACTCCGTTCAGCAGGAAGCTCTTCACATCAAGACGCTTAATCACGGTGTCACTTCTCCCTGGGAACTGCTGTGTTTTGGTGGAGAAAGAAAGAAAAGAGGAGGTGAAGGAACAATTCATGGTTCTCAATTCTGGAGTGATTCATTTCTAACAGGCTGGGAGGCTCCAGGCTTTGTTTCCCAACAAAACCAGCATTGTGGAGAGCCTTGAATGTGCAACCAGGAGTTTATACAGAGGCAGGGATGTGAGAAAACACACACGTATACACATGGTTAATAACTGCCATTCCAGGTTGACATGTACTGTAAGCTCATTAGGTAAATCCAAACATAGGAAGTACTGACCTCTTGGAGAATTTCACTGTTTTCTTTCAACATGTGCCATTTGATTGCTGTGTTGTTTCTGGAAATACAAGATGCCTCATTGTTGAAAAACATAAATGATTGAACATATCACCCACTGAGTCATGTTGTCATGGATTATAATCTTTGAAAGACATGGGTTTATCTCATGACTGTCAAGTTCATCTTATCTCGCTGAATAATACAAGCAGCAAACTTGATACCAAACCTGGTTCTAAACTCATCCTTAGCTTTCAGATACTGACCTATTGTGGGCTGACCAGTAAAAGGTCAGGCACTGAACATCTCCTGTATATACTCTGTTGTCAGCCTCCAACTAATCAGACTTGGGACAATTGTTGTCTTTGACAGCTCCATGAGGAGGGGTCGAGATGAGCTGACCACACAGATCTTTGCAGCCGTTGATGACGTGATCTGCAATCTGTCCTCTGTATTTATGTGTAAATATAACAACAAATTTATTGCAACTGCAGACCTAAAATTAGCATCGACATGATGGCAAAAACATTCAGTGTCAGAAAAAGCTGAAGGATTTCTTTAAACACTGGGTGGAAAAGTTCATAAACTCTGTTCAATAGAGGGAGTGTGAGCAACTTTGGTTTGGAACCACAACGTAAGTGTAGTTTATTTGGAACCGAGTTAAACTCTTCCAGTTAGACGTGTGTCTATCTGATCCAATAATTACGATCTCCACCAATCCTGTCATTTTTTTAAAGAATTGGTATCTGCAAAAATCATGATCTTTCCCAAACCTTAGTGCTTAACCCCCACCGTACCTTAATCATTCTGTAGTTGCCCTGCACACACGGAAAAATGCAAGAACTGAAAACATAGTCAAAACTAAAAAAACATATTTTTGTAATCAGGAGTCTTTGCAGAGTCTTTGCACTATTTTGTAAGACAAGTTGCAATTTGTCATTCAGGCTCACACTAATGTTACAAACAGTATTTTTATTTGTGATTGACAGGTCTGGGTGTAAACATGTCATTTTTAGCCACTATCGACGCTGCACTTACTCGTTAAAATTAAACGTCTTTAGCAGTAGTCCTATCACTAATGAACAGCAAACCTGTGAGTAACTCACTGTTCAAACTTCTCTGTTATCCGTAACAAGCGGCTGTTGTACATAACTGTACAACAGCAAGAGATGTGAGTGTTTCTTTAACCGAAAATCCAGTGGAACATACATTTTAACTCTAGAGCCGTGGTTCTCAACCTTAAAAGTTCCTTGTCCTGGTTGTTTCCAAACTATCTCCTCTTCTTCCACTGCTAATCACCTCACTCAGGTGTGTCCAGTCAATTACTGGAAGGTGGAAGATACCAAATAACTTTGTTTCCACATTCTACTAATCTGTGGTATCTTCCAGCTTCTGACTGCCTGAACACAACTTCCATCTAATCACCCAATCAGCAGTGGGTATTTGGAAAACAAGCAGGACAGGGCTACTCGAGGACTGAGGACTCGAAGTTTGAGAGGATCCTGTTACAGTATGTACAGTATTCTCCTGTACTTCGTTCATCATAATTAATTTAACCAGATAAATCTAATACTTTTGAACCAGGATCTCCAGCATTTGGATGAAGTGGCTCCTAAAAATGTTTTTTTACACTATACAGCTGTTATTTCAGTGTCAGACACATTTTGATTAACGTTTACTGTAGAACATCTAAATACATGCTAAGTATCAAAACCGAGCATCGCTCCAATATCTAACATTTAGGGAATAAGATCATAAAGGGGCCAAAACACTTTGGGACATCATTGATTCATCATTGATTTTATAGGCATGTCTTAAATTTTCCCTGACTTTTCTCAGGGAGTCTTGTTCACATGAGGGTTCCATATTCAACTAAAGTAAGTTGCTCCTTTCAGATTGATAAGTGATTGATAAGTGATGTGCGTTCACAAGGACCCGCACCTTAAAATTTCCATATGAGGCTGCCTGTTCTGCTTTCTTTGTATTAAAGTATCATTCACAAGAATTAAAAGAAGAGTTCCAAACAGTAGAACTTCAAGTCTGCTGCTTGCACCAAATTTAAATCAACGAATAGCAGCAAAAGACCCAAAACTATTAGAAAATGTTAATGGTGCACCTGTCATGATCAAAGCAGCACTGTACTATGACAGACATAAAGTGAGACATGAAAAAACATCTAGCATATTCCAGGTGATATTACAATGTCAGGTGTTAGAACAGAAGATGATACTGGACAGCGACCTGCATTAAAACCCAGAGACAGACACAGTGACATTTAGTCAAATGACAGATGCTTTTTCCAAAGCAACAAGTGGAGGAAGCGATTTCTAAATACAGAAACACAGAAGCTGATGTGATTCTTTTCTGCATATCATTATCATGACTGAGAATTTACTGAGAGGCAGTTAGGTTCATGATTTAGCATTCGGCTTGTTCTACAGTATATAGCCAACACTGTATGTTTAATCAAATCACTTTTTCACAGAAAGCTCCAAATTCGGTCAAATGAAGCCATTAAGAGTCTTCTAAACATGTATGTTTTCCTTCATGGAAACACAAAAAGTTTGTCAGTTTTTGAGGCAACAAAGTAACAAAGTAACCTCTGTACATCTAAGAAAAAAGATGAAACTGCTTTTATTTTAGATTAAAAACAGGAAAAAGAAGCAATGGAACAAGAATGTCTGTCTATTCTATTTCCATGGATCTAAATGTGAAATGGTGAAGGCCTTCTGCAAAGGAAATCAGTGAAATCAATGAAGCTACACATAAAACATCACTGATTTCTTTCCTGCTGAGCCTACTGGACTGTACAAATACCGTTTGTCTAGTCCAGTTTGTGCTGACAGTAACACAGACTGATGCTCCGGTAACAGAATGAAGATTGGGGTTGGTGTGGATTGGATGGAATGACTTTACTATAACAGCTCACATCTGACTTTCAGTGTGAATTTCCAGGGAGACTGTTGCTCCAAAGCTCAATAATAAAAAGGAGCATCACACTGAGTTACAAGAAATCATTTACAAAGGACAGAATGTTTCTGCTGGCCTTCAGCCATGTCTTGTGCAAATTACATGTTTTCTTATCAGTGAATGTGATGATTGGTCAGTACATGCAGACACACACAGCCCTCCACTGCCTGTTTCTTTAAGGCTCACACATGTTTGACCATTAGACACACTAATCACACACTCTGCACATTACTCAGAGCTGCACTCATTCTATTATCGTAATTAGTGAATTAATGACTGCATTTATCATAATTGCAGGCTAAGAAGGAGCACGGGTGTCTTGTTGAGTGCTTTGCTGTTTTGAGGTGTCACTGGAGTCTGTGTGTGTGTGTGTGTGTGTGTGTGTGTGTGTGTGTGTGTGTGTGTGTGTGGCAAATAGCAGCTGGGAATGATCACGAATTAGTGAAGTTTGGATACTTATTATTGCCTCAACCCAAACTGGGCTTTTACCTGATTTTTACCATTTGATTCTCATTTTCCTTCAGTTTAAGTGTGGCTCCTTTCAACTACTAAAAAAACGATGCAGTTATAAAATAAAAATAAATACAATTAAAAGAAAATAGACCACTGAAAAACACAGTCAAAAACACGGATCCCCACTAACAACTGTCTTTTTTGAATGAAGTTTAATAGAGATTAATCTTCATCTCTATAAAAGATCTTTAGTAGAGATGTCTCTACTAACTAACTCCATTCAAAAAAGACAATAACGTCCGTTGATCACTAGTGCTGCTGCAACCTAAAACACTTCCGTCTAAGCTTTTAAGCTGCTTGACAAAAATACAGCATTAAGGGCTTGACACAATATAGGTACAGTACCAGACCAAAAACTGATAAATGTGTCTACTTTCATCAATTTCATTACCCGACCGGCTTGTCAGGCACCGCAGATTGTGAATTTGTTGTCATTGGTGAACCATGGCTGCTCTACGAACGGAGTAAAACAAGCTGGTGTCAAAATGTGATAAAGACAACACATACATACATACGCAGTTGTAGAAAGCTTTGCAGAAAGGAAATGTGACCAGAAAGTCTGCAGCTCCAGAAAAAGTTAATACATGTTCTAATCTTTTTAGGAATTTCATTGCAATAAAATCCTATGAGCAAGTAAAAAAAAGCATTTAAATGTGTTTTATTTGTACTGTGACATGTGAAAGAACCACTAAGGAGGAGGCTGGAGGCACGGATGCGTCGGAAAAGCTTCTGATTTTATTGTGGGCAACTTCCAGTTTACAAAAAGTCCTTACTGGTCTTTTTAACTAAACTTAACAAAGTAGTTTTAATTTTCACCATGGCAACAAATGGACCTTAATAATATCTCTGAAAGAGTTTTTTGTTTTTTTTTTAAACCCAATTCTGTATTTTTCCAGACAACCTAAATCACCTTAGTGTTGTATATCAGTGTTTGTAATGCAGAGGAAATGTATTTCAAGGCAAAGAGTGAAATCTAGTTTGAAGCATTAGCTAGACTATCAAACCTACTTCCTTAAAGTAAATAGATGGGAGGATACAAGGTTCACTGCTCTTGATTAGTAACAATATGAAATATGAAAATGCAAACGTGGGTGTCCTGCATGAAATTCACATGTGCTGCATCGCCAAAAGCCCAAAGTCCACGGGGAAAAATCCAAGTTGTTGGCTTCAGGTTTAACTTGAGCTTTAATGACATGTTTAATTGAACTATGAGACATAACCAATTACATGTATTTAACCAGGAAGTGGCTTCATATCTTCTACCAGAGCTTTGCTGCATGTTGTGTCTAATTTGGGCTGAAGTTGCCTTTTCCCTGCAGGGAACAGGGCCTGGCCTCTGGCTGTACTCAAACACATGCGCACACACACACGCACACATGCACACACACGCACTCAAACAGAAAGTGCAGAATGTAGGCTAGATTTCCTGCACGGAGCAAAAAAAACATTGGTAATGATAGCCTGCGGTTGCCCTCACTCAGCCAACACACACACAGTGGTAGTGTATAATTTCAGTGACGGAGCAGTGTGGCATGGAAAGCAATTAGGATTAAAACCTGTGTGAATAGCCTGCACACCTCATCACAAAACACACACACACACACACACCGTCAGAATGTTGTAAGGCAGGAGTGTCCATGCTGCAGTGTGTCCTCACTTCACCTGCAACACAAATAATCCTGTTCAGTTGAAGAAGTGTACATCTCACTGACTGCTCTGTCTTTCTCTTACACACAAACACACACATTGTACAATTGTGTTGCTGCCTTCATGAACAAGCCTTCAGCTATGGTGTTGGGAATCAATGAACTTGAGACCCTGTTTTTGTCCAAATCAACAGATCTCAAGCAAAAATAGGGGAGATTTTGTTAAAAATCTGCCCAGTTCTTACTTTCTATATGTTGTAACTTGATGGACGTCCTGCAACAAATGGCAACTTGCCACCGGTTGAACATGCATGTTTCTAAGTAGCTATTTTTCTATAGAAGTCAATTTGCCTTAATATTAATTACAGGTTTTCTCACAAACCTTATGTTTTCTTTACATTGAATGTGCAGTAGAATTAAATGTGGTGAACTCTGGTAAAAACAGACACTCTGCCTTTTTTTATTACAGTTCACCAGCAGCACCTTGCTCACCTTGGCAACCAAATAAGATGGTCAACAACTCATTAACTCAGAGAAGTGTCCCAAAGTGGTTTGACTTCATGGTTTCAAACTGCTCATTTCAGCACCAAATAGATGATTTTTGTAAATGTTTTGAACAAATGAATCCACAGATTGCAAAATTGCATTTTTGCTGGTGATTATGTGGAGAAACAGAACATAAATAAAGGTTCTGGGAAAAAAAGAATTCTGGGGTTATCTACTTTACTGCTACGAAAGCAAAGAACTTTTGGATCTCACATCATGTTGGCTGATTCTGCAGCACATGGTTAAAGCCAATGCCAACAACCCTTAATGCAGGCAGAAGGTAACAGTGTGGGGGTGGAAAGGTGGATCTGTGCAGCACATCCAGTTTTTATGCTGATGCACACCAGTAATGTTTGCTTTCTTAATCACCATCTTTTATTCTTAAGAGTGATTGTGGAAATGAATAATTACATTTTTAAAAGGTGATTGAACCCAAACCACACAAACCCAAGAGAGATAATTAAACATGATCCAGGAAGTTATAGTTTGAGTAATGGGCTTATCGCTGCAAAAATGTGTATGCTAATTTTATGTTCAGCAGCACGATGGTGGAATGGTTAGCACTGCTGCCTCACAGCTGGAGGCCTTCACATGAGTAGTTTAGAAATAAAACTAAAAAAAAAAGCATTGGATCATATAGTTAATCAGTTTCAACCCATCATATATGTCTTTTAATTAGGTAATAATTATAATTATAATAATAATTATGTCCTCCCAAACATGAAGCAGCACTAGTTCATAGAAAAGGAGCGAGAAAAAATAGTCAGGTTCTTTTACTTTTAATACTTTAAGTAAAACTTAAATCATGTACTTCAGAGGGTACTTATACTATTACTAGAGTACATTATTGTTTGTTTATTTGTACTTTTACTTAGTACTAAGTACAGTTTTTAGTACATTATCCAACGCTGGATCTGAAGGTGAAAATCGAAATCTCCTTCTTCTTATATTGTTTGGTCTTTTTATTTTAAAGGGCACTTCTACATCGTCTTCCCCTGTTTTGACTGTTGGGATATAAACAGCAGAAATAGAACCAAAGCTGGCATGTGTGATGCTGCTGTATGACTGCTCACACACACACACGCTTTAAAAACTACTTCCATCTTTACTGTTAATGTTGTTGCAGATCACAGGGTTGGCTCTGTGATGGATTCTGGGATATGCTGCAGTAACCAGTTCCTCTCCAGCACCACACAGATGGATGGATGTACTTTAACATCCTCATTTAGAGCATCAAAAATAAAATAAAGTCTGTCAGCCTGAATGAAAGGATTTGAGGATGGTGCAATGGACAGACGCCAGGTTTCAGCTCACTGTGAAAACAGTTTGTGCAGGAGAAAATGAAATCTAAACTAGTCTTCACACAGTATCACCAGTGGAAATTCTGAAATGCTTATATGTTCTGCACTCTACATAGTCAATGACTCCCTTTCTTCTGTTTGCGTGTTCTACTGCAGAGGGATCAAATAAAGGACAAATGCTCATTTCCTCACATCCCTCTCAAGTGCTCTCTCTCTCCATCTCTGTCACTGCAGCCAGATTCCACTTTCATCGCATCCGTTCTGGTTACTTGTTTTGTTTTAACGTCTTTTCTTCAAATGTGCGCATTTTGAATTTCTTCTAGATTTCTCAGCTGCCTGTGTTTGTATGTCTGGAGGTCCACAGGTTTATTCAGCGCCGTGATGAAACACCAGTTAGGAATCACAACCAGCCAACAGGGCACACACATTGCAAACAAGCCCCAGAGGAGAGCTGATTAGACAGAGGTGGTGGAGGGTGTCAGTGCTGCAGTGAGCTGGAGCTGAAAGTTGGAATCAGGTGCAGGGCAGAGGTGGGGTGTCCAGCAGTTGTTAGAAAAAAGGCATGTAGTGAATCAGAACATTTGCCTTCTATCTATGTTAAAAAAGTATATTATTACTTAATGCTGCTTGTAATCAGTTCATCCATACGTTTATCTTAAATTGTGCAACAACCTTGAAGAAATAAAAATGCTAACACTAGATTTTTACTTAATGTGTTATTCTCGCTTAATCTCGAAAAGCGTCTTTGAGGGTTAAAAATCGATTTTAGTGTTCAGGTTAGAATTTGGGAAGTACACTGAAAAAAATGATACTTTGGATCAACCTAAAAAAATTGCTGTAATTTGTTACAGCTAATTTTATTGCTTTTATTGAAACGATTAATTTGATTAAATGCTAATAATAATTTTACTTTTCCCAAACAAAACCTGCATCCACACAAGTCAAAAACCTATTTATTCACTTTGTAACAACCCAATATTTCACTTTAGAAATACCTCACATTCATAATTAAACACAAGTGTAACTTTTACATTGGAAGAACTCAATATATCTTCTTCTAATTTTGTCACGGCTAATTTTTCTACATTTTCTCAAGTTAAAAGTATGAGTCATAATAAATAAAAAATTATTATATTACCTAAATCAATATCTTGTCCGTACTCAAATCAAAAATATACTTCCACCTAAGCCATCAGATTAATTTGTGTAGATCAAAACCGTTAAATATTCTGCTTTGTGACAACTTACATTTTAACATTGGAACAGCCAAAGATTTTCTATTACAGTGAAGCTGTTTTTTTCTTGAGGTGAAACTATAAGATTTATTACAGATAAATGTATTTTACTGCAGAACAAAAATCACACTAAAAAGACTTTGTCCTCCAAAAGACTTGTACATTTATTAGCCTGTATGTATACACAACAGCTTTTCTGTGTTCAACAAAATTTCAGTAAGAAAAATAATATTTAAATATGGAAACAGAAACAAACAAAACTGTGCTGATGTGAAATGTATACCCAGAAACACAAGTGTATTATATAACATTAACACAAACATTTGTTCATTAAAAAAAAATAAGGAATTTACAAAAATTAAATAAAAATAAAAAGGTATAATGTAAATTATGGTCTTTGGAGTGAAATATACGTTTCTAGAACTGTTTTCATTACTTAAAACTTGAGAAGTAAAACAAGTTTGTGCATCTCACCATTGTTAAAAAACGTGAGATGTGTACTTCAATCTGCATAGAACTGTATAAACAATTGCTAAAACTGTTCAACTGTGGTAATTCTTTGTGAAATTATTAGGGACTATTAGTGATATTTAAAATATTGCAAAAGCAAAAAGTTAAGAGAAGTTTTTTTTGTTGCTGGTAAAACACTGTATGAACAAGCAATGTATTTTTTATCTTCTTTTTTTAGATAAAAATAAATAAAAGCCTGTCTATTTTGTTAATGAAATTAAGATCAGCAAGAATGCTACAAAATTTATCATCATTCAATTATACACTGTAGCTCTAATGTAAAATCTAAAATTTGCTAGCCCCTCCAACTATCTGAAAATGTTGATTTTGAATACAGCCATTACAACAGAACAGAACAAAAATGATGTATCCAAATGTCATGATTTATCTCATGCTTAGAGCTTGACACTCAAACTGCACACTCTGCGTGACATTTTCTTTGGCTCAACCTCCATGAAAACTTTCTGCAGTGATTCAAAGGTGTATTTAAGCTCAGTTGGATAACTCAAGTTTAGTGCATAGATGAGGCCAAATAATATAGCGCATGCATGTGACACTGACGGTAACTCATTAATGACTTCCACACCTTCAATCACAATCCCGATTTCGTGCGGTGGCTGGAGAAGATCATCTTTCTCCCTGAGAACAAACACTGCCATGGTGCACCTCTCAAGTTCTGATTCAGCTTCATTCTTTTGAACAACCTAATAAAATAGAAGACATTAGAAAATTATTCTATCTGATGAATTAGTGTGTGATGTAAAAATGTAAAAATCAACTACTTAATGTTCTCTTTGTAAGTGCAAAATGATGATCTTTTGTTGAAGTTGTGTTGTGTATGCACAGCATCACAGTGCAGAATACACTGGTTTGCATTCAACCACATCGATATACATTAATTTTTGTTTAAGTGATTGATTACAAAAAGCTTACCAGATATTCCTTAATGAGTTGATCCACATTTTCTCCCAAGTATACAATGAGGCACTTCAGTAGACACTCTCTTCTTAGATTCACATCCAGACACTAGGTACATGCATGCACAAACACAATGTGTAATAATTAGTTCAAATATGCAGCCTGAAAAATAACAATATTAGACATCAGAGTCCTGGGGGGTCCAGGACTCTGATGAGTCATCAGGGTCCAATTTTGCAAACCCATACTTGCACAGCTCGGTACTGGACCTGACCCATTAGCCGCATTTATCTCTAAATAACATCCTCACCCAACATACTACCCATAGCCTTATTAAAAACGCACACCAATCATCTACAGCATTAACATCACCTGGTGGTTTTATTGTTGTGGTGGATAGGGGTCAGAAGACATACTCTGAGCATTTTGTCAACTTTGACAAATGCACTTTTGAACCGTAGACATGTAATGCTCCATAAAATAAAGTCCTATATAGCGATTTAACCTGAAAATGCACAAGTGAGTGTAAGGACAGAGTTTTAGGTGGTTCCTCAAGCAACTCTTATAAATGTAGCCATATTATACAAGTGACAGGCACAGTACAGTCTGTGTGTGTGTGTGTGTGTGTGTAAGACAGACAGTGAGAGAAGATGGGTCAATTAACTGTCAATCAACTGCATTGACAATCGTAGAATGATAATTGTACCTGAAAAATTAAGCTTGTAAAAAAAGAAAAAAAAAGAAAAAGAAAACAAACTTTATTTTGTGCATTGCCTGTCAGGCAGTGGTACACGGTACCAGACTGTTACACATAGTGTTCATTTTGTCATATTGCCACTGAAGACATAGTACAGTGGCAATCACCAATGCTTTAAAAAAATTAGAAGTCTTGTAATAAGATAGATGCGTGAATAAAATAAACTGCACTGTAATCTGTACTGTGCTGGACATATGTAGACATTTTATGTCTCACTTCCAACATTCCCCATAGACCTTTTGTAAGGGTTATATGAGTATATAGATAATATGCTTGTGAAACAA
The DNA here is from genome assembly GCA_020496755.1 of Channa maculata. NCBI lineage: Eukaryota > Metazoa > Chordata > Actinopteri > Anabantiformes > Channidae > Channa > Channa maculata. Next base: position 693,536 of record CM035606.1, read on the forward strand.
ATTTTTCAATATACTGAGCAAGTACAAACCTGATCAAGAACTTTAAGGATGTCCCTGGTCTTCTCTCTGACAGTCCCTCCTCTCTTTCTGATTATCTCTATGAGCTTGCTGTGGTGCTTGTCCAGTGAAGCCAGGAATCTTGCTTGAAGTGGTACTGTTGTAATTCTCAAAAATTCAGCATTAATCTTAAAAAAAAAGGAAGAAAAAAAAAAAAGATGTTTGTCGACAATATCCTCTAGACATCCAAAGCAACATTCTTTGTACAGGTACCCACTAAACTGTTCTTATGATTAAGTTATTAGTTATATTAAAATGTTTACTTGGTAAAACTTCAGTAACCCTAAGTACACTCTGAAAGTCTTTTGCCAAATGACAATAGTTTTTTTGTCTTTGACCATTTCATCTTACCTCATCCACACCAAACAATGCTGGCCACCTCTCCTTTAACTCCTCTACTCCCATTTCCTTCTCGACAATTTCTTGCCTTCGAATTGAAAAGGTCTTGGCCATTTTCTCTTTTATCACCATGCGATTGTTTTGCTTCTTCACTTCATTCAAAAGTGCCAGTCTCTCATCCTCCAATTTTCCTAGGGTCTCTCCAACTGGAATATCAGGAATGTGGTTGGCCTCTCCTCGCCTTGGTCTCTTTACATTCTTTGCTGACAATGCATCATCCAGAGGTTTAGATTTTAGTGAATTTGCAAGCACCTCAGAACACCCAATGCCCTTAAGTTGGGTTCGGTAGTTGCCCATCTTGGTTTTCAGTCTCTGTTTCCACCCATAGCAGCCGTTGTATGAACCAGGTTCAGATAGGCATGGATGCTTCTTAATGAGTGCTTCTGAAACATCACTGAAGTCCGAATCTGTTGGATAAGCTTTGAACTTGTAAATCTCTTCAGCTACCTTTTCCAGAATATCTGATTTCATTTTTGAACTAAGTGCCAACCTTCTCATGTTTGATCTGTATGCTGCATTTCCCTTTTCTAACTGCAGTTCAGTGTCATAGGACAATGTTGGTATAGGAAAATCTCTTGGCCACATTTGTGTTCTGATAGAAATTGAGCTAGAAGGTGAGGAAAGAAGCTCTGTGTCATCTGTATTAACAGAAATTGACTCATCCTGGACAGAGTGATCAAATGTTTGCCTGGAGTCTTCTGTTACCAGAATAACCTTAACAGTGGCTAAATCCTCAAGTTCAGCAGTTGATGTCAGGTTTACTAGTGCATCTCCAAAGTCTTTGTCTTGGTACTGCAGCCTAAAAGTCCCACTTAAGCCACAAACTTTTCTGACTTCACTCATAAGCTCTTCCATTGTCTCTGGAATTCCTTGTGGGAGAATTAACTTCTGGGTATCATCAGGATTCAGAATAACACGCAACTTCGCTGGTCCTTTCTTTGCCATGTCAGCACATCCAAAGGATCTGAAAAATAAATAAATAAACAATAATTTTAATGCAAGTATTAATTGTATTGCAAATTTTTAACTATAACCCACATGTAATTTATATTTACAAATTCAGAGCTGATAAGTAATCAAATACATTTACTTGAGTATTGTATTTAAGTACCATTATGAGATACTTATAAGAATGAGATAATTGATAAGAATCAATTACTTTGATTCTTATACAAAATATTATTAATACTCACTAACACCACTACTAACATTTATGTAACTAACAGCATTAAACTATTGGTTAATTAAAGAAAATGAAGTGGTGCCTGTACTTGGAGTACTTTATTGCCATTTTTTTTTTTTAATAGAAATACTTTTACCCCCTTTGTAAAAATAATAAAAAAAAAAAAAAAAAAATGTTCATAGGAGGACCTAATGTACTAAATGTAAAATTAGTAAAAGAAATCAAATCAAACAACAGCGCATTTAATGTACTACTATTGTTTTAGAACTGCAGCTATTATACACCTAGTATTTATGCATCAGATTGTATATCATATATTGCACCTTATTAATATTAATAACATCTGCACTTCTATTAATTATTGTTTTTTAAATTGTATCAATTTTACCTGCCATCTTTCTTATCTGTGTAAACTTAGGATAGCTTGCATAATAAGTTCCTTCAGGATGAATAAAGTGTTATCTTAATACCAAATCTGACCACACAGACATAATGCAACCAAGCTCAAGGCTACAACTGTAATTAAAATATAAATCAGGCATTATGGATAATGTCATACATTTACATTTTCATTTAGACATTGGTACCTCCACAACCATACATATCTAACCTTATGTGTGTATGTATCTCTTCAGAGATACGAGGCACCATCCATCAACCCTGTAGTGAGCCAGAGGGTACTGATCTGTCAGTTCCTGTGCCTCAACAAGGCTTAGGTCTCTGGCAGGAGATGTGGTCACGTGATAAGCTCGATAATGTTCCATGTACCAAGCATCGAATTTCCTGACAATGAAAATGAGTGTTGTGTGTAGAATAATCATGTGAACAATTTCACAAAACTCTGGAAGTCCTGCCAGTGACCCATGTGCTACTACCATTCCAATCCTGTAGTTGAAACCATTGTAGTTTGCATTTTTTGCAAGGTTCACACTGTCTATATGTGGGTGCTTCTGTTTCACTGCCTGCGCAATATCCTGATTAATGACATCAATGGGAAGTTTGGAAACATCTGTAACTTCCAAAATGGATTGAGAAAATCTACACATGTGCAAAACATGTGCAGTGTAAAACTGATGCTTTTGAGCTAATGAATACAGTATGTTTTGTAACAGTTTGTGTGACGGACAACTCTTTTGAAGAAGCTATGTTTTGCTTGAATCTCATAGTCCAAAGTGCAACAAGAGGCCAAACTGACGGGTCAACTGTGGGTAATGCTCCAAATAGTGATGCTTGGGCAGAATTCTTTCACTGGGAAAAACTTCTTGAAATACTGTCCGGTGTTCAGATATCTTGAAATCAAGATAAGCAATAGACTCCTCGGTGTGATAAGGTGCAACAACAAGTTCAACAATGTCCTTTAATTCCATGAGGATCTGCCATGCTGGTTCGTTAGGAGGAACTCTGTATCCAATCAAAAGAGGAAGAAATCTCAATAAACTCCAGTTCTCATGTGCATTTCCTCCAATTGTTTTCTTGGTGGTGTAGGACAGTGGCACAGGATGAGGGCAGTTTGTCTTATCAGTCCACTTGAATGGAAATGTGGTTATTGAATCATTCAAATTGGCTAATGTAAGATATTTTTTGGAAATTAACACATTGAGACAAAGAGCGATTTCAACAGGGACAATTCCTTCAAAGAGATCATGAACTATATCAGGGGGGAAACTCTGTGTCACACAGAAATATGACAGATTTTCTGACAGCACACACTTTCTTTTCACACCAAAATGACTGGCCAAAGAATTTTCTTCAATAGCTTTGAGATGAGAAGCATGGGTATCCCTATTTCTTAGACAGAAAGCTCCCGATTTGACTTCTTTTTTTTGAATGTCTACATTTTCTGCTGTGCAAAATCTGCAAATATATTTTCCTGAGAAATTTTCCACAAAACCTGCGATACTATGGGCCCTGAGATTGTCTGCTATTACACAATGAACCAAGCCTTTCACTGTTTTTCCCAACTTGGCAATGAACACTCCATGCTGTTCTAATGTAATAAGATCATCTACCAAGGGCTTCAACACAATGTCAAAACCATTGGATTTAACATCATCAGTATGGATAAGTGCAGCCAAATATATTGATGACAGAGAGGAGTGACAACTGGCAGGCAAATTCCTAACGTCCAATACACCCCATAGACTTTATGTTTTTTCTGGAGGTGCCAAGGGGGTTACAAATTTCAAAATCATCTACATACAATATCAGTGAAATAGCACAGTCCTCTGACAGTGATGTATTTTCTTTGTAATTAATGCCATCATAGAAGGATCTACATTGAATTGTATCAGTTTGGATTGGATAGTGTGCTGTCAAATTAATTGCTTCATCCAACAAGGTTTGACAATTTAGTATCTGCTGTAAAGACTTCAGTATAGGTATGTACTGGAAGGATTTCTTATTCTGTGCGTCAAGCACATATTCTATAGGTTCTACAATATTGAAATGCTTTTTATAGTAGGTCTTTCGCTTCCATGCAGTAGAAAGTGGACCGTCACGAGCAAAAGAAACTGTAACTGGATGTGACTTACAAAGAGCAGTGGCTAGCTCTTGCAGAACAGTTTTATCTACTTGGCAGTCACTATACTGAAAATGCTGATATATAGTTTGGTAAATAAGAGGGACAGAAGCAGTACTTATTAAATAGTCAAATTCTTGTAAAAGCTCACTGACAGCTACACTAGGAACAAGAAAAATATGTTCTAGCTTCAATAACAGCGAGGCAACTTTGAGCTCAATACTGCATGGCAAGTCATTTGAATTCAAAACATCAAAGCTAGAATCTGCCACTTCATCTGTTCTTAAATCATCATCTAATGCCTCACACTCAATCTCAATAGTGTCAGAAGAATGACTGTCAGTGGAATGACCTATGCTTGAACACCGTCTCTCAAGTATTCCAGACTTTAAGTTATTTACTGAGAAGTCTTTATGTTTTCTACTTCTATGAGTCCGAAATGAACCATAAATATTTGTTTTGTATGAACACCCTTCAAACACACAATCAACAGTCTCGTTGTTTTTTAGATGCTGTGCTATGTGTTCAAAATATTTTTTTAAAGTTGAAAGTTGATTGTAACTGCACAATAGACATTGATATGTTGTCAGTTCATGTTTTGAGGATGTCTGGTTATGACATCTTGAAAGATGGGTCAAAAGTGCATTCCAAGTCTTACAAGTGCATGGACAGTTGAAATAGATGCATGGATAGGGATTGCGACGTCCATAGTGTCTGTGTTCAAGCTTGTAATGTTTAAGAAGCTCAGATCTTCTTGAAAGTGACGTACCACAGTCTTTGCACTTCCACATTCATCAGGAGACTAGGAAAGAACAAAGAATTTGATCTTTAAACTGAATCTGAACTGAATCAATTATAGTTTTTTGAAATAAACTGTTGGCAAAATTATTAAACATTCGAAATCCTGTGTCTGTCTCACTACAGCTGCAGGAAACAGTTGAGTAATTCATTAGTTGATCAAAAGATAATTCATCCAAACTATTTTAACTTGTGATTATTCCTATTATTTTAAACAAACATTTCCAACATTCTTGACTTTAGGATTGATTAAAACACAAGTCAAAGAACATTTTAAAAGATGTCACATTGGGCTATAGGACAATTGCATGGCTATCACAATTTTTACAGACATTTTACAGACTAAACCAAGGGCCATCTAGGCACACTGCACTGCTACAATATTCCTAATCTTGTTAAGTTCTCACTTTTAAATAAAACTGATGTGAACTTATATTACCTCCCAATTTCATACTCTTGTACCCCATCCAATCAAGTCAAATAAATAACATTATTCCATATTTAACCTTAATTAGTATCTGCTCATGATCAGGTTTAGTCCTATAACTTAATGTATTTTAATTTTGGTTATATAACTTCTTATTAAAATTTACATGTACATGTTCATGGTTGTGCATTTCTAGACTTACCAAATTGTGAAGTATGGCTTAAACAGTAGTCCCTGAGGGAAAAGCCTTCCAACTCGTAAATGAATTAAAAAAAACAAAACGTGAGGTGTCATGTTTAGTTTTTGCATTTCTTAGTTGAGAGTAAATTGTATACCTTTTTTAGCCTATCTTAATTCTATTTTCTTCCTGTGTGCCTGCTTTTGAGTATTGTATTGTAATTTGAGGAGTCAGTCATTATCGCTATCAGCCGAGTAAGAGCTGTGTTAAGTTACTGCTAATACAAACCAAGCCTTAAGTGCTGTAGCTGCTTCACAATAAAAGCTTTACCCTAGCGAAACAACGTGGTGCTTTTATTGTGAACACGTCATAGGACATGCAATGTGCTTATCACATCGAGAAGTCTTATGTCGGTGACGATTCTCAATCAGCCAGGTCTTATCGGGGTTACCTTGGACTATTAGCTGTTCAGGCGGACAGCTTTTCCGAACAGTGCATTTGCGCCAAGCCGGCTGCGTTCGACCGACAGCGGTTCACAGCCCTGCTCGGCGCAAACACAGGCAGGCTGCAACATACGTTTAACCTCTGCCATTTTACGACTGTAACGTCACCTCACCGATGGTAAAGAGGTGAAATGTAAGTTGTAATAAATTGATTCCTAGTCACCAGAGACAGAGCACTTGAAATAATATCGACATTTGTCTTCAGAAAAAGTATCCACATACATTGACTCTCTCCTCCACTCCTTCATGGCTCCACCTGAGTGTGTGTGCGCGCACCTGACGGAGGAGCCCCCGCCCTCTGGCAAACACAGGTTGAGACGGAGTAGTATAAGCACTGGCTTTAAACAGTACCACGGGTAACCCCCCCCCCGAAAAAAGTTACCATATGAAATACTAATATAATACAGGTAGCGCAAGTACATGGCCCGACAGTATAGTTCTTAAGGTTACACACCCACAAGCATGCTGCTAGCATGTCACAAGTATTTATATTGTATTTTCACCACATAACTATTCTTTTTGATATCTTTGGCCTGCATTACCTAAATGTAGCTAATATAAAGTTTAGTTTAGCAGTTTTGCCAACTTTTCTTATGGGTTTGGGAAAAGTTAAACGTGAGCTTAGCTAGTTAATACTGGCTAACAAGCACACCGTTTGGTACAGCATATGAAGTTGGTGTGTAGTCCATGACACTTATCATAAATTTGACAATGCAAAAGCTATTTACCTTAAAGTCTGAAAATAAGATTAACATCTTACCTTGTTGAACAGGAGTTTTCTTGTGCAGCACACTCTCTTTGCATGCGAGCGAAAAAATAATGGCGGTCAAAAGATTCTTTCGAAGCGAGCTGGCGCTACGTCATGAGGTCATGTGACTTGTAAATCCTTTGCTCTGAAGTAGAAATGTCCTTTGAGTAAACGGAATCACTGCAAGTTTTACCAGGCCTGGTGCTGGTTACTTTGAAGCGAATTAGAAAAACAGGTTCAAATGGAAAAATAAAAAATTTGGATCAATTCAGTGTAGAAACATACTTTAAATGAATGACAAAGCTGTTTCACTTTTTTCAGTGTAAGGTGGGGCAATTGGCTGGGGAAGTCTTGATGTATAGTGGTGCACGTTATACAGGCTCTTTAATTTTTTCTCCTTTTACTAAGGTTTTTTCTCCAATTCTCATTCCTTCTTGCCTGTGGCTTGGACTGAATTCACACTTTGCACAATACGCAAGAAAAACAAAATATGCAGGGTCCAACAGCTGAACTTGGTAGGCGGTTCAGGGGCATCTCAGTCCCTGGTTTCCTTGAGCTTCATTTGTTTTGTAACAGTTTGGATCATGTCCATGGCCAGCATAAACGATAATGCATAAGAATCAGGTTAAATGTTCACTGAAAAAATATCTAATCAACAGCTTTTGGCCTGTCCCTTCAGGGGTTGCCACAGCGGAACGTCTTCCGCGTGTTGATTTGGCCTGGGTCGTCAGGGTTTTGTATCGGACCCAAAAGCAACACTGCGAGAGGCATGTGAAATGAAAGTGAATTTATTATAATAAACAAAAACAGGGAGGAAACTAACGAATCAAACAAAGACTGGGCTGAATAGGCAGTGAATACACAACATAAACTAGGTACATTAATCAGGAGATTCAACAAGAAACTTATATACCAGATTATGAACACATATACAAAAACTAAGAGATGGTGTGGACAAGGCAGACACACCAAAGAAAAGGGGCAGTGAAATATAAACTAACTTACAGCAGACACGGAATATCAAAAATGGGGAAAATGAAAAATCACAATTAAGATCATGACATGGGTTTTTACGCCGGATGCCCTCCCTGCCACTGCCTTCCCATTGGTGCACGGGACCGGCACCGAGGTGGTCCTTGGTGGCTGGGTGGGGTCGGGTGGGATTCAATCCCGTGGGCCTCTTTATCCCAGCCCGATGTTCTACCCATTCAGCCCAGAGGCCCCTTGTTCACTGAAAAAATATATACTTTCTTGAAGTTGAAATAATTGAGCTAATGATTTACAAGAAATGTTGTAAAAATGAACTTTTTTTTTTTATCTAAATGAATTTGCACTTGTTAAGTTTATTGAAATCATTTTAAACGTGTAGGTATAACAAATGTTTCTACTATCATTCAATATATGCAAACGTCTGCATTGCAATAAAATGTGGTAACTACAACCACATTGCACGACTATTTAAATACCTACTAATCTAGTACAACAACTCATCACACAATCTTCTTAGCAGAGATCATCAAAAACCAACCATCAATCATCAGTTAAAACCATTTTGTCCATGATGCACTCTGTGGGGCTGAGTGTGGGTTTTTGACTTGCAGTAATTGAGCTTGTGTGAACAATGATCAGAATGATTTTCTTAGAACCTCAAAGTGAATGTGAATTCCTTGTGGTAGTGGAGGTTGAGCCCTAAGAACATGATGAAGGCTGTTGTAACTGAGGGCAATTGTGGGAGTTTCCATAATAACCCTCATGTCTCCCCGTGGATGGATCTTCCCTGAAGACCAAAGTGGCCTTGGTTGCCTGCTGAAGATGAGCAGTTGTCTCCATCTGTTGCCTAATCTGCCAGAGCAACAATTCACAAAATCTAATTCTGTTCTGAATCTTGTGAAATAACACTTCAAACTAAACATGTCGTATTACACCTCACTAAACACAATTTCTCCCATTGAGATAATGAGGGATTCGATAATACATATTATTTTGATATCTATGTCCACGCCCTTGTGTATGGACCCAAATGTTATGAAGGCCTCCAGAAAGTTCTGAAGCTATAATAACAGAAACTAAGATAGAACCCTGGGACTGGCTGTAGGCTTTCTCTCAGGGGATCCACCCTTACTTCCCATCAGTTTAGGAGTACAGAGGACAGGAGGACATATTAAAGTGAGATATGAATCTTAGTTACAAAGGAACTTTTGGAATCCAAATAAATGCTGAGTTGACCTCAAGAGACAGAGACAGGCACCTTCAGCATAAATCTAAGGATACAGTAAATACAATAATGGCCTGGTCCCCCACCAGAACTTTTAACTTTGCAGTTTTGTTGGCAGTTGGACACTGATAGTAATAAAACTGTGTTTGAACCAGTGGATAATTTCAGTGGAAACTGTAATGTTAGTTAACTTTTATAGTATATTATATTCAAACATTATTTTCTAGAGCAGGAACAACAAGGTCTGATGATATATTTTTAAATAATCAAATACACACTTGGCAGTTCTAGGTACACAATCCAATCCAGTCCACTTCATGAAGGTTACAGTAGTCAGTTCACCCTTATGATCATTTTAGAAAGTGTAGCTTTTGATACGGTTGAATTCATTCTATGATTTATTTCACCAAGTTTGTATCAGTGAAACCAGGCTGAGTAGAAAAACACCTCTGTGCATTAACACTGTAAAGTTTAACAGCTGAATCTTTCACTGAATTAACAATGTCGACACTGTCTCAAAGCGTCATACAAAGATGTGCATTGTCAACTTCATGAAGGTGGATTTACATTAGCAAAGGATTATAAGATCAACACTTTGCTTGTGACACAAATGCGTGAACAAAGTTTCATCTTAAACCTGACAAACATTAAATAATAGTGCTGGTATCACTCAGTGGGTGGAGATTGAAGAGTATAGAAATAGGTCACTATTACTCACTGATTATCCTCTGTCTCTGTTGCTGATGTGATTCACTGCAGGTACAGCTGTTGGAGGGAGGGGGGCTGAGAGTTCACTAGAGCCTGCTCAGTTTCAAGTTAAATCACAACTTGGTCTTAAAAGTGAATGTAAAAAGAGCATTTTCACTTCAGCCTCTTAGCAATAACAATAAGCCAAAAAGCTTAACACTGGGGCCAATATAATGATGTATATTGTGTGACAATAAAAAAAAAAAACACGTCATTACATTATCTATCTTTATTATTCATATTGATGCTTTGCAAATCACACTTTTTTGGGGGGGAGTACGAGGCAGCTTTGTTCCTCTGCAGCAGTGTAACACACACAGAGTAATTGAGAACAGGAGGAGCTTTACGCCACAGTGAGCTAAAGGAAAGATTTGTGTGGAGCAAATGAAGCAGCAGTAGAAACATCCATTCTGATGAAAACCTAAAGAGGTTATGCTCATCTATGAAAATGCATTAACATTAGCAACACAGCTACAGCTACTGAGAGGCCACAGGCAGCAACAGGGAACTTTTAAGGCGCAATGTTTCCATATGCTTTACTTAGTGCATTAGTTCTTTATTATCTAAAACCATTACACGTGTTTTTATTGCCTCTATTGCATGATATACACTTTACTATTACAACATTACAAGCAGATTATGGAAATATTTCTCATCACTTGAATAACAACTGTGTGGGTTTCCTCCTGGTCCTGTGGTTTCCTCCCACCTTCCAAAGACAAGCGTGTTAGGCTAATTGGTGACTCTAAATTGCTTGTAGGTGTGAATGTGAGTGTGAATGGTTGTGCTGGGCCTGGGAAACACTGGAGACTTGTCCAGGGTGGACCCCTCTAGAATAGACTCCAGCCAGCTGCGAACAGGATAAGCGGTTAAAGATATGTACTTTGCGTTTTATTAGTAGATCTCTTTTGTTCACAGAAAACCCACAACAACTGATGTGTTGTGATGTCAAGCGCAGGTATTCGCTCTGGTATTGTTTTGAGCAGCCTATCCAATGCCACAACATTTATTTCCATCCAGTTGCATTCATTGTCCCCCCTGATCCTTGCACTGATGGTGGGAGAGTTGGACCACTCCATAAAGTCTTCACCAGGACATCCAAACATTCTCATTGGGGTTAAGGTGGTGAATGCACGTGTGTAAACAATGTCTTTTGCTCCCTGAACTATTCTGTTACAATTTGAACCAAACACATCCCGACATTTTCGAACATGCCTGCGCCATCAGGGATGAAAACATCCATTGATGGAGAAATCTGATCTTTCAGTACATTCAGGCAGTCAGATACTCATTGCATCAGTTAGGGTTGAATAATTCTATCCAGCTGAGACATATTAATTAGTGCCGTAATTATCCAAAGAAAGTTCCAGGTGGTGACATTTATTGGCCAGGCAATGTTTAAAGATGAACCCTTCCCACTACCCAGCAATCCCCTTTTCTCTGCCTCTCAGTTCCTTTTTGAGTTGACTGGAGTTTTTTCATTGTTCATATTTCATCATTGCACTCATGCCGGCATATCAGTATGATGAGGAGGAGGTCTTCTCTTATTCATGTACTAACCTTTACCTTCACTGACCTGCCGAGTTCCTCTCCCCCATGCTGATAGAGACTGCTCCTCTCCCAACATCGTGGCCCAGCACTTTATCGCACTAATGCTAGCTGGCTAATGAGGGTTTTTACCTGTGGGGTCTCAGGTGCTAATCCCTGCTCATAGCTGAAGGACTGGCTGAGGACTCATTATAACCCCGAGAGAGGCCAGCTTAACAGCAGTCTGATAAAGGCTTCCCGCTGCTCTTTTCTCACTAATAGCTCCCTCACACAACATGACTGACCTTCTGACCCCCTCACACCTGCAGCCCCCCTTTTCCAGGGAGTCACTCCCAATCCCTCCATTACCCTGCCAAACTCCACAGAAGGATGTGGCTCTTTTACTGATGCAGGGCCTGCACTGTTTGTTTAAGTTTAATGCCTGATCAGCAGTTTTTACTTTTTTTTTTTTTTTGGTTGTTCTCTTTTCTATCTTTTTTTCTTTCTACTCAGCTTCCCACTGTCCTCTGGCCTTTCCTGAATGACAAATGAGGTAGCAGGTATAGAAAGCTGACTGTGGTGGAGAGAGAGAGACGGTGTTTCTGTGAAACTGAATGTTTCTTCTCAATGACTTTTCTCTACTTCTACTACTCATGCTCTGAGTGTCCGAGATACACAATAGCAAAGAAGTATGGCATTACACTTATTGAGTATTATGGTGACACTGCTGCAAGGCAATGCAATCCTGAGCTGGTTATATAATAGGCCGACTAATACACAAGATTCTGAAAGCGAGATACAATTACAGGTCAGACTGCAATGGAATCTGTTATGGATGTTCATGGCCTCCAGATGATGGGGTTTAGTTCTTTATTTTAGTGGAGTGCCTTTAGAATGACCTTCACGTGTTATTTTGAACAGTACATGATACTGTGAAAGGTTATTTGCTTTTAGATTGATTGAGAAGCTGAGAGAAAAAAACTTTTGTAAGACACTGAATTGACTGCACAGATTAAGATCAAAACCACAGTTTCCAAAATTTCCTGATCTTGCATCACAACCCACTTGACTTGTGTCTTCCTTTCAGTCATTAATAAATGAGATGGATATTGAGAGATGGCAAAACTGAGCTGACGTTTTTCTAACCTGGTATTTCCTTTTAGTATTTCCTTTGTCAACTTGTTCTTGATGTATTTAAGTCAAGTACAGCTGTGTTACTTTCCACATTCTTTTTATTTGTTCTGTAGCAGCAGTGCTGGTAATGGTGAGTGCTGTACTTGAGAATGTAGTGATCATTTTTTTACTGGACTATTGGCTGGGAGGTAGTAGTAGTAGTAATAGTAGTAGTAGTAGTAGTAGTAATCGTACTAAATCGTGGTAATTCCTGTAGGTGGTGTACCTGCATTCAGGTCCATTCTTAATTCCGAAGACTTCTCATTGTCTCTAAATAAAGAATAACTGCTTGAATTATATTGTAATAACTCTTGCTAATGACTGTAATGAAGTGGCTCCTAACTTGTTTTAGTTTGCTCTGTAATGCAACATTGAAGACACATGTATGTTCACATTTAGATATTAGCGTCTATTGATCAGTTGATAGTTCCACCATGTTGCTTCAGACCATGATATCTCAATAATTATTGGATTAGCTGTCATTGAATTGTGTTGGTTTCTAGAGGATGAACCATAATGTCACAAGCATCACCATTTTGATTAGGGTGAAACATGTTGGAAACACTTGAGTAGACTGTCATGAAATTCCTAAAAGGTTTGCAGTCACAAAGGTCATAATTTGTATTTGTCCAGTTTTGGTTTATTACCTGTAAACTCGACGTCCCCATCAACCTCATTTGTACTTTTTTGTTTAGTGCTTATTAGCAAAGGTTAACATGATGACATGCAGAGTTAAATATTATACACAGCTGCCAAACACAGCATGCCCACAGTATGATGTCAGTATAATGCCTAAATCCAGCAACATGGCTGTAGCTTAGTCGTGTTTTAGTCTTTGCAGTCACCTTTGGTCAGTCATGATTAGGTAGATGCACCCAGCTGAAAACAGCTCTGAGATTCTAATCCAGCCTATTTTTATCCCTTTGTGTTCAAAGATCTTTCAGTCAGTAGTTCTTACCATCATTTGTGGGTGTGTGCAAATGTAGCTGCCTTTGCAATTGGATGAGGCCCGTCTTCGACTTTGTGGTGTGTTTTTAAAATCAGCTTTTGTACCGAATGGCTCTCAGCCTCTCGTGCCTGTGAACTGTAGCAGTAATCTTCAGCCCAAGCTTGTATACTGTATATGACCTCTTCATTGCAACCAACTCTTCCATCTGCCACTTCCACACTTCCACTAACTGACACGCTCACATTTTATTTTGTGTCTCTGCTGCAGATTGCTTTTTTGCTGGCATGGAAATAGTGTGGTGAGGTTGAAATGTTCAAAAGAAAAGGTTTAGTTTGAACTGGTCAGCAGAATATGTGGAGGAAAGAAAAGTCCTGCTGAAGGGCAGTCATCTGACAGCTCAGCTGAATTTCTCAGGTTATTAAAAGGTGAAACTAAGGATGGATTGCATGCCGAACCAGTAGAAGGGCCCAGGGGCCACAGTGTTGGCGAGGGCTGAAGACTTGGGCATATTTGACTTGTGTATATCTCAGAAGTGAACATGTAGTTGAATAAATCAAATAAACGGTAGTGTGGTAGATGTTATCGGGATCTTTGGCCATTGGATGGCCTAAAGAAAAGATTCATATTTAGCCTTTGATCCCTGGCTGATTGAGTTCAGGCTATCACTAGAACTTCCTTCAGCCTTTGCTCAAGACTTTTTAAAAGTCTCTGCACTCTTGCTATGTATGTTTAGGAACTTACTCGAAGGAGTATTCAAGAGGGTTTTCATGCTTAGAAATCTGCAGGAATGCTTCATTTCTTTCCAATAGTATTGCATCAAAAGTGTCAAGAAATGCGCTAGAAGAAACCAATGACAGAATAACAAAACCTGATATGTCTGTTGTAGGTGGTGGGCTTGATGAAAAGTATCTAAGTGTGAAGGTTTGAATGTAGGTGGATATGTTTGTGACAGATGTCTCAAATTAATTGACCTTCTAAGACCCATTGAGTTTGACATTTATTACAGCTCTTTATTTCATCTGCCTGAGTACATGGCCTGTGTACTCAATATGTTCATATTAATTATGGAAAGATAATCTTGTCCTCCTGTAGACAACTCCATAGGTTGTTTGTACCTGACCAACCAGTCCCAGATCCACAGTGGTGCTAGTGTGGGTAATGCAGCCCCAACATTTTTTCGTGAAACTGCTATGTTTGTGCAGTTGTTACTGCCTAAAGGGACTTAATACAATACAACATTATCCAACTGTGTCGGTGAAAGAATAACACCTGATTGAACAGTCTTCTTCTTTTCCTTTGGGCTGTTCCCTTTCAGGAGTCGCCACAGCGAATCATTTGCCTCCATCTTACTCTGTCCTCTGCATCCTCTTCTCTCACACCAACTTCATGTCCTCTCTCACTACATCCATAAATCTCCTCTTTGGTCTTCCTCTAGACCTCCTGCCTGGCAGCTCCAACCTCAGCATCCTTCTACCAATATATTCACCTCTGAACATGTCCAAACCACCTCAATCTGCCCTCTCTGACTTTATCTCCAGGTCTGGATTGAACAGTAACATACAAAAATAAAATAAAAGTAAAATATTTTCCTAATTCACATGTGGTGATGTTTGTGAGCACACTGACTTCACTTCTTCATTGTAGTCATGCACCTAACAACATGTACAGTGAAGCAGAAGAGCAGATAAAACACTTGCAGTAGATGTGGTTGGCTGGAATGAACCGCACACTAAGTCATTTGGACTTCATTAAAAAAGCTGATTATTGAGACAGTTGTAATGGTGTATACATTCTTAGTTCCAGTACACAAACATGCACTTGCACACTAGTCAGTGTTTCCATAAAGCAATGTTGCAAATTCAGTGCATTTGCCTCAAGCTTTTGAGGACCTGCAGACTTTAGAGAAGGCAGCAATAAAAGAGAGTAAGTGCGTACGTAGTGAATTACACAGGGCCTCCACTCTGTTGGATTAGTGCAAAACCTCATCGTTGCCTTAATTAATCTTCTCCTAATTCCCAATTAAGCCTGAGACTCACTTTGTCAGGCTTCACTTCCCTAGATACCCAGCAGCTCTCACAGCCTAGTTGGGCTTGAGAACCTCACACCTGAATGCTTCCATGGTAGAGCCAGACCAGAAGAAGAAGGAGTCTGTACCTGAACCACGTTCAGTGATGCTTGACATATGACATATACTCAGTAACATACTATAACTGCCCAAACACATCGATTCTACGTTTACAGCATATACATGTTTGAGTGTCTTTAGCATCCTATTGCAAGATGATTGTTCAAGATACTGAGTCGCTTTGTGGAATGTTGTTGTGCTCTTTGTCAAAAGGGTTTCAGAGCAGTATGTATGGAAATTGCATACTAACATATAAACAAAAGCATCATGATTTGGGGATGATTTGCTGCCTCAGGGCCTAGACAGTTTGCCCGAGTTCATCACGCTATCCTGCAGGATAATGTCAGGGTGGCTGTGAGCCAGCTGGAGCTCAACAGAACTTGGCTGATGCAGTAGGACCATGACCCTATAATCAAAGTAAACATACTACAGAATGACTTCAAACAAACAGAACCCAATAAAGATGCTGTGGAACAATCTCAAAATAGTCATACACACCAGACATCCTGAGAATAATGTCTGAGCTGAAGCAGTACTGTTGGAATGGTCCAAAAGTCCTCCTGAATATTGTGCAGTTGTAATAGTTACACAGCAAGAGCTTGTTGTAGGTTATTGCTACCAAAGGAGACTTCAATCAGTTGTCAAAGCCAGTGGTTCACCTACTTTTTTCACCAGCATTGAATATGTATAGGGTGTGTTCAATAAAGACATCAAAGATTATAAATGTTTTTGTGTCATTAACTTGACCACATTGTGTTTGACTACACTTGTGACTTAGATGAACACATGATGAAAATCTAGTGTAAACCACTGGGCTTGTTGACTTGGAAACAGAATGCAAAATCTTACCAATGAAGCAGATCCCCCTTTGTCAAAGACAAAAGCCTGGTCATATTGTTCATGTGTTAACTTTGGATATGTATCCCAACACTTGTAGTTCACATACATGTATTTCCAGTATTTGTCATTTGGCTTTCGGTCATTTGCAGCAGGTCTGCTTTGTTGAGGACGCTTATTGGTCGAAGATGCCGGCTCGGTCGCTCCATGCTCTCCAGTGTGTTTTATGTCTAGCGCTCCTGTGACATTTGCAGTTAATTCCACACTCTTAATTGGAAAGCAGGCTTGTAAGCAGGAGCTCGGGCTATTAAAAGCAGGATTGTAGCACGGTGCATAGCTATTAATTGTAGTGCAGCCAAGGGGCCAGAAGGAGGCAGAGATGAATGAACAGTGAGGGAGAGAAAACACAGTGCAGGGCAACTTGGAATTAATTACAACTAACCTTGAATAGTCCCACAGGAAAAAAACAATGACGCACATTTTGCGTGTGTGTGTGTGTGTGTGTGTTTGGTATAGGGTGCAGGAGAATATGCAAAGACAGGTTGAACAGTTAGAGAAAGTGAGCTTCAGTTGATGATTTTATATACTTAGTTTTTTTCACCCTGCATCACATCACTCCAGGATATGTTAAATAGTTACACCAAAAAATGATGTGTGCAATTGTTACAAACTGATGCTCACTCATGACCAATACATCGCATCAGCAGCTTATCCATATAACCCCAAGGTTATAAAATAATACTGGATCCTGCTCAGCTTGTTATGGACAGCAGTGCTGTGGGAATGATTTGTAAATAGTTGAATAAAATAAAAATCTGAAAAGTCCATGTGGATGTACATTACAAAATCTTTAGTCCTTGGAATCAGAGTTTAAGTCAAAAGGTATTGGTCAAGTGTGTTATTATTACACGAGGAGTAGGCCCTGGATCAGTTCTGTGTAGGGTTCTATAGGCTGTAGCTCATGCTGAGATGGACCCACACTTTGTAGGTTCTGTGGTCAGACGAGTTCATGTTTCAGCTTGTTTTTTGGATAAATGGATCTTGGATTTCATGCCAGAGACGAAAAACACCATTCAGACCGCTATCGGTGAAATTTGATTGTATGGGAGAGCATCAGTGCCCACGGCATGGCTCATTTAAGGCACCATCCAAGTGGAGGAATGTATAACAATTTTAGAGAGACATATGCTGCCATCAAGGCGACATCTTTTGTGGGAAATCAGCGGTATTTCAGGAGGATAATGCCAGGCCTCATTCTGCACATGCTACAACAGCGTGAATACATAGACTCACCGAGTTTGTGTGCTTGACTGACCTGCCTGCAGTCCAGATTTCCTCCCATAAAAAATGTATGGAGCATTATGAAGAGAGCAATCAGACAGCAGAGACTGCAGCCTGTTAAAAAGCTGAAGCGTGTATTCACTGAGAATGAGCAAATATATGACAAAGCTGCAGCAATTAGTGTCCTCATGTTTCCAAAACCTGAAAAAAGTATTGGAAGAAAATGTGGCGTTACAGAGGGGTAAACTTTTCTGTTCCAGGCATCAAAATCTTTGTACTTTTGTTAGATTAAAAAGTCCCAACATTTCTACATCTCTACTAGTTATTATGTACATGGAGAAGATCTAAATTCCCAAAATCATAGATACTATTTGGATAATAATTGACTGGTTGGTTTTATTGAGTTTACTGCTTAGACATATGTATGAACAATAAAAGGAAATAAGGCTGTAAGTTTTTATATGCAAGAAGCTTTGGGATTTGCTGGGTAGGTGTTCTCTGAGTGTAGAATTCTTACCAGGGTCTATGTTTCCTGAGGTCATGACTGTATCTCCACACCGAATATGTGTTAATTACGTGTCATAACACTCCACTGTGGAGGTGACGTGACCCTCTTTTAACACAAGTCCAGTGCAGGGGATGTGTGTGAAAGTTTTTTCTTAAGTTTAGCTTCTAAGAACAAAAAGTCAGAGTCAAATTAAAACAAGTGTTCACCTCTCAAACACTGGCTTTAAGGAGAGATTCACGAATCTCATGTACAATATGTGATAACTGTAGTTGCTAGTTAGAATTGACATATGTGTATAGTGTACATGTCAGATGTATAAATATGATAATATGATGTATTTTATAGTCACCAGACGGTATCAGTGAATATCTATTTGAAGGTATTTGTACTTTACTTTTTTCTACTTTCTACTACTTCAAACCTAAATTCACTACATTTCAATGCAAATATTGTGCTAAGTTTACAAAATTCACAAAACCCAATTTCCAGAAAAGTTTGGACAGTGTAGATTCTAAATCTCCCAGTTAAAATTTTACTCCAATGATTCCATTAAAACAACCATTTCTGAACCAGGATGCAAGAAGGTGCTAAAAACAAATGTCAGTGATCAGCATTTGATATCTTCTACTTACAGTGTATTTATTTATTTAATTCAATCTGATCTTATTTTCAGATTGTAGCTGCAGGTTTTTAATATCATAAGGCTGCAAGTTTCAGATTATATATTTTCTTTACTTTCCTAATCATCCAGGGGTACTATGGTGTATAACATGTCTTCTACATCTTGTAGGTTTCGGATACTGTCATCTACCCAGTATTGGTAGATGGTACATTAATTAGTTCCATGTATAATGTAAGTGTGAATTTATTTACTTTAAATTTTCTTCTCTCCGAATACTAAAATATATTGTTGAGCCAATTTGAGTCTACCTCATTTTGGGCTATGGGTAAACACTGTTAAGTAAAGGATTTGAGTGCTTCCTCCACCACTGCAGTATATAAAGAATCGTTTTTCACTAATCGTTGATTTTGTTCAGAACAGAATTATTTTTATTCGACAGACCAGAGTTAGCAGAAAGTATGTGAGTGTACAGAGAATTAGCTAACATACGCACATACACACCCACACAAAAGCCTATGCACACACAGATTTTCAGCATACATACAGGGGGAGGTTATTCGGGACAAGAGACACTAAAGGTGTGTGTGTGTGTGTGTGTGTGTCATCCTTCTGTAGAGTCATCCTGGAAGCAGCAGCAGCGGCAACAACACTCAGTCTAAATATCTTATGAGCTTCTCCACTTAAGCATGGGAACAAATGGAGTGGCTAAAAGCTTTACACTAACATGTCAGAGATACCTAAACGTGTGTGTGCATGTGTGTGTGTGTGCGTGTTAGGATTAGGCAGCAGCACTCATGTGAAAGCCCAGGAGGATTCCACATGGATAGAAGTGCTTTTTGAAGAGTAATCAGCCACTTAGACAATACGCCAAGTAAATATTACTGTCTAAGTTGGCTAATAAAGAACACTCAAGACAGTTGCGCACACACACACACACACAAATATTTAACAAATGTAGACAAAGACACATGCTTCCTACCACACACAACCAACAGGAGAGCAGACAAACACCCACACACTGATGTTAAGGGTCATAGGAGTTTTGATTAGACTTTCCACTGCTGAGGCATCATGGGATTAAGTCATATGTTTAACAGATTGTCTTTGGCCTTCACTCCCCCATCCATCCCCCACCTTCACCCCAAATGAGTTTCACACAGGTTTACAGATCTGTCTGAAAGCCCGGTCAGGCCAGGTGTTTATGCATAAAGTCTGCATGTAGATTAAGGAAATATAGGGTTCACTTCCAACATGGGGTGAGCTGTTTGGAGCTGTGATGACCTGGCTCATGAAGATGTGAGTGCAGTGTTGAGTGACAGCAGACATACAGGGTTTGTGCATGTGTTATAGTCATTTTGTGTAACTTTGTGGAGCCTCCAAAGAGTTGAGACCCCTGCTGTTTAGAATAATTGTTGGCGTGTGACTTCAAAATATTTAAGGATGAAATCATCTGTCCTGCTGAGGCACTAACCAGCATCATGTTACTTCAGGATTCTTATGCGTTGAGCTAAACTAAAGGGAACACAAGGTTCAGTACTAGCTTTTTTCGGGAGCTACCAAATGCATCCCACAGCATACTTTGGCAACTCAATAATAACAAGCTAATTTCCATGTGTTAAAGAATATTACAAATAATTTGGAGTAAGAAGTAAAATCCAGTCAACAGCTACATCTGAATCTTTTTCCTTCAGTAGTAAGATGCATCATTATCATCCACTACAAAGATAGGGAAGGGTGCCAATGGATAAAACCAAGAGAAGCCTTAGTTAAATGATGTAGGCTCTGATTTGTTGTTCAGATGTTCTCCATCCATGTCACCACCACTGTAACTAACTAAGCGAGTGCCTGTGCACGAACATGAGTACATACAGTGTGTAGACGTAGGAAGGTGGTTTAGTTTTAAAAGAACGTGTGTTGCTTTAAAAGGATGGTTGTTGCTCAAAAGATGAACTTGTTTCAAGAGTATGAAAAGCTTCTGGACTCCACAATAGGCCTAAACCCATCAAGGTACAAGCACAAAAATATTTCCAGTCAAATTTAATGCAGGGGGCCTTGGGCCAGGTCTGAGTACCCCCTGCTTCAGTGAAATACTTTTGCTGAACAAATACCTTAAAACAAGACAATTAACAGAGCAACACATACTGAAGGAAATGGTAACAATCAAATTCAAACACTTGGACCCAAGATACAGACTACAGACAAATGGGTCCTAAAGACTGACATGCATTGGGTCAGAATTGAGTTTTGGCAATGCTCATGGCAAACACAAAAATATAGAAAGGCTCCTCTGGTTAATCTGAATAATCAGCATGCAGTACTCACTTAATCTGCTTCCTACCAAAGACACAGTCTCTATGGAACCTGTGGACATAGTAATGGGGAACTACCTTTTCAGCTCATAGCAGACAGATGTTGTTAATAGTGAAACACTGTGTTACTAGTGACAGCTGTGGATATACCGTGTCATATGATGTGTTGGTGCATTGTGGTGGCAGCATGTTTGAACCGCAACATCCTCAGGCAATTTCTCCCACTTCCCTCATGATTTCACTTCTTGCTGTGTTGATTACTTCTGACGTTAGATGGAAATAACAGAGCAAAATCTTTCTTCTGGCTGAAAATAGAAGTAATTGGCTGAGCTGCTGCTGTAAAAATGTGATGTGACTTTGTACTAGCTGTAAACTACAGTCATTTCTTTACTCCAGGTCACATTAGAATGAGTAGAAGTTCAGCTAAAATAAATTAATAATTGCCTTTATTGTCTATTTTCCCACCAGGGGTGATCTATACCACTGATATGTTGGACCGCGAGACCAAGGACTCATATTGGCTAACAGTGTATGCAAGCGACCATGGTGTGGTTCCCCAGTTTGCTACAATTGAGGTGTACGTCCAAGTGGAGGATGTTAACGACAATGCCCCGCTCACCTCTGAGCCGATGTACCGACCCTCAGTGCCCGAGAACTCACCTCGGGATGTTTCTGTGATCCAGATTCAAGCACAGGACCCTGACGCTACACTGCCAACTGCTGCTGACAGGCTCAACTACCGTATCATCAGTGGAAACCCGCAGAACTTCTTCACTATCAACAGCCGCACTGGTGAGTAATGAAGTGTGTGAGTGTGTGTGTGAGAGAGAGAGAGCGAGAGAGCTGGAATACAATGAGTTTTTATCTGTAGGTCTGTGTCAAATACATACAGATGATTGATATTTTGTAGGAAGCAAAGTAGCTAACAAGTCAGACAACGCTTCTGAAGGAGACAGACCTGCATGCATCTGTAGAACTGCACTTTGTCACTTGTGATTGGTCAAACTGTCATCTGAATGGATTAACCAGCAATTATGACTCTTATATCACTGAAGTGTTTTTGTAGACACTTGCTAAAAGAACATTACGAACAAGATAGCCACCCACCCATATAAGCAGAACACTTTAATAACACTGTAGTCACTAATCGCCTGTATCTTTCGGCAAGATCTCATATTTTGGTAGGAAACGTGTGTGTGTGTGTGTGTGTGTGTGCTCTTAATATTTGCAACTTGCCAAGTATGTAAATGAACAACTCATCACTATACACTATACAAACTCTACAGCGTTGGATAGGAGTTGAATTGAATTCTAAATTAACATCTAGTGTTTCATGTAGTGCACATTTTGCTGTTTGCTTGCTGTTAACATTGAGCTAATTTCTGATTATTATTCCTCCTATTTGTACATAATTTTGCTGACACCAATCTTAAATTTACATTAATTGCAATAGTGGTGCCCTGATGGCTGTGTGGTTAAGGTGCCAACTTAGCAACCTCAGCTTGCGTCTAGATCTTTGTTGCACATTTAGCCCCATTTCTCTTTCCCTTACTGACATTTAAGTTTTGTATCAAATAAGAGGAATAAATAAAAAAAAACAATGTCTAGATCAGGAGTCTGTGCTCAGTTAACTTAGTTAATCTCAAAAAAGACAGATTAACACTGGTGATTCTGAATAAATGGCATCTTATGAACCATGAATTAAGTATCTAAGTGGATATAGGATTAAACGTTAGGTTTTACGATTAAACACTGTTTCCGCTGCAAGAACTTTTCCAAGGATCAGGAACCTCTAGGGGCACTGGTTTCCTCTACCTTTGATTCAAGTAAAGAAACTAGGGTCTAAATTTAGTTCTGGGGCCTTAGGTGTGCACCCCTTAAAATCCCTGCTCAGGCAGTAGTGTATTCAGAAGGTTGTAGAACTATCAGGGTGTGGACTGCAGCACTGAACATCACTGATTACTCAAATACCGCACAGAATTTTAAACAAACTCTGCCTTGGGAGACCCTACCAGGCGCTACGCACGGAGGCATCACCCTGTGGGCCTACCACCTGCAGGGACAGGAGTCAAGGTGGTGTGCGATGCAAGCCGGACAGCAGGCAAGGTCGGGAGTTTGGGTGTGCTGGCCCAAGGCTTTGTAAGCTATTTCTGGAGCGATTATCTAACTCATTTGGCCTGGGAATGCTTCAGAATACGATCAGATATCAGGGTTAATTTACTGTTTTATCAGACCCAGACAAATGCAGGACAAGAGGAGGAGTGTGAAGGCAGTATATGTTTTATTGAATATAAATGTAGTGGAGAGACAGGGCAGTGCTGAAGAGGTGACCACAGGAACAGGTAATGGCGTTGGGATATATGGAAGAGAGACAGAAGGTAGGTAACAGGCCAAACTCAGAAAAAGTGTAGTGAGGGAATTCTTACAAGGGATAAATGGTGAGTAGCTCACTAGCAGTTGTCCACGGACCACAGGGTCAGTGGTTCGATCCCCGGCCCTGGCTATATGTCGAAGTGTCTCTGGGCAAGACACTGAACCCCTAACAGCCCATTCCCCTCCCCAGCTGTGTAGTGCCGGTCCAAGCCCAGTAGAAATTCGGGAGGGTTGCGTCAGGGCATCCGGTGTAAAAACTGTGCCAAATCCAAGCAGAAGGTGACAGTGTCAGAAGAGAAACATAAGATGAAACACAACATCAATTTTCCAATGTTTATAAAATCCATGAAAGAGTCACTTACTGCAAGAGGTAGTAAGTCACAGGTAGACAGAGCAGAAGTCCGCCGGGGAAAATCTGTGATCCAGTGGCCAGACAAAAAGCAAACAAACAACCATAGATAAAACAGGTAACTTGAAAAGAAACTCAGAACTCACAGAAGAAACAGGTAACCGGGGCTTATAAACGGGACGCACAAGGTTAGGCAGCTGATTAGAGCTGATTAGGCAGGACAGTGAGGATACGGACTCAGAGGGTGATCAGAGCGGAGAGGGAAGAAAGTAATGATCACCAGGGCAACACGGACCAGCATCACAGCTGTGACATCAGAGGAGCTGGATATCGTTGCTGGGGAGAAGGATGTCTGGAAAGCCTAACTAAACCAAACTCTGAATGAGTGGAAGATAATGGATGTGTGGATGCCACTTTTGATTTCTAGGACTTTTGACCTTCTCTGGAAGCACAAAAAGAAATTCCCTCAAGGACTTTTGACCCAGGGAAGTTTCCTGAACTTTTGTTTGTTGTAAAAAGAAGTAGACTGCCAGAAACATTCCAACAGAAGCAGATATATAGATACGGGTGGAAAAAATTCTGTTGTAGTGACATCAAAAAGTGATCAAAGTGAAATATATAGAAGTAGTCAGTACAAAACCAGAAAAAGGAGGCTATAGAAATAATACTAAGGCTTAAGAGCCTATAGAATGTTTGTTTTGTCTGATAATGAACAAGCTATTTTGAATGCAATTAAATCATTTTGAATGTAATGGAACGTACAGTTAAAAGTCATGTTAATTTAGTTTTCAAAGCAGCAGAGAGGTTAAAAAAAAAAGAGAGAGAAGAAAAGTAGTTAATGCCTGATGAGCTCTATCTGACACAAATGTTGCATTTCTAATCACTGGAGCTAATTACCATGTGTGGATTATTTTTCTAAAAAAGACAACAGCAGGATTCATTTTTATTTCCAATTATCACCGCAGACTTTTATGTTATTCTGAGCTGCAGTGATGGAAGATGAGTGGTAAATGAGATGAGTGCAAATTTAAAGTGCAGTGCCAATGAATTCTGAATGTTTCTGGTTGATTTATTTTGGTAAACCCTCTGTCCATTTGTCACAAGTTCAAGAAAGAGAGATGATCAATTTTCCAGGGATTCGGGCTGTTGACAGGTTTTAATTTGATCCTCTGAAGTTAACTTGCTTCAGAGCAGGCTTGCTGAACAGCTAGGTTACTATGGTGATCTATCCCGGTTACCATGGCAATCTACCCCAGTTTCCATGGTGATCTACCCCAGTTAAAAAGTGACCCAAGTTAATTGGTACCAAGAAATATGAGTTAAGTCCAAAGAGAAATATTTAACCCACCGATTTCACGCTGGAAATCCCACTTAGCTCGGCCTTGCTGATATAAATGAAGTGGACATAATAATAGAAACATTCATCAGGATAATGTAATACAGCTCAACTGCAAAACGACTACAGAATGAAATGAGAACCTTCATGCTGAACTGTTTTAGCTGGGTTAGTGCATACTGGGTTAGTATTGCTAGTGTACAGCACAAGTCTTGAGGGAATTCTTAGCATAGTAGTGTTTGTAGGGTGTGTATGTGTGTGCTTGGGGTGATGAGAAAGGATCGACAAGAAGGTGGATGCTGGGAGAACCAACAACAACAGCATCAGCTGCAGCAGCATCGTCTGGGAACACGTTCCCACTCTGCACGCTGCCTCACACACAGTTTGTTCTTCAGATAAGGCCCGTGGAAAATCTATAATTGGCTGCAGCTATATTTATCTTTACTTTAGTCAAGATGCCTTTGCTTCGAATTTGATAATATTCCACCAATTCATCTCAAGCAACTCCTCCTTTCACCCCGTCTGCCTTTATTAAAGACATTCTTCTACTTTGTTTTTCTAATGTCATCTTTTATCTCCTCATGTTCTCGCTTTCTGTTAGACACACAGTTTCGCTCCAACTTTCTCCTTTTTTCTCCTTTTTTTAATCCATGTGTCTGTCTCTCTCTTGGGGTATATGGCGCATGTTGAATATTTGATTTAGTGATTATGAAACATTGATGAGGGCTGCAGATCATCCACAAGCCAAGAGAACGCTTCTTTTCTGATTTACATGTTTCCTTAGGTTTATTTCCTGTCTGATTGTCCCTTTCACTCTGTGTTTATCACCTTTTCTCTAATTCTACTCATTTGTCTTTCTGTGTTCTCAGTGTCCCTCAGAGCAGGGACACTGTGCGGTTATGTGGTGTCGAGCTGTAACTGTGAAGCTGCCGACACACCTTGTTTTAAAGAGGCTTTTGTTCCTCTGGTTAAGAGACATTTTAGAAATACCTTCTTTATGTTATAGGGTTGGTGTTGCATATGATTGGCACATTTTCAGCAATGCTACATGAAAGCAGGAGAAGCAACTTTGCAAGGTTAGTTTAGTTTATGGGGAGGAAATTTATACTTTACAGTCATGATATTTTTAATGCTACAGATTGTTATTATGACCATCATGCTGTATGGATTTCACACAATATCAGATTTAATGATTTGTTATATTATAAAATAATAAAAATAAAGTCAATATTTTCTCAGAGATACTTAAAGTGAACTGATCATACAGAGATTTTACTGTTTTGTTGGGTTAAATTATAGAATAATGTTGACATAATTAAAATAATAATGTTGACATATTTACTCTTGGAAGAGGGCCAGCTGCAGCTCAGTTGGTAAGTCTACGTAACACAGGGTCCGTGGTTTGATCCCCACTCCCGGCTATATGTTGAAGTGAAGACACTGAACCCCTAATAAAAAAAAAAATGTAGATCACTCTTGGTCTGGGATTCACAAGTGAACACATTTTTACTTTAAGTCTCTTTAAAACGTGTTATGTGTCATGGCTGAAGAATTAATACTACATTTAAAAAAGTGTAGTAATAGAAAGGAATCGCAGTGATCTAATTTGTTAAAGCTTTCACTGAACCACACGCTGAAGTATTCAATGAATCTTCTACAACAGCGTCTAAGTTTGTTTTTTTCCGTAAACACTTCATATGCAAAGTAGATTTGCTCTTTTCTCCCCACTAGTAGCAAAAACATCTTATTCCACACTGTCTGGCAGTGTGATTACATATATCTATTGTGGATCAACTTATTCAGCTCTTTAACTGTGTTTAAAATAACTGGGTTACAGTGTCCTTTTCTGCAATAACCTGTTTTCTTGAACAAAAGTGACGCTGGTTTTCTATAATCAGTGGAGGAGAAGCCTGATTTCCTCAGCCATATTTCTCCCTGTAAAAAGGTTGTCATAAAAGGTTGAAGTAGGAATAAGTGAGAAATCCATATCTGACAGATGATGCCACAATGCAGTGTGTGAGCCAGCTCACAAGACACAGCATCTGTACCAACACAGTGATGTCATTGAAGAGAACGAGGCAGCTGCAGGTGATGTGGTGGTTGTGCTGCTTTCACTGCAATGGTGTTGTCAAAAACCAATCAGACTGAGCCCCGGTTTACCACGACAAAACCACCAGGTTTTATAAGAACTACATATTGTGCCTGAAGCCTTCGGATGGCTGTAAAGGGAGTTAATCAGCGGAAACTGAAGGCCTGTGTGGCTCTGATTACCCAACAGCTATATAATCTACTTCACTTTTCTTGATTTGTTCTGTGTTTATTGGTTGATGAATGTGAAATGAAGGTGAAATAAATGAGCCAGTGATGACATGTGGCTGACATAGTAAGCCTGGAGAACACACTATTTTGCTGTGACTGACTTAAAATCCTTTCAGACTAATTAAAATGCTTGGTTGCATGTATTTTCCACCCTTCTTCCCATGTCTTGTCCTCCATTTGTGGCCTATTTGCCAAATCTACCACCCCAAACTGCCGCTTTTCTTCCCAATCTTACAACAGCAATTAGGCTCTTGGCTGCCAGGGTTTTTGAGCTAATGTTGCATAATCCCATTGCTACTGGTCTCCTGCTTCGTTCATCAGGCTGCTGCACACAAGGAGGAAAGCACTGACAAGTACACAGGAAGAGTGTGTGTGGGAGTGTGTGAGTGGATTAAAGTGAGAAAGGCATGGCAGGCTCTGCTTGTGTTAAGCGGTGGGTTTATCCTGAAAAAGGACCACCATGAGGAGGTTTCCTTCATATAAAGGCAGGTGTTTTTCAGACACACTTTGCATAACAGCAGACAGTGACCAGCCAGAAGGGGCACAAAAAGAGCTTTTTAATGAATTAATAGCTTCTAATCTTTGGGTGATTTACAGTTAGAGTATGTCATCATTTTGAATGACCTATAGGTGTGAATGGTTGTGACTGGTCACCTGTCCAGGGTGTAACCTGCCATTTGCCAGTGTCAGCTGGGACTCTTAACAGGAATAGGGGTTTGGGATTTTAAACCTTTCGTTGTCAGCACTCATACACACAGTCAGATGGTGGGTTTGTATCTTGGTGATGCTCTGCCAGGACTTTTAAATGGTAAATAATAAACACACCCATTCGCAACACGCAGTGTCAAGATTTATTGTTGGGGTACTTGTGTAAAAGTGATGTTATTGTCTTTGTTAATTAGGTTTCTGCCAAGGAGGCATTACATAACAGATGCTCCTACCTTGCTTGGTGGGGGAGGTGGGCACAGGGTTATGTGTGTGTGTGTGTGTGTGTGTGTCAGTCATTGAGATACAATAATTCTTGAGAGGAAGGAACTTGTGTCTGAGCAAGTTCTGTGAGCTTTTCTTCTGCACCTAATTATAGAAGTACATGTATTTCTGTGTGTGTTGGTGCATGTCTGTGTTATGGGATTTGTGTAGGTTTGTTCAGTATTGTGATACTGTGCATTTGTGTTTCAAGATCTTGATGTGTGTATTAAAGCATGTATGTGTAATGTTTTTGTATGTGTGTGTTGCTTTCTGTCACTTTGTACACCTCCAGCTGTTATATCACATCATTAGAGACACAGTAGTTTAGTGTGTGTGTGTGTGTGTGTTTGTGTCCTAGTTGTTGAGAGCTGTCACATTCTCATCTTTGCGGAAGTTAATAATGTGGCTAACAGATGCAGGAAGTTGAGCTCCTGGCTTGTTAGCACGTCAGTCTGTGTAGCTAAACCCAGCAGTTGTGTCCTCATTAGTCATTAGCATTTTGATTGTTAAGCTTTTATTTTGGAGTACGAGAGTCCACAGCTAAGTGGTAAACACAGACCTCATCAGTATTGATCAGAACAATTTGCAGGTTGTACCCAGGCTCTGACCAGGCGCATTTATGCTTTTGTTGCTCCTATATGCACAATTACCAGTCTCCATAGTCCAAAATGATGAGGTCTAGAAAACCATGGTGAGCTCTCACTAAACACTGCCTGTCCTTTACTTTAATTGCGACTGCGTGGTGTTTCGGGAAATAACACATCTAAACTGCTAAAAGCCGCTTTTGGGAATCATCACTGAGTGAAAACTGGATTTTGTTGTAGTCTGCGCTGCAGATTTGTACACAGTCTAAAATTTTGGAAACTGGCGACGTGAGACATTAGTGGCTTCTTTAGGGCCCTTAGCATAATGAATTCAGGCTGGAGGCCAGGCCCCTAACCACTGCTTGTTTATATCAGTGTGCAGCAATTATTAGGCCTTCCTGTACTTATTGCTGCAAATGTTCAGATTTACCCAAGTGTTCCATTCAGAATAATCAACACACAGTCCCCAGAAGTACTATAATTAGGTGCACTTTTATAGGACTTGTACTTAACTTGAGTATTTTATTTTATGGTGATTATACTGTACTTTTGTACATTTCAAAGGAAAACACACTTTGCCTCAGCTTATCTACTTATTTATTTCACAACTTCACTTACTAGTTACAAAACATTTGCTTTGTTTGATTGCTGCTAAGAGTCTTCCTCTCCTTGAATCTGTACATGAATAAAAATGAAAAAGGCCTGAGCATGTTACATTTCTTCAGAAATCTTAACCAGGATCATTTGGAACAAATCTGGACTAGATTTTACTTTCATTATCAACAATATCACATTCATTGTTTTTTAAATACTTTTCTCATGCAGTACTTTTTGGGCAGGTAATTGCACTTTGATTTGTCTATTGAATTTCCGTACTTCTTCACATCTATGCCACATTTCTGCACGCATTCCTCCTGTAATCTCATGTTCTTTTTTTTTTTTTTATCTCTGTATCATCTCCGTTTCCTTCTGTCAAATTCCTCAAACTGAAAGCTTTTGTTGTTTTGAAGATATTCTGACAACTGAGAGGATAGAGAAATCCTTTGTTTTCCCAAGAGGAGAAAAGCTAAGAGACTGCAAAGATGAAGGGGATCTCATACTGTACCTTTTGAAATTCTTTCATCTGCAGTTTGACTGAGAACTTCACAAATAGTTTTGCATTGTTTAAATGCTGAGGCAGCTGCATTTTAAACAAAGTAAGTTACATAAGAAAAGTTGTCACATCCCAGATGCAGAGTTTACATACCAGAAGTAAACTCCGCAGACACAGAATCACAGCTTCCAGTGTCCGAACAACAGGAGGCAAGTCTGCATTTATCT
The DNA here is from genome assembly GCA_020496755.1 of Channa maculata. NCBI lineage: Eukaryota > Metazoa > Chordata > Actinopteri > Anabantiformes > Channidae > Channa > Channa maculata. The sequence goes on from CM035606.1 coordinate 723,890, forward strand.
AGAAGGATGTTGTTGTATGAATTTTTTTCTGTGCTTTTTAAAATATTAATTAGGAATTAAGACATTATCAAGTCTGTGTCATTAATTGAACAATGATTACTGTACAACGCTGAAATAAACTATGACATATATATATATACATATGTATGTATATATATATATATTTATATATACATACATATACATGATTTATACATGACTATATATATGTATAAGTCATGTAGAGGTTGTTCCTCGCTCCACTCCACTGACTGATTTGATTAATTCTTTAAATTCATGCTGGTTATCACTGGTTATGGTGGCAGTAGGATAAGCATTTGTAGTCCAGACACCCTTCCCTGCATAACCATAATCTCCACCCGTAGAATTTTTGGTTTTTCATAATGGGATTTAACTTTTTTACAAAATATCCATAAAAGACCTTCCACACTGTCTTAGGCTGGAATGTTTATTAAGCTTCTTTGGACTTATTCAATAATTAACTGATTAAGGGCAAACAGACCAAAATATTGTACATTAATAAATATTTCAGCATACGTTATTGTGCAGAATTATTTGATGACCGTGGTTGGATTAAGGTGCAGATATTTGATCTGATTTAGCCTGTTAACAAAAAAGGCTAAACAGCAGGTTTACTGTGGTTGTGTTGGGGATAAGGAAGCAATGTTTGAATGTCGTCAACACAAGTGGAAAAAGAATTCACCTTTTATGGTTGATAGATCCCAAAGCTCAGGAGTAGATTATGAGGAAACAAATTTTAATTGTCCTGTGGGTGTGTTTCCCCCCTACCTGAACCTATTTTGTTACTCCGCCCACTCCTGAGTTTTGGGATATAATATTTACTCTAACATTATTTATTTGACTTGGCTTGTCTGCTCCAAGGCATATTCTGCTGCTCTCACAAACTGATTGGACAAAAAAGCTATCAAAGAACAACCCTTCTCTGCTAATATGGCCTCATCAGGTCCAGATCTGGATTAGAGTCCACCATTTTGTCAACCCTTCAATACTTTGTTTATTGTGGTCCTTACTATGACACGGAAAAGCAGAGTGACCACTTTTCTCCATTTGAATAGGCTGAGTGACCGATTGAAAGATTGAAGAACTGATGACAATTAAAGGAAACATTTGAAATATCACTATTAAGACCACATTAGAACATCTGGGTGGAATAACCAACAATTATTCCACCCAGATGTTTTCACACTGTCTTTACAGTAACACATACCAAAGTTGTGCACACGGCTGCTTTTATTTCATCACATTTTAGGAGGAACCATGCAGGCATTCTTCCCATAGCTCTAAGGACACCAACATGTGTCCATTTCTGTGAGAGTTAGGGTTTAGAATGCCCTTCACAGTCTTGCACAAAGTGATCCTTACTGATCCAGAACTAACCCATTTTTTCCTCTTGCAGTCTGTCTTACCTTCATTTGCAAGTAATGCCTACGTGAATACCTTTAATCAGGGCAATGAGAGGAGATTACTCTGGACGTGATTGCACTCAGCCCCAGTTATGAGTGGGCATATCAGGATGAATTGGTCGATGAATTGTATAACATGTAAGCAGTCGATGTGGTTTAAATTAATTTTAAGGTAATATGTTCTTTATGGCAAAGATTGAGTTTGCATTATCCAACTCCAATTCAATTCAATACAATTCAATTTAATTCAACTTTATTTATATAGCACCAGTTTACAACAAAGTCATCTCGAGGCACTTTGGAGAATAAAGTCAAAACTATAAAGATGTATAGAGAGAACCCAACAATTCCCCCTTGAGCAAGTCCTAGGCAACAGTGGAGAGGAAAAACTCCCTTTAACGGAAGAAACCTCCATCAGAACCAGGCTCAGGGTGGGCAGCCATCTGCCTTGACCGGTTAAGGTGATTGGAAAGTGAAGAGAGAAAAGAAAAGAGCAACAAAAAGCAACAACAAAACATCGGGCAGGTTGGTAGGACCAGTAGCTGCACGCTGGAAGACACACAGCTTCAAAACCGGGGACACCTAAGCCTATAGCAGCATGACTATAACTAAGTATAAGCTTTATCAAAGAGGAGGGTTTTAAGCCTAGACTTAAAAGTAGAGAGGGTGTCTGCTTCCCGAATCTGAACTGGGAGCTGGTTCCACAAGAGAGGAGCTTGATAGCTAAAGGCTCTGCCTCCCATTCTACCTTTGGAAATTCTGGGAACCACAAGTAGGCCTGCATTCTGAGAGCGAAGTGGTCTACTGGGATGATATGGTGCTATGAGGTCTTCTATATATGATGGAGCCTGACCATTCAGAGCTTTATATGTAAGAAGCAGGGTTTTAAATTCTATTCTAAATTTAATGGGAAGCCAATGGAGAGAAGCTAGTGAAGGTGAAATATGATCTCTCTTGCTAGTTCCAGTCAGCACTCTTGCTGCAGCATTTTGGATTAATTGCAGGCTCTTTAGGGAGTTACTGGGACATCCTGAAAGTAGGGAATTACAGTAGTCCAACCTAGAAGTAACAAATGCATGGACCAGTTTTTCGGCATCACTTTGAGACAGGATGCTCCTAATTTTGGCAATGTTCCGTAGGTGGAAGAAGGCTGTTCTAGAGATTTGTTTTATATGTGAGGTAAAGGACAAATCCTGGTCAAAAATAACTCCAAGGTTCCTTGCAGTAGTACTGGAGGCCAGATTCTGGCATCTAGAGTAATGATATGGTTGGACATCATATCTCTGAGATTTTTGGGCCCAAATACTATGACTTCAGTTTTGTCTGAGTTTAGAAGTAAAAAAATTGTGGGACATTCAGGCCTTTATGTCTTGTAGGCTTGAAGCTTGATTAAGTGATTTTTTTTATCTGGTTCCATAGATAGACATAGCTGTGTGTCATAAGCATAGCAATGGGGATTTATGGAGTTTTTTCTAATAATGTTGCCTAAAGGAGACACACTATATATGTATATACATATATGTGTGTGTGTGTGTGTGTGTATCCACAAGTATGAAAAGTCGTACTCCAGCTGAATACCGTGGCCTTCCAGCTACGACTTCTATTTAAAACTGAGATGACCAGGCTACATAATACATGCACCAATGCTGTCCTGATCTGAGTCATTTTTCTGAGTGCTATAAATATATTTCCCATTTTAGTTCGACACTTAAGTTTTACCGGAGTCCTAATTACGTTTTGTTCTCTTTATGATTAACTTAAAAGTTGGAAATGTGTAAAACAAACAAATCATCAGAAATTATATTACCTATGCCAGATACCAAATGCATATTATGTATGTCTAAGATTTCACTTAAAGACTGTGATAAATTCTCAAATAGAAAACCTTCAATTTTTATTATTGCAGTTTTTTTTTCTGCAGAGTGACAATACTAATTCAATATTTCAAAGTGATGGGGACACATCCATGTACCGGATTATTACTTGACACATAATCAGATGAATATAAGACACTTTTTATCATTAGGCTTATTGATGATGCTCTACTATTGTAGAAAGTATCTATTCTATAAAATAAGACTAAGAATTGCTTTGTTTATTGCTTTTGTCTCTCCTCCCCTTCATTCATTCCATGTAGAGTAATTAGAACAATTCAGCCATCGTGTCTGACACACACAACTAATTACCATGTCACTTTCTTCATTTGGCTTACAGACATCGCCGTATGGTTTTGTGTGTGTGTGTTTGTGTGCACCTGCGTGCATTCATGCATATTTTTCTATTGTTGGGTGAGGGTTTGTGTCATTGTGAGGACATTTCTACATTGTGAGGAGATTTTGAACAGTCCTAACTACCTCTGTTTGTGAGTTAAAAGCTAGTTTGACGGCTCTGATTAGGTGAAGGTTTAAATTGGATTTAATCTTTTACTTGTAATGTTATTTGTAGTGTGAAGGGCTGAGGAATGTCACTGAATTTTCTTACAGCTGCAGTCGGACTAACGTGTGTGTGTGTGTGTGTGTGTGTGTGTTTAAACTCTGTTCTAATTATTTCCTCTGGTGTTTTCTGTCTCAGGTCTGATTACAACAACCACCAGAAAACTGGACCGTGAACAGCAAACAGAACACGTGTTAGAGGTGAGGACACACACACACTCCAATGATATCAGCTGCTACGCAAGGTGCTCACATGACCAACCCACAACCTGGGATTCAGTATATTTCCTGACAACACAGATTTTATAGGACTAGTCCGATGTCCTCACTCTCTTCATCTAAAACTGAACCCACTATGGCTCTACCTAAAAGGTGGAGCAGTTGTCCACAAACCACAGGGTCTGTGGATTGACTCCTACTCCCTCCTGGCTACACATCAACATGTCTTTAATGGGTTAAGCATTGATTGTGGGGTTCAGGTTAGAATAATGTTTAGATAAAGGTTAGAAGTTCCCATAGGAAAGAAAATTCTAAAGATCTGATCTTTGTCTATGTGGTTTCTCTTGGACATAGTTAAGCTTGATTTAACATCACTTTGAGATAATCAATTTCTGAAACTTAGTATGGAGCTTCTAATTTGTGCCTTCTAAAATCTAAGCATGTTCTAAATTTTGGCTCTTGAACTGTCACTAAGAGTCATATTCAAACACTTTTGACTTATATTTGGTTGTGTTTTCTTCATTGTGAGATTCTTATTTGGTTTCTCCATAAAGTTTGTTTTATATACATTTAAAACATTTTCACAGATTGAAGAGTCATGTTTTTTTGTTTTAAAAAGTGTTTAACAAGTGTTATCTTTGTCATCTCACACTATATTCTGCGGAATATCTTTGTTTATTCCTCTTAAGTTAGATTAAGATGGTTCCATCAGAAATGATGAATGTAAAACCTAAAGAGGGGCAAAAGTTTCAACTTACCCTCCTCACATGGCACACCAGGCAGCTGAGCAGAACAAAGTGGAACAGGCCACAGTATGAAGACCTCTCAGGTGGTTATGAACTGCTTAGTTGAAAGGTTCTCAGACTGGACCATTCAGAGGACAGCTAGTTAAAAGGATCAAACGAGGAAAACTGGGACAGAGAATGTATAAATGGAAAGAGAAACAAAAGAAAAAGTTGCATTCAAAATATCAAAAAATATTTTACAAATATGAAATATGACCACACTGATACATCAAAACTTTGGACAGATAGACAGTTTTACAATATGGGGAAAATCATATTTTAACATTTACTGCTAACAAATGTTAATATTGGGACTAAAACATAAGCAGCTGTGGCTTAGATGGTAGAGCAGGTTGTCCTTTAATTAAATGGTTGGTGCCTTAATTCCAAGCTCCCCTGTCTTCAAGTGACCTCCAATCATTTGCAGTGGACAAGTCAGCTGTTAGAAAGCAGTATTTATTCAAAGTATATCTTAATTTAGCTTTCTTATCTCTGTATTTTTAAAAACCATGACTAAGAAAAGGTCTTCTTTGTTCTCCTTTTCCACCTTCATTTTCCCTAAGCTGATCTTAGCTGCACCACATTTCTCCTTAGTCTGGTAGGAATCTAACATCATCTGTCTTCATCAGACATTTCCAACTCTCCAATACAAAAATGTTCAGATTCGGGTGCTCTCAATATAAGAATGTGATTTAGTTCTAAGCAGACAAGGAAGAGTTGTGAGCAGTACTGATAGTGTAGTATGCATTATATCATTATATCCTGGATTGTCCTCAAAAAAATGGCTGAACACTTGGGTTTGACACATAATAGGTAAAAGAGGACAAACACTGAAAGCCTCAGTGTGCAGCAGACGGTCGAACACAGACACTTTTAGATGCTGATGCTCTCGTTGATTTGCTGGTGATAAGATAACTGCATTTGAGAATCTCTTAATGCAGGTTCATATGACCTGAAAGAGTAGTTGACCAAACTGATGTTGATAGAAGTAGAACAAACCACTGGCATTCAGTTCTCTGCATTGTGACCTGAAATAGGACAGTTGGCGTTGAATGATGATGACATTGGTACCAGTGGGTAAATATTACACACCTGAAAGCAACAACAAAGGACAAGAAGTGTTGCGTGGATACCTTAAGAAACTCGACTTCCAGTTTGAACGACCATACTGTACCTATGAACATGTTGTTTGGTCCTGTTTCCTCATTAGTGTACTGGACTGCAGACCATCCCACTTTTAATTGTTCAGATGTGAAGTCAGACAACATGTCATGGGGCTGTGGTCGAAATGCAATGGGTGATTCCAGGGTGTAGGCAGTTTTGGGGCCTCAAGCTAGCTGTAGCATGAGACTCGAAATCAGTCCACCCAGGGCATCAGATACTGATGCTGAGTCATAGCAGTAGTGCATTTCAATCATAATCAAGGAACAATGAAGAAAGGAAATAGAAAACATGTTTCATAGTAAGGTATAAAAAGTTTACAACATTTTATTTTAGTTTTTGAAAACATTTCAGAATTTTTTTATTATTATTTGACACCTTTTCTAGCAATACACAGCACTTGTTGCTGAATTGGCAGCTAGCCAGGTAGTGCACTGACACTCTTCAAACTGGTAATGATTGGAACACGGTTGATAGTGACCAGTGTCTGTTAAGTCCATGAACTTGCTCCTTTCCAGAGGCTGCCAGGATTTAGATGAGAATAAATCACCTCTCCCGTCCTCTCTACTTTTCGACACACACACACATGCAGCACTGCCCCCTCTGCTCTTTGTTTTCCCTCTGTGAGGTTTGCATTAGCTTGGTAATAGAGCAGTCTGAAGACGGTGGGTGTGCATTGGTTTCCATTAGACAATAATGGGAAGCGGTCTCTACTCTGCTTCACCAAGATTAGAGATAAATTGTGCCACTGGCTTTCTCATGACTCATAGAGCTTCAAGTGTGAAGTGTGTGTGTGTGTGTGTGTGTGTGTGTCTACAGGATTTTAGAAGGTCAGTCAAATGCCTTCAAGTCTCAGTATTGAAGATTAAACTTTGTCAGATGATGCCCATAAGCCCACACTCAATAAGAGGCACCTGGCCACCGACAAAGATCACAGAGTTCCAACAACTTTTTCAGAAAGTTTGTGTTTTGAACATGTTTCCAGGAGGCAGATAGCTCTTCCTAACCTCAGCCATCTTTGTACAAAGGTGCATCTTCTGCCTAAATGAAAACTTCCTGCAATTATCTGATGCTTCCTGTTGTGTGAAAACATGTTTTTAAAAATCTTTATTATAAAGCTATCATTTCTTTTAACTCAAACCATGTCAATTATGAATCAGTTAAGGTTCTTTGTTGTACAGTAGCTCTAAAAGTCAGGTGCATCCTATTTGCATTTATTTTACTTGAGAGAACTTGACTGAATGGACAGGACATACTACAAAAAATCACCTATTTATCCAAGGTCCCACAATTTACACTGCAAATTAAGGTCAACAGAACTCTCTGTAGCCCTCAGTTACAAAATAGGATGAGGTACAGATCAGAAATGGGTAAAGCAAAGTTAAACAGAATTTAAACTGATGAACCTGGGTCTCCCCCTTACATCTGCCAGTTTGCACAGATGAATTGCCAAAAAGTTCTCATCAGATCCCACTTTTAGTTAGTTTAGTAGCTAAGGCCCTGTTCACCAGACGAACATAGTGGAACTGACTAATAAATGTAGGCAAGTTCAAAGTGTTTGTTAATGTGACATTACATTAACATGATAAATGATTCACGCTGGGTTAACTTCTGTTTAGAATATGTAAACGGTTGTGACTTTGCATCCATTAGGCAACGTTTGATCCCTACCTTAAAGTCAAACACCTGGTAAAGACAACTTGGCTAATGTTGCTGCTTTTTTTAATGCTTTTTGAATGGGAAGGAACTTTAGTTTAGCTGATGATGAAATGAAGCAGAAAAGGCTGGTTTTCCTTTTTTCCTTTTATTTTTATGTTGGTAAAATTGATCAAATATGTATGAACAAATGTTGAGTAACCTAAAACTCGATAAATCATCATTGTATTAGCTTTAACAAACCGTATTGTCTCTAAGGACAAGAGGTTGAACAGCTGTGTAATGAAGCGTTGGTTTACATCTTAGAATGGATCTAATGGCTTTTTTTTTTTACTTCACTGACTGCAGTCAAGTGTGTCTGGATGTCGCATGTGTTGCCATCATTTATCTACATTTGTAAATGTAATTTGCTGCAATCTATCGTCAGCAGGCTAGCTGTCGGACTCTTTGTTCACAATAGCTCCAGCTCCTTACGTCAGGCATTTTTGAAAATGACAGATGGTATTCTTAAATGAAGCCAGCATGAGGGGAAATGGACTGCTGTTGCTGTTGTAAGTCTTTGACAAGCTGAGAAGTGAGAATAATTAATATCTATTTGAGACAATAGAGAAGACTAGTCTTTGTAGCTCTTCTTAGCTATAGCTCCACCTCTCAGTGGTCACCTCGTCTTGCACTGTTGCAGTAATAAATTAGCTGTCCAGGGAAGACCGAGGTGTTTTCATTTCATCGTATTAACCAATGACTGACACAGAGCAGAACTATCCCAGACAGATGTTGGTGTTTTAATCACATTTTAAAACCCATCTTCAAATTTTTTTTCCCCTTTTTTGTTCAATTAATGCTGTAAAACCTCAGAGTGATGCTGACTTGTACAACTGTAACGATGATTCCAGATGAGTTTTACTGAAGCAAAGTTACATCAATCAACCACGACACTGTCATACACAAACCACAGGGTCAGTGGTTTGACTCCAGGTTCCTCCTGGCCACATGTTGGGGACACAGAACCCTTAACTATTTTTTTCTTAATAGTAGCAACTAGGGATTAATAAAGTTTAAAACTCTCCATCCAAATAACAGTTGTAAGTGTTTCTACCTGCTCTGAATGTCACATTTGTATTGAATCGTTCACTCTGTTGTGACCCTGCAGGTGTTAGTGTCAGACGGTGGTCCTAATCCCAGGCAGAGTACAATATGGGTGATGGTCCAGGTCCTGGATGAAAATGACAACAAGCCCATATTTCCTGAGAAGGTTTACCAGGTCAAACTTCCAGAGAGAGAGCGGAGGAAGAAGAGTGAGCCCATATATCGGGTGTTTGCCTACGACCGCGATGACGGGCCCAATAGTGACCTCTCCTACAGCATTGTAGATGGCAACGAGGACGGGAAGTTCTTCATTGACCCTAAGACTGCAGTGGTATCATCGCGAAAGGCCTTCACTGCTGGGAGCTATGACATCCTGACTGTATGCAAACCTTCAATCAACTTTTTATATTTCAGTGTCTGGTTGGGTTTTCATTTGACCTGCTGCAGCCAAGGCTGGATTACCAACTGCACTGAAGCAACAACTATCCTAGGAGCAGTGAAAGCTTCAGGCTTGTTGTGTGTCAGCTGCTTTTTTACACTAGTGCACATCAGTGGTCATTTGTGGTCTTACAAATTGTGTTCATGCTAAATAATTTAGTACCTTGCAATGTACATCCAATTCCATTGTTTAAGTGTCAATGCAGGAAGTAGTGATGCACTGCACAAACAACAGGGACTTCCTTGTGTGCTTTGTCTATGTCTGGCAGAATTAAAAAAAAAAAAAAAAAGGCCAAAGGCCTACGTATTGAGTTTGAGAATTGCTTGTGGGGATTCAATGTAGTTCAATGTGGTTCAGACATTTTAAGAGTTATTACTGCACACAAGGTTTTACTTAATCTCCCACTACTGATGTGCCAATTTGAAGTTGGGCCTGCTAAATCTTTCAAAGACTTCTCTGGTTGTATGTAAACAGGAATTTCAGTAAATTTGCCTTCTATCTGCTTTACAAACAACACGCAACTTGTGTCTTCAGATCAAAGCGACAGATAACGGACGTCCTCAGAAGTCGTCCACGGCTCGCTTGCACATCGAGTGGATCCGTCGACCTGCTCCCTCGGCGCTGCCTCTGCTCTTCGATGAGCCGTTCTACAACTTCACCGTCATGGAAAATGACAAGGTGGCTGAGATCGTGGGTGTGGTGTCCCTGCAGCAGAGCTCCGCCCCCTTGTGGTTTGATATCACAGGTAAACGCTCCCTGTAGGTGAGCACCATCTGTGAGCCAGTGGAGGACTTGGTGTAGTGTGCACTGGGAGGGGGTACCCAGGCTCCGTGCATGGTGTGTGTTGGGCTGACAGCGTTGGTGTGTGTTGGTGTATATAAGGTGCAGCTCAGGTACTGTGTCCTCGCTGCATGATCTGTTATGCTCTGCCCATTCCAGTCACCATGGCAACAGCTCCTCTAGCTGCCAGGAGCTAAAGCAGTATAAACAGTTATCATGAAATAATATTGACTACATACCAGACCGAACAGTGAATATCTTTATTTTCCATACTGACAGCTTTTAAAGGGACTATCCCTTTAAGAGATTTAGTGTTATTTATAAGTAGCATTCATGACTTATTTAGCTTCTTTTTATAAAGTCTCTGCTTAGAGGAGGTGCTGGCTCTCTCTATAAAGAACATTCTGACAGATTTTAAAGCCAGTGTGACATTCCTCTAAGTGGGGACTGCCTAGCATAGCACACTTAAATCCCTTTGATCCGTCAAAGTTCACTTTCACCCACTTGAAAGGCTTAACCAGATTATGTCATGCCCAGCGCACTAAGCTCAATTTTTTACACATTATGTGTATTGTGACAATTCTGGTGTGGTAGAACTGATTAAATTATTTTAATAATCAGTACTTTTGATTCTAATTCTATTCATTTATAACACCATTCAGTGCTACGTGTTCACTGACAGTTCCCCAGTTGTGATGCATGTACTGTGGGCCCAAGTCAGCCCAAACTAGATGGACAAGAAGGACCAGGAAGGACTGCGGTTCCCACAATGCACCATCCATCTTTCCTTTTGTTGTCACTGAGCAGTGACAGTCAGTGTGTATCCAGCTGGAGATACCTTCTGGCTCATGCTTCTAGCTCTCGTAGCACACTCCATGTCCTTCTCTCCATGTCTGTGTCCACCTCTCTTTCTCTTTATATCTGCATCTACATCTCTCTGTCTCTCGATTTAGACATTTTTTCTAATGCGTAGAAAACAGTTTATCTTGTCATTGTTTTTGTGGGAAAATATAAATGGACTACTTCTTATTTTATATATGTACATCTTGCACACATACCATATTAATAACAAGACTAAATACAACAGAGAATGTGACATGTTGACATCATGCCATGTTCAATTCTGCACCTTACCAAAGCAACACAGTACATATTGTATAATACTTTTAATAGTGACACTGTAATTAGTAACATTTTGCTATTTACTTTATGCATTATCCCGCTACCATATTCAGAAACCAAACATGTAAACTGAAAAGGTGCAAAACAGTAAAAGTTTGGATTTTTGTCGTGGCTTCTCCATCAACAACTTTTTTGTGAAGCCAAAAAAAAAGGTGTGCAGGCACCAATGGTAATTATATTCTCTCTACTCTACTAGTAGTCGTATTGAAGTTGTATATCATATATGTATAAAATGACTAATTGAAGTGATTAATTAGGACATGTTTAAATAATGTTGAGTGAAGTGTCCATAAGGTGTTGTAGCACCTGTAATTGACTCAGTAGATTGGTCCTAAACTAAACTGGCTCAAATTTTCTTTTGACTGAATGGAACAGAAAATGTCCTAGTTCAAACTACTAGTTTTCTTTTAATTGACCTCACAAATATTTTGATGCACGTTCAGTTCACCAGAAGCAGCTGCTCTATCTGTCCTGTCGCAACGGTCTGTCTCCTGTCCTGACCACCTTTTGCTCATCACCTCCTCCTCCTGTCCTCCTCCTTAGAGCCTGTCTTTCCCTTTTGTCTCACCTTTTCTCTCCTCTCTCTCCTAATGCTTCATGCCTGGAAGGTCCCAGGTCTTTCCGTGAGATGTTCTATATTCTGCAGAGCGCTTGTGGCAGGAACTGTTCCTCAGAAGGTATCTCACTTCCAACTTCCAATACCGTTCTTTGCTGTCTTCTTTTCCTTTCTTTTCCTTTTTGTTTCCTTTTTTTTTCTGGTCGATCATCATCCAACCCTGTGCTTCCCATTGACGCTGCTGACTTGTTTCTGTGATTAGTTGCTTGGACGAGTGGAATAAACCACACAGTGCTTTGTGTTCATGAATGTGTTCGTGTTTATGCTGTGTTTGTGTGACTGTGTGTGTCTGTGTGTGTGTTTCACATTAATGGTCTACATTGCAGCCAAGGTTAATTGAAGGGAGGAGGGTTTGGTAAAGAGGTAGCACAGCCGTTTTATCTGCTCCCATGGCAACGACCCCGGGTTACCTCAGTGACAGCTCTGTCTAATGACCCGCTGTTAGCAGCACCTGTACACACATTCCTCATGGAATTAATGCAGGCCACAGTGTAGAACTTTTCTAAGGCATGTTCACACGTGCAAACAAACCTCCCACTGTCTGCTGATACATTAAACAGAAGTAATAGCCCCACTCAACTTTTAGAGAGCAGGGTGGGGGTTAAAGAAGCACAACCTCCTCCAGCACCCTCACATCCATCCACAAAGCACTGCTACAAACCCAGCACATAGCATTTAGTACCTAGCTGCCTGCAGGCAACATCTCACAACCAGCACAGTGCAGGGGGAATATTTGAACTGCATAAAAAAAAGGAAGTGTTACTTCTACGGCCGATAGGGAAGAGGCAGAGACACATAATGAGGAGTTAATAGAGTGGACTGGAAAATGGCTAGAGCAACAGAAGAAAAGGACAGAGGTGTTGTAGCTGGAATCAAAGACAGGGTTGACTGCTCCAACCCCAAATTCACACAACATATGAGACGTCAGCGGTGCGTGATGCTGAAGTATCCATCAGATACTGTATGTGTGAAGATTGCACTTTGTGGACTAACAAGAAAAAAACAAGATACTTTGACTCACTGAGTAGTGCCGTAAAAACGTAATTGTGATGCAGAGAAAAACCGAAGAAAAGAGGGTTCACACTAACAACACGGCAAAAAAGGCAAGAAAAACTAAATAGACATTTGAAATTATCATTGTATTTACTTAAAAATACTTTATGCAATACTTGAATCACCACTGTGAAGAAGTAATCACTGAGTGAACCCAGTAGACCAGTTCGGGTCTGGACTTTGACTCAGCCTCCCTAAAACTTCAGGATTATCTGGTAGAAAGCAGAATTCATGTTTTATAACAAATTTCCCTGACCCTGAGACAGCAAAGCATCCCCACAACATCACACTCACCGAACACAGGGTATGTATATCCATTCATTCAACCATTCGGACAACCTCTGTCCTTCAACTGATCTTTATTTAGTTGAGACAGGCCTGCAGTTCCTTGGATATTTTCCGTGGACTTCCTGGAGAAGTTGTGAGTGATATCTTGGAATACCTTTGAAAAAGTTGGGACCTTTAGAAAGGTTTACTATTGTTCCAGATCTTCTCTATTTGTAGACTGTGTCTCTCACTGTGGATTCCCAGAACCTCAAAACAGCCTTTTAACCTTTCCCAGACTAATGGATTTCATTTTTTAATTTTATATATGGAGCATCTAAGGGGTGAACACTTTTTTCCCTGTTGACCTAATTTGTACAAAGTCAAACTACATGGCGAGGTGAGGCATTTTCATCTTTGGTGGGACAACTGTCCACCTGAGCCAATGTGTATAAAGTCAGCTAAAGACAGGCACTGCAAAACAGTTTTAGAACAGAGGCCTTGGTCATTGGCTATTGATCACTGTATGATTTAACAACACGTCTGTCTTTGTTTTCATCAGGGTTTGAAACAGCTGAGAAAACGATCGTCCTGCAAACTCAGCCCAGTTGATTAGGTTAGATTAGGTTTAAACATGTAGGCATCCATGAGATGGGCCACGGTTTCTAGGATTACGTTGAGGTTTTTAGACTAAATACATCAAACCGTTTTTTAGGTTGAATAAATATATGTGAGATGGAGATTAGTTCCAATGAAAATTAAAAGGTCAGTTGAACATTCCTAACTTACTGGCATTAATGTATCAATGGCTTTCAGCTTGTCCTTTCAGGGGTTCCCACAGTAGAACATGTTCCACATGTCGATTTGGCATGAGCTTTTATGCCGGATGTCCCTCCTGCCACAAGCCTCCCATTTTTTTGCAGGCTCGGGACTGGCACCTAAAGGTGGCCCCTGGTGGGGTGGAATTTGATCCCACCGCCTTCTGCATCCCAACTGGATGCTCTACCCATTGAGCCACAAAGCCCCCAATGTGCTTTAATGACGTCAAAATAAGTTGGTTCCTGTTCTTGAACCTTAAGAATTTAGTTCATCTGCCTGGCCTCTTTTAATATGAACGAATAATGAACTTTTACCTTACAGCAGCAAAAATATGATAAAACAAACAACAATAAAAGCTCGATTTGAAATGTAAAACTGTGTCTGTTGCTGTAGCTGTTAGATCCACATTACCCAAAGTAGCCATTTGGAGACCCCGTTATATTTATAGTGCTTTTCTACTATATGTTCCTTGCTCAACTGGATTTGACTCAAACATACATGTTTGCTTTAAGTGCAAACGTACTAGACTATTTTTGCTTTTGATTCCTCCACTGCAGTCTCTTCCAAAAGGATTGGGAAAGGCAAGGCTAATTCATTTGCTTATGTTGTACACTGAAGACAGTTTGGGCTTAAGTTCAAAAGATGAATATCAGATTAAAGTTTAGCACTTTAGCTTTTATTTGATGGTAAATACACTTTGATACGTTGAGCAACATTGAAGAGAGAACCTTGTACATCCTATCACTCACTCTTTGTCTGTTTGTATCTTTTACATCTGTACATGACTTCTCTTAACCCATAAATTTAATTTTTTATTTGTTGTAAAAAAAAATACTCCATATAGCGAAAGCAAGCCATTTTGAATTTGAGAAAAATAGGAAAAACCGTCACAGGCTGCACAAAATACAACAATTTACAATGTCCTGAAAAAGAAAGAAACACGCTGATGCAGAAAGAGCCTGTCAGCAAAGGAAACAACAACAGCTGATGAGAAAAGCATTGTGAGAGCCGGGAAGAAAAACCCCAAAACAACAGCAACATCAGCAGGTATCAGGTTGGAGCTTTTAAATAAGTACACGATGATTCACAAAAGGTTTACAAATGTGATGTAGTAAAAAATGATCTCCTCATGGTGCAAACCATACAAGCCCATCTTTAAAGTATAGTAGAGGTGGTGTCATTTTTGTGCTGCATGGAACAGACTCACTGATCTTTACTGATGATGATGATATGACCCTTGATGATAGCAGCCGGATGAGTTAAAGGTGAACAGAAACTTTTGTCTGCAAATGTGCGAAGAAATGCCCCAAAACGAATTGGCAAGAGCTTCATCATGCAGAAAGACAACGATCCACACTGTCAACTCTATGGACTTCATCAGAGACTTAAGACTCACCAAGTCAATCCACACACCTTAACCCAACTAAACATAGATTTGACCTGCTGAGTTTGTCACTGCAAACAAGGGTTTTATCGAGCAACTATTGATTTATTTTCTTTAAACTACATTAAAACTGTCTATACCAGTACTTTAGGAAGAGATACATTTGTGGGTGACCTTCGATGTGTTAGCAGCTGTGGAGTAAGATAGCAGTCGGGGAGTGTGTTTTCACAGTGATTTCAGCAGAGTGGCTCTGCTGCACAGATGAGCCCAAACATCACTGAAGTGGGAGGAAGCTGACTTGTCATCTTCTTCAAATAGGTTCAACAAATGGATAGTGTACACTGTAATGGAACATGTTGTTGGGTGGGTACGTGCACACATGCACACCAACCACACAGTAAGCCTTCACTGAGTTGTTGAGCAGGGTGTCTAAGCTGAGATCCTGGATTTATTAGACAGAGATGCCACAGAGGAATCCGCTCTCCTATTGCTGGAGAAGTTCAGTGAGCCACAAGGCCACAAAACACTTTGGACACTGGGAGAATCATCGGCCTTTAGGTTCCTGATGCTGTGATGAATGCAGAGTCAAACACACTCAAGTTCCAAATATTTATATTAAAAAGTCCGGACAGAAATAGGAACACACACAAAAACACACATGGGGGAGTGTTGTTGGTGTTGCTTGCACGGCCAGTGCTCCTGTACACCTGTGTTGTTGTGCTTTGACTGCTGCTGGAGTGTGTGAAGCCAGTGTGTGTGTGTTTGTGTGGCGGTGGAGGTGAGGGTTTAACCCTGTGCCCAGCCAGCCATCCCTCCCTCTTGTGCACCATCGCACACTTCAAGACACATGATGGAGGAGTGTGTGCAACAGTGGATTCCAGTCATGTGCTGTCCAGTCACTGTGATCACTGCAGCCAATGAACTACTGTCTTACTCAAATGAAGATCAGGACATTTCAGCACATGACTGAAAAACACTGCTTCAAAAATAAAAGTGTGTTGGACGTTGATGTGTTCTTCATGTAATAACTGATGTGTGTTCACAGTAAGTCTGATTAACTGTGTCTGCCCCTCCCTCTCTCCCTCCTCTGACCCTCCTCCTTTGGAGCAGGTGGGAACAATGACAGTGTGTTTGACGTTGAGAAGGCTGTGGGCACCATCATCATCGCCAAGCCTCTGGATGCCGAACAGCGCTCGTTCTACAACCTGACAGTGCAAGCCACAGATGGCACCAACACTGCCCAAACACAGGTACCACATCAACTTTATTTACCAGCATGTTCATCTATTGGCTGGATCTGATTATCTTCGAGAATGGTCCCGATGGGGCAAGAGGCAGAAAAATTGTTGCACAAGTTGCCACTCCATCACACAGAGTTTCTGTGCTCTTAAGTCAGTAGATTTTTGATATGCTTTGTTGATCCACATGGGGACATTTTTGTGGATCACCACAAACGTTTAAGACAGAATCGGATTTCCCCTCTATTTTGGACTTTTTTGGAAAAGAGTATCACTCCAAGTTGCAGCTTACTGACTTCATTTTTCTGCCACACATGGCACCGAGATGTGTGTTCTTCAGGAGAAGTCTACCTGGTGAAATCGGGTTCTCCACCCCGATCAAGTTTCCTGTTTACATGGTAGTTAGGAAATCATCTTATTCAGGAAAGCTGACTCTAACCAGGTTACTTAAAGGTAAACTATACAACGAAAGCTCACCGCCTGCATGAGACTCAAACTGAATCCACTCTGCTTTGCCCATCCCTCCATCTCCCTGCTTCACTGTGCTCCTCTACCATCTGTTGTAGGAACAGAAATGCTACAAAACTTTACTAAATGGTTAGAAGGGCAACCGTCTGGGGTGAAACATGTTGCGTATTAGTTTTGTCACAATCAGCTCAAATGCCAATAAATAAATTAACAAATACATTATTTATTTTACAAAACACATCACAAAAGACTTAAGATGTGAATACTTGTGTAACACCCCCTGTGTAAGTGGGTGGATGGAAGTTTAATAAGTGATAATTGGAAAAGACGTACATAAAAGAACCAAATAGTACAAAGAGACAGTCCCAGAGTGGTAAACACTTTTATATTAGCTGGGCACATTGGGCCAACGTCCTCCCAGTCAACAGAAGTGAACAGCCCCACTTAACGTTTATTGAACCAGTGCCTGCAGAAGAGAATCAAGCAAAGCACAACCATTAGCTGTTTTCAGACATGCACTGCAACCCAATATGTCTCTTGCATTCTCACACACAGGCCCTCTGGGTAACATCTAATGTCCACCTCATGTAAGCCACACATTAAATGGACTTTATCCTATCAGCTCATTAGTACAAAGTGCAGGTCATGCTGGTGATGGTTTCTATTATCATGTAATCATGTTATTGGCTCTGCTTCTATGCTTCTGCATCATCTGAGAAGTATCTGAGCTGGGACAAGATGAATACAACAATAGTAAGATTTGGGTTTCACTCAAATGTACGAATGGAATCACTAATGGATAATTTCTGCATTTAGTGAAATATGGTAATTTTGTTTAAATTTCATTTTTTTATTTATACATTATTGGGGCGACATCTTCTGCACATTCCATAATTCAAACAAGGAGAATAATCCCCTCATGTTTCAAGAAAAAGCATATACAGCAGCCACGAGCTCTCACATTGTCTTGTTGCCATTCAACAAGACAGCAAAAATGCACCTTTACGCCTGAGAGGGGGTCCACACACTGTTAAACAAACAATGCCTAGATCTATTATTAGCCCAAAACCATGAGAGCCACACACCTGTAAGATGAGGGGAGAGTCTCCCAGATGGAGAGTCAGCATGGCGTCATGCTGCAAGGGAATGTCTCCACATTTGAGCAACAGAAGGCCAACTGCTTCAGCGGGGTTTAAATTTAGACTCGCCGGCTGGCAGCACTCAGCTCCTGTCTCCGTTTCCCTTCACAACTCTCTATATTTTCTCTGAAGAGGAATCAGTACAAATCTCAGGCTCCTTTTTTGGGATCTGTGGATAGTGCACGTTGTCTCTTTCCTTCCCCACTAAGTCCTACTCTTGCTCCTGCTGCTATTCTGTACTTTGTAATCCTTACACAGTTCACTTGGTATATTTTGGCAGGAGTATAGTCAGCACAGTGACTCAGTGGTTAGTGCTGTCAAGTCAGAGAAGGGAGGACCTGGGATCCTGGCCTTGATCTATTGCTTTCTCAAAGGAGCTTTCTAGCCATACAGTAATTCTCCCACACTAAAAGACTTAACACTGGTAGATAAAGCTAAAATTGGACTTTCCTTATCCAAGTAGCTGCAAGGATTCATGTGAGATTTCACCCAAACATGTGCTTATCTAGCACCCAGTGTTCTGTAATCAGAGCTGTGTGTCTCTGCTGTGCTCAGTATATCAAGGGTGATGCAAAAACTGCTTGATGTTGTACACTACTGTTTTACTGGTTTATCCTGATTATCTGCAGGCATTTTTTAGGTGGTTAACCTCTGACATATTTTCTAATACTAGATGCTGTTTGAAACGGGCATCTCAAACCTGTGTGTCAGACCGTCACACCTGCACCTCCTGCTAATCAATATGCAAATGTAGTGAAAAGAGGTTTTAGAACTACTGCTGAGAGGGGGGCCTGGGATGCAGAAGGCAGCCGATTTGAATCCCGATCCCACCAGGTGTGGCCCACCTTGGTGTCGGTCCCAAGCACAGACAACAATGGGAAGGTTGCGGCAGGAGGGGCATCCGGCATTATGCCAAATCTATGTACAGAACATGTTCCGCTGTGGCGAGCCCCGAAGAAATCTAAGATAAAAACATCCTAATCTTAAATTAAAACAAAGTTGTTCCTTCTCAATCTGTTGTTAGATTGTTTGACATGATTCAGTAAGTGATTCAAAACATTAGATATATTTGGCAAGTAACCAAAGCAAATGCTATGAGCAGCCTTTGCTTAACATGTTAAGGCTGCTACAGTTGGTAGAGACAATCGTTGTGTGTGAAGTGTAAAGATTCTAGTCTTTAGTCTTAAGACCTGGTCTCATCCAGGTATTTTTTTCACATTTTTCAAAAACATGTTTATTATTTACAACCGGTATCAGCAACCAATGATGTCACAACTGTGGCAAACCTACAGTAACAGTTCAGTTCAGCTTTACCTAAAAATACTGTAGTGTTGTTTTATGACATTATTTCATTTCCCTTTTCGGCCTCTATAGTCTAAGTTGTCCTGAGATTTTACTGCTTTTTTCATCTTTGTTCATTCAATACAAGTTGTTAGTATGTAAGTTACTTATAAGTTAAAAAGTTCCCTGTTTCTGATATGTTTGTTTTGTCACAAGACTTCAGTTATATACTTGACCGGTCATTACAATTGTTGTCTCCAGTTCACTCCGTCATCAGGTGCGTGAAGGCCTGGTGGTTGGTGGAAACAGTCCTTATGTGTGAACAATCTTTGCAAGTTTGAAAAACACGATTTTGCAAGTTTTGCAAGTCCCCAGCTTTACATTAGTCATCTTGGCAGGTCTGACTAATCAATAGTGATTAGTCTATTGATTAATCAGTAGTGAATCAAGCACACACAGGATGTGTGACACCAGGGACATCAGGGCTTTTAATAAAGAGCAAAATGTTTAAAGATAAACCCACATAGATTTATTTTTCTCTTTAAAGTCAAACAATCTAAAATTAACTAATGTAGAACAGAAATATGCAAAGAATTTCCTCTCAAATGTTAGAGCTAAAGACTACAAGTTAAAATACAACAAACTAGCACTAACATGACACTCAAAGTCAATTTTATATACAACCGCTTATTGTTGCCAATTTTTCCAGACATCTTTCTCATAATTAAGATGACCTGCCAATTCATATGGGCTGATAATGACAGATAACTCACTATTCAATGACACCATAATGCTTGAATTAAGTCATGGGTTGAGGGTCCTGTGCAGTATCCAAGCCATTACTAGGACTGCACACTTGCTTGAGCCACTTTCCCAGTTTGGGGGTCCCAGCCCCCAGTGGTCCTATTACCACAGGTACTACTTGTGCCTTCACCTTTCACATCTTTTCTAAATCCTCTTTCTGCCCTTGGTATTTCTCAAGCGTCTCATGTTCCTCCTTCCTGATGTTGCTATTGCTTTGAATTGCTACATCTACCACTACACTCTTGTTCTTCTGTTTGTCCACAACTAGGGTTGTCTTCCATTTCCCCATTGAGTCTCAATGAAGGCTCTTAGAGTCCTGTTGAACTTGTAGAGTTCCAAGCATTCCAGGATCCATTTGTGAAACACTGAGTCATAAGCTTTCTTGTAATCAATCCAGGCAGTGCACAGGTTGGTATGTCTGGTCTTGCAGTCTGCAGTGACTTTATCTACCAGTAGCTGGTGATTTGGTTACTACCAATTCCTTTCTGAGCTCTGCTGATGTATTGATCCATGTGCCTGCTCATCTTAGCCGCTATAATGCCTGACAGGAGCTTCCATGTGGTGCAGAGGCAGGTTATTGGGCAGTAGTTGGATGGGACTGCTCCCTTCTGGGGGTCCTTCAGGACCAGGACTGTGCAGCCTTCAGTTAACCATTCAAGTTAAGTAGCTAGTAGCTTGTTCAGGAGCTCATGAAGTGAGGTTAGCTTTATCTAGTACACATGGATCATGTCAGGGCCTGGTGCATTCCAGCTCTTCAAACTTGAGACCCTCTCTGTCATTGTGATCTTGTTCAGGCTCTTAGATCTTTTTCCTGTGGTCTGCTCTGGTCGTTGTCTTGACCTTAGCCTCCAACCTCCATTTCCATGGCGGATTCTGCACCTTATGGCTTATGTAGATTTTATAGGCAAGCATGTATATCAGCTTGTTGGTCTCAGTGATCAAAGTAGGGATTGTTTATAGTGCTGGGTTTATATCTTCTAGTGGACTTTCAGAAGGTACTTCACTTATTCTTATTAACCGGCCACGAAGGTTCAGCTGCTCTTGCATCAAGCTCATCTGTTGTTATTTGAGCTTGGAACCCAGTCTCTGATTGTGGGAATGATAATGATATCTCCACCCAGACCTGTCGTTCTGGCTCCCCCTTGTTGTAGTATTTGTGTTGTACCATGTCAATCTCTAGTTGTGATAACAGGTATTACTTGCGGATATTAGAAGACTGAGCTGCTAGTTGTTTCGGTGTTAATCTAGATGTTGGGTTTCAACGTATCCATAGTTCCCAGAACCTGCGACCTACTGTAGCAAAGTCAGTGGTGTCAATCCACTGTGAATATATAAATCTTTTACTGTATATTGCAATAATAACAATACATTCTTCTAACAATCCAACAATGCAATTCTTCATGTACTTTAATTGTACTCAGTATTGATTGAAGTATTAAGTGTACATTATATTTCTGGTAGTAAATGAATTAATATGGAGTGATTTCAGAGACAGCCCAGGTTTGGATGTTATTGCACCATTTAATGGTTAGTATCTGTTTTTGTCAGCACCCCAGATGAATAGTGACTGTACAAAAGTAGACTACACTAATTGTTTATGTATAGTTACAGAAATGATTTGCTAGGGGTTATGGAAAAAGTTGTGGTTTGGGTTACACTGACTAACATTTTAAAACTGAAACAAACTATTGCAGATCATTTTAAAGTTCTGTGCCATCCACCCTGACTTCCTCCCTGTGCAGACTTTGTTCACATTGCTTTAACAACTGCAGCTCTTGGTTCACTACAGCTAGTTCTCACTAATCACACTTGATGATACCAACCTACTCGTCTGCATCTACTGTGGGTAGTAAGCGGTTGTCATTTAAATAATTGTCATCTAAATAAATCTGTGCATTTATAGATTCCTTCATTCAGCTTCTCCTCGTATATGTTCTCCCTGTTGCGTTTGGTGGCTACAGTCCAGTTTCCCCACTGAGTTTGATGACATTAAAGCTACTCTTGCTTCTTTCATGCCCTGCCTTCCTGTCTGGCTCCCAACCTTCCTGTCTCAGCCTCCCCTCCTGTGTTTTCCTGAGTCATGCTGGGTTTCATCAGCCGTCATCTGTGACTCAGAAACTTTCCATGAGTCATGACACACACCAACCACCAACACCTTGCATGACTTCCCTGCAGTCTGCAAAATGACACACATTCAGTTCATTCAGCTTACGCTCTGTTACATAATCCCAATGACACTAAATATACCCAAGTATAGTAACATGAGTGGTAAAGTCGAACTCTCCATGAAGGGCGTGAAACCTTAATCCCCAAAAGTGTCTCTTACAAAATATGTAGAAAAAATAATATGCCCAATTTAGGCCTTGTTATTAATCTGTAGGAAACGTTTGAATCCTTTATTTATCTTTATGTTGACATTTATATTTAACACATGTACAAAATATTCACTATCTGCAAATCAGTGGCTAATGTATTGTTATTGTCCCTCATGTCCTAGGTTCACATCACTGTCATGGACAACAACGACAATGCTCCCATCTTCTCCCAGCCAACCTACGACGTCACTATTTCTGAAGATACACCACCTGACACTGAGGTGGTCCAGGTGCTAGCGTCAGATCGTGATGAGCATCACCGACTAACGTACTCCATGCAGAGCTCCATAGACCCCAGCAGCATGCGCCTGTTCCGCATCCACCCTACCTTGGGTACCATCTATACCACTCAGAGGCTAGACCATGAGGCCTGTGCCCAGCACATCCTCACTGTCATTGTAAGATGCATTTTGGTCAAGGATGACCTATCAATGTCACTGTCACTGCCTGCTAACACTTAAAGTCATCATTAAGCAGTTAAATTAAGTACACATCAGCAAATTACTATTTTTGAAATGTGAAATTTGAGAAAATATAAACGGTAAATGAATTTGAAAGAGTTTCCAGTTCAGTGTGTATGTTATACTTTAGTCAACAGTGTCCTTGGCACATTTGTGATTTTGCAGTTTAAATTATCATCACTGGGTTTTTACTGATTTACAGTGACCACTGTGGGTGACTTTTGTGTTGTTGCTTGTTTTTTTCAAAGGTTAAAGACCAAGAGTTCCCATACAGAAAGAACCTGGCTCGTGTGCTAATAGAGGTGGAAGATATAAATGATCATGTACCCATCTTTACCAGTGCTCTTTATGAAGGCTCAGTCTATGAGTCAGCAGCTTTGGGATCAGCTGTAGTACAAGTCACAGCCCTGGACAAAGACAAAGGCCAGAATGCAGAGCTTCACTATTCCATTGAAACAGGTAGACACCTCTCGAAAGCTAATTACTTACTCTTGTATGTGGTGTTTCTTTGAAATGACAACCACAGTGATAGTTTTTTGTTTTTAATCTTTCTTTTTGCCTACCAACAGGGAACACTGGAAGTGCATTTTACATCGAGCCAGTTCTGGGTATCATCACTGTTGCTCGAGACCTGGACTTGTCCAGCATAGGCCATTATGTTCTGACAGTCAGAGTCACCGACAATGGCTCCCCTCCCCTTTCCACAACCACTATAGTCCGTATTGCTGTCACCCTCTCTGACAATGCCGGCCCAAAGTTTCCTCAGCCTGAGTACCAAGCTGAGATCACAGAGAATGTTGTGGTTGGGACCTCCGTCACTACAGTCAGTGCCGTCAGCCAGTCTACCCTCACTTACGACATCAAGCAGGGTAACACCAATCGTGTTTTTCAGATAAATCAATACAGTGGAGTGATTACTACAGAAAAACTGCTAGACTTTGAGACCACATCATCTTACACCCTAATAGTTCAGGCTACCAACATGGCTGGTATGGCCTCAAATGCTACTTTGTTAATCCAGGTAGTGGATGAGAATGATAACCCACCAGTTTTCCAGCAGCTTCACTATCACGGCAGCATCAACGAGGCAGCACCAGTGAACAGTGTGGTCCTGAACTCAGATGACTCACCTCTAGTAATCAAGGCCACTGATGCTGACCGCAACCAAAATGCTCTGTTGGTCTACCAGATTGTTGAGGACACTGCAAAAATGTTCTTTACAGTGGACTCAGGAACTGGCTCCATCAGAACCATTGCCAGTTTAGACCATGAAACACTTGCCACTTTCCACTTTCATGTTCACGTAAGGGACAATGGTAGACCACAGTTGACAGCAGACAGTCCAACTGAGGTGACAATACAAGTGATTGATACAAATGATTCCCCCCCTCATTTCACTCAGAATGCCTATGAAACAGTTCTGCTACTCCCCACTTATGTGGGAGTTGAAGCTTTGCAGGTTTCGGCCACTGACCCCGACAAAGATGTCCCTACTGAGCTCACATACTCTCTGACGGATGGAGTGCTGGAGCATTTTTTCATTAAACCTTCCAGTGGAGTCATTGTGGTGAAGAACAACAACTTCTCGAAAGAACGTTTCCGCTTCAGTGTCAAAGTTTCAGATGGGAAGTTTTCCAGCACGGCTCTGGTGACCATTCTTGTCCGTGAGGCTCTGGATTCTGGCCTAAGCTTCACCCAAAGCCTTTACTCTTCATCTATTCAAGAGAATGCATCAAATATCACCAAAGTGGCTGTGGTCAATGCTGTGGGAAACCGCCTCAATGAACCATTGAAGTACACCTTGTTAAATGCTGGTACACGCTTCCGAATCCGTCCAACTTCTGGTGTGATCCAAACCACAGGTATACCCTTTGACCGTGAAGAACAAGAGTTCTATGAACTGGTGGTCGAGGCGAGAAGAGAGCACGACCTTCTACACGTGGCCAGAGTTATGGTTAGGGTCCAAGTTGAGGACATCAATGATAATGCCCCTGTGTTTGTTGGACTTCCTTATTATGCAGCTGTTCAAGTAGAAGCTGAGCCCGGATCATCAATTTTCCGGGTTATGGCTATCGACGGTGACAAAGGGATTAATGGAGAGGTGTCTTACTATCTCAAGGATGACCATGGTCACTTTGAAATCAACCGACAGACAGGTGTTCTCAGCCTCAAAAGAGCTTTTGAATCTGACTTGTCCAATGTGGAATACCAGATGGTGATATTTGCCAGAGATGGTGGTTATCCCCCTCTATCATCGAATATAGAATTTGCCATCACTGTAGTCAACAAAGCCATGCCTGTCTTTGATAAGTCATTTTATTCTGTATCTGTGAATGAGGATGTGACTGTGCACACACCTATTCTCGGCATTAATGCTACTAGTCCTGAAGGTCAAAATATAATCTACACTATTGTTGATGGTGACCCATTTCTTCAGTTTGACATTGGTTTTGATACCGGAGTCATAAGTGTCATCCACGCTTTGGACTATGAAGAAATATCGTCTTACCACCTGACCATCAGAGCCACAGACTATCTGACTGGTGCCCGTGCTGAGGTTGATGTTAATGTGGTTGTCCTGGATGTAAATGATAACTCGCCTATCTTCCAGAAAATGTCCTACAAGGTAGTTTTGTCGGAAACAGCCATGATTGGAACTCCAGCGCTTCAAGTTATTGCCACAGACAAAGACTCGGAGAAGAACAATGTTGTCCGCTACCAAATCTTCTCAGATGTGCATAATAACACAGATTACTTTCACATTGATAGTAGCAGTGGATTAATTCTAACAGCACGTATGCTTGACCATGAACTAGTCCAGAAGTATGACTTCATTGTCAGGGCCACTGACAATGGCTTCCCACCACTGAGTAGTGAAGTATCAGTTCTAGTTGTTGTGAATGACATGAACGATAATCCTCCAGTGTTTAACCAGCTGCTCTATGAGGCATATGTAAACGAATTAGCACCCAGGGGTCACTTTGTAACCTGTGTCCAAGCCTCAGATGCTGACAGCTCAGATTTTGACAAGTTGGAGTACAGCATTTTGTCCGGAAATGAAAGAATGAACTTTGTGATGGACAAAAAGACAGGAGTCATTACATTGTCTAGTCATCGTAAGCAAAGAATGGAGCCTGCCTACAGCCTCAATGTTTCTGTGTCTGACGGAGTGTTCACCAGCACTGCACAGGTTCATGTTAAGGTGTTGGGTGCCAACCTGTACAGTCCAGTGTTTGGGCAAAATATGTACGAGGCAGAGATACGAGAGAATGCTGCCGTAGGAACCAAAGTTATACAGGTGAGTACTACCGAAGACTTTCCTAGTTATTTTTCAGAAGAAACATTAATATTGTCGCGCTGATCGTAAAACAAGTGTTTGTCTTTTTTTTTTCCAGGTGAAGGCAACAGACGCAGATCCTGGAATGTTTGGTCACATTTCTTATTCCTTTGTTAATGATGTAGGCAAGGACCAATTTAGCATTGATGCAAATGGTCAGATCACTACAATGGAAAAGCTTGATCGGGAAGACCCAGCCAATAAAGACATTGTTCTGACAGTGGCAGCCCAGGACTCAGGTGGCCGTGTCTCTTACTGTACAGTACGAGTTAGTCTGTTGGATGATAACGATAATGTGCCCCGATTTCGCGCCACAGAGTACCGAGCTTCAGTTAAGTCTGATGTGTCCAAAGGATTTTTGGTGACACAGATTCAGGCTCATGATCCTGATGATGGCTCTAATGCCAAAGTCACATATTCACTTTACAGTGAGGCACATGTACCTGTGGTAGATATTTTAGAGATAGATCCAGACAATGGTTGGATGGTGACTAAAGGCAGCTTCAGCCACTTGAAGAACTCTGTCCTGTCTTTTTTTGTCAAGGCTGTGGATGGAGGGAATCCAGTCCGGCACTCACTAGTGTCAGTCTACATCCATGTTCTTTCTCCAGATGCTTTCATTGCTTCCTTCAGCCAGCATCAGTACGTATTTAACATGCCAGAGGATACCCCCATCGGTTCAGCTGTAGGGACAGTGCATCTCAACGCTCCTCCTGGACATGCCTTACTCTCTGCTACCTTTGCCCTAGTTAATGGAGAGACTAGAGAAAACAATCAAGATGGGACATTTGTAGTAGAAAAGGATACAGGTGTGATCAAACTTGAAAAGCCCTTGGACCATGAGATCATCAAAGGATACCATTTTAAAGTCACGGCTAGTCTACAACAGGCTAAGCTGGATTCTGTGACTTCTATTGAGGTTGAAATTAAAGTATTGGATGTAAATGACAACAAACCGGCCTTTGAGGCCAACTCCTATGAGGCTACAGTTATGGAGGGAATGTCAGTTGGAACCAGAATCATTCAAGTCCAAGCACAAGACCAAGACTTAGGGGCCAATGGTCAGGTAACATACAATCTTGGGTCTCTAATCCAGTCAGAAGGTGATTCTGACACATTGACTGGCACCTTTAGCGTTGACAGTAACACAGGCTGGATCTGCACACGCAAGGACTTGGACCATGAAACCAATCCATCCTATACGTTCACAGTTGTGGCGTCAGATCTGGGAGAGACTCTGTCTTTTTCAAGTACCACCACTGTGACAGTGGCAGTATCAGACATCAATGATAACCCACCAAGGTTTCTGGAGCAGCGCTACTATGGTTCAGTTCAGGAGAGTGACCCACCAGGTGAGGTGGTGGCTGTGCTGAACACAAGAGATGATGATAGCTCCGCTGTTAACCGACAAGTCAGCTACCACATCACTGGTGAGTACAACTAAATATATAAGTGATATTGCTAGTCAAGAAAATCAACATATTTTCGGGATGCAGTGTAAAGAACTAAATGAAAATGCAGTAATCTATGAACATTTGATTGTAAATAGTACAAAGATAACTTATCAAATGTGGAAACTGAGAAATGTAAAAACCCATTTTTAATTGAATGCAATCAATATATCTCCAAAAAGTAGCTGTGTTACATCATCTCTTCTTGTAACAGCTCTTGAGAAATCATGGATGCTTCTCAAGCATTTCAGAAGCATTTATTTCTTTATTTATTTGCATGGTGGTTTTCAGAGGTGTTCCTGAGCTCATAGAGTGTTTTCTACTACAGAAACATGTCTGCTTTTAATGTAATGCTGTCTGAGGGCCCGATGATCACTGCCATTCAGTATACGTTTTTGGGCTTGTCACTTGCATTCAGAGATGTATCTGGATATTCTCTGGTTGCATGGTATAATGAGTCCATTTTACAAGATCTCTTCATATTCAAAACTTTATTCATTTATTGTTTTTTACTTTTACTTTTCCGGTCTTTCATTTTCTCTTTGAGATGTGTTACTGGCATCAAAACCAAAGTGAGCAAATATTTAAAAAAAAAACCTTTTGGCTTACTGTGTTGTCTTTGCGTCATTCATATTCAAATATAAGCTTCAAATGATTTGCACATAAATGCATTCCATTTTTAATTTAAATTTTAAACAATGTCCCAACTTTCTTTCAAATGAGGTTTGCAAATTACTGTGTTGAGTTAATGGAAAGATAGCAAACTCTGTTAATAAGAGCTGAGTGGGGTATTGCAGGTCTTTAATGGGATGCAAATCCAAAGTCCTGTTTGAAGTAAGGTACTGTGCGTGCTCATCCTCTACCCCAAACCCCACACCTTTAATTAATCCTGTCTGTAGAGGTCACACAAATACACAGAATGTTGTGTTGGACATAAATGGTCCCATATGGACATAAATCCTGAGGATTCCTCAATGTGCATTGTAGCCCATCATTCTCCACTCATAGCTTAGACATAGCTGGAAATCACTGTGTGACTCCATCTCTCTTGGCCCAGTAATTTCCTGAACATACAGCAGTCATCAGATTTGTACTATTTCCTACACCAATAAGTAGCATAAGGAGAGAAGCCTACACTAAAACAAAGGTGTGGTTTAGTATATAATTGATCAATTTTCTATGGTTGCTTCCAAAAAAGGTGTGTATGCGAGCCAGCATTTCAGGTCTGACTGAGAAACAAGGCAGCGAAATGTGATAAAATTTCATGGCAGAACAGCATTCAACCGCCTGTGACATTTACTCAGTTACAGTTCTCCAGAGGTCAAAGAAGTGGTAAATAAAGTTAGAGTAGACAATTTAATGCCTGCAGCACATCTGATAAAAGCTATGCTCTCAGCATAGGGTAGTCTTGATACTAGTTTAAAAAGCCACTGCATGGTTTACTCAGGGAAATCAACGGGGTTGCAATGTCAAAACATGACAAAGGCTCAAGGCGCAATAAGACAAAAGCAAAGCCTAGAAACAAACAGAAAAAAAATGACTGCTGAAGCCGCATTAATAACTCCAACGGTGATGAAAGGCCTGACTTTGCTGATTTGTTGTCTGCTTACTGACATGCCAGAAGGTAATAATTAAGTTAGGACTC
The DNA here is from genome assembly GCA_020496755.1 of Channa maculata. Taxonomy (NCBI): domain Eukaryota; kingdom Metazoa; phylum Chordata; class Actinopteri; order Anabantiformes; family Channidae; genus Channa; species Channa maculata. Next base: position 753,389 of record CM035606.1, read on the forward strand.
CCCAGGAGACCGAGACGAAGGACTGCCATGCCAACGGGAGACAGGGAGCTAATGAAGTACTTTTAATAGGAAGGAAATCCTTCTCCAAATGGCATTGTAATGATCAGCCACAGAGCTGGAATGGATGACAGACAAGTGAGTGATGTGACCTTAGAGCCAACAAGAGAAAGGAGGTGGTGAGAAATGAGCTGGTGCTGAAGTGCAGAAAGCGAACGAGGAAAAGAAAGAATAAAATGTAAGAGAAACGTTAAGAAATTAGCTTTCGAAAATGCTGACAAATGTGATGTGACCTTTTTCAGAGAGAACTATTATGCTTGATATAAAAGTGCTTTGGCAAACCAAGACAGATGGTAGAGAAAAAGATTGTTTCACTTTCATTAGTTATATTGATGTACCCTGACAGATGGAAAGATATTTGATTTGAACATTTCAATCAGCTGCTTATTTCTTTTATCTGGATGTATTATGGGCTCTGCAATTTCTTTGGCCTTTTTATGTGTGTATCAAAATACATTACAGATATACATTTCACTTCATAATGAGGAACTGTTAAAGCAGAACGTGCTGATACTGTACATGATCGTGCTGCAAGCAGGAGACATAGGACACAGTAAGCCAGGGTGACACTGTTCCCGGGTCCATTTTCTACTTCTTACAATTTTGCATCATTCTCATTCACTGTTGCACTACAAAATACTGGAGCATGGAATTAAAACACTGAGGCCCTTGGAGGCTGCTGCTCTTGTTCCTAGTTCTGATTTGTGTTTCCTACCTCTTCTCGTAAATATTGGTTTTAATTAATATTCTGTCATCTTGCAGACTCTCGCAGATGATTAACTATAGACTCCTTCTCGTCCAGCAGTGTAGAACACAAAATGCTCAAAACATTTTCTTTGTGCACTGATGTGTCAGTGTACACAAACAGTAATAAATGCACAGACTGACTCCTCCTACATTGTATGTGACAGTCGTTCACGCTTCTCCATCTGTATGGAGAGTCATTAAACAGCCCGACATCTAGTCCCAATGAGTGTACAGACATCTGCCTGCAGCACTGTGCTCAACAGCAGATTAATCAGGTTGGAGGTGGATTTCATTTGTACCACACTGCCACCCTTTGTTTGAGTGTTGTAACAGAGAGGTGAAAATAAGAAGCTGTTTGCTCGAACTCTATCTTCATCTCTGCAATTAATATAAGTCATGCCCTGACTTATATTAAAAGCTTAAAAACTATTCGATTTAGCTTTTGAGAAAAACTCCTTTAAAAGTCCTGCATAATTAATAAAAGCATTAAAGTGATACGTGGTTCTTGTTGCAGTCACTTCATTGGTACATGCTGTGCTTTGCCAATGCACCAATCAGCCACAGCATTAAGTCGAGCTGCTGGTTTCAATGCTGCCTGTGCTGGAGACTAAAAAGTAATAATCTATTGTTAGAAGAGCTTCATTAGTGAAATAAGAATGGGCCTAATCAACCATAGAGTTTATTCTTATTCAGGCATATTCACCACTATTTGGTCAATCGATCATATATTTTACAGAAGACTAGAAGAGACAGAAGCACAAACTGAAAAGGGTCACAGGTCCACCAAGTTACAGGTAACATCTTTGTCACACAGTTTAAGAGTCTGCACAAACTGAACTTCTAATTTGGATTATCCTGTGTTGAAACTGATAAATGTTGGTAAAGTAAATCTTGATAGGTTTATAATATTATGTTATCATTAGTTTATAATATATTAGTATATTAAAATCAATATATTTCCTATATTTTTAGCATCTGTTTGCAATGTTTGGAATTAGACTCATAGTTAGTGTTCTTTTGTAATTGTGATGTATTTTTCAAAATTGTTGCCCTCTGTATACAGTGCAGGCGATGCCATTCCTCCTCCTCCAGTCTGTGAAAGAGCACAAAACTGCCTAGAGATGGATGGCTGGGGGATGGTACTTCTTTGACTTGACAGTACAGTTAAATGGGTCAGCAGCCCCCCAGTTCTTTAATAAATCCTCACTGTTATAGTCCAACCTGTATCTGCTGCTACATTAATTTCTCTTTACTTTTCACATAAAGCAACAACATATAGTAACAGTAGAGGCGACTTCAAAAGGTGCAGTGACCAAAGAATCGTTTTTTTTTTAATCCATGTGTTATCATGTGCATTAATCATTCCTTCCAGAAAGTCACTATGTTGCAATCACAACAATTAATTCAACCAACACCCTGTGAATTCTGCTACTTTACAATTTAAAACATGTATCATCATTTTATTAGAAAAGCTGAAGTGAAATCCGGCATCTTAGCAATCACAAAAACATCCTGGAAGGAGTCAGATTGATGTTAAACTGACATGAGATTCCTATGAAGTCTTAGTCTTATAGAACTGAGACCTGATGACATTCAGGCAGCAATGAGTTGAACTGTTACAAATGTTGATCATTGCATAAGTACTTATTTAAAACTCTAATTACATGTGGTGTTGAGGTGAGACTTAGTGGACAAGTCTTGAGACCTAATTATGACTCAAAACATTTACTAAAGCTTTGTGCCTTTTGGCCAGACAAGTACTGCTCTTTTTATTCTGAGTGAAATGTTTTGTACACTTAACATTATATGATGTTCTACCTTCTGAAGTACTGTGCAGTAAGCGGCGGCACTTTATGGGGAAATCAGTCAACAGCTCCATGTACTGTGGACCTACAGATCTCAAACCTTCTTTACTGCTTCATCTCACTGTCCCTGGCTCTGTGTTTGTCTGTGTGTTGCCCAGGTGGGAACTATCGTGGTGTGTTTGCACTGGGTCTGGTTCAGGGTGAATGGAAGATGTATGTGAAGGGGCCGCTGGACAGGGAGGAACGCAATCTCTACATCATCAATGTCACTGCTAGCGATGGACTGTTTGTTTCCCAGGCAACGGTGGAGGTGACAGTGATAGACACCAATGATAACAGCCCCGTCTGTGACCAGGTGTGGAATAGTGTTGTTGGACAGATGCAGCCAAAAACACCACATTTATTTGATTTAGTTTACTGTAGGTGGAGCCATGTGTCAAGACATTGCACTGACTATTTATTTCTTTGCCGTGTGTGTGTGTTTGTGTGTGTGTGTCTGCAGGCTGTGTACACTGCTTCGATTCCAGAGGACCTCCCACTTAACAGTGTGCTCCTGAGGGTTGGAGCAACAGATGCAGATGTGGGCATCAGTTCCTGGATCCAGTACACCTTACACGGTCCTGGATCCCAGGACTTCAGCATTGACCCAGTCACTGGTATGGAAATAAAGTGGCAAACAAACCGTACTGAGCCACAGTCACTGCATTTCTGAATGTTTCACAAGTTGTTTGTAACCTGTCCAGGTGAAGTCAAAACTTCTGTCAATCTGGATCGTGAGATGACGCCCAACTATCGATTGGTTGCCCAGGCAACAGATGGGGGTGGGCGCTGCTGCCGTGCTGAGGTGTGGCTGGCCGTGACTGATGTGAATGACAACCCGCCCCTCTTTACCCTGTCACAGTACACTGCCAGTGTGTATGAAGACACTGCCACCAAAGCTCTGCTCACTCGCATTCAGGCCATAGATCCTGATGAAGGTGATAGTTTTAATGTAGTGCTTCAAATCTACTGCTTTATTTACCCTTGAAACTAATAATTGCGGGTACAATAATTCAAAGTTGGACATGTGCAACATGACAGGAGAAGTTGACATAAAGACTTTTTTTTCTCGTTTTGCAGCAGGTCCAGGTCGTATGGTGGTCTACTCTTTGGCAAACTCTGCAGGAGGATCTTTTTCCATCGATAAGTCCTCAGGCATTGTGGTCCTGGAACGTGTCCTTGACCGCGAGGTCCAGCCAGCCTATCAGATTACAGTCCGAGCTTCTGACCAGGGTTCACCACTGCCTCTCTCCTCATTGGTTAATGTCACAATCACTGTGTTGGACATTAATGACAACCCGCCTGTGTTTGAGCGGCGTGACCAGCTGGCGACGGTGCCAGAGGATGTGGGAGTGGGCACTGAGGTTCTCAGAGTTTACGCTGCCAGTAAGGACATTGGGACCAATGCTGAGATCACATACAGCATTCGATCAGGCAATGAGCATGGGAAGTTCCACATCCACCCACTGACTGGTGAGTGTGCAACCCACATCTGTGCACTAGTCATCCAGCTTTTATCACAGCGTGTCTATGTCACAGTGTAAAAAAACATACATATACACTTAAAAACATCAAATGACTGTGTTTACCTATATGGTTTCCTCTGGTGTGCGTCTTTTACACTACACAACAGTTTTCAGGTAAGCATAAAGGTGGAGGAAACCTTTATCACATGTTAGCGGACCCCCAAAAGAGTTTAATGTTTTTAGACTGCTCTTTTAGAAAAAAGACATCGGAGACACAGTTGATTTGTTAACACAGAAGTTAAGCAAATCGACCCTGCTAATTTACATGTCTGAACTCAAATTTAGTTGCGCGACTGTGTCCAAATAATTTATCACAGTCACACACAATTACACTTTAATATGCATCAGAGTGCTGCACTTTGGAGCTCAGCTCTCAAAGCAGAAGAACGCTGCAATTGTAATATAGGTACATTTCATAAGGAAGAAAGCATTCAACATGTTTGTTAGACCCCAAAGATATGACAATGTGTTATGTTTGTACCAATCAATGTAAGAGAACCTATTATCTATTTTGGAAATAGAAATTACTGGTGCACTGTTCGTCATGATCTTAACTAAAACGTTGCTCCATGCATTCGTTTAAAACTCACTCGTGAGGACTTCAGATACTTAGATTCTCTATCGTTGTACTTAAGACCATTCAGCTTTTTTCAGCCTCTACTCTCTGAAAGTAACTGGCATTAAGAAAAATGGCCTCTGATTCAATGACTATTTCTTCCACTGAGTGGTAGTACAGTGCATTTCTGCTTGACATCGAAAGCTGGCCCATCTTGCCACCTCATTGCTCTTTAGCCAATTGAATTTGGGAGAATTTCTTTTCATGGACTCAATCCAGAGCATTTTTCTTTTCAAGCTTTGCTATTTTATTAAATCTTTCTTATTTTAACAAAAAATAAATACCTCTGCATGTCTACCAGTTGCTATAGCAGATGTGCAGTTCTGTATTTTTACACACTTGGTGGTTAAGTTGTTTAAACTGTGTGCAGGTCATATTCCTCAAATCCTAGCAGAAGCCAGTCCACCCAGCTTACAGCTTCTCAGCATAATCAAAAACAAAACAAACGTTATTTGAAATGTCAAATGTTGAAACTGAGAAATTGTTTTTTTGGAAAAATTCACTGATGTGAATTTGATGCCAGAGGTGTTACTGCGTTACTGTCATTTCCACTTGAGAACTATGTGGGGTTTTAATGCAGTGCAGCCATTTTTTATTAGGTATTTGATCCTTGTGCACAGAGATTTATGATGAATTCTCTAAAGGTTTTAATGATATTATGAAATATAGATGATTGAAATCCTTACATTTGCTACTGAACCCTTCCCGTCTTTACTTCTGAAAGAGCTTGGAAGATCTTTTTAATCAATCAATCAATTTATTTATATAGTGCTTTAAAAACAACCAGGAAACAACCAAAGTGCTTTACAACAAAAAAGCCAGCAATTACAAAAACATGAATCAATAAAAGTAGGATTAAAAACAAGGACAAAATTAAAAAAACAATATAATCAAAATAATGTGAAAAATTAAAAGTAAAAAAGATGAAATAGTTTAAAAACATAGAAAATATGTCCTTACTACTAAGAATCAAAAGCCATGATGAACAAATGTATCTTCACTTCAGATTAAAACATGCCAAACCTGTAATGCAGCGGATGTCAGTTTTGGAGCAGCAATAGCAAACATACGATCTCCCCAACTTTTTCACCTGGATCTTGCAACTTCTAAAAGAAGTTGAGCAGATGTCCGAAGTACTCATGATATTACTGACGATATTACAAAAACATACAACAATCGTGATGCTGAGCTGTTGCCAAATGAGCCCATTATCTGAGATGTTTCAGCAGATGTGTCCTTAACAATGCAAATTCAAAATGAGCAGATTAAAAGTATTCAGTTGTTGGTTCGATCCCCGGCTCCTCCAATCACAAGTTGAAGTGTCCTTGAGCAAGACACTGAACCCCAACTTAGTTGTTCCCGGTGAGTGTTGGCCAGCTGCATAGCAGCTCCCCCATCAGTGTGTGAGTGTGTGTGTGATTGTGTGTGTGAATGGGTGAATAAGAAGCAGTGTAAAGTGTTTTCACTGCCAGTAGGTAGAAAAGTGCTATGTAAGTGCAGACCATTTACCATTTGTTTGCTCCCTTCTCACTTTCCTCAGGTGCCATTTTAGTCGCCCATCCATTGGACTATGAGACCTGTAGGGACTACTTCCTCACAGTGGAGGCTCGTGATGGCGGCATGCCACCACTGAGTGCCATCACCACCGTCAACATAAACCTGACTGATGTCAATGACAACGCACCCATGTTTAGCCGTGACCTCTACACTGCAGTGGTGTCAGAGGATGCCACCATTGGAGAGTCTGTGGTTCAGGTGGGTTCACGGTCAGAATCAGGAAGGCCCCAGAATATTTGAATAATGTTTTTTATATTATTTATGACTTTTTCTGTTATACCGTCATTAACACTTTTCTATCAACAAGAATTCTCTTAAATTTGCTGTTGGTATTCATGAACCCCAGAGAATAGATTTAAATTCCTTCCACCGAAATCCCATACTTACAAATGAAATTTCAAAATTTAATGTGCAGGGTTCCATGATATTTGCAGAGCAAATGCCCAGAGGCTAAAGTTCACACAGCAGATACCCAAAAGAAAAACAAAAATCATAGTTTTATTCCTTCATGTGTCATTAACCAGCACATTCTCTCTTTATCTGTTACTGTGTGCTTTTCTTTGTGTAGAAATATGGGGAAACTAGTGACTTCAGTCTTCGGTGAAATGGTTCTGCTCTGTTGTAGCCTTGAAATATGTGGCAGGACTTGAAAGTGAATTTGTTTTGTGAGAGACAGCTTTTAGTAGATGATGGTTTATGGAATATGAGGGTAGAGGCTTTAAAACTGTGTGATTCTCTCAACAATTTAACCTACACACTGGCAATTATCAGTTACTGACGTTAACTGATCTCCCAGGGTTTGATAGGCCTGACTGCTTTACGCATTTATCTGCTGAGTCTCAGAGACAGAACAGATGGCGAGCAGGCAAGCAGCTCTGTTCCAACAGCAAAATCAGTAACAGAATCATATTTTCATACACTTTCATGTGTATGTTTGTAAAGAAATGAAACTGTAAATATACTGTGTCATGTATTAGAAAATTAAAGAAATTTGGGTCTAATGCAACCAGCAGATAAACTGATTTGTTGTTCAGTGGCATGTGTGAATAATTGAAACGATTGATTGGCATTACGCAATAGTTTCTCTACAGAGTGACTGGCATTAGCAGGTGGTCCAGACCTGTTGTCCAAAAAACAGCCTTTTTTTAAGGTGCTAGTTTGACTTAGGCTTTATAGTTGCTTGATCAGACTCAATGTAGAGTTTAAATTTGATACCACAATGTATTTCATTAACATTATATACAGTATAAGGGACAATATCAGAGTATGCTTATTTAATCTAACGCTCCGTCGAGGGGCATAAATAGCAATTACAATGTCAGCAATTTCCACATCAGCCTACTTCAGAAGAGAGGGAAGTGTGGGCTGCTTGACTGTCAGAGGAGTCCAACCAGATCTGGAGGACTAAAATGCCATATAAGCTCAGTATGGATGAAAACAAGTCAAGCAGGTTCATGACACCAACTTTTTGAGGTTGTGCATAGGACACGGACAAATGGTCAACATGTGTTATAATGCTATGCAACTGTAACTGAAACATTGTCTCAACCCGCCTCTGTATGCGTGTGTGTGCGTGTGTGTGTGTGCAGTTGGTAGCAGAGGACGTGGACAGTCGGCTGAATGGAGCCATCCTCTACTCCATCATCAATGGAGACCGAGACAACCAGTTCTTTATTGACCCTCTCAGTGGGGCCATCAAGGTCAACAAGCAACTGGACCGTGAGACGGTGAGGAACATGCACACACGCACACACACACACACACACACACACACACACACACACACACTACTACATTCTGTCTAGACCAGAACTAAGTATAGAGAAGCTTTTCTCACCGCCTCACAGTCACACTTGATTTTATCAGTGAAACAGAATTTTCTATAAAAGGCTCCCTGTGATTTTGAATGTTATAATCTTTATCTAGGTTAATAGATACAATCAGAAAATTAAATGAGCAGTAGAAAATATGGAATGTTTAATATGATGAAAAAAACCACATTAAACTTTAAGATTACAACTGAAGCTCAATTTTCACAAGCTATTTGTTCTTAGATCCTGAATGAGAACATTTATAAGATTTGCATGAAAGTTTTAAGCTGCTGTTTTAAGAAGTGAAGACTCCTTGTGGCCTTTTTAACATTTGAACACTTGTAATGGTTTGTTGCAATAAGAAACCACATTGGTCTCTAACAAAGGATCCATGGACAGACAGTGGCTTTACAGTCTGACTGAAACACACATATTGGGACTTTTCAATTATTATTAAGAATTTCTTTCTGACATTTTATAACTAAAACAATCATGCTTTAACTGGTTTTATGACAAGCACAGTGGCCTTCAAGTTTATTGAACTTAATTTGCATTGTCAGTTTTGTTTTAAACTGCCATTGGATTGTGATATTTGATGAATACAGTGACCTTTAGTGCATTTATTCCTACAGTTATTTTGACTAATGATGAGATCTTTTGGTTCTGTTGTCTGAGTCTTTGAATTTTAACATCTTAAAAGCAGTGAAGAACAAACAGAACCATGTAATCCTAAAGTCAGGATTTTTATTTAGGCATTTTCGCAAGTTTCCTACAGCACGAAGGGAAAATATCAGTTAAAAGTTGATGAAAGCCGTAATTGTGAGAAGTGGAAGTAATATTCCATAGTAGCCTTGAATGTTGCACATTAGCTTTGCTAATGTTTATGCTTTGCTAACTTTATACATACACTTTATTTGTTAGGACTGAATCCATCATGTTTCCAATACCACCTTGGTTTCCAGTAGTTTATACAATATGCATGTATATCAGTTGATCTTAATGCAAAAATGAACAGTGTAAACACTATGAAATGAGCTCACTTATGTTTTATGGAAATAGCAGCCTATTGGCACCTGCTGAGGTCACTGGGATCCTTGACCAGATTGCAGCTGATAATGTTTGAAGACACACACACACAAAGCGGCTCTGAAGAGGAGAACTTTAATTTGGAACAGGAAAAACTGTGGTAGCCCCCCATCCCCATGTCTGCCCCACCTTTCTTCTTTATCTCCCTAGTCTCTGCAGTGCTTGAAAACTTCAGAAATGTTCATATTCCTATCATAAAGTATTCATGATTGCAGTCGATGAGCTGTCTGAGGGTGCTCAGAAAGAGAGTGCAAGGGTGTGTGGGGGATCAAAGCTTTTGGCTAATGAAAGTGTGTTTGGGGTTATCACACAGAAAGCAGAATCTGTGTGTGCGTGTGTGTGTGTTTGAGTGTATGTTTTTACATATGTTTCCTCCTCCTTACCCATACGGGTTCTCCTATGTTCTCTGCCCCTCTCTCTGCTAAGCAGGTCACAGTTGTTTACTACTCAGGTTTATGTTTTTTCTTTTTTTCACACATCTCAGGCAGCAGAATATTGTTTTGTTGCTGCTGTTGCATTTCTTCTCAGCGTGCTTCATTAGCTCTTCATTATAAAGGAATATGGAGAAACAGAAAAATATCCTGCAGCAGGTTTAGGGAAGAATGAGCAGCATGTCGATGGAACAAGACGTGTGTGTGTGTGTGTGTGTGTGTGAGGGCTTTCTCAATTTCTTTTTCAGAAAACAACTTACAGTACACAAGAGCTGGCTTCGTTCTTTAGCATGAAAATGTCTCTAAATGTCTCTATATGTTTACCTCTCTGTCAGAGCACAGAAGGGTCAAATGCTTCAAACAATGAAAAAAGTTTTTTTTGTTTGTTTACTTTTTGATGAATATTTGACTGTGGAAAGATGATAACAAATCGTACTTGAATACAGAGCTGTTTGGATTTGATGCAGATAATTACTATCAGCTCTGATTGGAGCATTTATTGTAGTATCATTATCAGCAAAAACACAGCAAATCCAAATCCAATCCATACTGTCCTAACCTGCTAGTTCCACCTCACAACATTCTTCTGCTGAATAGGAAAAATTATTTATTTCCATAAAGTGGAGAAAAGTTTGAGTTCAAATACTGATTGTGCTAAATAACAAAAATCCAATTCTCTGAACTTTGACCTTTTGTGAGACAGATAATTTGTTACAGTAGTCAAATTACCCCAGTTACTCATTCATATATATCAGTAATTTAAGCTTATTAATGTTTTTAACCAGAGCATGCAGTATTTGGATCAAATAGATGGTGAATAATGTTTACTCCAGAATTGCAAAATAGAAGCAACAGATCAGAATTGGCATCAGCATATTAATTATATTATAGAAATCAGATTCAGTATTGATCTGACTCTATCTGTGGATAGAGCATCAAGTTGGGATGCAGAAGGCGACGGGATCGAATCCCCGGTGTGGGTGGGGGAGGGGGTGTGGTCCTCCTCACCCTAAAATTGGTCATTTTAAAATCAACTAACCAAAAAACTGCAATTAACCTCCTTGGCGACTGCCTCTATGGTTTTCACCACATACGTAATAGCATTCAAGCTATTCTATCATCAAAAAATGGTGTAGTTCAGTTTTACAAACAGGTTAATATGATGATGAATGAATGAATGAATTCAAGAAACAAGAGCCCCCCAAAATCAGCTTGTCCTGGCTCAGTCTCCACCTCTAAGCCACTGTGCTGTTGTCCTACCTCGAAACAAGCGCACACCCTCTCCAGGACCCCAACAGTTCTCCTACAGAGCCAAAGGATCTTAGACAACATGTTAGCCCTCCACTTCATCCACCAGCCTCTAGGTTCCCCAGGAACCACAACTAGGATACTTTTGTGGATTTCAGCTCTGCTTCAACACCATCATCCCAGCTTTACTACAAGACAGGCTCCTCCAGCTGTGCCTCACTCCACCTGCAGGCAGATCACATATTTCCTCATTGACAGCAAGCGGCACATACATTTGCCAAAAGCCAAACATGGCTCTGACCCCATAACCTTCAGGACCAGCTCAATTCAAGGCCATGTTCTTTTTCCCCACCAACAGCTGCATGTCAGGACCGCACTCCATCAGAAACTTACAGGTGACCCTTTACCCTCACTGGGAGCACGTCTGTGGGAGACTGACCTCCTGATGACCTGGTGCTGCCAAAACAACTTTGAGCTTAAAGGGCGACTTCACCAATTTTCAACTTTAGGGTGCAAATGTCCATAAATGCCTTTAAACTTCCCTCTGACTTCCCTGTATTGAAATATTTTTTCTGCTTCTAGATAAAAACTCCTCCAGATGACATCACCTGGAAGAGCTTTTCCTCCAGTTCAGATGATGTCACCTGGGGGAGCTCTGATTACAAACTCCATGGTGTGAGAACATGATATGAACTAAAGGCATTTTCCAGCTAAAAGTACAGAGCTATTTTCATATAGGGAAATTAGAGGCTTTTGTGTTTGATGGCATTCAGTTACATTCACTATTCAAATTAAACCTAAAAGAAGCAATTTCGTTATCAGTGAAGTCGTCCTTTAACACTCGAAACACAGGAGATGCCTGTGGATTTCAGAAAGAACCAAGCACCACCTGTGTGGCTCCCTGATTCTGATTTGTCATTCAGTAGCGTTTCATTGTTTCTGTGGGGAAAAATGTGAAGCAAGTTCTTGTGGATTTCTTTATATATTCTAACACAAATAACCCACCCACAGCAATGGCTACTGCAAAGTGAAAACATGTAATTAAATAAAAACTTAGCAGCACCATCTGAGAAGGTGCAGCGGCTACTTACATTATCGTAATGTGGCTTCATCCATTTCTTCAAAAGTCATTAATGCTCTCTCCTGTGATTGTTTATGTATTCCTTTTTTTAAAATTATTATTATTAACGGCTTATACATTTGTCTGTCATGTCTGTCTTTCTAGATTCCCAGCTACTCATTAGCCATCAGAGCACTGGATAGCGGAATTCCTCCCATGTCCTCTACCGTAATGGTCAACATAGACATCTCTGACATTAATGACAACCCGCCCACCTTCTCCCCAGCCAACCTCACCACTGTCATACAGGTGAATATAATGACTAATATAATAGCACAGAGACAAAAATATGGTGCATTAGCACCCCCCAGACTGGTAACTGGTTAAATTCACTTATCACAAACTGGCCTTTACCTTTTGTTACTTAACAAGTAAGTTTCACAGCTGCAAGGTCCCCGCTTCAAAGTTCGACCAGCTGGGATCTTTTTTTTTTTCGTGGAGTTTCCATGTTCTCCCTGTGCTCCAGGCATTCCTCTTTCCTCCCACAGTCCAAAGACATGCATGTTAGGCTAATTGATGTGAATGGTTGTGTGTCTCTGTTTGTCTCTCTATGTTGGGACTGGAGACCTGTCCAGGGACTGATTTGTTTAGAAACTGAGTCACACATGTATCCCTAAGACTGACTGCATGGTCAGCTGTGTCAGTTTACTTTTCCCGAGGCTTCTTCAAAGGAATATTCTTTTTGTTTTATTGTAGTGTAAAAACATATGCAAGAATTTTCAACACACATGCGTTAATTTTCCCTGTCTCCAGCTGAATAACACTAAGTGCATCAAAACAGATATGAGACTGGCAAGTATTTTATCTTGTGGGCACTTATCCCTATGAGTGTAATCAAGACACAGCTCTGCTGAAGCATCAGTAAGATATTTAAACTGCCCACATCACCTTGTGGAGCACAGGATTTTTCATCACTTGGCAGTAGTAATGATACATGTTTCTTATCTACAGTGTTTGATTTGAAGCCTTGGAGTAGCATCATCATGCTGATAAAAAACATGATAGGACCCTGCGTGATGTTGCCCCAAAATATCAAGAGCTCTCTTAAGATGTGTGTCCTCCCCCCAGGAAAACAAGCCAATCGGCACCAGCATCCTCCAGTTGTCTGTCATCGATCAGGACTCGTCCCACAATGGTCCACCCTTTGACTTCCACATCCTGTCGGGAAACGAAGGTGAAGAGTTTCTGTTGGAGAAGGATGGGACACTGGTGGCCAATCAGGTCTTCAGAAGGGACCTGGCAACGGAATATGTCATTCAGATACAGGTAGATTTAAACTGTTAGAGTACTGCTGAACATCTGCTTCAGGACTGTGAGTCGTGTACTTGTTTTAAAGTATAAGTATTGTCATTTGAATGAGGTGTTCACAACAACAGTAGCTCGTTCACTCTGGACACAGCTGCAGCTGTCCTAGATGAGAGCTCATTTTGTGGCTCAGAGGCCATGACAGAAGTAAAGATACATGAATTAAAAAAAAAAAAAAAGAGAATAAGTTGGTACTGTGAACAGAAATTAAACAAAAAGGTGGAAGAAGCGAGCAGGAGACAGAATACCATGCTGAAGAGTCTAAAACCTGTGGCTTCAGAATCAGTTTGGCTCTCTTGCCTAAAAAAGGACCTGGTGCACATGCACACACACAGACTGAACAGATTCTGTCCCACTACAAACCTACTTTTTTAGGGCTGTTTGTTTAGGGCAACAAAGTTGCCCTCTGCATAGATGCAACATTCAGCTGAAGCTAATCTAGTAACACGTTAAGCTCATAGGGACAAACAATGCACCACTGCTCAGCTCTGTGGCTTCAGGGCATTTTGCTGCACAAATGTATTTGGTTTGTGTTGCTCAGTAGTTTGTATGGCTGATATTATATACTGTCAGCAAACCTTAGCTAGATATGGTTCTGTAATGACCATTAACGGATGAGCCATGTGTCTTATGGCTCCGGTGCGTCTGTTAACGCCGTGTTTTAGCAGCGACTGGCTTTTTAAGTCGCAGTTCAAAATAAATTTACTGAAAAAAAAAAAAATGCAGATTGCAATGAAAGCACTGAATGAAGTTCAAGTACCTGCTCAAGTGCCATAAAGTAGTAAACACTCAAAGACAAAGGGAGATGAAAGCAGTTCACTCAAACACTGAAGTGCAACTGATAAAAGGAGCTAAAAGTCTTGATACATGTGACGTGACAAAATTTCCAAACAATGCTTTATTAAGTACTTTAACGGATATTTACTTCTGAATGTGTTTTCTGAGAGTTGTAACATGAGGTGCTCCTCTCTTCTCCTGCTGACTGTCCTCCTCCCAGGTCACAGACTCAGGGAAGCCTCGTCTGTCCTCCTCCTCCATACTAACAGTCAGGGTGATTGAGGAGAGCCTCCACCAGCCTGTGGCATTTCCGCTGGAAGTTCATATCGTCACCATGGAGGACGAGTTTCCCGGTGGTGTGATTGGCCAGCTGCACGCCACTGACGCCGACCCTTATGATGCGCTGACCTTTGGCCATGCTCCCCCAGCCCAGCGCAGCCTCTTCAAGATCAGTCCTCGCGATGGAAAGATTATCGCCCTCGGAGGATTGGATGCAGGCAGGTACTCCCTCAATGCCAGTGTGAGCGACGGCCGCTTCGCCGTGCCCGTGCCTGTGAGCGTCCACGTGGAACAGGCGACGCCAGAGATGCTGCGCGAGGCCGTGACAGTGCGCTTTGAGAGCGTGGCACCTCACGACTTTGTGGCATTGCACCTGAAGAGTGTCCTGAAGGTGCTGCAGCAGGCCGCTGCATCGCAGCAACAGGACACTTTGCATCTCCTTAGTCTGCAGCCAGTCGGTGGGACGCAACAACTGGACATGCTTGTGGCTGTGGAAACAGCTGCTGGTGGGTATTATAAGGCGGCCTACCTCACCCAGAAACTCAGTGCATCACGGCGGCAGCTAGAAGAGGTCCTCAGGGTGTCAGCAATCCTAGATAAGAACTGCTCGGGGTTGGAGTGTCGCGGGGCGCAGTGTGAACAGAGCATCATCCTGGACTCACACAACCTGGCTACATACAGCACGCCGCGGGTCAGCTTCGTGTCACCACGCTTCCACCGCACTTCACGCTGCACATGTAGTGGTGAGTTTTACCTGCCAGGTGACCAGAATTTATTTTTTTCTATAGTGACCCCCTCCAGGTGGTGTTGGTGACTAGTTTAAGAACTGTTGGTGAAATGTTGTTCTCCATTAATATTTTTTACATAATCTCATAAGCCGTAGACCTTTGCAGGCTAAATACCACAGCTTAAACAAAGAGCAGAGTTTATGGCCAATGTTATTTTCCCTCCAGTGTGTTTAAAAATGTGTTGAGTATTTTGAGTTTTGACACCAAAGGTCAGATGCTCTTAAAATTTCAATTTGCTTTCTATGGCTTTAGTTTAGGGTGTAAATGTGCATTAATGCTTTTACTTCTGACTTCCCTGTATTCAAATATTTCTTTAATTCTAGCTAAAAAACTCTGGAAAAGCAGGTTGTCCATGATTAAAAACTCCATAGTGTGAGCAACAAGATGACATAATCTGAACCGAAGGTTCCTCCAAATGATGTCATCTGAAGGCATTTTTCAGCTAAAAGTAGCGAGATATTTCGATATAGGGAAGTCAATGGGAAGTTTAATGCCATATATTTACCCAAGCTAGAACCATAAGAAGCAGGTTAAAGGATGTCCTCACTGAAACTTGGCAGGTACTCCGTATCACAGATTACCCCGTTTCCCATGAGAGTAGATTTCAAACAGAAATGGCACTTTCAGGCATGATGACATTGTTGGATAAGAGTTACAAAAGAGCAGGAACTGCTGATTAATGGCTATTATAGGGCCTGCTAATAGTGTAGTTTAACCCAAATACAACTGTAATATATAAATATTCATGACATAATACAAAACAAGTGACAACAACCAGGCCCCTTTTCATGTAGTGCTCTAAAGTTGGAGTGTTGTTCTAAGTGCCAACAAGAACTGCTGAAGGGACAGAGTGACTTATTTAAGGTCCTCTTCTAAATTATAGTATTTTCAATAATGCACATGGACACTAAAACCAACAATGAGTCAGTCACTGTGCAGCCTGGATTAGCTTACCTGTGTGTGCCATTGGCCTCTATAGTTGTACATTAATGTGAGGGTAAGCACATCAGTCAGTGCTCCATAAATTATTAACAACATGTTTGAGGTTTGAGACCCGTGCAGAGATGTCACGCCTGCGCAGATGATTCTTGCTTACTTCAGACCACTGCACAGAGTAATAGCGATTTAGAGCTCTTCAGGGCAACATTTGGTACGAAAGAACATGTTACCCAGTGGAGAAATGTGTCTGCCTGATGTGGATTCAATTATTTTTGGACAACAAAGGAGCTCTACAGCACAGATGAATGATATCACACTGTGTTAATAACATGAAAAGACAATTGAATCTTGTGCATAAAATGCATGTGATATTGTCGCTCAGACACAGGAAATGCTTATCAATGATAACGATAATAAAAATAAAAACACTGATGTAATAAATTAGTCATTAGTCATTATAATATTGTGATAAGTGTGTTTTATTTCCCTCCCTGTGGGTGTGTACAGATGCCAGCTGTGCTGTCCTGTCACAGCAGTGCGAGGACCAGCCCTGTCCAGCAGACATGCAATGTGTTTCACTTGAGGCCACCAGGGGGCGATACGCATGCCAGTGTCCACCAGGCAAACTGGGAGAGTGTGCAGGTGAGTGTGTGTGTGTGTGTCAGAGAGAGCCACAAAATTGTCATGTCTGATGTGTGAAAACAATGCATGCAAAAATGTGTTTTTGACGTGCTTTTCATTGCACGTGCTCATGCTCTGCTTTGGGTGCAGGCCACTCGTCTCTGAGCTTCTCAGGTAACAGCTACATCAAGTACAGACTGTCTGATTGGCTGCAGACAGATCTGAAACTTAGCCTGAGGATAAGAACGCTGCAGAGCCGAGGAATCATCATGTACACACACACTGAACCCTGCACCATGCTCAAGGTACATACACACACACACAGATGCAAATGTGTACGTTCTAATCAGTGGTACAAATGCCCCGTTATGGCATTTTTAAAATCTGGTATAGTATTATTAAGGTTTTCCTGTTATTTCCAGTCACTTGATGAAAAATAAGAGGCAAATTGTGTTTACTTGTTGTGTTTAGTGAATGTGTTCCATCAGTCTTAACAATGACTTTTCTTGAATTGATTTCCTTATTGTTTTTAATTTGGTGGGC
Organism: Channa maculata; assembly: GCA_020496755.1. Taxonomy (NCBI): domain Eukaryota; kingdom Metazoa; phylum Chordata; class Actinopteri; order Anabantiformes; family Channidae; genus Channa; species Channa maculata. The sequence continues at coordinate 770,684 of CM035606.1, forward strand.
GTGAGCAGTTGGAGGAGGGCAAGCTGTGGTTCCAGCTGGCCTGTGGCATTGGCGGTGGTGAAGGTGGTGACAGCGGCGACAGCGGCGACATGTTGGGCATCTCCAGCCGTCGTATAAACGACGGCAGCTGGCACACGGTGGCACTGGAGCTGAACCGCAACTTCAGCAGCCTGGCGCTGGATGACAGTTACGTCGAGCGACGTCGCGGGCCGCCGTTCACTCAACCGCTGGCTCCAGACAGAAGCGTCTACTTTGGAGCACTGGTCAGTCTACGGGTAGCTGCAGATGGAGTGGGTGCTTTCAGATTCGAACACATTGGCAGTCAGTGTTAGGCCTCTGTAGCTTCAGGGCATCCTAAAATGTCACTTTACAGCTAAAATTGCCGCAAGCACTCTGCAAACTTTCGTACAGCCTACATGGTTGGTTGGTGTAGTTGAGACCATGTAGATCCTGCGAGGAACGTGCAGTTTTTCAGTGAATCTCATACACTTGCACAGATGTGTAGCATAGGTGATGCTGTACAAACTTCTGTCAGTGGCTTTGCACTCCTCCACAGATGTACAAATAATTGAAATGCACCACGACATGCAGCAATTCAGCAGCGAGGACAGGTATGAAGACTGATTGACAGCAGCCTTGTTTGCGTCCATGATCAGTAGCAGGCTATTAAGTAAAATCAACCTTGCAAGTGATTTATGAGAAAGGAAATGCATTTGTTAGGTTTTTAGAGCTCAAGGATGCTCACAATTGCTAAAACCCAATGAATAAAACGTTAATAAAAACACTAGTAATAAAATTTATATTAACACTTTCGCCAAAGTTTCTTCAGAAGCAAAAACTAAAACATGTGTTCTGTCATTTTGAGGACTGGACATTATTTCCTGTCCAGTCAGTGAGTGTTATTAGAATGTTGAATGCAGTGCAAAAGTCTTTCATGTGTAAATTTCTTCAGGTGCAGCATCCAAACTCTCGCAGCCTCATGGACTCCCAGAAGGACCCGCGGGTGTTTGAGGGTTTCCAGGGCTGCCTGGACTCTGTCATGCTGAACAATAACGAGCTGCCATTGCAAAACAAACGCTCCCGCTATGCAGAGGTGGTAGGACTTACAGAGCTGAAGCTGGGCTGCATCCTCTATCCTGATGCCTGCCTTCAGCAGCCCTGTCGCAATGGAGCCACTTGCACCAGCCTGCCCTCTGGTGGTAAGTGATGGCAACTACAGAAAGCAGCACAGCCACTGAGCCAATTCAAAAATCCATTCACAGTCCTCCAACATGGAAAACCAAGATTTGCAGCTGACGGTTAAAATCCCCACAATATTTGGGTAAAGTGAATGTAGCACAGCTCCGAGCAGAGGTGTGTGTTTGCTTTAAAACTACAGCAACAGCTTCAGTGAATTCCCACATGCCACATGTTCCTCATTTACACTGTAATGAGAAAAGCACTCGCGGTTGTCACTTACACTGCACAGTGGAAAGGTTACTGTGTGTGTGTGTGTGTGTGTGTGTGTGTGTGTGTGCAAAACATCAATCAAAAATGCTAATTTACCAGTGTCTTCTTTCAGGTGTGTATTTGTAATTTTAAGTGCTTTGTGTGAGCTGTTTCAAACATTTAGATGTCAGAGCCATTTCCTTTCAGGCACGTTTCACTCTCTCTCTCCTCCCCTTCATTCATTCATGTAGAGTAATTAGAACAATTCAGCCATCGTGTCTGACACACACAACTAATTACCATGTCACTCATTTGGCTTACAGACATCTCCGTATGGTTTTGTGTGTGTGTGTGTGTGCGAGTGTGTGTCTTCAAATGCTTTATCTGTGTGCAATTTCCCTAAGGTGTCTGTGTTCTGGCCAGGACACTGACTGCTCTTTTGGTTTTTCAGGCTTCTCGTGCAGCTGTAACCCCCAGTACACCGGAGGGCGCTGTGAGCTTGAGATAACTGCGTGTGTTCCCAATCCGTGTCAGAATGGTGGCGTGTGTAAACCCATTGGCAACGCCTTCCTCTGCAGCTGCAGGAGAGGCTTCAAAGGCCTGACGTGAGTTCCAGTCCAATCTTCAAAAAACCTGAACTCTTAGGGCTCCAAAAGCCAGTTGTGTACCAAACTTGTACCAAACTTCTAGAAGTGTCTCTCCATGCAGTTTGATTTTTCTAGGTTTTATATAAATACAACTGAGGTGATGGAATTTAAATGGCATTGCTCATTGACAGATTATGTTTTCCCTGAGTCTAGAACTTGTTTCTACAGAGGAAATGGTCCCTTTGACGATTATACTGAGTAACACCGGTTAGATTCTGGGTGAAGATGCTGCAGATATTTTGTTCTTTGAAAATAAATTCCATTACCTTCCATCATTTCTGGGTGAAAGCAAATTATCAGATGATATTGATTTCAGTGTACAGATACTAAACAGATACAATATCTACATATGTAGATACTAGGTGTGTTTGCAGTTTAGTGAATTTACTGTTTAAAGTCCTAAAGGTTGTCAGAGTTACCATAATGCAGAGTTAGACTTTGTAGACTTTCATCTGTTAAACATAAAGTAGGCAGTGTGTTTGATGCTGTCATTCTAAGGTTGTAGATAGATTGGTGGCTGCTGGCAAAGTGTGAGCATTGATTTACATTATTATTATTATTATTATTATTATTATTATTATTACTGCTACTACTAATCATGATTAAAGATTGCATTTATACACTATGTATTACTGAGTTCATGGCCAGTGAGTTAGTGCCTTTCATGACCACAGGGAGGCATTGTGAAATCACAGCTCAGCATTTTGTCATCCACTCCCAGCTTCCTCAAACGCAGCCCTTGTCACATCACAGTACCATACGACATTATTTCCCCACTGTCATAATAAATGCTCTGTGACAGCTGACAGCATAGAACTCACTGATGAATTTAATCATGTGGCTCTTTCTGTTTCTCTGTCACACACATAGACACAAGCAGTATACAAACCGCAATTATACACAAGCTGATTAACTGAATTCATCAAGGCCCGATTCTTTATCAGTTCTGATTTTAAGTGAATTATAATCCTTGTTTAGCGAATGGGAGAACTTAAAGGGATGAACCAGCAGAAGAGACTCTAACACATTTTCTAAACCATTTCTACATCACACAAAGCATCATTTTTTCCTAGTCCCTGACCTATTCTGACAGAAAGTCCTTCAACACAAAGCTGCAAAAAAAATTGGAAACAGTCAACTCCAGCTCCACATAAAATACTTTAGTCCTATATATGTGTGTGTTAAGTACAGAGCTGGACACAAACTGGTCTACCCACCGTGTTTGACCTAATACTAAACACTGATTTATACTGAGTTTAGAAACATTATAATACCTGTTTTCCCCAAACTAGAGTCATAGGATACAAGTTGAAAATTGGTGAAGTCATGCTTTAATTACTGCACGTGATTTGTTTAAAATGCTTTGTTTTCTTTTTCTTGTTTTCTGGAGTACTTTTACTATTGTACTGTAGTAAAAGTACCAAGCAGATTATCTACATTTTCTTTAAAGTAGTAAAAAGTAAAACTTAATTTAAAGTGGTACTTTTAGTGGATAATTCTTTAGGCCAATACTGTTCGTACCCTGTGTACAGAGGTGGTATAAGTACAAACGTAATACTAGTAAAAGTGCATCAAAGGTTGCTGTGACCCTTGTCCTCCATGACATTATTAAAATGCTCTGGCCGATTGGTCGATGTTGTCTCTCAGCTTATTCTAGTTTTGCTACATTCATTTCACATCTGCACCAATCTATCCAATGCAAACATTCAAGATCTTATAAACATTTACCCATAATCCAGCATGGCATCTTTCAGCATCTTTGGGAACTGTTGGATGTTGACTAGAATGTACAGGAAAGTTTTGTGGCCCGGTGGAGTTTGTAATGCCTGAGTTGTCGATGTGTAAATAAGGTTACTGAGGTTAAGAACTTTTGAAATCTAGAAAGTTGACTAAAACTATCCTTGTCAAAATCAGCAAAAAAACCAACAAAACACCAGTTATTTCTTTTCCAGTCACCTTAAGTTCTCTTTCAATTTGGAAAGTAGCACTGCAAAGTGTTTTGATATTCCAAACACAGCAGCTTAATGATACTAAAGACAAAGGATTGTGTTGTGAGCCTGCACAGGGATTACTTCTACTGCAGTGTGTCCTTAGTACATTTCATCTCACTCACTTGCGCTTATGGAAAGTGATCCATCTGGGAGAGGGTTACTGAGAAGTCCAAAGTTATTCACACACCATTACCCACACCTGTCTTCTTCTCTTTCTTCTATTCATCCATCCTGCAGGTGTGAGGAAGATGTGAATGAATGCGACCGCAATAATCCAGAAGGTGAGTGTGAGAACGGTGGCGTCTGCGTCAACACTCACGGTTCCTTCTACTGTAACTGCACTGCAGGCTTTGTGGGCCAGCGCTGCGGACTGCGGCCTGTTGTCGTCCCCGACATGCAGGCAGGTCATGCTGTGGTTGGTAAAGAGGAACTGATTGGCATTGCAGTGGTGCTATTTGTCATCATCACCCTCATCATCCTCTTCATCGCTTTTCGCAAGAAGGTCTTCCAGAAGAACTACTCAAGAAACAACCTGTCTTTGGTCCAAGACCCAGCTACTGCAGCACTCCTCAACAAGGCCAATGGTATTCAGTTTAAGACTCTACATTGCACACCAGGAGACCCTCTCAACCTATATGCAGAGCCAGGGCTGGGGCCCACCGTGGTGGGAGGAGGTGGTATGATGGGACCGCCTCAGGTTCCCGTGAGGCCCATGGCATACACGCCCTGTTTCCAAGGAGACCCACGGTCCACACTGGAGAAGATGGTGGATGGGCGAAGTGTGGAGCATACAGAGATGAGCACCTTTCACCCAGAGTCATCCAGGATCCTGTCAGGAACCACTAGGAGGGGGGTTGTTGTGTGCAGCGTGGCCCCCAACCTGCCGCCAGTGTCGCCCTGTCGCTCAGACTGTGACTCCATCCGCAAGAGTCCATGGGACAGTGATGAGGGTTAGTGAATGTGCTTTTTTAATGCTTGGAAGCCACAAATTGTCCCTTAGTACCAAGTTTAGGATAACCATGACCTGAATCACAGAGAATCTCCACAGACACTGAGATACATACAGTGCCTTGAAAAAGTATTCATACCCCTTGACATTTTCCACATTTTACAAATGTAAATGTATTTTATTAGGATTTTATATGATAGACCAACAAAAATTGGTACATAATTGTAAAATGGTAGGAAAATGACTGGTTGGTGGTCTCAAAATGTTTTAATAAGTGAAAGGTGTGGCGTACATTTGTATTCAGCCCCCATGAGTCAATACTTTGTGCAACCACCTTTTGCTGCAATTACAGCTGCAGGTCTTTTTGGGTTTGTCTCTACCAGCTTTGCACATCTAGAGAGTGAAACTTTTGCCAATGCTTCTTTGCAAAGTAGCTCAAGCTGAGTCAGATTGGATGGAGAGCGTCTGTGAACAGCCAAGTCTTGCCACAGGTTCTCAATCAGATTTAGGTCTGGACTTTGACTGGGTCTTTCTAAAACATGAATATGCTTTGATCTAAACTACTCCATTGTAGCTCTGGCTGTATGTTTAGGGTCGTTGTGCTGCTGGAAAGTGAACGTCTTGCTTCTCCTGACCCCCTGACCTTTCCCAACAGGGAAGATGGTTGACATGGCAGAAGAAGTAACATGTTTCTCAGGGAGCAACAAAGGCAGTAACTCAGAGGTCCAGTCACTGAGCTCCTTTCAGTCTGACTCCTGTGATGACAACGGTAAGCCCCCCACTACCCCTTTAACCCTGTCCAGGACTTTCACAGTTCACTAGTGTTTAACTTTTAGATGTAACTATTTCTAATGGCCTTGCTTGTTTATTATTTGATTACACTGGATGTCTCTTATGTTAGATTAATTTTGCTCATCAAGACCCATGCAAGAGCAGTGCTTTTCTTCACATTTGGCTTTTAGACATTTGTGAGAAAACATTACAAACTTAATGTTTGCATTATTTATGATTTAAATCAGTAAGTTGCAAATAATTGTGTTTTTGTTTTTTGAAGATGTTGCTTTAGCAGGTAAAATGGTAAATACAAATACATTTAGTAAAGAAAAAATATTATTAGATTTAGACTGTGACACAAAAGTGCATCTTCCAAACAAGACGGTTTGTTCTTCCAGATGACCATGAAAAGTGACCTACTTGTCCTACTTGTCAGGACAAATATTATTTTAGTCTACTCAGGATGTAATGGCTATTTTCTTTTCAAGACAAAAATACTTGTAGAACAAAACATGTTGAGGATTGGTAAATGATGACTGGCATCATAACTATTGGACATTAAATCAGGCTGCAATTACTAAATACACCCTTATTTGTTTATCAAAGGGCAACTTCACTGATTTTCCACTTTCTTCCTATGGCTCTAGTTTGGGAAATACATTTAGATGAATGTCATAAAATGTTTTTCTGCTTTCCCTATATTAAAATCAAAAATGGCCCCAGATGACATAATCTGGAGGAGGGTTTCGGTTCAAGTGATGTCCTCTCACTGCTCATAATATGTAGACTGTAATGGTGGCTGACCTGCTGCACACAACTCCTGTGGATGACATCATCTGAACCCCTGATGATGAAAAACTCCTCCGGATGACATCATCTTTTCCAGATGATGTCTCTTTTCCAGCTAGAAGCATAAACATATTTTTAAATATAGGGAAGACAGACAAGTTTAGAAACATTATAATACCTGTTTTCCCCAAACTAGAGTCATAGGATACAAGTTGAAAATTTGGGAAGTCGTGCTTTAACTACTGTTTTGTTTAAAATACATTGTTTTCTTTTTCCTGTTTTCTGGAGTACTTTTACTATTGTACTTAGGTACAATAGACATAAAATGCAGGCTGCAATTACTTATGTATCCCAAATTCACTCTTGTTTAAAATCAGGAGAACAGCAACACTTCTTGGCATCTGAATCAAAAAGTACTTTGCTAAATACAGAGCTGGAATTGTGACAAGTTTCAAACTGTGATGATAAGCAAGAAGTACAAAAAGAAATGCAGAATGAAACATTTGTATCTTGACCATAAGGACTCGACTTATGTAAAGGTAATGAAGTTAGCTTCCAGCTTCTCTGGCACCACAATTAGGCTAAATGTTCCCCTAGACGGGACTGTACTACATTTTCTGAGCAACTTCAGGATATAAAACAGTGCTCTGTAAACTGTCATGGTCATATCTCAATATATATATTTAGGGCACCGCAGAGGATTAATAATGCTACACGGCCACAGTGTCCTCAGACAGCGAACCCTGAACACACAAAAAACATTCTGACATAGAATTTAAGTAATTCCTAGAAAGGAAAACTACAGTAGCAGGGATCCTCTGGTGAAAAGCAGAGTCTATAGTAGGAACAAAGTCCAGGAATTTACCTGGGGTAAATGTCCTTTAGGGAACTGTCATTTGCATTTGCACACAGGGCTCGAGTTCTGGGACGGTTACGCCTGCCGTTGTATAATCACATACTGGATCTCTAAAAGGCTGCACAGCATCAGTGAAATGCAGCTCTACAGGTCTCGCCAAGAACTAATTTAGATCCTCCTGGATCCTCTAGTGTGGGGAACTAAGTTCTTCAAAAGTTTCTGTTGCCATTAAAAACTTCTTGCAGTGGAAACATACTGTAAGTCAACTACAAACATAAGAGTAGTATAATGTAACAAAGGCTACACCCTTATGCACATTATCTCTTTTTAGTGATTTATGTAAAATAGCAAAATAATGCAGGGATGTTTTCCCAAAGGTTCACAAACGTTTTCTCACAACTGTACATGGGCTTTAAAATAATTTCTGAACAGCATCATCATGAGCATTTCCAAAGAGGCTTAAAGGTGTAGACTGCTTGGCAGCGTGGTGTTAGTGGTTGTGGCCTTTGTGCTGGAGCTGTGTATTTGTTTTTGTGTTTCATTTTCATTGCATTATGTTGTTCTCACCTAAATTTATTTGCGATTCACCACTTTGCTTTTCAGAATGATCATGAGTTGATTTAATACGTGAATGTTGCCTCAGCCATATTCACACTGTTGCCATTGTGTCATTTCTGTGCTTGACTGGTGTCCGCAGATGAGGACTAAAAGAACTAAAAGCAGTAGAAATGTGCGAGCGTTGTTCCTTTTGCACTGTTTTGTCGTCATGTGGTTGTCTTTGCCTTTGTAAAGTACATTTTCTTTGTTTAGCAGTGTTAATGATCTGCATATATACAGTATGATTAAAATCTGGGGTCGATTTGGACACAATGTTGAAGTAAACAAAATGCCGCAAGTCCTCTCTGCAGACAGGACTGGCAGTGTCACCCCCTCCCCCATCTGAGCAACACCATGATGAGCACTTTTTCACTTTGAATGACTGTATTTCAAAACTTATGTCCTCCTTTTTTCCCTCCACAAGCCTCCATAGTGACCGTCATTCGACTGGTCAATGACGCAGTCGACACAATCGAAAGTGAAGGTACCATGTCTCACCCCCACTTTGTGTCTCTCCTTTCACTCCACCGTTCTTCTCTTACTTCAGTCTTGTCCTTTTGAAAGAGACATCTTAAGCTAAGTTAAATACACTCAGTGTGTGCTGCATACTGCATAGTTCAGAATATGAACCCTACTTGCCACCGTAGATTAGTTTGCAACATATCAACATGTATGTTTACAGATTATTACCTTTCTGCTTTCTCCCACATTGTCATAGTGAGTAATAGTGCAATAAGACCAAGCTCCAGCTCAGCTCCTGTTCTGTTAGCTCTAGTTCTCCAGTACATTTAGACACACTCACGATCAAATGCTAAAGGCAGCTGTGCTGTTTTGTTCTTCCATGTGACAGTGTCAGTCATGGACCAAGGTCAAACCTACAACAGAGGTGACTACCAAAGCCCGACACACACCTTTCTATCCCATTTCTACTCATTCGTCTGTCCCTCTAACTGCAGTGAGTAGACAAAATAAAAAAAATGCCCAATGACTTACCAACTTAAGCTAACTTCTTAAAAGAGAAACTTTTTTAAAAAGTGTAAAAAGTGCATCTTTTTTTACTGCCTGGAACCAGCTTAACTCAATGTTTTCCACTGCAGATATAGTGCCCGTCATTGCTATGGCAATGGCTGATGAATATACAGTATGCTGGTCTTGATTCTTGTTTTATGTCAGAAAAATAAGACTAATCTAATTTAAAGGAGGTTGAAAGCAAGATGAAAGAGAAGAATCTGGAGAATTTGTTCAGGAAATATGTCTTTATAGACATACTGACGCTTCTTGAATGGAGGCGATGCCATAAAAAGTACCAACTACCAGGTATTATCCACAGCTGCCTGATGGAAAACCAAAGCAGAGGAGTAGAGTCAAGCTGAGCCAAGATGCTTAAAAACTGCCGTTATTACTCTCAATGTTCCTAGTGTTTCTGCATTACTGTGAACCCTGTATTTAGATTGAAAAGGCTGATGCTGAATGCTAATTAGCAGTCCCAACCAATGCAATGTAACCCCAATGTGAACGGATCAAATTATCCGAGTCTCACGTAAACTTAAATCCGAAATACTCTCTAGCATAAAAATACTCCCAGTAGATAAAAGCCATCCATCCCTTTAGAAATATCCAAGAAAGGTAAAAACAGGCCAGCTTCTTATGTAAAAACAGTGGAAATAAGTGAAGAGACGGCTTCAAGTGAGACACAGAAGTCGTGCTTGCTCTTCATTCATTTGAGTGTCATACTCTCTGTAGCTGAGTAGACTTAACAGCCTGCTCACACTCGCATTTACAAACAGTGAAAGTTTGAAGAAAAATCTTGTCATATAATAATTTATTATATAAAATAATGAAAGTTCTGCTATTCACTGGATGCAAACAGCTTTAATAATGTATGTTAGCGCACACTCCATCTCTCAGCTAGAATATCTAAAGTAAATTATTTTGTCTACCCCTGTATCTTTCCACCTCTGTTTATATCCAGCTGTACTTTTCATACTTCCATAACAGTGAATTCCTCTGCTCATGCTCTTCCCTGGAGTTTTGTGTGCCTAGGGAAGAGGCACACAAAGCTCTGTGTGCGTATGTATGATTTGCTGTGATATCCCACCCCCTCTCACAACCACTCATTGCGGTGTGCTGACTTAACAGCCCAGGGCGGCTCTCACCTTTCTGCATCCCACTGTGTCCCTTTGTTGGATTTTTATCTCCAGCCCAGTGATGCTACTGTTGGTACTGTTCCACTTGTTGCTTGATGATGTTTTCACAGCCTCAGCCTTCCCATGGTTTGTGTTCTGCTTTGATGCATGGATTTTTTTTTTTCCTTTTGATTTTCCTAATTTGTCATTGCTCTTCTTTTAAATTCATTCATCCTTTGCTCTTCAATGAAAGTTTTTAGATTATCTTTTTGGTCAGCAAAGGCTTTGTGATGAGTATCATCTTAGCTCCAGTGCTCAGTGTTAATACTTTACCATATCCCATTTGGTAAATGTTCTCATTTCATTATAGAGCTAAGAGTAGCTATGCTCACATCCCACTAGTGTAAGGATATTCAAAGTGTTATTGTTGAACAAGGTAACACCTGCACACAAAATAATACCACAGATTTATTCAAATATGACATTTACATCTGGTTTTAATTTTCATCAGGTCAACGTGCAGGATTTATCTATTATTGGTTCCCTACTTCAGAAAATATCCACCTAATAGTCAACGAGTCTCTCTTCTCAAAAGGTCCACTACCAGGTGGGGGAGAGCCAATAATCATCATCTTGATTCAAGTGGCAACCTTAGCAAGGGTTTCATTTAGAGCTTGACATAAAGGAATTATCAACTAAATAAAGGAAAAGCTGCATGCTCTCTAAATGAGTTGCATTGCTGTCACTTTGTTTAGTGGAATAGCTGGATTAGTCTACAATGTATCACATGTCTGGTGTAGTCACCATTATTGGAGCCTCTTGTTATTTAAGTTCATTGCTATAATAGAAAAAACCTTGTGGTAAATTCAAAACCATTTTATTAATTTAGCTCCCAGTTATCCATGTGAACGTTTTCTGATCTGGCTCTCTGTTTACAACAACACTCACAAATTCATAAGACAAACAAATTATAATTTGACTGTTTCTTGATGTTCTGGCCACTAAAACCACGAGGATAAAACATAACTTAACATAATAGTAACTTCTGGCCTTCGGCATCAGATTGTGCAACTGGCAAAAAAACTTAGCTATGATGACCAAGCTTATCAGTATTTTAGTGAGAGTAGTCTTAATCACTGTATTAAAGATGCATATTAAAGCAGTTGGATAGTGTTAAAGTGGTAACAGGGCAAACTGGAGCTAACAACTCATAGAGGTTTACCATCACTTGGCTGCACTGACCAGTTGGACAATCTTTCAGATATAAAGTGGACTCTCTCTAACATCCAGAATCAAATGTTGCTGTGTTCTTGAGCCCTTCAAACATGGCTTGACCGCTGCTGTTCATGATGACCTCAGCATGCTGTGACACTTGTGATCCCGATCCTGAAAAGGTCCTGTTGTGCATGTTAATACTCTGTGAAGACCTAACTTGTTTTCTGTACAGGTTGTGCCTTGTGACATACTTGACTTTCAACCCCGCTTTGTATTGTTGATGTTACAGAGTCTAACATGCCTGGTGCATACTAAAGGCATGTCACTGCACAGCTCCACATCTTGCCATTTTTACAGATGACACAGTCACTAACCATATCTTATTGTACTATCCAGCATATCACTGGGACACATCAGACTGGATGCCAAGCACCAGGTTGTCCGACATCGAAGAGGTGCCAGGCTACGAGGCAGGTCCTGGCAAGGAAGTAGCGGGCCCAGCCCCCCGCCTTGGGGGTAGCACACGCGAACTGGAGTCAGACTACTACCTGGGGGGCTATGACATTGACAGCGACTACCCCCCTCCCCATGAAGAAGAATTCCTGACCCAAGACCAGTTGCCACCTCCGCTGCCCACAGGGGAGGACTATCCCGAGCCTTACACACCACTACCCTCCAACCCACCAGTCTCCAAGGAGAGCACACTGAGCTCTGGCAGCATCGGGCATCAGCATGCAAGGCCACAGTTCCACCCCAGCCAATACCTGCCACCCCACCAGCTGCCCCTTGGGGAACTGCCCCACGGCGACTTTAGCACTTCAATGAGTGGGGTAACCCCAGGAAATGGGGACACTGATGACTCTGTGTCACTAAATATGCGACTCTCAGTTGGTGCATCATCAGCCTCAGATATGTCAGCCCCCTGCGGGCTGGATGACTCTGAACATGGCAGTGACTTTGACAGTATGGATGAGCTTCGTCGGGGGGTGACCATCATCACTGACTCACAACAACAAACTGAGGTCTGATTGATCGACCAGTATAGGGTTTCTATGGGGTGTATAATGGGCCAGAAGGAGCATAACATCAGTGTAGATGAAAAAACATACACAAGCAGATGTTATCATGAGGGAATAAATGCTTTGTCAGCTATGGGGAGGTTCTGCTGGATATGCAGATAGTACTGTAAGAATTGCTTTAAAATCACAAATTTAAAACCTCATTTCACTTGTACTATCTTCCCATGCTATTCTGCCCAGAAATGGGAATGTTTCACGGTTCTACAGTATCATGAACAACAACACCGAGTGTGTCAGTCCTGTCCCCACAGTGCAGAAGAGTCAGAAGTGTCCTTCCTATACCTACAGGAAGTCATTTGTAAGGTGAAAAGAATGTGACAGAGAATGTGAATGAGAGAGTAATCCAAAAGTGATGGTGGTAAAAAAAAAATTGGAATTTAAAGAGAAGGGACAATCGTGCAAGTGGAAGGGTTGTTTGGTTCCCTGCTCCTTCATCGAAGCCCATTGGACCACTTCTTATTAAAAAAACAAAAAAGACCCAACTCCCCACTTTCCTTTTTACCTCCTTAGATTTGTAAACTTTGTAGTGCTCTGAGCTTGTACAGACTTTGTAAAATATGTTTGACCGTACTGGTGAATAAATATGAAACTATATTCTGGCCAAATTTTCAAAAAGCCACTTATTTGTTTGGAAATATGCTTGCTCTTTTCCCCCAAATTATCAAGCCCCCCTGATCAAGCCATTTCAGCGATCCCAGCTGATTATCCCAAAATGTTAAAAGTGTCAGGCCTTCCAGCTTTCTGTTTTTGTACCTAGGTTGGGTGGGAAAACAAGAGTTGCCGTAGTTGCTAATTTATTTTGTTTTTATGATCATATTTGAACTTAAAGCTACAGTATGTAACTTAGAAACAAGGTCCAAAACAAATCCTAATGTAGAGAGATGACTTTAAATGACTCACTTTTAAAGTTTTTAAAGGCGAGCAAGGCTCAGCCGACCCACCAGTCAGATAATTTCGGTGATTTCTGCTTGATTTTTTTGTAACAATTAAAACAACTACCTGAAGTGTTGGTGGAGCATTTAGCAAAGCAGGGACAAGAGAGTGCCTACTCTAGCAGTTACATATTGTTGCTTTAAGTAAAAGTCATCCACAGCTGGATAATGCACTTATAAAATAAGTGTTAATTTACACATAAATGTGAGAATCACAAATGCACAAAATGGCACAAAAACAGTTTTTCTACCCAAAAGGTTAGATTTCCTTAAACGGTATGTGAACTACCACAGCCACTTTGATCTCCAGTCATCTTGTTTTGTGGATTTGCTTTATGTATGTTGCACTAGTGAATTGGTGTTGGCTTGCCATGCTGTTTTTGATGAACTTTTGTGCTGTAGTCAAAACTCCTGCAGGCCTTGGTGGTGATAAGTCATTATAATTGTTTATTCTTTTTAAAAAGGTGAAAAGGGCAATTGAAAAGGACACACAGTGTCACTGCAAAGCTGAAAACCTTTGGCAAAAAATGAATTGACAAACACCAGCTGAGTCGATGTGTATCGTGATAGTTTTTTCTCCATTTGTTTGAACTGTTCAAGGTTCTCCCACCACTGTTCCCTTCATTTCTGTTACTTTGACTTTTGTCTGCAGTTGTGGTGAAGATGCTACAAACTCTTATCCAGGTCACTAATGGCTTAGTTTCCATCTGGCCTCCAGGACAGACGGCACATCTGACTGCTTCAGATTGTCACTGTATTGTACTATAATCTGCCTGATCCACTCAGGCATGCAGCTCCTGTTATACTTTGTAAAAGATGTATGTTTGTGTTGAAACTCTGTACAGTGTATATAGCTAGGTTGTTTAAATGCAGATTTTGTAGATATGGAATTGCAATCCTGAACTGCCTTTGAGTTGTTTTGTTGGACAGTCTGATGTGAATGTGGATTGCGAGAGACTGTGGAATATCAATTATTTTCACATCATTCCTTCTCTGCTCCAAGTCATTTTTACTCTTTAATTCTATCTGAATACCATTTCAATCCCATAGATGATGTTTGCACAGTATTAACTCCAGACATTACACCCCCAGGAAATGTTTTGTACTTTTGTTTTGTTAAAACATTTTATGAGAATGAGGGAATTTTTAAATACATTTCTAATGTTCTTTTCAGGTATGTTTATTGTCAAAGACATTAGCCAGTGTCAAAACTATGTCCCCCTATCTGCAGAAACCGAGTATACAAAATGAGTGCTTTTTTAAACTTTTTTTTAATTCAGTGCAGAAAATAAAAAAAAAAAAAAAGGTCCTTGCTCATCGTGACTCGTGTCCTTAATTTTCAGATAACTTCACCTGAACAGAGCATCACAGCTGCTTACTTGCTGTCATATTAAATACTGTTTGATGATACATTCACACACATGAAATGCATTGGTACTAAATACTGTATGTCACAAAGCTAGTTCTAACAGTATCATCCACTCACTCATGTTTGCCTTGGCCAGCAGAGGAAAATGGTTTCTCGTGTCCTCACTGGTAAAGCTGTAGAGCTTAGTATAGTTTCCTACTGTGTGGAAATTATGTTCAAGAAAACACTGCAAGATAATGAAGAAGATTAAAGGTGTCTGTTTATAAAATGCTGATAATTTGATGTTAATTCAATCAAGAGAATCTGAGAAAAGCATAAACTTTGAATTCCTTGAGTGGTAACCATATCACCTTTTCAAATAACCGTACAGCTGTTTTGGTCAATGAACTGAATGGCAGTGTGATTAATACATACAGCCACATACAGGAAATCTTCATAATCCACTGCAGATTTGTGGTTTGAAGGATTTGTGGTTTGAAATAAGGTGTAATATTTTAGAAGCTGCTTTAAAATGTGTCATTCAGGATCCACAGATTCAAAATCTAACTGCCTGGTTCTTTTTTGCAGTATGGGAAATATCTAAGCCGCACAGATTTACCACTGCATGCTTGTACGCCTCAGTCAAGCTGCCGTTTACATGCATGTCTCTTCAGACTTATACACATGCCCACCAGTAGTAATGTTGTGGCTGATTTAATAATGTCATGGAGAATGAGGCTCAGTATTGTCACTGTGAGCAGTCTGCAGCTAGACAGCCCCATAAACAGCATAATGAGATGCAGATGTGGGTTAAGTACACAAACTTAACACACATCTACAAGTATTGGCCTAAAAAACATTCTCCACTTAAAGTGCAACTTCAAATATTTTACTTAAGTAAAAGTACTAAGCAGATTGTTTATATTTTACTTAAAGTACATATGTAGAAGTACTTCACTGAGAAAACAATGTATTTTAGACAATACTTATTATAGTGATTATGGCAAAACATGTCCAGTAATTAATACAAAATTAAGGGTTAAAGGTCACTGCTAGTAAATATGAAGCTGATCTAAACAAATTTGTGGGCTGTCAGGTTCCTTATTGTAATTATTATTAATATTATATTCTTTTTTTAAAAAGTATCATTTTATATTAAAATCACCAGGTGGTATTAATGTTGTGGCTGATCAGTGTGTCTTGTATTGTTTGGGCCTTTGTGACTCTAAATTACCCATAGGTGTAACTGTGAGTGTGAATGGTTGTCTGTCTGTGTGGGCTTCAGCTCCAGCAGCCTTGAACCAGATCATGGATGATTGGATGGATGGCTACACAGAAAAATAAAAAGATTTTAGATTTATTGCATGTCACCCCTACAGCAGCTCTACAAAAAACATACCCCTTCCTAGATAACTGTCTCTTGTTCTGTTCTGGACAAAAGACCAGCAGGTTTGTGGAGAATTCTAGAAAAAAAAATCAGCATTCTAGATGCTGATTTTCATTTTTTGAAGCTAGTCCTGAGGGATTGAGGTAGTCGGTTGCACAATTGTAGCTCTGAAGTACAGAAGGACAGAAATGCATTTTTAAGCACAATATGTTCAAAAGTTATCTAAATGTGGAGAGCTGCTGTCAAAGGTGGCAAAACAGAAACATTCAATTCCAGTATTTGAGTGAGGTTTGGTCTTTCAACCAGTCAGATAAAACTGAATTATATATGTCCCAAACATGGTTCATGCAACTTAATTACATAACTGTTGATGTTTGAGGTATGTCAAGTAAATTTCATGAGTTCTGAAATATCTTAGGGTCATGCAAGTGTGTGCCGCATGAAAATATTAGAGAAGGTACCCACTTCTGTTTGGGTAACTTCAGATCAACAATTATGGCTGACCAATTGACCAAGTCCATGTATATTAGCATAGTGTATTTATGATACACTGTGATAACTGAAATGCTTTGAGATTACGTACCTCCACGGCTATGTAGTTCACCTAGGATACACACTAGTGCCAAAAGCTCCAGGTGTCAAGCGTGTTTAGGGCCTTAGCTCTACTTTCATTATTATTAATAATTGCATTTGTCTGGGATGTAAATTGGATTTTTTCTTTAACTGATCATGGGGCTGACACAAGGAAAATAAAGAGGACCAGCGGGTACAGACCTCGAACAGAATTCTCATCTATCCCATTGTGGGGGAAGTGTTGAGGGGGGGCAGTGAGTGACAGTGAATGAAAGTGATTATTATGTATGAGAATTATTATTTGCACACACATAGACCTACACAGGTGTATATAGTATTTAATACATGGCCTTGGACATTTATTCACAGTTTTAGGGGTGAACAGTTGCTGGGAATGTCACCAGACTGGTGCTGCCTTGCTCAAAAGTCTATCAAATTTTTTGCCACCTTGTTTACACTGACTAAACCTGACAGTGAACCTGCTGTTGAGTAAGTTTGACATTACCTTAGGACACATTGCAAGGACAACAAAGCTCAATGTGACTTTGGAAGACCAACAGATCTGGAATAATTATCTAGCTAACTGGGCCCTGTTGTGATACAGGTTTATTGTTGATTGTTGGCAGTTGTTTCTCTTGTAATTTTGTTGTTTCTCTTGTAATTGTGGTACAAATGAGCCAACAGTTTATAGTCAAAATTTTATTTTCTTTGATGAGAATTGTTATTATTGAATTCTAGTGGATTTTTTTCTGAAGGAAGATTTTGAATTTGATGCCAGGATTCCTATGAGTTGCTGTGAATATTCAGTGAGAGTTTATATGTTTTCATGTTATAAGATTTACCAGTAGATCTAATGATCAATTCAAGTCAAGTCAAGTCAGGTCAAGCTTTATTGTCAGTTCTTCCACATGTACAGTACATACATGCAGGGAACTAAATTTGAGTTTCTCTTGGATCCATGGTGCTTACAGGTAGTTCTAACAGTGGAGCCAAAGATCTAGATCACATATAAATATAAAAATATAAAATACATTACAATACAATTCTTGGCTTTAACAGTCACCACAAACACATGTTCTATGAGAGTCAAAGTTCACGAAATCCATTGAGCAATTTTCATTATTATCTGTGCAAAACTGACCTGAGACTGGTAGAAGAGGTACTGGAAGAAAGGTAAGAAGGTTAGCAGGGCCTACTAGAAATGATCCTCAATACCAGATTTCATTGCAGTCTCTCGGGAAATCTTTCTGTGGGTCAGAACAAAAGCTGGAATCGATGTCACACTGACACTTGAATCAGGTTGCAAAGTAAAGGGTTGGCTGTCTGCTTTGAGAGACAGTTGATTGAACTCTCCTGGTGAATTTGAAGTGCCTCACTTGAGACATTCAGCATTGATTTGCAGTAATTCGATTTATTTTGTGAGAAAGGCCAGGATACAGATTGTTGTGGTCCTTTGGATGCAGCACTGAATTAGTTTGCTGCCTCACAGTTACTTGGAGCTGGTTGCTTCTTGCATTATGTCAAACCCTAAAACGCAGTATGCTTTTGTGCATTTGGTGTGCACGGCAAACAGACAAGAAGAAACGGTGACACAGTTGGCTTTGTCAACAAGCTGCTGATTGCATAATGATGCAAACATTATACCACAGAGCTCTGTGCGTTGTCTATTTTATCTATTTCACTCGCAGACCTCACAAATCAAATCTCTTAAACTCCCATGAGCTCTTTTTATCTCCTGAAACTGTTATGCTGATTGTTTTAATGCAGGTCCTCTTTTATTAAACTACCTCAAATCTGCATGTAGACAATCCTGAAGTCTTGTGCTGTAAGACGTGACCCTTGGGACACCCGCTTCCTTGTAGTAACAACTTTTGATGGAATCATTAATTACAAATCATCGTGCATGAAGAAACAACACATGCCAATCAAGACTTTGGGGAATAAATCTGTTTTTAGAGACAAGATAAAGCTGTTGTGTCCTTATTGTCTCCAACTCTAGGTTTAGTTGTAATATCTTAGTTAAGCAATCATGTGTCTTGTTAAGCCTTGTTCTAATACATGGCAGATGTCTCTGGCTAAGAACATAATCACTGGTAATGTAAATGTAGCATTACCGTTAGCATTACAGCTCCCCAAAGCTGAATGCAAATGTAAAATATAGTAATAGTATAGTTTTGATTTCTGTACAAATGGTAATTTGTACCTTACTCAATTGTAAATCAGCATGTTAGCTAGCTAGTTTTTGAAAGTAAACCGAGTTAACATTCTATTTTCTTTCAGTGCTAAGTTAACCATTATCAAACCTCTGTTGTCAAAATCAAATAAGTTTACAACAGGCTGTGACCGCTGTCAATGATAGAGGTTCTGTAACTTTAGCTGACATTTGCCACCGTTTAGTATTAATAATTAATAAGTAGTTAGTAAAACACACACAAAGACATAAAAAGTTAAAACATTTAGTATTAGCGTTTTATTATTATTCTTTAAACTATTGCTGGGGGGTCACTTTTCTAACTTTAGTGTGAGCGTAAGTTGAGTGTGTTTGAGGTTTAATAGTGCCTGAGCTAAGACTTTATGTTCTCTTCAATGACCCTTAATATAGAATCACGCACACACACACACACACACACACACACACACACACAAATCACATTACCTGTAAGAAACAGGAAGTGTGATTTATTTATATTTTTGCTTAATCCTCCAACAACACTATCACATATGCAGCCTCATTAACATGATTTTTTTGAAGGACAGCACCAATTCTGCGCTGCCAAACCTCAACACTTTTGGCCTTTTCCTTTATCTTACATGGTTGACTGTTTGAATTATTGCCTTGAAGTTTTTTAAGATGGCCTGTTTCGCTAAGTCCTAGGCAAAATATTTTTTAGGTTTTGTAGCTTTCATTAACTGTTTAATGTAGATGGTCAAATCATATGCTACTACCTTCTCAAAAAGATCTTGGCCATGTTCCCTTACCAGCGGCGCTCCATGCCAGCAGGCGAGGCAGGCAACGGCTTAGGGCCCCAGGCCAGTAGGGGGCCCCCAAGGGCTGACAAAAGTTAAACTCTGTAAAGCACTGAACGTGTGCAAGTTTGCAATGACACTACCAGTCACAGACCTCCTTAAGAGGACCCCAACTCTCACTCCGTTGTAAGACAATTCTGTTCTAGGGCGCTTGTTTACACTGACTTGTGTACTGTTATTGTCTGCCACCTTCACAGGGCAGATGAGCTGGAGGCCTCTACATCAGGTCCATTATTTTTCCTTGGTGTGACAATCCACATACTGTGTGAAGGTAGGAAGGGTCTTGGAGAGGGTTTGCCGATGCCCTGTACAAGAGGGGTCTGTACAAAAGTTGGCTTCCCCTTCTTCGGAGACCATGGTCCTTTGGAGTGTGCAGGCCTCTGCTAAGGACATTCTAGGACTCTGGTAGTCTCAGCTATCCTGTACACCATTGTCTGCTGGGATGTGGGTAGTACTGACTGGGATAGGAAGAGACTGAACAAGCTAGTAAGGAGGGGCAGCTCTATCCTGGGCAGCCTGCTGGACACTGTGGAGGAAGTGGGTGAGGGGAGGATGTTAGGCAAGCTGAAATTTATTATGGAAAATTTCTCTCACCCACTGCATCAGACAGTGTAGCCTCTGTGCAGACTGATACACCCTCAGTGTAGGAGTGTAACCACAGATCTTTCATTCCCTTTCATGTTTTTAAATACTTATTGAAATACACTGTATATTCCACATTTCAAGTTTTATAAGTACTTTGAAAAAATGCTTGTTACACCCTACACTGTCCCCGTGAGCTACTAGTGAATTTCTCTGCTGTGGGATCCATAATGTTTGAACTTACCTTATCGTATCCTATCGTTTTACATCCAAGTAAAACACTAGCAGAAACACACAACTTCTTCAATCGGAAGGGGTCAGTTATTTGCTGGTAAAGCAAATGAAATGAACAGTCATACAACTGGGATATAGAGAATGTGGTAAAGGCAGCTATTGTTAATAAACACAAAACCTTAGAGAATTCAGAAGTGACATATAAAGGGATCAAGTACAAAAAAGGCCTTGTTGTTCTAGCAAACTGGTGACACACTGGTCTTTGAAAAAGAAATAATTCCCTAATATTCAAATGTTGTTGGTTTGGTACATCACTCAGTAAACACCAAGATCCACCAAGGGAACTATATAAGTCAGACAATAAATACAAGCACCAAACTAGGACAGGAGATATACTGCACAAGTAAGTGCCGTTTGAAATTTGTTTGTTGGTTTCTGAGGTAGCTGAGTTTCTGTCATTTCTCTTGAGTTTCAACAAGGGGGTGGTTTCAGCTGGAACTGGACTTCTCGCCCCTCAACAGTCTGTTATCCTTGGAATTCATGCTATTAGATCAATCAAGTGAACTTTCAACCTATCCCCTCCAGGCTTAGCTCGTTCCTATCGACCACCAGGTCAGCTGGGGAACTTCTGTGATGAGCTTCACATGCTGCTGTCCCACTTCCCTAAAGATGGCACTCCTCATCATATTGGGAGACCTGAACAGCCACCAGGAAAAACCTCAGGCGGCTGACATGTTTGCTCTTCTAAACACATTTGACCTGAGAATTTATCGGATCACTTCCTCATACAGCTCAGTCTTCATCCCTAGACCTTCACACTCTCCTACCACACCTGTAACATTCCGCCGCAATCTCCAGTCTCTCGATCGGGAGCAATTCTATTCACTGCTCTCTGCAACTCTGCCCCCACCACAGGACCTCTCCACCCTCAATACAGATGCAGCCACAGACAGCCTCTGCAATACACTTTTTTCCTGTCTGGATAGTCTCTGCCCTATGTTTTCTAGACCTGCTCATCCTTCAGCTTCTAATCCGTGGCTCACTGACTGGATCTGTGAGCAATGCACCACGCTCAGGAGTTCTGAGAGGAGGTGACGCAAATCCAAGGCTCAATCTGCTCTTGCTGAGTATCAGGGTCTGCTTGTCTTTTTTTTAAAGCGTCACCAGGACAAAGAGTAGCAAAGAATTAAATTCAATTCAACTTTATTTATACAGCGTCAATTCACAATAAAGTCATCTCAAGGCACTTTACAGAATAAAGTAAAGATTATAAAGATGTATAGAGAGAACCCAACAATTCCACCTTGAACAAGCCATATGCAACAGTGGAGAGGAAAAACTCCCTTTAACAAAAGAAACCTCCAGCAGAACCAGGCTCAGGGTGGACGACCATCTGCCTTGACCGGTTGGGGTGAGTGGAAAGTGAAGAGAGAAAAGAAGAGACCAACAAAAAGCAACAACAAAACATCGGGCAGATTGGTAGGACCAGTAGCTGCACGCTGGGAAACACACAGCTTCAAAGCCGGGGACACCTGCAGAAAGGGACAGAGAGAGGGGGACAGAGAAGGACAAAGACAACTACGGGAGAGAACACACAGAGTTAATGTCATACAGTGGTAACAATTGTGGGGTAACAGGAGAGAGGGTCAAGAGGAGGAAAGGAGCTCAGTGCATTGGGGGGTGGGTCCCCCAGCAGTCTAAGCCTATAGCAGCATAACTATAACTAACTATATGCTTTATTAAAGAGGAAGGTTTTAAGCCTAGACTTAAAAGTAGAGAGGGTGTCTGCTTCCCGAATCTGAACTGGGAGCTGGTTCCACAGGAGAGGAGCTTGATAGCTAAAGGCTCTACCTCCCATTCTACCTTTGGAAATTCTGGGAACCACAAGTAGGCCTGCATTCTGAGATCGAAGTGGTCTACTGGGATGATATGGTGCTATGAGGTCTTCTATATATGATGGAGCCTGACCATTCAGAGCTTTATATGTAAGAAGCAGGGTTTTAAATTCTATTCTAGATTTAATGGAAAGCCAATGGAGAGAAGCTAGTGAAGGTGAAATATGATCTCTCTTGCTAGTTCCAGTCAGCACTCTTGCTGCAGCATTTTGGATTAATTGCAGGCTCTTTAGGGAGTTACTGGGGCATCCTGAAAGTAGGGAATTACAGTAGTCCAACCTAGAAGTAACAAATGCATGGACCAGTTTTTCGGCATCACTTTGAGAAAGGATGCTCCTAATTTTGGCAATGTTCCGTAGGTGGAAGAAGGCTGTTCTAGAGATTTGTTTTATGCGAGTTAAAGGACAGATCCTGGTCAAAAATAACTCCAAGGTTCCTTGCAGTAGTACTGGAGGCCAGACTTATGCCATCTAGAGTAACAATATGGTTGGACATCATATCTCTGAGATTTTTGGGCCCAAATACTATGACTTCAGTTTTGTCTGAGTTTAGAAGTAAAACTTGTGGGACATCCAGGCCTTTATGTCTTGTAGGCTTGAAGCTTGATTAAGTGATTTTTTTCATCTGGTTCCATAGATAAATATAGCTGGGTATCATCAGCATAGCAGTGGAAATTTATGGAGTTTTTTCTAATAATGTTGCCTAAAGGAGACATATATAAAGTAAAAAGTATTGGTCCTAACACAGAGCCTTGTGGAACTCCATAGCTAACCTTTGTGTGCATGGAGGATTCATCATTAACATGAACAAATTGAAATCTATCAGACAGATAAGATTTAAACCAACCTAGTACAGTTCCTTTAATCCCAATTTCATGTTCCAGTCTCTGTAATAAAATGTTGTGATCAGTGGTATCGAATGCAGCACTAAGATCTAACAGAACAAGTATAGAGATGAGCCCATTATCTGAGGCCAAGAGAAGATGATGAACTCTAAATCCTGACTGAAAGTCTTCATACTAATTATTCCAATGAAGGTGATCACATAATTGTTTTGCAACTACTTTTTCAATTATTTTAGAAATAAAGGGGAGATTTGATATTGGTCTGTAATTGGCTAAAACACCTGGGTCAAGACAGGGTTTTTTAAGTAGTGGTTTAATTACAGCTACCTTATAGGCCTGTGGTACATAGACTGTTTCTAAAGATAGATTGATGATATCTAATATGAACGTATCTATTAAGGGTAAAGCTTCCTTGAGCAGCTTAGTTGGAATAGGGTCTAGCAGACAGGTTGTTGGTTTAGATGAGGTAATAATTGAAGTTAGCTCAGAGAGATCTATGGGTAAAAAGTAGTCTAAGGGGGATTGGGGCCCCTATTAATGATTCTAGCATTGTTGTCATCAGGATCCCCGATTTCACTTCCTCCCTCAGGACTTTTATTTTGCAGTGACTTCCTGTTTCCTGTTCCCATCACGTTGTTCCCGCTTTGCTAATAACCGTTAATCAGTTTCACCTGTTTTCATCCCTTTACATACCTCCTCAGTTCCTTCACCAAGTTGCCAGATTGTCTGCTTTTGTTCATAGCGACTTAAGCTTTCCTAAGAAATCCTTCATTGCTTTCCAAGGTTTGGACCACGCTACTTGTTTACCGGACTCTCTGTGTTAGTGAGTAACAAACCCCTATCACTCGCTCTGTTACCGACTTTGCAAATTACGCTGTGGACTCTGAGTATTGCTACACACTCATACACCGATGGGGGAGCTGCTATGAAAGCTGGCAACACTCAGCAGTAGCAACTAAGTTGGGGTTCAGTTCAAGGACACTTGTGACACATGTGACTGGAGGAGCCGGGGATTGAACCAACAACTGTGAGATTGGTGGACAACCGCTCTACCTTCCTGCGGCACAGTCGCCACAGTGTACATTTTCACTGAAAGGGATTTTGGATGTTATACCACCAAGGGTTTTTTTTGGAATTATTGGATGTTGTACCAAGGACCAAGGGGATTTGGAATTGTGATCACTGTGTTACTAAGAGGATTTTGGAGTTCTGTTCTCGTCAGGGACTGGAGGACCACCACTCATGGCTACGCTCCACAGAGACACTGCAGGATCACCACTCCACTCCTCCCCGTAAGATCCTTACCTCCCCTCCAGACTCAGCTCGTTCCACCCACCCACTATATTAAGTCTTGTTTTTGTTTGTTTGTTTTAGAAACCATTTCCCACAAGTCAGTATTAAGTGCTCATCTGTGTCCTCCCACATAGACTGGAGATCAGCACCACCTAGTGAGTCGGAGGGCTTACAACATCAACATCCTGCTTTGCCAACAATAACCTTCTTTAATAAAACTAATTACCCTGAGAAGTCGTATCAAGCACCTTATTGGGTCCAACCCTAAAAACTAGCTCCATTACAGTTGTATGTGAAGATCTAACTGTAATATTTGGGGGGAGGATCTGGTGAATTCTTTCTCTAATAGCTACAATTTTATTCATAAAGAAGGTCATGAAGTCATTGCTGCTCAGAGTTAAGGGAAAATTAGGCTCAACAGAACTATGGCTCTTAGTCAGCCTGGCTACAGTGCTGAACAGAAACCGGGGGTTGTTCTTGTTTTCTTCTATTAATGATGAATAATATGATGTTCTGGCATCACTGAGAGCTTTTTTGTACATTTTTAAACTATTTTTCCAAGCTAAATGAGATTGTTCTAAATTTCTGGAACGCTACTTGCTTTCTAACTTTCGTGTTGCCTGTTTTAAGTTGCGTGTTTGTGAACTATACCATGGAGATCACCTCTTCTGGTTTACTGCCTTCTTTTTCAGAGGGGAAACACTATCGACTATTGTACGTAGTGAGGCTGCAGAATTGTCAACAAGATAATCTACTTGTGCAGGAGTAACATTAAGGTGATGTGCGACACCGAGTCACTTTTTCCGTTGGTACAGCGGCGTTGACGTCATCCGGTGAGGCTGGGGCACAGTTGACCAAGCATCTGAGGGCCTCCGGCTCTCTTCCTTCCATTGTTCCGTCCCCTGCAATCTGCTGATCCAGCGGGCTGGCAGCTGTAACACCAGGTGAAGGTTCTTCCTCCTTTGCTGCTCCTGCCTGGCTCACCCTTTCTCTGCTCTCCGTCTGTGCTTCCTCGTCCATCTCAGTCACGTCCATCCGCAGGCCCCTTCCACTATTCCTGCTGCTCCAATACCACCAACTCCGGTTGCCACTTTGGCAAAAGACTGTTGTGTTTCAGGGCAGACCCTGTAAAGGTGGCGTGGCTTTCCACACCCGTTGCAGGTTTTTCTGGCCGGACAGGCTTCAGCTGCATGGCCCTCCCCTTCACATAAACGGCACTTTGCACCAGCGCAACCTGCTTCCATATGACCATGTAACCTACAGCGTCTGCAGAAAGGCGGCTGGCGGGAGTAGAAGAGGGAGCCCCTGTCAGCCCCCAATTGGAAGTATGCAGGGGGGTGTTTAAGACCTTCAAAACCTTCAGCGTCCGGGTGCAGTAGAACCTGGAACTGTCGACGCCCCGTCCAGAAACACTGTACATATCCTGCAGCAGAGACCACTTCAGAGAAGCGACCCAAAAATTCCTTAAGTGTCAGGTCTGTCACAAAGGGGTTGAACATGTGGACAGAAATTATCCTAAAATTCGGTCTGTCCATGTTCACCACCTCAAACTGTCAGGGTTTGGGTTAAGGGATGGACCCAAGAGAGGAGACAGTGCAAGGGATGAACAAGAAAAGGGTTTATTTGACAGATGCTAAAATGGTGAACAGAAGTCGCTCCTAACAGGAGGATACTAGAGCCCGGATTCAGAACAGAATTTAACAAAATAAATACAGCCAAGACTCAGGGACAAGTTAGGCTAGGAAATTAACGAACAAAGGCTACTAAATGAATAAGGCACAGATAAACGTTAAACTACTAAAGCATACAAAACACAAGGGTAAGGCTAAGGAGACTAACAGAAATATAAAAAGACAAACTACTGAGCAAAGGAACACGTAATAATGATTAAAGTAAAACAAAGCACAACTTAAAACACACTGGAAGGGTAAGATACCAAAGTAACAGGTGGGGGAGCACATAAACACACAAACTAAGGGGAGGCAGACATGATCAAACTAAGCATAAAGTTCTGGCAAACGAAGAACACACAAGCATACCTAAACACGAAAAAACCAGGATCAAAACTAGGGGAGAAAACTGAGACTAGACCAAAACACTGAATTAAACAAAGGCAACCCTAAAACACAAAAACCCGGGAGCAACAGGCAAGGAAAACAGGACTAAAACAAGAAACACTGATTGAGAACCAAAAGCAAACCAAAGACCAAATGACACAGAAGCACATAGTCTCAGAAAAATGTCCAAGAAACTAGAGTCCCAAATGCAAGAGTCATGAAACATACATACAGATGTGGGGTTGATGAGGGTAATAACACGTTAACAACGAAGAGGATCTGGCAGGGGAGTGAGGGGAAGACTGAACTTAAATAGAGGAGGGAACAGGTGCAAACCATCAGGGGACAAACGAAAGCAAAGCTGGGGAAAAGAACCAAGGCAACCAAGGAAGTAGGGAGAAGGGCCACAAAATAAAAGTCCACAGACAGGAAGTGCAGAGAGATCCTGACACAAACAAATGCAAGAGGTGCTCGTTCGCCAATCTGGCGCACCTTGTGGTGACGGCCTGATGAGTTTCAGCTGAAACAAATGAAACATCATAACCTGTTGCCTGCTGATGCCACTGAACGCAGAAAACGTCCTCCACTGTCAGATTCAACTGCTCCTTGATGATTCTTGTACGAAACAAATCCCTTGGCATCACCTTCCTGTTGCTGCTCCTCCACTGAAACCTTAAAGTTCTACACAGTCCCACCCGAAGAATTGACTGGCCCTCGTTGGAACCCACCATGTTGGAAAAAAAAAAAAAAAAAAACACCGTCGCACCACTCACCAGCTTCGCGGGACCCCCGGCTTGGCTTGCGAGGCGTTCCAATTCCCAGGCAGCTCCCATTTCCCTAAGGCCGCCCCGGCCCTTTTGCCAAGCCAATCAGATGTTTAAAATGTGATTTTGAGTTTATTTGTTGTTTTATAGAGTTATTTGTTGGGTATTTGTATTGTTTTTGGGGACTGGGGTTGGGTGGGAGGAATTTTTCCTGCGTTTCATTGTGGTGTGAATCAGCAGGGTAATCAAGAAAAGTACAAGCAGGTTTGCATCATTAGGCCCTCTCAACAGTGGCAGGCTGGGCGCTACCAAGTTGAGGGAGGAGAGGTAGTATCCAGTCTAATGGATAAAATGGATAAAATCATTATATTTTTAGAGATGTAGGTCCTGCCATTGTTATATGGTAGCGGTTGCACTAAATAAGATATTTATGTCTGTATGTTGTCCATTATTTGAAGTGATATGTGTATTTTTATGTGATTGAGTTCACCCCATGCTTACCTGTGCAGGTGGTAGGGTCTACTTTGGTGAAAGCCTAAAATCCAGAGGAGTTAGATGGAGAGGGTGGTTTTATCTTCCCTCCCGTTTCAGCTTGCTGTGAGGCTGTGGTTTTTAAACGATGCCTTCTTTGCTTTGGTATATTTAATTTAGTTTGGTTGATTGCCCGGGATTTTGGAAAAGTCGT
This sequence comes from Channa maculata, assembly GCA_020496755.1. Taxonomy (NCBI): domain Eukaryota; kingdom Metazoa; phylum Chordata; class Actinopteri; order Anabantiformes; family Channidae; genus Channa; species Channa maculata. Next base: position 798,756 of record CM035606.1, read on the forward strand.
CTCGTTCCTCGTTATCAACGTGCAGGAGCACTTGAAATGGCTGCCTTCCAGTCCAAAAACCCATCGGGTCTTTCACGTACCTTGCTCCCGACACCACTTCTGCATAATGTCCCAGAAACTCAGTTAATTCTTGATCTGTAACAAAGGGGTTAAAGGCATTAGGTGTGATGACTCTGTAGTTCGGTCTGTCCAAATTTCCCACTGAAAAGTGCTCCAGCAGCTTCGCCTTAGCTAATCGAGCTCGGCTGTCTGGGACACTTCACCTGATACAAGGGTGACGTCATAGGAGCGAGCCTGTTGGTTTTACACTGAGGAGATGTGGTTCACAAAGCTCAGTTAGCCAGAAATCGGGGGGTCATTATCAACGACTGACATTTGAGACAGTGGAGTCGTCCAGTGGAAAGGACAGGACAGGACAGGACAGGACAGGACGAGCTGTGCCATAAACATGGCGCAGCTCGTCTTTCACTCGTCTTGATTACTGCAATGCCCTGTAAATGGGGTTACCGGTATCCACAATCAAACCCTTGCAGATGATCCAAAATGCAACATCACGCCTCATTTTTAATCAGCCTAAATGGACTCGTGTCACACCAATCTTCAGATCTCTACACTGGCTGCCTCTAGCTGCCTGCATTAGGTTCAAAGCTCTGTCTCTTGCCTACAGGAAGGTCACCCCAACAGTTCCTGCTTACCTCAACTCCCTCATTCAGGTCTACAATCTCTCCCAGCCGCTGCGCTCTGCCAATGGATATCTGGTGGTTCCAGGACCACACAGAAGACACCAAGCAAAAGCTCTTCAGCTCAGTGATCCCACAGTGGTGGAACGAGCTTACCAAACTCTGCACACTCAGCAAACACACTCCCAATAAAAGAAGAAGAAAAAAAAAAAACTAATAAAAACACACTAAAAACAGAACTTTTACACACCTTCCTATGCAGCTACATATTTTTTTTTAACTTCCTTTCTGTTACTTGCCTTTGCATCTCATGAAACTAAAACACTTATGTTAGGAGTTTGCTTAAATGTTTTCTTCTTGACTTAGATTTTGCTTGCCTTGTAAGTCACTTTGGATAAAAGCATCTGGCAAAGTGTAAATATGCATATGTTGCTGATAGTCTGCAGGACTACTATCCACTGCCAGTGTATAACTTTTCAGACCTCCCTGTTTGCATCATTCAGTGTGTTCTTAACCCTACAAATAGATGTTCAATGTGTTTAGGAAATTCTGAGAGCATCACCTGAACTTGACTACAAGAGGTCAACGGTTATTGGTAACAGACACACTTAGTCTATTCTGGTTGTTGAAAGTTGTTAGAGTGATCCGGGTTTGGAGCTGTGTTTATTCAAGTACTCAGCTACTGGTCCTACCAACCTGCCCGATGTTTTGTTGCTCTTCTCTTTTCTCTCTCTCCTTTTTCTACTCACCCCTACCGGTAAAGGCAGATGGCCGCCCACCCTGAGGCTGGTTCTGCTGGAGGTTTCTTCCGTTAAAGGGACTTTTTCCTCTCCACTGTTGCCTAGAAGTTGAATTGCATTGATCCCTGTTTCTGCATATGCCACCTTTGGCACGGGCAGGCACGTTCAGAGGTGAGTGACTGCATATATACAATCATGGACTGCTCATGTAGTTTGTATGTTTGGGAAACACTGAAGATTGAGGTTAAAATGTTAAGGTGTGAGCCATGTTTAGATCTTTGTTGATGTGCATGAAAGCTTATGGACTATTAAAAATGTATTTGTCAATGACATGATTTAAAACATTTTAAATAAAATATCATATTTTCAGATATCTGTGGAAAGTGATGTAACCTTTTGCAATGTTTTCATAAAAATGTCATTGTGATTATTTGGTTTCTGTGTATTGAAAGAAATACTTTAAATATTTTGTGAAATTAGGACATAACATTTTTCAAGCATGTGATGTGCCTGTAATTTGTATTTAGACACACCTGTGGGGAATATAGTAATCACAATGGAGAAAATGATTTTTTTGTTGTGTAGTATGCCTGTACTTTTTACTAGATAATTACTTGAGGTGAAAACAATTTAGAGATATTTCAGAGTCACTTTTGTCATGTTAGAGAACATTAATACACCACTCTTTTGCTAGTATCATCTGTGTACAGATACAAAACTCTTACCACATGGAGACAGCTGCTCCAGCCATGCTGCTGTCATCACAAATTAAATAATGTGCAAAGATTACTGGCGTGTTGCATGTGCATGTTGAATGTTGTACATTTAGGGTAAATCAGGAGACTGAAATAAAAGATGAACTGGGCTGGTGCATGTTACTGAAGATTAAGAGTGCTTGTGTAACAGCGATAGGACAGGGGTCTCTTTTTTGATATCATCACCCCTGCCTTTAACATTACTTTCCCAAAAATGGACAGAGGAGGCAGGTGTGCACAAAAATCTGCAATGCCAAGTGGTAGAGATCAGGGTGAAGGTGTATTGCTTGCTCCAGTATCCAAGAGGATGTAGGAGTTTTGTTTCTGCCAAGTAGCGTTGCATCAGACGCAGCATTGTTCATTGTTCTGTCCAGCAGCATATGGTTCATATGGTTGGTTGAGGAAAAAACAAAAGGTACACAAAGACATTTTAAAAGTTGCAGGTAAATGTTCTGCACTTATATAGCGCTTTTCTACCTTTTGGCACTCAAAGCGCTTTACACTGATTCTCATTCACCCATTCACACTCACAATCACACACTCACACCGATGGGGGAGCTGCCATGCAGCTGGCCAACACTCACCGGAACCAACGAGTTCAGTGTTTTGCTCAAGGAAACTTCGACATGTGATCGGAGGAGCCAGGGATTGAACCAACAACTGCGAGATTGTTGGACAAATACTCTACCTACCTGGCACAGTCGCCAGGTCATGAGGCACAAGTTGAAGTGTTGTACATACACGTAGATGATGTACATTTTAAGTAAAGGTGTAACTTGGGTTTTTGTTATTCATACAGCATTTGGTTGCTCGAACGCTACAGTGACTGAAGAAACTCAACCACACAGTAGCCAAGGTCATAACAGTCAGTGTTTGTACAGCTAAATTCAGCTGAATTGCTGCCTGATCACATTTTCATCATTGGAGTCACTTTGCATTCTTATACTCTTCCTATTAGAAAGCTCCACTGCAGCCTGGTCAAATGCTGAGTACTGTACATATGGACTTTCATCTATAATCTCATTCAACTGGACAATCAGTGAGTTGAGGTCTACTTTAAGACAGGCCAGTGGATCCCTTTAATTATAGAGGTGCTTAAACATAAATGAACGAGTCAGATTCTTTGCAGCTAACATACTTATATGTACCTGACGGTCTTGGTCACTTCTGCCTCTTTTTGTTAAACATTGAGGCTTCACCCAAAACGAAATTAGACTGAAATAAATAAATAAATCAGAGCCCACACGGACGGAGCTTTCTTGTGCAAAAAATGCACTGCAAATTTTAGCTGGCAGTCATGAAACATTAACAGTCCCATTAATCTAAACTGAGGTGGTATCTTTGATGTCAAATTGTCACATACTTATAAAGATATTGTGAAAGAGTGGTACATTGCTGTTCTAGTGAGTCTACATCATTATCATATATTCTCATATTGTTTAACCTGGATTTGCCTCTCTTGGAGTGGTGCCGGTCCTCAAATATGTCACTATTTTCAGCCTCGGAGTAAAAGTATAATTTATGGCAGTGATCTGACTTCTGAATAACAACATTTACTCAATGTGCAACTTTAATTTCTTTAGTTCTGGTAAGAGGTCCAAGGGTTTAAGCAAAATAGTGCTTATGCCTCTATATAAGAGGTAGGTTACAGCAGTGTCCATAACTAAAGACATCCAGAGCTCAGTTGTTAAACCCATGTAGGGCCACAGCCTTTTACAGCTTGACTCTTACCTCCTTGTCCTCCCGATACCTCGATTTCATCATGGCATTTAAAGCCTGCAAATGAGAGGAGTGCTAATTTGTCCAACATGCACCTTTTTATGAAGGGAGATTATAAGTACGATGTAGTGTATTGATTAGCTCTCTAAATCCCACATCGACCAGCACTGAGTCTTTAATGACCATAATCACTAAGCCTTCACCTCTTTCTGCAGTCTGAAAAATAAAAGAATATTAGTAATTTAGTTGTGTTGTAATAAGAAGTTTGATCTAATCAATTCAAACACTTAAAAACATAATTGCATATTTCAAGCAGCTCCACCCTGGGAATTGTTGCAGATTATGATGGTTACGCACTAACTCCACATTTATCACAATAGAATGGTTTACAAACTTGTTTCTATGACTACATGAGCAGGATTAGGAAAATGTCATTGAATTGAGAGAAACTAAGTGATCTTTGTTTCTGGAATGAAAACTCAAACTCTGAGTCAGTTACAGTGGTAAATTAATCTGTGAACCTAACCTGCTTGCTGGTGGGTTTTCTTCACCAGTCACCAAATTTATCTGTCTCCTTTCCTGCCGCTCAGTCTGTAGAAGCTGCCTGACATGACTTTCATTTCCTCATTCATACAGCATGGGTCTGATTTACATCTCGAGATAAACATCCCAGTTGGATAGTAGCCTATTAGTTTATCATTCATCTTTACTAATACCATCACTCCGTGATCAATGACTCATCATTGAGACAAAGTTTGATATTTCTCCTCACTTTTCGATATGAATATTACACAGCATGGATTCAGCCTAAAATAAAATCTATTCACTGTACATATATCACTGAATGTTGGCTTGTCTTTTTACTGCATTTAAAGATTTACTATAACTAATCACTGTAAATTAATAACATCTGTGTGATGTTAGACATGTAAGACTGATATTTAAATAATTTATCAGGCAGTAGCCTAATTAGTCATATTGTTGGAACATTTGTATTCTAATTGCCATATCATTAGAAATTGGGAGTATTTGTGACTAAGAATGACTGTAGTACTTTAGGTTTTAAAGCTTGATTAACCACAGTACTCCTGCACTGTCCTTCACTTTCTTACTGTGAAGCTGCGACATCTATTTGATTGGCAGCATAGATTGCTGGCCTTTAATGAAACTGTATGAATCAAAATTCTTGCCTAAATATTTAAAAAATTTAGCATTCAAGCTGCAGGCTTATTGGAATATGTATATTGCTTTCCACATATTTTATTCTTTATTTTTGTTCTGCCCTTTTATTCATTTACATTTAATCATTATCCAAAGTGACTTACAAGTGAGGTACATGCAGCAAAAATCTAAGACAAGGAGAAAACATTAAAGCAAAGTCCTATCAGAAAAGGGTTTACATTTAATGAGATGCAAGAAAGAGCAAAAAGGAAGTTGTTTATTTTGTTTATTTATTATTATTATTTAAAGTGCATAGGAAGGTGAGGAATTGTTCTGTTTTCAGCAGTTTTTTGAATATTGGGAGTGAGTTTGCTGAGCGTGCAGAGTTTGGTACCTCGTTCCACCATCGTGGGATCACTGAGCTGAAGGGTTTTGCTTGGTGTCCTCTGTACGGTTTTGGGACCACCAGATGTCGTTCATGCAGAGCGCAGCGGACGGGAGGGATTGTAGACCTGAATGATGGACTTGAGGTAAGCAGGAGCTGTTGAGGTGATCACCCTGTAGGCGAGAGACAGAGCTTTGAATCGGATGCAAGCAGCTACAGGCAGCCAGTGTAGAGATCTGAAGAGTTGTGTGACATGAGTCCTTTTTGGTTGATTAAAAATTAGGCGAGCTGCTGCCTACTGGATCATCTGCAAGGGTTTAATTGTGCATTCCGGTAACCCCATTAAGAGGGCATTGCATTAATCAAGATATGACCAACAGCTGCAGAATGAGTTGGGTTGTATATTCTGAGAGGTAGGTTCTGATCTGCATGCTCCTTTAAGCTCAATTGGTTGTCGGTGATGGCCTCCAGCTTTCTGTCCAACTTAGATCATGATGTAGTGCCAACCTCACATGCCAAGGCCGCTCAACATCCTCATGTGAGGGAACAGAGCCTCCCTCATTTAAACCGATGTCCTCATTGAGAACACAGGGTGGTTCAAGAACTGGTCCAATACATCTGGCAGTAGCATCAGTGAACTGGTCAGAGGCTATTCCAATGATGCCAATCAGTGTCTTTACCTGCTGTCAAATACAGAGAGACGGCACCCAAACGTTTTTCTGCAAAACATGGTAATGATGCTGTCCTACTAGGAGTTTGGAGCACTCACTGGAGAAATCCCAGTCCTAGGAAGACTGAGGGAACTTTTTCTGGACAGCTCACTGATGCAAACTATGGTAGTGTGTGAGTGCCTCTAGCGAGAATGATGCAGACAGCTCGTTTCAGTGGTCTGATCAATAAAGCTTTACTGTTAGCTTGGCACTGTCCACAGCAAATTATACTGTGACCAGGACAGTGAGCTTTGGTCACAGTATAATTTGACTAAATCCCTGCTCAAGCCTGGACTTTACACCAAGCGGGGACCATTACTGCACATGCCAGTTGACAGGTCGCACAGGCACAGAACCATGCTCACCCAGGGATTATGTGAAAACATGAGTCACCATTGCCAAGGGGTAATGGTGACTCTGGTAGCCATGTGACCATTAATCCAGGTAGCAGAGGAAATGTCACATCCAATTAACCATGACCATGACTGTCAGCCCCAGGGAAATGCTGTCTTTGTTTTTGAGAAGGAAAATAAATTCTGTCGACCTTTTCCAGTTGTCCAACATGAGACTGAGTCAGCCAAAGCCGTAGGGTCTTCACATGGAAATGTAAAATCCCTAATGTAAGATTGAAAAAAAAAAACCTCTGATTATGACAGATGTAGGCTCTACCTCACTAATTGAGGGCTAACTACAACATGAATGTCTGTTTGCCACTGTAATGCTTTGCATTAGCAAAGCTGAGGGGATTACAGCTCAACACCTGCACAGGGGAGAATGGAGCATATCCCGTAGTAACAGTAACCTACATCTGCAGGAGGAAAGAGGATGTTAAGCAGTTCAGGAACCCGGCCAAGCTGCTTTTTAGAACCAGGGTCCTGAATTTGGGCAAGAAAATTGGACTTGTGGCAGTGTCAGCAGTCTTAGGGAGCACACCTCCACAAGGAGAAAGGAGTGTCAACACTTTTAATGGGTAAAGAATTGCACATTCGGTACAAATTTGGCCCTGTTCGCAAACACTGAAACACTGTCAGCTGTTTATCTATAAACACTGAGAATGACTTGTAGACTTTCTATAGCTTGGCTGTGAGAAGGGATTTGTAGGGTTTTCAAAGCTGAAACACCTCTGCTCTATTCTAGGGATACTCGGCCGTGTGCTGGCCATAGCTCAGCATTAAAGGTATTCGGTTGGCTATTTATAGCTTAACACAGAAATACAGTGCCTTGCGAAAGTATTCGGCCCCCTTGAACTTTGCGACCTTTTGCCACATTTCAGGCTTCAAACATAAAGATATGAAACTGTAATTTTTTGTGAAGAATCAACAACAAGTGGGACACAATCATGAAGTAGAACGAAATTTATTGGATATTTCAAACTTTTTTAACAAATAAAAAACTGAAAACTTGGGCGTGCAAAATTATTCAGCCCCTTTACTTTCAGTGCAGCAAACTCTCTCCAGAAGGTCAGTGAGGATCTCTGAATGATCCAAAGTTGACCTAAATGACTAATGATGATAAATAGAATCCACCTGTGTGTAATCAAGTCTCCGTAATCAAGTCACCTGCACTGTGATAGTCTCAGAGGTCCGTTTAAAGCGCAGAGAGCATCATGAAGAACAAGGAACACACCAGGCAGGTCTGAGATACTGTTGTGGAGAAGTTTAAAGCCGGATTTGGATACAAAAAGATTTCCCAAGCTTTAAACATCCCAAGGAGCACTGTGCAAGCGATAATATTGAAATGGAAGGAGTATCAGACCACTGCAAATCTACCAAGACCTGGCCGTCCCCCTAAACTTTCAGCTCATACAAGGAGAAGACTGATCAGAGATGCAGCCAAGAGGCCCATGATCACTCTGGATGAACTGCAGAGATCTACAGCTGAGGTGGGAGACTCTGTCCATAGGACAACAATCAGTCGTATACTGCACAAATCTGGCCTCTATGAAAGAGTGGCAAGAAGAAAGCCGTTTCTTAAAGATATCCATAAAAAGTGTTGTTTAAAGTTTCCCACAAGCCACCTGGGAGACACACCAAACATGTGGAAGAAGGTGCTGTGGTCAGATGAAACCAAAATCGAACTTTTTGGCAACAATGCAAAACGTTATGTTTGGCATAAAAGCAACACAGCTCATCACCCTGAACACACCATCCCCACTGTCAAACATGGTGGTGGCAGCATCAAGGTTGGGGCCTGCTTCTCTTCAGCAGGGACAGGGAAGATGGTTAAAATTGATGGGAAGATGGATGGAGCCAAATACAGGACCATTCTGGAAGACAACCTGATGGAGTCTGCAAAAGACCTGAGACTGGGACGGAGATTTGTCTTCCAGCAAGACAATGATCCAAAACATAAAGCAAAATCTACAATGGAATGGTTCACAAATAAACATATCCAGGTGTTAGAATGACCAAGTCAAAGTCCAGACCTGAATCCAATCGAGAATCTGTGGAAAGAACTGAAAACCTCTGTTCACAAATGCTCTCCATCCAACCTCACTGAGCTCGAGCTGTTTTGCAAGGAGGAATGGGTAAAAATTTCAGTCTCTCGATGTGCAAAACTGATAGAGACATACCCCAAGTGACTTACAGCTGAAATCGCAGCAAAAGGTGGTGCTACAAAGTATGAATAATAATGAATAAGGCTGAATAATTTTGCACGCCCAAGTTTTCAGTTTTTTATTTGTTAAAAAAGTTTGAAATATCCAATAAATTTCGTTCCACTTCATGATTGTGTCCCACTTGTTGATTCTTCACAAAAAATTACAGTTTTATATCTTTATGTTTGAAGCCTGAAATGTGGCAAAAGGTCCCAAAGTTCAAGGGGGGCGAATACTTTCGCAAGGCACTGTATTCTGGTAGCTTTCTATAACTCTTTAACTTTGAGGAAGACTTTGTTGGCTGATCATAGCTTAATGCTTAATTAAGATTGTGTCCCTTTGGTCAGTCATACACTACAGACAAAACACCCACTTCCTTGTTTACTCCTCATCTCTCACATCTCATAGTCAGCTGTTGCTTCTTAGTGGGACAACAGAACAAGACTCACTGTATTTACTTTGGCCATTTTTTCAACAATGAATGAGAGGCCAGGGGAGATTGCTGCAGCTGGATCTTTCTTAAATGCTTCTTAAAATCACTTTTCTCTGGTTGTCCACTTCTTTTTGTGGATGTTTTTTGTGTGCTGTTGTTGAAACGAGCGCTTTGGTGTGGCGTCCAAATGGCAGCTTGGAAAAACACCTACACAAAAGTAAGGGATTTGGGCTCTTTAATATTTTTATAATGATATCAGGGTATCTGTTATGTTGCATGTGTTATGATGCACATTAATCATTCTTGTTGTAGGGAACCAGAATACTTAGTTATATTCACTTTTAATACCAGGTAATCGTTGAGATACCACAAAGCAAATATTTAAAATCAGTCACACATTAAAGGCAGGAACGTTTCCAGATAATTGAAATCTGTCTTCTGTCACCAAAAGAATAAACACATCAACAGATTAAAAAAAAACATGAAATCTTCTACACTTAGGAAATCCAGTATCAGTGTGCGTATGTTGTAAAAGATAAGAGTAGTTGATATTAACTATTTAGCCCAGACCATGTTATGAGCAGGTATGACTTGTATGACATGGTTTTTATGCTTAAAAAAATTGATGAAAGACTGATAAAAGCTGATCTGTAAGTTTGTAATGAATTTACAATGTGCACAGACTCTAAGATTCGGACAGTTAATTCATCATAAAGACATGAAAATAGGTCTGAACACTGAAAATCAGTTGACATCAATACTTATATTTGTATTGATAAACGATACATTAGGTTATTGAGAGACTTGTGCTCATGTGCTGGTTTTGCTGGGCCCGAGTCATTGCTTAATGTTTGACATCATTTATTACTTGTGGCACATGCATCCACCTGACACTTTGCTTTTTTGTTACTAAGTTTGCTTTTTGAGAGCTGGGAGGAACAAATGAATTGGTGTAAGTGAACAATCCTGATAACCTCAGAGCCCTCTGAAATAAACTGAAAGTTAACCTGCACATTGTGAACACGTCACAATCCTGGTCCTGTGTGTAGTTTGTCCCTGATTGTCCCTTTATTTCCTGCCCTTGCCTTTTATTTTGTTGCTCCTCCTGTCCCACTTCCTGTGTAGACTGTGTGGATTCTTTACCTTCCTCATTTGTCCTGATTCGTTTCACCTGCTCCGCTGTCCTTTTGAAGCCGGCTCTCTCCTTAGTCTGGTGCCAGTTTGTCCTGTGTCCTTTGTTCATTGCTTTTGGTATTTAAGTTTATGATTGGATTTCTTTTGTTAGTTTATACGGTGTGTAATTCCTGTTCCTGGTTGTGGAGTGATTATTATTTGCGTTCACATTCCCCTAATTCCCTATAACTTCCCATTTACTTTGAACCTTCTCTTGTTGTCTCCTTACTTGGGTCCTTGAAACTTAAAACTAACTTACACAATTCGTCAAAGAACACAGAGCTTTTCAGGTTCACTTCATCTACTGCCAGCGTACTTCTTGTTCCAATTCTCCACAATCTAAAGTAGTAAAGGTATCAACAGTGTCTGTCTCTACAGTGTGCATCTGGTGGCAGCACCTTGAAGGCATCAGGATTCTCTCTCTTGATCCAAACCCTGCAGAGCATTTCTGCCTCTGTGGATGACTGTGATCAATGAACAAAAGATGAATCATACAAAAACGTATTATCGCTTGAAGTTTTTTATGTTTTGTCATGTTACAACCACAAATGTAAATATATTTTATGTTATCAACACAAAGTGTTACATAATTGTGAAGTGAAAGGAAAATGATAGATGGTTTTCAATTTTTTTTACAAATATCTGAAAAGTGTGGCGTGCCCCCCTGAGGCAATACTTTGTAGAACCACCATTTGCTGCAATTACAGCTTCAGGTCTTTTGGGGTTTGTCTCTACAAGCTTTGCACTTCAAGAGAATGAAACTTTTGCCCATTCTTCTTTTAAAGCCAGGTCAAGCTCAGTCAGATTGGATGAAGAGAATCTATGAACAGAATTTTTTTTAGGTCTTGCCACAGGTTCTCAATTGGATTTAGGTCTGGACTTTAACTGGGTCATTCTAAAACATGAATATGCTTTGATATAAACCATTCCATTGTAGCTCTGGTTGTATGTTTAGGGTCGTTGTCCTGCTAGAAGCTGAACCTCCTCTTCAGTCTCCAGTCAGACTCTAACAGGGTTTCCTATAATATTGTCCTGTATTTGGTTCCATCCATCTTCCCATCAATTCTGAGCAGCCTTCCTGTCCCTGCTGAAGAAAACCAGCCCCACAGCATGATGCTGCCACCACCATGTTTCACGGTGGGGATGGTGTGTTCAGGGTGATGTGCAGTATTAGGTTTTAGCCACACATAATGTTTTGTATTTAGGCTAAAAAGTTCAATTTTGGTCTCATCTGACCAGAGCACCTTCTTCTACATGTTTGCTGTGTCCTCCACATGGCTTGTGGGGACTTAAGGCTTTGTTTCAACAATGGCTTTCTTTCTTCTTGCCACTCTTCCATAAAAGCCAGATTTGTTGTCCTGTGGACAGATTCTCCCACCTGAGCTGTGGATCTCTGCAGCTCCTCCAGAGTTACCATGGGCCTCTTGGGTGCTACTCTGATTAATGTTCTCCTTGCCCGTGGACGGCCATGTCTTGGTAGGTTTGCAGTTGTGCCACACTCTTTCCATTTTCTGATGATAGATTGTACAGTGACCATGAAATGTTCAAAGCTTGGGATATTTTTTAAAACCTAACCCTGCTTTAAACTTCTCTGGGGGTGTTTTTTTTTTTTTTTTTTTTTAAAGCATGGCCAGAAAATTTTAGCACAAAACTTCCCTTACGTTCTCACACACGCACATGCATGCACACACACGCACACACACGCACACACACTGAGTAAAAACAAACTGATGTGATATCTAAGATAAGATGAAGAGTCAGTTGCTTATGCAATGTCAGGTGGCCGGATGAAATATCACAGTAGTGAACTAAATGCAGACCTAAATATATTTGAATTCCACTGACGTTCAGTTGAGGCTGTACATGAATACTAAGAAGGTATAAATTCAATTCAAGTCTTAAATTTTGACACCTTAATTCTTCAGTGCAACATTATTGTTTCCACCTTCACAAACCAGTGCAGATACACTGGCTGCAGCCACATAATTTCAGATTTCTCCATGGTGCCAGTAATTTTGAAAGCAAATTGTTAATGTTTGGTATTTGTGTAGACACAATGATCAGCTTAATATCAGATATTATCACTCTTGCTTGGTCATTGCAGTTTTTTTTTGACAAGCGGAGCTTCCTTGTTGCTTAGAAACATGACATTTCACTCGTGTTCCCTCGTCATCCATCATCTATTTGCATTAATATAAATATCATTTTACATATCTGATGTTATAATTGCATAACGTTCTGTGTTAGCCGTTTGCTGAATAACTCTACAGTAGGAAATGGTACGTAAAAATAAAAGCACACTTTTTTTCTTTTAAACAAACTTGACATGCTGTCATAGATCTCAATATATGCTTTAAATAAATTACATTTTTGCTTTTATTTGAATGTTTTTAATAATACTTCTGACTATTATACTTGTAAAATCTTTACATTCCAAACACTGGTCATCTGATTAAAACAAATGTGTGTGTATATCACTTTTTTATGCCGTTTGTAGAATAATTGTTTAACTCGAGGGTTAACAATTTATTATTTACAATTTAAATAGAAAGAAAAGAGAGAAAATTGAAATAAAAATGAGTCCTGTCATTATACAGGGTACATTCCAAACAACAAACACGTGGTGGAACATGCGTTTGTGCATTCATGAGAGTGCTATCCTCAACCAACAAGTGCACATGGAAAAATATTTAGAAATTAGAGCAACAAAACAAACAATAAATAAATACTAAACTTAAAGTTATTATTGATTTATCCTAAGTGGATTCCATCCTTACATGATAAATGCATGTTACACAATGAGAACAAATGTTAAACTGAAACATTCAGGTCGGACAGACAGTGTGTGGATTTTGTCCCAGCTGATTGGCATTTGATGTGCAGTGTGAGCAGGGTCCTATAGCCTGATTATCCAACCAATGGACCAACAATCGATTAGATTTCTAGCATTTCAGAAATTTTGATTAACTGTATTCCATTGTGAGCAGTTACATGGTGCAGTTTGATAAAATATAAAAAAAACAAAAACTATAAAATATGAAGGGAAGGATAACTTGCTTAAGTTACCTGTACAGCGTGAGCAGCAAAGTTGGAAGTTGTGGTACAGTGGGAGGGTCAAATAAAAGATTTGGTGTGAGCTAACACATTGGACAGGGATGATAAAAGTCCCACAGTTTCTGCTCAGGCACTGTTACGCCCCTGTCTAGGGGGTCAGGGTGCAACATACAAAGATAAATTAGGATGTTCCCTCTCCGGTCCCCAAACCAAAATCCAGGATCGAGATGTTCCAACAGAATGATATTTATTTTAAACGAAAGAAAGTGTCAAACAAAACATGACACTACAACTCAGGGCGAACCAAGGCCAACATAATAAACACAATAAGCTATTTCCCACAGAAAGTGCTAGCTAGCCTGATAGAAAGAAACAAACCAAAACACAGTCGCTAACCCTAACTCCCTAATGTGAAAACAATCAAAAGAAAATGGCAGTTCACCCCTACAGATTTAATACTATTTACAAAATATACAATTTATAAACAAAACCACGGCACAAAGCCTAATAATTCAAAAATGCTAAACAAGGTTTGGAAGCCAAGAACAGCGAACAGGTGCTGCTGCCAGAAAAAAAGCCCCCCGCTGGCTGTTGGGAACCGTACTTGTAAAACTCCAGGAAGTGTAGGAAGTGTAGGATGGACCAATCAGCTTCCGGTACTGCCCCCCAATCCGACCAATCAGGCAGGGCACCTATAAGAACAACAAAATACAAACAACACATGCGGCCAGGGCCGTAACACCCCCCTCCCTAAAAAAAACAGACACCCCATCTAAAATGTCTGATAATTAGGAACAGGCCGACACACGTGATAAAGCATCAGCAACAACATTTTCTGTTCCTTTTTTGTGATGGATTTCGAGATTAAAATCCTGTACGAGCAAGGACCACCTCAATAATCTCTGATTAGAGTTTTGCATTCGTCCTAAGAACACAAGAGGGTTGTGATCAGTAAATACAGCAACTGGTAATGAGCTGGAGCCAACATAAACCTCAAAGTGTTGGAGGGCTAGAAGTACTGAGAGGTTTTCCTTTTTAATTGTGCTGTATTTTAACTGGTGTTGGAGAAGTAACAGATGGGATGATCAACCCCCTGCCCATCCTCTTGCAGCAGCACCAGTACCACTGGCACTGGCATCTACCTCCAGTTTAAAGGGGCAGGCAAAATTAGTTGCTGCTAAAACAGGTGTGCTGCACAGGAGAGCTTTGACCGAATGAAAAGCATTTTCACACGAAGAAGACCAGACAAAAGGTCTGGTAACACTAGTGAGAGGGGGTGAGGAGAGCAACAATTACAGCAAAGTTTCTGCAGAATCCTCTATAGTACCCAGCCATGCCCAGGAACCGGCGGAGTTCACGTCTGGTTTTAGGTATAGGGTAATCCAAGATAGTTTGGATTTTTGCAGTAAGCACACGCACCTGACCTTGGCCCACTTCCTTCCCTAAATATGTCACTGTGGCTCTAACAAAGTCACATTTGGCCAGATTCAAGGTAAGGGAAGCTTCCGTTAGTCGCGCAAATATTGTTTTTAATGTTTCCATGTGCTCAGGCCATGTACTTGAATATGCCACAATATCATCTAGATCTACCTCACAGTGGTTAACATCAGCAAGGACAAGGTGCATCAAGTGCTGAAACGCAGCAGAGGCATTTCTAAGACCAAATGGCATGACAGTGTACTGTAATAGCAAACTCCAAACATCTTTTGGCCACTTTAAAGTTGCCGCAATGCGCTCAAAAGCATTGAAGTAACAATCTATATCCGTCTCTCCAAAGGGAGGAACTAAGGCAATATGTCTACTAACATCAAACTGATCAGATGTTGTAGAGGGGGAACGTACTCTACTGGGAGTAGAGGCCTCAGTAGCCTTCTCTAGCTCCAAAGCCCTTATTCTGAGGTGCATGAGCTCCACCTCACGGGTTTTGGTCTCCAAGTCCACCTCTTTAAGGCGCAGAGCAAGCTTTAGCTCCTCTTTATCCACACCAGCCTGCAACAAGGTTAAGGGGTCTACACACACAGCAGCAGAACGTGTTGGAGCCTTCGGTTCCCCACCCAGCGGACTACTGAAGGCTGACTGGGCCATGGCAGCCATCGCCATTGCAACCTCTCAGGTGTCATGACCTTCTGTTTAGGCTTGGGCATAGTGACCACCCCCTCCTCAATTAACTTCTCTGACAAAATAGCCCTAACCTCTGCCTTCCTGGCCTTTAAAGGTACAGAAACATCAAAAAACTGGCAATTAAAAACAAATCTGCCATGGTGCATCGCTGCAACTTCTCAATGGTTGGGTTTATTGTAAACTCATCCATGTTAAACTCCATACTATAACCTCACACATACAAAAAACTGCCAACCAAAAGTAAAGACAAAATATCTTACCAAACAAAACGCTGAGCGACGATGAGAAGAAAAGGAAAATATCCCGGACGATCCCCCACTGTATGTTACGCCCCTGTCTAGGGGGTCAGGGTGCAACATACAAAGATAAATTAGGATGTTCCCTCTCCGGTCCCCAAACCAAAATCCAGGATCGAGATGTTCCAACAGAATGATATTTATTTTAAACGAAAGAAAGTGTCAAACAAAACATGTCACTACAACTCAGGGCGAACCAAGGCCAACATAATAAACACAATAAGCTATTTCCCACAGAAAGTGCTAGCTAGCCTGATAGAAATAAACAAACCAAAAGACAGTCGCTAACCTTAACTCCCTAATGTGAAAACAATCAAAAGAAAATGGCAGTTCACCCCTACAAATTTAATACTATTTACAAAATATACAATTTATAAACAAAACCACGGCAAAAAACCTAACAATTCAAAATTCTAAACAAGGTTTGGAAGCCAAGAACAGCAAACAGGTGCTGCTGCCAGAAAGAGCCCCGCTGGGTGTTGGGAACCGTACTTTTAAAACTCCAGGAAGTGTAGGATGGACCAATCAGCTTCCGGTACTGCCCCCCAATCCGGCCAATCAGGCAGTGCACCTATAAGAAGAACAAAATAAAAACAACACATACGGCCAGGACCGTAACATGCACATATCTAAATGAAACTCCTTGACAATGACAGACACACACACTTTCTGACAAAAAAACATGAAAACAGTTCACACACACTGTCCAGTTTGGACTACAATATTTATTAATGCAATATTTATTAATACACAATGTTTAGCCTACTGGAACTTCATCAGGTATATAAGGACATTTCTTCATCCCAAAGATTTACCAGCACATTTAAATGCATTCAGTGAACATACTGATCTGTTTTGGTTTTGTTTCCTTGTTGCCTCTGCGTCTCTGCTCACACACTCCTCGGCCACAGCAATCACTGATGACCTGCTCACAGCTCTACCTTTTACAGCCGCAGATACTCAGATCATTATATCGTCCACTTCAACACCACAAATTGTAGCTTTGGTCTCTGCTGTATCGTTCTCTCCAGCTCAGCTCCAGCCAGTTATGACCTTGTCGTTGCCCTGTCGCGTATTCTTTTCGACTATTTAAAGTAATGCTGTGTATTGGCAACACTGATGATATTGATACTGATAATCATGTGTATCATGATTCAATATATAAGGTAGGCAGTATATTGCATGTATATCCAAATAGTACATTATCTATTTTTATTAGGAAAACTGTCATAGTATAAGAAATACAACACCATATCAATAAAATATGTCATTTAAAAATTTTTTTTTATCTAATCAGAGCATCTATCTGGTTATCCTGGGTTCCAATACAGCACAAGATGAGCAGGTATCTGCCACAGAATTTAGCATGTAAACTGGTAAATGCTCTGAAGTGTCACTCCTAATATTCAAAAAGTTGTTGAAGCCTTCTGCAAATTGTTATGCACTTGAGCTTAAAAACAAACAAACAAAAAAAGTATGTGTCCGATTTGCGCACTTGCGCTTCACTGCCCTCCTGTCCACATTCTTTACCACAATTTCATGTTTATTGTCACCAGCCTTTTTGTTCACTTTCTCTGCCCACTAGTTTAAGTTCACATTATCCCACAACTCTTAGTTAGAATCCCACTTAGACTGGACAAACAGTTCAAAAATGTTCAAAAAAAGCTGATGCAAGAACAACCCCCGGTTTCTGTTCAGCACTATAGCCAGGCTGACTAAGAGCCATAGTTCTGTTGAGCCTAGTTTTCCCTTAACTCTGAGCAGAAATTACTTATTACAGATAGATCTTCATGTACAGCAGTGCTAGAATCATCGATAAGGCTCCAATCCCTGTTAGACTGCTTTTTACCCATAGATCTCTCTGAGCTAACTTCAATTATTACCTCATCTAAACCAACAACCTGTCTGCTAGACCCTATTCCATCTAAGCTGCTCAAGGAAGTTTTACCCTTAATAGATACGTTCATATTAGATATCATCAATCTATCTTTAGAAACAGGCTATGTACCACAGGCCTATAAGGTAGCTGTAATTAAACCACTACACAAAGGTTAGCTATGGAGTTCCACAATTCTCTTTCCAATAGGACCAATACTTTTTACTTTATAAATGTCTCCTTTAGGCAACATTATTAGAAAACACTCCATAAATGTCCATTGCTATGCTGATGATACCCAGCTATATCTGTCTATGTATGCTTCAAGCCTATAAGACATAATGGCCAGTCTGGCCTCCAGTACTACTGCAAGGAACCATGAAGTTATCTTTGACCAGGATTTGGCTCTTGGTGGACAATAAGAACAACCCCTGTTTTCTTTTCAACACTGTAGCAAGGCTGACTATTAGTGATGAATAATATGCTGTTCTAGCATTACAGAGTAGTTTTTTTGTACTTTTCTAAACTTTTAGTACCTTCGTTTTCAGAGGGGCAACAGTATCAAGTATTGTAGATAGTGAGGCTGCAGAAATATCAACAACTTTAAAGTTAAAGTTAACTCTTAAAGTTAGGTGGCTACTTTCCACTGACACATGGTGAAGCACATTATTACAGAATACAATACTTTACATTTGTTCACAGCATATTCACTTTCACCCACTGTAGTGGAATTTTTTTCTAACTGCTGTTTAGTCTTTTATTTTATTTTATTTTTTCACTATTCCTGTGAGTTCAGGGTCACCACAGTGGATCATTGTCCACATATTGATTTGGAATAGTTTTTACGCTGTGTTCCTAATCAGTGAGCAGAAATCCAACACAGTGTGCAGAAACTCTAATAATCTTGCGTAGGTCTTGCTCAAGGAGGATTTGTTTGGTTTCCTCTACATTTCTGTATAGTCTTGACTTTATTCTTTTCTGATGGCTCCTGCATGGCGTGGCTGGGGAATGGGTGTTCTCTCTTTCTGGGCTGACTGCTGATTGGAGGCCTGCCAGATTTGGAGCACCATGTGTAACTAGAGCTCTGAAGACTAAAAAGGAGCTGGACTTAAGTATGCTTTGTCCCTCTCTCTGCTGGCTTTGGTTTATACACTTCAAAACTTGCAGCCACACCATGTTTACAGACACCCACTGCTGATATGACATCCCATAAATCATCCCATGATTTGACTTATGTCTATTTTAATAAACTTTATTATTGTGGATAATCTCAGGGTCTTTTTCCTGTTTTTGTCATGAACTCTGAGCCAGGTTATGACAATGTAAAGTGCCTTTAGATTACTTTGTTGTGAATGGTGCTATAAATAAAGTTGAATTGAATTAAGTATTATTTGTATAACAGATCAATTCACAGTGTATATTTATATCACGACTATTCAATATAATATTTGTTCAGTAAGCTGCCCTTAATATAGCAATACATACATACATAGATACATTATTAATTAGAATAATATTAATAGTAAAATATTTTGGTGACCAGGACACTATAAAGACTAGATGTTTGAAGGAGCAATGGGCTGCCACTTATATAGCTGTGCCAATAAGCCCATTTTCTCAATAGTTTTTCATGTTTTATGTTTTTTCATGAACTCTTCCATAGTCTCGTAAAAGATTGATTTGAGGGAAATGTGTCATAACTTTAGGACTGAGGTTGATGAATAAAGCATTTGACCCTAGAGTGAAATTACAGAAATGGCCCCAGAAACAATCACTTCAGATCATATTTAGGATTTATTCAGTGTGTAAATGATAGACAAAGGCAGCTCCATTATTCCAAAGGCTTTTTTAGAAATGTCTGAAAGGCAATATACCCCATTGATAACAATTACAAAATGATATATGCCTCTAAACAACAGTGTGGTCCTTTCACCTTGATAGACCAGTGAACCAATAAAATGAAAACAATTCTCTGTCCTGATGTTGTGCAGTGATATACTGAGTGGCTGTGCCTGGACTTTAGTACCACAGCTTGTTTAAACGGCTCAGTTTGTCATTAGAGAAAATGATCATACTGAAGTCACCACATGTCTGATTGATTTCATCACATCAACCTTTGTGCCCTGTGAAGTATGTGAGACAATAAGATTTTGCAGACAGAAAAAAGTCTGTCTAAAATTCTGTTTTCATTTTTTCACAATGGGGTACTCAATGTAGATTATTGAAAACAATAATAATTTCAACAAAATTGAAAGAAGTGAAGGGGGTCTAAAAACTTTCTGAATGCTCTGTATGTGAACTTGTGGTTTTTAGCACGTTTGCATAAGAAACCCTGTGATAAAGCCTAATTTGTCATGTGTTCTCTGTGTTGGTGTCACGTTGTGATTTGAGTTAAATATTTTAAGGTCATTTAATTGATTTCATGGGTCCCTTGTAAGGTTATCTGGAAAAGATAGAATCATTAATCACTAATTCATCATTAAACTAACCCAAACTTTGTCAGTGGGCCCTAGTTCCCAGATAAACTGCTCTAATACTATGACCATACATAAAACGTATACACAGGATGTCACCAAGAATAATCCCATGCACATTTCATTTCACCTTGCCATTATTACAACATGAATACCTAGTGATATGATTAGAGTGATTTATGGAGATGACACATTGAATAATTTTGCATTGTCATTAAAGCAAAGCAATATTCATAAGCATAGTCACTTGTTCTCGTCTAGACTGAGTGTAACTAACCTTGTGCTCCTAAGCTGATCAAACGATGATGCATAATAAATATCTATCTGATGTCGCTGATTGAGAGCTTTTGCTACATGCTAAGCTCTCAGTGCTTTTGAAGTTCATTTGCATATGTTCAGTTTAAATAACGGGCTCTGGCAAAGGACAGGACTTTTCTCATTTCTTCATGTCTACAGCGAGTCTATGGCTCACAATCTGTGTGAATGTAACCCATGCTAAAAAGTAAAAGATGCCCTCCCTATAATAATGTGCAGAAGTGAACCAGCTGTTACAGTCATCTTGTTAAATCATTTTTTAAACTTTACCCAGGTTACAGCGTGAAATATCATCTAATGTCACAACATACTCAAAGAGTGAGAGATGTGCATAACACTTATAAAATAGGAATTTATTAACATATGTACAAGTATCAAATGTAAAAGCAGAATAAATAGTACCTTGTTGTTGTGCACTGTTTGAATTTTTAAGTCAATTTAACCATATGAAAGTTATAAATCCACCACTTACTGTAGGGGCTCACTGCAGGGAGATGCCACACCAAACCCCAATAAACACAAAACCCACCTGTGGTGCAGGAAGGTGGAGCGGTTGTCCACCAATCTCGCAGCTGTTGGTTCAATCCCTGACTCCTCTGGTCAGATGCCAAACTTTCATTGATTTCCTTGAGAAGTTGCTTAGTGGCCTCCTGGTGAGTCACCCATCAGTGTGTGAGTGTGAATGGGTGAACAAAAAGCAGTGTAAATCACTTTAAGTGCCAATAGAAAAGCACTGCATTCCATTTACATGCTAAAAAGAACCCGACATGCAATTAAGAGGAGCTCCCTACAGTTCCTTCCTT
The DNA here is from genome assembly GCA_020496755.1 of Channa maculata. NCBI lineage: Eukaryota > Metazoa > Chordata > Actinopteri > Anabantiformes > Channidae > Channa > Channa maculata. The sequence continues at coordinate 820,047 of CM035606.1, forward strand.
GGTTCTGCAAAAGAATAGAACTACAATTATTGATAGTGCAAGTGCAGCTTAAACAGTACAAGCAACAACATTTACTTCCTGTCCTGGAATTAAGTCCTCGGAAGGAAATATCCTTTGACCATTTGCTCACATTAGCTCCTAAATGACTTTTTGACCTAGGTCCTGGGACATGTCCGGCTCATTGTAGACTTAAGAGCATCAAATGGCTTCACCCAGCTACACACCTAAATGTACAGCCAGGCCTACCTGAAGACAAGAGAGTTAAAACAACCATTTAGCGAATGCAGCCAGAGAACACCTCCTACAATCTGCAGTGTGCCCACATCTAACAGTCTTGCCAGGCTCAAACGAGGAGATGTTAAACACACCTGCCTTAAGAAGGGCAGCTCTACCTCCCCTCAGTGCTTTCTGTGCTCTATTTAAGTACTATCCTTCACAATATTCCCCTGGGTTTTTGCATCGGTGCCTAAAGACTACTGCAGCATTTATATTGTAGGGCACTGTCCATTTAGCAATGCATATTTGGATAATAATAGATTTTACTCAAAGCCTCTATATAGTTCAGAAGAACCTAGAATCACACCACTTTTTAGTACGTTCTACTTATCTTAGCTTGTTGCTTGATTTGTACAGTCACGTGCAGAGGAGGACCAAGAAAATAGTTATGTCAATATATCCCGGAATGTTTTAGTTTGTGAGATGTTATTGGTATGCTGCCATTAAGTGCTGAACTGGTCTGATATTAATCAATTCAATTTCAATTCAATTTTCAATTCAACTTTATTTATGTAGCGCCAATTCACAACAAAGTCATCTCAGGGCACTTTACAGAATAAAGTCAAGATTATAAAGATGTATAAAGAGAACCCAACAATTCCCCCTGGAGCAAGCCATAGGCAACAGTGGAGAGGAAAAACTCCCTTTAACGGAAGAAACCTCCAGCAGAACCAGGCTCAGAACCAGGCACAGCTTCAAAGCCGGGGGACACCTGCAGAAAGGGACAGAGAGAGGGGGACAGAGGAGGACAAAGACAACTACGGGAGAGAACACACAGAGTTAATGACATACAGTGGTGACAATTGCGGGGTGAGAGGAGAGGAGAGATAGTCAAAAGGAGGAAAGGAGCTCAGTGCATTGGGGGGTGGGTCCCCCAGCAGTCTAAGCCTATGGCAGCATAACTATAACTAACTATATGCTTTATTAAAGAGGAAGGTTTTAAGCCTAGACTTAAAAGTAGAGAGGGTGTCTGCTTCCTGAATCTGAACTGGGAGCTGGTTCCACAAGAGAGGAGCTTGATAGCTAAAGGCTCTACCTCCCATTCTACCTTTGGGAATTCTGGGAACCATAAGTAGGCCTGCATTCTGAGATTGAAGTGGTCTATTGGGATGATATGGTGCTATGAGGTCTTCTATATATGATGGAGCCTGACCATTCAGAGCTTTATATGTAAGAAGCAGGGTTTTAAATTCTATTCTAAATTTAATGGGAAGCCAATGGAGAGAAGCTAGTGAAGGTGAAATATGATCTCTCTTGCTAGTTCCAGTCAGCACTCTTGCTGCAGCATTTTGGATTAATTGCAGGCTCTTTAGGGAGTTACTGGGGCATCCTGAAAGTAGGGAATTACAGTAGTCCAACCTAGAAGTAACAAATGCATGGACTAGTTTTTCGGCATCACTTTGAGACAGCATGCTCCTAATTTTGGCAATGTTCCGTAGGTGGAAGAAGGCTGTTCTAGAGATTTGTTTTATATCTGAGTTAAAGGACAGATCCTGATCAAAAATAACTCCAAGGTTCCTTGCAGTAGTACTGGAGGCCAGACTTATGCCATCTAGAGTAACAATATGGTTGGACATCATATCTCTGAGATTTTTGGGCCCAAATACTATGACTTCAGTTTTGTCTGAGTTTAAAAGTAAAAAACTGTGTTACATCCAGGCCTTTATGTCTTGTAGGCTTGAAGCTTTATTAACTGATTATTTTAATCTGGTTCCATAGATAAATATAGCTGTGTATCATCAGCATAGCAGTGGAAATTTATGGAGTGTTTTCTAATAATGTTGCCTAAAGGAGACATATATAAAGTAAAAAGTATTGGTCCTAACACAGAGACTTGTGGAACTCCATAGCTAACCTTTGTGTGCATGGAGGATTCATCATTAACATGAACAAATTGAAATCTATCAGACAGATAAGATTTAAACCAACCTAGTACAGTTCCTTTAATCCCAATTTCATGTTCCAGTCTCTGTAATAAAATGTTGTGATCAATGGTATCAAATGCAGCACTAAGATCTAACAGAACAAGTATAGAGATGAGTCCATTATCTGAGGCCATGAGAAGATCGTTGGTGACTTTTACCAGTGCTGTTTCTGTACTGTGATGAACTCTAAATCCTGACTGAAAGTCTTCATACTAATTATTCCAATGAAGGTGATCACATAATTGTTTTGCAACTACTTTTTCAATTATTTTAGAAATAAAGGGGAGATTAGATATTGGTCTGTAATTGGCTAAAACACCTGGGTCAAGACAGGGTTTTTTTAAGTAGTGGTTTAATTACAGCTACCTTATAAGCCTGTGGTACATAGCCTGTTTCTAAAGATAGATTGATGATATCTAATATGAACGTATCTATTAAGGGTAAAGCTTCCTTGAGCAGCTTAGTTGGAATAGGGTCTAGCAGACAGGTTGTTAGTTTAGATGAGGTAATAATTGAAGTTAGCTCAGAGAGATCTATGGGTAAAAAGCAGTCTAACAGGGATTGGGGCCTAATTGATGATTCTAGCACTGCTGTACATGAAGATCTATCTGTAATTTTTGGGGGGAGGATCTGGTGAATTCTTTCTCTAATAGCTACAATTTTATTCATAAAGAAAGTCATGAAGTCATTGCTGCTCAAAGTTAAGGGAATAGTAGGCTCAACAGAACTATGGCTCTTAGTCAGCCTGGCTACAGTGCTGAACAGAAACCGGGGGTTGTTCTTGTTTTCTTCTATTAATGATGAATAATATGCTGTTCTGGCATCACGGAGAGATTTTTTGTACATTTTTAAACTGTTTTTCCAGGCTAAATGAGATTCTTCTAAATTTCTGGAACAACACTTACTTTCTAACTTTCGTGTTTCCTGTTTTAAGTTGCGTGTTTGTGAACTATACCATGGAGATCACCTCTTCTGGTTTACTGCCTTCTTTTTCAGAGGGGAAACACTATCGAGTATTGTACGTAGTGAGGCTGCAGAATTCACCATCACCATCTTCCTGAATTGACTGAGGAGAAGACAGCCACAAAGGCCACATCTGCACTGCTACTCTAACTTACAAAGGCAAGAACCAAATATCACTGCTGTTGCAGTGGGGCAGCACAGTGGTGGAGTGGTTAGTGCTGCTAAAGGTCCCCAGTTTGAATCCACCAGCTGTGGTGGAGTTTGCATGTTCTCCCAGTGCTTTCGTGAGTCCAAAGTCCACAGTCCAGAGACATGCATGTTAGGTAATTGGTGACTCCAAATAGCCCATAGGTGTGAATGTGTGTGTGTGAATGGCAAGAGAAGAGACAATGTGCTTAAATCTGCTCACCTGCACGGAGAGGACTCCAGGGTACTAACATTACCATTACAAGGCCTTAGTGGTTCATTTGTTAAACAGAGCTAAAATGTATGCTTATGTTCTCCAAACTGGAGCAATGCAAAGCAGTGAGCATTGCATCCACCACACAGAAAACATATCAAGTTAGAGCAGAGACACTGTACATTGTACAGGTTTACAGAAAATAAATGATCTGTACTAATAAATATGCCTGTGTTTTCCTTTCATCGTTCTCCTTTCTGGCAAATAATGCTTGTCAGCCATATGTTCCATTATTTATGAGCCCCCAAAAATGTGTGTGGGTGTCTGTGTGTATGTTTGAGACAATGTCTGTAATTCCTGAATATTTAATGATTAACACTTTTGTCTAACCCCAGTAATTAAAGCTGAAAAATATTGACTTCACTCAAATCGTAAGTGTTTTACTTTGATTTCAAAAATTATATTACTATAAAATATGATATGGATATACCGAGTGGTTTACTGGTGGTCATATTAATATATGATGTATACCATATTTTATATACTGTGGTATATATAAATCTATAACTATCGCACCTCTGTATTATCAGTCTATTTTTCAGAGGTACCTTATGGGAGTATCAGTGCTTTCTGAATGTTGAGGTCTTTACTGTACATCTGTGGCTCTTTACAATTTCCTCTAAGCAGCTCTGTAAATCCCTGTCACTCTGACACACCGTTTTTTTTAAGCCACTAATGAGGTGTCCCTCGTCTATGTGGGAGCAGCCAAGCCAGCAGTCCCACTCACTTCATTAGAGCACTTCTTTCTTCAAGGCGGTGCTTGTTTTTCCTCCACCCAGTCTGCCATGACTTTGTCAGTGGGTCAGGATCAGCATTTTTAGGGTCTCATCCCACCTCTGTGTGCGTCTTGTAAAATCTTCACTGGATTGAACACATTTTTGCCTTAGTTGAAGCAAACAGTGAGCTAACCATTGTTATGGTGAGTTATTGTCACAATGTATGGCAGAAGTCTAGGGCAGAATTTGGGTCGGGCAGGTTAGACAGTCAGGTAGTTACAGGCCAGCAGGCAGGGCAACAAGCAGGTCAGTAAGCAGACAGGCTGCAGGAAGGTTAATGATCAGGCCGGTAAGAGTTCAACTAAGTTCATCAACTAAAAATCACAACTAAACAAAAAAAGCTAAATAACTGCTTCACAACAACCTAGGGCAACAACTAATGCTATATAGTAACCAAGCATCCTAGTGCAATTCATAAACCCAGTGCAGTTCACCATTGACCCTTTTCTGTGCAAAGAATAAAATATATTTGACATGAATGCAGTACAGTGGGTGGGACTGGGCCCTGGATAATTACAGCTAATCGACAAAAGTGTCATGATCTGACTCTCATTCTCTTCCAGCCCTGGACTTTTATTTTGTTTCCCCCATTTTCTCCTGTCCCCAGTTTATTTCTACAACTTTACCACTTGTCATCACCACTCAATTGTTTTCACCTGTCCCCCTGCCCTTTTTAAACCCAGCTCTCCCCCTTTTCCTGGTTGGATCACTGTCTTTGTTTGCTGCTGCCATCCATGCAACACGCCGTCTCCTAGTTTACCTGACTCCAGGTTTTTGGACTCATTGCCCAGTTTCTAGTGGACTCTGCTTTCTGCTTGGTTTAAGGTTTGATTTTTGGTTTACGCTGTGTGTCAGTCTTTTCCTGTGTGTGGGATTTGTCGGGTGACGATTTGACATGTTTCCTATTGTACTTTTGGTCTAGTTGAGGATTTCGTGTCTAGTTTTCCAGTTTTCTGTTATTTTCTCGGGGGTCATTGTTTTAGTTCTCGTTTAGATCTTTCTTGGTATCCACTCCCCTGGTTTATGTTTAGGTTTCTGTCTTTTTGTTTAAAGGTTTGGTTGTTGTCATTGTCTCTAGTTTTTGGTTGCCACCTATTTCTTCTATGTTTATCTCACATTCCGCCCTTTTTAAATTCCCAGTGCCTCGTTCCGAGGAAATTCTTTGTTTTCTAGTTTTTTAGTTTTCCTTTAAGTTTGTGCCTGTTTGTCCTCCGTTATAGGAGCGAGTTATGTTAGTTTTTTTGCCGTGTCTTATTGATAACTCAAATAAAGCTCAATCTTCTCACCGAATTCCTCTCGCCTTGTTGCTCCACGCTAAAAACTAATCCTGACAAGAAGCTTTTACTTACTGTTCTCCGGCAGAGAAAGAGAGATGGGTGAGATGGAAGCAGTGGTGGGTGTGGGTCTATCAATTTCAAAAGCTTACCTTAGTAGTATAGTATACAATAATTTAGTATTGTGGTATAGTTTAGTGGGGGGGTCTTTGTGATCAGTAAAAGTCCAAATTCATGGAATCCTAAAGTTATACATGTCACTAAAGTTTACATAGTTGAACAAGTAAATCTGCTGTTAAAGTTCAGGTTGGACATCCTGTCATTTGTTTTGCATTTATCTGGTTGCTTAGGTCAGACAGGGATGGTGTTAGAGTTTTTGGTTGTTTTGTTCACTGCTCACGTCCGAAGTAAAGAAAAAGGTACCGTTTAGAACACTTAGTCTGGTTTTTCTTGGGAATGGAAGCAGTGGTGGGGCACTTTGTGTTATGTCTAGCTTCCCCTAGACCAGGGGCGTAACAGTACTGTACACTGTTTTTCAGTGGTGTAAACTAGATTCTAAGTGTAGTACACTTGGCATTTGTAAGTAGAAATACAAATTCCTATTCCAGTTTACTTGGCTTTAGAGAGACTTGGCTTTCTATAACATGGAGCTCATGAATTTTAGCACGAGATGCAACAGAAAATGTCCTTGACAATAGGTAAAAGAAGAGCAAAATAAAGAGTCCAGGATCAGGACAGTTATGTTTACAAGGCCTTGTAACCTGTAAGTATCCAACACACACAGGCGTCAGTACAGGGCAGGAAGTGCAGTAGACTGATTTATTAAATACAATAGTGAAACCAAAGTACAGCATGCAGGTACAGGAAAGAAACAAAGAGGTAAATTAAATAACTAGGGGAAACAAAAATGCTCACTATAAAAGGATCAATATACAAGTAGAAAAATCGCCCTAACGAGGCACAAACAAGACAAGGTATATAAAACGAGTAACTCCCTAAGAAAACTTTGACTAAACTAACGCACTAAGTAGCAATAAGGCTGGTGATCGGGGAATGAGCAGGAACAGGAAAAGGCAGGATACATGGGGAGACACGCTTTATAAAGAGGAGATGAATGATGTGGATCAGGTGTGATGACTGTGCCAGCTGAGGAGCAGAAAACCAAGAGGGGCCGGAGACAGAGTGGTGGGGAGGAGAACTGTGGGGACACATACAAACACAAGATGAAAGAACAAAAAGACACAAGAAAAAAGTAAAGCTGACCTAAGGAATGAAAAATCCTAACTTCTGAGAGTAACCATTTATGAGAAACTGGTCCAGTAAGTATGAACATCTATGGTTGTTGACCGAAGAAAGTGTTTTCATTTAAACGTGACGGGAAACAGTTGGTGAAATCGTCCCTGTGCCTGCTAATAATGTAGAGTTGACCATATATGGTGGTTTATTCCTGTACGTGTAGCTGGGCAAAGCAAGACAGTCACATTTAATGAAGCTGCCTCTGAGCCTTTCTGGATCTCCAGTGAAAGCTCAGCTCCTACTTACCTGGTGTCTCACATGTACCAGCTCCACAGACATAAACACACAGTGACAGGGTTGAGTTGCAATCCAAGCCTGCAGCTACAATCACTAATCACTTGTGTTCTATTCTTTTACGTGCTCAGAGTCAGTCTTTGAAAATCAGTTTCTAAAGCAAAGCTTTCATTTCATTAATGTTACAAAAGCAACACTTCCACCACAGGAATCTCAATCATTTGTAATTGAACATGCACAGATGACAGTTGTACTATTTTTGGACAGTTTCCTGGCCCTGAATTCAGCACTGTCCAGGTGATGAAACAAAATCTGAGATCCAAGCACTTTCAGTAAGGGGCTGGCAGACTGTTGAATGTGATTGCTCAAGGAGATTTTTCATCTTTCCATTGTTTGCAAGAGCTTATTTAATCATTTTTGCAAGTTTATACGTGGGAGTAATAAAAAGGGATGAGTGCAGGTAAATGATGTAGTAAAGACGTTCAAAGTCCATCTTCAGATACACATTATTTGAAGGTTTTTCTGCTTGAACTGATTAGAAAACATCATTTGTTATTCACCAGACTCTAAAACTGTGCTTCCCCGTCTTCTGATTCAAGTGAGCTTGGAAAAGCAGGTTATTTCAATGGTACAGTACAGAACAAGAGACTTGCAGCCAACCAGTCTGAAGGGTCTCTCTCTGCTGAATTTCTGCAAGCACTGTCATTATGCTCTTTTATGATCAATCCAATCCATGTATTGCATAAGAACATTATTAATTAGTGCACATACCAATAAAACTAATTACTTTCATTCGGCAGAAGACAACAGCAGGAAATAAGCCACCATTTAAAATTCCATTAAAGTTTTTATTCCACTAGTTATAATCCTCAGACCAGAGTATTGTGACTGTTACACAATTTTTTGTTCTTGTGGCTTTAACACATACAGTGACATTCAGTCATTTTCTTTTTCTGGGGGGGTCAAACAGTCTGGTCCTGGCTTTGTGTCCATATGTGTCCAAATATGAGAATTTCACAATATTTGCTTTGCGTTCTCTTCTTCATTTCTTTCTTCAACTGTATGCCTTCACAGAGAGCACATAACTGTCCAGCTTCCCTGACCCCGATGCATCATGGACCATCTCTGGGTTAAGGTACAATCTAGAGGACTGAGAGATTACTGTAAGAAGGAATTATTTTTTAATTCTTTTGTGAATAATTTTCCCTTTAGAGAAGCTTCTTAGAACTAACTACTTACAAATTTTGCCTTTTTATTTAATTACCTTATGAAGAGGAAAAGAAGGTGAAAGAAAAGAGAAATGTGTTGACCCTCAAATGGTTTTAGTCCACAAGGAAAACAAATACAACATATACATTTCTACAATTCGAGGAGGCCAAAACTCTGCCGTGTGAGGGAGATAAATGATCGACAGACCTGCTTATGGGTATGTGTCAAAGAGGTGGGCGTCCTGTGCACGTGCACACATCAACTGTTTGTGTGTGGGTCAGCTGTTTATCTGTCAAGGATGTTTAGGTGTAGGTGGTTGGGTGGGTGGATGGCAGGTACAGTGGCATGGAAAAGTTGTATCTCTTCTCAGTTCAAGGCCAATTCTTCCAGCTGTATGCCCAGTGCATAAAAACAATAAACTAGGCATCTTTTATTAAATCTTATAATAAAATCCTGTTTGCAAAGCACATTTTGTTTTAAGGCACTTGTATATAACAACCAATGCTTACAGACATATGAAACTGTCCATCCTTGACCCACAACTTTCAATAGTAAGATTTCAAATTTTGTTGCGTGTCCTGTTGTCACTGCAGCAGTCTTACCTGAAGGTTTGCCTAACACAACGCAGTTTCTGTGTGTATATGAATTTATTTTTGATGCCCTGAAGCCTCCCATACATCCTGGTGCCGTAAATATGAGACGCCATTGTTCACATGGCGTCAGATAGTGGTTTAACACAACACAGTTTCTGTGTGTATATGAATTTATTAAATTTTCACACCATGAAAACTACAAAAAGTATTTTTGATAAATACAAAATTCTAATAGCAAATCAGTATGAGCAGGTTTAGTAGTTGGTTAATGGGGAAAAAAAGGCAATAAAATATGATAAGTAAAAAGTGCAAACAAAAAATAGAATGAGGAGAAATTGAGTGGAATAATATTTACAATACAATGAAAGGTGAGGAGGCTATTTAGGCATCTTTTCCTCGGTCACGTTTCCTCTCAATGCAAGGCAGAGGAAAAGTGACAAATGAACAGTGGTATTGAATGTGGCCAGGGGTGATGGGGTTTGCTCAGACTGTCTGCAATTGACATTTTGCTAGAAGTAACTGATGCAGCTTTTGTTAAAAGCCTCTTCTAAGACAGAAATGAATTTTGATCTGAATGTCTTACTGCAGGGAGAACCATTAGATTGAGGGATTGAGACAATAGTTTAAAGACTGAAAGAGAAAAGCTCTGGGATGCCCTGTCATCGTCCTTCAAAAGTTGAGCATATAATCATCTACCAACACCCCAGCTTCAACTTTCAGCACAGATTTACTAGCGAAGTTGGATCACGAAATCAGTGCTAAATTGTATCTATGCTCCATTGAACAATAAATGTGTGGTGTTCCAGAAAGATACCACTGCTGTTACTCCCACTGGCTTCCTGCACCCAAACTGCTGTACAGTGGGAGGTCTGCTACTGTGTGATTGTGAAATGTGTAAGTGTAGAAGTGATCTGTGACAATTTAATCAATGTGCTTTTAAAAGACAGGGAGAGAGAGAAGGAGACGGGTAGACTGACAAATTAGCCTGGGAGTGAATGGGTGTGGAGACTCTGGATGAATGTGAGGATAGCGAAGAGTTTGAAGGAGAAGGATTATGTTACAAAGAGATAGGAGTGAGGAAAAGCTGCTGTTGCTTTGCAAAGCTTATCTTAAAGAAACCATGGCATAATATCTAAATCACAAAAACAGATGTTCTTCAGAGTATAATTTGTCAACAACAAAGTTTGCAAGTGTGGGATTTTGCCTCTCTTGCGTCATCTTATTAAGCCCCTTCAGGTGCTCTGGATGCAACTGTGAAGGATTTAATCACATCATCATCTGAATTACACAGTCCTCACGCTGTATGTTCTTCAGTGGACATTCAGCTGAGATTGGAGAGGCTGTTGCCTGCTGGGTCCTTCACCAGTCAGACCAGCTACTGCAGTCTAATCAGCAATGAGCTCAGTTTTCTCCATGAGACACCTTCCAGTTTATTTCAGAGACTCTGTAACCTTATGGCTAATTCTAGCAAAAAGTTAATGTTTAGCATTTTTTTCCCCTCTTGGCCATTTTCCCATTGAACTTCACTTGTTGAAGAGCCTGGGCAAAGGTTGTCTCTACAGTCTGCAAACACAAAAAGTCAGTTTTCAGCAATGCACTGATCACGTTCACACACTCTCACCTGGAAGTTGCCGAGAACAACCAAAATCAGACCTTTGGCCACTGAGCTGCTCTACTGGGCCAATCAGGGTTAAATGCCTGGATCTCAGTGGTGTTGATGAGAGATTTTTCAGTTGTCAGACCCAGATTTTATTCACTTGGTCCCAGGATTAAGCCTCCAACCTTCTGACCACAAACTACCACCACTGCCCCACAAGTGAAAATCTCTGTATGTGATTTCCACAATCAGCTGGCTTTCTATCTGCAAATGTCTGTGTACAGTGTGCATTCTGCAACTGGACATTTCATTTACAATATGTTGTGAAAAGTCCAGCTCTGGTCCTGGACTGATGCAGACATTTGACCAAATGCACGACACTGAATGTGGGTACAGGAAAAAGGATTCACTTGATGACCAGAGGTTGAGAAACAGTTGAGATGAAGGATAACAGGGTTGTTTACAAGAGGAATGAGAGAGGAGATTAAAATAATCCTTAAATTCAGAAATTGAAATGAAAATATTAGAATTAGTCTGTAAGAAGATAGATGTGAAAACGTCCAGGATTCTGAGGGACAGAAGCTTGTTAATTATATGCAAAATGGACAAACAGAAAATGAACACTATGCACGTTGAATATATCTGCAAGAATTCTCTGTAAAAAAACAAAATGTTTAGTGATAATATTACTGTGGATAAAGATTTGGAAAGGATTGTTCAGGGAGATGAGATGAGTAGGAAAAAGCTATTGATGAATGATGAAAGAGTTGAAAGCATTAAAAAAACATAACACTGTGAGATTTTACGAGACCGTCACTAAAATAGTGAAAGAATTTAATGCATAATGTTTAGAATGCATCTACAGGGAGGGTGTCGATGCAGTATAAGAATATTACAAATCATGTCTACTTCATGGGGGCTAACGCTCTAACGTTCATATTCAAAGGAAAAGTATGATAAATATGAGTTATGACTCTACACATCTGTCTCCTCTTCAAATCAGTTATTGATGACATAGAAATTTCTTTAAAAAACGATCAGAATCAATATATACCATTTACATACGGGAAAGTAATCGTTAAACTCCACTTTAAAACAATATTAGCAATAGCTAGGATAACACCCGGCTACTTTTTAAAACCATACACGCACCTAAAGGTGTTTGCAGTATGAAGTACAAACATTGGATTGGAGGGATCCTCAGCTCACTATTCGTGAGTGACAGGTGAAATACACATATGAACCATCACGAGCGCAAACCATGGGTTTCAGTGCCTGCATTAGCTCAAAGACTGATTACACATTACATTTTAAATCTTAAAAAAAAAGATTAATTTTGATCATGACTTTGAAAATCAGAACAATATAGTCATTGGATCTTCCAAAGGATCAACTGCAACAATGATACATTCATTATTAATCCCACATCTTCATAGATATACTCAGTTTCAAAACAAAACTCCATCTGCTCTTACTGTCAGAGTGAGTGTTGCCCCTTTGCATTATACATGTATGTCATCACCATGGAGCACTGGGCTTCATCTCTCACCCAAATGGGAAATTTGCCCCCCAAATATTTATATGGTAAATAGTCTGCACTATATAGTGCTTTTCTGTCTTAGTACCAAAAGCACTTTGCACTGCTTCTCATTCACCCAGTCGCACACAATCACACACACACCGATGGGGAAACTGCTATGCAGCTGGCCTACACTCACTGGGAGCAACTAGTCTTGCTCAAGAAAACTTCAACATGTGACAGGAGGAACCCTGGGACTGGTGGACGACTGCTCCCTGAGTCAGAATCGCCCCTTGTCATGACCAGTCATTCTTTGCCCTCAAAAGCTCAAAGGAAACAAATGTTCACCTCCCCAAAGAGTTAAACTGGCTCAGTAATGGACTCAGCGATCACTCAGCTCCTCCTGCTTCATGCTGGTAATTACAGGTCACGTAGCAACAGAGAACACGACAGCTGCTCCTGCAGCTCAGGAACGTCCCAAAGTTTTTGACTGTCCTGTTTCCTCCATGAACCTCTTGATCACTCCTGGGTCTCCTTCACAGGTTAATGTCCGTTGCATCGCTTATGTTAAATATAAATTTTGTTACTGCTTGATTGCTACACCAACATACGTGCTCATGGGTAGAAGGTCTGTGCACCAGAGCACATATTCTCTGTGGTGCATCAGAGATATTGTAAAGCTATAGAAAAAAAACCTATGCCCAGGTGTGCCCAGATTTAGTGTGGCACACGCCTGCTGTTGTTTGAAATTGTGAATGGGAAGGGAAATTAAGTTTAATGAGCTATAGAATTTAATTTACTAATGCTTCAACGTAGACGTGCTTCAGAGCCGCCTGTTCTCAGCGCAGCAATATCAGTAACTGCTTTATTTGAATAAACTTAGATGTCTATTCTGATTTCTACACACAGAGAAAAATGGTTGGAGCTCCTCTGGATGGTATCATGAACAGCCTGTTAAAGGCTGTGTCAGGGCCTTGAAATGTTGGGGCTGCAAGTACGACTGCTCTCCGTGGTACTGAGCAGCACATCAGCAAAACATCACATCTACCACACAGGAACTTATCATCATGTATGCAGCCTTAAAATGATGATCTGTGGAAGGACGATGCAACTTCTTCTCTTAGGCTGAAGTTCTGTGAAGAAATCCTATGTGTTTTTAACATATTTGACTAAAGGTAAGGAAGGATGGCAAGGGTCGAAATTGCTCTATTTCATAAATATATTTTAAAGTACATTTGTGAGTAATTGCATTTGTTGCATGCTAGTTACAGAATATTAAATAATTGTGTAGGAAGCTTAATATTTTTTGCAATAAAGGATTTGTCATGGGATGGTTGTGTTTGTGAAGCTATTCTACAGGCTACAAAGCAATTCAAAAGGATGAGAGGTGGGCATAAAATGAAGAGAGGGCTATGTGGACAAAGGAGCACGATAAAGCAATCAAGGCTCGAAATAAAGCTTTTAAATTTTTAAAAAGAAGTCACGTTTCAGAATGAAATTGGATCCAAAAGTTGCAGCCTAATGTAAAGAGAACAATAGAGAATGTAGAAAGACTGAGAACATTCTGTATTTCAGTAGGAAGCAAAAGAAATTACTCAAATGTTGTGTATGACAAAAAATGATGAATGGGATTTTTAAAATATCCAGTTTTAACTGCTGGTGGAATAATAGCTGTGACAAATGAGGGAAAAAATGGAAACGCTGGCAAAAAATACCTTTGTTAAAATTCACAGCTCCGACAGCAGGCAGTGGCTAAGTTGGTAGAGCCACCTACCGACCATAGGGTCGGAGGTTCGAGCCCTGCTCACCACATGTTGAAGTGTCTATGGGCAAGACACTGAATCCCCAACAGCCCAACCCCATCCATGCAGTGCTGGTTCCAAACCCGGTAGAAACTGGGGAGGGTTGCGTCAGGAAGGTGCCTCATCAACGTGTGGAAAAATGATCCGCTGTGGCGACCCTGAACTCACAGCATAGGCTGAAAGGCCAGGGGGGGAGAGAGGAAGGGAAGGTAGAAGAGCTACTAATAAGGAACTGCTACAATAAGAAAAAGACAAAGATTTGCTAAAGACACTTTACTAAAAACAAACTGAATTGCTCTCTTAGGAAAACTAATGTGTCTGCAGCAGACAGATCAGATTGGTTATACAGCGAGAAGTCATTTTAGTGAACTGTCTAAGGACAAATTACCGAAGCACTGTAATTAAATATGGGAGAAGGGAAAATAACACAAAGCTGGAGAGAAGCAGTTATAGTAGCAATAGGCAAACTAGAAAAGAGATTACAAAATCAGCATTACCTATAACATATACTATGCAAAATAATGGACAATGATAAATGTGACACAAACATTATATAAAGCCAAAGAATGTCTGACTAAATATCAAAGTGGCTGCAGGAAAGGTAGAAATACTATGGATCCAGGTTCATGTTTAGAACACAGAGTAAGAAAACGGCACAGAAAAAAACGTGGCTGTCGTTTTTCATATTGAAAATGCATTTAATGTAGCTAATTTGTGTATTAGGTAAGAGGTTACATGTTTAGATGGAGTAAAGTTTATTTAGAAGAGCTTTTGAGGGGTTAGGACTGGGCCCAAAGGCTGTGGCAGGGAGCTTGCAGATCTCAGGCAGATTGCAGGCAGGTAGATATTAACTTAAAACACAGCTGGACATAGCTGAGAAACTAAGAAACCCAAATAATATTGTCTCAGTAAGAACTACAATCAAAGCAACAAGAATTATACGGAGACCTTAGGAACGACAGAGGGCTAATAAACATTTAAAGTGATGTAAACTGAGGGAGAAATAAATCCTAAGGCTCCTTTGAGTTAAGGCAAGAAGGTTCTTCAAAGAAGAGAAACAAGGAAAAATGTACTGCAATAAAATAAATCTTAGCCAGCGGTGCACAACTGTTAGATTGCTATTTTTTAACAGTAACAGTAACAAAAATGAGGGAAATGAGAGAAAGATAGTTTGTTTTTCTTAAACTTCAGTATGAATTTATTTTTGTTGTTATACAACCTAAAACATCTTCTCTGGGCATCAGTGTACATCAGTATTTGTTTGGTTTTTTTGTCCTTTCAGTTTATCCTGTGAGTTCAGTGTCGCCACAGTGGATCATTGTCTGCATGTTGAGTTGGCACAGGGCCAGGGATCGAACCACTGACCCCGTGGTCTGTGGACTACTGCCTTTACCAACTGAGCTATAGCTGCCCGTTAAGTGAATGGCATTGTCCACAATCATCATACAGACTGTAACAATGAGTCTCCTCTACTTACACTTGATTTGTTGCAGGTCTGCAGCCTGAGTTAACTTGCTCGTTTATGACATAGACCTTGTTGGTCAAAACGTATTAAAAAACACTGGTCAAATTTCACCTGTAATGTTGCACATGTGAAGCTGACTGGCCACACTACAGGGAAATGCAGAGCATGTGGGGAAATGTTTATTCCAAAATATTAGGGTCTTGGTTTTGGAAGATAGAAACACGTCAGCCAGTGAAACACTGTGCAGCTGATGTGTTTTCTGTGTTGCTTTTACCATCTGTGTGGTCATTTAGAAAACAACCACATGATCCCAAACCTTTCTGAGTGCACAGTGCTGTTACTGAACAGATCTACAGCTATGAGAGTAACAAGGAGCGCTCGTCCTCTGTGGGGTGCTTGCAATTCTCTGCTCAGTCCTTATCTTTGGACTGTCAGCTCTTTGCCCCATAGTCCTCCCCCACAACAACTTCATCTGGTGTGACCAACATATTAGGCCTTGCCAGCCAGGCTTGTATCTGTATGAATGGGACACATCCTTCAATACCCTCTCACTCTTGCCATACAATACATGTCTCAATCCCTCCCATGCTCCTGTCTTCATCACTGGCATTTGCCATTTCTGCTAGACTGACTCAGTAGCTCAGACAGGGGCCTGGCCAGTCCCACTGTAAATTAATTAAACTGGCAGTCCTCCAAAGCCTCTTCACAAAGTCTTCCTATCACATCAGTCAACTGGGCAATAAGTTAGGAAGGTCCAAATGGACAACCTCCTGTTCCAGGTCACCTCAAACTGCCTTTGGGTGAAACACATGGCATTTAACCTTACAGCACAAAGAAGTGGACAAGGGATTGTGGTTAAATTAGTTGAGGTTAGTTAAAATTAATCTTGATGCTGATAAAGTAATCAGATCAGGTTCTGCTCAAAAGTAGAATCCACTACTAAATGACATCATGCTTAGTGTGCAGCTGCAGGAAGAGTCTTGTGCTGAATGCAGGCGTGTTAGTTATCACTTAAGTAAAGAGCCACAGCATCCAGGGCAGAGAGATTTGACCCACTGCTATGTAGCTGTCAGTCTGTATCAGCACCTTGCTTCTTCAGAGCAGCTTGAAGTTAGTGGGCAAAGAAGCAACTTTTATCTGCAATAGCTTGATGAGAAATGTCTCATGGTGTCATGTACAATCCTCCCATCCCAACAAAGCCTGGTTGTAAATACTGTAAAATCGTCCTAAAATTGTAGATGTTCACATTTCCTGAGCATTTTAAGGTTCATAGTTTAGTTTTAAGATCCACAGAGCAGCTGTGCTGGAGCTGTTCTGTTCCTTTCTATCACTGAGTTTTTAAGATGCAGAGTTGAACATCTAGCTCACTGAACATTCTTCTAGAAAGTAAAGGACAAGAATAAATAAAAAATAAGGTTTCAATACACGTTGTGATTCATAGAATCCAGTGTTCTCAGCCAAGACCCCCAATACCACGAGCACAGAGCCTCTTCAAACACATTCAAACTCTAACCAACCTTATTAAAAGCAGCAGTGATAAGTGAGCAATAAGTTATTATTGTAACTTTGTAACTGCTCACTTAAACATCCTCAACCCTCAGGATGCTTTCAAGGATACAACGTCCTTTTACACGGTTGATTACTGGAAAGCAGCGTGTACATGTAGCAGCAGACCTGATTTCAGACCTCTGACTTATTTTAGAAGCCTGGTGTTTTAACTGAAAATGTTGCTTTCTGACTTTTCTTTTGTGCGTGTGTGTGTGTGTGTGTGTGTGTGTGTGTGTGTGTGTGTGTGTGTTCGTGTTGCAGCAGAGTGACAGGAAAGAGAAAAGGAGGAGACACACACACACACTGCTGATCCACAATAGAAACTGTCTGAATTGAAAAAGCTTTGTGTTAATTAAACTTTCTGTCTGAGTCCAGACAGACTTTGTTTTAAAAACGAGGTGCAGCCTTTTGTTATGCACATGCACAGTTGGATAAAGCCAATTAAAAACTTTGTTCTGCCATGTATATGTGTAACCATCTGTGTTCTCCAACGGAAATCTACCTGGGGAAACCAGGTTTCTCTAATCCCCTACCCCAAATTAAGAAATCAGCTTTACCACGAAAGTTGACAGTGACCTGGTTACTTAATATTTATGTAAAAGTACTGAGGGTCTGACCCAGTTTACCAAAACCACCACTGCTGACATATTTTTCTGTAAAGTCCTGGTCTGGACCCATCAGGATGCATTAGCCTTTACACTGAAAAGCGATGCAGTCAAATACACCACAGACCATCCTGACAAGTGGTCTGAGTGATTGAATCCCACTTTGTTTATACCTTAAATATGGCACAGCCCACTTGTGATCAGTTCGCCCAAAATGCACAAGGTCTCTCTTTCCTCTGCAGATCTATCATGACTTCATATTAGACAAAAACTGAGGTGTGGCTGAAATCCCGAGAAAAAGCTGGTAAGTACATTTTAAATCCTAAACAAACAAATATCCCACTTCTCAAATGTAGATGAAGTTGTTGAGCACAACTTACAAATGGATTCATAACAGAGCAGAATCATTTTAATAATGATTTTATAATAAGTAGAAAGGTTTAATTTAAACGAACATGTTGGGAGCTGCTTTTTATCCATGTTTGGCAACTTACTGGATTAACATTATTATGGTAATATAACAGCGAATAGTTTGCAGGTTTCAGCTGGCAGCTCAAAGACCAGCTGTGCAATTAAATACTGTTTAGAATTCAGGGCTGCGAGCTCTCACACATTTGGTATCAGACACCCATGGTAACATCACAATATGGTAAACACAAAATGGGAGTAGTTACTGAGGAACGAGACAGGACTGAATCGGGATCTAGTGGATAATTGTGTGGTTTGTGAATAATTCAGAATTGAGGACGGTATGTTATAGATAATGATGAGATGCTTCATACTTTAACGTTTAGTCTATAAGCATCTGTGACAAGAAGTAATCGACATTTTCTTCATAAGTCGTTCCCGATTAACCCTGAGCAGCTGACATTTGTTTTATTTCTTCAATGCAACTTTTTTCAGTTTTATTATTTTCTTAGATGTTGAGATCATTTTTAAATATGTACATAAACTTTGAACCCATACTACATTTCCACAGAGAGCCTTTAAATCTTTAAGCTTATTTATTGTTACGTCATTTATTTATTACATTTTCCTAAAGGTGAATGCATCAAAAAGCCTTTGAATATAATTTAGATTTGAATATTGTCAAATACTGTATATGATCTCTATAAAAAATAAGTATTTTGTGCTAAAGCTTCAGTTAGTAAAGGCCTTTAGGATTTGTCCAAAAACTGCTTCCAAAATCCAGTTCTCCATCCAAGCAAAAACATATTAAAAAGTTCATCGAAACACAACTGACAAATGACTGTACGTGGATATTTTCCAAAATTGCAGCATTTTTAGTTCTGAATTCCATATTTTGTTGCTTTGCTTCTGCTGCACCTCAACTGGGAAACAAAGTGGGGATTTCACGGCTAAAAACATTGAATTTATAAAATTCAAAGCTCTGTGGATCTTGGCCCTAATCACTTCCCATGAAAGGGCTTTAGAACATGATCTCTTTGTGGCCAGTGTGGGCAGGCAGAGTAGTTACAGCAAGACCTTTCTCAGTGACCCGTGTGTCACCTGAGTGTTGTTTTAAAACAGCTTTGGATAGTTGTAAGCCTCTCTTAAGGACGGGCATTTAAGCATTTTGCAGCAAAACCACATCATAAAGTAGTGAGAAAGGAACTGCTAATTTATTAAAAGAGCAAATTATGGTCAGATAATCATGAAATAGCAGGTAGTAACGTCACTTTTACTCAGGTGAACAAAAACAGTAACTAATGAATAAGTAATGAGGAATCATTGAGTTGCTGCTCAGTGGCTGATTTGTGGTTAATCAGGACTGACTTGACTGACTTATGAACAAAATGATTGTTTCTCCTTCTCCCAGCTTGTTATAAATTGATGGATTTATTACCTCTCAGTTTCATCTCCAGTAACAAGTTAACTACTGTCATTCTAGCTTTAGTTATTTGGTAACTGCTGATTAATGACTTAATTGCCAGGGACTTCATGATTTGTTAGTCACTACTCACATGTTTGCTTTGAGCTTTGTGCTGCTCAATAAATCTCATGCTGAATATATGAAAACCATATGAAGTTCATGAATAATTCTATGTTGTGCACATACACTGAGCAACATGTCTGAACATCAGATTTTTTTTTCAAGAGCACTGTGGTGGGAGAGTCACGCAGCTGAGGTGTAGAAAAAAACAGAGGACTGTTTCATGTGCCTCTAGTTCATGAGTCTGGCTGTCACTTTACGAAATATGGTTTCTTCATGAATTCAAAAGACTAAAACCATGGGAAGTCTATGCATTTCTTACCTTTCCAACAAAAATGGAGCTGGAATGTTATTGTTACAACAATGAACTTTGGAGACTCTCTGGAGGAGGACAGACAATAATAAAGGGTTTTACAGAGTTTAGATGAGGCATTGTCAGGCAGGGATGAATAAAGTGTCAGAAGGAAAACTGGCAACAGGAAAATAAGTAAATAGCTACTAGAAGAACTGAAATCTAGCTGGAGAAGAGACCAGGACGGTGCCACAACAAGTGAAACGGAAATGGAATGGGAACAACGGCAGGTACGGCAACTGAGGGGACACTGAAGACCAAATCTGCAGTGAGGTGTTGGAGCTGGTGGGAAAACTGAGCATGGAGTGCAGGTGGGGAGGGGCTGGTGAACAGGTGAATGACGTGCAGGAAATGAAAGTGTGGCCATCTGCTGCTATGGCTGGAGAACTTGCAGAGGAACAAAACTGAACAAAACCAGAAACAAAATAAAATAACAGGACCCTGGCAGAATCATGACGTGCATATGTTCAGAATGTTGTCACTGAATAGAATCAGAAGATTTCTATTTGCCAACACTCAAAATAATAACCCTGTAAGCTCATAAGAGCACACTGAGTAATCATCACAGAATAGAATAGAATAGACACTTTATTGTCATTGTAACATGTACAACAAAATTGAAAAAGCCTCATCCATCCAATTAGTATGACTACTATAAGAAACAACATTAAATCAATAAATACAGCAGCAATCAATAAATAAGAAGGGAAAACATGCTAAAACAAATCCACACACACTTGTACATTCAATATTGCCTCGATCCCTTATTGCATAATGGCCATGTACTCAGTGCTCAGTTAGTATTATTTTTTAAATCTGTTGGTCCTTGTTTTAATAGATCTGACAGCAGCAGTTCAGAGAGAGTCCAGGGTGAGATGTGTCCTTCATGATATTTTGAGCTTTTTTGAGGCAGTTCCTCCAGAGAAGGGAGACAGCAACCAACAATCGTCTTTGCAGCAGACAAAATAAGTTGTTAGATGTTGTTTGAGGGGTTTTTGTCACAGAAATAATATTGAAAGTCAGTTGTTTGAATGTACAACACTTAGTGCGACATTTTATATATACAGCCTCATTATCCAAAGCTCACAATGTTGCTTCTCATTCTCACGCGCGCGCGCGCGCACACACACACACACACACACACACACACAAATGTTTCATTTGTGCTCATCTGAGCCACCAGGACCAACTTGGAGGTTCAGTGTCTTGCCCAAACTTGGAATCAAACCACTGACCCTCTACCAACTGCCACCGTGTGTATTGTATGTGTGATTTCTTGGCAATTTGATATGAAGAAAAGCACATTCTATAAGCTGCCAAAAAATAAAAAACCACGAGGACAATGAAAAGGAAGTCAAAGGAAATAATGGCTGCACTAAAATGAACTGATGAACACTACGGCACAGTGAGCTGGACAGCGCGCTCCTAAATGCCAGAGGAGACTCGGAGTTGCCTCCAGTCCCACAGACAGCAGAGAGCAGAGGAGGGGGAGGACGAGGTAGAGGAGGAGCAGATGTGACTGGTGAGGCAGAGAAGAGGAGCGATGAGGAGCAAGAGGTGTGGAAAGATAAAGCAGGGGAATAAATAGGAGGTGTGGGGATTCAGGCGGCGCGTCTCAGCGTTCAGGTTCCGAGGTTCCCGGATTGTCAATGGGTCTCGGCGGGCTGCGGTCCGCTCCGGGGGGACTGGCAACTGGGCAGCGGTGCGCCTCCCGTCTCTGGCTGAAGTTACGCCGCTGGACGCATTGAAGGCGCAGAGACAACCCGCGGCCACCGAGGGACACAACTGACAGCTTTTGTGTGTGTGTGTATGTTGGGGGGGGGGGGTGTCTGCCAAGGGTGAAGCAGCATGTCAGCGATTAGTCAGACCGAGCGCGGGCTGTGAAGGAAGGGAGACAGATGGACATGCCGGAGGATGAGTCGCTGCTGAAGAACCGGACGGAGCCCGGGCCGGAACCGGGCCAGGGAGCCGCGCGTCCTGCGTGGGCAATCACGGCGCTGGCCAGCGTGCTGATCTTCACGACTGTGGTGGACGTTCTGGGAAACCTGCTGGTCATCGTGTCTGTGCTGAGGAACCCTAAACTGAGAAATGCGGGTAAGAAGCTGAAAGCTGCTGTTATACAATGTAGTGTGTGTGTGTGTGTGTGTGTAAACAAGGGACAAACAGAGCAGTGAGCGTGGAGCTCTGGTCACATGTGGAGTGTGCAGAGAAATGACATCCAGAGGTGAGCTGAGCTCTGTGCTTATGGACAACGTGACGTTCAAATAAAGAGTCCCTCTGTCCACAGTGAAAGTATGTCCTGCCTAAAGAGACAGTCAAAAGGTCCGACCTGGTGTCACGTGGTGTGTGATTGAAAGACAATAGTCTCCACAATGTGAATCAGCAGAGAATGAATGAATGCACCCTGCAGCAGTGAATGAGTTTTAATTCATTCCGCTCTGCCACCGCTTCTCTGAATGACTTGTTTTCAACACTGTGCGTCCATCGCTGTCTCACCGAACTTGTCAGTCAAATGGGTTCATTTTCATTCCATAGTGGAGGTTCAGTGGAGCAGAGCCTTCAGCAGGGTGCAGGTGTTACTTAAATGTTAACAGTTCAGGAAGTCAATCGGATTTTAGCACGTTTTAAATGAGACTATTACTCTCAGCACTTTCAACTCACTTATGATTTCAAGGGCACCTCTCTTAATTGTTTTTTTATTTGGGGGAATAAAGAGACATCATCATCTCTTGAAAAATAATTTGACTTGGTGCATTCTGCAGGCTGAGGATGTAGCTCACACGTTCTTTCTTTCTCCCCCTTTTTCACTCCATGTTTCCTGTTCTCCGCTCCGTCCATCCATCATCTAAACTGCTTAATCTGTTAAGGTTGGAGTCGATCCAGCTGACACTCAGCGAGAGATGGGGTGCCACCCTGAACACCTTACCAATCTATCTCAGCAACACACATGCAAATTCACACCTACAGGCACAATTAACTGTGTGACTTTAGACTGTGGGAGCCACAGGCAGCATGTGGATATGAACTGGGGAAAGTTTAACTAAAAGAAATGCAGACTCAGTGTTCACTCAGGTGTTTCAGGACCCTTCAAAGAGCATGGTTGACTTTTTCAATTAATGCTTTTCACATTGGCTCCATTGTAGCATCTGTGACATACTTTAAATGTCGTCCCCTCTCAAATCTATAAGACTCGGGAGGGACTCATCATGGACATCCATCCCCCACGTAGAAATCTGTGCCCAGCAACTGTGTATTGGCCAAACAAGTAGACTAGTAACCTGTTTCATTCACAAAAGGTGTGTAACAGGATTTCAGTCCTTGACACTGTTCCTGTGAAACAATTAGTGTTATAGATTTTCTTTCCACTTCTTCATGTAAATTCTTCAAATACAAGAATCAAAGGAGCTTCTCGATGTTGCCACAGTACTTGTTAAAAGTTGGCATTACGTGTTGTAGTACACAAGTGCGAACAAAGGTTTGTACACCATAGTGCCAGGACGGATCCATTGGAGAACAATTGGTGTAAAGTGTAAATTAGCCTTTAGACAACTGTAATAAGGAGCCCTTGAGTTTTTTTATTGTAAGGTTGCTAATAGTCATTAGAGGGTTGGAAAAGCGCAGTACAATCATTTGTAGCATGTTCTAAGAATCTGCAATAACTGATCTTGATATCACTTAAGGAGTTGTCTAAGGGTCACCCTAAAGGTTAAGGTTAATGCTTTAGTGACCCTGAATTTCCAATAAATTTAATGAATAACTGCTGATCTGTTTCAGACAGACTGACCTTCACCATCACTGTCAGTGGGCCGCACTCACTGTGGTCCAATGAAGAAAGGACTTTTCAATCTCATGCTTTCGATGTAGTAATTAGAAATGTCAGATTAGATAGGCTGCATGAAGAGTCACTTCCCTGTCCTGTGTCCAAATTATCTGCGTGCAACTGAAATGCCAGCAGAGCGTCTGTGGCTGGCTCTCCTTCCAAATCTGAAAGCAGCAGTTACCTTGTCCGATTTATCTGCTGCATCACCTGCTCTGACACACTCTATGTTGAAGCATCTACCACACGGATGCAGCCAGCACGCAGTGCGTAACTGGAATAATGCAGATCATTTCTCTTTGTAGTCTTACAGTGATCCAGGTACAAATGCACAATGACAATTAGGAATTAAAATGTCACTCCAGTGACTATAAAAAGAGCATGTGCACTACATAACATGATTTATATTTGCAAAAATCAATGGTTACTTCATTTTACCTTGGAAGACTGCACCTGCCACAAGATGCTGCAAGCTGTTTGTGAGAGCAGAAACACACAAGTTCAGTTCAGGAGTCTTCTAATAAAACTCAGAAATCTGCATGTAGGTTGTTGATGAAGATCATGTTATTGAAAGGAGCAGCTATGTGAGTGATACAGTCCAGCATTATGAATGATCAAACACAGGAATTAGGAACATATCTCATGTGTATCATTTGCATTAGAATTTTATGCAGAAACAAAAACTGTTTCTCTTCTGGAAACAGAAAAGCATCAGAAAGTCCAGCATATTATCTACAGTGGAATATGGAGATATCATGCACGCTCATGCTGCTGCTGCTACCCTCAAACCACTGGATGCTGTTTACCACAGCGCCATTTGATTTATTACTGCTGACAGCCATCACGCTCTCTACTGTGAGTTATAAGAAAAGGTCAGAGGTCATCTAGAAAGCATCAGCATACCCAGGTCTTCTTTTCGATGGCCTTAAAATCTTAGCTGTGGAATAAATCAGGTCATCATGTTCTTAATTCCTATACATTACATTTTACATGTATATATGTATGTTATGTATGTAGTGGTGAAAGTAATTGATGACTTTTCTACCTTTCAAAACTATTCTAAAAGAGCCACCAAATAAAAGTAGAAAACTGTATAACCGTATGATGAAAATATGCATCATACGGCCTCTTTAAATGTTTTCTATTACAGCTGTAAACAGGAAGACATTCAATCTGGTAAACATGCTATGTGAGCATGCTGACATTTAAAGCCCACCAATCAGCTCCTATAGCTGTCCTCTAGTTTTATTAGCTTTTTATTAGCACATGGACGGCTTGACTAAGGGTTTTCAGACATGCAGAGAGGAGTAGGACTATCAAGGCCAGAGGAATCAATTAGCCAATATTTATACTTTGCATAGGTCTGAGCAGGACTCTTTTTGCAGACGTATGTGGAAGTATGTGGAGCACTGCCACCATTAATTCAGTCCTTCACTACCTCCGGTTTCTTTTCAACGAGCAGACTAACATTTAGCTTTTCTGCATGCACAACAAGCCTTCTTCCCCTGAAGTCACCTGTGCATCTTCACTTCATTTGTTTTCCAACACAACCCCTAGTCAGGTTGCTATTTCTGGCAGAATTGTGTCTTAATGTGCCGTGTATAAACTTTACACTAGATTTTGAATGCAATATATTGGGGCAGTTACAATGTATACATATAAAATAATTGGTTTACTTTGTGATTCCTCTGAATTTGACAAATCTCAAAAATAAATATTTAGTGTTCTAGGTACATAAAAAAGGAAAAAAAAGTATTTGTTAGGGATTAAATCTTTTTATCGATTTGAATTTGTACACATTCATGTAAATGAATAGGTGCATTCAGGTATTTTTATGCAACATGAAAATCTCTAGTGCATTGAAAAACCAACATATATAGGAAATTCACTCTGCTTAATTCTGTCAAATAATCAACAAAGCATTTAGTTTGTTGGATAAGGTTTCCAGTTGGAACTGAAGCTATCTAACTGTTACTGGTGTCAGTAATTTCAGTCCAGGTTGGCCAGGTAAGTAATATATAATGACATCTAAGCCTTTTTAACTAACTGCAAAATGACCAAGAAAAGTAACCTCAGTTAGAATTAGTTCCCTCCACACTCACATCCTTGAGATTTGTTGGCGTTAGAGGCCTGTACAGCTTCACAAACCACATCATTGTGGATCTTCTGCTTAAATTGTTGTTGATTGCTGCTTCATGTACAGTGACCTTGAAAGGCACTTTAAAATAAAATGTATTATAATAATAATAATAATATTATTAATAATAATAATAATTATTATTATTATTATTATTATTATTAAAGTTGCACTAGAAAGATGGTGGACTGAGTCAGCCACAAACTCTCAAGTGTGACCCAGTTGTGAGTTCATTCCTGCGGCCATGCTGCATTGTTATTAGTCAATGTCAGTAGCAGCAGGAATGTAGGATCATTCTTTCAGTAATGACAACACATAAATGGAGTGGACCGTCTCATCTTTTGGACACGTGCCATATTAAGGTCCTGCCTAAAGAAAGCTTTAAATTCCCTTTCCATCACTCCTCTACAGACTGAGGTAAAGCACAGTTAATGGTGGTGATGTAATCCGGGTTGTCTCATCTTTGGCTTAAAGAATACACAAGTATCTTTTTAGCAAATAGAGTATGAGGAGCACATTCCGATGGCCACAGTCTAAAGAAGAGACGCTATCAAGTTACCAGGTTCTTACCAGGCATTGGAACGTGGAACGTCTTGACCTCTGCTGCTTTGATTTCAACCCATCTTTATTTAAAATTCTTTTTTTTTCTTTTTTTTCATATTAATAAGGTTTAACATTGCTTTAACATACCTTTACCATTTACCCACGACTTTTTAGACCCTAAAAGGAGTGTTTATGAGCAACTACACACAATCTAATACTTGTACTTACCCAGAGTAAATAATGATAAGACATGATGTAGATGTCTTTTGAAGTTGCTGGGACTACAAAAAGGACTTAAAACCACCTTCTCCTCCATTGAAGCCTAATGAAGTAGCACATGTATTGATTTCCTTCTGAATATTTAAATGTTATACAACTTATATTTAAAGTTTTAGTCCTTCTTTTATATCATGGAAGAATACAATAAAAACTTCATTTTCAATTAGTCATCAAGCAGACTGAAACTGAGTGAACTTGAATTGTGAATGTTTATGGCCTGACTGCTTTAAATGCTCTTGATTGCTCTGCACCTCCATATTTCACGGAATCTATTCTCTCCCAAACTCAGTACTGAAGTATTTGTATTGCAGTTGAAGCACACATCAGGTTCAGGACTAGGACAGTGACATCCCCGGATGCCTTTAAATCTTGACCCAGTTGCACTAGTCCTAGATCTATGTCCTCATCTAAAAGTGGCAACCTATAATGACTTAATGTGTCCTTTCCTTAGAGTGCGTCTCCTAAATACAGCCTGTGTCACAGAACAGTAAATGTGGACTGTAGATAAATAGACTAGCACAGAGGAATAGTTGCCTCATTTATTGTTGCAAAAAAATATCTGCATTAATTGTTTAACTTGTGTAGGTGAAGATGGAAGAGTATAAGCCCAAACACTTAAGCACTACTTTCAAATTAGGTGTTAATGACGCACTATGTAACTGTTTTCTAACACTGATTTCACTGCAGGGCAGCTTGGCTTCACGAGTCCCCCAGTTTGAATCCTGGGTGGCTACAGCCTTTCAGTGTGGACTTTGAATGTTCTCCCCTTGCTTGCATGGGTTTCCTCCAGTTTCCTCCCACAGTCCAAAGACATACATGGTAGGTTAATGGTATATAACTAACACTGTATTAAAGATCTCTTATTTACTCATAGTGTGAGCTTCCATCCCAGCTCAATGGTAACGGTTTGAATGGTGGTAAAGTAAGTGAGCAGTACCACTGTGGAGTTTCATGTTCGTCAACAATGATTGCTGTAGTTGGTAAAACAACAGAGAATATTTCTATTTTGGACCTGGCAGCTCTGTGCAGAGAGACAGACAATACTCAGTAGGGGAAAGAGATGACCAGATACAGATAAATCCCATCGCAGCTTTTGTTTATTGTTTTTGCTGCCTTTCTTTTTGCATATGCAGTATTGTTGTCAAAACAGAAGCAATGTGATTTGGGAAGAGGATAATGAATAAAAAGCCAGCCAGGTTTTACAGATACGGGTGCAAACCTACTGTACGCTTCATTGGTATCCAGTTTAAAAGCTACATAATAAATCATGCAGCCTGCACTCGCTCTTGCAGGCACATTTTCATTTTTTAGTCACATGTTCTATGCAGCCAAGTCCACAGCATCTCTCTCACACCAGGCAGTCCCCTTTAACCATGTGATGCTCATTCAGTCTGCATACAACACCTCGGAGCTTTGCATTCTCACTGCTAGTCTGCTGCCTGCTTTCAGAAACATTGTTCCACCCCACCTCCTCCTGTCACCTCCTGCATTTTGTCCCAAACAATTGTTGAATATTTAAAATATGTGCTCAGATTATTGCTGAGAATCACGTGCATGTAAAAGGACACAAGGACCTGTCATCTCACCACAGTTATAGTCTGCAGGATGCTGCTCATACTGTACGTTGATGTTCAGATCTCAAATTAAAAAAATATGTAAACACAAATTGACACAGTATGTTACAGAACATTGCAGTACGATCCAAGTTATAATATTAACATAATAATAATAATAATAAACTGACATGTATAAGCATTTGAAGCTATACGAGAATAGAATAGAAAAGGAGCAGTTGTGCTAGGAAGCAGATGATACTTGTTTTTATTTAAAATCTCTACAGTCTGTATACTATGTGCATTTATACTTGGTGGGAAATGAAAAAAGTTTAGAAGCAGCAACACTCTTTGTAGAGTTGGCGGTTTGGATAAACTGAGAAGCAGAGGACAAAGGATCGAGGTAGCACACTAATCTAATTTTTGCTTATGACATCTCTGCAGAGATGGAAACATCTGCCAAAAGGAAGACCATCCCATAAAACAGACCTTTATGGTAGAATGGTTCAACAGAAGACTCCTCCCCAAAATCTTTTCCAATTATTTATGTAGCCCACATCCTTTGCTGGGCACCACCTAGACAACGATATGCAGCTGTACGTCGTCACTGGTCGGATTTGGCAGGGGTCCAGAGAAAACTATGGAGTCCGACATTGTTTTGGCAAAGTTACACACCGATTCAACATTCATTATAGTGACCTCCGATTTGCGTAATCGGGCGTCATTAACTCCCACGTGAATAATAATCTTACTGTATTTACGTTTATCTTTAGCCAGGAGTTTCAAATATGATTCAACGTCGCCCGCTCTGGTCCCAGGAAGACATTTGACTCTAACTTCACGTTTCTGACTATAGAGCTGCTGATTACCAGAGGTGGTTTCTCAGCGGGTGTGTCGCTGAGTGGGGAAAATCGATTAGAAACGTGAACCGACTGGTGGTGAACCTCGGGCGTCTGTTTAGCATTAGAGCTCTTACGAACCGTCACCCAGCCGGACTGGCTTCCTGGCTGCTCGGGAACTGCCAGCTGGATTATTTTCCATGGTGCTTAGCCGCGCTTCCAATTCCCTGAGCTTCGCCTCCCCAGCTGCAAAAACTTTACACTTGTTACAGATACACCTATCACTAAAAGAGGAGGAGGCAAAAGTGAACATGAGACACACCGAGCAAGTGAGGAAAGGAGAGCGGGAGACAGAGAAGCCATTGCTATAGGCTATAGGTAAAATTTGGAATTAGTTAACGTTAGCTAGTTATGTTTTAGAAGAGCAGGTGCTTGTGTAATACAAGAGTCTGTCATGTCTCAAGTATTAATTGTGTAGAGAAATTACTTATTTGAGTAAAATAAGACCTACAATTAATCGGGGGTGACTGCAGCTTAGTTGGTAAGGCGACTGCCACCACGGACCACAGTGTCGGTGGATTGATCCCCAGTCCCAGCTATATGTTGAAGAGTCTCTGTGCGAGACACTGAACCCCCAACAGCCCATTCCCAATCCCCAGCTGTGCAGTGCCGGTCCAAGCCCGGTAGAAATTGGGGAGGGTTGGCTCAGGAAGGGCATCCATCCAACATGCGGACAATGATCCGCTCTGACAACCCTGAACTCAAGGCATAAGTCAAATGGACATAAACAAACAAAAAGTACACAGTAAACAGTCCTTTGGCAGAAAGAGGAAGTGACACAATACGCAAACCTTGTAGAGACTTACCCAAGAAGATATCACTTTGCAAGAACTGTACTTCTCCAGAGTACTTGTCAGATGGATGTTTCATTATTTTTGATGTTTTTATTATTTAACAATAACTAATAACTAATAAACAGACTAGTCTTGTAACATTTCTGCGGTATGTGTGAAACAATGTACATACAAATCAATACATACAGATGAAACGTCGCAGGCATATTCAGCAGTCATGCAAAAGCAGTGAGTACTAAGCATGTTAAAGAATACTGCACTTAAAAAGTTTGTATAAGTCCTGACTTTGACACCACGTACCCAGCAAATCCCTGTACAGGATGGCTCTGTTTTTCACCGAGTATATGAATGAATGATAAAGGCTTTCTGGTACAATAAAGCACTTAATAACCCATCAAAGGCCCCCTGTGGTCTGAGTGGCCAATCAGCAGTGAGGGCAAAGCGCATTGATATGCCAGTGTGGTTCCTCATAGTCTCAGAAATCCCACAGCTAATGAAATGGAGCCAATTAGAGAGAAGTGCAGAGGGAGATAGTGGACTCCTGAGGCACACTGGGTGAGAGACCCTTGGTACAAGTGAGAAGACAGAGAATCTCCATCTCTCAGCCTCATCTTCTGTCCCTCTACTGTCTGTATCTACCTCTGTCACTGTCTTCTTCATGAGACAAGCGTTCCGTAACCATTGTACGCTACATAGCCAAAAGTATGTGAATACCCAAACACTACACTTCTATGCTTTTTCACATATGATCTGGAGAATATCTGGAAAATCATCTCTGGAGATTCTCTTTCACATGTAAGACAATGTAAGACGCATTTAGTCTGGGTGGTACATGGAGGCAGGGCATATTGCATAAAATACACTGAGTTTGTTTCACAATGTCTGCCCTTAGCGACAGAAGTTCCCAAATTTCATTGTCTCTCCACTGAGCCATTGTTATACATTTTGTGCAAATAAGTGTTCTTTGCCATCAGGCGTTTGTCTGTTTTTTTGGAAATCGCCAGATAAGACAACATCATCACGCTCACTCACCTCAGATAAATCCACCAGATAACAGATCTATTTACATATGTGCTCAATTTAATGGTTTCTAGACTTTGTACTAGGAAGCTGACTTGATAAAATCAGTACAATGTCCAGGCCAACTGACTTGAATGTTGTCATTCTCACGTACAGCCCCTCTGGATAATATCTGAAAGAGGGTATACTTTGCATATGCCATTCAAACACCACCGGCATTATCGTACAGCTATAACAGCCTCAAATCTTCTGGTTTCACCAGATGTTTAACCAGCTGTGTTGTGTTGAACCTCACTATCGCTGTTGTGTCTAAGAACATTTGGGGGCGTGGTGGGCCAATGGGTAGAGCATCAGGTTGAGATGCAAAAGGCCGCGGGATCGAATTCCACCCCACCAGGTCTGGCTCCGCCCCGCCATCAAGGGCCACCTTGTTGCTGGTTCCCGAGCCTGGATAAAATGGGAATGGTTGCGGCTAAAAGGGCATCCAGCATAAAGACATATTGTCTTGACCAGAGGCTTTGCATTTTACCAAAAAGCTTGATCTTATTGCCTAAAATTCACATCTCTGTCCTAAGGACCATCTTCTGCAGGGATTAACAACTTTGAGCCAATAGGCAACACTTCCGGCTCAATTTGGTAGTCCGCCATGTTTGTCTACACCTAGGTACACCTGGTTTTAGTTCATCCCAAGGTGTTAAATTGCTACATGACTTTCTTCAAACCAAACTGGGAAAACATCTTATGAAGTTGCCTTAGAGGACAGTCTTCAACATGTCGCCACTTTCCAAGTAGCTCACCAAAGTGGTAATGAAGCCTACATTAATTTCAAAAACCTGATTAGTCACACTTGAGTGGTCACTCGGCAAACAACCCTTCTTACAAAAAAAGATTACTTAACAGTTAGTTGTCAATTAAACAGTACACTGCTGTCAAGCTTTGTCAGCCAGTTTTGCCAACTTAGAGACTTTGTCACTGCATTTAAAGAGTATTCAGAACCCTTTTGCGACTTTTTCAAAAAAGCGACTACCAACAAATCTAGCAACTTTTTCTTGAGTTATTGGAGACTTTTGGAAAATCTGACGTGAAAGCACATATGATTTTCACTCTTATCAATGAGCAGCGGGTGCTAGCATAGGCCCCTCCCACATCCCAAAGCACTCACAGGGAGCCTAGTCCTCCTGCAGCAGCCCCTCCCAGTTGCCATCAGAGCAGGAGATGTTCACCCCTCCACTAAATCCAGAATGCAAATGAAATGAATGGTGCATTCACAAAGCCGTCGCTTATTCTCATACCAGCAGGAGAATACAACGCATACAGACACACTAAATACACACAAAAATATTTTTTGTGATGTTTTAATGCAAAATGTGAGTTGTAGACACAACTCTTTTGTAAAGGTCAGGATTTCAACTGCTTATCAGTTTGTTAGGGTTGAAATAAGCTTTGAGAATAAATGTTACTAAACATGAGTAGATCTCGGCCATTATGATGGAAACTGTTTCTTTCCTACAAAATGTTCTTCTGTCTGAGTTGTAGCACTCACCCATTTGTAGATATCAGAGATATAGAAAAACCCTGAACCAGAAACCAGAGAATAACCTCCTCTAATGACCTTATTGAACAAACTGAAAATTCCATCTCTCAGTTCAGGTCTTGTTCCTCTGGCCACTTGCTTTTGCCCCTTTAGACCTTCTGTAGACAGCTGGTTATTGCTAATTTCAGCTTCCGTTTCCTCCAGCTGTTCATCAAAGCGTTCGACTGTTGGTGAGCTGTTTTTTTAGTGAGCAAAGATTTTCCTTCTGACATCTTCAGATGTTCTCTTTTTCTTTTTCTATTTCTATTGAAATTGCTTTCTCTTTCCATTATTATTTTATTTCTTTCATAAGTCGCAGAATACGTTTTGATTTATGGCTCTGCCAATTTACTGTTATTTGTAATTTCTGTAATAACTCCCTCTGTCTCTGCTTTATCCAACCTTAATGGATTTTCTCTCTGTTCATGTCTGTCTCGCGACCTCTCACGTCATCGTCTTTATGGACTTTCTCTCTGTCTCTAAGTCTGTCCTTGCTGCTTCTCCTTCCTTACAACTGTACTGGCAAGGTCATTCTCCACTTCGCTCTTTTAGGAAGGAACTTGGCTCTTGGGGATAAAGCTCCTTCCTAGAAGCAAGGAGGCTACATTAACCAGTTTTAGCATTAAACACATTTATTATCTAGCTGAATTGTCAATGATTAAGTTGCCCTCTGGGTAACGTAGATGCCAGGGTTTGATGAAGAAGAATGCATGTAACAGAGAAGACATCATTTCTGATTGTGGCGTCTGACATTGTTACCAGTGCAATGTTAAATGGGCAGCGATCACTTTTAATGTAAGAGAAACCATGTGTCAACGTTATTTTGGGACATTTTAGAGTTTATAGAACAGAGAGAAAGGAAACCATACAAAAATGCACCCTTGTGTCTCCAGATTCAGATTACTATTGTCATATGCGTCTTAGAACACAGGGCACATCTCGCTGCTATGAATAATGAATTTTGGTCTCCTAGCTGTTTCATCACTCTGTCCTTGTCTGCTTCCCTGTCCTTCCTCTATAGCATCTGTCAACTGCACTTTATATTTTTCTTCCCCCTGCAACACATTAAAGCACACTGACATTACCTATCCTGACTGAGTGTTCTGTGTGTGCTGTCAAATAATGCCATGACAAATCTCTCTCACACACACACTCGCACACACTCAGCCGTAAGTAATAACAATTAACACTGTAACTCAATAGTTTGCACTGTGGCTGTAAAACCAGAAGGTTGTGCTTGCTTGGCCAGACTGTCTCATAATCGATTATAATAGGACAAGTGATGCTCTTTTTTCAACTAATCAGAATTTACTTACTCTCCTTTTTCAACTTTGCCGTCTTTGAACTATGATCTATGCACCCTGTGAATGGTTAGAATTCTACTCTCTGTTTAATACTGAGGTCACAGTGGAGTCAGACTGGAGTGCATTATAAGACGAGGTGGTTCTAATGTTTTGGCCGCCCGATTTAAAATGAATTGATTTGTCTCTTCTCCTAACTACAGACTCTTCCACATTCATACTCTTGATGGCTCGTCCACCAATCCCCCAGTTGTAGGTTTGATCCTCGGCTCCTCTGGTCACATGAGCAGGTGCTAAACTAAATATTTGGGATTCGAGCTCACACCTTTCTGCATCCAAACCCCATGCTCTGCCACTGAGCCACCAGGCCCCCACTATTCAAATAACAGTAAACTGATTGTCAGAGTCAGGTGATGCCTTTGCTCCTTATTGTTCAGTTTATTTTAGATTTGTAGTTATCGTGATATCGACAAATTTGGTCTAAGTCTGACGGAGAACATGATGAATTCTGTTTGCACCAGAGAAAAAGGAGGCTTACACTGCATTTCACAGGGTTTACCCTCCTTGACAACCCTGCACTTGCAAGTTAAATACTTTAATGAGGATTCTGCACCAGCAGAAAGTAGCCCTCAGCCTCTCAGCCCCATCGGTCCTGCTCTCCTTCCCTCTGCTCTCACTGTTAGAGAAGCAGCACAGTCTATATTAAGCATCAGAAGGAATTGACAAAGTATCTTTCTATTAATACCTGAAAGGCTGTTGGCAAGCATCTATAATTGATACAACTGCTGCTTGTGTTACTTTGGAGAGTCTGCTGTGCTCAAATCTGTGTTTCCTTCAGGTCATACAGTAAAACAACAAGGAAACATGATGTACAGGGAGCATTCAATCTTCTCTCCTGCAGATTATATAACCTTAATCTGCCTTTGCATTTGCCTCTATGAACGTGTTTGTGTATGGGAGAGAGAATGAGCTTCCATTCAGTCCCCGAGAGAGATCATACGGCCTCATACGACCTATGAATCTCTCTCACATTCTCCCTTGTGCCATATTTGCCCTCCTCTTAGCTGTTCCCATTTCTCTTCTGTATTCTCTTTTCCTTTCTCCTTTTTAAGATTCTCCTCCCAAAACGGCCCCATCCATGCAGATTCATGAACATTTGTTTTAGTCTTCCTTTCATCTGGCCATCTGTGCAAAATCTCTAGTATCCATCCATCAGATACACCTATATCTGTATCTTCTGAGAAGATGATGAGGTGGAGCATGTTCCAGCTGACATCTGATGCTACATGGAAGATTAAAATTTTTTTAAAAAGAAGTTTGAGAAGTTAGCACTTGGAAGACCTGGACTCTTTTCCTGTGGAGTTATGCTGTTGTAATATGTGCAGAATGTGTTGCTGGTGTTGTATTGCTCAAACAAACATGCCGTCTAATTGGCAGCATATTTTCAGCAATCATGGAGCCTTTAAAGATGTGCAACGTTGCCCATCAACTACACCTTGATAACAGCTGTTCAGTGCTGGTTTTCAGTCCCGTCCCTTGTGTACAGAGACTTCTCTGGATTCTCTGAATGTTTTAAAATATTTGTGTAACTATAAAAGATTAAGTTACAAAATTATTTGTAATTTTACATTGATAAATGTTATTCTCAAGGTGTTGAAGATGCTTTTTTCACCCAGTGGTGAAACTCTCCCCATTCTTATATCTGACAGCTTCTCTGGGATGCTCTTTTTAATCATGATAGTCACCTGTTGCCAGGTAACCTTAATTATTAGGAGATTTTCTGCTGGCTCTTATTTATTTATTTTTTGCATACCACAGCTATTACAGTCCTTTGTTGCCTCCGCCCCAAATTTCTGTGCTGTTGGCATAAAATTCAATCTCTCTCAAAATGCACATGCTTTCTTTGTACTATTTAGAATTAAAAATATGTTCCAACTGATGTGTAAGTATTGCATTCTCTTCTATTTACTTGTACACAACATTCCAACTTTTCGGGAATGTTATTTTGATTTAACGCAGCAGTTTGAACACATGGATGTATGTTCAGTTCTTTAGCTTCACCTGAGAAATACTGTCTAAGCATGAAATTATGCCAGTTATATCCACATTAAGTGTAGGATGTGGGGAAAATAGAACCAAAATGAGCCATTTAGGAAAAACTGTAAATGAGCCAATTTGAAGGTGTTTGTACAGAGCAGAAGCAGATGACTCAGGAAAATATGATTTAATTGTCGTTGAGGCAGATGCTTCTCAGTAGCAGAAAGAAATGTACTGATGTGCCAACATTATGTTTAACATATCTGTGGCTTCAATGGATTGTACATGGACAAATAAAGCAATTTATATAAGTATGTAGTTAGAATTAGTCCCATCGTTTTGGTCTTTTTGCTGTTTGTTGTCCAGTAACCATTAACACCACCATGTGAACTACTGGATTCCATGTTTCAGTCCATTTTCAGTGACATAAGCTGTTTTCATTTCATTAGGGTTTGCTACAGCTCTTCACCGCAGTATACTGGGTTATGCAACACTGTTTAACAAGTGTATATTAACTCTGTGTGTGTGTGTGTGTGTGTGTGCTTTCTTGACAGCATATTTACAGTGGGTGTGCGTGTGTGTGTTTGTATTCACTGAATATGTGCATTTATATCAGCTGGAGTGGAGCCAGCAGCCCTGGTGTCTCCTCTCCTTCCTCTGCTTCTCTCTGTGACTCACGCTGCTTTTCACTCTGCTCTTCACTAATGTAACGTGATTTGGAGGATTCCCCTGACATTTACTTATCTGAAAGAGTGCAGGCTGCCATCACTTCACAGCTATGTAGCTACTACATCATTACCAGCAGACATAGCTCCAGACAACAAAGGGTGACCCAGCAGCTGACAACAAACACAACACCGGTTGTCTGACAATGAGCCTAGTACCTGACAACACACCCAGTCTCTGCACTTGACAATAGCATCCAGATCTTGACACCTAACTGAACACACATGTGCTGTTAGAGAAACAAAGTGCTATTCACACCCTGAGTCATGATGCACACTGCCTTTGAGTCATCTGCCTTCTGTAAGTTTAATACTGACTCTCCTGGATATGGGTTGGTGTGGATTAGGAGAAGGTTTACAAAAACTGAACAAACACACAACCCCACATGTGTCAAGAATAACAACTATGTGATGATTGCACACCTTGACACCATCTGGTGAATACGCGTTGCCCAGGAAATAGAAAAGAAATCTTACCTTGTCAGGAAGAAATATTTGAGTATGTGATGATAATACTTGCCTGTCACACAAAAAGAAGAAATTTATGGCCATGGCTAGAATGAAGATATGGTGCAAACAATAATACTCTCTAACATTCAATTATTAATAGTTCACTTGCTATTGGAAGCTTTCCATCTAGTTTCAAGCAGGTGTCCAGCCCTTCTAAAAAAAAGCAATATTTTTATCCCACTTCTTCTGCAAACTATTTTGAAATGATATTTTTTATCTAAGGTTGCAGGAAAACGTAGTTCTTAAATGAAAATATTTCTTACATAAATTCCTAACAGGCTTTTGTTCTGCACATAGGGCAGCAACTCCACTCCTTAAAATGGCCGATGATCTTCTTTTAAATTTGAGTTTTTATTGCCTTAATCAGTCTAACAGATCTTTTTTCAGGTCAGCTCCTCCTCCTCCAAAGCTCACATCATTTCCACAAGGCTCAATTCTATTTTCACTTCATACACACGTAGACAGAATTGTTGGTACACTTTTGTTTAAAAAAGAATAACCCACAATGGTCAGTGAAATAACTTGAAACTGGTAAAATGAAACTGCCCTGCACAGAAATTATGGTGCCCTGGAAAAGATTGAAAATAATTCGAACATAGGAACATGTTAAACTAAAGTGAGCCCTGGAATTCAATCTTGAACATGGACCACAGAAAGCTAAGGAGAGAGTTCTCTCAGGAGATTAGAAAAAGAAAATTCTAGACAAACATGGTAAAGGTAAAGTCTATAAGACCATCTCCAAGCAGCTTAATTTTCCTCTGACTACAGTTGCACATATTATTCAAAGTTTAAGGTCCACAGAACTGTAGCCAGCCACCTTAGATGTGGCCACAAAAGGAAAATTGATGAATGGTAAACAAAGAGCCCAGAACAACTTCCAAATAGATTAGAAGTGAACTCCAAGGTCAAGGTACATCAGTGTCAGATCACACCATCCATCGCTGTTTGAGCCAAAGTGACATAATGGAAGACGACCGAGGAAGATTCAACTGTTAAAGCAAACTGAACAGAAGCTTGGAGAATGTCCTGACAAAAGTGGAACTTTCTGGCAAGTCACATCAGCTCTATGTTCACAGACACAAAAATGAATCATACAAAGAAGAGAACACTTGTGCCTACTGTGAAACATGGAGGAGTAATGGTTACTGTTATGGGGCTGCTTTGCTGCATCTGGCACAGGGTGTCTTAAATCTGTGCAGGGTATAATAAAATCTCAAGACTATCAAGGGATTCTGGAGCAAAATGTGCTGCCCAGTGTCAGAAAGCTTGGTCTCAGTTGCAGGTCGTGGTTCCATGACAGTGGACCCATGACCCGCAACTGAGTGCCAATAGGTAGAAAAGCACTGTATAAGTGCAGACCATTTACCATTTACATCCAGGCTTTCATGTCTTGTAGACATGCTTAAAGATTAATTAACTCTTGTTTCTCATCTGGTTCCATAGACAGATATAGCTGGGTATCATCAGCATAGCAATGGAAATTTATGGAGTTTTTTCTAATGATGTTTCCTAAAGGAGACATATATAAAGTATTGGTCCTAACACAGAGCCTTGTGGAACTCCACGCATACAAAGATTAGCTAAGGAGGATTCATCATTAACATGAACAAATTGAAATCTAGCAGCAAGCACGAAACTAGGACAGGAGATATACGGAAATGTGTTAGTTGGTTTTAGTGTCATGATCTGGCCCTCAGTTCCACTTCCTGCCCTGGACTTTTATTTTGTAGCCCTTTTTTCCCGCTTCCTGTTCCTAGTCCTTTCCACCAGCTTTACCTTTCGTCATTATTGTTTACTGTTCCCTTACTATTTAGACCCAGCTTTCCCCACAGTTCCCTGCCAGATCCCCGTTTTACTCCCTGATTACACACCCAGCTCGTGATCTACCTGACCCCATGTCATTTTGTAACCCTGACTCTTGGGATTTGGACTTTGTTTTCTCTGCTACCTCTTGGTCTGAGGTTTGTGTGTCTTTCATTCTGCTTCGTTAGTCATTTTCCCAAGTGCTAGTTTAAGGGTTATGGTATCTTTGTTTGTAATCTAGGTTTGGTGTGTTTCATATTCATTTTTCCGAGTGTTCATTTAGGTTAATGGTGAATCTCTGCTTGTAGTCTATGTTTGCCCTGTTTTGCATTTGGTCTCCTTAATTATTTTTCTAGTGTTCATTTTGGTTCCTTCTCTAGGTTAAATATCCTTGTTTCCGTGTAGCTCAGTTTGTTCTGTTACCTGTCTTGTTTTACTTTGGAGCGATCTTTGTTCACTTTTGAGATGATTTACAATTAACTGGTTTATTCGTTTACTCACTCTCACAGTCTCTTCACTTGGGTCCACCCTAATACTAAACCGTCATAGAAGGATCTGGCCAAAATATCGGACTCCGGGCCTCATAAGTAAAAAGAGAATCAAAACCAGCCATATTTCTTGATAAGAAAGCTGCACCATCTAAAGTAGGATGGAGGCCATCTCTCCTAATCAGCCTAGGTTTTCCCCGGAACTGTTTCCAATTATCTATGTAGCCCACATCATTTGCTGGACACCACCTAGACAGCCATCATGTTTGTCCAGACCAGTTTCATTAGTTTGTTTTTAAAATGCTTCTGTTGAAACACAATTCAAAAGCAATGTCTGATTTCCATTAGTTAATGTTTAGTAATTTTTTATTTATTATTACTTTTGTCACTTTTAAGTTATATCAATGACCATTATGGGTTTTTCCTATCTTTAATGGAAGGGTACCAACCTTAAGGGCAAGTCCATCCATATACATCTACATTTACATTTAGTCATTTATCAGATGCTTTTATCTAAAGCGACTTACACGTGAGGTACAAGGCAGCAAAAAGACGGAACTGACCTGTGGCTTTTGCAGCTCGAAGAGATTCCACGACAGTCAGGAGTGCCATTTCTGTGGAGTG
The DNA here is from genome assembly GCA_020496755.1 of Channa maculata. Taxonomy (NCBI): domain Eukaryota; kingdom Metazoa; phylum Chordata; class Actinopteri; order Anabantiformes; family Channidae; genus Channa; species Channa maculata. The sequence continues at coordinate 859,977 of CM035606.1, forward strand.
ACCCCTCTTAAAGCCAGACTGGTTGACATCGAGGAAGTTGTTCTTGGAAAGAAAGTCTGAGAGTTGATTGAAGACTGCTCGTTCCATTGTCTTGGCCAGAAATGGAAAAAGGCAGACAGGTCGGTAATTCTCCACAACAGAGGGATCAAGAGAAGGCTTCTTGAGCAGTGGGGTAATCTGGGCCTGCTTGAATGAGGTTGGAAAAGTGCCTGTTGTGAGAGATGTGTTGATGATTTGTGTAATAGCTGGCATTAGTGCGGGTGCAACTGCTTGAAGGGGAGTGGAAGGGATCTAATCCAGAGAGCAGGTGGTTGGATGGTTATAGAGGAGGAGGGTGGATACGTCATCCTTAGTCAGAGTTGAAAATGAGGAGAGCAATGCAGTGTTGGAAGAAGTTGGATGTCATCATCTGGAGGAGAGAGCTGTGAGCTGATGGCTGCCACTTTGTTGGTAAAGAAGCTGGCAAAGTCGTCAGCAGTGAGAGAGGTGGATGGAGGAGGTGGAGGTGGGTAGATGAGTCATTTGAAGGTGGAGAAGAGCTTTCTGGTGTCCGAGGTGTTGCTGAGCTTCTCCTGGTAGTAATTGATCTTTGCCCTGGTGACACTGTGAGAAAAAGGTCCAAGCAGATCCTGATACTCAGCAAGGGCAGACGGAGTCTTTGCGCCACTTCCTCTCAGCACTCCTGAGCGTGGTGCATTTCTCACGGATCTGGTTGGTTTACCCAATGATTAGAAGCTGAGGGACGAGCAGGTCTAGAAGACATGGGGCAGAGACAATCCAATTCAATTCAATTCAACTTTATTTATATAGCGCCAATTCACAACAAAGTCATCTCAGGGCACTTTACAGAATAAAGTCAAGATTATAAAGATATATAAAGAGAACCCAACAATTCCCCCTGGAGCAAGCCATAGGCAACAGTGGAGAGGAAAAACTCCCTTTAACGGAAGAAACCTCCAGCAGAACCAGGCTCAGGGTGGACGGCCATCTGCCTCGACCGGTTGGGGTGAGTGGAAAGTGAAGAGAGAAAAGAACAGAGCAACAAAAAGCAACAACAAAACATCGGGCAGATTGGTAGGACCAGTAGCTGCACGCTGGAAGACACACAGCTTCAAAGCCGGGGGACACCTGCAGAAAGGGACAGAGAGAGGGGACAGAGGAGGACAAAGACAACTACGGGAGAGAACACACAGAGTTAATGACATACAGTGGTGACAATTGGGGGGTGAGAGGAGAGGAGAGATGGTCAAGAGGAGGAAAGGAGCTCAGTGCATCGGGGGGTGGGTCCCCCAGCAGTCTAAGCCTATGGCAGCATAACTATAACTAACTATATGCTTTATCAAAGAGGAAGGTTTTAAGCCTAGACTTAAAAGTAGAGAGGGTGTCTGCTTCCTGAATCTGAACTGGGAGCTGGTTCCACAAGAGAGGAGCTTGATAGCTAAAGGCTTTACCTCCCATTCTACTTTTGGAAATTCTGGGAACCACAAGTAGGCCTGCATTCTGAGAGCGAAGTGGTCTACTGGGATGATATGGTGCTATGAGGTCTTCTATATATGATGGAGCCTGACCATTCAGAGCTTTATATGTAAGAAGCAGGGTTTTAAATTCTATTCTAAATTTAATGGGAAGCCAATGGAGAGAAGCTAGTGAAGGTGAGATATGATCTCTCTTGCTAGTTCCAGTCAGCACTCTTGCTGCAGCATTTTGGATTAATTGCAGGCTCTTTAGGGAGTTACTGGGGCATCCTGAAAGTAGGGAATTACAGTAGTCCAACCTAGAAGTAACAAATGCATGGACCAGTTTTTCGGCATCACTTTGAGACAGGATGCTCCTAATTTTGGCAATGTTCCGTAGGTGGAAGAAGGCTGTTCTAGAGATTTGTTTTATATGTGAGCTAAAGGACAGATCCTGATCAAAAATAACTCCAAGGTTCCTTGCAGTAGTACTGGAGGCCAGACTTATGCCACCTAGAGTAACAATATGGTTGGACATCATATCTCTGAGATTTCTGGGCCCAAATACTATGACTTCAGTTTTGTCTGAGTTTAAAAGTAAAAAATTGTGGGACATCCAGGCCTTTATGTCTTGTAGGCTTGAAGCTTTATTAACTGATTATTTTCATCTGGTTCCATAGATAAATATAGCTGGGTATCATCAGCATAACAGTGGAAATGTGTGGAGTGTTTTCTAATAATGTTGCCTAGAGGAGACATATATAAAGTAAAAAGTATTGGTCCTAACACAGAGACTTGTGGAACTCCATAGCTAACCTTTGTGTGCATGGAGGATTCATCATTAACATGAACAAATTGAAATCTATCAGACAGATAAGATTTAAACCAAACTAGTGCAGTTCCTTTAATCCCAATTTCATGTTCCAGTCTCTGTAATAAAATGTTATGATCAATGGTATCAAATGCAGCACTAAGATCTAACAGAACAAGTATAGAGACGAGTCCATTATCTGAGGCCATGAGAAGATCGTTGGTGACTTTTACCAGTGCTGTTTCTGTACTATGATGAACTCTAAATCCTGACTGAAAGTCTTCATACTAATTATTCCTATGAAGGTGATCACATAATTGTTTTGCAACTACTTTTTCAATTATTTTAGAAATAAAGGGGAGATTAGATATTGGTCTGTAATTGGCTAAAACACCTGGGTCAAGACAGGGTTTTTTAAGTAATGGTTTAATTACAGCTACCTTATAGGCCTGTGGTACATAGACTGTTTCTAAAGATAGATTGATGATATCTAATATGAACGTATCTATTAAGGGTAAAGCTTCCTTGAGCAGCTTAGTTGGAATAGGGTCTAGCAGACAGGTTGTTGGTTTAGATGAGGTAATAATTGAAGTTAGCTCAGAGAGATCTATGGGTAGACACGATGAAGTGTATTGCAGAGGCTTGAAAACCACTTCACACATCCCCTGAGGAGATCACACCAAACATCCTATTGTGAGGGTACAAGGATTCATGCTCATTAAATTCTACAACTGTACCCAACTTACTAACATTTGGGTGTCAACCTGACAACCCAAATGCTACTTTGAGTGATCAGTGACAAGCTTATAACTAAATAGAAAGATGATGTAACTTCCAGATAATATTACACAAATGACTGATATATGTTGCTAAAGATGGGAAGGGAGGCCAGCACTGTATTGTAAATGACAATAAGCTTTACTTCTATTTCTTCTATTTGTGCCTTGCATTGCCATGCAAGGCACTGGCCTGACCCTCCAGGAGCATTTTGGCTTTCGGCAGTTTCTTGCTGAACAATTAGACCTATTGACAGGAAGAGCACAGAATTAAACCGCCAACCATGCCAACCATTAATAGACGACCGCTCTAGCCCAGCCTGATGAGAGCTTAGTGAAAAAATCTTTAAAAAGAATTTGCCGCAAACGCTCAAACTGGCCATAATTCCACTGGAGATTTTGTGCATGTACAGCTATGGACTTTCAAAGTGTCTGTCTTTGCCACGTGAATTGGTCATTATTATGGTAGATGCTTGTCTTTTGTACCACGGCATTGTATGTGGTCACAGTATGTCCTCTGTAGGTGGCGCTCAGCTTACACTCAGTCACAAAAACCCTTGCATGCGGGTATAATAGTCCGTTCTTTAACGTACTGTACCAGGTGTACAAGGCACTGAACCCCTAGTGAAAAAGTTGTCCCTAAAGTCTACTGCTTATTTGGCTACTAAATGTGCACAGTGCACAAAGTCTCTAGTTTTATTTTCTGTGCACTTTACGATGGTTGACACTACATGTGAGCATATTCAATCCATTAAAGGTCTGTATGGGCATTGTTAGAAGTACAATTATATAAAAAACAAAACTATTATCAGACTTATGAAACATTTAGACATATGAGGCCTTTTTCTAATCAAAGTTGTTGTCAAATGAAAACATTCATGTTGCTGCATCATATAGTGGTATTTTTACGATATTTAGGAGGTTTAGTTTTATTGTATATTTTGGTTGAAACAAGTGGTATGTAGGCATAAGAAGTAAAATCATTTAGTGCGTGTGAATGATAGAAAAGACAAAAGATTGATTGATGTGTAGATGAATGGGTCAGAAATACATTTGTGGGTAACTGAAATCCAGCATTATTGGTATGAAATTATATTCCTTAACTGGGCATAAATTGTTCACATGAAGCCATAATGATTTGTACATTTGTTAAGAGTGAGCAAGAGGAAATTGTGACCCATCTTCCATCTTGAATTAATTAACATCGGTTTTAAACCAGCTGGGTGGATGGAGTGGGTTGGGGGCGCCACTCAGTTACAAGCATTCATTCAGAGACACACTAAGTTTTAGGAAATCAAATCATAATACTTTTTTTGAAACTGCATGTTTCATAAAAATATCTAATCAGCAAGACTAAACAATACATGAATATGATGGTATTCATGTATTGGTAATGGAAGCTCACTTGGTCTTCTGTTCTGAAGAATATTGGTATCTGTTAAACACTGGTGTGGGGCACAGCACACAGAAATTGAGGTTATCGTGACCGTCAGTTTTATTAAGCCATTCTACCAATGACATCAATTAAATTCTAAGTCCTTTCCAAGAGTTCAGCCAGGACATTGTTGAGTGGACATTTATGGTAAACTGGGTGCATGTGGAGACAGTGTCTGGGATTTACGTCATCTACTGATGAACTGTGTGTTGGTGAGGTGTTTGGTATGACCAGGACTTTTCTGGTCGTTCTTCCGGTGTCTCCATGGGTTTCCTTTGAGTCCTTCCCTGGTTCAGAGAGACTTCTTCCATCTGTTGGCCCTGAGTGCTCCCAGGAGATGCTGCCCCACCCTCTGGGTTTCCTTCTCTAGCTTTTTAATCACAGTTCTCAATAAACAACCGTGTTACAGTCCATATGGACTCCTAGTTGTGCCACACTGACCTCCAACTATGACCAGCTGCCACTCCATCCCAAACGATGACCACTATAGAAGTAACTGTGTGCGTGTGTTAAAGCTGTTGCTTTGTGTGCTGTGTGTAATGTACCATGCTGTCATGGCACAGTGGGTTTGAATAAGTGCATTAAGTCTGGCTTTTATAATGCCATAAGTGCATTATTATGACATTAGGAGACACGTGCATTGTAAAACATATTGACCTTGATGTAGCATTATATCTCATTCTCACTAAAATGATTAGCGTATAATGTGCACATTGAGAGAGTAGACGTGTTTCATTTACCATGTTACCCAACTAGAGAGTGTGGATTGGAACATTAAGAAGCCAGTCTCATAACAAATAATCACCATGATGAAGAGCAATTATCTTTATCTTCTGGCACAAAACTACAACTATTCCAAACATAAGAAAAAAAAATCTTGTCTTCTGCAGCTGAAATTACTGAAAATGAACATTGTCCATTTACAATGCATTAGTGAATGTTTCCCATGTGCCTCCGCTCTTTTTGTTTCTTTTTTCTCAGATAGGCAAATACTTGTGTGTTTGACTTGACTCTCACACACAGTTTTTCTGCAGCATTGATGGCGACCTTATTGGTGTGGAAACTGTCACTGTCATCGACATAAAAAGCAGCCATGCTGATCCTCACTTAGTCTGTTGGTGTCTTCTGATGATACCTGATTGCTTCTCTGCGTGCAGCTTTTCTGTCCGGACTGACCAAAGTGCAAAACATCCACTATGATTCCTGTGGCCTGATGATTATAAATATGTGGTAAGCATTCTAATGGAAGCCCAGAATTCATGATACAGTGCCTTGCAAAACTTTTCCACATTTTGTCACGTTACAACCACAAATGTAAATGTATTTTATTAGGATTTTATGCCATAGACCAACACAAAGTGGTACCTAATTGTGAAGTGAAAGGAAAATGATAAATGACTTTCAAAATTATTTCCAATAAATGTCTGAAAATATTTGTAATATTTTGTGGCGTGCATTTGTTTTCAGGGTTGTTGTCCTGCTGGAAGGTGAACCTGTTTTGCAGACTGTAACAGGTTTTCTTCTAAGATTGCCCTGTGTTTGGCTCCATCCAGTTTCCCATCAATCCTGAGCAGCTTTGCTGCTGAAAAACACCATCCCCACAGCATGATGCTGCCACCACCATGTTTCACGGTGGGGATGGTGTGCTCAGGGTGATGTGCAGTGTTAGGTTTAGGCCATGAATAATGTTATGCATTTAGGCCAAAAAGTTCAATTTTGGTCTCATCTGACCAGAGCACCTTCTTCCACATGTTTCCTGCGTCCTCCAGATGGCTTGTGGGGACTTAAGGCTTTCTTTCAACAATGGCTTTCTTTCTTCTTGCCACTTTTCCATAAAGTCCAGATTTGTTGTCCTTTAGACAGATTCTCCCACCTGAGCTGTGGATCTCTGCAGCTCCTCCAGAGTTACCACGGGCCTCTTGGGTGCTACTCTGATTAATGTTCTCCTTGCCCGGCCTGTCAGTTTAGGTGGACGGCCATGTCTTGGTAGGTTTCCATTTTCGGATGATAGATTGTACAGTGACCATGAGACGTTCAAAGCTTGGGATATTTTTTAAAACCTAACCCTGCTTTAAACTTCTCCACAACTTTATCCCTGGCCTGTCTGGTGTATTTCTTGGACTTCAAGATGCTGTTTGTTCACTAATGTTCTCTAACAATCCTCTGAAGGCTTCACAGAACAGCTGTATTTATACTGAGACTAAATTATACACAGGTGGACTCAATTTACTAATTAGTTGACTTTTGAGGACAATTGGTTTTACTGGATTTTAGTTAGTGGTATCAGAGTAAAGGGGGCTGAATACAAATGCTCGCCACACTTTTCAGATATTTATTTGTAAAAATGTTGAAAATCATTTATCATTTTCCTTTCACTTTACAATTATGTATCACTTTGTGTTGGTCTATCACATAAAATTCCAATAAAATATGTTTGTTCTTGGTTGTAATGTGACAATGTGAAAAAAAGGGGTATAATTACTTTTTAAAGGCACTGTAAATGATCCTTCCACCTATCAGGACCCCAGTGAGGCCATCATAAATCTACTGAGCTCTGTGACAGGGGACAACATTCTCTAGCACTAAACTATATTAACCTTACCAAAAATTCTCTTGAAACATTAAAGCAAAGTGGAAATATTATGCAGCTTGAGCCGATCTCACATCAATGTATCTGATTACGAGAAGCATTTCATTGAGGCATCAAACGCTACACCCTTTAACCAAACTACTCTTGTTTTATCAGGAAATGAACACCTCACTCACTCAACCAAAAAGCAGGTGCTTGGCAGCCTGGCCTGGTAAAACAGTTACCATTGGTTGACACAACTGGATTGTTGCTCAGTTTCAGGCCTGCTCCTCTGAATTCCAGTCTTTAGACGCATACCATTCTCAACGCGTGGTACAGTCAGGGTATATATGTTACCGTGATAGCAACACAGTTTTTATCATTTTGGCTCTATATACCACCACAGTGGATTTGAATAAGTTATCAAAATGTACTTAAAGTGTAGACTGTTGCCTTTAATTTAACGGTTCAGTTGAAACACTGTGCTGATATTAGACTCATTTCTATACTTAGAGCTCCAATTGGCTGGCTCATAACTATTTGGACAGTTGCTCAGCAATTCCACAGCCATGTGTGTTTTATTTCCTTTTTGGTTTATGTACAAGTAAAGGGATCAAAGGTTTAGATCGGATTTTAAGTGTTGCATTTGCTTTTGGAACCGGTTGATGTTTGTTGTTCACTGTCAGTCAAAAGGTCAAAGAACTGTCACTGCCAATGAAGTGAGTCACCAGTGGACTAAAACACACACACTCAAAAAGAAATCAATCAGAGAGATAATAAAAGGAGAGGGGGGAAAAACACAGCAGGTCAAAAACAACATCTACAAAGTAGATATGATCAATAATGAGGTTTCACGACCCAAATGCAAAGACACAGAGAGACAGTAGCTCAGCACAAAAACAGACTTAAAAGGTAAACCCTGAGAAACCCTGAAGTAGCCTTAGCAAAAACAATGAGACTTCTAGTAACAACTCAGCAAGTGTTAACATGGCCAGAGGAGGACTTAAGTTCATGCAATGGGGCAGATGATGAGGAGGAGTGGGGAGCATGGCATTGAGGATGACACAAAACAGTCTGGCAGAGACAAAGGCTGCAAACTTAGTCTGTTATAAGTAATTTTCTTCTTTGTTATCCATCTTAGTCCCTCCCACTAAAGATATATGGAGGGATGCAAGGAAAAAAGGAACTGAGTACATGTGTTATTACAGATAAGAGATAAGAGTCCTTTCATCTGGACCATCATCTGCAGCGACATTTCTTTCTGATGACAGATGCTCAGCTGGATCCACTGTCATTTGGACTTCAGAGTTACTGTGGTGACTTCTGGAGTTTAAATTTGCCCAGACACACACTGTCCAAATAGTAATTAGAATATGCAGTTACCACAGTCAGCAGAGTCTGTTCTTCTATTCTAATCTGACTGTGTTTAAAACAGCCTCAGATCTGGAAAATAAAAACAGACATTCTGTACTTATACTGTGCTCAGATATGTAAACTTTAACTGGTCAGATGATTCATGCATGGGCACATAATTGCTGATTATTTGCATCTGCATTTATTAGTGTTCTGTTAAATATATTTAGTACATTAAATAGTTAATAGCCTAATCCAGGTCATCATAAGTGTGATTATGTTTTATAGCCCAAAGATTAGGAGATGATTTATGAAATCTGATGTTCAGATAAACATAAATTATCACATCAAAGGGCATTAAGTGTGAAAACCTGTGCCAATTCTATCTGCAAATGAATGATCCACTGTGGTGACCCCAAGCTTATGGGATAAGCTTCAATCTGGCTTCAGTGTCCCAACACAAGCAGTCTTCCAATAATGGGATATGTAAAAACCATCTTCTGGGCTGACTTGGGGTTTAAGGAGCAAGGAATGATCTTATAAGGGACATGTGAGTAATCCAGAGAGTCAGCAGCAGAGCAGGATGAGCCACAGGTGTGTTAGGACGGGAGCCAACCAGGGAGAGAGAAAAGTGAATCAAGACAGTAGGTGTGTCTGTGTCAAGAATCTAAAACCTTTTTATTTATTGATGTAACTGCAGCAGGAGAATTTCCTGAGTGTTTAGAGCTACATTATCTGCTCACATTCTGCTAAATGCTTGCCCAGTATAGCTGGACACTGACGTGAGCCATACATTGAAAGCAACCCCTGAGAGAACTTTTAGAGCAAAAGAGTTTTATGTCATGCAATGCTCAAGTTTTTTACCTAAGCAGAATCCAGCTGAGCTGCAAAAACAAGCAGGAGGTGTAGCGAGGTGTAATTTAGTAGGTCTGACAGAGCTTTCCAGGCAAGAAACCCTGCATCTGGTAATGTGTTATGACTTTTATACCTGTCATACCTGACTGACTATGTTGTGTCCAAATACTTTTAAGCGACAAAAATTGATTGACTAAGAATCAAATGGATGTAGTTCATCCAATATTCATCCAATATTTTCAACCAAACCAAGAAGTTATTGCTGATTGTCTACAGTTTGAATCTTAATTGTTGCATTTCAAATCCACTGTGGTGGTGTTCAGAAAGATTGAAACCATCAAAAAATATATATATATATAGTGAGCAGATAATATAGCTCTAAATATAGCTCAGAATTCCTAAGTTTTAGATTCTTGACACAGACACACCTACTGTCTTGATTCATTCACACACACACACACACCTGACTGTATTTCACCCACGGCACATGAAGGTCTCAATGTGTTTTCCATAACCACCAACTCCTCTTTACCAGCACCGACAAACGTCATTGTGTTCCTGCTTTAATGCTGCTGCCAATATTAAGTTACATTAAGTGGTCACTGAATATTTCCATCACCATTTTGTTGTTAAAATGCAGATGCTCTTTGGTCTTGTCATAAATTAGCTCTGCTCCTAATCGCATCAGATGAAAAAGCAACCAGACCTGCTCTTCGCCGCTCTCTTTGTCCAGCTATGAAGCCCTCATTGTGTATGAAAGCTGATATTAATGGTAAGAATGTGCAGTTACAATATGCACATGTCAGTCTGCAGCTGATGAAAAGAATAAAAGAGAAAAATATTCCTAGTAATGAAAAGGTGTTTGTTGTGTTATTATTTTTTTTAACACAGAAAGCTCTGTGTTTCTGTGCCTCTGCCAACTAAAGTCACAAAAATCGCTTTACATCTGCAAAATGAGGTGGTTTTAAATGTAATTTCTTTCCAAACCGATCAACAAAATTCAGCTGTGCTGGCTAATCAGCACAAGCACAAGCTGTCAGCGACGCGTCTTCCTCCACATCGATGTTGAAAGTTGTAATAAATTACCAGCTGTAGAAAACCAAATAAGACTGCAGCATCTACAGCCAGAGGTATGTAACAAGCAGATCAATAAAGTACAATTCTGAAGTATATTGGAGCTTTTCCATTTTGTGTGTCAGTTTAACTTTACCACAATCCAGTGGGAGTTTTTACCCCATTCAATTAACAGCTTGAATTTCTCTTCAGCTGCAGAATCTTTATACAAATATAAGCAACACGTGGAAGCCGAGAAAAACCATAGATGCCGTTACCTTTTTTGTGCCTTTATCTCATGATAAGTTAATAATTAAAAGTTTGTGTGTCCAACAGTGAATTTGAGTTAGTTTATTTAATAAAGCAGTCTGCTGCACTCCCAAACCTGCTCTTCCTCTTCCTCTTCCTCTTTTACTCATCTCAATCATGTCTCAAGACCCACTTCACTTTCTTGTTGTAATTTGGTGACACTAATACCCCTCATGTCTGGGTAAAAACGACAGGTTGTGGTTACAAGGTTGTGTATTGGACTAATGGACTAATTCAGCGTATTTCCAGGAAAGTCAGACCATTTGTTTAAGAAGACATTTACAAGACTGGCTTACATTCAGAAACAGACAACAATTACAGGGTGATGCAGGTATGCAGACAGGTGATGCAAAGAGACTGCGGTTAAAACTCACTGATGGATGATAACGTGTGACAGAATCTGATGTTAAAAAATACTAATATATAATACATTATTGTGGATGCTGGAGGTTTTTACTGTTTCTGGTCGTTATCTGCAGCTGGATGGAAATGGCTTTTCAGAGCACATGACAACCGGTGGTGGTGCTGGAAAGGATTTGCAAATGTTTAATTGGACTTGTGAATGCAATAGTTAACTTGAGATTCTAACTTTTAGGTTAGACTAGTGTAGTCCACTGTATTTTATCCTAACAGCTTATCCTGATACGGGTCACGGTGCTGCTAAAGCAGATCCCAGCTGTCATTGGTCCAGGGCCACACATAGAGACAGATGACCATTCACACCTACAGGCAATTTAGTGTCACTAATTAACTGCATGTCTTTGGACTGTGGGAGGCAACCAGAGCACCCAGGGAGACCATGCAAACTCCACACAGAAAGGCCACCTCTGGCTGTTAGATTGCAACCTTCTAGCCGCAGGAAGGATCCAGCTCCTTTTAGCTACAAAAGCCTCATCGCCATTAGCTCATGGAAAGCTCAACATTCAGTATTCTGTCACTGGATTCCAGCACAACACATAAAACAATCAGAGCCCTCAGGTCATCAGATAGTGGCTTTCTAATTGGACCCAGAATAACATTCAGATGTAGCTGGGGAGCCTCTAGTTACTTCAGTTGTGTACTTGAAACAAGCTGCCTGCTGACCTGAGATCTGTCATAACTGTGTCACAAAAGCATCAAAGAGAAACCAAAAATCTTTTTTATTTTCTCGGACTGAAACTATGTACTGTGTTTTATGGGGGTTTTGTTGTTTCTCTGTGCTCTACACTATTTGATTTCTTGGTAATGTGCTATTTTCTTCAACTTTGAGTTTACATGTCAGGAATGTGAAATCTGCCTTCGCAATATTTGAAGGCTGTTGTGGTTAATTGCATGGCTGGTTAATATCCTTTTAGAAACCATGTGTGACTGCAAGGCCTTCGGCACATTAGAGGTGTCAAAGGGAGGGAGCCCAGTCAGATTTTTGACACTGCCCAACACAGGCGAGCAGAGAGACAGAGCAGATCTTATAAAGGCAGAAGTCTGTTTCATTCATTATTGCGCACTGGATTCTTTTTGCTGTCACTCAGCATAAAGCAAACTTGCTGTGACAGTTGTTCTCTTATCCCGAGCTGTTAAAAATAATCCCCCTGCTCCTCCAACACACCTTCCCCAGTTCACATCAAATTAGGGTCACATCTACGGGAATCCAGGCATGGACTGGCCATCAGGCATAGCAGCCATTCTCCCAATGAGCTGTGAGCCGGCGTCCTGCTAAGTGCATGAAATTTTTAAAATCCTCAAAGCTAGAGGCTGCAAAATGTGCTAAACTCCCGAACATGTGGCCGCAAGCACTGATTCTGCAGTAGCACCACCACCACCACCTCATCTGAAGCAGGTGCAAGATGTGCACCATGAACAGCCAAAGCTTAGTGATGCGGGAGGAAGAGAGGACCAGACACCTGCAGAGTCCAACAGACAGCAGGATGGAGAACAGGACAATCAATATAATATAAGCCAACCTCAAAACCATTCCAAGGGCCAAAATAGCTGACCAGGTTGCAGCCCGTTATGCTAGATTCCTGCTCACCCCTAGTTAAACCACGTCTAGCCTAATCTTACGGGGATTTTTATTCCCCAATTTTTGCAGCCTAAATTTTGATATGTTTTTGTCATATCTGGTAATATGTTTGTGGGAGCACTCAACAAAAAAAAAATGTAATTCATTACAAATCTACTCACCTGTGTTCTCAGTAACGCACATCATAGTTTGTCAGGCAAAGAGAGAAGCAAGCTTTTCTACTGTAATACTACTGACATTTCATAGTGTAACTTACCTTGATTCTTTTAGCACTTGCAGTAGATTCGGGTCATAACTCTTTGTCTGCTATCCCTGCGTTTCTCCACAAAGTGTTTCTCAATAGATGAAGTTTGTTTGTGTTCCATCACAAGATTCTACATTGCGCAAAACTGTTCATCCCCGATTTTGTGCACATTACCTTGCATGACATTCAGCTTCTCCTGGACGTTCATGGAGTTTCCTTCATTTTAATTAGTGGCTCCCTGATGCCTTCAAGTTTTAATATACGGTGATTTGATATTTCTTCAGTTCCTGTCATACGTGGACCTATCACTTGCCTTTGTGTACTTTAAAAAGCAAGTTCTAATCAGCAGCTCTCGTGAGGAGTTCATGGTCAGTAAAGTGTGTAGGTCGAGAGAACGTTGGTTAAATTTGCAATAGATGGTGTGATTGCAATTTCCTGGAGAGACTGCCTAGTGTATATATATATATATATATATATTGCCCTTATTTAATACATCTCCAGTATAACTGTATAATTTCTTTAAACCAAATGAATGGCTTTCGGTTTGGCCCTTCAGTGGTTGCCACAGCGGAACACGTTCCGCACATTGATTTGACATGTGTTTTAGGTCGGATGCCTTTCCTCCCATTTATGCCTGGGCTTGGGACCGACACAGAGGTTGCCCTTGGTGGCTGGGTGGGGCTACCACTGAGCCACCTGGCCCCCCTGTATAATTTCTTTAGATACTAATTCTAAAATTCTAAGGTACTCAGCCTTGTGTGTTCCATTCTGTGCTACAGACAGGACCACATCTTCTCTATGTCAAGAGCCCTTTTGCCCTGAGTGATTGAGCTGCCTCTCTGTAAGAAAAAAAAAGTTGTATCTTTGCTGTTGTCCTGAAGGGCAGCAGAACTACCAGTAGCCCATAACTGCTAAACTTATACCAAAGGAAATCACCCAGCTCAAGTCTTCTACTGGATTTGTGGTAATGATTAATGACAAATGGTAGGTATTAACAAAACAGCACAATAATATAAATACAATTACAACCTTTACCCACTTCATGCTTCTCGTCTGTATGGAGTCAACATTATTTACACGTTTCCAGTGGCGATGCCTAATGAAATCGTCGAGGAAGCAGCTTCCTGTTGTCAGCTTGGCCTGATCATGCCCGTTTCCTGTTAAAGTCAAACAGCAAGTCAGATCAGCTGCAGTTATTCTAGGACCTAAACTGATGACAGGCCAAAATAATTATGCTGTTTTTGTTTGTGTGTATTCTCTGAGAAGAGAGATGGGTTTGAATATAATGGGGAATTCCAACTCTTTTGAGTGGGCAGCTCTATGGCTCCATTCAAGTGGCTTATTGTTAATTTTTTTTCATGCTTTTATTAGAGGGCAAGGCTTACTGAGTTTATCTGAATATCACTTAAGATGATATGTGAGGGTAACATTTATATCAGATTCCAACTTAAACATCCCATCTATAAAAATTGTTTGTGCACATGCATGGTTGAATCGTGTCAACTGGACTTCTTTTCCTTGATTTGAAACCTTTACTACTTATTCAAGCGAAACATTTCTAAGCAAGGAAAAGTCCAGTTGACACGATTCAAACAATAACCAAACCTGGATGACTGAGAATCTTCACCAACATGCGTGGACTTGGATTAACAGCACTCAATTTCTCATAGTGCCAGACTTTGCAGGCTACACACATACACCTGCAGACCTGAAAGGAGATAAAGGAGCAGACAGGACAGACACTGCACTTAAGTTGCATTCACACAAAATCCTTTATATGGCTGTATAACCACTATGAAACAATCAGAAAATAACGCTTTAGTTCTCTAAATTACTCCTTTGCTCTTACTAACCTCACTGTGTGTTTTAATTCACCCACCATGTCACTCAACCGCTGCTGATCTCACCAGAGAGGACAGAGATACTAAATGGTGCATTTAGGGAGGTCAGGCATTTAGGGCAGTGGACAATGTTTCAAACGGATAGTTGTTCACGTAACAAGGGCTGGATGTAGGACAGGCAATGAAATCAACAAGAAGCTCTCATGTAGGACTCAGATTCTCGTGGCAAAAACTGTAAGGCAAGTTAGGAGGCAAAAGGCAACTTACAAGTGAATGATAATGGTGAATTTAATCTCCAAAAATGGAGAAACATGCAGAGCAGAACAGAGCTACACTCATGAGTGGGTCAATCAGATTGACCAAGATGTGTAGGTTGTTCAGCCTTTTATGCATTTAACAAAACAGCTGGGTTCACACAAAGAACAAAGGAATGAGTCAATGCAAATCAACCTTCATACAATGTGGTCAGGAGTCTTAATTAGCAGGTTCTTGTCACTTTGTCCTTTTGTCTTCCATGTCTTTTAAGTCCTTGAGATTGATCATTTGTGCCGGTTCCCGTGGGCTCCCTTCTGGGAAGCAAATGTTCAGGTGTAGGAAGTCTTACGGTTGATATCTACCTAACACACTTCTTTGTGTGGCCAGAGACAGGATGTCTTGCTGGGGAGCAAAAGGTGAGGAAGCACTGTTGTAAGCAGGTTTGATACTGGGTCTGTGAGAAGTGTGAAAACAGTGAAACAGTGTTACCTAGACTTTGAAATTTCCCTCACACAGATCACTTCTTTCCAACCCATGAGCCGTTCAAATGAATCAAATTGTTTGTGAACATCCCTTCACACGGCTATGAGTAAATCAAAGAACCAGAGTGACCTGAGTGATTCTATAGAACCAAGTAATGTAAACCCATCTTTTCTTGTTAACTCATCATCTGTTCCCACATCAGTATGTCCCAGTAAATGTTTATTCCTGCACTACCACATTCATTTCAATTCATTGATCACAGAAAAAAATAACAACTTTACAAAATTACACTGATTAATCCAAGTTCCAAGGGGTTGGCTGTTGTATCCTGTAACCCCCTACTACAAAGTACAGATTGTGTTTATGTGAGCCTGTGTGTGGACAGATCACTCTGCTCTGTGCCAGATAGTCTGGAGGATTTGATTTGAGCGATTATGCGTGAACAAATTTGGTGCCACTGTGGGAGACAGCAGCCGCCATCTTTTTAACAAAGGTTTCTGTGGGTTTTATGAAAGGGAAGCAACAAACAGTGTGTTTGTTGAGACTTAGTCATTAGTTCTGGGTGCCTGTAGCTCAGTTGGTAAGGCAGTCATCCACGAACCACTGGGTCAGTGGTTTGAGTCCCAGTTATGTGTCAAAGTGTCCTTGGGCAAGACACTGAGCCCAGAGTTGTTCCTGGTGGGTCAGGCGAGCACCTTGCATGGCAGCCACCTCTGCAAAATGTTAAAGCGCTTTGGATAAAAGGGCTACATAAGTGGCCATTTACCATTAAATATAATCAGTGTGAACGGGAGTCTGCATTTTAAGTAGCGTTTTATAAAGTCTTTATCTAGTTGTGCTTTAATGTACTAGGAACTGCAGCTATACCTTGGTGCTGATATGGCATTTTAGGAAAAACGTCAGGCAGCTTCATCTGACTGAAGAAAAGTTTGGTCCTTTAGAAGGAAAAGGTTTAAAGACTGTCTGTTGTGTATGTTGAGTACACTGATATATTTGTGGCTTTTACTGGTGCAAACAACTGGGACTAATGTTTAACACACTTCATCAGAGTCAAACAGAACAAAGGCTTGAAACAAATCATATAGTTAGTCTAACAAGGTGTACGTTCATGATTGGATAATGACAGACAAGGAGACACACCTTTCACTCCTTGTGGGTGGTGCACAATTGATTTATTGTCTCAGCTGATTCACTGCACACATTTTATATCATAAATTTAATCTTTGTGCAGAAAAAAATCAGAAAAGTCATTTGGCTCGAGTGTTAATGTGCTTTTTCCTAATTCCATCAATTTGTATTGGAACTTAACACGTTTAAATGAAAAATAGCTTGTAGCTTCAAATCCTTTTTTTCCATCTGATTATTTCATTGAGGAAAACACACTAGCAGTACCAGTAATACCTCAACAAAAAAACACCAACTACATTTTAATAATATATGACCTAATTACTTAAAAGATGCACGGCACAGAAAACAGCAGAGAAGAACTTGATGACTATCGCATTTTATGACTATCACTATTGCTTTAAAATCATATTACTGTATTTCTTCAGTATTTCTGATGTTAATATTGCTATGACAAAAGGATTTTTATATTGCATATTTTAAGTCCACCCCTACTGCTGAAAGCACTTGTCTCCTGAAAAGCTCTTTTATCAGACATTTAACTGGACTCAGCACTGTCCGGAGTGCTGAATGCTTTATTATTTCTTATTTACAAAAGCATAATATCATTTGTTGGTCAATTGCACTGGAATGTAATGCTCTATATTTTGTTGTTTGTCCAAATTGTCATCAGGATTTTGTGTGTAGATTGTAGAAAACTCAGCCCTGTGCCAGCTCTGAATTTCAGGACAGTTAACAGACAGAAACATGCAAGAATACAAGCTTCTCTACATCCTGCAGCATGTGAGAGCAGCAGGCTGCAGCACTGTTTGGTTTCAGGGGGGCAGTGAAACTGACACTGTTCCGCAGGTTCAAAGCTGAAGATGCCCACTGCAAACACAGATCAGTTTGCCATCGAGCAGCTGCACGAAAGTCAGCTACAATATGCAACTTAAGCTGGTGGCAACTCAAATCTGTCTACTGGGTGATGTGCTTCTTTATTCCAAAACAGAGAAATATTTTACACACATTTGTCCCAAATGATCTGAATCACAATAGCGTTGTACAACGATTTGAAGTAAGCAAGAGACGCACTTGCATGTCATGAAATGTAAACACTTTTCTGATAGGACTTTTCAGGATGTTTTCTCCTTGACTTAGATTTTTGCTGCCTTGTACCTCACTTGTAAATCACTTTGGATAAAAGCATCTGCTATATGACTAAATGTAAATGTAAGAGTCAACCTCCCATGTACAGGATACTGTGCATAGAGTTATGGTAATTCAAAGCATTTGGATGAATTTTCTTATTTTATTTTATATAAAGCATTATGCCTGACTGATGTGTTCTTTTTAATCATTTTTAATAGTTTGTGGACAGCAACAGGTCTACTACACAGATAAACTAACCCAGGTTGCAGACTAACAGCCACTAAATATGCCTGGAGGAAATAAGTTGTATATCTGCAGTCTATCTCAGGACCAACACTAAGAGACATACACAGACAACCATTCACACTCACATTCACATCTATAAGCAATTTAGAGTTTCCAATGAACATGTATCTCTTTGCACTGCTGGAGGAAGCACAGGTGGAACAATACCAGACTGACACTCCTGAATCGAACATTGGTGTTTTTGTGTTGATGATGGAATCTGTTCCTGAGGATTAACTTACAAAACGTACGTTTTGTGTGACCTGAGTTGATGAGGGCACACACGCACGCACACGTGCACATGCACGCACACAAACACACACACACTGTGAGGACACTCTTCCACATAAAGCATTTCCTACCCTCTAAGGCTGTGGCCGCACCACAGGATAATTGGACTGATTTTGGCCGTGACTAAACTGTAGTGCAAGGGGGTTCACAGACATGATCATAATGCTCCTGACAGGCTCAGACTCTCCCCAATCCCAAATTTACAACTTGAAATCCTCTAGTGTAAAAGTAACAGTGACAGATCATTGAGCACAAACAGCCAATGAGAGTGAGCTGAGTGGGGAGGAATCACCAACCACATGTTGTGTACTTGTAGTTTTCATCAGCCTCCTTTCAGACCAAGAATAAAACTTTATTTCCATCTCATCTCTTCAGCTCATCCTGCACAACATATATGCCATGCTGATTCCATTTTCTCAGCCATGACTTGGTTCAGTTTGTCTTTTTTTTCTCATTTTTAAATAAAAAGTGGTTAAACCTCTTTATATCTCTTCTCTCATGTTTTTAAAAATCAATTAAAATTTGAAAGTCCTCTAAGGTTCACAACGCTTGACAACTCCCAACTAAACCCAATATTTATCGTAACATCATTCTAAACATTTAATTTCAAGCTGAAACCCCAAAATCAAGTCTTAACCCTCAAACAGCCAGTCAAAGGATTAAGGACAAAATAGAATGTTCTCACAACAAGCTAAGACTTGAGTATCTAACAACATAGACACACATATCCACACTTTCTAAGTTTAGGGAAAAAGTTTACCATCATGAAAGTCGTTCAAGAAACTCTGCAGTGAATGGAGAATGGAGACTGTAACCTTTCACACAGAAAAATCCACTACATCAACAGAGGTCACACAGAAATTGTCTCATCCTGGAATTGTCTCATTGTGGACAATCTGGGCCTGGATGATGAAAGTAAACCAGGAAGTAGCAGTGTTCTTTACCGATGAATATCCAATGAGTAAAAAAATGAATACAGAACAATTACACAATTGACAGTATGTTCATTACCAATATAGTTATGCACAATAAACCAAGGAAGACATTACAGCAGATGCTGAATGTCCTTTAAATAAACGTGCAAAAAATAAAACACCTAGCAAACACACATTTGTGTTAGCAAACACAAATGAAACACTCCTGTTTGTTTGGGACCAGACCAAGATCACATCACGTGAAGGGTTTTGCCAAGCCAACTTTAATAAATGATAAAGATAATAAAGGATAAAGGATAAAAATTAATGAAGGATAAAAAGTCACTCATACTGGGTCAACAGCCAGAGAGAAAATGTGAGTTTTCAGCTTTGATTTAAAAATAGACAGTGATGGGTCCTGTCTAACTTGCAAAGACAGTGCATTCCACAAATTGGGGCCTGCAACAGCAAACGCTCTGTCTCCCCTGAGCTTCCGCGGTGTCCTCGGCACGTCCAGGAGCAGCTGGTCAGCAGACCTGAGCGACCTGGAAGGGGAGTGCACATATAGCACCTCAGACAGAAAGGGCGGAGCAAGACCATTTAAGGACTTAAAAACAAATGAAAGAATTTTAAAATGAACTCTAAGATGGACAGTGCAGCCAGTGCAGCGATGCTAAACAGACGTGCAGCTGCAATTTGCAGCACTATTGCTGTGTTCACGCCTGTTCAAACGAATGGCGTCAAACAGGTAAACAAACCAGAGTTCGATTCAACAAGACTAACCATGATTGGTTTAAAAGTGCCCTAAAGCTAACGTGACGCTTCACCACTTTGAGAAAATTTCAAATTGCTTTAGAAGTTTTCCACTTTATTAAAGTGTTAGTATATGTTTTTGTGTTAAAAGAAGATACAGTACCTCATATTGTCTTCAGATACACTTTATAATACATGTACACACAGACATAGGACTGTGGATATTGGTCCCCATCACTCACACTGGGAAAATCTTGGACAGATTTCCTATAATGTTTAACAGCAAGCAAAGTCTGTTTCAGTATTTACATGGACACTCAACTGTTGTTTTGAGACAAGTCACAAAATTGGGAGCTTTAAAGTGCTGGCACTGTCATTTGGCTGCTCTGGGGCCAAAGCTGCCGTACCATTTTATTAACGGCAATCAGCCCTGTCTGAAGCTCCATATTCCTCCATACAAGTCATTTTTCAGACACAAATCATGGCCAAACAGTGGAAGAAGTATTTGGTATTATTTTCCTGATATTACTGATCTTTTTCTCACCTAGGGGGCAGGTTTTTACGTTGTTGCAGTAACGTGTTTATCGATTAAGAACAATCTCCAAAGGAAAATACCTGTAACAGGTTTGGGAATGTAGATGCTGTAATGAAGCCAAAATAACAAAAATGCATCACCAATGACACCCATTAAATGCATTGGGTTCTTCATAAATTTGTAAATTAATAACAATAAAAAAACACACATTTAGTTATTAATATTTGTATTATTGTTATTTTATTCTACGTTTTAACCTAAAATGTTGTTTTTTTTTTCACTGTGACCACTACTGTGTATCTTGTGTCAGAGCCTGATTAATCCTCCTCATGCTCTGGTTGTGCTTTTAAATTATTTAATTTATGAATGACACAAAAACTAATTCTTCATCACCCATAGCCTAAGGAACATCTTTCTTTGCAGAGCTGCTGTCATCAAAATCCTCAAGTATTAAAAACAATGCTGCTGTGCATTTGACACCGTGACAGTAGGTAAAGAGACGTCTTCAGAGTCACAGTGTCTGTATTTTATTCATAACCACAGTAAGACAAAACTACCATTACAAAACTACATGAAACATTAAACAAAACGCTTTCTAATATTTGAAATAAGAACAGCATGAAGGGAAAATATTTTAAGGAATAGCAGGGTCAGATGCAGTGTCGGAGTGAGTGGTGGTGGATGTGCCCCCCCGCAACACTCCCCACCACACTACCAGTCATAAAACTACACCTACTGACTCCAATTTATGTTTGTTTCTCCTCCGGATGCACTTGAACTGTTTCCTACATCGGAACAGAATTCTGACAGAAGTGTTACACAATGTATGAAATGTTTCCATCATAGGTGGATTAGGGTTTTGGCCCATTCATTAATAACATCTGTACATAGGCTAAATATTTTGTCCATTTCTTTTTTCCTATTTTCCTTTCATTTTTGATATTACAAAGATGGATTTCCTTTCTCATTCCATATGTTTGCATCCCTACCTCACCAGAGTGTACCTGTCAGAGAATCTGAAGGAGGCACTGTCTCTGTTCTGAATTCCAAGCAGTTGTTTTACTCAAGTGGACATCAAGATGAATCCACTGTCATAGCTCAAAGTGTGCTGTGGATCCACTGTGTAGCCCAGACTGAAACCACAACAAAACGCACATTACAATCTGCACTTGATCCAGAAAAACAGTAATTACAGTAGGTTCTTCAATACAGGATGAGAAGGGGAACTGGGCTACTTGCTGTGTATGCAGCTTTTATGGAATGACTATGTCATTTCTTAATAAGAAATTAATACAATATGCTAAGACACTAGACTGAAGGTGGCTTTGTAGAGGGGTTAACAATAATAATAATAAGGGGTTAAACTTCCATTATTGTGTCTATCTGTGGCCTCTCACTATAATATCCTTGGGTAGCCCCTCCCTCATTAATCTTAACACTTAAGCCTGTTTTTTATTTTTATGTACATTTATGTACATACAAGTAGTATGTAGTATTTAACACTTTAGGACCGTTTCTCCAAATGTGCCACCTGATTTTGAGCAAGTCTGACCACTCAAGTAAAAGATTTCTAGATCCACACTTGGTCGTGATATATTTCAAATTCAAATGCTTCTGTCAGGACATATTAATAAGACAGCATGGTGGGGTGGTTACTATTACTATGTCTGGGTTTCCTGCCAAAGTCCAAAGACAGTGTTAGGTTAATTGGTGAGTCTAAATTGTGAGACGAAACGTATTGTGTTTGTCCCTTGTGTGTGGCCCTGTGGTAGAATCACGACCTTTCAAGAGTTTACCCCACCTCTAGCCTCCAGCACCTCTGCAACTCTGAACCGTTTAAGCAATCAGAAGACAGCTATTCTCTTGTCTGTCTTTTTTCTTGGTGAAGGAAAACTGAACCAAAGAAAAAACAGACCACCTTTACAAGGAAGTCCACTGATTTGCACCACAATAAACAAACTACAGGTTTGAAAAAGCCCTTTAAGGCTGAGTTTTGACTTGGTTCTGGAGCTCAGAGTTGGATTTGTCTCAATCATTGCCCACAATAAAATCTAGACATATTATTTGAATCCCCGAACAAACCATCAGATCAGTGACTCCATCACATAAGTGATTCCAAGGTTACTGACTGTGGGTGTTGAGCTACTACAGCAGCTACAGCAGCAGTCACCTCCTTATGGGTTTTATCATGTGTGCTTACAGTATGTATGTCAGTGTGCAGTTTTAGCACAATCGCTGATGTGGACTAAACCTCACATGGACATACAGCTGTAATCAAACCATCACGGAGCTCAAATGGATATGTCCTTTCATTTCGCCCACTGTCCACACCCACTCCTTCCTTTGTCTATTCATCCCTCTCCTCTTCCTTTTTCTCCCCTGTACATGACTGTCACCATCCATCAGCCTGATGTTTGTCATCTCAGACTGGTCCCTGCCAGCTGATGTAATACACAACTGGAGAAGAAACTCATACCCCAAACAACTTGCTTCCATTTCCAAGAACTCGTCCTTATGTAGCTGGTCTTAATGGAAGAGAGTGGTGGGAGGATGTCTAATAAAGTATGTGATAGTGGTGAAAACGAGGGGTATGAGGGAACAAAGGAATGGCTGGAGACAGTTGAAATGATGGAGGAAGAAATTGTTTGTCACGTAATCAGGGAAAAGGGAGCAAGAGGTGAGAGGGACTTAATAACAGTGTGTGAAGGGGTGTGAACGAAGGACATGGTAGGTCACAGATATACCCTGGTTGCCAGTCCCCTGTGCGTTGTAAAGCTCTGCTGCCTCAGAGCATACAATGTGCTAATCGTGTTTACTTCCACTGATGTATGAGTAACATTTAATGATCTTGGCACATGGGCTATTCTTATAGATGAATGGCTTCAGTTAAACCATCTGGCCTGTAATATTGCTGCTGACACCCAATTATGGACTTTCCATTAGGTAAACCAAGGGAATATAGTTGTACCTGTGCTAAAACCTTCTCTGAATGAATTCAGTGTTTCTTACCCTGTCAAGCTTGATGCAAACCATACTTTCTACACAACTTGTAGCCTGCAGATTTTTACAGACCTGTGTGTTCGTATTACGATTTTATTCTGGATTATTTTAATTTGACTATGGTTAGGATTTTTTTTTTTGTCCATGATTTCAGGTAGTTTTGACTCTAGTCCTAAATCTTTGTTTGCATGGTTCTTATCTCCATCCTTTTATTTAGTATTCATATCTCCATCCTTTTATTTAGTATTTATCTTATCTTCATCCTTTTATTTAGTATTTATCTTATCTCCATCCTTTTATTTAGTATTTATCTTATCTTCATCCTTTATTAGCGGGTGTCTGCTGATATGGAGCAATAACATACAGTTTTACAATTTACTTTGTAACGAAATCAGTACTGTATGTAGGTCAAATGCAAATTATGTAAAGTTTTCATTTTCAATTTTTTATACCCTAACATAATATCATATCAAAACTAATCATTAAAATGATGGGATATAATTACTTACAATTCATTACATTATTTGTTTATCTAAACTAGTACTCATTGCAAACATGTTAAGGGAGCTCGTAAGCAGGATTCTATGAAATCCAGACTGAGTTGACAGACGTGGCAAACTTTTCACATTTTCTTTGCATTTATGGTTTTAAATAAGTCTATAGGACTGAACACTATCAAAGCACAGGCCACTGTATGGAAACCCATTGTGAATAGAGTTTAAAGACATGCCTCCACTGGTTACAGTGGCACACAGGTTCTTTTAAATTCAGTGCAGAGCAAGGATTTATAAAAACCCAACAACTAATAAAAGTTATAATATATAATATTCAAATATTTATTCAAATAAAAATGACAACTTGTTGTCATCCATGACAGGTTTGTTAGATTTGTTTGTAAGTCACCTTGGGGAACATAAAGATCCCCGGGGGATAAGAAAACTTCCAATCTTTTTGGGCAATCTAACGTGAAATTATAACATCTTTAATACCATCTGAGGTGTTTGTAGACTTAACTTAGCCAAATCTAAGACACTCATATTTGGACCAGCCACTGCGACTAGTAGTTTAGTTACTCGCTTCTCAGCATTTTTGGTGACCACCACTTTGAGCAGTACTTCATATGTTATGGGTTCCTACGAGCCTCAATTTTAATGGGAACCTTAATTCTCAACATATAAGTCAAAGGGTTTCTTTAAATTAACAGACATTATTCTCAAAACAAGAGTAAGTGGGCAAATCAGCCATTCAGATCTGGATCTCTCCCACTAACCTAAGAGTCATCAAACTAACCTAACAAAACTGAAAACATTACTACCAATAGGCCCCCAGCCCAACTAATCGCTAACAAAACAAAACACAAACCAAGGTGTGTGCTTGAGTGAGCCACTGCTCCTCCTTCTCCGACTTTATGCCCCAGTTGGCCATCAGCAGCTGTTGGAGAGAGAGGGAGTAATAAAAAGAGAGAGGTCATAAAATGGGAGTAGAGATACACAAGCAAGAAGAGACCCCTTTCACCTGTTCATCACCATACATCCAATAATGCATTCAATTATCAAGTCCAATTGTAATGTACTGGACTTGACGGAGAATTTAATTATTCTGTCCGGTCTATCTCTGGGTTCTGTTACATCTTTTATGTGCCACCACAAATCTCTTCAGTTCCACATTTCCCCCATGTTCCCCACAGGGACATCTTGTTTACAGAGTTATATTTCATTGATCACTAGCACAAAAGCCTCAGACAATAGACTTCACATTGGACAAATGAGCAAAGACTGTGTGCAGGTAGTGTTGTAATGTTGTAATGTCACATTGCAATGATTTCAGATGGCTTTTGAGACCACAATTAAAAATATCTCAGAGTTAACCCATCAAAGTGTCTAGTGGGAGTGACCGTGTTACCCGCCACTGCTTACCTCCACAAGACAGTCAGGTGTTACTGTCAAGCCCTGGTTGTGAGTTATACAGCTACATGTGTACTGTGTAGTGAGGGTAAGAAGGCTGCATACGTCTCTGAAATGTGAGTTTTCCCTGCTGTCTTGTCTCCATCTCCTCTCAGCAGATGTCATCATGCTGCTCTGGCACTGAACCAAACATTTGTTTTTACACTCTGCTGCTGGGTCTCCCACTCCAATGCAGGCCATGTGACTCTTGCTGATGTACACACCATTAGCGTTTTAGACAATGGCCCTTCAGATGACGACACACCATCGAGGACTCCATTCTGCTCTGGAGAGCACTAATCATCCAGGCTTATTGTGGATGCCTTCACAAAGATCAACCCATTTAACTCGGCAGTCCTATTAAAGGAACAACTGTGATGTTACTGCTGACGTCAATGGATGAATATTATATAAGTTGTTAGACAATGTAACATCCAATTTTCTTTTCCTATTATTACATGTTGCACCAATATATTAATCAACATAGTTAAGTTGTCTATACTGTGATTTCATGAATGTCTCGTGAGTACCATGACCAGTTGTTGGTAATGAATCAGCAGTAAAAACTTAACTGGCCAAGGCATGTTGAAGACAGATGGGGCTAATAGGATATTTAATGCGAAGATTCGTCACTGTTGTATTATTAATGCATGCCCTGTGGGCAGTAGTTGATTGCACATGTCCACTTGATCTCACATAGGTAGATTCTATGAATTGAAAATTGAAACCGTGGTTACCCCAAGAGGAATAGCCCCAGGCACAGATATGCAACCTCCACCTCACTTTACCTTCACTTACCAGACTTTGACTTATTACAACAAGCAATAGCCCAAATTCTGCAGTGTATTCCTAACAATGCATAAGAAACTGACCTTGGGGTGAAAGCCTACTCTGGTGGGTGAACATTGTGTTTGAACAAATGCAAATGTGTGTGAACAAAGCTGATTGGTTGCTCTAAGCACAGTGGAAAACCTTTGATTTGTTCTGCCCTTTTGTGTGTCTGTAAAGTTATAAGTGTGCGGCCGAAGTGTAGAGGCATATTTAAAGTTTCCTTTTAGAGCTTCTGTAGTTTGAGGTGTCTCCAGGGGTAACGCATTTATATTCACGGGTGAGCTAAAGTTAACTTTGTGGATACTGCATAGTTGAATGAAGCTGCACTGAGTTCATCAATGCTGGAGGTTATAATACTAAGGGCAGGGTTAGGGCTCGAAAAAAAAATTAGCCAGGTATTCCAGAATGGAATGTATAAGGACATACACATTTACACAGTCTGTCTTTAATAACATTAATTGTGTGGTATTTGATTGCACATAATGTGTGTATGAGTGAAAGGCTCAAATCCTGAGCAATGGTTTAAGGAACTTAGTGAATCTGTTAGATGAAACATGATGGCCTATGGCCTCCAGGAGAACATCCATAAGCAGCCTGATGTCGAAAGACACATTAGAAACATACAGGTAAAGAGATCATCGCCTTTCACAAACAAGGAAAAGGATGCAGAAAGATAATGAAGGCACTAAGCGTCATAGAGACACCAGTGGAAGCACAAGTTCAAAAATTCAAGGTCAATGGAACAGTGGCTACACTACCTGGATGTATTAAAAAAAGGCAAAATCAAATCCTGTAAACTATTAAGTGACTGCTTCAATTTCCACAGTAAGGTACCAAACACTAAAGGTTTCAATGCCAGAATTCCAAGACGCACACTACTACGTACCTAAAAGCACATCCAAACTGAGCTCCAATATGCTCAAAATCTAATTTTAAAAAGCCAAAAACTATGGGATGCCGTTCTGTGAGGCAACGAAACAAAACTGGAACTTTTGGGCCCAATGGGGATGTTTTGCTTCCTCTGGCACAGAAAAAAACCTGCAAGGCAAGATGCATTCATTCAAGTATCAGGACATAATAGAAGAAAACATCAGGCCATTTGTTAGAAAGATGAAGCTTGGACATCATTGGATCTTCCAACAGGATAAGCATATCTCAAATCCTCCTAGACTTGATTACAAGAGACGAGTTTCTAGAGTGGCTATGTGACAAGGGTTGGCGCTGATCTGTGTTATCCTGGTAACGTTTCCTATTTCTCCCCTCTGCTGTGGTCTCACACTCTCTCCCGGTTCTGGATAATTAGCGGCAACTGGCCTCACCAGTGCCAGTCTCTTTATATGCTCCTCTCAGCTGCTTCTCTCTGCCAGATCGTCTTCCTGTTCTCTGGTGAATCTCGCTGTCCATTGATCTCTGCCTGTGTTCTTATCTCCTCCCTGAGTTACTTCTTCAGAGTATTTGCCTGCCTGTTTTCATATGATCATGACCTACTCCCCGAAGCCTCCGAGTCAGGAGTAAGTGACTTTCATTTGGACCTATTATGTCTGACTGGTCTCTCAATTGTTTAGATATCGCTGCACTATTTGGATTTTGCGGCAAGTAGATGTTTTCTCACAGACTCCCTCAGTGAATCCCTTGCAGCCGGGCTCATTCGTCCTTCCTCCTTTCTCACGGATGCAGGGTTCTTCTTTGTAGACAAGAAGAACAGGGGGCGCCGGCCATGTATTGATTATTGAGGATTGAATCAGATCACGCGGTGCAACCGTTATCCACTTCCACTCATCTGCGAGGTTTTGCAGGATTCCAACATGTTCTCCAAGCTCGATCTCAGAAATGCCAACCACCTGGCCCGCATCCGTGAGGGAGATGAGTGGAATACAGCATTTTAGTATTTGGTCATGCCCTTTAGCCTGACTAATATATTCTAATATTCTCCCCATCTGAGACTGAACATGTCACACGCGAGCGCAAAGTGCTTTAAAGCTCAAAAAATCTCTTCAAAGCTGAATAATGTGCACTCACCCTCCATCGCCTTCCTGGGATACATCATCTCTTCTGGTAGCATTGAGATGGATCCTAGTAAGGTGAGTGCACTAGGGGGCTGGCCGACACCCGAGTCACATTTTCTGGGATTTGCCAATTTTTTTGACACTTCATTAATAGGACAAGCTACCGTCACCGTGCACCTTTACCAACTGGCTTCTGTCAGCCGATCGAGCCTTGTCCCACCTTAAAGGCGTGTTTACTTATTACTTATAATTTTTTTGTTACTTTGTGGACTTTACCTGATATTATCCTTCCCTTCCTCGACTACCTACATAATTCTCCTCCCACTACTCCCGTCCTCCAGTTATTGATGACATTTAGATCATCATTTCCTTACCGTAAGATTGAAACTTTTTTCACCAGGGCCATATGCGGTAAAATACACAAACAGCCAGGCCACTCACTCGAGGTGAAGTACGTATTGCCTCACCTGGTTTATTTGGGGAAACTAAATCAGTCAGCTTACAGCTTACTGCTTTTCATGAATGGGATTTTTTTTTTAGAACAAAAAAGGTTGGCAGTTCGTTCTCAAAACAGCTGCCTCTGATTGCTTCTGGTCCTTCTTGACAGACCTGGAATTTAATATATTTTGAAACAAGGCTGTAACGTGACTCTAAATAAAATTAGCGGGTAGAGATAATGTTGGCGTGCCTGTGCTGTTTAACCCTGTGCCCTGAGTGGCAGGTGTTTGTCTACAATGTTAACCCTATAAGGTCTGGCCTACAAGCAGCTGATCATTTATCTGAAGGAAAAGTCAGACGTGTCTTCCTCATCACGTCCGACACAATGTCCTTATCTAAATGCACCATGCAAAAATCTAACTCACAAAATCAACATCTAAGGAC
Source organism: Channa maculata (assembly GCA_020496755.1). NCBI lineage: Eukaryota > Metazoa > Chordata > Actinopteri > Anabantiformes > Channidae > Channa > Channa maculata. The sequence goes on from CM035606.1 coordinate 889,110, forward strand.
TTGTACCAAGAGGTAGAATACTGCATGTACCATGTAGCAACTAGTGACAGCACTGGGGAACTTCAGGGGCATAAGATTAGATTTCAGCTGGGGCCAGTGCCAAGAGTTTAGATGCAAACCCAGATCAAAAGTAGTAGTGTTAGAGGCTCAATGGGCTGTGAGTTTGCAGGGTGACCTCTACGTGAACTTGACTCTAACCAGTCTTATCTGGAAATGTGTTCTCAGACTCACCCTTTCTGTTTGTGGACAACCTTTTGATCTGTGCCTTGTTGCACACGGTCATCCTGCTGAATCATGTACACAGCTGCTCTGCTTTCTGTCAGTGTGTTTTGTGCTGCAGTGCAATGTGATAAAAATGTTTTTTTGTGTATGTGTGTGTCCTTTTGGCTTATCCCCTGAGTTCAGCTTCCTGACGCAACCCTCTCCAAGTTCTACCAGGCTTGGACCAACACTGCATCGCTGGGGAGGGGAACCACTGACCCTGTGCCATAAAAATGTCTCCTGTCAATATTCACTGCATTTTATAATCATATAAAGACAACAATATTAATATAGATGTGCCAGCTCTGTGCAGGACACCGTTTCACCATACCCTGCATCACTGACTTGCTTGATAAATAAAGGACCAGCTCCAATATCTGTGTTTGTACAGAAACAGTGACTTTTACTTGCTGTGTCACACTGATGTCATTAAATATAAGGGGGGAGAGTTGTGGAATCAGCACTTCCTGTGCTGTTTCCACATGGTTACTTCAGTGCCTTTGTCAGCAAAGTCTGGCAGGTTTGTCTGCCATGTTGCCTTTCAGGGGTCATCTGAAGGGTGATGAAATGTCACACCAATGAGACAGCACCGCTGTATCACAGGATGCCTCAACACTGACACTGGCTTTTCAGCTACTTAGTGTGTGGGTTTTTTTACATTTTAACACAACACTGAATCAAGCAGAAGAGTCTTGTACTGATCAGGGCAGAGCAGCCTCTCATGGATTGGCTGTAGCATAGCAAAGCTTGCCTTGGGTATCTGAATGGTTCTTTTTTCAGCCAGCTATAGTGGCCTATAGTCCCCCTCTAAGATTATTTGATCCAGCTTGTCTTGTTACATAAGCATAATTTCCGATGTTTTAATCTGTAATTCCTGCCAATATCTCCCCTGCAATAATCTCTGTATCTTTGTTGTGTGTGAGAAATATCTTGGGTCTGGACTCCTGAACCAGTAACTTCTGACACATGAAAACAGATTAGGGATGAAAGATTACCCCTCTTCAACCCCAACACTTTGCTATATATAGCTGCATTTTGTGTTTAAGGAGAACATGTAATTTTTTTCATTGCTGTTGGATGATAAACAGAGGTTGTTTCTAGGAAAAGAATGGCTTATTAGAAAGGTAAAAAGTCTATATTCTCCATTCAAAGAGACATCATTGTCCAGGGAGGTAAAATTTTATAAATGCACACCTTTATCATTATACCTAATTTAAAGAAGCAGTATAGGGTTCATATCTAGTGATCTGTGTTGCTCTGGTTACCTTTCCTATCTCTCTCCTTTGCTCTTGTTTCCCTCTGGCTCTCTCCCCTCTGCTCTGCCTAATCAGCCCCAGCTTGTGTCACCTGCTGATGGTGATGCTATGCGCATTAATGATGATCATACAACAACGTGGCACCTAGTATAGTAAAGTAGTACAGGTGTAGCGTTTTGTTTTTATGTAATTTATCTTGTAAATTAACCTTATCCTGAAATAGTTTTTCCTAATCCTAACACAGTTTTTGTGTGTATGTAAAATTCCCATAGCGTAAAATGGTAATACTTCTGGAGCGTCCAGTGCCGACCCTAAAGTGTAACTGCAGCGTTAATACTTAATACTACACGTCGTTTTTCCCAGGGTGTCAAATAGTGGCGCTCCTGGAGCATCTAATAGCAATGCCAAAGGGAACCTGGGGCATCAATATGACATGCCAAAGGCTGTACAAAGCACCACAATTTGACGCTTTAGGATATACATTTACATTTACATTTAGTGATTTAGCAGATGCTTTTATCCAAAGCGACTTACAAGTGAGGTACAAGGCAGCAAAAATATAAGTCAAGGAGAAAACATCAAAGCAAAGTCCTATCAGAAAAGTGTTCACAGTTCACGAGATGCAAGTGCAAGAAAGAGCAGAAAAGATTTTTTTTTTTTAAGAGATTTAAGTGCATAGGAAGATGCGGAAGAGTTCAGTTTTCAGCAGTTTTGTGAATATTGGGAGAGAGTCAGCTGAGCCTGCAGCGTTTGGTAGGGGTTTCGGCTTGTCCCTTCAGGGGTCGCCACAGCAGAACCTCTTCAGCATGTTGATTTATCATGAGTTTTTATGCTGGTTGCCCTTCCCACCACAACCCTCCAATTTTATCCAGGCTTGGGAGGGCAGGGCCACACCTGGTGGGGTGGGATTTGATAACATGGCTTTCTGCATCCCAACCCAATGCTCTACCCATTGATCCACCAGGCCCCCGATTCATTAGGAAGCATGAGAATGTGGTGATAATTTTTGTAGTGTATCCATGCACCCAGCAACTCCGCAGTCTACCCAGCTATAGGCCAAGGCCCAGATTTGGAGCAAACCATCTGTTGAAGTATTAGCCCTCTGTCAACCTCAAAATCTAGACATAGGTGATTCCAAACCTGGCAAACCTACAGTGATGAGAAGAGTTGAAGTTGCTGCACACAGTCACTGTGCCCATTTACAACCAGTAACTCTCCCTAAAACCATATATTTAGTCTTAGCTAAGGTGATTGCAATTAAGAGTATTTCCAAACAAACATAGGTTGACATCACACAAGCCAACTCCCTTTACTATGTTTTGGAGGATTTTTTATTCCCCACACCTCTGATGAAGATCTAGTGGCTGAAAGTTCGATTTTATGCCTATTTACAACATCCAAGACAAGTCACACAACCACTTAAAAAAACCCCATTAGCTTCCATCAAGCTGATGAAGCTGGTGACAAAATGTCTTCCTAAATGGGAATATGCAGAAATTTTAAAAGTGGAGTGAAAAATTATAAACGTTTGTGGCTTCAGTGATGTCATATTAAAACTCCCCCTGAAACTCCACTGAAATGTGTTTAAGTCTGTTTCACTTAGATTTATAATCCAATCCTAAAAATTATCTCCGGAGTCAACAGAAACATCATGTATCTTTAGGCCGAGAAGCTAGATGAGCCTTGTCAAAAAGCTTTCACACTACTGTGTTTTACTTGAAGGCAATTTTAAAGTTCAGTGACAATTAATTCACTGCACTATTGCAATCGAAGGCAGTTTTCACAGTTCATCCACAAGCGGAGCACACTCTGCTCGATCATCTCTGTTCGATCATCCATGTCTTGACTGCTTCATCCATGTATCACTTGCAGCTGTTTTCCTACATGCACTCTCTCCTGGAATTTATCTAGGCATTACCTTGAGCAAATGCATGTGAGAACGCAAATGTCTGAAGCAGTTAATGGCTGAAATAAACTGACTTTATCCTGCCTTGGACATTGTCTGCAAAATGATCTGCTCTATTCACACTGGAACAGTTATATATTACACAGAGATTTCACAGTGAGCCAGTAGATTTTACTGCCATGTGCCTTCTAGTTGCCACCCCTCACCTAATAAAAGCTGCAGTAGTATTTGCTGTAGGTGAGAACAGCGGCAGTCTCCTGTTGTGTGCAGAAATATTACTACATTAAAAATGTAAACAGGTGTACACAACATGTCAAGTCATGATCAGATTCATGACACATGCAAATTGGCCAATTCTGACCACTATAACATGCTTTTCATGGTGTGTGCCCACAATTCACCATCTGCATGCTGCCATGCATCAAAAAAATACTGGAGAAAGCAGTGAAGCTGCTAGAGAACCACAGTTGAGAAGCTGATACAGTAGTGTTAGTGGTGAAAACCAGATATGGCAGGCGTTATAATCATTATAATATAATCTCATATCATATAATCATTAGCATTATATTCATTTAGTCATCTGGCAGGCACTTACCAAAAGTGACTTACATGTGAGGTACAGGGCAGCAAAAATGAGAAAACAATAAAGTTTAGTTTAATACCTTTTTGTTGTGATGCTACCACCAGATGCCGTTTATTGGCAGATCACAGTGAGCAAAGACCTGGATGAGGGAGTTGAGGAAGGCAGGTGCTGTTGAGGTGCTTTCTGTAGAAGAGATTCAGAGCTTTGAACCTGAGGAGGGCAGATACAATATGGAATCTGTCACCAGCCTGCCTTAAAAATAATTTTCGAAAAGAACCTAAGAATATGTAAAAAAGCATTGGTGCATAAAGCCTTGACAAAAGTCAATAAAAACACAAAAACACTTAAAAACTATATTTATGATATGTATCTATAAATAGATATGTAGATGTAGAGCTCTATATTATATGATATGATATTATACTATACACACACACACCTACCTCACAAGTAATTTCAGAATGCACCTAAAATGCACTAGAACCTTTACAGGTGGACTTAATTTGACCTCCTCTAAACTTGTGAACATGCGGTTCTCTAACAAGGTGATTAACATATCTGATCTATGAATCGACCAAATGTTCTGGTTCAATGACAATTTGTATTTAAACAGTCGTCTTCATCATGCTGTTCATATTTTGACATCATGAGACCAAGATGACACCTAACAACTAAAAGTTTTTTAGCATTTTTCAACAGTCACCAGTGTTGTTTCGAAATGTTTTTTGGGATTAAGAAATTACCATTGCAAGCTTCTACTTATTTTCACATATAATACCACTGTAGCATGAACGTTTTACATTTTCCATTAATTGAGTAGTAGATAAATAGATCGATTTGATTGGACTGGTCTTGCGGTCTTGACTTGGTCTCACCCTGCCTTGGTCTTGGGCTCGATATATAATAAGGTCTTGGTGTCAGTAAGGTGGTCTTGATTACGACACTGGCTGCCATCCTTTTTCCTAACCTTTAACATTTTTTCATGGGCTATGTTAAGTCCAATATGTAGTCTAATGCATATATACTACATAAAGTAAATGTATGGATGCATTAAATGGTTGCATTGTTGCATACATGCATCAGTGCAACCAAATAGTTCAATATGGTATTATGTTTATTATTTATGAGGTTACATATAGAACAAAAAGCTCCAACGCGCGCGCACACACACACACACACACATGATTAAGCCACAATTACACAGACTTTCATGCTGTATGAAGAGATGGAACTTCTCATTCATTTGAATGGGAAAGTGAGTTTTCCCAGATTGGGCCGGCAGCACAGGGGACTCCACCAAAACAATGCATCATAATGTGAGGAAAAAAAAAAGAGGAGGATCTTCTTTATCTTTTCTGCAATGTACTTTGGAGCATTCAGCAAATCACTGTTTGAATGCAGCCTAAGAGAAGGAAAGACTGATGTAAGTGCTTGTCCAACAAAAAACAAAAAACGAAAATGAAGTAAAATAAATTGCTCACCACATCTGCGACACTTTTACACATTTCTCTTTATGTAACACACACCTACACATATAACACTATTAAAAATCAGTGCCTAACACTCAGCAGCCCAACACATTTCCCCAATGTGGAGGAGATTACATTGGCAGGTGGTTGTTGGTGACTGTTTACTGACACTGTAGCTACTAATTGGACTGAGAATGTTTCTGATTGATGTAAATTTACTGTTTGTCACTACAGGAAAAAGAGCTCTTTGTCTTAAAGGACAGTTTATTAGCTGGACATCTGGGTTCTTTCTCCTGCAGGAACATGCCATCTCCGCAATCTACACAATAAAATGTCTGTAACTTTCCATATTCAACCAAACATAATGATACAGAGATTATTTCTGAGCCGCACAAACAAATGTGCAGGTGTGGACTTTGTCCCGTCAGGGCTAAGGCCAGACTGCTTCACCTGAACATGTACTTTGCTAAAACCTGAGCAAACAAAGCTAAAAGTATAAAGCTACTAGAGAAAAGTCTAAAGTCCAAACATATTATTCAAGCAACATCTGGCAGGAGAGAAAAACAAAGAAAGCAGATAGATGAGATGTCAGTTCATACAGAAATTATGTGAAACAATCTGGAAAAGAGTGTGTGGCAGCTGAAGGCTTATGATTTCAGTGAATGATATGCAGGTGAGATTGTGGGTGGAGAAGGGTGGGTCAAGCAGAAATGGGGGGGGATTAGACAGCTAATATAGGAAGGGATTGATGGAGTAGGTGAAAGAGAGAAAGAAACACAGAGAAGTGGAGACAAGTGTGTGTCTGTGTGAAAACCAGCCATTGAGGAAGATAATGTGAAGGAAGAGAGAAAAAAGCAGGTTAAACCAGATCAATCAATCAATATCAAAACTGTATTTATTTAGTACCTTTTGTAAAGATTAATGCAATTTAAAGTGCTGTACAGATGATTGAAATTTGATGAAAGATGAACCAAGCAAAGACAATAAAAGAGAAACACTGTTAAAGTGATCATAATGCCCATTAAACCCATCTATTTCAAATTATAATAATAATAATAATAATAGAGACGTTGTCAATATGACACAAAACGTGGGCAATAAGAGCATGAGACGATGTAACAGTGAGACCAATGCACATAATTTGAATTTAATTCTTTTAAAACTATAAATTTCGATATCGATAAAACCTATGAATAAAACAATGTAAAACTGAGAATTAAAGAAAGTGAATGATCAAATACATTATATGTAATTAAATTGTCTGCACTTATATTTCGCTTTTCTACCTATTGGCACTCAAAGCACTTTACACTGCTTCTTATTCACCCATTCACACTCACAATCACACACACACACACACCCCCCGATGGGGGAGCTGCTATGCAGCTGGCCAACACTCAGCAATTAAGTTGGGGTTTGACCCCAATTAAGTTGGGGTCAAAGTGTTGCTCAAGGACACTTTGACATGTGACCGGAGGAGCCGGGGATTGAACCAACAACTGCGAGAATGGTGGACAACCGCTCTACCTTCCTGCCCCACAGTAAATGGCTCACATGAGATATTTAATCAAAAGTCAGGCTAAAAAGGTGAGTTTTAAGTTGACTTTCAAACACACCAAGACTTTGTTGTTCTGAGATCCTCAGGCAGAGCATAAATACTAAAAGCTGGCTCACCAAAAGTTTCTGTCCTGCACTCTGGAACAATCAAAAGACTTGACCCAGAGGATCTTAAAGCACGGACTGGTTCATATACTGGAAGCATGTCAGACAAGACCATGCTTTAAAAACAAGTAAAAGAACAACACGGATACTGACAAGCAACCAGTGTCAAGATCAATGGCTTTCGTCTTGTCCCTTCAGATGTCGCCACAGCGAAATGTGTTCCGCACATTTATTTTATGAGTTTTTACACTGGATGCCCTTAAAGCAGTACTTAAGCCCAGTAGTACCAAAAGTAAAAGGTTTATTGTTAAGTAGATTAGTCCTGATATCATTAACTACTTTGACAAGGGCTGTTTCCGCACTATGAGAACGGAAACCAGACTGAAACAGTTCTAACTTGTTGATTGTATTAAGAAATGTCTATAAAGTAGGTTCAGTAAAATCTAATCTGGGAACGACATCCAACATGTCTTCCAGCCAATCAACACACTCAACTGCTTCCCTCACCACAACACACATCTCACACACATATACAGAGAGAGAGACAAAAGAAAATCCACAGGTAACAGTACATTATATTACAACTGTGGTTGTAACAAATCCCTGCCTAAAGAGAATCAAACAATTTTCTCCCAAGGAAATGTTTTGATTCCTCAAGGACCATGTACACATCCGCCATGAGGTTATCTTTACCTTATTTATTCTGAATATTAATATTGAAATCCTGCAACAGCAACGACCACTGCATAAGGCACTGATTGCTGTTACGCATTTTAGACAAATAGAATCAGCATAAAAGCAAAGCTAATGCTTCTTTCTCAGTGGTGCTATAGTTCATTTGGTGTTTGGTAAACTTCTTTGAATAGAAGCACTGGATGGTTTATGCCTTGAGCATCTTCCTGTAGCAGCACTGCTCCCACCCCACAACAACTCACATCCACTTCCAGCTTGCAAGCACAGGTGCACCACAGAGCTTTGACAGATACAAATGCTTCCTGTCAATTAGATGACCACACAAACTGTCTAGTGGGACTAGACAAACTCATTAGGGGAGCAGCTACATCTGCAAAATGTTTACAAAAACCCCAATAGTAACCACACATCCCTAAAAACCGCTGGAGATCTCGACAGGTCTTTGGCACCAGGAATTCCACAATTGTCTGCACTTTTGCAGACACACTTGGACACACTGACCTACCTGCTTACCCAAATTTATTACCACTGCCTTCCCAAACTCACATTTTGCAAGGTTTAATTTGAGTGAAGCATCACATAACCATAATCCCCCCCCGTAGTTTTTCTACATGCTCAGACCATGTCGAGAAGTAAACCAAATCATCCAAATAAGCTTCACACATAAGGCGTTGTAAAGTAGCAGGGGCATTTCTTAAGCCAAACTAATTACTTTGTACTGCAGAAAATGATCCGGCATAACAAAATCAGAAACCTCCAAGGCTCGGGAAGTCAGAGGCACTTGCCAACATCAGGATGTTTGGTCGGATTTAGGCACCAGTAATGAGGGTGAACTCAAGGACCTCAAGCTGGGAACAGCGAATCCATTTTGAAAGAGATATTCAACTTATTTTATTTTTTCATATTTCAATATTGTCCTCTTGATGGTGGTTCACTGAAGTAAGCATGCTGTTTAATATGTGTATGTTCTCCTACATCAATATTATGACACAAAATGTTTGTCTGAGTAGGGATATCCCCAAAAACTTCCAGATGATCACGAAAAGAGCCATAATATACCCACGAGCAAATCTGGCAAGTAGGACAAAAATAAATCTAACCCGGATAAAACTTTTATTTTTAATTTTTAAGCGAGCACAGGGGACAGAACTTCGTTCACCACTCCGTTCATCTTCACGGCTCGGTGACATCGCATTAAGGTGAGTATGATGGTACGACTCTGGCTGGTTGCTGAATTGACACAACTGCCAGGATGAATGAGCGGATCCACAAGGTGACAGGGAGACGTCATTAATTTGTACACCCATCATTACCAGGACCACTTGGGTTTCAATGAACACACGTTTTTCCGGCAACCTCTTAAGCAAAAGTTGTTTAATTAGATTTTTCTTAGCATGCAAAGGTACGTGGACATAAGACAAGTTAGCAATAATTAATAAATCGGCCTTCTTACATCTGTTAAACTTTTACACAGAGGGACTTTTTATAAAATCATCTAATTGGAACTCAATGCTTCTCCAAAAACTGAAGGAGAAAAAAAATTGTCACCCAGAAGAAAAAAAATGTATACTTTCCTTTGAAAAGTCATGCGACTGGCACAACAAACGAGCCCCAAAATTTATGTTACACCCCCCGGGGCAACCAAGGCGCGACACAAATAGAGACTCCCCTCTTCCCTGCACCCAGAAACCACCAAGAAAAAACACGGTTTAGCCTTCGAAATTTATTGCTCATAACTTTAGAACAGGTAAAAAGGATTTCAGGGCGGGTCCATCAGAACAATAAACATACATAACTAGCCTAACTTACCTTAGACACAAAGAAATAAACAAAACATACAATAGGCTTCCTCCTAACAAGTAAACTGAAGAAAAATTGATTTTAAAGAAAGGCTAACATCAACCTTATGAAAGTTTCTCTGCATTTGGGCTTCAAGTAGAACATTCTTTGAACATTGTCTTGTGGATTGGCAGCATGAGAGAGGAGAGTCCAATAAAACATGTGATGATGCAATTTATGACAAGAAAGCCTGATTTCAGGCCCAGGGACGGGTCAAATCTTCATATCTCATGAATAATGCACATCCAAGCTTTTGACACTTTTTGGCATTTTTTGACACTTAACTCTGTATTGAACCAGCCTTGTCTGTCCGTTATGGAATACCGAAGCTGGCATCTCTCCCCAGGGCATTCTGGGAAGGCTCTTTTTAGATTTAGATTAGCTGAGCCAATTGGCTAGCTAGCTAAGGTTACCAAAAATACCTATTGCAGCCAAGTGTTTGGGCTATGCGGCGCCAACGTGGACCGAACTAACTTATCTCAAACAAACTGCTCGTAGAGGGAAATGCCAAAAGGCTGTTGGGGTCCACTCAAACACTAACATTTTATAAAGTAAAGCAGAAGAAATGGCACCCAAAAAAAGTGCAAATGAGGAGGGTTTCAAGGACATTAGGAGATAGCTTACAGTTTTGTCGGAGCAGGTCAGTGAGATGTCAGAAATGCAGATTAAATTGCTAGAACTGATGAAAGAGGTCCAGGAACTAGGGAAAAAGAACCAATCCAATTACTGGAAAGACAAGTTGATGATTTAGAGCAATACACAAGATAGTATGATACTCATAAGTGGCCTTGAGACTAAACATTGCACATATGGGTTAGATTACATAACTACAGGAACACTGTTGCACCCAACGTACACATCAAAGTGTTTTAAAGCCATTACCAAGGCCAGTGCCTCAATCCCAGTGTAATTCAACACTGAGCTGAACTTCTTTTATAGGTTTATCTACGCCAAGGTTCAACATACAGCTTTAACAATTGTCAAAACACAGAGCAGAGGAGGGTTTTTACCTGATCAAAAGCTTTGTGACAGGCAGGAGACCAAAAAAAAATTCTCCTTTCCCCTAAGCAAATCTGTGAGTGGTGGCACCACAGCAGGGAAGTTCCTACAAAACCTTCTATGATAACAAGGCCGAGAACTTTAGCAATGACTTGGAGGACTTGTCCCTGCCCCACTACTCGGCCAAGGCAGGTCACAGTCTTCTTCTTCTTTTCCTTTGGGCTGTTCCCTTTCAGGAGTCGCCACAGCGAATCATGTGCCTCCATCTAACCCTGTCCTCTGCATCCTCTTCTCTCACACCAACTAACTTCATGTCCTCTCTCACTACATCCATAAATCTCCTCTTTGGTCTTCCTCTAGACCTCCTGCCTGGCAGCTCCAACCTCAGCATCCTTCTACCGATATATTCACAGTTTCTCCTCTGAACATGTCCAAACCACCTCAATCTGGCCTCTCTGACTTTATCTCCAACACATCTAACATGAGCTGTCCCTCTGATGTCCTCATTCCTGATCCTGTCCATCCTCGTCACTCCCAAAGAGAACCTCAACATCTTAAGCTCTGCTACCTCCAGCTCTGCCTCCTGTCTTTTCTTCAGTGCCACAACATCTCTGGTCTCACCACCGTCTTGAACACCTTTCCTTTCATTCTCACTGATACTCTTTTATCACACCTGACACTTTTCTCCACCCGTTCCAACCTGCCTGCACTCGCCTCTTCACCTCTTTTCCACACTCTCCGTTGCTCTGAACCGTTGACCCTAAGTACTTAAAGTCCTGCACCTTCTTCATCTCTGCTCCCTGTAACCTCACTGTTCCACCTGAGTCCCTCTCATTGACACACATGTATTCTGTCTTACTGCAGCTAAGCTTCATTCCTCTGTTTTCCAGAGCAGACCTCCACCTCTCTAGATTTTCCTCCAACTGCTCTCTGCTCTCACTACAAATCACAATGTCATCTGCAAACATCATAGTCCATGGAGATTCTTGTCTAACCTCATCTGTCAGTCTGTCCATCACCAGAGCAAACAAGAAGGGGCTCAGAGCCGATCCTTGATGCAGACCCACCTCCACCTTGAACTCCGCTGTCACACCTACAGCACCTCACCACGGTCTTACAGCTCTCATACATGTTCTCTAAATCTACAAAGACACAATGCAACTCCCTATGACCTTCTCTGTACTTCTCCATCATCATCCTCAAAGCAAATACTGCATCTGTTGTTCTCTTTCTAGGCATGAAACCATATTGCTGCTCACAAATGTTCACCTCTGCCCTTAGCCGAGCTTCTACTACTCTTTCCCACAACTTCATTGTTTGGCTCATCAGCTTTATTCCTCTGTAGTTGCCACAGCTCTGCTCATCTCCCTTGTTCTTAAAAACCAGCACCAGTACACTTCTCCTCCAGTCCTCAGCATCCTCTCACTCTCCAAGATCTTGTTAAACAAACTAGTCAGAAACTCTACTGCCACCTCTCCTAGACACTTCCATACCTCCACAGGTATGTCATCAGGACCAACTGCCTTTCCGCTCTTCATCCTCTTCAACGTCCTCCTCACTTCACTCTTACTAATCTTTACTACTTCCTGCTCCACACCAGTCACCTCTTCTACTCTTTGTTCCCTTTCATTTTCCTCATTCATCAACTCTTCAAAGTTCTCCTTCCATCTTCCATCACACTCCTGGCACCTGTCAATACATTTCCATCCTTATCTTTAATCACACTAACCTGCTGCACATCCTTCCCATCTCTATCTCTTTGTCTGGCCAACCTGTACAAATCCACCTGTCCCTCTTTAGTGTCCAACCTAACATACAAGTCCTCATATGCTCTTTGTTTGGCCTTTTCCACCTCTACCTTCACCTTACCCTGCATCTCCCTGTACTCCTGTCTACTCTCTTCAGTCCTCTCAGTGTCCCACTTCTTCTTAGCTAACCTCTTTCTCTGTATACACTCCTGAACTTCCTCGTTCCACCACCAAGTCTCCTTGTCCACTTTCCTCTTTCCAGATGACACACCGAGTACCCTCCTACCTGTCTCCCGATCACATTAGCTGTAGTCGTCCAGTCATCTGGATCTGGAAGCACCTCCAAACCACCCAGAGTCTGTCTCAGACTCTGGGTGTTGTCTGGCTACACTCTCCCCTACCAATGCTTTACAGTCACTGATCTCTTTCAGATTACAACGTCTACACAAGATGTCGTCCACCTGAGTGTTTCTACCTCCGCTCTTGTACGTCACCCTATGTTCCTGCCTCTTCTGGAAGAAAGTGTTCACTACAGCCATTTCCATCCTCTTTGCAAAGTCTACCACCATCTGTCCTTCTGTGTTCCTGTCCTGAAGACCAAACCTGCCCATCACAGTCTCATCACCTCTGTTGCCTTCACATTTCTCCTTCTCTTCTAACTCACATCCTACCTGTGGGGCAGAACCACTCACAGCGTTGAACATCACCCCTTCAATTTCCAGCTTCAGACTCATCAACCTGTCTGATACTCTAATCACCTCTAGAACATTCCTCACCAACTCCTCTTTCAGGATAACTCCTACTCTGTTTCTCCTCCTATCTGACCCATGGTAGAACAACTTAAACCCTGTTCCTAAGTTTCTAGCCTTGCTACCTTTCCACCTGGTCTCCTGGACACACAGTATGTCCACCTTCCTTCTCTGCATCATGTCAATTAACTCTCTAACCTTCCCTGTCATAGTCCCAACATTCAAAGTCCCTACTGTCAGTTCTACATTCTTAGCTTTCCTCTTCTCTCTCTGTCTACGAACACACCTTGCTCCTCTCCTTCTTTGTCTTCGACCAACAGTAGTCCAATTTCCACCGGTACCCTGTAGGTCACCAGCACCGGTGGCGGTCATTGTTAAACCGGGCCCCAACCGATCCGGTATGAAAGTCATTGTCACGATTCGCAAGTTTGATTTGGCATGCATTTTACGTCGGATGCCCTTCCTGCCACAACCCTCTGCATTTATCCAGACTTGGGACTGGCACAAGAAGACACTGGCTTGTGCCCCCTTGCGGTTGCATTCGAGGCAGGTCACAGTCTCGCTTGCAAACTCGTACTTTGCCAGGTTGACCATGAGCCTCGCCTTCGCCAAATGATTAAACAGTTCCTGGATGCGTTTCAGGTGAGTCGCCCAAGTGTCAGACTATACGACCGCATCATCGAAATACACCACGCAGCTCTGCATATCACCTGATACATGATTCATCAGGCGGTGGAAAAAGCAGTCATTTCACAAACATGGTGGGAAACAGGAACCTGCCAATATCCTACCAACCCACCCGGTCAACACAACCATCCATTCTGGGAAAAGAAAATGAATTGGGTTTGGTAAAGCTGTTTACTTATCGAAAATCACAGCAAAAAGGTGGTGTGTTATCAGATTTGGGGACTAAACAATCATGGTAAAGCTGAGCTAGAAGAGCAAGGTTCAGCAATACCATTTTCTAGCATATATTTCACCCTGGAGTCAAACAATTTTCATTTTTCAATATAAACACAATATAACATTTGTTTTACTGGCTATGCATCACCAACATCAATGTTATGTTCAGTTAGAGGAGTATGACCAAGTATATCATCAAACAAAGAAGGGAAGCTCCTGAGGGGAGCTGTTTGAAGGAAGATAAAGTAATTACAAATTAAGAGGATTGTGTTGATTTAAAAGAAACAAATAAGAACAAATCAAATTACAGGTCTCACAGGTCTTGGGGCATTTCACATTTCAGTCTGAGAGAGACAGACAGCTCAATAGAAGGCAGAAGTGCTATACTGTAAACGTAGCTTGTGAGCTAATTTTATATCCAGTTGTGGAAAAGAAGGACAATGCTGAACATAATGAGGAGGAATCAACTGATGAGGAGGATTCAGGGTCAGAAGTGAAAGAAAATAATGAGGTGATAGATCCAACTTGCAGACCACATGCTACTTTTTCCTCTAAAGAAACCCCCACATCACCTGCTCCAGAAATGGAAGAAAGGTATGATGCAAAGCAAATATAAACATAAGGATGAGGTAGAATCTGAAGCTCTAATGGAGGTGTCAGAAGAGGGGCACTATATACTTTTTATGCTGAAGAGGAAGAACCAACTGACGAGAAAGAGGATCCAGCTGAGATAGAAGAATATTTCCAATCACAGGATGGAACATTGATCTGTTCTTCCTTCCCTCTCAGTGATGGACGACACATGTTGACAGCAGAGAGAGAGACAAGCCACCATCATCCAGCAGCATGTGCAAGGTCTCGATGAGACAAGGTATTGATGACATAAGGTCCACTTTTGACCTGTTTCTACCCAAGCCTATTCAAGAGGTGGTACTGAACATGACAAACAAGGAGGGGTGAAGTATGTATGGCAACAAGTGGAGAAAGATAGATCAAATGGATCTGCAGGCATATGTGGGTATGTTGATTTTTGCTGGCGTGTACTGATCCACTAAAGAAGCTACAGCTAGTTTATGGCATCCAGAGTCTGGTAGGGCAATTTTTCATGCTACCAAGACACTCAAGGTGTTTCATAAAATCTCGAGTGATTTGATTAAAGATGTAAGACAGATTTGGGTGAAGTATCAATTTTATATTCCAAATCTGACTGGGTCAATTTTGACCCCAGAGGATAACAGGATAACACAAAAATTCAAATGATTCAAAAACAGCATGCTCACTAATTTTCGACATATACCACTGTGTAATAAGTCAAATAATACAAAATAATATAAAGTTAAAATAATTAATGGTTTCATTTTATTATCATTAAAAATACATGGTAATACTTGTATGTAAACAAGGTCTGTTGCCCCTGCTGTAGGGAAGACACCCATTTGAGGAGGATGGTTCATTCAGACAATGAATTAAAAATGTTTTTTGGTGGGTCAACAGCATATGTAGAAGACTTCAGTTTTTATACTACCTTCCAATCAAGTGCTGTTTCACGTCAAATCTTTCCACATCTTCAGCACTGACCTTTACCTCACCTCTTCATTACTAGCTCCTCTCTTCAAATGGTGATGTCAAAATGCAATTTAGTCATCAAAGACTCCCCACTTGTTCTTTAAGTTCTACAAAATGTCTTTTCTCTCTGAATTAAATTTATATTTTAGATCAAAACATGTTTTTTGATATTCGGTTGACCTCACACAGTGAGTTTGGAGGACAGCAGTGGGAAACTGTATTGAAGTGTAATGCCATGAAAGGAAAAGAGTTCAGTGGGTTCTCTCTGTCTTCATTAGTGTGATTGGTTGACAGTGTTAGGAAGCCTGTCTTGGGTGACGTGTGACCATGCATATATATGGTTTCTGTTTCATTGAAGGTTGTCACAGTTTCACCCACAGCCCCACATGTCTCTTTCCTCTTCTTGTGTTCTTTATAGGAAATGTCTTTGTAGTGAGCCTGGCCTTCGCTGACTTAGTGGTTGCATTCTACCCCTACCCTCTGGTTTTGTATGCCATCTTCCATGACGGCTGGTCACTTGGTGAAACCCAATGCAAGGTGAGCTATGACTGTGTACATGTGTAATGCTTACTTGGACTTAAAGGAACCTTAATCTTATTTCTGCAGTACAGCTCAAGTTAATCAACTTTATAGACTTTGATAAGGCTCATATCACAAGTTTACCTCAAGGGGCTTTACAATCTGTAATGTACATGACAGTTCAGATAAAGGAAACCTCCCAACAGAACCTGTTATCCTGGTAAAAACAAGGGGAAGACAAACTAAAATGGTGTCTTCCAGCTTCTAAATAACCAAGCAGACATGATCCAGGAAAACAGCAGGTGGGTTTTTTAAAAACAAGTAGAGTAGAGCTCCTTGAGGACCAAGTTATGGTTAAACTGGAAAAAGCCTTGTGCAGCGTCCATAATGACAAAGTTCAAAACTGAATTTTAGAAATGTTTGCAAATGCATGAAAAAGGAAAAAGGAAATTTCACAATTGCCTAAGTATTCTGACCCTTTGCAACAACACTTAAAATTTAGCTCAGGTACGGCTCGGTGTATTAAATTTATTAGACATGATTTGGAAGGACACACCTCTCTATAGAAGGCCTCACAGCTGACAATGCCTACTGTATCAGAGCGGAAGCCATAAGGTCAATAGAACGGAGATAGAATAGATCCTGGAGAGCTCACAGACAAGGTTAATCACAGATCTGGGGAGGGCTACAAAAATATTGCTGTTGCACTGCAGGTTCCCAAGAAAATATTGAATTTCATAATTCTGAAATGGAAAAAGTTTGACACCAGTCACCTGGCCAAACTGAGCGTCTCCACGGCTTTCATCCCTCTGATGCGGCTCCCTGTGGCTTTTAAAAATAATTAATCATTATTTAATTAAAATATATTGTAATTCTAAATTTGAAGATTTTTTTATTTTATTTTTTTTTGTCCTTTCAGTTTATCCCGTGAGTTCAGTGTCGCCACAGCAGATCATTGTCCGCATGTTGATTTGGCACAGTTTTTACGCCGGATCCCCTTCCTGCCAGCACGCCATTTCTCTAACTTTTTGAACCCCAGGCAGGCCAACTGTGGAGAGTTCTAAGAAAAGTGTCTGAAGAAAACAGAACGTTCAATGCTACGTGGGCAGATTCATTTGCTTTCACTGCTGACGAGACTGGTTTACCAGTCTGTTTAATATGTAATGAGAAACTAGCAAACAACAAAAAGTCAAGTGTCCCAAGACATTTTCTGAATAAACGCAACCTTTGTTCAAAAAATAAATTTGGAATGCTATCCCCGACGTTTATGTGAACCTGAATGATTCCAAGTATGCACAATCCTGTTGATCTTTGGATCCACATGTTTGTGAGCAGGTTCTCCAACATGAACTTCATTAAAAGGAAACACACGTACGCCTCTCAGATGACAGCTTGCGATCCTGTATAAAGATGAAGGTGACGGCATACAGCCCTAATTTGCAGGGCTCCTGAGGTTCAGAAATCACATTAACCAAGTATGATAAATATTTTAATTACCTATTATTTTGCATATATTCATATTTTTTCATTGTTCAGTGAAATAGTCTATAATTCAGGTTGCCAGCTGACTGCACGTGCCAGTAAAAGGATGACAGCATTTTTGGTTTGCTGCTGGTGGATAAATTAGGTTCGCCATTTTTTTCATAAATACAATTTTACTTTAAAGTAACCTTCAACCCAACATCTTTTTTTTCAAAATGTTTGCATGCAGAAATGTAATTTTGTTTTCTCTGCAGTCGTTCATTGATTTCATAAATGTAACCCATTATTGTTTAGTTTATACGTAGCATAAAGGCAAAAAAACGTTATATGCAGGGTTATTTCATTTTAAATGTCAAAAGGGTTTTGTGGCTCCCACTGTTTTCTTTACTGTGGGAAACGGGTCCAAATGGTCTTTGATTGATAAAGGTTGCCGACCTGTGGCCTAGACGGATACCTCCCCTCAGACCAACCATGAAAGCCTGCTCAAAGTTTGCAAAAAGGCACCTGAAAAATTGAATTGAACTATTTGGCCTTAATTCTAAAAGGTTATGTCAGGAATTCATCACCTGCCCAATACTATCACCACAGTGAAGCATGTTGGAGTCAGCATCATGCTGTGGGTTTTTTTTTCCCCCCAGTAGCAAGGACTGAGAGCCTGGCCAGGGTTGAAGTAAAGCTGAATGGAGTAAAGTACAGAGATCCTCAGAACCTGTTCCACAGCCCTCAGGACCTCAGATTGGGCTGAAGGTTCACCTTCCAAGATGAATCACACAACCAAGACAAGACTGGAGTGGCTTAGGAACAACTCTGAAGTTGGCACAGCCCTGACTTAAACCCTATTAAACATCTATGGAAAGACCTAAAGTGCTGTCCCTATCCAACCTGACTGATCTTGAGTGTCACACTAACATGTATATTTAGATTAATATTAGGACACAAGTGATGAGGTGGCGAGGAGGCGTTTAATTAAATGAGGGTTTAATTTTTTTAAAAAGCAAACAAAAAGAAAATCACTCTAGGAAAAATTACAATGACAGACAACTGACTAAGTGAAACAGTAACTCAAAACACCAACCTAGATATGAATGTAAAGGAAGTGAAGGAGTTAATCTCTGAGGTGTGGTGGAGGGACGAGGAAGGGTTAACAGAGGCAAAGTACAACAGAGCAAAGGTTAACAAAATTATAAAAGGACTAAACCTAAATAATAAACTAAGAGGAGTGTGCATATTCAAAACAACAGGGGTAAGATTTAAAACTAAACAAAATACTACACACAAGCCAGGGCAAAAATGAGCAAAAAAAAAGAACCAAATCAATAAACCAAACCAAGCCTTAGACCAACAAATGAAGGGAAAAGAGTCCAGAATTACAGAAGAAGCCCTACAGAACTGGGAAATCAGAAGTTCACACAATTGGAAACTACGTTTTTGAATATAGGGTGTCCACAGGGATGTTCACCGACCAGAGAAGAGGAGAGATTATCTGACAAGGAACAGTGCTGGTTATAAATACAAAGGGGCACAGGTGAAAACAATCAGGGTTAACAAAGTGAAAAGAAGCTAAAGAACGATGGTTATATATTGTAACACCAGATTCAATGACTATGGTTCTTGCCCTCTGGCTGTAGCATAATGAACCAATCCCTGCGCACACACGCCAACTGAAGCAGTATGGTCCACGCCCACCAGTGAGTGGGGCAAAAGTTGCTACTTTATCACTCTCATGGTGCGCTCAATTACGTCCGCAATCGCACCATAAGAGAGGCTTGGCAGGTCGGTGATGTGATGCTGCCGCCTGGTGGGCAGGTGGAGGAGGTGGAGGGGCAGGCTGCACCGGATCAGGACGCGTTGCTTGTGAAAAGTGTCACGGCGGTCACGCCAGTGACCGGTGGAGCGGGAGGGAGCCGTGACATGGCGACGAATCTTCTCCCAAATCTTCTCCCCTTCTTCGTCTACATCTATTTAACGAGGTGGTGAAAATGGGGACCAAACAGACCATTAGGGCTGATGGGTTCCTCCAGCATATCCTTCCTGACAGCCTCTGGGATGGAAGAAAGATGAAGCCAGGCGCTCCTAGCAATCATGGTTTTTCCATCCCAACATGCACGCCGAAGGGGTCGCTTTCGGGGCACACATGGATAGCGCTGGAGAACTTGCTGATCTCTTCGGCCTATTTGGCGGGGAGAGAATCAGATATCAGAGCCGGCTCGGAGACAGCGTTAGCTAAAACAAATGTTGTTAGCTGCTGCTGCCGACTGGAACGCGGACTGATGTGAGTGGTCAGCAAGGCGGGCCGTCAAGGCATCTATAGGAGAGGGTGGAGTGTTGCGTCGGCCAGCTCTGAGGTTACATTTGACTCCGAAGAGAGCGGCGAGGCTCGGTTCCAGGGTTGGGACCATCATCAGTGAGACCCTTCACCTCAGTGATAGGAGCAAAGGTAGAAACTGGAGCCTTCAGTTTTGCCGGCTTGTTGGTAGACCTGTGTAAGTAGGTGGCTCCGTAGGGAATTGTGGCAAGGTAGGGACAGGCCGGGATGCTCGCCCAAGGTTATAGTGGCCAAAGGCGGCTTCCGGTGTTGGCGACGTGGCATCCTCCTGCACAGAAAGATCACCGCGAGCGCTGGCAATCTTAATGATGTCTGGAAGCTCTTGTAAAAGCTGGATCATGGGGGGAAGTGGCGTAGATGATTCTGAGCTACGGCGAAGAGGGTAGCTCAGAGGGCGCTGCTCCAGCCCCGCAGATGGGAGAGGGGGGAGCATGGGGGGAGCCCGAGGGTGAGCTGTCAGATGCAGAGGCGGAGTCCTCCGACTTCGCTCTTGTTGACGTTGCTCAGTAGGCGGGTAATCAGGAGGCTCAATGTCATAGGACATCGTTCAGAACCCAGTACTGCTCCGGGGCTTCAGAGAAAAAAAGTCAGTCGGGAGCGTAGGATGTCCTCAGGGAGAAGCCTGAAGAACATGCAGGAAGCCCGCTCAGTAAGAGTGGAGGTGCTGGCGCTGTTCTTGTTGCTGCGTCGAAATCACATATTTGCTCTTTAGAAAGGAATTGCACCTAATGCAACCACAAGGGGGCACAAGCCAGTGTCTTCTTGTGTCAGTCCCAAGTCTGGATAAATGCAAAGGGTTGTGTCAGGAAGGGCATCCGACGTAAATCACATGCAAAATTAAAAATGCGAATCATGACAATGACTTCCATACCGGATCGGTCGGGGCCCGGGTTAACAACGACCGCCACTGGTGCTGTTGACCTACAGGGTACCGGTGGAAATTGGACTACTGTTGGTTGAAGTCGAAGAAGGAGAGGAGGAAGGTGTGTTCGTAGACAGAGAGAGAAGAGGAAAGCTAAGAATGTAGGACTGACAGTAGGGACTTTGAATGTTGGGACTATGACCGGGAAGGTTAGAGAGTTGATTGACATGATGCAGAGAAGGAAGGTGGACATACTGTGTGTCCAGGAGACCAGGTGGAAAGGTAGCAAGGCTAGAAGCTTAGGAGCAGGGTTCAAGTTGTTCTACCATGGGTCAGATGGGAAGAGAAATGGAGTAGGAGTTATCCTGAAAGAGGAGTTGGTGAGGAATGTTCTAGAGGTGAAAAGAGTATCAGACAGGTTGATGAGTCTGAAGCTGGAAATTGAAGGGGTGATGTTCAATGTTGTGAGTGGCCCCACAGGTAGGATGTGCGTTAGAAGAGAAGGAAAATTCTGAGAGTTAGATGAAGTGATGCAGAGCATCCCCAGAGGTGAGAGAGTGGTGATTGGTGCAGATTTCAATGGGCATGTAGGTGAAGGGAACAGAGGTGATGAGACTGTTGTGGGCAGGTTTGGTCTTCAGGACAGGAATGCAGAAGGACAGATGGTGGTAGACTTTGCAAAGAGGATGGAAATGGCTGTAGTGAACACTTTCTTTCAGAAGAGGCAGGAACATAGGGTGACGTACAAGAGCGGAGGTAGAAGCACTCAGGTGGACGACATGTGTAGACGTTGTAATCTGAAAGAGATCAGTGACTGTAAAGTATTGGTAGGGGAGAGTGTAGCCAGACAACACAGGATGGTGGTGTGTAAAATGAAGATGAAGAGGACAAAGGCAGAGCAGAGGACGAAGTGGTGGAAGTTGAAAAAGGAAAAATGTTGTGTAGTTTTTTGAGGGAGGAAAACTACAGCTAATGTGATCAGGGAGACAGGTAGGAGGGTACTCGGTGTGTCATCTGGAAAGAGGAAAGTGGACAAGGAGACTCGATGGTTGAACAAGGAAGTTCAGGAGTGTATACAGAGAAAGAGGTTAGCTAAGAAGAAGTGGGACACTGAGAGGACTGAAGAGAGTAGACAGGAGTACAGGGAGATGCAGTGTAAGGTGAAGGTAGAGGTGGCAAAGGCCAAACAAAGAGCATATGAGGACTTGTATGTTAGGTTGGACACTAAAGAGGGACAGGTGGATTTGTACAGGTTGGCCAGACAAAGAGATAGAGATGGGAAGGATGTGCAGCAGGTTAGTGTGATTAAAGATAAGGATGGAAATGTATTGACAGGTGCCAGGAGTGTGATGGAAGATGGAAGGAGAACTTTGAAGAGTTGATGAATGAGGAAAATGAAAGGGAACGAAGAGTAGAAGAGGTGACTGGTGTGGAGCAGGAAGTAGCAAAGATTAGTAAGAGTGAAGTGAGGAGGACGTTGAAGAGGATGAAGAATGGAAAGGCAGTTGGTCCTGATGACATACCTGTGGAGGTATGGAAGTGTCTAGGAGAGGTGGCAGTAGAGTTTCTGACTAGTTTGTTTAACAAGATCTTGGAGAGTGAGAGGATGCTGAGGACTGGAGGAGAAGTGTACTGGTGCTGATTTTAAGAACAAGGGAGATGTGCAGAGTTGTGGCAACTACAGAGGAATAAAGTTGATGAGCCAAACAATGAAGTTGTGGGAAAGAGTAGTGGAAGCTCGGCTAAGGGCAGAGGTGAACATTTGTGAGCAGCAATATGGTTTCATGCCTAGAAAGAGTCCAACAGATGCAGTATTTGCTTTGAGGATGCTGATGGAGAAGTACAGAGAGGGTCATAGGGAGCTGCATTGTGTCTGTAGATTTAGAGAAAGCGTGTGACAGGGTGCAGAGAGAGGAGCTGTGGTATTGTATGAGGACGTCTGGAGCGGCAGAGAAGTATGTTAGAGTGGTGCAGGACATGTATGAGAGCTGTAAGACAGTGGTGAGGTGCTGTAGGTGTGACAGAGGAGTTCAAGGTGGAGGTGGGTCTGCATCAAGGATCGGCTCTGAGCTCCTTCTTGTTTGCTCTGGTGATGGACAGGCTGACAGATGAGGTTAGACCGGAATCTCCATGGACTATGATGTTTGCAGATGACATTGTGATTTGTAGTGAGAGCAGGGAGCAGGTGGAGGAAAATCTAGAGAGGTGGAGGTCTGCTCTGGAAAACAGAGGAATGAAACTTAGCCGCAGTAAGACAGAATACATGTGTGTCAATGAGAGGGACCCAGGTGGAACAGTGAGGTTACAGGGAGCAGAGGTGAAGAAAGTGCAGGACTTTAAGTACTTAGGGTCAACGGTTCAGAGCAACGGAGAGTGTGGAAAAGAGGTGAAGAGGCGAGTGCAGGCAGGTTGGAACGGGTGGAGAAAAGTGTCAGGAGTGTTGTGTGATAAAAGAGTATCAGCAAGAATGAAAGGAAAGATGTTCAAGACGGTGGTGAGACCAGAGATGTTGTTAGGCTTAGAGACAGTGGCACTGAAGAAAAGACAGGAGGCAGAGCTGGAGGTAGCAGAGCTTAAGATGTTGAGGTTCTCTTTGGGAGAGACGAGGATGGACAGGATCAGAATGAGGACATCAGAGGGACAGCTCATGTTAGATGTTTTGGAGATAAAGTCAGAGAGGCCAGATTGAGGTGGTTTGGACATGTTCAGAGGAGAAACTGTGAATCGGTAGAAGGATGCTGAGGTTGGAGCTGCCAGGCAGGAGGTCTAGAGGAAGAACAAAGAGGAGATTTATGGATGTAGTGAGAGAGGACATGAAGGTAGTTGGTGTGAGAGAAGAGGATGCAGAGGACAGGGTCAGATGGAGGCACATGACTCAAAGTGGCGACTCCTGAAAGGGAACAGCCCAAAGGAAAAGAAGAAGAAAGGAATTTCTCTAGTTGGCACAAAGCTGAAGGAAAAAGAGGGAAGAATTGCTACAGTCACTGCTCTGTTATGGTGCGATTGCGGACGTAATTGGGCACCATGAGAGCGATAAAGTAGCAAGTTTTGGCCCACTCACCGGTGGGTGTGGACTATACAGCGTCAGTTGGTGCGTGCTCACAGGGATTGGTTCATTATGCAACAGCCAGAGGGCAAGCAACATAGGAAATAGAAACTAAAAATAGGAAGTGGTGCTGAGGGGCTACAAAATAAAAGCCAGGGGCAGGAAGTAAAGCTAGAAAAAATAAAAATAAACAGGTTGAAAACAACAAACTGAAACCGCCCCCCTTTTTGAAACCAAACTAATTTGTGTGCCTTTGTTAGATCAAAGGTTTAAATGCTTGGTGATTACTAGGTAGAAAGTACCACTAACAACATCCCCTTCACTAAGAGCAAAGCTTTCTACCTACAGTTCTTAAGACTATGAAAATAATAGACTAAATCATCAGAGTCAAGAGAAGTGAAAATCATTTACCTCTGAAACAATCAAATTTCAAACAGCACCTTGTTTAGTGTATCTCCTGCCCTAGTTTGAATGCTTGTCTTTTTTGCCAAAGGTATTTTCCCAAAGAACTGACTAATGTTGTCACACTAATATGCATATTTAAATTTATATTAGGACCCAAGAGAGGAGACGGTGAGAGGAGCTGTTACGGTAAATGATGGTTTTATTGACAAAAGACAAACAACCAAAAAAAGTCACTTCATGAGGAGGCAGGAAAACTCCTGGAGTACTAACTAAATATACAAAGTAACACAGACCAAGACTTTAAACAAGCTAGAGAGGGGAGATAAACTAGATTATTACTGTGCCGGGGAAGCAACAGAACCAAGAAACTAGGGTGAGGTAAACAGGGAAAGACAGACAAACTAGGCATAAAGACAGACTGACAACCAAACACAAAACCTGGACCAAATCAGCAGGGATAACAAAAGACTAAACCTGAACGCTGAAACAGAATGAATCAAATGGGAAACCAAAGCTAAAAGGTAAGGACAGATAGTCCGAACATGAGGACACAGCTGAGTATGGAAGAAGTACACACAACAGGGAAACGATGTCCAAGAGCAAAGACTGTCCATTGAATCCTCACTGTTCACAGAGAAGCAGAGACAATCTGTCGAGGAACAGTGGGTATAAATACAGAGCTGGGTATAAATACACAGCGGCACAGGTGAAAACAATCAGGGTTAACAAGGAGAAACAAGAAGCTAAAGAAACTAACAATAGGAAGTGGTACTGAGGGACTACAAAATAAAAGCCACGGGCCGAAAGCAAAGAGGAAAAACAAAGTCCAGGAACCGGGAACGTGACAAACGTGATATTTCAGGTTTTTTTGTTTTTAATAAATTTACAGACATTTCTAAAATTCTGTTTTCACTTTGCATAATTGGGTACTGAGTGTAGATTAGTGAGGAAAACATGAATTTAACCATCTGTAGAATCAGGCTGCAACATAACAAAACTGACCAAAGTGAAGGGATTCTGAAAACTTTCTGAATGCACTGACTACAATAGCTGTGATATTTCATCACAGAGCATCTATTATCAAAGTACACAAAACACATGCAGTTATTACTTTACTGAAAACTGAGCTGTCATTTCTCATTCCATTCCAGGTGAGTGGCTTCCTAATGGGCTTGAGCGTCATTGGTTCCATCTTCAACATCACTGGCATTGCCATCAACCGCTACTGTTATATCTGCCACAGCTTCACCTACGACAAGCTGTACAGCTACCGCAACACACTGCTGCTGGTCGCGCTCATCTGGCTGCTCACAGTCGTAGCCATTGTGCCCAACTTCTTCGTCGGCTCGCTGCAGTATGACCCACGCATCTACTCGTGCACATTTGCACAGACGGTCAGCACCTCCTACACCATCACAGTGGTGATCATCCATTTCTTTGTGCCCATTGCTGTGGTCACTTTCTGTTACCTGCGTATCTGGATCCTGGTCATTCAGGTGAGGCGGAAGGTAAAGTCAGAGGTCCGCCCCCGCATCAAGCCCAGTGACTTGAGGAACTTTATTACCATGTTTGTGGTGTTCGTGCTGTTTGCAATTTGTTGGGCACCACTCAACTTCATTGGGCTTGCTGTTGCCATCAACCCTGAAGCGGTGGTGCCTCGCATCCCCGAGTGGCTCTTTGTGGTCAGCTACTTTATGGCTTACTTCAACAGTTGCCTTAATGCTATTATCTATGGACTGCTGAACCAGAACTTCCGCAGGGAGTACAAGCGGATCGTTATGTCAGTATGGATGCCACACCTCTTCTTCCAGGAGACGTCACGAGGGGGTACTGAGGCCATGAAGAGTAAACCCTCACCTGGACTCAACAACAACGAAAATGTGAAAGGAGAAAGTCTGTGACACTGTTTTCCTTGTCCTTCATCTCCTCCGTCCTCTTCCCCTGTGTTCACTTGTGCAGTGCCATCATTCAGTTTAATCTGTACTGTGCCAAAGCAAAGAACTAGTGTGACCAACAGTCATGAGTGTGAATGAGATGAAAATAAGAAAAGAGGAAAAAAAGGGAGAAAGTGACTACAGTAGCTGTGATATACATTCTTTTAAGAGTGCCATTCTCAAACCTAAGGCTCATCAAATTTGGTTTGTACTGAATCTATCCAAAAAAGGCCAAGTTAGATGCTTTTAGTTTTTTATGTGGAACTTGTTTCGATGTCTAAAAAGTCGCTCAGCTTATTTTATATAAATCACAACTTCACTGTTACTCAAATCTGGGGAAATTGTTTACAAAGGATTCTGCAACAATTTGCAGGTCAGCTACAGCTAAAAAAAATTATAATCAAAGCATGTGGACACAAAGGTGAATAGTTCTGAATGAAATTAACAATATTTCTTAAATGTAAAAAGTATAAGCTTTTTTACATTTAAGGAAAAATTATACTAGAAAAACATTACATCTACATTTTTACTGGGTGATTTCATTTTTGCAGTCATAGGTCCCAAGGTAATATTCATATCAGGGACTATGATAAGAACGTTTTTCCTTAAGAGGAGGTGGGCATCAAGCATGTCATGGCTTCAGGGCAACTATTTAACAGAAAGCTAAAGCTGGGTGTGATATTCATAAAGATGATAGGATGTATTAAAACAACACATTTAGACATCTAATAATAATGAACTGTTACAAAATGTAGTCCTCATCCTAACAATAAATCAGTGTCACATACTGTTGATTCACTGATTTCTCAGGGCAGGAAAGGATCACGAGTTCCTGGAACAATTCCTGCATTATTCATTTTTGTGCACTTGGATAAACATTGGATAAAATGAGCACCGCAGCCTTTAGGAGCCTCTAGTTTGTGTCTTTAATTCCCACTATAATCTTGACACCAGTGATTTTTGTCATCTGACTAGTATCTGAATACTTTAATTTCATGCTTTAAACACAAAAAGACTGAACTTGATGAGCCTTAAACATGTATTGTAAATTATTCATGTATGTACACCTCAGGATGCCTGCCTCCTTTACTCTTTCGGTGATATGTATTTAAAAGTCAAGGTACCAAAAGATTAGAAATTTAGATGATTGCATCTTGAAGTCAGTGACGGTTTTGCGAAAGTTAACACTGCAGCTTCATTATCCATCTGGATTTTCTGTACTGTATTAATAATGTACTTATGTGCATTACGTGTTTTGGCACACAAAATGTTTTTAAAGGAAACTGTACAATTGTATTTTAATTGTTGTATCTTTCATTTTTACGGAAAAAATGATTTAACTATTTTGTCATTTTTTAAATAGTTACCATGGGTAAACGCACTACAGCTTGGTGAACATCCTGAACAGATGTCTCTCACTTTGTTAGTGGTGGATGCCTCAAATTTCTAATGGACATTGCTATGGTTTGTCAAAAGGTGCCTGATTTATTGTTCATCGCCTCAAAATGAAGATTTTACCAAAAAGACAAACCATGCTGACAGAAGGCTGTGGTGGTATATTATTATGGTTATTATAATTGATATTATTATGACTATTACTACTATTTTACCAACATCACTCATCAGCTAATATGTGTGTCCACATCAAACAGGAAGCAAATTTGTGAGGTGTCACATCTCCATGTAAATTTAAAGATAAGCCATAGCTGGAATCAGAAGTATAAAAACTAAATTAAAATACCAGAAATAACTGCAATTTCTTGTCAGTTTAGACATAAGTCAAATTCTCTCCCACACTCATTGATTTATGGGTTTTTGAAAAATGTAGTTTTGTTTTATTCTTAACTTTATTCTTGTCATATGTTGTATTTTAGAAACTTAGTGATAGTTATATCTTTTCATACCTGGCTAATAAATAGAATAGGCCTTGAGAGCTGTCCTCAGATCTGCCTTTCCTTCCTTCTTTGTGGCTTCAATGGAAGCTCTGTGGTGGAGGCCAGCTGAGAATCCAAGCCCACTCTGGAGGATATAACTGGGTTCCTTTAGCCAATTTTCCCTCAGACTTAAGCTGCTTGGAGTCCAGTTGACATGATTCAGCCTTCAGATACCACATCCTCCCTAACTACTGTTGATGACAACGTCTGTTCCTTTATGACCACAGTGTAACACACTCCGTCGCACAGCCAAAATCATCTAAACTAGTTTCTTCAACAATGAATTCACTGCACTCAAATGACCTCTACAGTCACCAGATCTCAATCCAATAGAAAACCTTTGAGATGTGGTGGAACGGGAGATATGCATCTTGGATGTGCAGGCGACAAATTAGCAGCCAATGCCTGATGCTATCATGTGGATATTGACCAAAATCTCTAAGGCATTTTTATAGCACCTTGTTGATTAAGGCAGTTCTGATGCAAGGGAGGCATGTAGGGTAGAAGTGTTGGCAACCAAATCCAAACAGGATTTTCAAGTGGGAGACAGCACAATTCTCTATTTCCACCTGCCATGAGATGTTTGAACTTCAGCATTTTATCCAAATTCTGTGTGTGTAAACCTAAGAATGTTGTAGCTTTGTCTTACATTTAAAGACGGTGTTGTTTGAACAAATTAAAGTAGAAACACACAAAAGGATGGCAGATTTGAAAATGTTCTGCAGCAATAACTTTGCCTGGAAAACCTTCTTAATAACAAGATTAAATACTCTATATGCAGTTGTTCAGCATGAGCGTCAAGAATTTGCTTCCACATTTGGTGTGAACACACCTTGGACAAATGCATTGCTATAAAATTCTTTGTCTTTAAAACTGTTAGTCATAGAACTGTAAAGTCATAGAACAAAAAACCTGGTAGCCTACGTAAAAGCACAATTATCAATGGTCCCCGGGTGACAGTGTACTTATGCAGTTTACAGGTTTAAATCTTAGTAAAGTTTTAATCTTAGTAATGATGAGAATCACCACTTTCTCTATGCATTTCATATTTCATATCACTACCTGGCAGCAAGCAAAGCTTACTGAATACTTGTGAATAACCCTACTACTGTTTTTATGCAGTTTATCTTAGTAAAAACCAAGTGACTCAATTGGTGCAGGCTGATCTCCAGGCTTGTGATACTGAATTCTGTGGTGGTAAACAATGTGCATGAGTTTTGACTGATCTGCTAAGTTTGAATTGTCTTTCATTACTTATTCTTTTGCCGGGATGGACAATTCTGCCTTGGGGTCTAATGAGAACTGTGAAAAACTGCTGCTGAAAAGATTAAGATAATGATGATGATGGTGATAAAACAATGATTATGATGATGATCAGCGGGAAGGAACTGATGGTGCATAATAAATATGTTTGCTGTAAATGAAAGGACTTAATGATGAAAAAGATATTCATTGTTTTTAAAGGATCACTAAGTGTTTTTTTTTTTTTATGGGTCGTCTTTACTTTGTCACATATTTCTGATCCTACTGATACTTAAACGTAACAAATAGTGCCCCAAAGCTTAAGATAGCTCAGTGTAATACATGCCGTGAGTGACAGCTCATGTAGAATGATAAACTGTAAACCTCATTTACAGAAAGACACAGGCCTTTATTTGAAAAATACTTATTTATGATTCCATTGTTCAAACCCTAATGTGTAACAGTTTTATCATATAATTACTGCTTTATATCATTTTGATGTTACACTAACTTGCAATGGATCCCCCAGAAACCTGGGTTTACGTCAGCGTGTCACCGTCACGTTGCTGTTAGTGTTATTTTTCAAGAAATGAAACTATGCACAGTTATTAAAAGCCTGTAACATGTGAGTCGGCATCAGCATTTGGTTCCTGATGCTTTTTTAACTGGTTCAGTATTAGCAACCCTCCGACCAGAGAATTTTCAACACAAGGGGAACTGACTATAATCCAAGGCTGAAATAGAATCACTGCAATTACAAATTTAGTAAATACCACAATATTTATTACATTCATTTTAGGTATTTTTATATATTTTGTCACAGACTTTGTTGCAGCTAAACCCAGAAAGATTATTGCTCCAGATTTTTATCCTACATAAGTTACACTAATACATAATATAAACACATTATTATGAATGTACAGTTTACTGCAACTGAAAAGGCTTTTAATTTTAAAAGTTTTAAACACAAATGTAAAACTTTTTTAATCATTTTCCAAATATGCCTCAGTCTGGTCATACTGCCGATCTGTCACTGCACACACTTATACACCATGCAATCACACAGCCTTAGTGGCAGCTTCCAAAAATTGGGAGACAAATCCTTTCTGCAGGTGGTTGATGAGTAAAATAGGAAAAGATGTGTGAGCATTTAAGTTCATTTTTATTTTAAGCCAGATTTCTTTCAGAATGTGTCATTATATTTATATACAGTATTTAATGTATGAAAGGGTTTCTCATAACTCTGCAGCTTCTGAGCATCTTGTAGCTCTTTATTTTGGTTTGAACTGATCATTTACAGTCAATTTATCCTGAAAACTCCCACAGGCAGCTGTCATTAGCCAAACAGCGAGCATTTAGCATGCAGAGCTGAACAAATGATAATGAATTACTGCAGCTTCAAGTTTGTCATGATTATTCAAATACATTGTTAATTAGTTTAAAAATGTTTTCATAGTGACAATTGGAGCTTTTAAATACCTCATCTTGGAATTGTGTGTAGACTGCATTTAGTTTTCGTTTTTGCTGAACGAGCTGGACACAATGGCCGTGTGTGTTGTGAACTGCAACTGTCAATCTTAACCTATTGTCCATGTACATTATCTAAACATCTTTTATTTCACTGGAAAAACGATTCACTTAGTGGTCCT
Organism: Channa maculata; assembly: GCA_020496755.1. Taxonomy (NCBI): domain Eukaryota; kingdom Metazoa; phylum Chordata; class Actinopteri; order Anabantiformes; family Channidae; genus Channa; species Channa maculata. The sequence goes on from CM035606.1 coordinate 920,143, forward strand.
TTATGTGGGAAAAAGCAGAGGCAGCAAATGTGACTATTATATGTTTATTACTATGACTTATGTATATGATGGACATGATTTATAAATTTAGCACTGTAAAATATTTGCCACTGTCAAAGTTTAAATGTCAATCAAAATGTTACTTTTCTTTTCTTAGTTTTAATTGTTGGTTGTGATGCCAGCTGGTGACTGGTAAAACATTCACATCTGAAGAAATAAAACAAATGAACCAAAACACGGGATCAGATTATTAAACACCGTTTAAACACTGCAAACTCTGTGAGTATACAAATAATAATATGTGAAGATTCTCATTTATCTTAATGCAAGGGAACATAGATGCAGACAAACATGGCAGAAATGAATATATTTTAACCAGTCGTTGCTAATCTCTGCAGCAGAGATAGTCAGGCTTAGGAGGAGCCACTGGTCAAAGTGCTAAACCCAGAAACATTCTAAAATGACTAACTTACAGGGAAACAAAAGTGTTGTAGGCGTGTTCTGATCTTTGTCTGCAACCACGTGCCTCTTTCCAGGTGACGTTATCTCAAGGTTAAGTCAGATTTTAGTTTCACTACTCATCCAAGTAGCTTCTTCAGTGTGATGAAGGTGGGTTAACGACCTCAAACAACAAAAAACAAATAATTAAATTACTTATCAGTTAATTTCCCATGAGATTTTTTTGGTTTCATTCACTTTTGCATGTCTTGAAAAAGATGGTCAGTAACGAGTAGCTAAATGAGCCTACGGTCTTTTAGTTGCACCGGAGTGCAGGACAAAAGCCTTTGGTGAGGCAGCGTTGACTGTTTATTCTCTTATTCTCTGCCTGAGGATCTCAGAACAACAGAAAGTAAACTCACCTTTTATCCTGGCTTTGATTAAAATATATCATGTGGGTTGTTAATTCACTGCATTTGTTTAAATATCACAACATATCCTGTTATAGGGTGACTGTGGCTTAGGAGGTGGAGCAGTCATCCGCCAATCCCAGGGTTGCTGGTTTGATCCCTCGCTCCTCTGGTCACATTTCGAATTATATTATAATATTAGTTTTTATCTTTTATTCATAGCCACTGGTCTCACTGTCCTATCGTCTCAGGCTCTTATGTTATATTGCCCTTGTTATGTGAGCCTTGTCATCTTTTCATTATTATTTTCTATTATTTTTTAATAGTCTCACCATTTTTATCTTCTATTGTATTTGCTTGGTACAGTATCAACTCTTTCTTTTCAATCATCTGTAGTACTTTGAATTGAAGTGCATTTGATTGATGTTTTCAGGAATAAAGCCAAACACAAAAACTCACCTACTCAGTAGATCAGCTTACGTTAAATGAGGAAGATTAGTGGTGCTGATGTAGAAGACGTAGTAGTGTGTTTATTGGCTAACAACATTTTCATTTACTTTTTTTAAATTAATTATCTTGCTAAACAAACCGTGTGTGTATCGTAAACTTCTGTTTGTCACAGAGGTTATTATCTAAATGTATTCAAAAACTAATGGAAAAATCTCATTGCTTTTTTGTTGTGGGAGCCAGGGGGGAAGCGTGCATTAACACTTCTCCCTGTGCCAACGTTGACAGTAAATTACAACCCTTAGTGAGTGTAATCACCTACTGGTAGATGAGCAGGTCATCTGCTGAATCACTGTGGCCATGAGAAGAGCTTGAAGCTTAGAAATCAGCTGAGACGGCTTCCTGCTTCCTTTGTTGCATGAATCGTAATTGAGTTACAAGGGACGAAGCCACAGCCCTTCACTGAGATTTGTGTATAGGAATGAGAATAGTGGGCTGCATATGATTTGTGTTGTAATGATAATTTGGTGAGACTAAATGGAAGACAACATCCCGGCAGATTGACTAAACTAAAAATGCTTTAAAAATCCAAACAGTGGGATGAACTTTCTTTTCATTAGAAATGTAATGAATTTTCAAACAATTTGTCATTTTGATTTGAATAATTGCTCAGTCAGTGTATAATCTGTACAGGGCTGCTTCACAGACAGGGAGGAGACAATGGGAGGGGGTCATCTGATTACTTCTCTACTCGTTGTGGGTAACTGCAGGTAGAGCACTAAAGTGTTTAGTCTTGTTGACGGGCTTGATTGCAGTGTGGGAATGTGGGAAACAAACTAACGTCATAGAGTTTGTGGACATGTGCTGCCAGTATATGTCTTACTGTTCCACTCAGTGATTGGTCTTCATTATTTCTCTATATAATTTTAGAGCTACACCATCAAACATTTAGAAAATGGCAAAAACAATGAACTTATCTTGGAGTTTTCCACCATTGCCACTGCCCAGGCGAAGCACCTCCTGGATCCCGGCTAAAAGAAGACATCAGACGACACCTGCCACACCTCATTTGGTCAACCGGTCCACCGTGCCGGAACAGTCCATCAGACCACCGGTCCAGGTGGATAACTGGTTCACTGTGCTCGAGGAGCTGGAAAGGCCCTGCCTGCCCTGTGAGATGCCGGAGGGCTCAGCCCCAACAGTCAGCGCACCTCACTGCACCACGCTCGGGGCATGCTGCCAGGGCCTCATCAGACCAGACGGGCCACCACCACCACCACCACCGTGCCTCCAGAGAGGCACCAAAAACATTTGCTGATAAAAAAAACATCCTACGGCAACAAAAGCCGTGATACACGTTGTGTCAGGATCGCTATTTTCCCTTGTGGCCAAGAAAGATGATGGTTTAAGACCATGTATCAATTACCGAGGCATTAATGAGATCACAATCAAGAGCAGATATCCACTCCCACTAATCTCCTCAGCCTTTAAACTCCTCCAAGGCTCCACCATCTACACCAAATTAGACTTACACAACGCTTATTACCTGGTGAGAATAAGGGAAGGTGACAAATGGAAGACTGCTTTCAACACGCCGGCAGGCCAATATGAATACCTGGTCATGCCCTTTGGCCTGACCAATGCCCCGGCTGTGTTACAGAATCTAGTGAATGATGTGTTGGGAGATATGCTGAACTAATATGTGTTTGTTTATATTGATGATATTCTCATTTTCTCCCAATCTGAGACTGACCATGGCCACACAGTAAGAGCAGTCCTCCAACGTCTCCTCCAGAATCAACTATTCGTCAAAGCAGCGAAAAGACCACCACTGTCACATTCCTCGGGTACATCATCTCACCAGGCAACATCGCCATGGATCCAGTTAAGGTGCAGGCAGTAAAGGACTGGCCGACACCTGACTCCCGACGATAACTCCAAAGATTCTTAGGATTTGCCAACTTTTACCGCCGATTCATTAATGGATATAGTTCCATAGCAGCACCTCTCCATCAGCTCACCTCCTCAAACATCAAGTTCACCTGATCCACTCAAGCCTCCACAGCCTTTGATAAACTCAAGTCACGTTTCACCACAGCCCCCATACTCACCCAACCCAACCCTGACCTCCCATTCACTGTTGAAGTGGATGCCTCCAACACAGGGGTCGGAGCTGTTCTTTCTTGATCATCAAATCACGGTATTTTGTCTTGCTAAAACTTGGTTGCAGCAGGAAGAATATGTCAGTCTAAATGAGTCAACCCCCCCAAGTCATATTAATTATCATGTTCCTAGAAGCACAGGCCGAGGTGGAGAAGTTGCAGCAATCTTCCATTCTAGCTGTTTTAGTCACAAAGGTTTTGTCCTTTTATACAGCATTGAAACTGATAACTAAACAATATTTCCTCTTCATCCAATTTTCTTTGACCATTTTCTAATAACATTTAAATTTACTATAATGGACTATACAGCAGTTAGAAAAGAATTCCACTACAGCAGATGCTTATCTGAAAATGCTGTGAACAAATTTAAGGAAATTATTTCTTCATTTTCACCATCATTTGTCAATACCATGGTGAGTAGCCACATTTATTTTCCTCCTGTACTAGCTGATTATATAGTTGATGATTCCGCAGCCTCACTGCATATGATACTAGATACTGAACAACCATAGTTCTGTTGAGCCTAGTTTTCCCTTGACTCTGAGCAGCAATGACTTCATGACTTTCTTTATGAATAAAATTGTAGCCATTAGGGAAAAAAAATCACCATATCCTCCCTACTAATACTACAGATAGATTTTTATGTACAACAGCTCTAGAATCCTCAATAAGGCCCCAATCCCTCTTAGACTGCTTTTACCCATAGATCACACCGAACTAACTTTAACTATTGCTTCTTCAAAACTAACAACATGTCTTTTAGACCTTGTTCCAACCAAATTGCTTAAAGATGTTTTACCTCTAATAGCTACGTTCATATTAGATATCATCAATCTATCTTTAGAAACAGGCTACGTACCACAGGCCTATAAGGTAGCTGTAATTAAACCACTACTTAAAAAACCCTGTCTTGATCCAGGTGTTTTAGCCAATTACAGACCAATATCTAATCTCCCCTTTATTTCTAAAATCCTTGAAAAAGTATTTGCAAAGCAATTATGTGACCACCTGTACAGGAATAATGTGTATGAAGACTTTCAGTCAGGATTTAGAGTTCATCATAGTACAGACACAGCACTAGTGAAAGTTTCCAGCTGTCATGGTTTTGTGTATGGACCCAAAAGCGACTCAGTGAGAAGATTGTGAAATATAAGTAATTTTTATTTCTAAACGGAACAAGGGAGGAATAAACAAATAAGCAGAGACTTGGCAAAATAGCAGCCAATATAAAACAAACTAATTACTAATAAAGGAGGGAGGGATACTATACAACTGAATTATCCAAAAGGGGTCACAGCACAGACTAGAAGGTGAACGTGTGTACAAAAAGAGAAGGTGGGCAATCAATATGAAAAATAAGCCTGGTGACATTCAGCTAACAAACTTAACAGTGTGACAGAGCTAAAATAAACCAACACAGTAACCAAACCTCAGACCAAGATAGACAGGTAAGACAGGTCTAAATAATCACAGTCAGGAGTCCAAATACCATAAGACAGGCAAACTAGAAGACAGGGTATTGCATGGATAGCAAAGACAATGATCTGACAGGGAACAACAGGGAGAGCTGGGTTTAAAAATGCAGGGGAACAGGTGTAAACAATTGTGAACAGTGATGAGTGGTGAAGCTGGAGAAGTGAACTGGAAGCATGAATCTCAAATCTTATCTGCCTAACAGATTCCAATTTGTTCATGTTAATGATGAATCCTCCATGCACACAAAAGTTAGTTCTGAAGTTCCACAAGGCTCTGTGTTAGGACCAATACTTTTCACTCTGTATATGTCACCTCTGAGCAAAATTATTACAAAACACATCCATTGCTATGCTGATGATACCCAGCTATATCTATCTATGGAACCAGATGAAAAAAATCAGTTAATCAAGCTTCAAGCCTACAAGAGATAAAGGCCTGGAAGCAGACACCCTCTCTACTTTTAAGTCTAAGCTTAAAACCCATTTTGATAAAGCTTATAGTTAAAGTTGCTCAGTCAACCTGACATAGCTCTTATTATGCTGCTATAGGCTTAGACTGCTGGGGGACCCACCTCCCGATGCACTGAGCTCCTTTCCTCCTCTTGTCCCTCTCTCCTCTCCTCTCACCCCACAATTGTCACAACTGTATGACATTAACTCTGGGTGTTTTCTCCTGTAGTTGTCTTTCTCCCTCTATGTGTCCCTCTCTGTCCCTTTCTGCAGGTGTCCCCAGCTTTGGAGATGTGTGTTTTCCAGCTACTGGTCCAACCAACCTGCCCGAGGTTCTGTTGTTGCTTCTTGTTCCTCTTTTCTTTTCTCTCTCCGCTTTCCACTCACCCATGTTTGTTTTGGCTGAAGAACACATGAGAGTTTCTAAAATCTAGTCACCAGGTGTGTCCTCCTTCCAGAATGTCAGAGACTAGAAATCTGTGAGAGCTGGTGCTCACTCGTGTTTGCACATGCTCAGTGGCTGTCTCCATCTGTGATCACTGCCTGGGGCATGATGGGAGATAAATGCATGCAAATTGCTTCTGTTGGCCAAAACATATCTTAAGTTCCAGGGTGGCCTTCATTTTGGAAGAGGAGTCAAATACCTGCTGACAGGAGCAACGGCAGCAGCTACGAGCATCAAGAGATGGCTGAATATTGATTTCCCCTGGAACCTCAGAGTACTGCCATGACAGCAACACCTTGGGACCTGGAAGTCACAGTCTGCCTCTCACAATACACACCTTGAATGTCAGGCCTCAGATTACAACCGAAAATGTCCTTGAGTCAAAGGAACAGGACAAATCAGTCATACACAAGGAAGCGAGAACATGATTCCTCTACTAATTACTGCCTTTACAGAAACAGACAAAATCAACTTTGTGATTATTGCTGGTACGGTGGCACATCTCACAGACCTGTTAAAATCAGCACCTGTTATGCCTCAAACTGAGCTACTGACTCCAGGTTCTGCTGCAGACTAGTAGAACGAGTACAACCCCGTGGAGCACTCATGGGGTTTATGGTCTATTTGACCATCTGCAAATTCTTTACCAAAATAAGCCAGAATCGCTGTATATAGTATATAAAGCAGATGCATCTTTTAAAGGTAAAGATAAGTAAAAAACAGAACTGCTTGGGTCTTAATGAATCTCAGAGTCAGTGCCATTAATGCTGGTAATAAAAGAGGAATTAAACACCTTTAGAAGCTCTTTTTTCTGTAACTCTGACAGCAACAAAGACCCAATAGGGTGGGACATTTTCATTGTCAGTAATACAATTGGGGCCCAGGAAGGTAGAGCGGTCGTCCATCATTCACGTGTCCTTGAGCAAGACACTGAACCCATGATGTCATTGTGTGTGTGAATGAGAAGCAGTGTAAAGTGCTTTGAGTGCCAATAGCTAGAAAAGTGCTATATAAGTGCAGAACATTTACCATATAATACAATTTTCTATCTGGCTTTAGATAGAATGGGGTGATGACAGAATAATTGATATTTTAGGAAAGAATACTTTTAAGACCAGAAATACAACCTTGCTTTTTGGTAAAGCTCACACTGGAGCTGGCTCAGCTCTTAGTTATGCTGCTAGAAACTTAGACTGATGCACTGAACTCCTCTCCACATTTGTATGTCACCACTGTGTGACATGAACTCATTGACATTGTCTTTGTCCTTCTCTGTCTCCGTCTCTCTGTCCCTCTTTGCAGGTGTTCCTGGCTGTGTGTTTTCCAGTGTGCAGCTACTGGTCCTACCAACCTGCCCCATGTTTTGTTGTTGCTTTTGTTGCTCTTTTTACTTTTCTCTCTTCACTTTCCACTCACCCTAAACGGTCGAGACAGATGGCCGTCCACCCTGAGCCTGGTTCTGCTGGAGGTTTCTTCCGTTAAAGGGAGTTTTTCCTCTCCACTGTTGCCTATGGCTTGCTCCAGGGGGAATTGTTGGGTTCTCTCTATACATTTTTATAATCTTGACTTTATTCTGTAAAGTGCCTTGAGATGACTTTGTTGTGAATTGGTGCTATATAAATAAAGTTGAATTGAATATACAGAGAGGTCCTTGAAGAAGATCTGGATAATAATTTAAGTCAAACAGCAAGAAAAAAAACAAAAAAGAAAACACTGGAGTGGCTTCAGGACAAGTCTCTGACTTAGCCCTGACTTAGACCCCACAGAACATCTGGAGAGATCTGAAGGTGGCAGTATCTGGACATGTCGCAGCCAATCAAAGGAAGTTTGAAAGAATCTGTCAGAAACAGTTGGATCCAGATTTGTTCAGCTTGTAAAGAGTTAACCAAGAAAAACAAATGCTATCGTTAACCTAAATTTTACACATTGATCACTTCAAGGAAACTGTCAGCAGGAACTGAAAAATCAGAAAATGCTACTGCAACAGCCAAAACACCAGAGTTTAGACTTTTTTTCCTACTATGTGTGTCTGTTTTGGTGCACGGCCACTGCAATTCATTTACTTCCAGCAAAAAAGATACAAAAGCTAAAAGTTTATATGGTACAGTAAGACATATTGTGATGCTCCTTAATGTTGGAGGTGAAGCAACAGGCTAAAGGAGATCCATCAGATATACACGACCGTGCTCTGAGGACATCAGGTGGATCCACATGGAATTACAGGCTCCACACAACAACACAACATTGTAACACATGCAAAAATCCTATTTTGTAAACTAACAACTAACACACTCTGCGTGGCAAATACATGTTGTGGTGTAAAAAAAAAGCACAATATTCACCAGTCAGTTATAGGGGCGGTTAAAGGCAAAGTACATAAAACTGCATGTAGAACCATTATTGTGATAGTCGAAGGTCATTTCTATGAGACAGGAGCTTTAAAAAAACACAAAACAAACAAAACAGGAAATGTGTGTGTATGTGTAAAATATTGTCCAATCACTTTAAGTAGCATAATCTATGAAATGCAATTCCCATGTTCACAAAGGTTAGGATTTTTTTTCTAAAATGCAATTAAAGTTTCAGTTTTTCAGTCCACAAAAGAAATAATTTTCACTGTTTTCACTAGCAAACTTCATTGTATTTAATAAATAATGTCATTTAGCGCTGATTACAGCCACAAGAGCTCAGAACTCGGGAAAAACATTGTCACCTACAACAGTTACACAAGAAGGAAGCAATAAATCATTTCCAAAAATGTTTCAGATTGCTGTGTGCCAGATGGACCAGTGGGTCTTCTGCGCCAAAGACAAAATTCACAGACTGTTGACCAGCTAAAATTATGCATCCAAAAGCAACAGGCAACTATTCCACTGACAAACTGCAACAATTCGTATCCTCACTGTAATAAAAAAGGGGATTTAACACAGTTGTAAATGTGTCTGTCATATTTTTTTATTTTTAGTGCAGGGATCAAACTCTAAATTTGCCTAAATAAAGAGACTGTCACTAAAAACAATGAAAATCTTTTCAGCACTTCTGCAGGTTTGTCCACATGCAAAAGCTGGATTCCCCAACTGTACAGCAGTTAATGTGCTGATTCAGATGTCAGTTAACCACAGAATGATCAACAGAGACAACTGACACACCCCATCATGTTTTCCAAGTTTAATAGTTAACCAATGATTAATAAAAAGAAAAAAAGATTTTGTCATCACATACAGACCATGATTTGGCACAAACCCCCCCCCACTCTGATACGCAAAGTCACAGAGGCACTTTCATTATGAGCAGGCCAATTATGAGCCAGTGAAGCCACTGAGGGGCCTGGAGAGCAAACATCCGTCACATCGGGGACCCCCAACAACCCATTCCTGAAAACCTCTAAAGGTTAGGAAGCAGCGGAATCCAGGAAGGAGGTCATCTCTTCTATCTATGGAAGTGACGAGTGCAGGGAAGTAAATCTGGAAGACTTTCCTCTGTAGGACTCAACAGGGACAGTCAACAATTCTGTTTTATTGTTTACTTTTATTTAGACAAACCCAAATAAAAGGCACATAAAACATTGCTCATAGGTTTACATAATTATTCTCAATGACATACATTTAAAAAAAATGTAGGAATGTTTTACCTTTCTGCTAATCAGAAAGCCTAGCTTTTGTATATACAAAAATTACCATTGTTAATGTTCTAATACAAAAAGATTTATAAAAGGTTATTTTTTCTTGCATGTGTCTGTCATAACTAACATGTCCTCTGAACTAAATGGTTTGTACAAAGATATACATTCATTTGCCTTCACATCTGCCAAATTCATTATACAAATTTCACAGAAAATAAAAGATAAAATTAATCTTTCAAATCATTATTTGGCCAAATAAAAACTTGTTTTTTCACATTAAATTGGAGTCAAATTAATAACAAGATAATAAACCACATGGTTAAAAGTCAATGATACATTAAATGACTCTAATTTAAAAAAAAAAAAAAAGTCAATTCATTTTGAAGTTGAAGATGACATCACAATGGTTACGTTAAAAATATAAAAAACTAAAAGCTAATCATGACAAAAGTTTGGTTGCCAGACCTGTGGGGTCCTCAGCCATCTGAACCGATGAAGGCTTCTTTCACAAAACTATTCCGGCACACAGCATATAGAGGAGGAAGCATTGACGTGTGGAAAAGTCTTGTAAAGTGTTTCAGGCACACTTGTCTTACGACCACTGGAGAAGGGCAAATGACACACTTCCTTTCATCCTTTTTTTTTAGTGTTTTCATTAAAAAGTCACTAGCCTTCTAATAATGGCTGAACTCAAACCTACTCTGGACAAGCTCAGTCATCCACATGCAACACTGTAAAAACTAAAAACTAAAAACAAAATCGGGACACAATTCAATTGCCAAGATTATAATGCCATTAAACAAAAGAGCATTTTCATTGGTGGACAGAGTTGGCCATACATACTGTGACACTAACCGGTCATGCAGATATGGCCATGTATAGTTGCAGGGAAAGAAAATAAAAAAATACACCCATCCCTGTCTTTGCACCAAAGTGAGATGCCCCTGTAAGTACCACTAGTCTGTAGTGTGCACATCCTACAGTTTGCTGCAAGTGCTTCAGAGTTCCTACAAAGCTTCACATCATCTAATTCACGTGTGTTCCCCTGAGACAAACACACACAAAACATCCAGGAGAACTGAGGGACAGTATGTGAGCCTGGTACAGGAACTGTCGAGGCTGAGATCACAAAGGAGACTTGTCTTTGTCACTTTCTGTTCAACAGCTTGGGATGTGCTCGGTCTCTGCTGTATTCAGGCCACATTCAGGCCCTAGTGTGTTCTGAATTAAAGATGTGGTTACGCACAAATAAATTAATATCCCACTTTGTCATTACAGGTTGACTAATTTAGCCTTCAAATATAGTGCTTATCAGGTTGTGTAGCACTAGGGTCAGAATCTAGGCTGTATGTGACATAGCAGGACACCATGACACGTCTTCGAGGACAGACCCTCTGAAAGTGTGAGCTTTTGCACAACTGATTGAGTTAACTAAGGACACAATATCAAGTGGTGATACAAGATGAATACTGTGGGCTGAAAAAGTAGCACCTCAATACTGCAAAGACTAGAGCCAACATCTAACTTGTAGGTACATTTTGCACCTGCGTAAGAGTAAATAAACCGGCCAACCACGGCATAAGATGGTGGTTGCCTGACATTCTTATGTAAAAAGGGAAAGCAGAGGACTTTGTGTAGATACAAGTTTGATGGAAGGCCACACTTTGAACATTTCAGGACAGGGATACATTTGCTGGTCTGTTCGCACAACCCAAATGTCGTACATGTTAGGCTCCGCCCTAAAACTGCACGCTCGCAGTGAGGACCTTCTTGATACAAGGAAGCATTTGCTCACAATTTTCACTACAACAGTTTCAGTTTCCTGGGCGGCCTTGTTGTGAACATTCTGGAATGTTCCGATGAGATGAAGGTGAAAAATTAACGCCTGCCATAAGTGCCCTCTTGACATGTTTTGCTTGCTTTTGTAAGCTCGTCCCTCCTTGTGCACGGATTCGCTAAGCTAAACAGCTCATCAGACTCGTCTCTTCTATTGACAGGGATCCACACTGGTCCAATTCGTGCCATCAGTGTGGAACACAACACAACAGGGGTGACAGCTGGCTGTTGGCCAGTGTTAGGCCGCTGGTGAGCATCTGTCAACTTGGTGTTTCATGGTCCAAAGACCAATCAGACTGCGATTTAAAGCCAGGAGACTAAAGGAAGACCTCGTTTGACGTCAGCTGAAGGCACAAGAAATACATCCATGTCTGTGCCACACCAAATTAAGACCCTTTAGATTCTCGAAGGCCTCTCAACCTTTGTTGTGTCATTAGCTGTCGGCTCCTTTGTGATCACAGCAACACTTTTCCAGTAGAAATTAAACCTATAAAATAACAAAACTAAGCAAAACTCAGAGCTATGCAAAAGAGATTTGAGAAAATTCAGCTTAAAAGGGATCAGGTTGGAACTACTTTCTCCTTATATAATAAGTGATCATTTCCCTGAAGAAACTACAGCCAACAATGTGCTGGTCCTGCTGACAGTTTGATCTGTACAACAACAGCTTGCTAGTGCCAACACTGTCATAGAATTCAACACAGACACACGAGTTGCACCACTGCTGCACTGTGTACCTTCAATGAGTATAATAAACAGTGTTTGTGTTTTAAATCAGACTTTCATTCTACAGCATTGAAGATACAATATCAAGCAGCAGCAGCAGCAACACAGAGGATACTTGTTAGCAGGATTCATTGTTGGTTTTTGGCCTTTAATGGGATTCTTTGATTAAAAAGTGAATGACCACAGCCTTATCCTTTTATTGGTCTCTGCTCATTTCTCATGCTCATTTGTCTTCTTCAGGATGGACGGCCACATCAGTGGTGATAAGATTTCTTGCATTGCTAGCCTGTGGGAAGCAAAGAGTAGTTCCTTGTCTCACAGGTTAAAAAAGGCAAAAAAAAAAAAAAAAAAATAGTGTTTCATATTTACAAAAAAACATAATGGTCAGTGTGTGAATAGTTAAACATGATTTGAAAAAACTAGTCTCAGTAACGTTCCTGAGTTTGATGGACAGTGATGGGATCCTATACCTGCTAAAGTAAACAAATCTATCCAAGTCAACATACCACATTTCATTTTTGGGCTGCTTCTGTAGTACAGAGTCTAAAGTGTCACTCTGGTGACATCTGCAGTTAAAAAAATATCCTCAGTAATGCAAACTTTCTATTATTTGACCTTTGATAATACTGTCATTTCAAGGGCAAAATCTAGGGGACAGTGTTTCAGTACAAGAACTTTCCTCTTTGCTGAACCTTCAACCGTCATGTCCTGATATAAATACATACAAACATTTTTAAGCAAGATGTCACAGATACACTTTTGTGTGGAGTCTCCAGCAGTGATGAGTGAATTGTTTCCAGCAATGTTAAAATAGAGACAAGGGGGGTTGATTGATGTAAACCGCCTCTGAACAATCAGTGAAATTCACTAAATGACTCAACCTCCCCAAAACGTAAGCGTTGTTATCTTGTACTTAAACTTTAAAATACATAAACTATTATTAAATACTAATAAGTCCACTAAAATACAATAAAAAAAACAAAAAAACCAACATGAAACAAAATTTGCCCTAAGAGGAAGCATTTAACAACAACTCCAGCAATACACTTCCATTTAAGGAGTTGTTACCAATGCCTAAGGTATAGTAAAGCATCACGCATCGCCCATGTTTGAAGTGAGACGCCCAGTGGAGGAAATTAATCCGGTCACTTTTACAAGACTGACACTGACCTTCAGTGGCTAAATAAAAGGGAGGAAGATTCTACAAGGGTTGGCCTCTCCACAGCAGCTGTCCACACTGCTGCAATGAACTGGCTAAACCTCAACTAACGGCTGCAGAAAAACAAACTACTCGAGTTTAGAAAAGGGATAAATACAAAAAAAAAAGATGGTTATAGCAGCTGATAACTGAGTAACTGCCCATTCAATTTTAATCAAGTCTTTAGATTTAGGTGTAGTGAAACTTGCCCAGAAATACAATTGAACCTAAATGTAGAATATACATGATGAAAAAGTGGATTATTATTGCAATTCTATGGGTTTTTGATAGGATTTGAGTGGGCACACAACATAGCTTCTAATTTCACAGTGCTGCACTTTTGGTGTTTCATAGTTTTCAAAGTCAACCATTCAGGTGAAACACTAGAGTTGGAAATAAAATCTTTGGCACAAAATGGTTATTACTTACACAGAAGATCTAGATTCTGTGGGGTCATGTTTCATGAGAAAGAGGAGCTTTAAAATGCTTGTGGCCTGTTCATACTCAGTTAATTCAAGAAGTTAAGATGTAACACATTTTATTCTGTCTGACTAGAATTGGTCTTTTGGACCTTGGAGACAGTACTTTGAACTAGTGAATCTGAACCTCATATTTGCTTGACACAGCTGGTCTGAGTGGGCAGAAACTGAATGTGGGTATTGTCTTGGAGTGGATACTATCAATTGTTTTTTTAAGACTAGTTCTTCTCTTCATATTTGAGAAAACCAATTTAACCCCATAAACTAACGTTGGCCAACATTAGTTTATGGTACAATTTGAGACGATAACATATTTTGTGAACTGAGGGGCTGCTCTCTTTTGATGAATTAGGCCCATGTGTGCAGTGCTGCAAATCTGTGAGTAAGGCATTATATTACTTGGTCATTGACACGCTCCTGTGAAAGGCAAACTTGATCTCACGTCCTGTGTAATTCTGTACATTCTGGAATAAGTGACTGTAAGCAGAACAAATTATTTCCGATCATGATTAAGAGCATTTGAAGAGTATTTCTTCCAAAAACAAATGTCATAAACGTACGATTTATCGTACGTACGTACGACTAATGCAACTATTGTTGGTTGTATCAGTGGCTGCATTACACTTTGAAGTTGAATGCATTATCAACACAAGGAGACGGATTTGACAAGCTCATCCGTTATTAGGCAGTTAAATCATCATCAGCTGCTACGTGGCCTAAAACAGCTCTACCAAGGAGGGGAGGAAGGCAGAACCTGGGATAGAAAAGGCATGCTCTCCATGGGCCTCATGGCAATGTTGAGTGGCCCCGTGATATTCATGGGCATGGGGGTGGTGATAGCCACTGGGTGAGCGATATTCATGTGCGCCGTTGTGGGGATGTTGACAGAGGCCAGGTTAACAGGGCCGGTGATGGTGACAGGGTGCTGCAGGTTGACAGATGATGTGATGTTGACCGTGCTGGTGGCGATGTTCATCTGAGCAGCAATGGTGACCGGGTTACTGGCGTTGCCGCCGCGATTAACAGCCGAGGTGATGGCTGCCGAGTTGGTGACTGGTGTTGTGGTTGTTGAATTGTTGTGCACGTTGTTGGCATCTGTGTAAAAAAAATAATAAAAAAAGAGAATAATGGCATTAAGGTGGGCTGACGTTATCAAAATATAACACCCCTCCAATACAAGGAAAGCCAACAGCCCTCTCAGTTCCTTGGCTGTTAAGCAGGGTCACTGAAAACGTCAATGTGTTATTAATACATTATGTCAACTGTGGTAATATTGTTGAAGAAACCTACCTTTGTGAGAGTTGTCAATTAGGACTTGGAAGGAGTTATTTAAAATCTCTCCTACCGTCAACTCACCTGAGGGGTAAATTCAAAAAGCAGGATCAATAGACTAACCAGCTAATTGTCTCTTTGTTTTCATTCAAAACTGTTACTTTACTGTTAACATGTTATCAACAACACCTTATGCTGCGTGTATTACTAGGGCTAGATGCACACTACACTGCTGGACTGTAAAATGTCAACATGTCAGGTGATTTCAGGCTCAGCACATCACAGGGCCCGAGTCAATGTTGTCAGATCATGGTTGGGTCAGTACTGATCCAAACTGAGACAAATCCCAGTGTTTATCACACATCTTTGCTGTTATCATTGGTAATTTTGCACAGTAAAGGGTTGAAAAAGCTCATTTATCAATACAGTCAAAACATAAATGACAGCTGGATAATGCAAGAGAACATTTAAAGTAAGATCAGGTAGTGTGCATCTAGCCTGAGTGTTATCATCTACTGATCCTGCTTCATGAAATTTAACCTAGCATTAGCAAAACTGTGTCTTCAAAACATGAGAACACCAGCCCTCAGAGAAAAGAAATGCTTGTGTTCGGTAAGGCGTCAAAAAAAAAAAAATAAACTGGCCACAGGTGTTTTGCAGAGGTTACAATTGAGTGTTAGGGGGTTTCTGCTACTAGCTACTGGATTACCTTTTCGTGGCCCTGAGTGGTTCCACTGCCAGTCACTTATGCCTATTCAGAAATACAGACACATATTGGGTTACAAGGGCACAGGGCAGCAGTGTTATCATCTGGGAGTCAGCGTCAACAGTTGGCATGGTCAGCTTGTGTATGTGGGGTAGGGATGGAGAGTTATACTCAAAATATACATTTTTGACTTCCCAGTGGTAGTGGGTCAGAAAAACCAAAACTATTTCCTAGCTTTGAAAAGTCAGAATGCCAAACTAATACTCTAACAAATTTGAAATGAATTTGGCATACGTACATATTTTAGTTCAATAAAGAAAGCATTTCTAGTGTGCAGAAGGCCAAAATCCTAACAATCTCTGTTTCTGTGTAAAATTTGGAAGAGGGAGTCTGCTTAAAGCAGTAAACGTGATGTTACACCAGACTCAAAACACTTAAAAAAAAATCAATAATCAATCAAAGAAAATTAACGGGTTTAGTCTTGCAGTAACTGTGATATTTAATATCCCCATTTAAAGTGAGATTTTAAAGTGCACTACAGAGACTTCCATTAAATTAAGGAAGAAACAAGATAGATTTTTAAAAAAAAGCCCACAGCAAAAGGACTTCAGACAGATGTCCCGAGTTGTGTTCCTTAGTGAGAAGCAAGTACCAAAACTGCTGCTTCCTGCAACTGCTATAATGTATCTTGATAACTCCAATCTCTGCCTGGTACACACCCACACCTTTAAAAAAAATCCATACCTTCAGTTAGTAACACAACCTTTCAGTCAGCATTGTGTGGTGCCTAAGCTCCTTCAGAGCCACAGAAGACATTATACAACTGCTTTTACATTCTCCACATGAGCATCTAAGCCTCTGTATGTAAACAGGAAATTAGAAATTAGAAATACTTGACTTCACCTGCAAACTATTTGCATAGTGGGACACTTTAAGTTCTTCAAAATACAAAAAGATGTGGGAAATCAAGTAAAGAGGAGATGCAGTTATTAATGATAAAAGTCTATGTTGTGCCGTGGAATTGACAACATTACAGTTTTCCTTAAAATGGCTCTAGTAGCAGCTATTTATGTCAGATAACCCACTGTACATATGGATTGCAACAAGAACAGGGACTATTCCTGAGTGAAAGACAAACAGTAAAGCTTCTTCACTACAGTCATATTCTGCCCTAATATGAGGGCAAATAATGACAAAAGGTTCTGATGGAAGAATGGGGTATTGAAAACCCATATCAGCCATGACCAATACTGTATCCAATGTATTAAAATGCATTTAGAAGTTTACAAATCTATAGCTTGGATGTTACAACCACTTTAAATCTGGCTACTGTTGTGTTAAACTAAACAGGTAGGCAAAGCTGTGGGGAGCCTGAGGTAAAATAAGACACGTAACCTACCTTTGTTGTTACATGGGTTGTTGAAGCTGGCCTGGCCATGTGTCTTGAGATGACTTGTGATGTAGGCAGCACTCAGCATTTTGCCACAGATGTTACAGGTCACTTTGCCTTCATGCCTGATCATGTGGGAGCGCAAACGGTCTTTGGTAGCGAAGGCGGAGGTACAAGCCTGAGGAGGAAGAAAAAAAAAGAAGAAGGCAACAGTGAATTCTGATCTTTTTCTCCAAATCTGAAGGTAAGTCCTGTAAACGACGCAAAATCTCTAAGATCTTTAGCAACAGCATTTAAGCCTGGTTTGCCAGCTAATGCCGTTTAGTCTGATCTGGCTTCTAAGAATTCTCATTGGTTTTGTTGTGGGTATTAACTAATAGCACGAAGGTGACAATAATTCTGACTCTTACCGTTACTTGGCACTTAAATGGCCTCTCTGAGGAGTGGACATGCTTGACATGACAGCTTAGGTGATCAGGTCTGCAAGGTGAGAACAAGACAAGGAACAAAGTAGAAGGCTTTCAGTTTTAGACGACCACAATAATGACAATACTGCAATTGTGCCATGACATTGTCCGAAATCCCATTTTACAATGAAACTTTATTATCAGCAGTGAAAGTGGATCAATTTCATAATTTTATTAAGGAATTCACCATAATATTCTCTTGTATTTGGATCATGTAGCTTTAAAAAATAAAGTTTGCCAAAGTCTTGTAAGTTGTAATTTCAGGTTTCAAATATATTTATTCAGTATTTTGGTAAGTTATCTGAATTTAGCACACACCAAGTATAAAAGGTCTCTAATCAGAATCAGGGTACCAAACATGGGTTAGTTTTTGCTTAGTGAAGGTGAACTCTGTTAGATTGTTAGAGTAGGCAGGCTGAGGGGACACACACACATTTTTACTTAGCCCCCAAAACTAATTTATGACATTCATAAACACCACTCTTTTTTTCCCCTCTTTCCTCTTTTCCTTTTCTTTCTGTCATTTCAGAGAAAGCAAAAACAGACTCAATGCCTGTCACCACACCTAGTCAATGCTAGTTTATCTCGTCTACTCTGGCTTCTGTCAAAATCTGTCTAATTATTATGTAGTAGCTCAATGTGCAGAGCAGCAGGATGGGATGCAAATCCCAGCCTACCCACCAGGTGTGTCCCTGAGTGAGACACTCAGTGCTGGCTCCCTGGGCGCAGAGAAAGATTTTCATTGTAACATATATGTGCTCAATGACAATAAGCTTGTTTTCGTTAATTTTAATTGTAAATGTTGGGACATGCAAATACATATAAATTTGTTTATTTCGTTTCTGTTCTGTACTACTTAAAATACAGAACAAGCAGAAGAGTTAAAATGAAGACAACCCAAAAGTGAGTGATTACTCTTACTGACCTCTCTCTAAACCTGCTGACCCAGGCCTTCTAGTGCCTAAAGTGAGTTTAAGTTGTAATCATGTCATATTCTTGCTATATTAATCATTTTGAAATGCCAGAAACAGGGATTCTTCACGTAAAAATATTAGGACTTTTGCTGGAAATTAAAATGTAAAGAGTGAATGTACAAAAGTGAATGTACTGCAGATGCAAAACAATAAAATTATAAAAAACGTGCACTGTCCCTCTCTCACACATATTGGTGACACACATAGCCTATTGATCCCGCTACAGATATATGTTAAGGAACATGAACTCATACAATTGATTGTCAGAGTGAGACAGTAGCTGAAAGCGACAATGTTCCAAGTCAAAGGTTTGATAGCATCGATGCAGAGATCCTTTAAACGACAGCACTGGGGTCTTGCATGTTCCCTGGCACAAGTTGGCCCAGGTGGTTTTTTCCCCATCCTGTAAGTAATCCCTTCCCCTTCTCCATTTTACAATGAAATTGTGCAGCATTTGAGGCATTCTGTCAGCAAAATTAATGAGAGCGACATGTCTGTCTGCCTGCCTGCGATGCTACAGAACCTACTGTTTTGTAAAGCAAAAGAACGCCGTAGCCGTAGTCAGTAAGACAACAGCTCATGCAGGTGAGATCAAAGTCAAGACAAACTGCATTGTCAGAAAAGGTATATAGATATATAAATAGGCTGTATTTAATACAAGATTAACTGTTGTACAGGGACTGCTGTAGAAGTCAACGTATTGGTATCGGTACCAGAGACACGGCCCTATCCAAGAATTAAAACAGCTGTCTAGCACTGAAAATGAAAAGGTTAGTGTAACTAGTCAAAAAAGTTCACATACCTTGAGAAGCCCTTCCCACAGACAGAACAAATGTAAGGCTTATGAACGCCACCATCGTGAGAGCGGACGTGGTATGTCATGCGATCCTTTCTTTTAAACCTCTGCTGGCAGATGGGACACTCAAATGGCTTCTCGTCTGAGTGGGACAGCTTGTGGCGGTTGAGGTGATATACATCTCTGAAGGCCTTACCGCACATGTCGCAGCCGTGATTCTTTTTCACCGGCTTCGGGGGCTTCTTGGGGATACTCTGCTGCTGTTGGTGCTGCAATGGTGTCATTATACTGCTGCCCGTTGATGTCGATGTCGTGGCTGTAGTCAGAATGCCAGCTACAGTAGTAATGTATGAAGGGTTTCCACTATTTTCTCGTGGGACAGTAGATATGAGTGGCACCATGGTAGGGGCTGTTTGTGTCTTCTTAGGCCGTGAAACCATTTTAATGCCGGTGTGGCAAGACTCGTGCCGCCGCAGGTGATAGCTGTCCCGGAAAGCCTTGTTGCAGTAGCCACAGATGAAGGGCGTCTTTGATTTAGGCTCCTTTTTCACCACAGCAACTGGAGGCCCACCACCTCCTCCCCCAGTCCCACTGGCCACACTGTCTTTAAGAAGTTCTGCAGCACTGACAGGGGGTTTCTGGTCCAAGGGAATGGGGAGGACCGGTTTTTGATCAGGTGGCTCTGTACCAGAATTGAGCAAAGGCAAGAGGCTGTTCCCGGCTACTTGGTGCTGGTGGTGCAGAGCCTCATTTGCCTGCTGTAATGAGAAGTAGGAAGCGATGTCAATAACGTTTCTACACATCTTTAAAGCACATTCATTGAGGAAAAAATTATGCCACTGCTAAGAAATCTTTTATTTTGGCCATGTATTGGTTTGCTTCTCCTTCCACAGATATAAATGAATGAAAATCAAATGAAAATGAAATCATTAAATGAAAGCTGAGATGAAAACTGTTTTCTTTATGCCAAACTTCTGATGGTTTTGAACAGCTGTATTGCTGCTTTATTATAAATAAAGCAGCATAAACACCAGATTGGAAATAGTAATAGAAAATATCTTGCATACTACTTATCAATACAGAGACCCCCTCTGTATAGCAGTAGCAGTGGCTAAGTTGGTAGTTGCCGCCTACCAACCATAGGTTTGGAGGTTCGTGTCCTGCAGGACACTAAACCCCCAACAGCCCACTCCCATCCCCATGGTCCAAAGCCCATTATAAATAGGGGAGGGTTGTGTCAGGAAGGGCATCCGGCGTAAAAACTGTGCCAAATCAACATGTGGACAATGATCCACTGTGGCGACACTGAACTCACGGGATAAAACAAAATGACAAAAATAACTAGTTAATACAGAACGTGGAAGCCCAGTATATATGTAAAAATACGTTTTGACCCGTTAGTGGGCACTGCAGAGTGTATCAGGCCATGCAGTCATAAAATCCCCTGGACTGTCAAACAATATTGGACCAAACGAAACAAAGACAAATAAACAGAAGAGCAATTATAGTTTGTGATAGTGTGAAAAAGGTTTTCACAGCTGTTTCTTTTGTAATGAGTGTTTATACCAAAAAGGACTTTCGGGCCAGTGTGTGCCATGTGATGTCAGGGTGTGTGAGGTATATCGTCTACAGTAATTGTTGTTTTAACCCTTTAAATTCCACAATAAAAAAAAATATATCTGTAAAAGAAATTTTGAAGTGACATTGTGTTGCTGACTTGTCCTTATTCATTTCTGCAATTTGTTTTTGTCATATGAATCACGATTCATATGTGTAATGTGTTCACAAGTAGGCAACCATTTTAATATAATTATGTCTGTGTAGCTTCCAAAGTGAATGACTAGCAATGGTTAGAAACTGGGTACACAAACTGACAAACTGCCTCTTTACACTGGGAACTCAACCGAGCAGCTCACCGTGTTTTTCGACACCAATCATAATCATATTTTATTGTCTGATTATGCCAATCAACTAAAATATGATGTTAGGGTGTGTAAACATAATTTTTTTTTTACCTCAACTTTCACATGTATTCCACGTCATTTCTGAGGAGCTGCGCAGCACCGAGTCACTTTCAGACAATATTTCTTCACACAGTCGCCAACCAAGTGGATATAATCGATATGACATACACTACTCAATCAGGTGAATGAGGATAAACAGCCAAAGATACGTTGTCAGAGATTTTACTACAGCAAAATAGCTGCAAGAAGAGACCAACCGCGTGGTTACAATGCCAGTTACAGGGTTAGTGATGTGCAAGCTGACATTCTCAAGTATGTTACTGTGCAAAAAAGAAAACTAACAGCAATCTGCAAACTTTATCAATTCTTCAAAACGAGCTTTGCGACAATAAAAGCAACTCATGGCCAGACATAACATACACTGTCTAATTGCAGCTGCCTGGTCGAAATTATTTAAGTCAGGTGTGCCTAACTTTTTGAGTTATGTTAAAAAAACAAACAAAAAAAAAACATATGAATGAATTAACATTTTGCCAATATTTCCTTCTTATCCTTATTGGTAATGTCATAAGAAATATCCAGATATCCACTGACCTTTGCTTAGTGAAATGGCTGTATTGTCCACTTTGTTTATCTGCCTGCTTTTGGTTCAAGTCTTACATACCCAGTTCATTAAACAGGAAGATTAATGTGCCAGCAAAAAGTAAACAGACAACCCCCAGTAGAATATGCTAATTAGCAAAGGCTGCAGATGAGGTATGAATACTTTTTTTTGTGTTTTGTTTTTTTAAAGAAACCTCAACACACATAACTCCACATGAAATAATAGGGTAACTTTTGAGCAGGGTCAGCAGACCTGCATTATGGGTGAAAAGGTCAGGATATTGTTGTTTACCCAAATATACACGGAGACAATGGCAATGTTATTAGCATCACTGTTCACACACTTTTTTTTTTGTATAGTTTGTGTATATCTGTGGGATCTAAAATGTTAACCACAAGGGGGCAGACTCAGGCCTAATCATTCCTGACGGTCAATCCCACTCTTGCTCATGAACTTCCGCTTTCCCGCAGCATAAACAAAAGCCATGGTACCACTGAAAGAGCTTCATTTAAGATCATGGCAGAGAAAACAGCAATGACTACATAAAGGGCACGCATGTAGATGCAGGTAGTTATAGAAAGGCTTAGTAAGTTGTTTCCCAAAATTTGAAAGCTGCTGCGGAGATCGTTTGATACCGTCCCAACAGCATTACGCGGAATTGCATCAATTTCTGATGATGTCCAAAACTGATGCTGCAAATGAATGCTTGCTATGAAAGGGCATCATTTTGCATAGGTCAGCATGTAGTAACACCAAGTGTATTTCAAACCAAAGGCATACCAAATGACCCGCAACTTAGTATCTCCACATGAAAACTTTGAAACTTATATGAATCATTTATTTCTATTTGAATAGGAAACTTGATTTGAACAGTAACTATTCCCAAATCATAGAAAGCAGTTCCTCATCAGATTCAGTCTACATGCACCCTACTACAACAATGGCCACTAAATAGGTTTGATTACGTGTGGTAGGGCAGGTGTTTAGCAAATAGATACATAAAATTACAAAATCGTGCACTTGAAAATCCAAAACCACAAAAATTATGCAAACAAAAAAGAAGTGAAAAAGTGCCTCAAACAAATAAAGCAATGAGAGGCACAGAAAATGCAAAGCAAGAGCAGTTAAAAAAAAAACTGTACAGAGGACATCTTAAGTCTGCAGCTGCTGGCAGGCATTGTCCGATTGGTCATGGCAGATCCCCAGTGGAATAGGATGAACAGAAGGTGGGGGCTTGTATAAGTATTTTGGCCTGGGTGAAAGCACAGATTCACATTGTAACTAGCAACTTTACAACATGTCAGCCTAGAGACACAGCGTTTGAGACAGCCTTGTTCTTTCTTGTAATCACCACTGGGCAGGGTTACAGACCTGACCCATGGCCTTTCAGGTTCAGCCAAGCATCCCAACCCGGTCAGGCAGGAGGAAGGGGGATGCAGTTTGTGGGGGCCAGGAACCTAAGTGCTGCTTTTCCCCCCCACTGCGTTCTTTTATGAATGACACAAATCCTAGCGTTGATGCACTTATGGCCTTCAGGGGAAGGGGAGTTGGGGTGATGGGGTCTCCATTCAGCTGCTGGCCATGTCCCTACTTTGCGCAGGCAGCCACGCTATGTGCTTTACCGTGTTGGAGAGAGCTGGGGGCTGTCACAGTTTGTCGACTCGCTTTTATATCTGCCACACTGTAGCGGAGCTTAGACTACAATCATTACTGCAATTACCATTTCTCCTAGCCTGTGTGTATCTCTCTTTCTCATGAAGAGCAGGGAGAGTGGCCTGCTGTTCTATCATGCTGCTCTGATGACTTTGATACAAATCTGTTGTGATGGGTGAGGTCCCTTCCAAGATATATACTGCTGAGAAAAAATAAGAGTTAGGAGAATGGAAATGAAGAATACCACAAATAAAACTAGCAGTTTTTGGCTGTAAGAAATAACATAGATTTACCACAACAGTCCCATTTGATAAATCATTAAAATATGTCTCAGTGATGCCACTACTGCTTTTGTGTCAACTACAAACTTTAGATGACAATGACAACCATTGCTTAGCTATTAATTATTGTAAGTTTGTAATGTATACTAAAAAAAATATTTAAAATACTATGTGGGACACTCAAAGGAGAATGACAGTTTGACAGAAAGTGCAACCCCTTCAAATCCCATCATAACGAGGCCTGAGAGAACGAAAACAAGGAAAGTTTTTTCATTGTGAGACAAAACACAGGAATCCTAACTAGAAGGCTCAGCAGACCTTGCCTCTTACACACTAGCTCCAGGTATTCCAGCCCTGCCTTCCATTAAACCAAACTGTCACAAATACTAACCATTAACAGCTGGCCCAGTTTAGCAGTGGAGTGAAGAAGTAGCAGCCTACACACATGCTTGAACCTTGCTAGTATGTCAAATACCATGGCAACTGAAGCTTCACGAAATCAACTGCTGAGAGTGTCTCCAGCCTGTGAACCTGTGTCTTCTCATCAGTCTGAAGCTCTCCATTCCAGATTTTTAGAAAAATGAGTAGGTTATAATGCAGTATTAACAATTCCTTTCTTTCTTTTCTTTTCTTTAAGACATTGACATTTAGCATTTCCACTATTTGCAAGGACAATAAACTCTCTGGGTTAAAGGATCCAAGGAAAAAGCAATCATCTAAACAACACTCAGAAATGGCAACTAAAATGATTTAATGCAAATATAAAGTTAAATCCTTAATCTTTAAGTATAAACACACAGACAATTGGACCAATAGTAATACTTTCTCAAAAATTCTCCATCAAATGTCACTTCAAACAGCACTGGCAAACGCTGAACATTAGATTTCTTCCTCTTGATTTGATTCACCATTGATTTGAGACAGAATAATTAATGATTCACTTACATCAGATAATTAACCTTTGGAGTTTACAGCTTTTTTCAAACTTTTTAAACCAGTGTTCAACGTTGTTGTAAAAATATCAAATTGTCGATTGTGGACTTTATGGCCTAACTTTTACACACTTGTCCCAGCTACAAGATGTTGGGCAAGGATGTTATTGTCTTTGGTCCTTCCTTGAAAACCACACTATAACAGCAAACATCTACTCACAGGCCTACCAACATGTGGGTGTGAGTGTAAAACTGTTGAACATAGTTACACATTGACTCTCAGTGGCAGACGCTTCAAATAAGTATGGATTTCCACTTTAATGATCAGTTTAAGTTCAGACTGTGCAGAAACTGAAAGTCTGGCCATGAATTCATTTTCGGTTGTTTCCGTGATGACATTAGCATGATCTCTGCAAACAGCTGCTACTTAGTTTACCTCCTTAGCAGAGACCATGAATAGAGCCACACAATTTTGTGTTGACCTCCACTGATTCAGAACTATAGATAATATCTCCTTATCTAATATGAAGCAGTCTATCCAGCGCCGCCAAACCAAGTTATTATTCACATCACAGTTTGCAGTACTGTCGTAGATCATATAGCAGCTATCACCTACCAACCTTACAAGCTTAAGATAACCTTTGATGCACATTATAAGAGATATTTTTCAGAGCCTTACATAAAGCACTTACAAAAAGTAACCATTGCATTTGTGTAACATTTAGAGCAGATGTAACAGGTTATGAGAAAAACCACAACTGTAATGACCACTATCTACATTTTATCAGTTAATGTATGATTCCATAAATTATATAACATTTCTTATATGCAGGCCTACACTTTGCAAAATATTTTTCAGTTATCTCAAAATCAAACAGATCTTTTCAAATGTAGGTTTCTGAAACAACACTGATGATCTCATGCAACAAAATACAAACGTGATCAGGCTGTCAAAATTTTGCCAACTGTATTTATCCCACTAAATGCATCACCAAGCAAACAGAGACACTGCAGTTTAAAAAGGTATTTTAATAATAAAGTAACACTTGCAATGATTTTTGAACATGTCAGTGACTCTATAGCTGTAGATTGGAGAAAAGATACTTTGCACAACCTTCTACAACTCTGATATCACTGCTCGGGCTTTTAGCCCGGTCCACATTTCCCCCCCGTGATTTAATAAAGTATTTCTGATATCTTGGAGTAATGAGATTTATAGTAATGTTGCAAATTATTAAATTATTATTAATTTGTTGACCCCAGGAAAAAAAGTGTATGCATCATAACCCAATTATATCAAGAGGAGCATGCACTGATTAACAATATAACCTACAGAAAACAGTATTTTGTTTAAGGGAGCAGGAGAAAAAAAAAAAATCTTAATATTGAAAGGTTTATGTTGTCTCAGAAACGGCATTGCAGCATATGCTACATTAAATATTCTGTAGTACTACAACGTTCTATTACCATTTGATCATCCTTTGTATAAGGCTGAGCCCTGACAGAGGATGACCCATGTTTATTCTGCCAAAAAGCCCACATGTAAAAGAGTGGGAATAATTGACTTTTTGAAATACTCTAAAACCTGCATTGCTGTTTAACAGATCAATCATACTCATCAGCAGCCCTTCATTTTCATACAATCTCAGCTCCCGAGTTATACAGAGATACTTGCACACCCAGTGCCACACGTTTAACTAAATGGATCTAATGTGGCACAATGTTAAGTGCCTTACCACGATTTAGAGGAGTTTTTAAAACAAGTTGCACATGCTTTAGCACACACAACCCCCACACACACACACACACACACACACACAAAACAGAGGGCCGCATTGCACTTCAAAGTTCCATGGTGATGAGCTAAGTGCTGACATAAGATGTAACATTTCCGCTTGCTACCTGAGCCTCTCAGGTATAACAGGAAAGTTTGAACACTTCAGTTAACTGTGGTTTAATCGCAGCTGTCCGCGTGCTACACAGCCTGAAATGTACAGTGTTAGCGTTAACGTTAGCTAACTTCTCGATACCGAAGGAGTGTCTGGCGTAATGTTGGTTTAAAAAAAGCCCATCCGTTTTCTTGCTCCAACGTTGGGAACTTACAACAAATCACTGCCTACAAATGATCGTTATCTGCACTGTAGCGAGGATTGCTGCAGTGCAGACGAGAAGAGAGCCCCCGCTACCCAACTAGCTTAGCATACGTCCATGCAACAGCAACACCGCTAGCGCGCTAGCAAATAGCTCTATTAGCTAATTTGCTAGCGCGCGCGCATCAACACCAGTAGCACCCGAAATAAGATTTACGGTGGTTTTCGTGCGAATATAGACGAACTCAACATTGTGCTATGCCACATAATTCAATTCATTAAATCAACACCAAAGGCCTTGCAGAGTCTCTGTACACCGGGGACAGCCGGAGGTCTCGGGTTTGATAAAGCTTGTTAGCAGTTTGCTACAGCAGCCCACACAGCGGAGCTAACAAGCAGGCTAACGCTAACACCTTTGTTTTGCTTGGCTAACTCTTATTCATTTCACAAAGTGATATAAAATATTTGCCTAGGATCCTTCACGCCACTTCAAAAACACTTGTACAGATTTTTCAGACTACTGGCGTACCGTAGCACTTACTTGAAATAAAAACGTACTCCAGCTCGGTTCCATTGCAACACTTTGACTAAAATCTGCAGGAAACCTACAAGGAATCTACAACAAAGCAGCTAAATATGGCAGCTACAACTTCCTGTAACCCCCAGGGCTGAACCAAGTCCAGCGGAGTTTTTTTCAGGACCTCTGGACTTCACCAGAAATCAAGCCTAATTTCATATTTTCCAAGTTCCTTTATAAACGTTTTTCCCAATCACCCTAGGTCTGAAAAATACTTTTGTTTACATCTTGTATCGATAAAAATAATCAATTTCGTCAGCAAGTTTTGATCAAAATAATTAATTATGTAGTCAAATCCTACGATGACATAATCTCATTATGCAGCCTAGTAACATAAAGAGCTCAGCTGATCAGTGCTGTTCAAAAATGATAACTAAAAACCCAAGAAATACAGATTTGAGATTTAAGAGATTTAAGAGTCAAATCTGTTTCAAGTTCATTTGGGAGTATTTTGTTTAAAGAGTTAAACTGTTTCTCTACCAGTATTTAAATAAGTTGATACACATTTAATTAGAGCACTGTAACTAACTAATGCAATTTTTGCTCCTCTTCATTTGTTTCAACTATTTGCAGATCAGTACATCCTGTTTTTAACAGACATTTTACACAGTGTCACACTTTTCCTGAAAATGGGGTTTGTATATGCGCAAATAAGTGAAGTATTGAAATTCAACTTTGACGTTAATTGTTTGATGTAATTCATTGTCGTAAATTCGTGGGTTATCTGCATAGTCTATGAATTACACTGCAGAGTACAACAGCGAGCAGCAGGGAGACAGCTCTCATATGAATGGGGCCTTGTTTAGTACCATATTTCTGCTCTTTGCAGAGACTAAAACTAAGACCTATCTTTGCTGGCACACTAAAGACAAATGTTGGGCTGATGCATAAACTGCTTCTCATCTCACTTTCAGAAAGCAAGCAAGTGTATATCAGTGCTTTCCCACACTGTGTGACCTTTGCTTTTAACAAGCCAATTTTTTGTATTGTGAGAAAGGGAAAAGCAGTATACAAATAAGGAACATAATGTTGAAATATGAAATAGAGGGTAAATCAGCAGACTATTATTCACTATTAGTCATTTCAGTCACATTGATTGGTTCACATCTGGTTCAGTTTTGTCCTAACATGCTGACCCCAATCCAGCCTTTACACACAGTAAAGACTGAATTCCGGACCAGGGCAAACTGCATGGTTTGTCACCAGCGCACAGCTTCTAGACAAAGTCCTCTGCATTAGCTTTTAAGTTCATGGGCTGCAGGTGGTGCTGTGGAGCAGGTGCAGGCCATAAACATTCCCAGTGGAAGAATCATTCAAGTCATTACCATGACAAAGCCCTGGATATTATTTACAGAGATTAGTGCTCCTTGAATTGGACTGGATAATGGGATAATTTCTGTAGCTGATATCTACCAACCGCTGTGACTAGAGGACATTGTTTCTATACATTTTGACTGAGTATGTCATGATCTTCACTACATGGGATTAGATGAAACTGGGCTTTTTTTTATGTTTATTGATTGGGTGGGGAGCTATACTGGCTCCAGCTGAAACCTAGTATCACTGCCCTGTGTTCCAGTTTTAAAATGTTCGAGGCATGATGTGCAAAACAAGTATAGAATAATTTATTCTTCTCCAACTTGTACTTTTCGTGCTGGCTATCAGAACCTTTGCATAAACCTGCATTGTGTTCTCTTTCGAGCTGTTTCCATATGCTTTTTGTTTGTCTGTTCCCGGCTGTTCAGAAAAGGAACCCCTCTCATTGTGCTTTAAAATCTTTGTTGTGTTGTATATTACCAGCCTTTGTAGCCACACAGCACAATGGCTGTTGCAGATAGACAGGCTCAATATGTGCGGTCAGCCTATTCTGCCTCACCACGCTCCACGCACCAGGATTCATTCCATCAACCACTGAACATTAAAAATAGCCATGCAAACTGCATGGCAAAAGCTGTGCCATAAAGATTTAATCTGGAACGTTGAAGGTTACATTAAGGTGAGTTTAAATTGCATCCTGTTATGTAGTTTTCTTCAAAATATGTGCTGTGAATGATCAAATATCTATGTAGATGTGTCCGGCTGTGTCTGAGATTACAATTGAAAATCAGTATATAGTTATAAATGAGTTCATCCTTATGTGTATACACACACATTAGTATTAGAGTTTTACTCAATAATTAAGGATTTTCGGAACCTCAAGAAATTGTTCAAAGGCAGATAACAATGTTAACAAAGTTATACCAGTTACATTGAAATTTAAAGGTAAAAAGATAAATACCTAAATCTTTTACAATATATAAACTCAATAAGCCTATGATTTACAGTGTTATTATTGTACAAATAGGTACTAATAATATACAGTACCTACCGGTATCTTTGTGAATACAGGACACATACACAGTAGTAGGGTTTGGGAAAACCAACTTTTATTGCCGTGTAATGAGAAATATGGGCACAACAACAACAAAAATATTGCATTACAGTCAACCTATCTTAGAGTTACTGTGTAAGGAAAAGAAATAAAAAGAACATGCTCGACTCACCCACAGTACAAGCCTGTACTATGTATGAAGCTTTCCATACTTGTGCACTGTATAATGTAAGTACACTATGTTGATACTCTACTCCTGTGTACTTTTTATAATCTGCAGCAGCACTGATTAACTTGACATTATAATAGCACATTTTTAAGACTACAGAAAGTAGTCTGTAGTTACTTAGTAGGCTTACACCTGCAGTAGGAGAAATGTTGCATTTTTCATTACAGTTAGAGAAAGTAAATAGGTTTTATGGATTCACTCACACAGAAAAACAATCAAAAATCCCAGTATTGTACCATTGATGTACTTGGTGTTTTAAAACGACCTCAAAGAGAAACAAAATTATCCTAGAAAAAGGCAAAATCTACAACAACAACACCGAAATATGATTGGAAAATGATCAACATGTACCTAAAATTGCCAGCAAGAGTTGCCAAAGGACCAAAAGCAGACCTAAAATGGCAAAAAAAATAAACAGCGAAAACGCATGAAAAACAGAACAAAACCATCAGAGACAGACATCTGTATACATGGGGTGAGGGCCCTTCCACTGTCTGTGCCCAGGGGGCTCATTTTCTCACACTCCATTCTTGGATAAGAGTTCGTACGTAGCAGCAACTTATCCCACATGGTGACAGCTGTTACTGTTATCAGTCTTGTGGGTTCAGGCTGCTACCACTAGGGCTGAGGTTGCGTCAGTAGGTAGATGATTGTGATTAAACGGACTCAAATGAAATCAAAATGAAAAACAAAAACCAAATAAATAGATTTACTGAAGTATGGAAACCTCAATTTATAACACATCTTCATTATTGCTAACACATTTCTAACACAATATCCTTCTTTCACTAAGGTTCAACTATGGGTGACTGGTCTATACTTGGTCGCTTCCTCTCTGAGGTCCAGAACCATTCTACAGTGATAGGCAAGATCTGGCTTACCATGTTGCTCATTTTCCGTATCCTGCTGGTGGCCCTGGTGGGTGATGCTGTCTACAGCGACGAGCAGTCCAAGTTCACCTGTAACACCCAGCAGCCCGGATGCAATAATGTCTGTTATGACACCTTCGCTCCTGTTTCACATCTACGGTTTTGGGTCTTCCAAATTGTGCTGGTCTCCACTCCGTCCATCTTCTACATCGTTTTTGTTCTGCATAAGATAGCCAAGGATGAGAAGCTGAACGGCCAAAGAGCCCAGGTGGTGGATCAGAGGCCTCTAGGACAGGGATGTGGGCATCTGGAAAAGGATGGTATGGAGGCCTTGAGGGTGGGCATGCCCACTTTCTGTCCTCACTACGGCCAGGAATGGGACTTGAGCCAGAGAGACGGGGTAGAACAAAGCTTTCTGGAGGAGGATTATGGGGAAGTAGGAGAGGACCCCACTCACCAGTCCAACCAGGTTCTGCTCATTTACATCCTTCATGTGCTACTGCGTTGTATCATGGAGGTCAGCTTTCTGGTGGGCCAGTACTTCTTGTTTGGGTTCGAGGTGCCTCACCTGTACCGCTGTGAGACCTACCCTTGCCCTACTCGTACAGACTGCTTTGTATCCCGCGCCACTGAGAAAACCATCTTTCTGAACTTCATGTTCAGCATCAGCCTGGGCTGCTTTGTCCTCAACATTGCAGAGCTCCACTACCTCGGCTGGGTCTACATATTCCGCATCATCTGCTCAGCCTGCTCCACCTGCTGCAGTCAGGACAGGGACACTGTCAAATTGTACTCTAACCCCAACCCCCTCCTGCTGGAACTTAGGCATTCTCTGAGGGGCCAGTTGGTTCTGCAGACTCCAGCAGCCATGGTCCCGGAGAAAACTAGAAGTCTGCTCAGTCACGCTCCAGCTATCTCCTTTGAGACAGACTCAACTGTGGAATGCATGTCCAAGAGAAGCCCGGAGAGCAGAGACAAAGTAAAGGTTAAGCTGGCCAACATGGCCAGGCTGGGACGGACTAAGAAGTCTTGGTTGTGAGAGAGACATTTTCCTCTAGCAGCATCTTATTTCCGAAAATGGCTTTAAGAAAGCAGGTGCATGGACTGGAGCAGACCCTACATAAACACATAAGAAAGATCATTTGATCAAAAACTGTTTCAGCTGAAATTGTAAAGGCACTGCAAGCTTTTCATGCATAGAAGAGCTGAAACAGGTGACTTCTTTAGTTGTAGCCTAAGTCCATAATACACCGATTGTGTTCTGTTTGTACTGAGGAGTAGTTTTCTCCATTTAAACATTTGTGTTTAATGCCAGTGTTCAGTGCTAATGGCACTGTGTCCTTTCTGTAATCAGGTGGTCAATAGGGTGCTATTGATGAGGTGGCTGATGGGTAGGTGACCAGAGTTCACGGCATAACAGAGCATAAAATCTATATTTTAATTTATTTGAATTTTCATATTCTTTAGTTGTCTTAAACTTAACACCAGTTTGCTTTCAGACTCACAGCAAGAACAACATAACAAGTTAAGGCCTATTTCATCAGAACTGCTCTTTGGATGTTTACACAAAACCTTCCTCTTTGTCCCTTGGCTGAGTTGAAAGTGTGTTTAGGATCATTTCTGCTTGATGAAGCTCTTCCCAATTAGTTTTCATGCATTTCTGTGTAAATTTGCAGACAAAATGTTTGTGTTCTCCTCTGAATTCATTGTGCTGCGACCATCAGGATTTAGATCATCAGTAAACATCAGTGAGTCTGTTCCAGAAGCTGCCATGCAGCACAAACCATGACACCACCTCCACTGTGCTTTACAGATGAGCTTGGTCTTTTTACACTTTTTTTACACTGGTAGAAGTTTTTCTTGGTCTCCTTAGTCCACAAAAGTTTGTTCCTGAACTTGTGTGGATCTTTGTTACAAACTCCAACCTGGTTTTCTGATTCTTACAGCTGATGAGGTCTTTCTGTCAAGTGTCTGTCATCAGCTGTTTTTCTTTGCTGACCTCAGTACACCAGTGGTTTCTTCCTTTTTCAGGACAATTCAAATTGTTAAACTGGTCATACCTAATGTTTGTGTAATGCATTTGATTATGTTTCCTCTATTCTCAGAACCAAGTGGCTGCTTTTCTCCCATAGACAGCTCTGTGGTCTTAGACTAAAACTAAAGACCAAGACTAAAACCAGGAGTAGAGTAGTAGTACATTTAGAACTATTTATTATTTGAACATTCTGCCTCATGGTACAACATATTTTCTAATACTTTTGCTCACTTACACTTGACTTTATATGAAAAGGTGATACATTCTGTGGTGTTTAATATGTACATTTTCATGACCTTGTATAAAGATCCAGTTATTCTGCAATCACATGATTTTAAACATGGAAGTTGAGTTTATACAGTGGTGCAGACATTGATTTTTGCTGGATAGGTAGATTTCTGAGTTTTGACAGAGACATTGCATATTTTCTCACTGGTGGTGCATGAATAATGTATTGTCTTTTGATTAATGTAATAAAAGACAGAAACTCTTATGAACATGAATACTTCGAAATATTATAGAATTTTTAGTTTTTAGTGTGTCGTGATAGTGGAACAGGGAGTGTGCCACTAGAACAACACACCGGGCAGGTTCTGGCTGTGTATATTTGAGTTGTTAATGCCCAGTTTTCTCATATAAAGAGTTCTGTATATTTCTAATAACTTGAAAAGGAAGTATTTCTTTAAAAACGGCCCCAAAAGTAACTTCTGGGCAAAGCTGACTTCAAAAGGTTGCATCCCCTATGAAAATATTTTTTTCATCAACATAATATTAAATCCACAAATTGGCTAGAACAACTGATCTTTGATTAGAAAATAATAAGGTTCACTTTTAATCAAGCAGGAGATGGAAAACTTGTTTTACTATAGCTTTTATATACAATCCTTGAACATTTTTGTTACTTCTGATGATAAAGTCACATATATACTGGCTAAATGTGCATTAGATTTTGGGTTTAGTTTGAATCCCTCTACATGCAATTTCAGAGTATAGGGTGAAGCACAGAGATGTTTGCATCCCCTTGATAAATTAATTTAAAAGACTAATAATAACTAATTCACATTACTAAGTTTTGATAAATAAACATTTGTAAGAGCAAACTGTGCCATTTCAAAATAAGGGAATCTACACATTTGCACCCAACTGTATGTATTCTCAGCATATTTTAATACAGTTGTGTTGTGTTTTTAAATTCATAATGAGCTTGCGGTTCATTGCTTGCTGAGACCTCTGAAACATCACCGAATGTTTATAGAGTGGCACATATCATCCTGCTGCTTCGGCTCTGTTCAGTGTCTTGCCGAGGGAAACTTCGGCATGTAGTTGGGAAGAGCAGGGCGGAAACCTTGGACCTTCCTATGGTCTGGGGGAGGCCACTCTACCAACCGAGCCACTGCCGCATAAAAGTGTACTCTTAAAGTATATAAATCTTCAGAAAGATACAGTGTTGTCCTGCAGCAGCTGAGTGATTCATAACTAACTGTTTAAATATATCAAATAATAATAGTCAAATCAACCCAGTCTGTTAAAGGTGAATAATGATCTGTGGGTTTATAAGAAGGTTTTCAACAGTCTGACAATTACCTCAAACCTCAAAGACTATAACAATTAACAGCTATCTCAGCATTGTTTTGGAGACATTCTTGACTGGTGCTCTCCTTTGGAACTGTTTGAATATTAACTAAAGTAGCTCCATATTGTTTCCAAATCCAAATCCTGCAGTATTCTAATGCTCTATGTTCCTCATCATTGACACAGAAAACACAAGGCAAATCTGGTCCTAGACCCACATCTGTGTCACTATAGAGACTTGGTTTGAAACAAAAACAGCAGCTGTTAAAGATGGAGCTGGTTTCAACCACTAAAATTAGTGACAGCTGCTTCATTCAAAATATAACATCTGCATTTATTAGTTTCGTTGTATTTTTTATAAGAATTTACATCTTCAAGGTCACTACAGTTGTCAAATAACTGTACTTTACTAAAAATAATTCCCAATAACAATAATAACAATAATTCCCTGGACAGTGGATATAAAGTACAGTTTCAAAGTTGAATCAGACACTGATTTAACACTGCATAACAGTTCATAATGGCAAACAATAATAACAATGTTCACAATTTTCTTCCCTCCTCTTTATTTTGTCAAATGTTTCAGCTGCTGAGCAGGTAATCTGTCACTTGAGCTACATCTCAATCTGTCCACCAAAAACTAAATAAAGTTGTAATTCTAGCTGCAATGACACAGTTAGACCTGCGAGTGGTGCCCTAAGCTTGCACTTACTTTCAGTGTGCATCGTATGAGAAGAGGCAAAGAGCTGCTGAACACTTTACAAACCAGGCTGCAACCACTGCTGTAAAACATTCGGCAGTTCATGGTTTTTGATTCCAGTCAAAAACTTAGATTTAAACTAGTTTAAACTGTTCTTTATGTGTCCACGTTTACTGTGGTAAGATGTTCTTTAACATATACCCTCATAACCTGCTCTCATTGACGTAAATGGTTGTGGGCACAATAATGCAAACATCTGTATAAGGGGATGATTCTTTAATGTGCAGGTCTGCAGGTTTGTCCAATATGCAGATTTATTTACAGTTACAGACATGTTAGCTGCCCTGACATATGGTTTAGTGATATCAAATGGCCAAACTGTCAAAGCAACTTTATTTGGTGGTTAAATACCAATAAGATTTCAACATGTTTTAAGCGTAGGCAACACATGTGGTCATTTATGGTGGAGGGCTGCCAAAATGAGGAAGGAATGTTGCTGACTGATCAGTTTTTAAAATCAGTTACTCACATGCAGTGTGTGTAGAGGCATCAAAGACCCAGATGAACAGTAACCTGTAAATGTTAGAATATTACTGTACAGACACATGAATGATCATGTTTTGTTTTATATAAAATTGTAAAAATGGTTCAAACAGGAAAACCCACAACAGGGAGTGTTTGCACGTAAAGATACAGAACAGTAATCACATGCAAAATAATTTCAATAATATTGTCATCAAAATATTCTAATGAGTAAAACTAGAAACAGCACTGATGTCACAATCTTCCTTGAGCACATTACCCAGCTGACTGAGCACCAGTGATCACTTTCATTATCATCTTAGTAGCAGGGATCAAATAGGCAGGTTTAAGAAACTGTGCCATCCCTTCTAACAATAGAAGGGATTATGTCTATCACACAAATTGTGCCTGTGTGGGGATTTTATTAGAAAGGTCCTGGGATTACTTTAAAGACTAAAAACAGTACTTTCATGCAGGTGTCAAACAAAGACATACAAGGAAAAACGCCCTCTCTAATCCTCACTAATGTGTCATGTATGACATGTATTAACAGCTGGAGTGATCTAATTTGCAATCATTCATTTAAAGGCCACTGGGCTGCTGCTTTCTGAACTGGTATGATTTGTTATCCCAAGTCTGAAAAGGAAAAGTCAATGAAGTAATAGGTCTAATGAAATAGATGCTCACTTTAATCAGCAGGCACACGGCAAATACTGGGCAACAGTGGAGCGTGAGCTCAGCAGATGGCAGTAGAAGCCAGCAGGAGACGGGGTTCAACATGACGTGAGAACACATGGCACATAGACACACAATTGTTCGTAGATACATCTGCATGCAACTCTTTTTTTTTCTGACAGCTTCTTCAGGTTTGCCCTTTTTACATCTACAACAACTCACACTGAATTACTGTGCACACATCACAATTTGCCAATTATGCGATCACTTCTTACAAAAGCACTTCACATAGTGTGGAAATTAAACAACAAATACATCAATAAATATAATCAATATTACTATTTCAACATATGAAAGATTATATACAAGCAAAGTTTAAAACTGTTGAAAATTCATATTACAAATCCAGAAAGCGTCTAATTGGACAGCAGACCTTAATTCTACCTGCTTATGGTTTAGTCTGCAGAGAAAATTGTCTCATCTTTTATTATACAAAGACACTTTACCTGTGAATACAGAGGAAAGAAACCCTGTTGGTTTTAGAATGGTTTAAATAGTATGGAACCATTTTAAAGAAGCATAACCAAATGTTATTTACGTGCTGAAATGCTCATGGGGACTTACATATGTGGGCCAAACCAAGCGTTATCTTCAATCTATCTTAGAATATTCAAACATAAAGCACCAACAAGGAATAGAAGTGCAGATTATGTTATTGCTCAACATTTGGAAAGTGTTTTGCCTAAACCCAGTTACAGCAAAAAGAAGCAGGCTGCATCCACTACTTTTTATTAACAATGGGAAAAAATGATATT
This sequence comes from Channa maculata, assembly GCA_020496755.1. NCBI lineage: Eukaryota > Metazoa > Chordata > Actinopteri > Anabantiformes > Channidae > Channa > Channa maculata. The sequence continues at coordinate 957,325 of CM035606.1, forward strand.
TAAAATGTTCTTGTATTATGTGGGGTACACAGCTAATTGATTACTCTTTTCTGTTTTGTTATGAACCATTTCTCCGCCTTAACATGGTTCAAAAATTAACTTCTGTTGTTAATCACAAAAGGATTCAGAAGTTCAAATTCTGCATTTGCATAGCAACAAGGATCTGTGTGATGTCAGTTCTATCCACTGTGTCCATTTTGGAGTATGACTTAAGAGAACAAAGGGCAAAAATGACTTGTATAACTTTATAATAAAGTCAGTATAAGTGATGGATAGTGTGGGGGATTTTTGCCTTTAATTCTCGAGTGACTTGTTCTTGACAGGCACATTGTCACTTCGAGGTGTGCAAGAATTTTTTGATAATAATTAGTGGTGTATGAAATCGAAAATCTTACTGTTTTGGCAGATCTCCATGTAAGAAAAACCCACAAAACCCAAGAAGAACGATGTCACGGAGAAAATCTACTGCTTCCTACAGTAATGGTAAGAATAATGATGATGGTGATGATGATGACATCACAACTTCCTTTGTTACATACCAGGTATAATCCATTTTATTGTACATATGTTGGGTTGGACATGTTCAGAGGAGAAACTGTGAATATATCGGTAGAAGGATGCTGAGGTTGGAGCTGGCAGGCAGGAGGTCTAGAGGAAGACCAAAGAGGAGATTAATGGATGTAGTGAGGGAGGACATGAAGTTGGTTGGTGTGAGAGAAGAGGATGCAGAGGACAGAGTTAGATGGAGGCACATGATTCCCCTGAAAGGGACCAGCCCAAAGGAAAAGAAGAATGTTGTGTGCTGTTCTGTGCCACACAGTGCAGTAGATTAAAAAAAAATGTCACACCTTTTCAACCCCCGTGACACCGTGTCAGGGATTGGAACACGTATGTGTATCTGGATGTGGAGCCCTGCCTGCAGCTTCACCACAAGCTTCTTCTCTGCAGATCTGCATCATTGTTTTGTGTGACTACTAATTGTACTGATAGGAAAGAATCAAACTTTCAACATTTTCCAGTTCTGAAGTATATTCCTTAAGAAAGGAATTTCTGATACAAAGACCTGGCAGAGCTGATACACTGTAAAAACACAGGTTGTTTACAAGTTGTTAACGTTTAAAATTCAATGACAAAAAAACAAGAAAATGTTGATAATTGAAACAACAATTGATGAAACAAGAAGAAAAGCAAGAAAGAAAAATGTTAAAAAGGAAAGAACAATGTGAGAAAAGAATAAAATAGGACAAAGGGGAAAGAAAGAACTAAAGACTGAAAGGAAAGATGTAAACGAATGAAGGATGCAACAAAGGAGAGAATAAAGGAATTAATAAAAAAAAAAGAAAGAAAATCCAGAAAAATCAATTTTCATCAAAAAACAATTTTCATCAAATCCTTAAATCAAAGCTGACAGTCTACATTTGAAGCACATCTAGACTTAAACTAGATGTATATCTACTTAAGGACCTGACACTCTGATGTCAGAAATAAAACTCATCCCACCATTTTATCAACTCCAGTTAAAAACTGGCAGATGTATTAATTACATTAATGTTTTTATGCCTCATACTGTACGAGTCAATTTGAGTCAAATCCTGCACATACACAGTGCACATTAGTGTTAAAGGGAATTTAAAAATGCACAAAATTATCTGTGTTATAATAATAAGAGCAAATGTTATTGTGTTATTTCTTCTTTAAGAATTTGATCACATCAAGTTTTTCTACTTTTATCTAATGTTATTGTGGCTTAAGAGGTAGAGCGGTCGTCCACCAATCCCAGAATTGTTGGTTTGATTCCTGGGTCCTTCCGTCGCATGTGAAAGTGTCCTTGAGCAAGACACTGAACCCCAACTTAGTTGCTCCCGGTGAGTGTTGGCCAGCTGCATAGCAGCTCCCCCATCAGTGTGAGTGTGTGTGTGATTGTGAGTGTGAATGGGTGAATGAGAAGCAGTGTAAAGTGCTTTAAGTAATCGTAAAGTAGAAAAGCACTAATTGCAGACAATGGGAACAGCAGCAAAGAATGTGTATGTAAGGCCTTGGCTGTTTAAATAGACTTTTGTTGATGAGTTGGGCAGTGAGGTCCAGAGTCTGAAGCTATTGGAATCCAAGCTATTTGTTGATGGATATTCAGTGTGATTCAAATAAAAGAGTGGATCTTAGATGAATTAGCTGTCAGGTACTAAAAAGTCAACCCACTGAACAAAGGTTTTGGGTGCCATAACCTTTAATTCAGTATTGGTGGGGATTAGTTTGTGCATGTTAGATGTCATCCAGTTTTCTATCCTATAAAGGCAGTGAAAGGAGGTGGACGGAGAGGTTTCATGTGAGCATACAGTTGTTGGTAGTCTGAGTTCTGAGCATTCAGATATCAACTGGCTGATGAAGAACGCATTTAAAGTCAGTGATTTTAATTTGAAACTGATTTCTATCAGCAAGATAAAACCCAAACAAGGATAAGTGCGGCAGATAGTGTTGTAGATGTTATTAAAAAAGTGAAAGTGCTTTATTTGTCATTATACAGTACGTGCAGTACAAGGCATACAACAAAATGACTTCAGATGGTAAGATGGAGGTTAGTCCTGAGCCGCTGCGACTCAGTGCGCCACACTATGGGCCAACCTGATCTGAGCACACATGTTTTTAGCAGTAGGGGAAACCGAAGCACATGTAGAAAACCTACGAAAACACAGGGAGAACATGCAAACTCCACACAAAAAGGCCCTGTTTGGTCTGGGGATCGAACCTGAGACTGTGAGGCAAGAAGGTTTATTTGAATCTCTTCGAGCTCAAGGTTAATCCCCAAAGAGTCATTGAATGACAGAAGCCATTCTCAGAGTGGAGAAGGTCTCAGAGAGAGGTGTTAACAACATGTCTTAACCATGACTAAGGTACTGGACTTTCTGACCGGTTTCAAGAAATCTGCAGGAACCTATAAAGTTTTAACAACATTAGATGATGGTTTCTTTTTAGATTAGTGGATGTGATACTTAATTAGAATCTACCTGACAACAATAACAGTTGATAAAATGCTATCAAATCCACATTTTTGTCAGGGATGAGAGCAGAAATCTGTTAAAAAATCAATATAGAAACATTCAGCATAATAAAAAAACTCAGACCACTAAAGTGTACAGTGCAAATAAAAACTTAAATATAATAAAAATGAAAAAACAGCATCAAGATAATTTAATATAACCTGATTTTACTTCCTGGCTTCAGGGTTCTAGAGAACAGGACAAAACTATTCTACAGATAGGATATAAACTTTGGATTTCAAAATACAATTATTTCTGATTTTCCTTTATCTATTTTGAGAAAATATACAGCATTTGATACCTAAGAGACAAGACTACCCGATGTACACTGCCATTTTCACACTTTTTATTAGAACATAGATCTGTGTGCCATCGGCATAACACTGGTAATGAATTGTTTGTTGGCAGATAAATAGAGAACAAGAAGGGGCCAAGGACAGAGCCTTGAGGAACACATATGTCAGAAGGGGCCACTGAAGAGGAGGCATCACCAATCATTAAAGAATACACTGTGTTGGACAGGTACAATCTAAACCAGTCTAAATAACCCTGAGGCCAAACCTTTTCTGAAGGTGATCCAACAAAGTTGCATGATTGATGTTGTCAAAAGCTGAATTAAGATCAATCAATAGCATCAGCTGTGAGTAACAGATCATTCCTTACCTTCATTTTAGGCAGGTTCTGTTAAACAACTGTTAATGTTTATAAAAGATATCTATTTTGAGGTGACAGCTTTTTCTAAAATCTTTGTTAATGAAGGTAATTTAGAAATTGATGTATTTTCTATAGAGAAAAACTAATAAAAAATATATATTTTTTAAAAAGTAGTTAAAACTTGATGAACAATATAACATTTTAGTTAAATGCATTTCATAAAATGTTTAATTTAAAAACAAGTTGTTCACTTTTTGCAATAACCAAGATGACATCTTCCTAAAAACTTTTAGATGTGTACAGCTACTCCACAGAGACCCAATGTGTATCTGCCCTAAATCACCCTAGGTCTTGGTCAGGCACTTGTGATACTTAGGCTAATTATTTGGTGTGTATGCAGTTGTATACTATGTTAGTAATGTAGGGATGTGCAAAAGATGGATGGGGTTGGTTGGTCCAGCAGAGTCCACTCAACAATAATGTGAATGTACAAGTTTGATGAGGAGAGGAAGGGTTTTTGAGCATGAATAATGGAAGTGGAGTTTCCATCTCAGCCATTTGCTTTTCTCACTTCTGATGAGCTGATTCAGGATGCAAAGAGTCACATTCAGATAGATCTTAGGTTGAGATGCCCAATCTAGTGGACATGGAAGCTGCACCAAAGTGGATAGGATTGATGAAATAGTATTCTGAACTTTTCTGAGGATGTGTCAGAGTTGGAGAGGACTAGGTGAAAATGCCTGTGTAACCAAGTTCCTGGTTTCAGTGAAAGGAGTGGGTCTTGCAGTAAGTATTATGCAGTAAGTGTGCAGTATTGGTTCAGTTTTACAGTGTAAATGTGAGAATGGGATGTAGGCTGGAGAGACGAAGTTGGAAAAATCCAGTGAAATCCAGCTGATAAAGGCCAGCAAGGGTTTGATTCTAAGGTTAAGTTAGGCAACACTGATGAATAACCTGATCATGGAGAGATCATGTACGCATAGGCTGAAAAGGCCTGTGGTTGAGTGGCAACTGTTTTACAGAGCGGAAAGGGTCGTCTTTTTCACAAGCCTTTAAGAAGCACAGATATGTGGGAATGGGAGGCAGAGGGACAATAGCCGCCAGTAGCTAATTTGAAAAGCTAATTCCTGGATTATGGATAGATGGTAGAGGAGAAGGGGATTTTGAATGGAGTGAGAGTGGGTGATTTGGACATGATATCTAAAGAGGGAAAAACAGTTTGTATAGTATGTGGCACCATTCCAGTTAGTTAAGGAGGATGAGAGTGTGCGTTAAACATTAGATTTGACTCCATAGCAGTATTACAATATTTTGAACAGACAGTTGAATTACATCTGTTTTCAGAAGATGTGAGTGATTAGTGATAAAGGTCCAGTTCTGGGGCCCAGGATCATGGTCTGCAGAAACATGAGGAACTGGTTTTGGGGTTTAAGATCAATATGACATAATATGTATGAATGATTGCTGGAGAATGAGACTGAGCTTTATTTAGAATCTCTGTGGCTGCTTTGCCATGTGAGTGAATGCAAACACAGAATTGGAAGAGTGACGCTGAAAAAATGGTCAAGAATCCGATGGTGAAGGAGCCATTTGTTTGTCAGTGTTAACTGTGTGTCACTGCTGGGTCCTGCAGGTGTCGCCCAGTCTAGTTGGATTCAGTAACCATATACTGGTTGCTGGTGAGCTAATATTAACATGAACAAATATTTTATTTCCACCCACACATGGAGGAGGTAATAGCCAGTGACCAGTGTGCTAACAATGGAAAGTTATCGAGGCTGTTGGTTCATACCTCAAGCAAGGGTGAAAATTTACTTTTATTCTAATTATCCCTTTTCTTTATTGCCTGCACTCCACAGCATATCATAATTTTGTCCTTGCAACGTCTTTACTGAAAGGTAAAAAGTTCTATTCCACAAAGCAATGAATAGTGAAGTGGCCTGCGAAATGAACAGGGGCGATGGCAGAATCAGTGGCTGGAGTTGGAATGATGCTGCTGTTGCTCAAAATGTGTGAGATGTGAGTAAAAGATAAGTGAGTGATTGAAGTCTTTAGTCAGTAAGGTGTCAATAGTTTGATCAGTTTATGAGAAATTCAAACTCTCTATTGGGCTGATTAGGAAAAGTAATGACTGGGGTTGTAATCTTAATGGGAATCTACCTGCTGGCTGTGGCTGTTCAGTGTGGAAGTTGTTTTCTCTTTGTGCTTGCAAATTTTTTCTCCCGTTACTCTGATTTCCAGTCCAAACACAAGCAGTTGGGTTATCTGTTGATTCTAAATTGACTGTAGGTGAGAATGGTTTTCTGCCTCTCTGTGTTGACCCTCTGAAGGACTCTGTCCCGGGCGTATCCTAGTGCCACCGTGACCCTTAATCAGGATGAGCAGTATACTGTAGCTAGTGGAGGGATGGATGTATCATCCTGCTACCTGAGACAGGAAAGAGAGTAGCAACATCTGTAGACAGCCTCATTTTCAGTGTGTCTTTGGTGCAACACACTGCATGTCATTTGACCAGGGATGTGTATGAAGTCCTCTCTCATGCACTGTGGCACAGGAGGTAGAGCAGTCGTTCACCAACCCTCCAGCTGTTCGGTTCTGGTTCTGTTATGACCTTGAGGGCCTGGACTCTCCCCTACCTGCCAAGTGTGTGTGTGTGTGTGTATATGTGTTTTGTGTCAATGTAAATTAGACCTGTCCAACGCTTGTTGAGGATTGGACGCTGAGGTTTGTTGCACCCGCCCAATTTTGTCCTGATTGGTCTGCTACTCAGTCCAGAGAACCAGTCAACTGGTGTTTCCCCCCCCCCACCCGTTTGCCTCTGTAGTGACTTTTATAAACCTGTGTTTGAGTTTTAGGTACTGTCCCTCATTAAGACTGTTTGGTTTAGTGGTGAACAGTGAGTTCTACTGTGTTTTGGGTTTCTGGTGTAGAATCCGTTTGTTTTTTTCCATTTCTCCTACAACCTGCGCCATTTGTTAGGCCTTAGTTAATTACTGATTGTTTCTTTTGTTGTTTATTAACCTTTCATAACCCAGTTATAATAAATCTGGCAGAATAACTACCTACATCTGGTCTGTTATGTTGATCCCGGCTCCTCCAGTCACATGTTGAAGTGTCCTTGAGCAAGACACCGAACCCCAACTTAGTTGCTCCCGGTGAGTGTTGGCCAGCTGCATAGCAGCTCCCCCATCAGTGTGTGTGTGTGTGTGTGTGTGTGTGTGATTGTGAGTGTGAATGGGTGAATAAGAAGCAGTGTAAAGTGCTTTGAGTGCCAATAGGTAGAAAAGCGCTGTATAAAAGCAGAACATTTACCATTTACCATTCATGCAACTCGTCATGGAGCCTTGGTTGCCTTCAGGTTCACCTCGCTAAAATCCTCCACCCTTCATCTTCTGCTATCTTGTGCTTCTTTGTTTGTGGTGCGAACTATTGTTAGCTAGCACCTTTTTACAAATCACTTTCCCGAGGCCACAGCAGTGAGTCAGGTAAGCCTGTCCAAGAAAGCCCAAAAATAAAGCTATATGACTGTGATAAACACACAATGTTTGTCAGTGGGATCAAGTCATTGAAGCTTGTGGTCTTTTCGTTGGATTTGTTGATATGAGTAATATAGAATATCCCACCCTTTAACCACAGCTTGACGCATGAAAAGATTAGGAGCTGCTGACTTTATACACTCTAAATGCTGTTTCTATAAACTCCCTGTCAAATAAGTAAAGTGTCTGGATGATTGGGGCCACCAAAAGAATAGCGAGTGTGTGTGTGCATGTGTGTGTTTTGGCTCACACTTTGTGTGTCAGTAATAGCTTCCGTACCTCTCTGTTTCCCAGCACTGCTACTTCACTGTTTGTTATGTGCTCCAGCAGACTAGCCCACGCGCTGCCTCTGCCAGCTGTTAGATGAAGCTCAGCTTTGATGTGCAGAGCCACAGCTCTTTGATAGAAGTCCATTACAATGACAACTAACAGCTTTTGTTCAAGGGCCTCATAGATGTGACTGCTCCATGACGGTAAAAACAGGATGCAGTTCAATTTGAGCTAAATGTCTCCACATTTGTCTTCCATGTCTCAGTGCACTAAAGCAGAGTCAACACATATACCTACAGTAGACCTGCTTCTATTAACAGCCACCGTGATTCTGAAGAGAGTGTAGAATTAACTGATTTGGCCAGATGTACTGCACCTTCTTCACCTGATTTTCATACACAGACGTGGCTCACTGTGGCCTGACATATGCAAGGTGTGTATCAAAATGGAGCCAATTTAAAGATGCAGTGTTTTATGTAGTTTTATTGGGATCTATTAGCAGAAAGTGAATGAAATGGGGGAATTCAGAAGTCTTGTTATATGGGCTACGTACAGAGAACCTGTTTCTTCTCTACTGCATACAGCCACCAAGGGCCACCCTGGTGCCGGTCTTGACCCCGAAAAAATGGGAGGGTTGAAGCAGGAAGGGCATTCAGCATAAAAAGACCCTCCAAATTAAAATGCGGAACATGTTCCGCTGTCTTGACCCTTAAAAGGACAAGCTGAAAGCAGTCGATCTATTAGCAGAAATGTAAAATCTTATAAAAGCATTTTTATTGTGGGAAAAAAAAATAAGAATAATAAGAATATTTGGACTTAACAAGGATAATACAAGTTCAACCTGTTTGTTAGAAACTAAATGAAACAATTAGTCGATTATTAATGAGCACAATTGTGTTCAGATGTGGAAAACCTGTGATCCCTCATCTGTGTATCAGTATATCTCACTTGCTTTTTCTCTTCTCTAGCATATTTTTTGTGTGTCCTGGATTTGTATAATTATTAAATTTTACTCCCAATTTTTTTAGTACCTACTGCATGTAATGCTAAATATTTACTTCACATAATCACATGCTTATCTATAATCTTAAATCGATTAAATAATCTCGTGGTGTTGGAGGAGCATGTCCCAGCTGTCATTAACAGTTTTTCTCTGCTGAATTTTTGAATGCTGAAAGATCCTTGCCCTTTTTCCTTTTTTCTTTTTTTTTTATAATCTAATATAAAAAAAAACTTGACTAAATGGTACCTACTGAAAGACTTCTCCCTTCCTGCAGGTCTAGATGCACAGAACCAGGAACAGTCCAGGAGCTGCCTGTGTAATGAGTTGCTCTAATGCTGAATGGACATAGATTGCAGTCAGAAATCTAATGAAAATGCACAATAAATCAGATCCTGAAAAAATATTTTTTGATCTAATTTGTGTCTTTAATTATTGTAATGAATGAAATATTACAAAAAGTATTATATTATTTAGTGGAGTGATGGAAATTCTGATAAACTAAGATAAAAATTATTTAGTTGTGCCAACCAAAGATGGGGCTCTGGATGTGAACCCCGCTCTCTGGTATGACAGTTTGTTCCCTTTGTATATGTTGTAATATTACATAAATCCATGTTAAAAGACATAAAAAAAACATTTGTTGTGTGACTTCAGTCACAGCAGTTGGTATCTTTAAACCAAAGACATAAAATTTGTTTGGAAACTGACTCCTCCAAGAACCCAGATGGATAATTACGTCACAGTTTGTCATCATTTACTGTCTTTGCATTTGAGAGCCATCCAGTGCTCTGCGTTCATCCTTAGAGAAAAGATCTGAGAAAATGGCTTCCTAAGAAAACATCCTAATAGCTCGTCCTGTTTGTTCCTGATCGCCAGGGTTTTGCGTCTCTTCGCCTACTCCAGTAACACTTGTCAACGCCATACTACTCAGGCTCATCTGTTCATGTTAAGCTGCTTGGATAGATATTCTTATTTACTCTGTTTAAAATAAATCAGCAAAAATGAAGCTAAGGAGTGTAAATCTATCTCGCTTCTAATATACAGACAATATTTAGCCTGTATTTTACTTTTTTTTACGAAATTTATATTTAAATAGTTTTGAATTTTAAATGTGGCACAATGTTGCATAACATTTACTGGGAAATGGGAGTAGACACAAGCAGACACGGGTTCGCCCTGGGCAGCCTTTTTCCTTCAGCTTGAGCAAAATAATATTTGCAATTATCTCCAGGCTGTGTGACTTCCCTTTAAAAATGTACTGGGTGATGGTAAGCGAAAACTGAAACTTCACTGCTGGAGCAGTAAAAGCCCCACTCACTGTGGTGTGATCACAGCTGAAACGACATCTAACCATACAGTACGTTCAGGTTTTTCTCGATCGATTTGGACTAAATTGAGGAATTTATTTTTACATGGAGGTGGAGGCCTATGATCGTCTTTGCATGTGAAAAAACATTTAAAAAATTCATAGTTTGGAAAAATTTGAGTTGTTGCTTATTAGAAAGACAAGACACCTATGACAAATGCACCTGGACTCGACCTTAGGTACCCTGGAATTTCTAGATCTGGTATTTTTCTACAAATAACTTGAGTGTGCTGTATGGATACACAAGCCACTGTGGATGGTGACCTACAAACACAATCCAACACAAATTGGCTATATATTACAGGATGAATAGTTTCTTAAAGGCAGAAAGAGATCATGAGGAGAGATGAGAGTGATGAGGCATGTATAGGGTGGCTAAAGGTCACTCTCCTCCCCTCTCTCTCTCTCTCTCTCTCTCTCTCAGGGGGGAAACAAACAGCAATCACTGTAGCATGACGAGAGGCAGAGAGGAGCAGCCAGCTTTAATTGAGCTCTCACTTTCACATTCCTGTCTGCTCCCCCAGCTGTTTCCACTGCTGGAGACCAACATACAGTATGGAGAGCGCTGCAGAACCACTACAACACACACTGTGCGTTCACTCTGTTACATTCTACACTACGTTATATTAAGAAAAGGCTCGCGAATGACATTATTACTAAGAAAATGGTGAAAACACAGAAAATATTTGCTTAGTACTTTTTGTCAGATAAATTAAGGTTTAAATGAACTGACTAATCACACATTTCAGCTTTTGTTGTATTTAAAAAATTTTTTTGAACTTTTCTAGAAATGGGGTTTGCAGTTGGTTGAAAATGTTTTTATTGTTTTTATTTTACTGGTGCAATACAACGCAGTTTATTATTTGTATTGTTATTTGAAAATGGTTACCCGAAGAGGTGGGCAGAGCATATCAGAGTATTGCCACTGAGCAAGAGACTGTGCTGCAGGTGCACAAGTAAAGCGCTCCTACGTGTGGGATCAGAGGGTAGGGACAAACCACCTACGTAGTGTGTTTGACGGGGGGTCTTCACCTCTCTGACTGTCTGCACGAGAAACGTTACAGAACACAGTGTAAAACCCTGTAAAGCCAGAACATATTTGCACAAACATATTTGCCCACATCCATAAATCTTGTGCTAAAAGCTGACGCTGAGGATGTTGCATGATCTTTTCATAACCTTGTCTGTGATGTTTTTAAATTTTTTGTTTCTCGTTTGCTACTTTTGCCCACTAAAAGGTTACTAGGACTCACAGGATGCTGTGTGGTATTTCTGTATGTAAATGAACCTGCATGTACATGAGCAGATGGATATAGAACAGATTTATGAAGCTATGCATGAAAAACACTCCTAATGTTCTTGTTCGTACAAGACATACAGTTTTGATAAATAAGGTTGCAGAGGTGCAGATAAAAACTGAGCAGAAGAGGCAGACATAACCTGTATACACTGGGTCAAACACTGCGGGTGAGACAGCACAGTAGACGTCTCGGTAAGGGAGGAAAAATGTGAGCTGATATATCTACAGTAGGAAACACACAGAGAATGAGAAGCAGGTGCATGATTTCTAATAGTTTTGATTCTATTTTGAGGTGTGTGGCGTTATTCTCAAATTTCTACCTAGCTTATTCAACATTTGCAGCAGCAACAACCACTTATTCCCCCAGTAATAAAAACTTGTTTTGAAGTGTTGAAGTGTTGCATGTGATGCTTTTCTAATTAAGAATTATGTCTGTTTGATGTGAACAACCTCATAAACAAGTGAACCCAGGGTTAACTGGACTAAAATGTAAAGTTTAATTATGCAAGGGATTTAATCTTTTTAATATTGTCCTGCTAAGGGCGTTTGAGTGATCAGACAAATTAATGATGACATTTTCCTGGCCTTAGTAGCTGTATCATATTGATTTCTTTAATAAAGCTGATTGCAGACAGCAGAGTGCATCTATTTATTTATTTCTTTGTAGTTTTTGGTGCTATTACGATGTAACAAACAGACTATTAGCCCACACATATCTGTGTCTAATTCGAAACCTCTCTCAGTAAAAAAAATCTAATAGTAACCACTTTTGAAAGTACAGCAAAGATCAACATGTCTATAAAAATCGGTAATATGACTGCATCAGTGTGAAGCATCTTTATGAAGGGTAGGACCTATTTGAAAACAGCAGAGGATCCTGCTGAGTCTGTACACAGGTTGGGTGGCTGGAGTCTTGCATGACAACAACAACAGTTCATGGACACAAAAAGAAAGTATGAACTATGAACTTTTTTCTTTCTTTTTTTTTAAATGTCTTTTTTCAGCAGAGACAGAATGCAGCAGGATTCGTTTTCTCTAGTAACATCACCTTGCGATATTGGGTTTTTTCATAGATTTATTTTGCATTTTGTTGTCCATTGTGTAATGGTGGATTGAAAGAATGTATTAGTTTGGCCACAAGTTGTGGTGTTTGAGGGGAAATATTTGCTTTTGTTGCATTTTTTTCGTATTGCATCATTTTGCAAACACAATGTGTCATTTTGTCCAGTCATCTTCTGTTTCATTCTGTGTGTTGACTGTTTTGAAAATGTGATGTAAAAGTGGCCAGAATTGTTCAAGCGAATAAGAAAAACTGTAAAGAACAGCAATCAGTGTCTGTTAATTGTCTCAAGAGAATCGGGGAAAAAGACCAGTTGTCACACACGCAGTCGTCTGCATTGTGGTATTAGGCACATAGAGAATGTGAAGTCATGTTACACCACCAACAACTGTACCATACTGTGATCGATGCAGCCTGTTTACCTGTGCCCTTCTACAGGGATTAGAATTGGTTATCTGAATATCTTTTGTTTGGCTAAAACGTTGATCAAATTGTTCACATTTGGTGGAGATGGGAAGAGATTAGGGGGAAGAAAAGGAACTTTACCTGGAGAAATTAAATCTTAATACCAAGCAAACTAATAATGGTAAACACATAAAGGGCTTTTAAGTGGCTCAGTGCTAGATCTGCTAATTCAAGTACAGTTGTAAAGGTACGGCAGCACACCGTTCCTCTACTGACCTACTATTGCAACAGCACTTGCCTGCCATTAAAACCTAAAAATGCTTGAGTTGTTTTCTTGTGTGGTGATTTACAAAGCCGAGAAGGCAATCAGTGGTCTTTCTCACCATAGGTCCGATACCAATTTAACATTTATTTGAATGGGCTTTGAAAAGCGGTGGATGGGGGTCCAACTAGTGTCAGCGGTATACATTTCAAAAATAGGGCAATGGACATACGCCAATGGCCGACCACTGGCTTGATGTATCACAGCCATAAGTAGTAAAATGAACAAATAAGTCACACTGCTGGGGTTGACTCTCAGCTGAAAATGTTGTCATTCTTATATCTGCATCTTGTTCTCTGTCAAATATATTCTGTGTTAACAACAATCTTTTACAGTGTATTGGATGTTTTGGCCTACCTGGCCAAGAAAGGGGATTCAGATTATGAATGTTACTGTAACTCCCTGCTGGCACAAACATTCCGTGTCCCCTAGAGACAAAGCACACACAAAGCTAAAAGCACAAACATTAGGGAAATGCTCTGCAAACTAGAATACACATAGAAAAATAAAAGTGCAAACATTAGGGAAACAAGCTACAAAGCAGAAATGGAGCAATGGATAAAGCACCTGTGAAAGCCCAGAAGTGCTCCGTGTCACTAGGGGCAGTGATGAGTTTGTGCCAACCCTTTATAGAGGCAGGGAGTCTGAGCCGGACTCAAAGCTGCTATAAATGTCATCCTGGAACCACTATTAGGCCACTTTATATAGCTCACAGCCTAAAACCTGAGATGACCCAGGCAGTGTCCTGTCTTCTCTCAGTAAGCCATGTGGTAATTGACTGCTGGCTTTCCTGTAGGATGCATTTTGATACATGCTATAATTCATTTTGTGAGATAAAATCTGGGATCAGAAAATATATCGTGCTGTGGATAATGAAGTGTCCTGAAGTGCAAATGTCAGATAGACAGAGCTGATGTGCCCATTGTAACTTTCAGACTCTGTGTCACACTCACCAAATGGGTTTCTTGACTTTATTAAATTGATCCTTAAACGAGCAAGCAGTGGGCATTTTTATGCAGGTGATATAGAAGCAGTAACCTTTTTCAGACGTTGTTGACCTTATGACTCTGCTCATAGATTCACAGATCCTGTGGTGAAACATGCATCTGTGTTAAGGATGAGATCAGCACCATTAAAATTAAATATCCTTTCATCTGCAGAAAAAATGGACACATTTTTACAGGACAATCTCCCCTTTGTCAATGCAAACTGCAATTCTGCATTATAGCCTTTAAGAGTAATAGGCACCTGGAAACAAACAAAAAAATCTATTTGAACAAGATGTTGCCCAACAGCTTCTAGTAGTTATTGGAACATAAGCGAAAGAAAATTTTAGGTAACCTTGTAATAGAGCAAGCATTTAGAAGGAAGTTGTGTTGGATGGATGGGACACAATACAGACTTGTATTTAATTGTGTAAAAATGTGTGTTTTTTATACAGGATGATTTCACAGTGTGAACTGCATGTTTATTATTGTAAAAGTGATTTATGATAAATAATAATAACAGGTTAAATCAACTATCTTGAAAACAAGATCCATGAAAAGTGAGCACACCTGTGACTGTTGCAGTCAGTGGTGTCCAACTGAATAATAAATGATGTCGGTGAAGATTCTCAGTCAGATTCTCAGTCAGGTTATCCGAAGATTGAATCATGTCAACTGGACTTCTTTCTTCTTGGTTTGGAAAGTTTTGCTGTTTATCCAAACAGCTTCTTCAATATAGTAAATTACAAGTGTAGCTGCACAAGCCCCAGGAAAAAATAGTTGAAAGGTGTAAGGATTGTCCATGGTTAGTCCCTCCACCAAAGCTGTAATTGGACGGTTGAATTATTTTTACTTTGGCACTAACAATGCCTAAGAACCCCCCCAACACAGACCACTTTATAAAATAACACTTTGTTAATCCCTGGTGGGGGAAATTTCTAAGTGCAGAAACTGGGCAAATGTTACAGTAAAAATTACTTTTGGCAGAGCGCTCACCAAATTCAAAATGAACACGCTCACATGATTAATATCTTAAACAATGTTTGATCAACTTCATTACATTAATGACAAAAATTTCCATTTCTATAAGCTGGCTGTTTGTAATATCTTGTTCATTTCAAGTGCAGATGACTGATGCTCCCGCAGCTGTTTTCAACCTAAACAGCTGTGTGTGCTCCGTCACTTATAAAAGTTATATCTGAGCCGCCTGGTTTATGATCCCTGAACACATCCCTTGTTGCTACATATCATTTAATTGAAAATCGGACTGAACGGTTCTATTAATGTGGGCGGGCTGTGGAAACCTGACGTCAGTGTTGTTTGTCAGTGACGCTGGAGGAGGGACCACAGACCGGACTGATCCCACGTGTGACGGAGCGCTGCATTCCCGGCTCGCGGACACTGTAGCTGCGCTCCTTCTGCCGACCTACCGTCTCTGTGTGTGTGTCCGTTAGTCACTGCCTGTAGCTGGCTCAGATATGGAAGGAGACGGGAGCCAAGCCACGTCTGGAAGCCCGGCTGATCCGCAGCACGACCCGGGGTAAGGTTACAGCCTGTCATTATCCACGCTGCATTTGTCACACATGATTTGCTGTTTTTGGAAAAACTGCATGTTTGCAGCTCCACTTCGCTCCGTCTGTCCCACTGCCTTCCGGGTCCGGTCAACTACACGTTTGTTTGGTTATATTAACAAAACGGGCCTGCCCCTACCCCCCTTTTTTTTTTTTGCAGTGTATTTGCCTGACAGGTTCTAAAATGTGCCGTTATTACGCTTTCGCGAAGGGCACGCGCCAAACTTCGTTTAGAAATCTGGGAGTTAAATACTTCCGTATTTGCTAGCAAAAATATAGTGCGTTAAAAAGAGAGTTTCAGGTATTTTATACAGGTAAAGCATTTTCTGGTGAAATCGGGTAATTGTTTGCAACGTTTAACCGCACTTGAATCCAGTGACACCCAAAAAATGAATTGGTTGCAAACTGCTCATTACAACCTAACGTAACGTTACTGAGCTTTTAGGATGGAGACATGTTTAAAGCCGAAGCTATTTTTAAAAGTTCAACTTTGCTGTTATTTGTGCAGCACGGTTCATTACACGTATGCCGAACTGAAACCTGTGTTCATAGCAACAGTAACAAGCTCAAGTTTTGATCTGTCAGGTACGTCCCTCTGCCAGGGCGCCAGCAGGCTTTAACTGCCAGATGTTTCGAGTGGAAGTTGGTGCAGAAGAGCCTCGCTCCGTAGCGGAGCTGCTGCCGCTGCCTGCTCAGTCTTGGAAACGGCTGCCAGGCTACATTACCGCCGCCGCACTGCCTTTATTTATTCCCCGCTGGCTCTTTATCCCGCTCCTGCCACTCAAGTAGTTAGCTCTACATCAAAATGGCCGATATGAAATGTGTCTTGACTTCTTTTGCTTCTTCTCTTGGCAGAAAAATGTTTATCGGTGGCCTCAGCTGGCAAACTTCACCAGGTAAACACCGCGTTCCGTGTGTGTGTGTGTGTGTGTGTGTGTGTGTGCGTGCGTGTGCGAGAGAGAGAGTGAGAGTGGGCTGCGCGTGCATGCAGCGCAAGGTTATTTAGATTTCAAGTCCTCCATTCGACCCCTGTGTAACAGTGACATTGACTGCTCACATCACACACTTCTCTTTTGATTGAACGAGGATATGTGAGACCTATAACCCTCTGTTTCTTGATTTCTTTTCTTTTACAGACAGCCTTAGAGATTATTTTAGTAAATTTGGGGAAATCAGAGAATGTATGGTGATGAGAGACCCAACGACCAAACGCTCCAGGTAAATACACAGAAATAATCAAAGCGTTAGAAAATAAATAGCTTTCTGCACTGACACCATGCAGCCTTTTACCTGGATTTGCAGTTAGCGGAAATAGTAATAGAGTTTGACATTGACCACAGAGCTGCTGCCAGTATTCCCTATTCTGCTGTTTCCCTCATTTATTAGGGTGTAATGTCTTTAGAAAGGTCATCGTGTTTAAAATCTTAAGTGAAAAGCAATTTAAAGGTCATTTCAAGTTGCTGCATTGTAGTGAAATGTAAAGTCATAACACCATTTTATGCATTGCTCTTTAAATAATGTAATTAATGAAATTGCTAAACTATTGGTGGACACAGAACAGCGCATTGAGATGTAGGCTATAAGAAATACTTGTGCAGATTATGCATAGTTTGAAATACAACCATATGTGCAGTAAAGTAGCTTATTGGGATGTGAGAAATATGTGACTTGAGTGACAATGTTGTGTTTGAAAATGTCATATTTATGCCTTTGTGTTGTCTCTCAACAGGGGCTTTGGCTTCATCACTTTCGCAGATGCTGCCAGTGTAGATAAAGTCTTAGCTCAGCCGCACCACGAGTTAGACTCTAAAATGGTACGTTCAGCTTCTTTTGTTTGTTTGTTGCATGAAGAACCTGTGATTGTGTCTGGTGAGACTGTATTACATTCACCTAATAGCAGCAGAGCTTGTCCTGACAGAGCAGAGTGTGGAACACGGACGCTCACAGATTTGCTGAATTTGGGGCTATAATTTTACGGCTCATAGAACTCAAATTTTAACTAGGTTTTGATTTAGTTTGTGTGATTAGAGTAATTTCCCTTTTAGGATTTACAATAAATCAAATCACACAATGTGATACTTTCTATTTTCCTCAGATTTGCCCTCTCTTCTCTTTTTTTGCCTTCTCTTCTCCTTTTCCTTTCGCTCACATGTAGTGACATTTTGTGATATAGGAAGACAGAAAATTGAGGTGTGATAGCCAATCCCCCACCCCTTCCTCCTCACATGGAGCATGTCTAGTGGAACACAAGAGAGTGGGGTAATTTGTATGAGCAGGGCTGGTTAAACAAAGTAGGTCAGCCTGGGTGACTGTTGAGGAAGCCTTTGACAGCTGATTTACTGAGGCAGTAGCACAGGTATTGGAATAAGCAGAGAGATACAGACTGAGACTGTAGAAAGGTTGTGTTACCTTAAAAGTGAAGTGGGGGGTGGGGAAACTCTGCACCCACTGGTGCCAAAAACAGAACTGAACGAGCAAAGTGAAAATCACAGGCTGATACAGTGACCTTTACTTGGATGTGTTACTTTTAAATTAGCAGTTCATCAGCTGTTGGATTAAATATTACTTTAGTTGTCTTGCTCTGTTTATGTTGGGACTGAGTCATCTCGGGGTATCGGGTGAGAGTAAAACAGGTGCATTGGTGCAGCTTTAGCTGTAACGTGGATGTTGTGGCAAACTCTTATCAAGAGCATTGAAAGGAGCCAGTTGAGGTGGTTCAGCCATCACCCCAGGATGCTCCCCGGGCACTTCCCTGTGGAGGTTTTCCAGGCATGTCCAACTAAGTGGAGACCCAGAAATGCAGAACACACTGGAGATGTTATAAATCTCATCTGGACTGGAAACCTCTTAGGATCCTGCCAGAGGAGCTGCAGTGCTGCTGTGCCCAGAGTCTGGATAACTGGCTGAAAATGGATGGATAGGATTTTTAAATTATTATTGATGATTGCTGCTGCCTCATAGCTAGAAGGTCCTGGGTTCAATCTAGTTTATTGACTCTTTGCATGTTCTACCTTTGCTCACGTGAGTTTCCTGCCACAGTCCAAAAACATGCATGTTTGGTTAATTGGTGACTCTAAATTGCCCATTGTTTTGAAAATGACTGTGAATGGTTGTCGGTCTATGTATGTCTCTCTGTGTCGGCCCTGAAATACACTGGAGACCTGTCCAGGGTGGACCCCACCTCTCACCTACTAACAGCTGGGATAGGCTCCAGCCACCCGTAGCCCTGAACAGGATAAGCTTTCATCAGGATCTAAATAACGTAACAAAACGCTGAAAACTTTGCCTCAGCTAGCTTTACAATCGCCTCCAGAATGACACCCTCCATTCTTACAAGCTTGAATAAGATAAGATGCCCTTTTACAGGGACAAATGGAAGAAACCTCAGAAAGAGCTAATTAGTAAATTAACTTCCTGTCCACCATATTGTAGACTTTTTAGATTTATATGGGCGTATTCCATCTCAGTGGGAAACTAGTCTCTCTCTTCCTGGTGCCTCAGGGTTTTTACTTAGGACTGTGTCCTACATCCTCCTCTGTTCTGTATGACAATGGGACATCACCTACGGCAGCTGGAGAATTTTATCCTCAGTGATTTTCTCCTCCTCACCTTCTCACATGTTAGTCATGGAGCACTGTGCTGTACAAAGATGTGCTTTAATGTCAGTTCCCTCTTCATGTTGTCAGCCTACAGCACTGCTCTGGTGCCATGTCACTGGCTGATTTTGGCTCCTCTTTCCCTGTGACTGTTAAATTTGGTGTGTTGTAGTTTGGTGATTTGAAATGATCTGGAGTGTGAGGGTTGAGGGACTGCAGGATTGACCAAGACTCAGTGCTGAAGGTGACTCTTGTTGATCAGTGTAAATGATAGTAAAGCCTTTATACACACACACACACACACACACACAGACTCAGACACACACCTTAAATTACTTCTTAAGTTAATTAAAATAAAAAAGCCACTTTTTCTATTTGAAGTAACACTTAACTGAATTACAGTTCTTTGTTTGAGAGCCAGTCTGAATTTCAGAGACAACGGCGAGCAGCACAGCTGTGAACAGCTGGAGGTTGTTTGCTTAAAGCCCTTGTTGTAGTATTTCAGTGTCTGACTCTGGCGACTCCAAGTGGTTCTTTGTCAGAGACAGTGGCAGACAGGAATGGATGTTGTCATCGTTCAAATGATTTCTGTGCATTTGACATAAATTGGGATGAGATATGATGTGGTCAAAGGTGCAGGTGACAACACATGGTATTTGAGTGATTGACAAGAAGAAATATTTGTGTTTTTAAAAAGGGTTCAAACATAATCTCAGGAAAGCATGCTGCCTGCATAACAACATAAACAAAATGTTCTTGCTGTTTTAGGTTACACCAAATTTCATATACGACGATAAATATGATACTGAAATAATTAAAAATGTTCTTAAAGAAGTTCGATAACATTAGTTGTTTTTTAAATTTTAGTTTGTGTCTGAGTAACAAAAAGTTTGAGAATAGCATCTTTTATTTTGCACAGAATGACAAAAATGGTGAAAACAAGGTTAATTGAAGAATACATGTGAAAGTTAAGGCTTTAATTGTGTTGAATGTTTAATTTTCACCATTCAACTACTTCATTATGTGTTCTCTGAATTTTCTTTTACCTAATGTCTACGTAATATGGTGTGACAGATGTCACATCGTATGATATTTGTTCAATTAAGCTCATCTCAGTCATGTCATTTTCCACGTGGCATGAATCATTTTTAAGAATGAATAACTCAAATTTGCAATAAGTATCTTACTTTTCTAAATGCCATCAAAAACCATAGAGGAAAGGCTCAGGGTCTGAGCTTTTTAATTAAATCAAAGGGCAAAGTTCTTGACCTTCAACAGACACCAGAGATATTTTTACAAAGTCTTGGTTGAGTATAAAGCTTTTCACCATATTGATGATGTGATGTTATTGCCTGTCACACTGTATGATGTCTATTTTACCAACTGCCAGATCCTTCTTTAGAATTGTGCACAGACCTCAACACTGTCTTTGTTAGAGAAAACACTCTTGTTTTTTTACTTTAAATGCATCAATTACAAATATTTTCCATAGATAAACTGACATATACATAAGGTCACACATGGTCTCCGTACAACATTTAACTAACCAATTAATTTGGATATTTTGTTTACAATTTAAAGTAGACACTTAATGCACCAACAGCACCAAATATTATACATTGTGCTAATATACTATTAGTTACTGACTCTAGTGGGAACAGTTATAGAATAGTGAGTGAAACCTGCAACATGCCTTTCTAGTTCAGGTCTAAAAGTGCACATTCAGGAACACAAATGTGCTACTGAAAATGATGCTGATACGTCTGCAGTCCTGTTGGGAGACGGAACACATTGAAGGAAATAAAACTCTATTCACTGTTAGATTCAGATGTATATCACAGTGGACCATCCATACATCAGCCAGGCTGGGAAACACTGGGCTTTACAGAAGTGAGCTACACTCAGTAAGATGTGATTGTTCTCCTGTTAGTGTCAGTACATCTGGGTTTCACTCTGTTTGCCTGAGGAAGGCTTGCACTAAATGTCACAGTTAGTATCAGCACAGGGGAAATTCCAGTGTGCACTGTTAGCTCTAATACCTGTAGAGCAGCTACATCACAAAAGAACACCTCTGCACTTGCAGTTAGACTAGACACTATTGGCTTGTTATTGATTAAAATGATATTTCTACTTCCATGAGAAGTAAATATAACATTTCAAAATGTAGTCTCTGTTGTTTTAGGTTACATGTAGGTTGTTTGTAGGATGCATTATTTTCTACAATTTGTAATAGAAACGATATTGATTTCAAACCACATTCCTGTTTAATGAATCATGTTGTGGCATATTATGTGTCTGTGTGTTTTTTTTTATAAGGCAGTGCACATGAATCGACGTTCATGAGTGAGCGTGGATTAGCTCAGCAGCTAATTCGCACCCATAGTCGCTCTCAGTGTAATTGCTGCCTTTCTCGGCCAGGATACATAAACAACGATAAACAAGGATAAACTAAAACACAGAAACTTCAAAAAGGATGTGTAGACAGTGTGATGTTTAAGACGGGAGGAGTTAATAAAGTGCAATTAAAATAAAATCAGTGTTCCTTATGTCAGAAAATGAAAGCCATTTTCTTTTCTAAACTGTCTGTCAGTTGTCATATTTTACAAGGAGTATTGAACACATCACCATTTATCTCAGTAAATATATTTCTAAAGGTGCTATTGACATGAAATATTCACCAGATGTTGGTAACAATCCATGCAATCCACACATGCAAAGATATCTAACTATAGATGTCCATAAATTAAGTTATGTGTCATAACGTGAAATGACACAGGGCTTGCTGAAATTTATTCAACACTTCATGAAAAAGCCTTTTTTGTAATGACAGCTTCAAGACACCTCCTGTATGAAGAAACTAGTTGCATGCATTGCTCAGGTGTAATTTCGGCCAATTCTTCCAGTGTTCAAATCTTGAAGGCTCAGTGCGCTTCTTCTATGAACCCTTTAGTTCTTTCCATAGATTTTCTATTGATTCAAGCCAGGTGATTGCTGGGCCATTCTAGCAGCTTTTTTTACTTCCCTGAAACCAATTGAGAACCAACTGAAATGTCCACCCTCGTTTCATCTCCATCATCCTGGTAGATGGCAGCAGATTTTTATCAAGAATGTCTCTGTATATTTTTCCATTCATCCTTTCCTTAATTATCTGAAGTTTTCCAGTCCCATATATACTGAAAAGCAGCCCTGAACCATGATGTTCCCACCTCCAAACTTCATGCTCACTATGGTGTTTATGGGGTGATGTGCAGTGGCATTTCTTCTCCAAACATGGTGCGTATTATGGCATCCAAAGAGTTACATTTTGGTCTCATCTAACTAGATTATATTCTCCAAGTATTACACAAGCTTGTCCAAATGTTGTGCAGCAAACCTTAAACAAGCTTCCCCACAGTTTTTCTTCAGCAATGGAGTCTTGTGTGGTGAGCGTGTATACAGGCAATGGCATTTGAGTGCATTACTTATTCTTTAAAACTATTGTCCAAGAGCCTGGGAACGCTTGTGGAGATCTTCAGGCCTGGAATTAGCAGGTACAACTCTTCCGATGATTCTTTTTTTAAGGTAAAGGTAAAGTGCTTTATTGGTCATTATACATAGATGGAGGATTCGTCCCGAGGGGTCAACTCAGGCCAGACTATGGGCCAACCTTTACTCCTTATTCAGAAATCTTGTGAGGAGCACCTGGTCCTGGCCTAGTGATGGGAGGTCCGGGTCTTTTCAAAGATTTGTGTCTTTTGGCTCGACTCCCTTAAAAGAGCTGGCTCTTACAGCTCCCAAGTGCCTCCTTACATTTTAGCTTAATTTGGCAATTATGAATGGTTTGTGTGTTGCAAGTTTTTTTCTGTTTTTTCATAAAAGCCTTATTTTATGTTTTTTTTTCATAAAAACAATATACAGTTACTATTGCTTAACATTTTTATCAAACCTTTAAATAAACAACTGAACACAGAACCACAGAAAATCAAATAAATAAAGGCCAAAGTCTTAACATTATGACATGTCTGCCCTCCGTCCTTCTTTCACACACTTGTATGATGCTAGTCTGTCCTTACATGTGATTGGCCGCATGGTGTGCACATCAAAATGAAGTCCTGCCCCTTTCTGCATGGATTCTCAGGAGAGCTGAGCAGGAGCGGCTGAAGATTCAGAGTCGGCTTGTCTCGTTTGCTACAAAGAATCGGCTCTTAGAGCCAGCTCGTTCGCGAACAATACATCACTATTGTGGCTGGCTTATGGTGAAAATATGTTCTCATCATTTCTGAATTATGGCCCCAGCAGTGCTCACTGGAACATTCAGAAGTATAGAAATCCTTCTGTAAACAGTGGTAATGAGACACTTTTTTATAGGTCATCAGTTTGGACTGAACCAGCTAATAATAATTTGCATTGACAAGGGGCAGTTTTTGTAATTACTGATAGATTGCAGTGGTTGTCTTGGTGATCCATGCTTGTTTGCACCTCCCTGTGTTGATTGCATGGGTTATTACCAACTTCTGGTGAACATGGTGAAAAATGGTGATGTGTCTAATACTTATTTTAACCCCTGTAAAAGTGGGGGTGGGTGATGTGCTGTTTTAAACAGAACAGCTCTTTAGAAATATTGAAACACACTATAGATTAAGTCGAGTATGATAATTAAAAAACAAACAAACTCTATTCCCAAAACTGTTGCACATGCGATGACCTGCAAATCATTCAAAGCATATCAATATCTCAATATATAATAATATTTAATATTTTATATCTGCTCATTTCATAGTTTTAAAAAAGCTGGAACTGGGCAAACGGGAAGATTCAAAAAGTTAGGTAATGCTAAAAAATACCTTGTGTAACATCTCACAGATTTTGAGGTTAACTGGCAACAGGTAAGGACCATGTTTCAGAAGTAAGGTTGTGATGCGGTTCATCACTCTGTGAAGAGACTATGCGTACAAATAGTTCAATTGCAATTTGTCTAAAGTGCAAATTTTGAACGGTTGGATCACAAGTAGACCCATCACATCTGTCCACTACTGTGTGTCTCCATGATGTGCATTAGACCACTTCCAGATTTTGTTTCTGCTGCATTTCATCATTGTCCAACATGCAATCACATTGCTTGGGCTGTCACAGTCTGGGGGTTACAGGCCATGGGAACAGCGGGAGAGTTGTGATGGTTGTTGTGATGGTTGTTGTGGTGGTTGTTTTTAACAAAACAACCACCATTTCTTGAATTCATGACGTATCCTGCAATGGGGACGCATCAGAATGCAATAGTCTTAAGACCACCTCCACAAGTTGTGTGGGTGAATCAATCTCCGGTCATTTTAGGCAACAATAGCCAATTGTTTTACAGTCACGCTGTAAGCTTTATGTGCCGGCTGCAGCTCAAGCATTGCGTTAATAGAAGTGCACTTTGCCGCATGTTTGCAGCTGAAAATGTGTAAATATGGCTGCTCAGAGATGATTCAGATGAGCAGGACAGCCCCCCACTCTACTGCCCCCCCCAAACAGTTTACCTCCCTTTGTTTAATCATGATGAAAAGTAATAAAGTTTGCAAAGAGGAGTGAAATGGGTGAAGTATGAAATAAAATGATAATAATAATTGTTAGACTAGAGTAGTACCTGCAATAACAGATTTTGGACATATTAACAAAGGAGAACTACACCCTAGTCGAATCTACCCATTTCTGGCAGTTTGAATTTAACAGTTTTGTTCAGAGATCTTCTGTCCGCATAAAATCATCATTCGATCCACATAGACCTGACTTTGTAAATAACAGTCATCAGGGAAGCTAACAGCATATTTTTGGTATTTAATTGATTTTAAAAAGGCTAAAAGTGACTAATTTCTCTAGATCAAATTGTTAAATTACCCACAATGGCTTTCTACAATGACCTGACATCTACCATCCTGTTGGTTTGTTGGCTTCTGGACTGATGGTGTTTGGCCCTCCCCTCTGCCATAGCTGCTGCTGCAATGTGTGCACAACTATTGCTCTGCTCCTCACATTGTATTTTTTAAAAATACTTTTGTTAGAGGAGTCAGGTGAAACTGAGTGTGCAATGTCCCTTTGAGTATGATCACAATTTAAGATCATTAGATCAATAAACAAACAACTCTAACTCTTGAGTATGATGTGATGAGTGCTCTCAGCTGCTCTTTTCATGAACACACATACAGTATACATCATTCATGCTGGTTGAGTTATGACAGAGTAGGTGAAACTGTGGGTGGCAGCAGACTGAAAACCTACACAGATCACAGGTGACTCTCCCAAACACTGTTGTGTTCATCAGCAACATTCTGTCTTCCTTTTCTCTGTCTGCAGTCACAAGCTCTCAGGGGGCAACACACACACACACACACGCGCGCGCGCTAAGGGCTTTTTCGCCTCCAAATATGTGCAAGGAAGGGAAAGCAGAGCCCTTCTTTGGGAGGAGGAGTGGGTGAGGGCGGTGCAGTCGGCCGTATTATCAATGCCACATTTGTTCTGTTCTGATGGACTGACTAACATGAGCAGCTCTTGGCTCATTGCAGCTGCAGTGACTTGTGTTTAGAGCATACAGCAAGTCTGCAGACTTGAATACTTTGTCCTGTGAATTAATTTCTGTTTTGGCTATTTTTAAAATAACTTTATGCTGATATTGGTGGCTGGTTCATTTCGGTGATTTCTACTGTCACAGCCATGTGCTTTCTGCTGAGAGCCACCTGCTGATTGATTGAACCTTTAATTTGTTTAATTGTTTGTTTCATTTTGAAGTAATTGTCCAGATTGTATGTAATGGACAATGATACTTTTTCATCAGTTAAAAATAAAATAACAATCTATATAATAGTGCAGGTTTTTTTTCTTATGATATTTTAAAGCACATGTGATACAATCACAAAGTACTTTGCATTTTCCATTGTTCTGTACTTGTTGCCCACACATTTCCAGAGTGTTGAACCTTACCCCATCCTTAAAAAAAAGAATATTTTATATACATATATATATATGTATATTGTATATCCAGCCATGACATTTGTCAGTTTCAACAATTGAAAAATTGTTGAAACAGATTTCAAATAGATGTCCAATTTAAATTACATTTTACAATTTCTAACATATTTGGAGATGGGTATTGTATGATTAAAAATGACTTTTTAATGAATAAAAAGTGGCTGAAAATCAGTTTAAAAAAATTGCATCATTAAATATGTTGACGAAAAAAAACCTTTGCTTTATTCTTTTTTCAAAATAAGTGGGTACTAAATTTTGACAAACTGCATAATATTGGATACCTTTTACTTTAAAAATACTCGCCTTATTAGTTATCTCTAATGCCCATCTCAGCTATTGCTTAGCACATATCATATAATTATTATAATATATGCACAGTACTTAAAAAGTACTAACAGTATAAATAGATTAAAGTTCACAGGTTGTTTTCCTTCTATTCCCCACACTTTGCACATTGTTCTTCTGTACTGACAAATATGTATTGGTAAGCACTATAAATTTGGCAATTAAGTAAGTTGAGACCTGTATATAAAATAATTACCCAACCCTTTTCATATAAAGATCACACATTTGGTTATGATATAATTAGTTACAACATTTAAGTTAAGTTGAAATCACTAATAGCTGTAATTAACAACACAAAGACATTAAAATATATTAAAGTTGGGATACGATAAACAGAATGTACATAAACAATGCATCTGCCATTCAGTCAAGTTGCTGTTTAAATGGAGGTCTATCCAGTCTATTAAGGATGTTTGAACCAGAAGAAATGAATTCCCTGCATTTCTGGAATTGGGTCAGATGTGAGGTCATAATGACCTTGACCACTGACCACCAAAACCTAATGTTCCACTGACATATTCTGTGCTGAGTAACACTCATTTTGGTACATTTTGGTCTATCTATGAGTGGACACTTGCACCAAATGTGTAGAAATTCTTCCAAGGTAATATTGCGCTGTCAAGAATGGGATGGTCATGAGGTTACAGTGGCCTTTGACCACCAAAATCTGATCAGTCCAAGTGGACATTTGTGTCAAATTTAAAGAAAAGTTCCTAAAGCAATACTTAGATAAGACTTTCACATGAAAAGGTCTGACATACCCAAAAATGTTCTGTAATGCTTTCGACCTTGGTTGTCATTGGCACACAGGCTGTATGTAAAAGGAGTTTTACTTTATAGTTTCTAAATAATTTAGTTTCATGTGCGGCCAGAGTCTAATCAGTGTATCTTACAGTTAGTGTACCATTAAAAACAAATGAATTCCATTTGCTTGTGTACGAAAATGAGTGTTACTCAGCACAGAATATGTCAGTGGAACATGTAAAGTTTGTATGATGAGTTTTGTATATGGGTCAGGGTACAAGTGATGTTTCATGAAAACATACAGTAAAATATGGTGGACATATAAAAGCGAGGGTAACTTTTCACGATCTCTGACTCCAACTCTACATGATTTTCTTGTATTGTGACACCTTTGCTGGTAGTCTGGAAATGAAGATTCATTGTTAAGCAACGGGCTCGACAATATCCAATCTCTGCTGCCAGTTAGTGTTTTTTTCTGCTGTAAAATACTTCTGTTTCCACGAGTTCAACAAGCAGGCAAAACACCACGTTAATTAGCTCTTTGTGTGTGTAATTTGTAAATCATTGCAGCTTTATTGACCCCCCCCCTTCCTCCTCCTCCACACATACTTAAAAAGAGATTAGATGTGATGTGGAATGGTCCTGTGATTGGGCAGAGGTAAATTGCTAGTAGCTGTAGATGCTATTAGCCGTCTTTAATGGAAACAGCGATTAACTAAATAGGGAGGTGGGGAAACACATACATATACACAGAGAACCACTTATTTTCTGAGTTGTGAGGACACTCACTGACATAATTCTCTTCCTAACCAATTACCCAAACCTTCACAATTAAATGTCTAACCCCAGCCTTAACCTATTCCTAATACAAACCTAATCTTAAAACCAAGTCTTAATCCTTAAACACTTGGTTTTGATACAAAGACACACACACACTGTCAGCACCACTCTGGTTGCAGGGAATAAATTTTTTCTTTATTCTTTGGAACAATAAAAAACGTAAGGACAAATGTACGTTTTTGTTTTTTTTTTGAAGTATCTGTTCTGATTCAGCTTGTTGCTGAGTGAAATCCGTGGTACCTGTGGTACCCTAACTCTTCCTGTGTCGTGTTGCTAAATTAGTGTGTTTCCAAGTACTTCAATAACTGTGATACCCATTCTGTGCCATGTATACATGCACCTGGGTTTCTAATAGGCTTTTTGCCACAATGCAGGCAAAGTAACAGTGGACAGGCTGGATGAAAGGACATATCATTATACCTAATGATAATTTGCCTATTTGTTAAATTTACCCACTTTTTCACTGTGAGCTCTGTCTGTCCTGTCCTCAGTCAGAGTCTCAGAGAGTCCTATGAAGCTCAGGAAGAAGCTTTGGACTGCTCCATAATGGAAGTGAACTATCCTTCTTAAAGTCCTTTTTCTTGTGCAATTTAAATGTATCAGTAATTGTTGATGCCTGTGCTCCAGCTCCTGCCAGTCCAGTGTCGGCGCTGCTTTAAAGCAGCTCTAGGCTAGTCGAGTGTTATGCTTGTAAAGAAGTTGCTACGAGAGAAGATTACCCCATATTTTTCACCTCAGATACCTTATTTGTTTTCTGCTTCTCTACATTATTGCCACTGACATTAATGCATGGGTAGTCAGTCCAACCTGTAAATTCAGTTTTAAAACAGTACAGACAAACACTACAAGCTCTTCATTCACTTCCTGGAGATTAAAGTTCAGGTTGGATTTAAAAATTTTTAATTTTTGCTGTAAGAATTCAGTAGAGGTTTATTTTGAAATCTTGGTCCGTTCTTCAAGCACTTTGCCGTTGATTTGGGACTCTTCATCGATGATTGCCATCATTTGAACATGTCATCTGATGCCGATGTCCTAGGGTTCCCATCATCTTTGATGCTCAGTGACCAGTTGGAAAATGGGCAAACCACTTCTGGGCAGTTCTCCCAGTTGGTGCTTGGTTGCCTCAGTGAGCCTCCAGAGCATGAGCGCTTGTTTGTTCTCAGCTTTCAATTCAGTAGATTGCACAACGCAAATTAACTTCTGCCTTCAGTTTTTATCTCTTTCATGGCCCACAAACCTAGAACTTAGAGAAATTAGAGAATAAATATTTATTGTATTGTTTCAATAACAATAATTCATAATAAGAAAACCTTTTCTTTATTATGTGTTGGGGATTTCGTAAAAAGAAGACTACTTTGCTATAACACAAAGCGATTTTGTCATGGTGGAGGCAATAAGCTGCCATAGCCTACATTGTTACTGTTAGGAGAGACAGCTACTGTCAGAAATCAGTGGGTGTCTCCTGCCCTACAGCAAGCAGTGAGGGGGCAGTGATGAGTCAATTATTACTTGATGGGCCTCAATATCTCACAAGAAGATCTGGCAGTAGGAAAGTACAAGACACACAGGTGAAGTTTTGTCTTCTGCTAAAGCAGTTTAAATAGGCCTTGCATTCACAGAATTGTTTGGGGTTGGGGAGTAATAGGGTTACTGAGTTTGTGTCTCTGCTTTAAATATGGGTTTCCAGTAACCCATGTTACAGGGCATGTAAACACATTCTGATTACCCTCCTTGCCAGTTTTCTTGTCTGTTCTGTGTGTTTCTGATTGAAGAGCAGCATCAGTGTGGAAGGTGTGAAACACCAGCATCATATAAAAGCCTACATTGTCGCCTGTACTACACATATTTATACAAGGGGTGGACTTTTTATTAATCCTTATTTTTTCATTGTTGCTGACTGTGTTATATTTTAGGTTTGTTGATGCACTCTTCAAAAGGACACTCGTCTTTGTTGAGACATTAAGGCTTAAATCCTTAAGATTTCTAACAAACCAAACTCTATTGTGGATACTACTTATGGACAGAATCCTTCTGCAGTAGTCGATGGTTTCACATCTGCTGATTACTTCAATGTAATATAGTAGATGTTAGTATTACTAGCCAAAGTTCCAGTGCAGGATTTGTGGATGTGGCTCAGTTGGTAGAGCAGTTTTCCTTGGACCAGACACTGAAACCCTAATTTGTGGTGCCTTGGATGTAGCAGCTGTCCACGAATACTTTCCCATAGGGATCAATAAAGTATGTCACGATCAAATAAAAAAATGTGAGGTGGTGAATTCTCTCAGCTCATGCTTTGTTTGGCAACTCTGTAAACAGATAAAACAGTTGTTCTTCTCTTGTATTTCTAGCAAAGTCACTGCTCAAGGTGTGTTTTCTGCTCCCATAGGTTGATGCAGCCTGGTTTCACTTTGGACTCCTGGACCCGTTGTAGCTGAATGTTTCAACTGTCTGAGCTGTATTTATTTTTCAGTATTAGAGATGTCTGTTTATTAACTTATTGGTATGTCTGTTCCCTTCTGCAGATTGATCCTAAAGTTGCCTTTCCTAGACGTGCACAGCCCAAGGTAAGAACACTTTTCTCTTTTATAAGTGTTGTAAGTGTTAATGTTGTGATGGACAGGGGTCAGCGTGGGAAAATTTAACGTTGACCATGATTGACAGGTATCCACCATACAGTCCATCACAGCTTGCTGTGTAAGGGGCTTCATATCTGCAGTGACCACTGTCTATCCCAAAATTATAACCACAATGCTGTGGTTGATGTATAAATAAATATAAAATTTGCTCATTTCATTTGCTTCAGTTGTAACACAGAGGTCTGTTACTATAAAGTGATACACTTCATTTAGACACGTGTCTTGTACATGAGTCCACTTGTTTTCATTTTTCCACAAAGATGCTGTGTGACTGACTGTTGCATGCTTTTCATCACACTTTGCTGGTTGGGAGTTGAGAGTTAACTGGAAGAGTTGGGGTACTCAAAGCTAAGGTGGGATGTTACTGTAGAGTTGACTACTACCGAGGGACATGTTTCCTTCTATGCTCTGTTGTATTTTTGTCTGCTTGAAATATATCTGCTTAAGTCAAGATGGCAGTTTGATAATTTTAGTGACTGCTACGACAGTGTGCAAGCTTGGAAACACCAAATGGTTTCATATTCAGTACAACATGCGTAAACAGCACTACAGTGTTTGGCAGATTTCAACAAAGCTTTGATATTTTTCGCTGTGTTAACTGTGCTAGGTAGGGAAGCGAGGGGAGCATTTGCATTCATTATGTGAAAATATACAAAATTGTCTCAAGGACATCCACAACAATAAAGGAGAGCTGCAGACAGCTAGGTTGTGCAGCCAGCATCTGTGAAGGAGCTAAGAGCTGCAGAGTGGTGCATGGTGGAGGATGGCTGAAGGTTAAACAGGACCTGAAGTTGTCTTCTGGGTGTCCTACTTAAGGGCAAACTCATTAGTGCAAAAAACAAGGACTATTTTTTTTCCTGCCTTGAGTGTTGGTGCAGCCGCAGCACTAATGGCAGAGGGAAGATTATACCTGCTCGTTCTACGTAACATCTCCACAAAAAAGCTCTCAGCTCTGTGTCATGCCCGTCATGTGTGTATCATGGAACAGATTTATTTGAAACAATCTATCTCTCCACACAGTGTGCATGTGGGCTCAAGTCACGTACATGCTTCTAGTCCACTGTCCTGCATTTTGCACATGTACACAAAGCAATGGTGCTGCTGCTGCTGTTGTGTTAACAAGCTGCCAATGCTAGTACCTGACTGGGGCTGTGGATAAAAGATTTTGATACTTACTGGAACATTCTTTTCCTAAAATTAGGATAATAAACTGATGAGTAATTTATAAGCAATAAATGTATGTTTTCCTCATATTGGGCTATAAATATAAAAATAAATGAATAGGGTCAGATTTCTGCTGAATATGAGAAACTTGCGGGAAGGTCACAAACCTGCTTGTGTCCTTCACAGCTGGGCTCTACAGGAGAATGAAAATTAGAGTGTGTGAATGTGAAAGCTCCTTTGATCACACTGGTGAGTGACTTAGTTTAGAAAATAATTCTGTTGTTTGAATGGTCGGCCAATTTTTTTTTCACATTTTGAACATCACTTTGAATGTGGTAAAACAAAAACAGCAACTTACCTGCTAAAACCAAAAATCTTCTGTATGTCGTTAAGCGCAACAGGGCGTTTGATTTGTTTGCCATGTGGTCCTGCAGAGGGCGTTCTTAAAATTCCCTGTCAGCATGATGTGTTGGATTGCTGTGATGGAGAGGTGGGGGGTGGGGGGAGTGCTGCATTATGCTTTGTGGGTTGTGTTCAAATCATTTGAATGAATTGCAGGTCAAATGAATCATCATTCAGAAAGGATATTTGGAAAAAGTGATAGCCCTTGTTGTTTGAACCACAATACTACAAGTAAACTGAGTGACTAAGTGATGGGACTCCAGTCGCAGAAAACCCATCAAATTCATAGGTCTTTACTCTACAGGATCCCATCATTACATAGAGAAGAAAAAAGTCAGAATTCGGAATTTAACCTCAGAATTTATCATTGTAGAATTTCATAATTGGCTTGAGATGAAGAGTTGTGTTTATTCAAAGTTATCCAAGTCACTGATTTGATCTTAGTATTCATCTGAATGGATAATTGGGGGTAACTCATGAGCATATGAGTGGAATGATGGGAGGTTTTCCCAAATACCTGGTAATTCAATAAAGAAGGCCTAGTTCCTTGGACCCAACTGTTGTACATTCAGGCATTCACACTTAGTTTTTTTTTTTTTAAATGTAACTTGGTTAACATGAGGTCGGGAATGCCAAAAAGGTTGCCTGTAATTACCTGAAAAATGGATGTTTATTGTGATGTGTGGATCAGTTACATCTGGCTGATACCTGATCTCTTATTTAAGTCCTGATAGCGATCAGGCAAATTAAATTAGTGCATCCCTAAAGAGATTTCCTTTTATTTTTCAGATGGTACAAGTTGACTCCAGTGATGTATCTGATGTGATATCAGATACCTCTCCACAATGACTGTTCACTCAAGACAGTTAAATAATACTTTTAATTGATTCATTTTGGCTATTATCAGCTTTGTTTGTAACTTCCCCTATAAGTCAAACATTTGCCGAGGATAAGAAATCCCTTAACTCACTGCCTGTACCAGACTAAAATCTTTATAGAATGAATCATATCAGATTCTGCAGACCAACAGATGTGTGAGCTCTCAGCTGAAAATCAAAGACAAAGGAGCTATGGTCTGTCATTATATAATGTTCGTATAATGATTAGACGCAAGATTGTAGCATTCTGTTAAAAAATGTAATTTTATTTCATTTTTACAGTGCCATTTGGCTTCACGAAACAGAGGGAGATTTGTCTTCCTGTTATATTGTCTCGTCCTAAAATGAAAGCTACAAATCAAACAGGTGCAGAGTTTGTTTGGTTTGTGTGTTTCAGCTTTTAAACTGCACATCCTGATGAGGGGAGATGAATGTACTTTTTTTGTATTTCATCACTAAGGGTGACTCACTTGTCTTGGGAATGAAGGCATTTTGGTGAAAGCAATAGTAATATAAGCTTGACTTCACAGTTGCCTGTAGCTGATAAAAATAACAGTCACTGGAGTAATAAAAGGGAGTTTGCATGTTGGAGCATGTCATAGAAATTGTCAAAGAGTGTAGCGCGAGTTATCTTCAGTCTTGTAGAGCTTCCCATAGGCATGTCCTGCTTCACTGCTTCACTGATCTCAGTACTGCTACATAGTCACAGTGTGGTTACCACTGTTGGAACAGCACGCAGCAGGGCAGCACAAGAGCGAGTGGAAGGAGGCATTGGGATCAGCCCACTGGTACCCTTTCATTGAGTGACATTAATGAGGAGAGTAGTTGAACAAATGGGCTCAAACAAAGACGGGGCCCTTTTTTCTCAGGTTGAAACCTATGCTTGTGGTGTCTTTGTCTTTTGGCACAGTGGAAGATTTAGTTTCTGTCCTGGTGTTTGTTTCGCCCACACTTCTTCACGTGCTGCTTCAAACAGGGCGAGCAGACATACCAGTATAAACAACTTAAACACACTGGAAGGGAACAATACCAAAGTAACAGAGTTGGGGAGCACATAAACACAAGGACTAAGGGAGGCAGTCACAAAACTCAACATAAAGCACTGGCAAACTGAAGAGCACACGAGCAAACCTATACATGAAAAAACCAGGATAAAACTAGCGGAGAAAACTAGGGACTAGGCCAAAATACTGAATTTAAACAAAGGCAAACCTCAGACCAAAACCACACAGGAAACACAGAGTCCCGAATACCAAAGTCCAAGATGCTGGAGTCCAGATTTCCCAAGAGTTCGAGAAGCATAAGTTTCAGGCTTTACCAAAAGTCCAGAGTCTACTGTGGGGTTGGTGAGGATAATAACGGCAACGAGGAAGATAGTAATCACGATGGCAGAGACCACATTAACAATGACGAGGATCTGGCAGGGAGTGAAGGGAAGACTGAACTTAAATAGAGGTGGGACAGGTGCAAACAATGAGGGACAACGACGGTAAAGCTGGGTGAACAGAACCAGGGACAGGAAGTAAGGAGAAGGGGCCACAAAATAAAAGTCCAGGGACAGGAAGTGCAACAAGATCCTGACAGAGCCCCCTCAAGGGCTGGATTCCAGACAGCCCTAAAAGGCCAGAAGGTCCAGGCTGAGCCGGGTGGGCGGTGGGGTCGGAGGAGGGCCAGGGTGGGTGGCGGGGACCGGAGGCGGGCTTGAAGCCCTCCAGGGCGTGACAGGAGACCCAGCAGGGAGCCGAGCAGGTGGCCGGCGGCGACAGGAGGAGACCCAGCAGGGAGCCGAGCAGGTGGCGGCGGCGACAGGAGAGACCCAGCAGGAGCCGAGCAGGTGGCGGCGGCGGCGGCAGAAGCCCTCCGGGGCGGACGGGAGGCCGGCGGCGGCAGAAGCCCTCCGGGGCGGACGGGAGGCCGGCGGCGGCGGCAAAGCCCTCCGGGGCGGACGGGAGGCGGCGGCGGCGGCAAGCCCTCCGGGGCCGGACGGGAGGCGGCGGCGGCGGCAAGCCCTCCGGGGCGGACGGGAGGCGGCGGCGACGGCAGAAGCCCTCCGGGGCGGACGGGAGGGCGGCGGCGGCGGCAAGCAAGGCCCTCCGGGGACGGACGGGAGGCGGCGGCGTCGGCTGAAGCAAAGGCCCTCCGGGGCGGACGGGAGGCCCATTGGTGAGCCGGACGGGAGGCGGCGGCGTCGGCTGATACCCGTAGTGGAGGCTGGTAGATTGACCAGAAGGAGTGTTGGCTGGCCCGGAACCAGGAACAGAAGCAGGGTCAGGAGTGGGCGTACCACGGCCGACCCGGCGCCTGGAACAGGAGCAGAGCCAGGGCGGACCACGGCCGACCCGG
The DNA here is from genome assembly GCA_020496755.1 of Channa maculata. NCBI lineage: Eukaryota > Metazoa > Chordata > Actinopteri > Anabantiformes > Channidae > Channa > Channa maculata. Next base: position 992,765 of record CM035606.1, read on the forward strand.
CGCCAGGAACAGGAACCAGAACAGGAGCAGAGCCAGGCGGACCACGGCCGACCCGGCGCGAGGAACCAGAACAGGATCAGAGCCAGGGCGGACCACGGCCGACCCGGCGCCAGGAACAGGAACCAGAACAGGATCAGAGCCAGGCGGACCACGGCCGACCCGACGCCAGGAGCAGGAACCAGAACAGGAACAGAGCCAGGCGGACCACGGCCGACCCGGCGCCAGAGCAGGACCCAGAACAGGATCTGAGCCAGGCGGACCACGACCGACCCGGCGCCAGGAACAGGAACAGAGCCAGGCCGGACCACGGCCGACCCGGCGCCAGGAACAGGAACAGAGCCAGGCGGACCACGGCCGACCGGCGCCTGGAACAGGAACGGAACAGGAGCAGAGCCAGGCGGACCACGGCCGACCCGGCACCAGGAACAGGAACAGAGCCAGGCCAGACCACGGCCGACCCGGCACCAGGAGCAGGAACCAGAACAGGAACAGAGCCAGGCGGACCACGGCCGACCCGGCGCCAGGAGCAGGAACCAGAACAGGAACAGAGCCAGGCGGACCACGGCCGACCGGCGTCAGGAACAGGAACCAGAACAGGATCAGAGCCAGGCCGGACCACGGCCGACCCGGCGCCAGGAGCAGGAACCAGAACAGGAACAGAGCCCGGACCAGAGTCGAGGCTGGGCGAGGCGGCGGCGACCGGAGGCAGGTGCCGTAGCAGGACTTGTGTCGAGGCGGACAAGGCATCGAGTGACCGGAGGCAGGTGCTGTAGCAGGATCGGCATCGGGGCCCGGCGGAGCACTGACCGGTCGAAGGCAGGCGCCTGGTAGGATTAGAATCGGAGCTGGACCTGGGCACATAGAAACAGGACAAACAGAGGCGGAGAAAGCGGTGCGCCGACCTCGGCGCCGGGACAGGGTGAGAACAGGAACCAGACATGCGGTCGCCGACCTCGGCGCGCGACAGGAACAGGAACCAGACATGCGGTCGCCGACCCGGCGCCGCGACAGGCTGAGAACCAGGCGAGCGGTCGCCGACCGGCGCCGCGACAGGAACCAGACGAGCGGTCGCCGACCGGCGCGCCGCGACAGGAACCAGACGAGCGTCGCCGACTCGGCGCGCGACAGGAACCAAACGGCGGTCGCCGACCGGCGCCGCGACAGGAACCAAACGAGCGGTCGCCGACCTCGGCGCCGCGACAGGAACCAGACGAGCGGTCGCCGACCTCGGCGCCGCGACAGGAACCAGACGGCGTCGCCGACCGGCGCGCGACAGGAACCAGACGTGCGATGCGCCGACCCGGCGCCGCGACAGGGCAGGAACCAGGCGTGCGGTCGCCGACCTCGGCGCGCGACAGAACAGGAACCAGGCGTGCGTCGCCGACCGGCGCGCGACAGGAACAGGAACCAGGCGTGCGGTCGCCGACCTCGGCGCCGCGACAGGAACAGGAACCAGGCGTGCGATCGCCGACCTCGGCGCGCGACAGGAACAGGAACCAGGCGTGCGGTCGCCGACCTCGGCGCCGCGACAGGAACAGGAACCAGGCGTGCGGTGCGCCGACTCGGCGCCGCGACAGGAACAGGAACCAGGCGTGCGATCGCCGACTCGGCGCCGCGACAGGAACAGGAACCAGGCGTGCGGTCGCCGACCTCGGCGCGCGACAGGAACTGGAACCAGGCGAGCGGTCGCCGACTCGGCGCCGCGACAGGAACCAGACGAGCGGGCAGAATCACCAGAAGCAGTGTCAACTCTCGGGGTTGGACCGAGGTGGTGGTGTCGACGCGCCCGGAACAGGAGCTGAGGTGGCGGCGTCGGCGCGCCCGAACAGGAGCTGAGGTGGCGGCGTCGGCGCGCCCGGAACAGGAGCTGAGGTGGCGGCGTCGACGCGCCCCGGAACAGGAGCAGGTAGAGTGGTGGCTGACCCAGACCTCTGGACCAGATCTGGGCAAACAGGGACAGGTGTAGAGCCAGGGCCGGGTGAGATGCTGACCAGGCCAGAGGCAGGATCTGAGACAATGACAGGAGCAGCAGAATCGGGTTCAGGGGCAGGAGCTGGGACCGTGAGAGGAGCAGGAACAGCAGAATTGAGTTCAGAGGCAGGAGCTGGGACTGTGAGAGGAGCAGGAACAGCAGGATTGAGTTCAGAGGCAGGAGGTGGGACTGTGACAGGAGCAGGAACAGGTCCGGGGAACCACAACTTGGACAGGCGAGGGATTTTGGCCCCAGCATGGCCGAAGGTCCCTTAGACTGGCCAGATGCATGATAGCAGCCCCATCTCCCGTAGCCAAGGCCGGGACAGAATAAGGTCCTCCATGCGCTGGACAATGGCACAGCTGGTAGCAGGGTCATGGAGGAGACCTTCAGCTTGGCCTTGAGTACAGTCAGAAGATTGTCAATAACCTCGAACTCCGCCTTTCCCTAGCTTCCTGGGCTGACATAGCTGGAGTGCTAGATTCTGAGGTGGTGCTAGAGAGAGGCTCCTTGCTTGGGGTTTGGAACAGCTGCCGTGCTGGGCCCTTCGACGTCTTGCTGAGCGTCTCCTGTGCATGGAGGGCCCAACAACCTGTGGCTCTGTGGAAAACTGGTCAGACTTGCTCGGGAGTGAGTGGGGGAGAGTGTCAACCGGACATGAAGCCAGCCCAGAAACAAGAGCTGACACCTCAGGTATAGATGGAGTCGACATTAGGGAGCCAAAACCGGAACAGGTGGGCGCAGACCGGCCTAGGGGCAGGCGGTGCTGTGGCAGACTCTGGGGCAGTGTGAGGATATCAGGGACTTTGTTTTTGGTCTGAGGTTTGGACCTTCTACGTCGCGGGCCCACGCCTGGAGAACAGAATGCCAGACGGGTCCCTTCATAACCGGTCAGGACCGAGTCTGGTCTTGAGTCTGGGGTCTGTACCCGAGACAGACATGAAAGCCCTTGTGGCATCCATGGGGAAGGGAAAAGGAGAAAAAAAAACCACTGCACGTCTCTGGGTCCTAGTCTGGCCAGATCCTACTGTCACGTTTAGGTTAAGGGATGGACCCAAGAGAAGAGACAGAGCGAGGGTTTGCAAAATAAGGGCTTTTATTGAAAGAGATGTAAATGATGAACAGGACCAGCACACGAAAGGAGTTAACTTGAAAACAAGAGGGAACCGAATTACCAGAAATAAACACAGCTCGCACTTTAATTAGCACTGTGAACAGAACCAGGGACAGGAAGTAAGGAAAGCTATAGATGAAATGTCCACATCACAAGCTTTGATGGTGTGGAAACAGAGTTTATGTTTAATCCTCACATGTCTCTTTGGGAAACATATATACATGAATTGCACACCCTAATGCCACAGTACATTAAAACGAGTGCTGCACACATTTTATAGATTGCCACACTGCAGACCAACTATTACAGATTTCTAGTGTTTGACAGTCTGGGAAAAGATCACACATGACTGAGTAAAATGTGGGCAAAACACCCAACAATTGGTCAGAACCACTGGAAGTTCTGTAGAAAGACAGACTCGTAAAACCTACGAGAACAAAAATTATCATATGTTCAATACAATTAGGACCCCTGCTACACTCACTCACCCTTGCACAATGTCACAGAAAAAGCTGTTAGCCAGGCTGCAGCAAAGGCAGCCTCAGTGTCCACACAGCCCCTGCTCAAAGATACTGTAGCTGGATACGGCACTGCCAGCTGTCCCACTTGTCACTTGTGGTATTACAACAAAACATCCGTCCCTCCATTATCTGTAACTGGTTATCTTGTTTAGGGTCACAGGGGGGCTGGAGCCTAATGTGGCCGTCATAGGGTGAGGGGTGGGGTACGCTCTTGACAGGTTGCCAGTGTCAGGGCCAACACAGACAACCATTCACACTCACACTCACACCTATGGACAATTTAGAGTCGCCAATTAGCCCAACATGCATGTCTTGTTAGGAAAGTGGAGCACCTGTAAGAAACCCACTCAAGCACAGGGAGACCATGCAAACTCCACACAGAAAGACAAGGTGCTTTCAACACAACAAAACACAAGCTGCAGCTTTAAATGATCATTGAATAACATGCCAAAATATCCTGTCAACCCTATGTTTTTGCAATCAGTTGTTGCAGTGGAACTGGCAGAAGGCATCAATTGACATTCTATTCCTGCACTATGCCAATTAAACAACCTGGAGCTCATCTGTGGCATTACAGTAGATATCTCAATGGCTCATGTTTCCTGTTAATGCTTTGTAATCGAATGGCGTGCAGCAGTTCTGGATTTATGACAAGCAGGAGCTCATTGTGTGACTTTCTGATTCAGTTTAAAAAGAGAATCATTCCTGACAGTATCTCAGTGGAGAAGGCAGCAAAATTGACAATGAATATAAACCTACAAGTCATATTATCATTAGAACCAGCCTTTGTTAGTGTGAATTGTGGCCATTTTAAAATGCTTCAATGCAATAAAGGATGACTTTGATATGGGCCAGGGATCAAGATAAGAACAGGTCTGAATCAGCTGCCACCTCTGTCTTTAAACTGCTGGCTTCCACTGGCTTTAGGTCAGTGCTGGGATGTTTTTAGCAACACGGTCGTCTGTTATAAAAAGACCAATTGACTCAGCAGCTTGTTCACCAGAAATCAAGATGGAAAACAAGTACTTGGGACACTGTGGGTTTGCTCCTGAAGGTGTTTCCTACATCTATCCTTAACCCCTCCATCTCTCGCTTTGAACTGCCTCTGTCTCTCACTTTGTCTGAAGAAAACTCTGCTGCTGCTATCTGGCTTTTGCACTCTTGGCTGCCACTGAGGGCAGAACTGTCTGATTGGTCCAGAACAGCACGTGAGATAGACATCCGCTGTCTGTCAAGACCTCCTGCTACCCCCCACTCTCTCTTTCTCTCTCTCCCAGTGTGCCTCTACGTCTCTTTCTCTCATAGTTGCAGACTCACTTTCTCTCTGGCTGGCTGTCTAGTTTGCTGCAGCTTTCCTGCTGCATGATAAATCTGATGCTAAATTTAGATGCCGTTTTTCTCCAGCAGTGAGGGATTACTGGCAGAGCGGGAGGGAGAATGACAAGGGAGAGGGAGATGCAGCGGTAGGCTGGCTCGCTCACTCTGCCACTAAGAGCTTCCAGGCTAGTTTTGCTTTGTCTTCGTGTTAGTGGTACTTTTGTCAGTTATTTTCAGCTTAAGATCAAATGTTTTAATTACTTTTATCCTACCTGATTAGTTTTGGTACATTTTTGTTAACTAAACATGGATATTTTGGTTTTGTCTTGGTTTTAGTCGTGTAAAAATTAGAGGACAAATTGTTTTGAACATACATTTTGTGAACCAGTGCTGCACAATTCATTTGAATTTGTCATTGAAATTTAAACGTGTGGATGGGGTTCAATTAGGCTTTGATTGCCCATAAAGTTGGAAGAATTTTGTTTTTAGACACATTCCTCTTTTTTACAAAGGTTAACTGTGGTTTCATTTTCACTGTGATATGTTTGAAAGAGATTGATCAATAAAGTTTTGAGACAATATACAGTTTATCTATCAAGAATGAATCACATTTTCACAATAATTTCATGATGATTGCAATGACTTTCATCCAAATATTGAGCATATAATATTATATAATATTAAGTGCTTTCATCTAAGATTTAGATTAGAACAAATCGAAAAGTAAAATGTATTTGATGCAAGACTGACCAAACCCCACTTTAGTAATAATAGTCTTAGGTGCTTTAGGTATTTACATGTACATTTAAGTGTGATAATATACCACTGTACTTGACTCAACACTTCCTCTTTTAGTACCAGGTACTTAGTTTTCTGCTTTTAACATATTGCTGTCTTAGTGTGGCTTCTAGTCATAGTGATGTCACATGAAACTGCTGTGACATCATTTTCAACACACGGGAACAATGGAGGAAATTACCGGAAAACCCTTTATGTTTTTTGGTGCTTGGCTGTTTGTCACAGCAAGGAGACAAATCAGTGGAAATCCCACTCACACAAGCTGCACGGTGCCCAGGTATGTTTGGCCCTTAAAGTCCAGTTGATTTGACTGTTGTGATCACTAGAGGTTAGACAAAGTCACTGTCACTGTCCATCTTCACCAATTTTCAACTTGCTCTCTATGGTTTTAGTTTAGGGTGTAAATGTACGTTAATGCTTTTAAACTTCTTATATCAAAATATTTCTCTGATTCTAGCTGAAAAATCATCATTTGGCGTTGAGATGATGTCATCTAGGGGAACTCTGGAAAAGCAGGTTGACCATGATTACAAACTCCACAGTATGAGCAACAAGATAACAAGATAACTCCAAGTGATGTCATCTGGAGGCATTTCACATCTGGAAGTAGGGGGATATTATAATATAAGGAAGTCAAAGGGAAGTTCAATGAATGCATCCTTTAAAGGAAATGAGTAAAGTACAGCAATAATGAGGTCACAAATTTAAAAAAATATTATTAAAAAAAAAAACTGTTAATGTTAGGGCAGTTGTGGCTCAGTAGAGTTGGCTGTTCACTATTTACAGGGTCAGTGGTTAGAGTCCCAGTTCTTTCTTTCAAATGCCCTTGAGATAATGAACCCCAATTTTCTCATGATAGGTCCGGCACTTTATGGAAAGTAAAGAATGTTAGATGAGTATAGTCCATTTTTTATTTTATAGCATTTTATGAGTCTTTATCTAGTTTTTAATTATTTACATGATTTGCCTTCAGATGTATTTGTTAAAAAACAAAACAAAACAATAACATAACAGTTTCTACACCTTATATTTCAACCATTTGATCTCAAACAAGTATTATATTTTGCAACTCAAAACACTGACATGACATCAATAACAGTAAGGGCACCTTTGAATAATTCATAATAAGATACATACAGGCAGGAGTGTTCTTCCACAATTACATCTAAAATAACTGGAGCCTAAATTGTAACATTGTCAATTTAAAGGGGTAATTTTAACATGAAGAGAAAATACAAAAACTTAAAACCATTTGATGATTTTTCGTTGTTACAGAAATAAGTGGTAAATGCCAGTTGGCCCCTTGGATGGTGCACGAACGGGTGCAGACATACCTGCAGGTACAGTAGCACCTGTGATGAATGGTTATTCACAGTAAATACTTAAATAGTGAAACAGCCATCTGGTAAAATGTTGAATGTCTTATACTTTATGGATCTCATCTGTGAAATTTTGGGGTTTTTGATTTTGGTGGAGTTGACATAGATCGTATTTTGGAGAGTTGGTGCACTTTTGTAATTTCTTCTCACACTTGCGCAGATCAAGGGCTTTCACCTTGTCTCTTGAGAGCGCCACATGTGTTCCCCATGCTGATTTGGCAGGAGGTTTTTACACTGGATGCCCTTCCTGCCGCAACCCTCCCATTTTATCTGGGCTCGGGACTGGCGCATAGGTGGTCCTTGGCGGCTCTGCGGGGCCACATCTGGTAGTATGGGATTCGATCCCACGGCCTTCTGAATCCCAACCCGATGCTGCAGTTCGGCCTGTGCAGTCTTGCTGTCTGATTTATTGTCTCACCTTGGTTGTTGTTTTTTGGGCAGAGGGAGGAGAGCAAGTCATCTCAAGTCAAAGGCCAAAAAGTCACTGGTGTTAAAGACCAAGTCTTTTATGAATGTTTTCAAGTTGTCTCTAAAGTCATCGGATTTATAACTTACAGTATGTCTGACTGCTGTTCAAGTCATGTGATTCAAGCCCCCACCTCTTGTAAACACTGTTCTGTGCACCGTGTCCCAGCCGCCCTGAAGAGGTGTGGGACAGGCATAGTTCATTTGCAAGGTACACGTCTAGTTTGATCGCTAACTGAGCCTGAGCGTGGAAGTCTAATGCTTTGACTAAGAGACAGTGCTTCATTTCAAAACAAAAGGTCATATGTTGGCGACGTAAACATGTTTGGACAAGGATCGGTATTGTGCGATGTGATAGCAGGCCCGGGGGGAAAGGAAACGGAGGTGCAACTAAGCTTAGTTTCAGTAGATTGTGAAGGCAGCAAGACTGAAGTCAGATGACCAGTCAGTCTGGATTGTTTTCACGTTATATTTGGGTTTCACCTGGGCTCACATGGAAACTTGATGGAAATGATACCAAAGAAGTAACAAGTAATATGCAAAAGTGCTATTATGTATTTAATATAGAATGATTGCTGCCACCATCACACTTCACCATGGAATGATTTCAGCTGATGAGCAATGCCTGGTGCCTACCAGCCCTAGTGCTTGGAGTTCTACCCAGAGAGTTACATTTTTATCTTATCAGACCACAGAGTCTATTTCTTTATGCTCTCACACTACTTTAAATGTCAATTGGCAAACTCCAAACAGGCTGTGGCTTCTGTCTACCCACTCTACAATAAACCCCCCACTGATGGAGTGTTACTGGAATGGTTGCTCTTCTGGCAGAATTATCACACAAACAACAATAGGCTTTCTTGAAAAAGCATCTTTTCGTTTGTTGAGACAGCTGTTTCAGAGTTTTAAAACCTCTCCACATTAATTTTGCACTTAGTGCTGTTGTATATACTGCACATGAAAAATAATAGCAAGTGTGCTTGGAGCACTTGGCGTTAGCGATTTGAATATTCAAAAAGAGGCCCCCAAAAATGAGCATCAGCCTAGATAAGCCAGTAAAAGTTAGAAATGTTTGTAGCAAAGATGCAACTTAAACATTGTTTTTCACAAAGCACCAGAGGCCTCATTCTTGAAAGTGTGTGGGATTCACAACAAAGGTTTACATGAACATAAAAACGATAGAAAGGGTGCGTGCCAAAAATGTCTATATTTAGAAAACAATATTTATGCACACCTCCACACCAAGTTCCCTCTAGAAATCACAATAAACTTGAGAATGTGAGCAAACCCAAAACAAATAGCCACAAATGGTCAGTGCAAAATGCTCATGAACATTGAGCAGACCAGAGGTGGTGTAACACAAACTTTAAGAAGCTGATGGCTGTGAGGGCTAATATTGCAACACAGTTCCAAAATTGCCTAAAATAGCACTTAAAGAAAAGGCTTTGTTGCACACACAAGAGTATGGACTGACCAGCATAGACACACACATCAAAAAATGGAAAAACTAAAAAAGGACTTTTGTGAGTGACAGTCATACTTTCAAGAACTTTAATGTGTCACAGTGTTGTGCTAGTTCACACTTCAGTTCACACAGATTAAATTGAATAATAATTGTTCATATTAACTGTGCACAGTTTTGAACGTTTTAACTAAATTCACAGACCCAAAAAATAAGGTTCATGTTCACATGCTCGAAAAGATCAGTTGTCTGTGTATGTCTCTCTATGTTGGCCCTTAGTTAGATTGGAGACCTGTCCAGTGTGTACCCCACCTCCTGCCCTATGACAGCTGGGATACGCTCCAGCCCCCCATGACGACCATGAACAAGATTTGCAGTTAAAGATGATGGAATGATGGTTGGATGGATACACACATGCATTTAACAATCGTTTAAATGCACGGTTTTGTGTTTATGTACCAACCTCTCTGTGCACAGGAAGAGGCGTTTTGTGCATGTAAATGAGGCTGCACATGATGGATATAGAACAGCTGAAAATGATCATCTTTAATTGCATGAAGCTGTGCAAGCACCACTTTGATAAATAAAGATCGTTCGTACAGATCGTTCCGACACACTTAGAACTTGTTCTGTTCATGCTCAGTTTTGGTGTGTGGTTGATTACTGAGGGTTAAAAAACTGATTGCTGTTTTGCTGTGCATGCAAAGGCTGCATGTCACTAACTAGCAACAAGCTGTATCCAGGAAACTGTAATTCAGACTAAATTATGTTGTACCATTCAGACTTCGGTAGATTAGTCATAGATAATGAGATCAGTGGGAGTTTTCCTTGTGTATCGAGTTTTATCAAGGTGTGCGATGTGATTGCAGTGAAAATGCTGAAATGATGTATAGCGCAGCCCTGTTTCTTAGATCATTATAATGGAGAGCATTGTAACTGACTTTATAATATGATATTAGCTTATTTACATACAGTCACAATATAACGTAAATACATGAAATTGCAATGAATGGAATTTAGATTTTATTTTATTCCTTGTCTGAAATCAAACCCTCACCTGCTGGTTGCTTCCCATTCTGAACAGATTATGAGCCAGACACCTAAAAAGGCATGTCTTATTAATGAGCATGAGAATTTCTCTGATTACATTTTTCAACACTCTGCCTGCTTAACTCCAGGGTGCCTCTTGTTGAAGAAGTGATGGTTTAAAACATTTACAATCGGTGTTGTGGTCCAGACTTCCCCTTTAGTGGTATGATGATGATCCAGAGAACTATTGGAGTCCACTGAGTCAGAGTACTTTGAGTGATCCAGGCCCAGCTGTGCAGTATGAGCTCTGTCTGACAGTTTGAACCCTGCAGAGGTGTTGTTGTCTCAGCTGCCCACAAGTTTGGATGGACATCAACATCTATAAAGTTCACTGATTCAAATGAATTGTTTCTCTTTGATCCGTGGCTTAGGTGTTCACACGGTAAACATCGTACAGCCACCTTTTTTATCCAACCATTTCATTATCCTGCTGCAAATCTTTGGGCCCTAAGTCTTCTTTTTTGTGTTGTCAAATGTCTATGACTTGTAAAATCCCTGTCACCTCTGTTGTGTGTGACCTTTTACATACTGGAGGACTGTAAATGTATTTATTTGACAAAATATTCTGAAGTTAAGGTTCACATTCAGATAGGTAACAAATTAAAGGAGAAAACCGGAACTTGATCTGCATATTAAAGGAATCCAGTGGCAATGTTATCAGCACAAAGCTGTTTTTTTATGGAATTGATCCATCTATTCATTGGGGATGAGGCATCACTGGACTGTGTGATGAGTATGAAATTGTTGCATATCATATGTTATGGCCTTCACAGTTCCCAGATCTCAACCCAACTGAACACCTATAGGAGATTTTGGACCAGTGTATTTGACAGCGTTCTCCACTATCATCATCAAAACATGAATTGAAAGAATAATTTTGGAAGAATGGCCACCACGTGCCACCAGGTGTGCACACCTCTGCATTGATCTTACACATCTCTGGACCTGTGCTGGAAGGATGGAACACTATTCTTCCAGAATATATCCCCTCGTTTGTGGTCAGATGACAGTAGCCTTCTAAAGGGTTCTTGCACAAGTAATACACAGATAAATAAAATATACAAATCCATGACAATACTTGTTAATAGGAGACATTTATAGCTGGCTTGAGTTTAGCTCATAGGATTCATTGACGATAACCAACAGCCAACAATATCAAGAAAACCATTAGACGTGTAATTTGATATTGTTTTTCATGTTACAAGGTTCCTTTTGTTTTGCAATAAAACCAGGAGACATAGGTCATAAAACAGCAGAGATGAAATTTTTAATTCTGTTCCTTGTTGCCCACACACTGCTGGAGTGCTACAGTTATTATGACTTTTACTACTACTGCATTAATAATACATGTCATACATAATTAACATAACATATTTAAATTGGAAATGTACAGCAGTTCCACAAAAACACATTGCCCTAAATAATACAATATAACCCCTCTAAACAGTGATCTGACAACTGCTTCACTGACATAAAAAAATGCTTGTACAATAGTTCTCTCTAAATGAGAAAAGCCCAGTTGACCATCACAATAATATAAAAGAACTTTATGTAACTCATTAGCTCCGTTGATCCCAGAGGATGAGCTGGTATCATGATGGGTCAGCAATGATCAGGCCTGTATGATCCCCTCATCTTTGGTCATAGCTGTTTATATATGGGGGACATAAACCCCATCTGGTCTCTGATGTTGATGTCTTAAATATCTTTTCATCTTTCTCTACCTGTTGTCACATGGTGGAATTTTCTCAAATGTTACTCCTAAAAACGACGTTCCTCTGAAACTAAACTGCAAATGCAATAACGTTTTTTTTATAGGGAACATAATGAGTAGATGATCACAAACCAAACGTAAATAATAATCTGATGAAAATGAAGGGCTCTGTTTTCCTGCAGGCACGATGACAGTGCTCGCTTAAACTCAGGAGGTGTTATTCAGTTTTCCTCAGGCTGTGCCTGTTATTGCTATTTTCTTGGCACCAGATTGCACCGGTGTGGGAGAAGAGGTGTGGCTTACGATGAGTTTGTGCTGATTAGTGGTGCAGTGCAATTTTGGTGCTGATTTTGGATCAAATAGCATTTGCAATTCTACAGGCTCAGACCACCCTTTTATCGCATCGGTGACACCACTTGGCACTGGAGCGACACACATAGACCTCTCTAAAGTGAAAAAACACCTATCAATTATGTCAAATCTGGCAACTTCCCATTTCTTTTTTACTTTTTTATGAACTCCTAATTAATATATTTATGAATATATTAAGGCTGTGTGGAATTTTGACAGCATAACTTTATTATTTTCATCTCTGCACACAGTCAAAGGATTGCTCTATATCAAGGTACAGTAATTAGCTGCTATAAATGTCTATACATGAGACAGGGAATCTTTTACCCACAGATTCAAAATTTTAGTACTGAAATAATCTGAAGTAATGCAGCTCGTCTCCCCATGAGTCTCTAGCTCCATCATATCCACCTCATTTTTATTCAATGCAAAAATCCAAACTCACAGTCCAAAAAAGCTTATTATATGTGAACATTCATTCTAAAAGTGAATTCTCCATTTTAAAATACTATAGCAGTTATTAGTGGAGAAAAAAGTCCAGAGCAGAATATTATAGGTCCAATTTGCAGACATGTACCTGTGCAGACCAGAAAACGTGTGATATATGATATGATATTACCGAGTAATCTCTAAATCAATCTCTGCCCGACCCATACAATGAAGGATAGTGCACATGATACTGTCATCAGGCACAACATCGTAAGCTCATAAATCCTAAAAAAATGAATTAAAACACAGTGGTAATGCATGCAGAGGCACGAACAAATCCATATTTTCATTGGATAAAGTTCACTTGTTTTTCCTTCTGGTCAGAACCACCTCTGTGGTGTCTCTCTTAAACCCTGCTGACTTTACGCACAGCTGGCACAGTGCGTTTATTAGTTTCAATAGATGAGAACAATATTAAATATTCGCTCTATAAATAAGATCTGATATTTTGCAATGATCTGTTTATTGCAATTCAGTGCATAAATGACTATGGCTAAATGGCTTTATCAGCATATTTATGGAGATGTATTAACTGTTGTGTAGGTTTTTTCATTTTGGAAATTCTCATTGTGTAAAGAGGTGGACGTTCTTCCCCAGAAGTCACTCTCTTCCCCATTTGCTGCTCTTACAGTATATAAAAGGAACCTATGTAACTGACCAATGCTGACTCCTGCCCTGACTTCATCTGCTCTTAATTCATTTCTCCCATTGATAATGTACTTGGCCTGTCTTCCATATAGTGCCAGGTTGCACCTTACTGCAATAAGACTGTTAGGCACGGCCGTGATGATTTTGCCCAGAGAGTTTATGCTTTATTTTGGATTGTGCCTTGTTTCAGGGAATCAGAGTGATGGTCGCAACCCTGACTCACTGGGGGTGAGAGAAGTAAAATAAACACCCAGATCTTACAAGGTTCAAACTACTCAGTCAACTCGCGGAAAAAACAATAACAAACTAAATTAGGTTTCAATGAGAGATTTCAAAAACTTGATGATTAAACTAAAGATGATTGAAAAAGTAATAAAAAACCCACGGCTGCTAACAAACACCACAAAAGCGCAAATAAGACAACAAGAGCAAAGCATGTTTTGTCTTTAACAGTTAAGGGCAAAACCAGCACATGGGAATGCTGGACCAAGAGTTCAGTGAAAAGTTCCCCAATGGCTGTGGTCCTATTCACATAGAGACCAAAATGCCTTCACAGTCAGTTGGGATTAAGTGCCTTGTTCAAAGGAATCACATTAGTGTTGATGAGAGGGGGCAGTTGCTTCTCTTTCACTGTTCCAGACATATTTAGCACGAGAACCCAGTTGCAGACAAAGATGGTTGGGGTTAGGCAATGAGGTAAAATGGCTTTGGGTTAGAGAAAACCTTTGGTCCTATGTTAGGTAGGCTATATGCAGCTGTGTGTGCATATACACAGAGTAATGTGGGCGTGAATGTTAATTCCCATTTAGCAGACTGCTAACATGAACATTATGTTGTTGTTGAGCTGGTGGACTTGTCGTAGTAATGTTGTTCAGCGTTACATACTCACCTGCTGTAAACCCGTGAACAAAGACAGCGTTGCAGTGTTTACAACAACGAATGTCACTGTCATGTCCTTATTAGTGCCCAAGCAGATTAGATATAAAATAACCTACTGTGTCTCTGCCCTCACAAACTATAGTCAGGGTGTCCACTCATACTGAGCTATAGGTGACACAGTAAAATCAATGTGACGTGTGAATGTGTGATAGAAAACAGTAGCTCATATATTACAACTTTTTTGTGTGGGTGCACAAAAAAGATGCTGCCCATTTTGCCCATCCCTAAATCCACTTCTGACGTGATCCCTGAACCATCTCCACGATATAGTATTGGCTTCCAGACGCAGCTAAAAATGTAGGAAGTGGCAAATTGTGATTGTTTGGCTCCAATTCCTGATGTCAAAATCACACATCACCTTGTGCTGGTTGTTCTGTGCTGTTTGATACAAAACGAATAACACAGCCACTTTCATTACTGTTATTGTATCCTGTGTGTTTACTCCTCCATCAGCTGTGAGGCTGTGAACATGTGACTTGCGTTGAGTCCTTCCTCCCCTCCCCTCTCAACGTTAGCATTTGTCTCACACAGAGCCTGAGTGCACACTTTTAGGTCACAGTTGTAATAATGTGTTGCAGAGCACTGGGACTCTGTGCTCTATAATCTTTCTGCACACACACACACACACACACACACACACACACACACACTAGGTTGTAATTTTGACATACTCAGCTGAATCCACCAGGCATGCTGCCCAGTCTTCCTTCTCACCCCCTCCCACCACACCCCATATCGACAAATGGACTCCCCCTGTAACCCACTCAATCGCCATCCTTTTCCTTCCAATAACAAACACTGCTGACTATAATTACTTAGTAGTGAAGATGAATAGTGCAATTACCACCTGCATGCAACAAGCGCTTAAGATGGCTGTAAGTAAAAGCAGCTGAGGGACTCTTAGGACACTCTCGGCTGGGGATTTACACAATCTGATTGGTCTGCTTAGTACTTTTTGCTGTGCCCGAGGAATGCAGTTATTGTTCTAACTCCTAACGGCCAGGCCTGCATGAACACTGAGCTGTGAATGGACTTTGATCTCACATCAACATAATACATACTTCTCCTTGCTTCCCTAATCTTTACATCCTGCTGATTGTTGGTTTCAGTGTAAGAGCTGCAGCTCACAATACTAGCTAGATATTAAAGTGCTTCGAGGTCTGGAACTATCCTTGGTTGCAACATAATATCCTGCATGATATCCTGATATGTATATCTGGAAATATTCCTTGTTTTTTTGTCCTCAAACCTGCTTTTATTGCTTATATTTCGTGTTACTGGTAGATTTTCCACCTTATTTTTCTTTTGCATGCATCATTGAGCCTGTCTGTTACCTGGTTGACGTTTCTCAAGATTCCTCTATGACCTGACTGTGACGTGAGTGACATTGGCACACTGAGTCACATCCAGGCCAACATTTGCGTGCTACTATTTGGAGAAAGAAAATTGTCCCTTACAACAAGATATATTTCTCCTGTCGTTCTTTCACCAACCTAAGGCAGGTCTACTCCAGTACACAGCCACCGATCTCCTCCAGCTTCGCTGTCACCTGCCCGAACCTCCTCCGACAACGCTGCACCTCCAACTGGACATCGCCGCCCTGCCTTGCCGGAGATACACCCATCGCGGGTCCCGGGAATTTCCTGAGAATTTCCATCACGACAACTCTAAAGCAATTAAATCCTTCTGGTTCACCACTCGCCACCCTCCCAGTAGCGGGGCTGTCGATCACAGTGTGTTAGCCCGCCTAGTTAGGTCGGCTAACCCCACTACCAAATGCGACAACGCTGCTGTCAACTGCGGTCACCTCATCCAGGATCTCCTCACTGACCATAAGTTAGATTTTTTCTGTTTGACTGAAACATGGCAACAACCCAATGACTTTTCCCAATAATTCCCAATAATAATTCATCGCAAGACATGGAAAGTCCTGCCAATGTCTGTGCCAGCTTACATCTCATTGGAATGTATTGTGTTTAAACTGTTGGGACCCACTCCCACCATTGTTGCTACTATTTACCGTCCCCCCAAGCCACACAATGACTTTTTAAATGATTTTGCTGCTCTACTCTCCCATCTCTCCACCCTCTCAACAAATGTAATATTGTTAGGGGATTTCAACATACATATGAACAAGAGGAATCTTCCTCTCACCAAAGACTTGTCATCCTGCCTTGAGAATTTTGGATTCCATCAGTACATTGATTTCCCCAATCAAAGGACATATTCTGGGCTTAATCTGCGGTTCTGGACCCTCCAACTGCACAGCTGATGAACTTCATGTAACTGACCATTTCCTCCTCTCATTCAATGTCACCACTCTGACTCTCTGCAATCAAGCCACCATGCCTCATCTTATTTCAAAATATCAAGGACATTAATATTAATACCCTCTTGAATCAACATTCTCAATTCTCTTGCCCCAGTAAAAACCCAGTCTGTTTCTTTTCTCAAACTGCCCCCTGGTTTACCCCTGATCTCCAGTCAATGAAAGCCAAAGGTTGACAATGCGAGCGGCTCTATAGGAAAACTGGTCTTACCACTCACAAAGAAATGCATTAAACTCACATATTACACTATAAGGACTATAATATTCCGGCCTATTCTGTTATAGCAAGACACCGCTCTTATTATTAAATAAACTTCTCTAATTGCCAGACTCCCTGCCCCCCCATTTGTACTCAACTGAAACGTGACTCCTTAATGCTGTTTTTCTATGAAAAAACTTACAAAATTCACCAGCATCTATGTTCTAATTCTCCGCCTTTCTCCTCTTCTGGGCTTCTCCCACGCTGTCAGCGATTTTTCCAATTTCCAACTCCCTGACGCTTCCAAAGTCTCAGATCTCATTCGTAAATCCAAGCCCACTAGATGTCAGCTAGATCCCCTTCCACACAGCCTTGGTCAAACCCTGCCTCTCCTCTTTGCTTATATCTGGCATTATACACTCCTCACTAACCACTGGAATTGTTCCCATACTCTTCAAAACTGCATCTGTCACCCCACAATTGCAAAAAACCTGGTTTAGATCCCGACAACTACAATAACCTCAGCCACATGTCCAACTTACCTTTTCTCTCCAAAGTACTTTAAATAATAGTCGTAACTCAACTCCACTAATTCCCTTTATGAACATTTCCAGTCTGTTTTCCGCCAAAGTACAGAAACTACACTGATAAAAATCCCTAATGATCTCCTCATGGCAACTGACTCTGGTTTACTCTCAAATTTTCATCCTCCTTGATCTGAGTGCATGCAGCCTTTGATACAATCTCCCACACCATTCTCCTCAATAGGCTATTCACCATTGGCATCACTGGCACACCCCCAGACTGGGTTCATGCATATCTCTCAGGCCACACTCAGTTAATTCATCTCAAATCCTTTAGTTCCCAACCTTCCCCTGTCACTACTGGTGTCCCCCAGGGCCCTGTCCTGGGCCTCCTTTTTTTCATCACCTACCTCTTTCTCCTTGGCAATATTTACTGCAAATTCAATATTAATTTCCACCTCTGCTGATGACAACCAGCTCTAACTATATAGCAAACCAAATTCCCCACTCCCACCATTCTCCCTAACCATCCGCTTATCCAAAATAAAGTCCTGCTTCACCTCAAACTTCCTAAAATTAAACAGTGATAAAACAGAACTCCTACTCATGGGTACTAAATCCACATTATCCAAATTGACAGTTTTTCGCTCACAATCGACAGCTCTTCTGTTTCCCCCTCCCCTCAGGTTAAGAGTCTTGGTGTCGACAGCTTACTGTCATTCCAATCCCACATCAATTAAATCACTAGGTCGGAATATTTTCATTTACGAAACATTAATCATCTCCGCTGCTCCCTCCCCCCCATAAACCTCCATCTTTACTCACAGCTTTGTCACCTCCTGCATTGACTACTGTACTCTCTTCTCTTTGGCCTCCCCCATAAATCCTTCCATAAGCTTCAACTGGTCCAAAACTCATCTTCCTGCATCATCACTAAAATGTCCTCGTCTTACCACATTACCCCATCCCACAGCAACTTCACTGGGTCCTGGTTAAATACAGAATAGATTTCAAAATCCTCCAGTACCCCTTTAGGGCCATTCACAACCTCCTCCACTCACCGGACATTAGAAACATTGACTCTCCTCCGGTCTTCAAATCCAGACTCAAAACCAACCTGTTTAAGATCACCTACTCACTATAATCTGTAATTTCATTACCCCTGTTATTATTTTCTGCTTTATTTGGTTTTTGATAGTTTGTACAGTACAGTTTCCTTCCTTCCTTTCTTTTAAAAAGCGCTTATAAATAAAATGTATTATGTATTATGATGTCAGAGGAATGTAAGAGAAGTAAGAGACACAGTGAGGCTGTTTATGGAAAACTGCTTAAAATATCTGTTGAGCAGGAGGTTCAGACTCACTCAGTGCAGGTGTCACAGACATATTGATAGCCTGTAGCATTTCCCATGTCATCCATTCTTGACGATGTCAATCACTAAATTACACCCATTCATAAAAGTTTCAATAAAACATCCTACTGTGTATTATACAGCCAGGAGTGATTTTGATTTTATTCAACATGAGAAGAACTCAGCTACATAATGTCCCCTTAAGCCTAAATTCCACCAGCACACATATTTTACAAGCAGACCTATTTCCAGCATTTAAAGTAGGAGACAAGCTAGGGTTTTCTTAAAGCTAACAGGAAATAAAGATATGAAGTAATTATAGTTGAAATGATCAACTTGTAACTAATCAAATCCACAACTAATCATGGCAATTTTATTACATCTATAGATGTATTTTTAAAAAGTGTCTCTTGTGAAGAATTGGTTCATTCACATTTACATTTAGTCATTTAGCAGACGCTTTTATCCAAAGTGACTTACAAGTGAGGTACAAGGCAGCAAAAATCTAAGTCAAGGAGAAAACATGAAAGCAAAGTCCTATCAGAAAAGGGTTTACATTTCACGAGATGCAAGTGCAAGAAAGAGCAGAAAGGAAGATTTTTTTTTAAGATAGAATACATTTAAGTGCATAGGAAGGTGAGGAAGACTTCTGTTTTCAGTATTTTTTTAAATATTGGGAGTGAGTTTGCTGAGCGTGCAGGGTTTGGTAGTTCGTTCCACCATCGTGGGATCATTGCGCTGAAAATGTTTGCTTGGTGTCTTCTGTGTGGTGCAGGGACCACCAGACATCATTCGTTGGCAGACCACAGTGGACGGGAGGGATTGTAGACCTGAATGAGGGACTTGAGGTAAGCAGGAGCTGTTGAGGTGATCACCCTGTGGGCGAGAAACACAGCTGTAAACCTGATGTGAGCAGATACAGGAAGCCAGTGTAGAGATCTGAAGAGTGGTGTGACATGAGTCCTTTTTGGCTGATTAAAAATGAGGCGAGCTGCCACATTTTGGATCATCTGCAAGGGTTTAATTGTATGTACAGGTAACCCCTTTAAGAAACCATTGCAGCAATCAAGACGAGATACGACCAGTGCCTATACAAGGAGTTGGGTTGTATATTCTGTGAGGTAGGGTCTGATCTGGGTTCAAAAGAAAATGATTTATCAAATACATTTCAATTGTAGGGTGGCCGATGCCGTGACAATTCCACCCCTTTCCCCTCACTGTGGTCTGTTTACAAGAGTTGCTGAGTTATCATGGCTTTCTGTAATAAATCTTATCTGGTCTTCTTTGCTGTCTGACATCTGAGAGGGGTTAGGTAAACAGATATGAATGAAATGTTTGATCAGGGATTTGTTTTGCTGTGGATCTGAATGAATATGGGTATTTTACCAGCTTGGCTCCAGATCCAAAATGGAACCAGCTATCAGAACCCTTGGCTAGCCCAGATTTTTCGGTTTAGTGCAATGAACCCTAAAAAAATTATAGTATTACTAATAAATGTGATCAAATATCTACCTAAACTGTTCATGTATAGACCATGTGATTGTATTTTACTTGATTTTGTTCAGCCTGACAGTTTAGTGTCCTCTAAAAGCCCAGTGAGGACAAGCAGTATTTTTTTTTTTATCCCTCTCAGGGGCTCTGTAATCAGCCTCAGTTAGAGGAGGCTGGAAGACAGCATGAGGATCTGGAGCATTTACCTCTGCTAGCTCTGTGCTCTCTCTCTCTCTCTCTGTGTGTCTCCATCAAAGACAACAAAAGCAATTAAAGTCATAAGTCTCGAGAGGAGGGCATGGAAAACGACTGTTGGCAACAATAGGTTTTACCCACAGCGCTGGGGCTCGTAGGAGTAAATGTCAAGTCCCTACAGTGGATTGGGGTTATGGCTCTGGGTTGCTATGGCACTGCCTCCCAGCCTCTGGTTCTGTCCTCATTGTTTCATTGACTGAATGTTGCAGGAAACATTTACTGCAGGTAAATGGTTCAATTAGAAATGTTCTCTTTCTGTAGTCACATAAGGATAATGGAAAACAAGTCTAGAAGCTGTATAAACCACAACTGTTATTGGGGAACATACAGCTACTTTGCACAGTTCTACTTAAATATGGTGAGACTGAATAAAATCTTCAACTCCATTGTGGGGAAATGTCCCCACATATCAAATCCTGACCTTGATGAAATTATGAATCTAATGGGGATCTATTTGGCCCCTTGTTCCACCTGAAAGGTCGAGTATCAGAGTTTAATAATTAGTGAGTTTGAACCAAAAGTTGTGTCGCTTAAAGCATGTGGTTAAAGTAATTGCTTGAATATTATGAGTCTTTGTTTCAAATGTCTTTACACGAGGCTCACACAGCTGTATGAACCCACTGGAACATAAACACACTCACTCATATGTGCACACCCCAGGGTGTTTGGAACTGGGTCTTCCTGTTGCTGTCTCTTGGTGATCTGGTTAGGGAAGGATGCTGCTGTGCTCTACAGCAGGTGTGTTTGTTTTACTGTGCAGCACAGCACTGTCCCTGATGTTTCTACAGCTGACATGCATGGGCGGGTACTTTGTTAGAGAGGAGAAGAGCTCATTGACGTGCCCACCTCCTCCTCACTCTGAGGGGTACATCTGAGGTCCTTTGGGGTTAGGCATGCCCTGACTTCAAGCGGCCATTATTTTAAGTCAAAAAACCATGTATCAAAATGTGTCAAATAGGGGCATATTTATACAAATATCCTGCTGCATAGATTTATTTATTCACATTGAGTAACACTAACAGCAGAGTGATGATGACGCTATGATGTAATCTAAGCTAACTGTACCAAACTCGATAATTATAATATATTTGATAACCACAATAAAAAAAACTTTGCAATGTTGTAACAAAGTTCCGTTTTAAAATAAATATATATATTTTGACAATTTTCTTCTTGTGCGCCAGTGAAAA
The DNA here is from genome assembly GCA_020496755.1 of Channa maculata. NCBI lineage: Eukaryota > Metazoa > Chordata > Actinopteri > Anabantiformes > Channidae > Channa > Channa maculata. The sequence continues at coordinate 1,014,362 of CM035606.1, forward strand.
TGTTCACAAAAAAAAACAGCTATTTAACTATTAAAACCCCCTAAAACTTGCATAACCCTGACAAAAAGTGCAACTTTGCTGGCTAAGCTAAACAATACAGCGAAAATTTTACAGCAACTATGACTAAGACATTGATTTAGGAAAATAATTGAACTGCAATTTTTTACATATACAAACACCTGTAGACAGATGTATTAATTTAACCATTCATTTCTTAAGTCCGTAACCATTTACAACATTTTACTAACAACTGTCTCCATTTCTATCTCTCTCTCACTTCCCACTCCCCCCCTTTCCCTCACACAACATTACTTGGTATGTAAAAAAATACCAACCGATAGCAACATGCAAATATGTTGACTAGTGTACACTGTCAGTCTTTATCCTCCAGAACTGAAGACACAGTTTACTGTCTGTGTATGAGTAGTAGTCCCTATACTATGTTTACTACCTCAGTGTTTGTATTCTCGTGTAAAGTGGTGCTCACACACACCTCGCCTACAGATGCCATGTAGATGCTAATAGCTGGCTCAGCTGACCCAAGTACTACAATCCCTCCCGTTCGCTGCGGTCCGCCAATGAACGATGTCTGGTGGTCCCAACACCGCACAGAAGACACCAAGCAAAACTCTTCAGCTCAGTGATCCCATGATGGTGGAACGAGCTACCAAACTCTGCACGCTCAGCAAACTCACTCCCAATATTCAAAAAACTGCTGAAAACAGAACAATTCCTCACCTTCCTATGCAGTTAAAGCTTCCTTTCTGCTCTTTCTCGCACTTGCATCTCATGAAATGTAAAACCTTTTCTGATAGGACTTTGCTTTGATGTTTTCTCCTTGACTTAGATTTTTGCTGCCTTGTACCTCACTTGTAAGTCGCTTTGGATAATAGCGTCTGCTAAATGACTAAATGTAAATGTAAGTAGCATTTGGGTTTGCGTTAACAGACATGTTTTTAATCATTACCTTGTCAACACACAACATAGCAGTCCAGCTAAAAGGTTACTTACACGTCTGGCAGCAAGAACACCAGCTGCACATCTGTTTTGGATCTGTTTATCTTTTAGCTCTAGCTAGTACAGTCCAGTTTGAGGCTTTTTACTCTTGTCTGGTCTCTTAGTTGGTCACTCTCTTTTTCTCACCCTCACATCATTGCCTTCTTGCCACATTTGTCAAGTTGAGCCATGCTAAGAAAATCCACAGATGTATTACAAGAATTCCAGGCTGCAGCTGCCTTAAAGTGTTATGCATTTCTCACCAGAGGAGTCTGGCACAAGACTGCAAGATTGCATAGTGAAGTTAATGCTATTTCAGGCCCACTATGGCAATACCTGAGAGGCCATTCGCCTTATTACCAGTAAGTGTACTTTTAAAATGACTTTGAAACAGTTATTTTCTTATGTACAAGTTTTACACATTGGGGCTTTAAGTAACCAGATACACAATATAAATGTCTTATCTGTCATGTAAATGGGAAGCCTGGTTTCTGTAATCGGGGTAGAGGATTAGGGAAACCTGATTTCCCCAGGTGGAGAATGCTGATTTCTCTGCCATGTATACTTGTAACCACGTTTCTAATCTCTTCTCTACAACAGCGCAGGTGCATGACAAAAGGCTGCAGACAGGGCACATTATTATTGCACATTCTGAAATACTATTTAATCACATTTCTATTTTAACTTTCCAAGTTAGATAATATAATTTTGGCAAAAGTTTAAAATATTAATAGTGATTGTAAGTAGATTTGTGTAGTCATATTTGCTGGTAGAATTTTTTCACAGATGGCATTAGGTTAGGTCACCGAGATGCTCTGTAGTTGGTTGTTGCAAAATCTAAATATCTGGTTCAGTGGAACCATTGACTCTTGAATATGTTGAAAAAAGCTTGTCAGAAATTGTGACAAATGTACTTCTCACACATACTGTATCTTCACTGACGGAAGTTTGTCGGTGCTTATTAGAGCAGGTTAAATGAATGAGCCAGTAATGGAGCACAGTTTCTAAATAAAGGATTTGTTTTTGTAAAGGTGTTACATTACCTGTGGATATGTTCTTTTATTTCTGAGGTCTGTATGATTTACAGCCTTCTATTTGTGACACAAAGACATGATTGCCAATTTGAGTATATCTGAGACTTTACAACTTAGCTTTAATGATGTTTGCAGGGGCACAGAGTTATTGAATCCTCAAGTTGCCTTACACCGTTTCTCTCCGTACCGTTCCAAAGAATAAAATGGTACCTAGCGTTTAGTATTAAGACCATGTTATCCAAGAGAAAAAGCCTCAAAACATTTGCTAAAAATGAATACTTTACTTTGTTTCCCCTGTTGTTTTGGCTGCATATGAAAAGCAAATACTGCAACAACCACCATTTTGGATCAGCATTCTGGATCAAAACAAGCCAGCATCTAAGCATCTGCAACAAGGATTGGGCCTTCAGTGAGCCTGTGAACCAATCAAAGCCCCCCAAGTAACGCACAGCTTAACTTGGTGCTCAATACTTAATACTCGGCTGTTACAGCCAACTATATTGCGTTCCCTGTGATAATGCAACAGCGTTGTAGCCAAGAAATAACAGTTTCAGTGATGTATAGTTTGCAAGACCCTCTGTAAATCGCACAACAATCCAACAACAATACAGCCATCTTTCTTCCTATTTATGAAGCGTCGATGCACGTTCCCTTAGTCGGATTACGTTACTAATAGATATATCCAGATATATCTATCTATAAATCTACACTGATTAGGTTTAACATTATGACCACCTGTGCAATTTAATGCAAGCTAATACAGTGGCGCTGCCAATAATTTTACTTTTACAATGTTATAAGTTTTCAGTTTTTAGGTTGAAACTATCAAAAAGGGGATAATTCTACAATTTTTATATTTTGAGGTCAAAGTGGGTAGGTAAATTGTACTGGAGTGCATTCTAAGAAGAGGTGGTTCTAATGTTTTGGCCACCTCATTCATTCATTTAAAAAACAAACAAAAAAAAAACACGTATATTTATTGTCCAGAGTTGACATCATCTTTTGTAGTGCTCTTATATGTCTGTGTCTACTTCCCCAATTGTAGTATGAATAGAAGCGTGTGAGCGTCCATAGTTCAAGTACAGATCCTTCAGAGTGAAATGGCCGTATGTGTGTGTGTGTGTGTGTGTGTACAGTAGGAGTAATGCCAATAAATGCTTTGAAAAACCTTTTTTGATATATTTGGTGGGCATTCAGTGCCTGTGGAACACACACCGAATTGTTTAGTCTTTTGCAGTTCTCCATCTGCCATGTTCCATTCTTTGTTTGTTCTTAGGAAACACACTTTGGCCGTGCCTTTTCTTCCTGACAATTCAGCTGGGTTACCCATTCTGGTTTAGTCTTGGCATCCCCTTTTCCTCTTTACAGCACATCTCTACACAGCCACAGCACTACTGCATGTGCTTTTGCAACTGAAGTATAACCAATAAAATGTTCTTGAGTCTCTTCTTGTGTGTGGCCATGTGTGTGTGTGTGTGTGTGTGTCTATGGCAGCATTTGAGCAGGCAGGCCCACAGTGTGCTCTGTGATCAGACTGACTTTATCTCCCATCATGTGCAGCTTAGACAAACAGCTCAGGCTCCCACAGCTCTTAAACCAACACACTGCAGCCTTGTAGGAGCAATCAGGAAAAGCCCCTGGTTCCCCAGCTCCAGCAAGCTGCCAGTAACACTGAGCTGCTGCTCCACACATCCACAAATCACTTGGCTTCTGAGTCTGGCATGCCTCATGTTGGTTTGAGCTCTGGCCCTCAAAGTGAGTAAAGTGTCCTTGTTCAGGCTGCTGTCATGAACAGTGCTGTGTTCTGTAGGGAACTGCTGGTTGCATTTTGCATTTCTGTCCCAGCAGGGCATGGAATAAACAAGGGTTTGCCGCGTCATGAGAACTACTGTACAGTACACCTGAAAGTAGGTGTGGCCGATATGGCACACACAACTAAGTTGTCTATATTATGATATGACAAATTCTTATCATGATTAATCATTTTTCATAGACAATATAAGATGGCACAGCACTACCTACTGTAAGGGCAGAATACAAGTGTATCCCAACAAGACTGCACAATTTTCAACCTTTTTTCATCCATTCCCTAATTTTATCTGGGGCTGGGTTTCAGAGGCAGCTAGGTAAAGCCCACATTGTGTCCGGGAGATTGGGATGGACTATCTGACTGTCCACAGTGACAGTGCATCAGCCATGCATGTGCCAAACAAGTCATGTAGCTGCTTTTTTTTATGCCATACAAGCAGCTTCCCTAAAGCGTGTAACGTTTATGTCAGTGTCCTTGACACTGAACATTTTGGTGGTTACACACTTTTATTTTTCACTTATATTCATGTTGTTTAGTTAAACAAAAGAGCTCTTTTTTTCCCTCTTGCTTATTGTTCAGAGTTAACATTATATTTGGTAGTGCACTTGTATATCCGTTTTCACAATCTCAATTGTAGTATGAATAGAAGTGTGTGAACATCCATAGTTGGAGGAAATATGCCTTAGTGCGAATTGGCTCTAAGCAGGGAACCCAGATATAATTTTCCTACTCATGTTCTATTCATAGTATGTACAAACTGTATGCTATCCTCCAATTTGATTCTGGGTCTGCCCCTGAAATCCTCCATCCAAGAGGCATCAAAAGAAGTATTCAGACCACCACAACAGGCCAGCAGCAGGCTAGCAAAAAACCTGCTAAATTGGGCTGGATCTTTTTTTTTTTTTGGCACCAGAGACCACCACATGTAAAAGAGTCAGCTCCTGTGTGCTACCCCACTAAACAAGGTCGATTTTAAAATGATGGATTTAGGGCTGTGCACGTTGTCCCATGTTTCGCTTAGTGGGTGAAAATGTCAGTGCCACCATTTAGAGTAGTAGAGATTACAGCAACCAAGAGCTATTGTGACATGCAATATTATTTTTCAGACAAATTTCTCAAATGTGTCTTTTAATGAAAGTACTTGAAGTAACCCAGAAGTACTAGTCAGCAGTTGATGCTTACGGTGGCCTCATGATGCATTTCTATGTCCTTAAGAGCAGTGCTTCCTAACAGAGACCCCATGGCGTGCTTCCAACTTCCCTACCACAGTAATGCTGATTACCTGGGTCAGGTGTGTTTGCGCAATCAGAAGCTAGAAGATACCATCTTATATTATAGTGAATGAGGGAAGACAAAGCAAATTGGTATCTTCCAACTTGTGATTGGTTGAACACACCTGTTACAGGTAATGAGCAGTGTTTAGGGCACTAACTGTGTAGGGATAGTTGGAAAACAAACGTTGATGGCGGCTGTAGCCCAGTTGGTAAGGCAGTCGTCCACAGACCACAGGGTCAGTGGTTTGATACCTGGTCCCGGCTATATGTTGAAGTGGCTCTGGGGAAGACACTGAACCCCTAACAGCCCATTCACCTCTCCAGCTGTGCAGTGCCGGTCCAAACCCGGTAGAAATTGGGGAGAGTTGCGTTAGGAAGGACATCCGGTGTCATTGCATTTACATTTACATTTACATTTAGTCATTTAGCAGACGCTTTTATCCAAAGCGACTTACAAGTGAGGTAAGAGGCAGCAAAAATCTAAGTCAAGGAGAAAACATCAAAGCCAAGTCCTATCAGAAAAGTGTTCACAATTCACCAGATGCAAGTGCAAGAAAGAGCAGAAAGAATTTATTCATTTATTTTTTTTAAGAGATTTAATTGCATAGGAAGATGTGGAAGAGTTCTGTTTTCAGCAGTTTTTTGAATATTGGGAGAGAGTCAGCTGAGCGTGCAGCGTTTGGTAGCTTGTTCCACCATCGTAGGATCATTGCGCTAAACAGTTTTGCTTGGTGTCTTCTGTGCGGTGCTGGGACCACCAGACGTCGTTCGTTGGCAGACCACAGCGGGCGAGAAGGATTGTAGACTTGAATGAGTGAGTTGAGGTAAGCGGGAGCTGTCGAGTTAACCACCCTGTAAGCAAGAGACAGAGCTTTGAACCTGATGCGAGCAGCTACAGGAAGCCAGTGTAGAGATGTGAAGAGTGGTGTGACATGGGTCTTTTTTAGCTTATTAAAAATGAGGCGAGCTGCTGCATTTTGGATCATCTGCAAGGGTTTGATTCTACATACCAGTAACCCCATCAACAAAACGTTGCAGTAATCAAGACGAGATGTGACCAGCGCCTGTACAATGAGTTGGGTTGTATATTCCGTGATGTAGGGTCTGATCTTCCTGATGTTGTAAAGAGCAAATCTGCTGCCCTAGAGTCTGAGGAGATGTGGTCCTTAAAGCTCAGTTGGTCGTCGATGATGACCCCCAGATTTTTGGCCGATTTAGTGGGGACAATCACTGTAGATCCAATGTTGATGCTGATGTTGTGTTGCATCGAAGGTCTGGCTGGGAAGACAAGGACTTCGGTCTTGGAGAGATTGAGCTGAAGGTGTCTCTCACTCATCCAGGCTGAGATGTCACATCTCATGTCTCATCAACATTGCGGACAATGATCCTCTGTGGCGACCCTGAACAACAAAAAAATAAGTTGGAAAACTTTGCAGGGGGTCCCTGAGGATCAAGGTTGGGAATCAGAGTAAACATTAGAATTAGAGCAAACATGGGACGTGAATTTAAAATATTGTGAAAAATGTACTTGGTCATTATATTCACTAATTGTGTCATTTTCTTATGCATCTTGTCATTGGAGGCCTTCTAGTAATTTTATCGAAACATGCTTTTAAAATATAAAGCAGTTGTGAGCAGTATTATATTTGGATAAACAATAGATAAGGCTGCATTGTAATGATTGGGAAAACAAATTAGATATTGCAGCGGGAGATAACTATTCAGCTTCAGTGCCTCACCTTATTCTTACAATATGAGTACAGAAAAAAGCATAAAAATTCTGTGGGGCTGCTGCCACAATATCATCATATCATAGGTGTCAGATTCCTCACCGCAGTCTGTCTGAAGTCACATCTCCTGCTCTCTCTGTGAGCTGTTATTGACTTTGGATTTCACATTATTTTCTTCTGTCATTTAGAAAAACACATACATTGTGTGCTGTCTGTGTTTGTGAATGTGCATGGGCAGTAACCTTCTCTTACCTTCCTGGTGTTCCCTTTCTCCTCCACCCCCTGGCTTCTTTCCTCTGATAACAGGTCTGTAAGAGCATTGCTGAGACAGGCTTCCCCGCCTCCTCTCTCCTCCACTCACTCACCTTACTGAGGTAGAGAACAAGCTTTTGGCCTTGTTGCTACCATTCCAACTAATAGAAACGTGTTGGACCACATCATGATACTGACCAAACCTCCGTACAGGTTGTACTTGATCCCACAGGGTTCATTTTCGAAGCCTCCTGCAAGCTTGTAGTCTTGTCAACAGGAATAGGAGGGTGGACTCTGGCCTCAAGTAAGAGCTGAACGTGCAAGATGAAAGTGTTTATACTGTACCTGATCCGAATAGTCACACCTGAAGGCAGGTGAAAAGGTTTCCATGTTTAGAAATGATCAGTGGTTGGCAGTAATAAAACCCTTGATACCACAACACGTATATGTGATTACATATTCTGCGCTTGGGGTGGGCATTTTATGAATTTTTTTCTGTGTACTTTGAAGCAAAACATGACAAAAAAGTATTATTTGTCAAACCATATACGGTTGCACAGTAACTGGGGCTATATGTGCAATAGCAACAAATGGAAATCATTAATAGCAAGAGTGTTTTCCTTTTGCTTATTGTGAACAATGTGAAGCTCTTGTGAGCTCATGTGAAAGGGAGCAGAGGTGGGAGGCACCATGACATCATTTCTTTGTTATTGGGCCTATCATTAGTTTCTGCTGCTTGTGAAGTGGTCGCATGCGATGGTGCTTAAGTGATAGCGGAGGAATATACATTTTTTGATTTAATCCTTTTTCATACCGCATTCTCCAGCCCTGATCTAAGTTGAAAGTTGAACTTACTTTGGGTTATTTGGCAGTATGTAAAGACATTTATCAGAGGATGGAATGCTGTAATACCTTGGTCACACAATGACACTCTAACATTTATTGCTGAAAATAAAATGACCTATGGTCTGATGTTACATTACACACTCCTGGTTGATCTTTGCACAAAGTGGATGTTGTGCCTTTTGTCTGCTATGGGAGAAAAAAAGCGTTAAACGATGCCCTTCAGTTTCACTGGTGGTAATAAGGTTTCAGACGTTGTCAGATGATCTGACAAGAACTTCATTTGAAGTCACCTTTTAGCCAGGGTGAGAGGGCCATTTCTGAGCCAGAAGAGAAATGGCCTGGGTGGCAATCATTAGCTCTTAACCCAACATTGCGAAAACATGAGCAATGGTGGACTGTCATCTGTAGCAGCTCTATTATCATTAAACACAAATGCATTCAGATTGCTTCTGTCAGCTTCTATTGCTGCGGCTTATAATAAATAGATGGGCATCCCTGTTTCTTTCCCCACCCTCTGTTAGTTATGATACCCATCATCCCAGCAGTGTATTAAGACTTTCCCTCCCTGTTTACCAGGGATTTTCTGCTTTCGCTCTCTGCCTGTTTCACTGTCAGGATTTATGGATAAAACAAGGTGCAGATTTTATGTCTGCTGACAGGAGGCAAGGAGCAGTGTGGGTGACAGGCTCATGACTTATTCAGTGCATTTTTCCTCTGTATTTAAATATTTTGTCAGAGTGTTACCTTTGCTTTGGGAGGATGTCGACGGCACACGTGCGCACTGGAGTGAATCTATCAACAGCCGGCATTTTTAGACCTACCAATCAATGTTTGTGTTGGTCTCTATTCAATTACATAACTCATGACTTTGTTCTTCCTTCAGTTTGTCTCTCTTCTCCACTCACTCCTGTCTGAGTCAAATACAATCCATGTTTGATTGACAGTCCTCGTCAATGGGCTTCCATCTGCTCTGTAGATGGAAGTTATCAGTGCTGAGAGAGGTAGCCACCAGTCAGCCATTATCCTGGAAATAATTGAGCTTAGGCCCTTTTCTATGGGCACATTTGGTCTGTAAATTTGAAAATAAATGAATGTTTCTGTTCCCCAACCCTGGCAGGGTTTTCTGCAGGCAGCAGCTCTGTGCATCCATCACTTTTATCACTTTGAAGAGAAGAGCTGTACGCTGAATTAATTTAATTCAAAGTCATTGTTGTAATTCATTTAATCAACAGACACTAACTGTATAGTACTTCTTGCTCCATGGTGCTGAAAAACATTTGTAAACTCATCTGATAATCAGACTGAATTGCCATTTTGTTTGACTTCATTCATTCAGCTTGTCTTCATGTTAGCTGATTTGTCTTTCTTATGTTGCTTTAACCAGCAAACACAAGTTGTGGTCACAGTTCACTTATACTGGAGGTTTTTATTTGGCTTGAATTGAATTGACAAAGTAGCAAATGAGAAACATCAAAATGAAAAACATCACTCATGAGTTTACAAAAAAGATCTTGTAGCGTCCTCAGTGCAAGTAGTTAGGAAACATTCTGAGCAGCACTGGATTTATAGATCTAGGTTTATGGTTACTGGATGTATAGTATTTTACAGTGTTTCATACAGGTGTTTTCTACAGGGGGATGTGCTTGTTACTGTAAGTGATGATAGAAGTGACGCTTGATGTCAAACTCATGTCACGATAATGTCTAAAACAGTGGACGAGAGCCCTGATCACCACAGAAACAAATCTGTTCGGTCTGCTTACGGTTTGCCACACACATCTAAAGATGGATAGAAGGTACAGACATTACGACTCCGGTGATTGACAGATGTTTCACTGTACATTGCTGTTTGTAAGTGTGCAAATATTGAATCAATTTATCCACAAATATACCTGTTTACCAAGGGGTATTTGTGAGTACACCTGGTCAGCAGAGGTTCTAAAAGTACGCACATTTTTCAGCACACGAACAATTGTATTAATCTGACTGTGCGCAGCAACTTTCATACGCATGGTTTACGCAGGGCGTCTGTCCTGCTCAGACCAGTGTCCGGCTGCACCTGACTGCTGAGGAGGAGGAGGAGGAGGCCGCAAGCACTTCCTCTGTGTTTGTCATTCGGCAAAAAGCTGCTCTCACGTTTTCCAGTGAACCGTAAATTATTAATGTACACACACTTACAGTCTGGTTCCAAGGTGGAGTTGCACTCAGACAGAAAATGTGGTGCCCCAGACAGTTCTCAGCTCCAGTCAGGATTTATCTGCTTTTTAATGAGAATATGATGACAGCTAGTTAGTAGTGTGGGCCTGGTCATTCACATCTGCTAAGTATCCACACAGCCCTGATGAATACTGACCCTACTTCAGGACGTGTAGTTAACTTGTTTACTACTGATTGTTGCTGATTTAGTAATGCATATTTAAAGAAGACGAATTATGCATCATTTTAAGTTAATATTTTATTCTCGAGCTCTACTAATATGTCTTTGGATGATTTTTAGTGCAAAAAGACTTTGGAAGCTTTGCGTTCTTTATGGACATCCACAATCACCATTAAAACTTTAAAAAGTGTAATATGGCCACGGGGGCTTGACAAATGGGGTCTGTTCCAGTTGTAGTAGAGCTGCTGGATAATTTCAAAAAAGTATAATCTCCATTATTTTGTTGAATATTGAGCTGACAAAATGTTTTTCAATGTAACTAAATTTGTTGTTACAAATTATAACTGATATTACAATTTGCAAATTTCCATATTTCTAAAACTGCTTTAACATTCTTGTGGGTCTGTATGCACCTGTGTCTTCTACAATGAAGACTATCTGTCATGCCAGGAAACAAATGCAGCCAGTTCTTTGCTCATTCATTTTTGATAAAGCTGCAGCTTCCAATCCAGCTGTGTTGTTGAATATTGTTTAGATTAAGTGTGAACAAAAATAGAGCAACATTCAGCAGGTGGACCTTTGATCATTCGAACAGCTTACAACTTCCTGTTGCTCAAACCACAGTAATATTAAAACAATTTCCTGCCATTTTACACAGTTATGACCTCAATTGGGCACTAACAGATTATCCATTCTCCTGTAACTGCTGGGGTGTATTAAAAGTGCTTATGTTAAGAGGAACTGGCGAGTAACAAAAGACTAAACCATTCTGTGTGATTGAGATTACACGGCTCTCCTGTTAGCTGGCTCCTCTGAAATGTATCAAGAATGTCAAGAACCTGTTTATGCAACCCTAGTCAACGACTTGTGCAGAAAGTTTGATTTTCTCCTCTGCTCTACTTGCACGACTTGTACTGCTTCTGAGCTAGTAATCTCGACCAGGTATTATTAGTCTGCATGAAGAATGTGAGCTAATGTTTCAGATTTGTTTCCCAGATACATTTCATCAGTGATGGTTGTTTAGGGGCATGAGTGTGGGACTGCAGCTCTGCACTGATCTATGCCAGCTCATGGTTAAATGGCTGATTCACATTCAGTCTTTAAATACATCGTAGCCAGTCAATAAGTCGTCTAGATGCTTCTACTCTGCACCGAGAAAACAAACTGCTCTGATTAGCAGCTATTGAATCCTTTGGCACGTCTTTGGCTGGAGGCTTTTCACTCTTTTCCTCCTCCCACTGGATGTCAGCACCTGCTCTGTTGTTTTCAACATTCTTCCGTCATTGCAATCAGACTGGGTTTTAATGCTTTTGAGGATAGTGCCACTAACGTTTGGGAATTTGACTTGTTTCTTTGTCTTTGAGTTACAGTTGACTGTACTAGAAGCCTGCATGACCGTAGTTATTGCTCATGACCTTTTTTTATTATTCCACTTTTGGGGGAGTGACTAGACATGACAGCTAAATAAAAACTTGTGGCACTGTTCTCAGGAACAAAATGTGTTTTAATTTGTATTTATTTTTGTTTTTGAGTTGAGAAATACATATTTCAAAATGTAATCTCTGCATTTTAAATGATAGCCCAGCAAGTAGACTCATGCTGCCATCTGTTTATTATAGGGCAATCACAATGCTTTTGACAGTTAATGCAATATGACTAAATTGTGCAACCCGTTCAAAGACAGTATCCGTTTAACTGTCCATCTATGTATCTATTATCCGTAACCGCTTATTATGTGTAGGTTCGCGGGGGGGCTTGAGCCTGCCCCAGCTGTCATAGAGTGAGAGGCAGTGTACACCCTGGACAGGTCTCCAGTCTATCTCAGGGCCCTGTTTAACTATTGATTCTCATGTTCTACACAGGATTGAAGCCTTGCGTGACCCTCTAAATGCGACTGCCTCATTCATATTTCATTTTCCATTCTATCCAACACGTTCGCACCCCAGAGCGTCAGATGAGGTTGCTTCCCAAGCCGTCGAATATTGCCGCTTTTTGCAGGCTTCGGTATCTCATTTGATGCCAGGGGTATTCTTTGAAGTACTATTGAATGTCCCAGGAACGACATCCTTTGTTACAGTTGTTGAAAAGTCACGTTTTAGTAGACTTTACGCACAAACACAACTGAGTTATGGGTTTGCCACACAAACTTCAGGCTAAGGTTAAGATATAAAATAGATAGAATCTCAATGTTAATTACCTACATGCAGTGAAAAATGGTTTTTAATAAATTAATTTTAATAAAAGCACCCCAGTCCCCTGTGGGAAAGTCCTTGTTTTTCTGTCCAGTCACCATATACCACGTCATATCTTTAGACGTCAAACTTTGAAGGACCGGAGTTTCCATCGTACTTGACTGAAAGCCCTGTGATGGAAGAGGGTACCCTTAGTGTCAGCATGTAACACCAAAGGATTGGACAAAGAGGTGCTTTTTGACACCCTGGGAATGAGAACAGCTTGTTCTATCAGTGGGTCTGGTGTTGCACTTTGACACTTTTACATGTCTACTAGAACTATGGCCAGATCATGGCACAGGGCCTTGCTGCCACTCAGTGTGTGTGTGTCCTGTAAAGTGACTTTGCCACTCTGCATGGAAAAAGTTCTATATTTAGCACGGGGATAGTGTCTACGCGTATGTGTGCCAGGGCCTGTTGAGTATTTTTTCACTCATATGCCTTAATGACCAAAGACCAGCATACACAGTATTCTATCTGTTCATATTGACCTACCTCAGCAAACATTCATATACCTTCTGTTGGCTTTTGGTTAGAGTGGAATAAGAGAGATTAATCAGTATAGATTTGTTAAGTAGTGGACTCAGTGTGGTGTAGGACACATCCTTCCTGTGACTGTGAGTAACACGAACAGCTGCTTAGTGTTTGGGTCTAGTTCTGCTACTGCGTGGTCACAGTCAGAGTGGCTTCATAACCAGCAGAATCCCTACCTGCAAAAAAAACCCACTACCTCAGAGGAAGGGACAGCTGAATTTATACCATATAGAAAAACATTTTCCAGGCAACTTGAAAGCAGCAGTAGAAACAAAAGCACAGATTGAAAAGAATAATGAAGCAATACAAACATTAAGAAACAAAAGAACACTGATAGAGCAAACTATAGTAGAGTGTTTGAGGCAAGAATGGGGATGCAGTCATGGGTGAACAGAGAGAAAAAGACTGGACTAAGCACACAGCTCTGCAGTGCTCTGTGTTCAGAATGAGGGTGGAGGAGGGGTGATTCCCTTTTCTCACAGTTTGTGGTCTGCTGGTTTAGAAGTCCATAATCCATGAGCAGGGTGGGGGTGCTTAGGGCCAGTTTGTGTTCTACATTGTGAGGGATTAATCTAGAGCCCAAATCTATTCATAGCATCCTAACATAGGTGTTTGGATACTTTAGGTGACTTAAGCTGTGTGCAATGGGATGCAGAAGTTGCAGGATCAAATCCTCGCCTACCCACCAGTTGTGTCCTTGAGCGAGACACTCAGAGCTAGCTCCCGTTGCTGCCCACTGCTACACTCAAGAGGATGGGTTGAATGCAGAGAAAGAATTATATTGTAACATGTATATGTGCTCAATGACAATAAAGGTTGTTCTAATGCAGTCAAGACAACACTCTCAGTAGATATGTTTGCTATGTAAGAGAACTGCTGGTTGTCCTTATTGATGAAGATCCTGGAGTTGTGTGGTCCCACAAGTCTATCAAAGCACTTCATAATCGCAAGGGTTAAGGCAACTGGGTGGTTACCACTATAACACTGGTTGTGGATTTAAACTGGGAACAGCAAGTTGAAAAATGTCTTTGAATACCTCTGCTTATTGATCAGCACATAAATTCAGACACAAGCCTGAAACTGTGTCTTGTGGCAACTGGTGGTGCTAAAGCATAACTTCTTGCTCCTTTAGGTGTTCTGTAATGGGTGCTCCACCTTTGCAGCTTGAAGTGTAGTGTCATTGATTTGTTGACTACTTCTTTAGTCTGTTTTAGCTCTGCGTAATACAGGGATTGGCTATAAACTTCCCCAGTAGGAGAAACATTCTTAAGCTGGCAATCTATGTGTCCCAACAATGATGGCAGCAGCTTTTGAAAGTCAAGTTTGGGTTAGTGTGTCCCAGGCCCATTACTCTGTATAAGCCTGTATGTGTAAAAGTTTAACAAAATTTGAATGCAGTTTTTTGTTGACTGCTACATCTGCATCCACAGCTATGTCTTCCAACGTCTGTCCAATGACAGCTTGGCTTGCTACTGTAAGCAAGTCTTAGGATTTCTCATTAATGTCAGACAGACAGATCTTACATTACTGAGCTATGGGTATGGCTGTGGCTCAGTTGATAAGGCAGTTGTCCCCAGTCCACAGAGGTCAGTGGTTTGACTCCTGGTCCCACCTGGGTAAGACATTTAACCCCAAGCTGCTACAGATGGGTCAGGTGAGCACCTTGCGTGGCAGACGCCCTCGCTGGTGTGTTAGTGAGTGTGTGAATGGGTGAATGAGAAGCAACAATGTAAAGTGCTTTGAATAAAAGCCTATAGAAGTAGACCATTTATCATTTATAATGAGAAAGACTTATCTTTCTGGTTAAGAGGTGAACATAAAGCTCTGTTGGTGTATGACTGACACTGTCTGAAGGAGTATCTGCAGTGCTGAAAATTAAACCCATATTTGATACAGATTACAGTGTAATCCATACAGAAATGGTTTTGTATTTTTGCTGCTAAAACAAAACAAAAAAATGTGTGAAGTGTAAGGAACGGAGGCTTGTCTGTGAAGAGAACTGAGAACTGATTAATCACAATTAATTTTCTCAGTGAACTTTGTGCCCGGTGTGTTTTGTACAATCTTAACAAAATATTCTCAAGCATAGTCATTATGATTCATTTGCACTGTCTTGAAAATTCTCCGCTGAACGGGGGATATATGTGCCTCTCAGCGGAGAAAGGAATTCATCTCTGTGCCTCTGAGTGAACTGAAAAGAGACATAAATGAGGGTACACAGAGGGCGAGAGCTTGTCTGGCAGCAGCAAGGCAGCTCTGAAACACAGTGCTGTAATTTGGCTAAAAGTGTAGAAAGACCTCAAATGAGGAGCGGGATAGATGCTGCAGAAGAAGCTTCCATGTGGGATAGTCCACAAAGAACTTTTTGGCTTGTCAGAATTTATAACTCTTGGTTGGAGAGCACAATGCCCCACCCTCTAATCCCACTTTAATGCTGTCTCTGCAGTCACCGCTTTAACCACAGGTTGTGGTATTAGTCCTGGAGATGGCATCCACAAACAGAAAGTTGGTAACTGTAATAAACTGTTTGATGAAGTGTTGATTTATCTTCTTGGTTTGGATGAAAAAGCAAGGTGTTGGTTTGAGATTGAAGGCTCTTACTCCATAATGCCCATGGGAAAGAGAGAAATTGGTTGTCACCTTGTGTGCATATAAATTCCTCTAACGGTCTGTCGGGTACATAGTGACCCTGTGTTTTGGGTTAAGGCCTGATGTATCTGAAATCTGTCAGAAAACACATGCACCACATTTGATCCAAATGTACAGTACAATCAATATCCCTTAGCTGATGTGAGTCAGCTGATATCATTGGACATTTTCCTGCCACCATGCAAAGGCAAACTTTGCTGTCTCTGCCTCATACTTAAGTTTTTGAACTGTTAGCACAGAAAGGTACGTTTTGTCCTTTTATGCAAAACTTGACCTTCAGTGATCACCAACCAATGTAGGTGCCAGATTAAGGTGTAAAACTGTCCCCAGAGTGGAAACAAAGTAGAGAATGTACAAAGAAAGTTACACTCTCAGAAAGTAAGTGGCATGTTGTACCTTTAGGGGGTACAACGGCTTGTCACTGGGGCTTTACTCTCTAGAAGGGGGTACTTATTTGTACCCCTGTAGTAATATAAGTAGTCAATATGCGGCACCTTAACACTTGAGTGCGCATAGGTCCTTGCTTTTCATTTAATATAGTCAACAAACTCTTCAGTCCAGCTTCTCCCACACCAGCTCCATGGGGTTCTGATCTGGTGATTGACCTGGCCAAGCCATTACTGACACTATTCAAGCAGCGACTTTCTTGGCATGTCTCTACAGTATGTTGATTGAGGGTGCCCTGCACACAATGCAGATCGCCCACTCTCCCATTGCCAGAGCATCTCAGCTCATCATGTTTCCACCTCCAGGCTTCAGCGATGCATCTTTTCATTAGCTCTGCATCTGATACATTCATCGCCTGGATACAAACACCTAAAGCTTGGACTCATCACTCCACAAACCTAAAGTATACTGTTTTTTGCTTTGTCTTGGCAACTCACCCCACGAGGCCAGCTGGCCTGAGGCTCAGAGTGTCTTTGCACACTGGTTTCTCTCTTGTTTTATTCAGTGGTGCAACCAATGTAGGAGAAACGAGGCATCTGTTTCTCAGAGATGGCATTTATAAGGACTTGTCTTCTTTGGCAGATGTGCACCTGGGCCTTCCACTGCTGTTCCACTTCCACCTGTCCTGAATGGATCCAGTTGCAGCATGTCTCTGGAGCCTATAGTGCTCACTAAACCATCTTTGGTTCTAATTTACACTGAAAGCAACAGGTCACTCTCCCCATGGAGGAAAAGCCAAGTCTAAAATCATATTATTGGTTTACTGGACATGAATTCATTTGAAGATGTTCTAACACCTGGGAGGGATATGCATGATCAATGTAAGAGCATCCACACTCGAATTAGTGAAATGCCATGGATTTGTCAAGCAATTACTCCTGAAACTAAAGTTTAACATGCAAATTAGTAGAGATTTTAAACCACTCATGGGGCTCTATTTTTCTGCATGAGCAATATCTCAGCGCTACTCTATATAGTTATTTTGTTGGCTCCACCTGCTTTTGCATTTTCCCGACACCAGCGATTGAGAAAAGTTGTGGCTTACACTGAGTTTATGCAGTGCAATGGCTTTTGCAGTAGAACCTACACAAGCCCTCTTTTGGCAGCCTGGTAGCTCAATGGGTAGAGCAGCAGGATGAGATGCAGAAGTTGCTGGATCAAATCCCAGCCTACCCACCAGGTCTGTCCCTGAGTTTGACACTTGTTAATATATGCAGGAAAATATTGCAATTACACAGTGGAAATTACCAACAGTATAATAATATTGTTTAGAATTGAATCATGTGATCCCCAGTTTAGCAGAATTGTCAATACTGCTGTTCTGTGTGACTCACAACAACTTTTACAACAGTGGATGTTTTCTGTGTTGTTCTTTTTCTCACACAAAAAGAGAAATTATATATGTTTCATCTAAAGTCACAGTGCACAGCGTGACTTCATTATTTATATCTGTGCACAAAGTCACAGGATTGCTCCCTATCAAGGTACATAACTAAACATAAAACAGGAAAGCTTTTACTTACATGATATATGTTTCCGATCTAAAATCCTCTAGACAAATTCAGCTGTCCTCACCAGCAGCACCAAGTGTTGTACTCATGTGATTTATGTGTTATACTTAAGTTAGTTATGTCAACCGGTCCCACACAATCTGGTTGAATAAATTCAAAAATAATAGCGAATTAAATGCAACATGTTGTTAAGTTAATGTAACTCCATTGAATAATTAAATGCGACCTCATGGAGTTATATTCAATTAGCTTGGCACCATTATGTTCAGTGAACCCGACACAGTTATGTTCAACTTTATGAATACCAACTAGCAGTATTAATAATGTTGGAGTTTGTTGATTACGTTATGCTTGCTTTGTTTAAGCTAGTGGGTTAAATAAACACAACTCAAGTCACTTCCACTGACTTTTAATGAGGAGTTTCATTCCGAACAGGTGAGTAATTTGGCATACTTTACATTTTTGCTATATCCCATCTCTAGAGTTACCAGGAAGGTGAACATGAATCCAAACCAAGAAACCAATCTGTTCTCCTGATTAATAAGCGGATGGCAATGGATACGACGTGATTCTGTTATGTGTTGCGAAGCGCACAGCTTTTGAAAATGGCGCCCTATACAATGCGCATGTGTGACAAACACTACAGAAAGTGTGTTGGAATACTTACTTTACTTGGTCTGAGGCCTTCACTGCGTTTTAAACGAGTGAGTTATGTTCTGTAACTTTGAAATCACAGTAAATAATAATAATCCAATTAAACTCAAACTTATTTTTGTCACTAAAATTATAACTATTTCATAGTTTCACCACAAAAACTAGCATGTAATGCAAACAACATCCATAGTTCATTTTTCTGAGTGTGCAAGCCACAGATGCATTGTTGAAAAAGAGCCCCCACGTTGCCAGGCAGGGAAATGGTGGATACCCTCTCTTACACTGGCACAACATTTGTTGCTGGTGTACTGTGGTCGTGCTTATGATCACTGCTTCCCATCACATGACATTTGTGACATGACTGTGCATTACTCTCAATCCTAATTTCTAGTTTGTCACCTAAGTAATCCGGTTTTTTTAGGAAGCTACCTATTCCATAGTTATTTAAGCACATATTGTATAAATACCGTAGATTAGTCTGCACAGTATGAAGAAATTGAGCGATGCGTGATAACATTGTGAAGACAATTTGACTTTCCTATAAGCTTAACAGTTCCTACCCCTTTCTGTTTTTATAGGTTTACAGCTAACAAAGCCCAGATATTCCATCCATCCATTCATCCACTATCTGTCACTGCGGGGGGGCTGGAGCCTATCCAGCTGTCATTGTGTGAGAGGTGGGGTACAACCGGGACAGGTCACCACAGAGAGACATACACAGACAGACCATTTGCACTCACATTTTAGATTCACCAATTAACCTAACATGCATGTTTTTAAACCCGAGTACCCGGAGAAAACCCACACAAGCACGGGGAGAACAATCAAACTCCTCACCGAGGGGCCATGGCCGGCCGGGGCGCAAACCCACAATCGTCTAACTGTGAGGTGGCAGCACCAACATGTGCTAACTACTCCACCACTGTGCTGCCCCCCAAATATTCCAAATAAAAGGAAAAAAGAATGCTGACATAATCACTGAAGGGCATAGAAATCAGTCAATATGACTCACTAGTTCTCTGTCCCCCTCTCTACTGCTTGTACCTATAGGATTTAGTACTGGAGATGTACAGCTGGTAGAGGCAGGGACATGGAATGAGGGAGCTGTGATGTGAGAGAGTGAGTCCTCCAGAACTTGAAGTAAAGACTGAATGTATAAATATGCAGTACATACATAACCATTTGTTTTTCGCATCATCATAGCAGTTAATGACTAGACACCTAACTCACTAACTTATACATGGGAAACCGAGGGGAAAGCTGACATTCCTGTTTGATTGTTGTTTTATTTTCGAGCTTTTATTGCCATCTAATCAAGTGTAGATGTCAACCCCAGTAATGTCTGACCTCAGCAGGGCTGCGTGTCTGTCTTCTGTCTGGAGAAGCTGTGCTGCTGTATTGGCTGTTATAGTGTATATTGACTAATACTGACTGTCAAAATGCATCTTGGGTATACACTGTATTTTGTTGTACTGGGTACACACTACATGTGTATCTTTACTTAAAAACAGAGCAGACAACAGAAACATCCACCCTTTCCAAGAGGTGTTGAGCAGCACATGTAAAAAACCTAAACAGGCTTGGAATCAATGTAATACACACTGTACACAGACTGACTTGTCCATACTGCTGTCAGAAAGAACACCCTCGGAGTCTGTTTTGCCACAATGCATTCTCCTTTGGCAACAAGCAGTGTGCAAGTGGATGAAATAAGCGGTGAGACAGGAAAATCAATGTGTAGGCTACAGGGCAGTGGAGCTTGAAAAGAGTGAAGTCCCTGACATGCTCAGTGCCTGCAGGAGTCTGTCACACATACTGTGGACTAGAGGATCCACCTCAGGAATCAGTGCTCTGCACACATCAAACGAGTGCAGAAGTAGACTGATCCTTACTCGGAGGCTACAGTGTATAGGTTTCTATTTTCTTTTCAAATTATCTGTTGGTTCTAACAGTATTTGAGTCACGTTTTAATATGTTTTGCAGCAGGTGCTCTTAGGCACTTTGCCTGTAAATTCTTCCACTAGTCTGTATTTCATACCAGCATTAGCTACTTTTTCTCACCGGATTCATTTCACTATGGGAATGGAGACGATGCAGCTATGGAAACCTATCCGCTGCTAGTGTTACACAGATTTATTTACACATACATTTACTGATTGGGATCATTTCTAGTGAAACAAATTAAGTGGAATACAATCACACTTGAAACCCGTCAGAGTTCGATGATTTGATTGAACAGGAGTAGAAGGAGAGTACGTACATCTTTATTAGTTCTACAGTTTGTTCTTGATGGGCATTACAGGACATTCACAACATGACACAGACAGGCAAAGATAAGACTATATTAGAGACACATTCATTTGTTGATTATAAAATACCTGATTTCTTCATTCATTAATTTCTTATTCCACACCCTTGTAAAACTGGAAGACACTGTTTCTATACTTGATGTGTGATGTGTGTCCGTTCTCATCGATGTGATACTGTATCTCAGGAAGGCCTTGAGGGAAATTATGTAAATTTGGCACAAATGTCCAGTTGGAGTCGCAGATGAACTTGTTTGAAAAGAATAAGATTAACATGAGGTCACAGTGACCACAGACATTCGATCACCAAAATAAACCAGTATTACATAATCGCAGTGAGGGAATTTCTTTAAATTTGCAAAAATGTCCACTTGGCCTCAAGGATGAAGTGATTGGAATTTGATGTTGGGGAGACACAGATGTCTGCTGCAACTTAACTGGTTCACAGAGACATACAACCACAAGGTGATAATTTTGCTTACTGATTGTTTGTCAAAGCCTTTTAAAAACAACATTAAGTCAACGATATTGTCTTTGACTTAAATATTGTCACTATATACTGTAGCTATGTAAAACCAGCATTTGAGTATTCATCAACTTTATATTTATCAGTTTCTGGTGTGCAATACAAAGTAAAGAGGTGAGTGTACTATAAAATGACTGTTAATTGTTTAACATGGAATGAAAGTGATATCCACATGAACATCAGGTGACCTGGTTTCCACATGATGGGGACCAATGAAGGTGCCATTTTTGCTTGACCTCTATTCCAGTATTAGTAACTCTTACTTCCATTCCTGCAAAAAGCTGAGTAGATTGCACCACAATATGTGCAGGGCTTTCAAATGTTGTTCATGTTAAATAACTACTGATAATCACTGTGGGCTTAAATGCTGTGAGTGGGTAATTGTTCACTATTGTATTATCTCTTTTCAGTGTGTGTGTGTGCAATCAGGTGGGAAACAGCCCTTGTAATGAGAGCGTTTTACCAACATTTCAGGTGTTTTGTCAGTTTGACTTCCAGATCAAGTGCTTTCAAAAACCCAGGTTAACTAAAGGCTTGTTGCACCATCAGAAGACCTTTTTAATGAGTCTCTATTTTTAACTGGTTTCCCTTTGTTGCAGAGTTGGCATTTATAGGGCACCAGTGGTATCACAACAAATACAGATGATAAATGACAATGCTTCATAAGTATGACACAAGTTGGACACAAGGCAGCCAATGGCAACAAACTAAACACAACTTGAACACCAAGGCTCTCTCCAAGGAATTTCAAGAACAGAAATACACTATAGGAAATGAGATAATAAGAATACAAAGCGACATGCAGAACAGATACAAAGCTGGAGCATAAGCTACAGTATAGAATCAAGTTAACCCTAAATGGATGTCATGTAGCCATGGGGGAAATTTCAGAGCGTTTATTTGATGTGAACCTACTAAGCCCCTCAACTCTTGAAATATGTATTGAAGCACTAGGCCAGCTCCCTGGAAGCACAGGAAAACCCCCAGTGGAGTTAGTCCTTTGAATATTTGTCCTTCCGTCAGATCAGGGCTCAGGGAAAGGTTGTCTCTATGTCACAGTGCATCTCAGCTTTCTGCACGTGAGTATGTTTTTAGTTTACAAGGCTCCTATGGAGAGATATATTATTTAATAATTAGGTTTCTCACTGATGATTAGTATTACTGATCTTCCAAGTGTCAAAAGTCTCCTGTGTTAACGGTTCTGTTAATGCATTTGCAAATGTGAAATGATGCCTCTCTTGTCACAGCCTTGCTGATTTTCAGATTGGCTTCATTGACAACTTTTATGGTTTGTGTGATAATTGAGTGATCCGATATTGTTTCTCCTGTTTGGCCTAAACTTGGCTAAATGTTCGCAGGTCTGAAAGCTGTCACTAACTAGTATGACTAACTGCTCACTGTCAGTAAGTGGGAAAATGGGCATTGCAGTCTCGCAGTCACTAAGTTTGTGATCTCACAGTTAAAGTGTTGTTCCCATGATGTCAGGAAATCAATTGGATCAACTTTTTTCTGAAGAGGACCTTCAGCATTTGCAGTAATTATCTTCTGCAAATAAGATGTGTCAAAGTCAGTGGGCTGTTAATGTGTAATCATTTCATATTTTCTGTTGCTGCATAGCCTGCTGGGTACAGGATATTTATTTTTACTGTGTATTGTGAGCATTTGTGGCACTGAAAATGGCATTCAGGGGATCTACACCACAGTTAAAGTTTAGACACTGAACCCCACCTTAGTTTCTCCAGCTGCATAGCAGCTCCCCCGTCAGTGTGTGATTGTGTGTGTGAATGGGTGAATAAGAAGCAGTGTAAAGCGCTTTGAGTACCAATAGGTAGAAAAGTAGTATATTTGTTCAGACAATTTACATTTACTTAGTACGTTCTTCTCTGCCAAATATGCTATTATAAAAACAACTTAATTAAACGTGTATTGACAACATTTAAGGTGGAGTACATGTGCATGTACATGTGTACACCTGGCGAGGATGGTAGCACCTCTGCTTCGTGACACAATAGCTGGTTTTGACAAATGGAAGGAAGGGTAGGCCTGGGTCTATTAATGCTGCAAATAACACTACTGCTTACTGTTGTAAATAATATGTTTGGATTTATTAAATAAAAAAGGCTAGCGTTATCTATGTAGCATCACTGTGATGTGTAAACCCGATCAATCAATTACTGTCCTCTGCCGAGCTGAGTGTGACAGATTCATATCTCAGCTCATTGTGATCAATTAGGGCATACTTTCTAAAATAGCCCACTTTTCTCCTGCCTTTTCCTCTGTCCTGACGTCATTATGATTACAGATTTTGTTTGTACTTTCAAATTACAGCAGAGATATGAGTCTGAACCACTACTGGCTGTTGGTAAAGAATAAGTGCACTCAGGCTCATAATCGTGCTTATCCTAACAACTTGTGGTGTCTACTGTGTTCCCACCCTGGGCAGTATACAGCAGTGTGCAACGTAATCCCACATCACAGGAACAGTCCTTTTAAACATACACATTATGGTTTGCCAATAAGAAAAAGGATTCAATCACAATATGTAAATTACAGTTAGCTCCATATGGGCAGTGACCATTTTTGTCATTGTGCCTATGTAGACTACCACTGTGGATTTGAAAGGAAATGTGTTTAAAGTGTAGAGCGTGAATTGTAATGACACTTCAGTCAAAATATTGTATTAACTCTGCAGGAATTACAGCCTTTTTTATACATAGACCCATCCCCTAATTTTAGGAGCCTAAAAGTATTTGGAAAGGCAAAATAATCATAAATTAAATTGTCTTTTTACATCCTTGGTTGTATAGTCTTTGTAGAGTCTGTTATCTGGTGATGCTTTGAGACATTTACTGTAGCTCTCCTTACTTCCTGCTTCTCCTTGCAGCTAATGTGTTATCTCACTCTTAAGTTGTCATCTGCCCATAATAAT
Organism: Channa maculata; assembly: GCA_020496755.1. Lineage (NCBI taxonomy): Eukaryota > Metazoa > Chordata > Actinopteri > Anabantiformes > Channidae > Channa > Channa maculata. The sequence goes on from CM035606.1 coordinate 1,038,467, forward strand.
GGTTCAATAGAAAACCTTCTACCATCTAGCACTTTGTTTCCCATGTTTGTACTTCAGTACGCAAATCACAGTCTTCCTCTAAACCTAACTCTAATGTTTGTGTGCCTAAACCTGAGAAGATTTTAACCGTTTATTATTGTCTGGCACATCATAAAGAAAGATAACAACACTTGAACACACTTCAAAGACGGCCAGCTGAAGAGCATGTAACGCGCATATTCTCGACTTGCATGAGAGGAACAGAAAGGTGAAGACATAAAACAGCACGTGTACTGCAAAGTAGTGTTAGCTCACCATTTTCACACCACTCTCAACCGTAGGCTTAGAGTGAGGCCCTATATAAAAATATATAAACAGAAGTTTAGTATAAAAAATTTGGACATGGGTCTCCAAATAAAAAAGGACCTCAAACTGTTAAACAGCATGTTGTCAGCCAACAGGTAGTATCCAAATGTTACAAGATTCATTATAACAGGTTAAGACTCTTACAGATGTTCAGCTCAGGTGCTGCTATGCGCTTTAGAGGATGGAGTTTAAAAAAGTAAATGATTGCATGTCTCACTGAATTAATGTATTGATTTAAAAGTAATGATATGTTAGGTATTATAGCCACAAGCTATTACAGTTATCTAACCCCCTGTCCATGGACCCAGAGACCAAACAGTGCTCCAGTGCTGGAACAATAACTAGCCCCAGGTTTCATGTTTTTTTCTACAATTTTGACCCATATCTGTCTTTATCAGCTAAAATACAAAAAGCAAAACCCAGATTAGCGCAGTACGGTAAATGTCCAAGGGTCCAAATCAGTAATAGATCATTATTGTTATCAAACACTAGACCACAACTACAACCTGAGATTGTGAATAAAATCCTGAGAATTCTAATTAAGCTGTGTAAGTCTGTTAAAGCAGCACCAAGACCTTAGAGGAACTACACACTGCAGCGGGAAGGGCAACAATCAGAACACACACTCTCACACACACACACACTCTGTGTGTGTTCTCTGCCCTTTTCTGTCATCCCAGCCTGTTGACCTATAGATGCCAAAGGGAGTGTGGCAGCTGGTTGGCCTCCGGGCTCTGCAGCTCTGTGAGTGCTCTGGATTTTTTCTTTGCTGTTTCTGACAAATTCACTTGGTTTTCTTTCTTCCAAAAACTTTGCTTTATTAAGTGTCACTCTCTGCCCTTGTCCTATTTGTCTGAGCCATTTCAGTCTGATTTTCTTATAATTGTTGAACTAACTTTTTGTGTAGCTATTATTTGTCGGGTGACAATTCAACAATTTCCTGTAACAGTTCTGGAATGTTTTGTGTGATAACATGAGCTTTGTTTTTGGTGAGCAGGGCTGTTAAGGCTGAGAACAGGCATGGACTGGTGAAAAGTTCAGGCAGTTTACCTAGATTCAAAGTGGAGATATGGTAACAGGCAAATGGTGATGGTGAAACAGGCAGTGGTTGGTCACAAGGAAGCAGATGATCCATGCAACAATAAGCCAATGGATTGAAAAAAAAAAGTGTAATCCAAAGAACAGGCAAGGGTCCAAAAAACAGGCATGGCAGGCATGAAACAGGTGAGTGATGCTGGAAAGCTACAGCTTCAAAGACACAATAGAGAATTTGGCAAGAAGTGAAGGGTAATGGCACAGTATGTATTCTAAGAGGCTGAGTACTGTATGGGTACAAGTGAGAGGGGTTGCAGAAGTACAGATGAGTGAGGGAGGTTGGTTCTGAAACAATAAGGGCGTTTAAGGCACAGGAACCAGGTGACATCAAGAATATGAATAGATGGGAGAAAACATAGTCAGAACAAAGGAGTAGACAGTACTTTGGTGTTAGCTGAACCGGATCTTCGATTAGATTGGGAATTCAAACAATGTAAATTATCAAAAAAGTTAGCTGTGTAATACAAACGGCCAAAAAACGTTCATTAAAGACAGATTGAATAATCTTAAACTACAGACTTTAGATTATGAGGTATGTTGGTTTGGTTTTCAGACTCTTATTTGTAAGGGTTAATGTACAGTTAATTTTTTTTTTTTTTTGTCCTTTAGGCTTATCTTGTGAGTTCAGGGTCGCCACAGTGGATCATTGTCCGCATGTTGATTTGGCACAGTTTTTTTTTTTACGCCGGATGCCCTTCCTGACGCAACCCTCCCCAGTTTCTACTGGGCTTGGACCGGCACTGCACAGCTAGGTAGGGGAATGGGCTGTTAGGGGTTCAGTGTCTCGAGATCGAACCGCTCACCTTGTGGTCCGTGGACGACTGACCTTACCAACTGAGCTACAGCCACCCCACAGGTTAATGTACAGTTAATAATTTAGTCAAAAATGTAGTTGTGAATTTAAATCAAAAGGTGGAAATCAGATGAAAAAATGTCATCTTTTTTTAAATGGCATTTACACACAGATACAATAGAACATAGAACATACAATGACATAACCCAAAAGTATTGGAACATAGTATGAACGTAAATTAAGTAAATGAAACTTTTGTTGAAAAACCTTTGTTTGTAAAACCTGCATAAGGCATGTGGCTCACTGACATCACCAAATTGTTGGTTTCTTCTTTTGGTTTGCTTTTCTAGGCTTTTACTGCTTTTACTGTCCCCCGTTGTTGTTTGTTTTGAGGTTTTTTTTGGGTGGGGGGGGTGCATGTTCAGGTTTGGTGATTAACGTGGTCCTTGTTGAGTTGACTGCATATTTTGGATCATTGTCTTGCTGCATGATGAAGCTCCTCCCAATTAACATGCATTTATCTGTACATTTGTTGTCTACACCTCTGAATTCATTCTGCTGCTTAGATCTTGAGTTATTTTCAGTATGTTTGTAGTTAACAACACTGTAATATTACATTCTTTCTAAATAATTCGTCTCTGTTAAATCTTTTTTTTCATTACCGTGTTGCTTATGTGTCAGCAAGAGGGAATATAACATGACTCATACACTATAGTAATATGCTGAAATCCTGCATCCACCGCTACATTGTAGGGCTGCATGTCTTCCGCTAAAACATTCCAATACTTATGGATTCTATCTTGTCTAAATCTGCATGGAAAGGTTGTTTAAATAGTGCAGGGAGAAGGAGCAGCTCTTTTCTCCCCTACTCTCTCCTCTTTGTGCTAGCATAAGTGGATGCACACAGTCGTCGCTGTATCCATTACTGCTTTTCCTATCGTTATCATGGGAAACTGAACGGGTTGGTATTTTTAATTCCAACGATCCAAACCCCTTAGAGCTATTGTAATGCAACCTTAGTGTGGTTACATTACAACACACATGGCTTATCTTAGCTTATGTTTATGCCCAGAATGAACAAAGTTGGGGTTAGACAAAAGTCATGTTGTGCCTTTAAAATCACTGCTTCCTTAATTTTATATGAATGCTTTAGCAGTAGTAGCAGCAAACTTCTCACTGGACTCGAACTCTGGTCCCCTTGTGGTTTGTGACCTGTGTATCCATCCACCACAACATCGTTTTTGCAAACAAGTCTAATTACTCGGTGACACTATTATGTTAGCTATAGAGAGGTGGACATTTGAGTTTGGATTATTTTGAAAGTATTCTGAAAGGTAAAGGACAAACTTCCATCTTAAACGGGTGTGTTTGTAGTTAAAACACATGATAACAGCAAGTGTCCTTCACTCTAATGGAAAGGTCTCTAAAAGCGAATTTATCTTTCTTAAGGAATAATTAAGCTTCTTGGTCCAATTCTTAATGACTCTGCTTTGAGTGTGGGGAAGAGCACTTTTTCTGTACGTCTACAGATATAAGACTTTATTGAGCAGCTTCTGAGCTTCTAAGGACCTGCCTGATGAGGAACACTGATAAATCACTCACTGCTCCCAGAATTCAATATCTCATGAAAGGACGCTTCAAGCCCAGATCTTGCTTTCTCATATCCCTAAATGGCAACATGGGGAAAGAGACTTTTCAATTGGCTAAGTCTGTAATACAGCCGGAAATTCAGCAGGCATGAGAACATAGTCACTTAAAAAATGTATATGGCTCGAAGCACAATAGTGTAAGTAATTTATTAAGTGCTTCTAACTTCTTTGCAAAAGTTTCCAAGATTTCCCTTGAAGCAGATGCTTAATTAGCATATTAATTTTTTAGAATGGCTTTGAGGATCAGCTTCTCAAATTTTCTTGTATTTTTTTTAAATAAAACTCCGTATATTAATATTACAATATTTTTTGTTAGTAGACTGTTAGTAGGAGCTGAGCTTATTCCCATGGGTGGAAGCTGCAGATAAGATGTATCTCCTACTATTATTTTAAGTCTGCTACATAGTACATAGGCCTCTCATCAATCATTTTCACCCTACAATCAGCTGAGATTAAGGAGAAGCTATGTGCAGTTGTATGACAAGGATGCAGTGGAGCAGAACTTGTTTGATTTATCACTGGAGTTTAGTGGATCAAGAGGACAGTGAAAACAGCTCAGGCTTTGACAGAATGCCCTTTGAGACTTATGTTGTGGACAGTGTTTGCAGAGCACTATATTCTATCAGTGTGGCATTAAGCATGACAGTAGTTGGCTGGGCGATGTGATGTTTGGCCAATAGTATGTTTCAAAATCCTTTTTTATGCACGTTTGGGCCTTCATATATATTTGTGGCTCAATCTATGCATGTCAACGCACTTCCATTTTTGGAGCTCAGCAATCAGGTGCTAATGATGACTTGAGCTGATTGAGAGCCATGAGGGAGGAGTGAGAGAAGATGATTGTGTGTGGGTGGAGGGGCTGTAATCAGTATATCCAACTTGAAGTGCAGTGAAGCATTTGGGAGGCTCAAAGTTCCACTGGCCTCGTTCACCTGCTTACTGCCACACTTCTTCTGTGGTGTAGGCTCCTGCACTTGCTCGAAATACTGATTTGCAATCATGGTCAGGGCTTCAGTATTACGGAATCTGCAGGCATGAAATCAGCATAAGTGTTCTATGGCATCTTTAACAAAGTTCATCTTTGTTCAGTACATCCACATTCTCTGCTCCTGTTGACCTGTATGGGTGGGCTATATAAACTTCTCACAGTAGCACATGATAAAAACCTTATGGGCTTACTAGCTAGCTTGCCATCCATTGAATGGTGTGGTAACCTTCAAATCAAGTGGTTGGTGTGATATGTTCAGTCTTCTTTGTCTCTTTTAATGAGAATCCTAATGTTCCCTGAAGGTTAAGATTTTTTTTTTTTTACAACAATCATTTCATGTCTTGCCTTTTGGAGTGAAGTGCAGCACTCTTCATCAGGCATCAGGTGAGCCTTTACTGACAGTGTACATACAAGTGTTTTCTTTGTCTAACACAGAAGAACAGACAGGAGACAACAGGACATGAGGAAATAATGTGTTCCAGTGTTCCAAATCACTCCAGAGTTTCTGCCTCCTTTTTTTAAACCGAACTGTTTATTGCGATTCATCTTGGCATCATGCAGATGGTAATAACAATGTGATTCATTAGCTACTCATCAACAACACATTGCTGTTTTTAAACAGAATAAATCTGTATGTTCGAAAATGATGAATACAGTTAGTCATCTAGCATATGCTTTTTTCCAAAGTGACTTAAATAGAAGGACACACCAGGGGCCACTTGGTTTAGTATCCAATTCATTGTCCTTCACAACGCTGACCGTGTTGGAATCAAAAAAACTGTGGTTTGTGGACAACTGCTCTACTGACTAAGCCACAGTCCACTGTCACAGAGGGCTGTATGTTCCCACAGAAATGTTTTTCTCTCTAGGGCTCCTCCGGGAGTTAAACCCAGGATCTCTCGCACCCAAAGCAACAATCATACAGCTAGACTGAGAAAATAATAGTAATTAATACAGAGACCACCTGTACCCAGATGTATCCTGAGCCCCAGAAAGCTCATTTAGAAAGCTGTGCATGAAATCCATACCAAATGTTTATGTGCGCACAAAATCTGATTTATAAAATCATGGACTCGCACACATCCAGTATCCCTAATAATATCCCTAATACATCACTGAGAAGGTGCACACTAGATAAGCTTCATATTCTGCCCAGAACACTCACACAATTAACCATAATTCATTACGTTTGTGCCTTATGATTGTTAGTAAGGAGTCTCTTTAATATATAACTATTTGCAACCTCTATCCAGAACATTTGGATTATTTTATTATTAAACTTATTGGGAGACAGTTCCAACAAAACAATGGTACCTTTAGTTTGGTTCGAGTATTTCTGTGCATATTGTAAAATGTTTGATTGTAAAGGTTTTTCACCCAAATCTAAGATAAAATCAGATGGAGGTAATAAATTGTCGTGTCTGTTCAGTGAATGAGAGAGTGCCTTCAAACCACTTTGATGAGGAATGCAGGTGTGAAGAGATTGAACATCTCGAGTTAAAAGAAGTGTATCTTCATCAGACGGTCATCATCTGCTGCCAAGATAAAATGGGAGTGTGGGGACAAATTTGGAAATATGGAAATCCTCTGAATTTAGACAGAGGTCCAAGAAGACTGCCTAGCCCAGCTACCATGGTTTATAAGGAGGAGGTAAAATAGTTTTGTGAATTGTAGGTAAACCCAATTGTTTCCAATATAGACATTTTTCTACCTCTAAGTAATCTGAAAGCTACGATGTGACCTCCTTTGTATTTTAAGCTCTCAGGAAAGAATGTTGATGCCGAAATATCAGCTTTTGGAATGAAGTCTCACTGCAACTACCAAAGTACTTCTGTTGCCTGTTGTTTTAGTCTTGTGCAGTTGAACATGTCTCCCTGATGTTTGAGCGCAAAAGCTACAGCTTAATACGCATTAGAAGTATTTGTAATTCCAAGTGTTCCCCCTGTGTTGTGTATCCCCAAGGCTGACAGGAGACTAGAATAATAATTGATGGCTCACTATCACAAATATGGAAAATTCAGTCTGCTCAGAAACTCTGTGTTAGAGTGGAAAGATTCAGCTCTGCCCTCTGGGAGAGTTTAGGTTGTTTTGCTGTTGGATGAGGAACACATTGATAAAGATCCGTGTACTGGGGAGGCTCATCTAATGAACAATCTTAATTAGATCTCCCTCACTGCCTGCATGGAGAAGGATATGAAAAAGAGCTGTCACTCCTTTTACTTATTACAAACCCAGTCCCTCCCCAGACTGCTGCTCACACCAGTCACATCTCCTGTTTGTGACAGCTGGCAATAAAACGTTTAAATTATCTGAAACGGCAGAAACAAAGGCAAGTGAGGTATTGTAGTGTAATGAAAAGCCTTCTTCAGTAACATGGGAACTGAGAATTTATATTTCTAATTTGGGAAAAGTCAGTGTACTCCATACTCCATACTCTGAAACTTTTGGTTGCTTCAGAGTCACTGGCCCCCAGTACAAGACGAGTTGCAAAAGTCCATTTACTTCAAAAGAATTTTTTTATTTCTATACATTTTTCTTACAACTTTGGGCTTATAAGTAATTTCTAAACCAAGAAAAGAAGTTGGAAGTGAACATGGTGTGGATTTCTCTGATGAGAAAAAAGGAGTGGTCATGCTTTACTGTTTTCATCGTGGTTTTATCAGTGCATTATACTGTATTACGTAATGTTTTGGCCAACTCATGCATTTCAAATAGGGTGGCTAAAACAGACGGATCAAATAATGCAGCTTAGTAGTGACTGTTGATCAGAGGGAAGCTGGAAATAAATGTCCTTCGTTCACTTTAGCTGAGTGTCATGGGGGCAACAAGAAAGACCTTGAACCCCATCATTACACAGCCAGGCACAGAGCTTAAACCTCTATACTTACTGTACTGTACCTCTGAGCCAACTATTTCTATGACCTCTGTTGATTTATGACTTTGGTGTGTTTTTGTCATAGTCATCTGTTTTATTAACTCACATGTTATACTAATCTTGCACCACGGTTTCTTCTGGGTAATCCAATTTCCAAAAGTTTGAAAACAGCCTACTTAGTCTATAAATGTGAGCATGATGGGTTTTCCCTGTATGTCCGAGATAGACTAGCAACCTGTTCTGAATGTACCTCATCTCTTACCCTCTGCCAGCAGGCTTCAGGTCCCTTAGGATGCTCTACAGGAAGCTTAGCGTAAGACGAAAAAACTTCAACTGGACCTGCCTTTTATTTATTTTCTCCAAAAAGAGTCATGGCAAAGTGAATACACATCTCCACAAAGTAGCAAAAATGAATAGAAAACAAAACAAAAACATAAGTGACTGACCAACTTTTCAACCCTTTTAAAGTGACGCATGCACCTAAATCATCCCTAGTGCATCCATTTGCTTTAATCACACAGTTAGTTAAGTGGAGATCATTTAGAGCTGTAAATATGTTTCAAACATTGTAGTATGAATATACACCTGTATCTGAGAGGTTCAGTTACTGGTGAATCAATATCCTGTCCAAAATCTACACCATCAACTCTGTGAAAAGATGATTGAAAAGCAGAAGTCATGTAATGCACAAGAACATTTTCTAGTCATTGTATATCTGTTAGAGTATTCAGTTCAGTTCAATTCAATTCAATTTAACTTATATAGCACCAGTTCATGACAAAGTCATCTTAAGGCACTTTACATAATAAAGACAAGAATATAAATATATATAGAGAAAACCCAACAATTCCCCCTGGAGCAAGCCATAGGCAACAATGGAGAGGAAAAACTCCCTTTAACAGAAGAAACCTCCAGCAGAACCAGGGTCAGGGTGGACGGCCATCTGCCTTGACCGCTTGGGGTGAGTGGAAAGTGAAGAGACAAAAGAGAAGAGCAACAACAAAACATCTGGCAGGTTGGTAGGACCAGTAGCTGCACACTGGAAGACACACAGCTCCAAAGACGGGGACACCTGCAGAAAGGGACAGAGAGAGGGGGACAGAGAAGGACAAAGACAACTACGGGAGAAAACACACAGTGTTAATGTCATACAGTGGTGACAATTGTGGGGTGCGAAGAGGAGGAAAGGAGCTCAGTGCATCGGGGGGTGGGTCCCCCAGCAGTCTAAGCCTATAGCAGCATAACTATAAGTAACTATAAGCTTTATCAAAGAGGAAGGTTTTTAGCATGGTCTTAAAAAAGAGAGGTGGTCTGCTTCCTGAATCTGAACTGGGAGCTGGTTTCTACCTTTGGAAGTTCTGGGAACCACAAGTAAGCCTGTATTCTGACTCCATAAATCTGCAACCACCTTTTCTCTGCGTGGAAGATTTATACCTAACATGAACAAATTGAAATCTATCAGATAGATAAGATTTAAACCAAACTAGTTCAGTTCCTTTAATCCCAATTTCATGTTCCAGTCTCTGTAATAAAATGTTGTGATCAATGGTATCAAATGCAGCACTAAGATCTAACAGAACAAGTATAGAGATGAGTCCATTATCTGAGGCCATGAGAAGATCGTTGGTGACTTTTACCAGTGCTGTTTCTGTACTGTGATCCAAGTCTTCTATCAAGTCTACCATCCAAGTCTTCATACAAATTATTCCTGTACAGGTCACATAATTGTTTTGCAACTACTTTTTCAAGGATTTTGGAAATAAAGGCGAGATTAGATATTGGTCTGTAATTGGCTAAAACACCTGGATCAAGACAGGGTTTTTCAAGGGTAAAGCTTCCTTGAGCAGCTTAGTTGGAATAGGGTCTAGCAGACAGGTTGTTGGTTTAGATGAGGTAATAATTGAAGTTAGCTCAGAGAGATCTATGGGTAAAAAGCAGTCTAACAGGGATTGGGGCCTTATCAATGACTCTAGCACTGCTGTACATGAAGATCTATCTGTAATTTTTGGGGGGAGGATCTGGTGAATTCTTTCTCTAATAGCTACAATTTTATTCATAAAGAAAGTCATGAAGTCATTGCTGCTCAAAGTTAAGGGAATAGTAGGCTCAACAGAACTATGGCTCTTAGTCAGCCTGGCTACAGTGCTGAACAGAAACCGGGGGTTGTTCTTGTTTTCTTCTATTAATGATGAATAATATGATGTTCTGGCATCACGGAGCGATTTTTTGTACATTTCTAAACTGCTTTTCCAGGCTAAATGAGATTCTTCTAAATTTCTGGAACGTCATTTCCTTTCTAACTTTCATGTTGCCTGTTTTAAGTTGTGTGTTTGTGAACTATACCATGGAGATCACCTCTTCTGGTTTACTGCCTTCTTTTTCAGAGGGGAAACACTATTGTACGTAGTGAGGCTGCAGAATTATCAGCAAGATAATCTACTTGTACAGATGTAACATTAAGGAGGCTACTCTAGACTAGTGTACATCATTAAGAAATGCAACAAAACATGGCACAGGTTTAAATCTGCCGTCCTCAAAAACTAATTACTGTACACAATTGAGACTAGTGACTAAGGCCACTAAGACAACTCCTGAAGGAATTACAAGCTTCAGTGATTTATAGACTGAACTTTAAGATATATGTACAATTGTTGAAAATGAATTCACTGCATTCAGGTCCATTTAACTAACAGTGTGAGTTGGCTGCACTACTAATGTTATTTTGTATATGACGTATTTGTGTATTCTAATAATTTAGATGAAATTGTGGAGGTAATTTTCACTTTGACATGAAATAATCATTTTTTGTAATTTAGTGGCAAAAAAGCTGAACTAAATTGACAGTGGTAATAATGTCTGATCATATTTAGGTTCATTTTTCACATACCCATGAAATCACTACATTCCCTGTGTCATTTGCCTTGTTTGTTGTGCTGAGGGGTTTTAAATACAGAGCTTTCATATAAACAATGATCTGCAGAACAGAAGTGTCTCCTGAGGTAATCGCAGCTAGCCATCAGCATTTTTAGTCTAGAGGCCCACTGCAGCTATTCCCTGCTGCCTCTGAAACGAGGAAAAAAAAAATCAAACCAGGGTCTTTTCCCTCCAGAGATTTTCTCTTCTTGTGTTAATGGAAATGTCAGTTAACATTTTATCCCCTGTGGTTGTATTCTCTTCATTTATTAGTATTCCATCTTCAGACTGTCTTCCTCTGCTCTCTACACTGAGAGGCTGCTTTTATGTGCTTTAGCTGAGCCGTTTGCCATACATGTGCCACATCTCTGGAGACCTGTGCATTATCACTGAGGGACAGATAACCATAACGTGGTCTGGAGGTGGCGGGGCTGAGCCTGCCTCTCTGTTCAATGACAGACCACCTTTTCTACTGCTGCCTGGTGCTCTGTGGAAATGGCCCACCTGTTCCCCTCCCATTGTAGTCGGCCTTTTATCAGCACCTCACAGCCTAAGCAGCCAGCGTCTGAGGAATGTGTGTTTGTCGGTGGATGTGTGGGTGGGGGAGCATTTTTCATGGACAGCCGTGACAGGTGACATTCTCAGAGAAGCAGTGGAAGGTGTTAGCAGAGGAGACACTGCGATGGAGTCGCACAGGGAAGAATGATGAAGTTTGGCCATAATGGAAGTTGACAGAGGCCAAAACGGTAGCATCAGCAGGAGGAAGACTAACCCCCCACCCACCACCACCTCGTGTCCTCTCTCCCCTAATCTCCTTCCTTCTCTCCAGAGCTCCTGGTCTCAGCAGAAATAACAACACCTTTACTCCGTCAGTTCCAGGAGCCGTCTGCTATTCCCATTCCTCCACTTTTCCCATTGCTAACAGTATTTTTGTGTCCTCTGCGCAACAAGCTCTGACAAGTAGAAGGATGGATGAGTTAATGCTTGTTTAAGCCTCCTTAAAGCCTCAACAGTTGTCTTGTTTTGGTGCATCTGATGGTGTCTGATCACATGAAAGTTCTCTTCTGTCCTGCTTCACAGAAGCACCTTTCCAGGTCTACACTAATAAGTGATGTCTAACACTCTGGTCTCTGTTGGCTCCGTCTTTTTCATCTTTGCCATGTTGTTTTGTAGAACACTACAGGCTGTCATAGAAAATTACAAATGATCTTAACATATCAGATATACGAAACCTTTGTGAAATGATCACATATAGTTCACTGTTTTTCAGTGTTTCCTATCAACAGCACAATGGGATTTGTCTCTGCTTTCAAAACTCCTAAAGAAATTTTTTTTTTCTTCTTATCTTTAACAATGTCAATATTACAGTGGTCCGTGTGTGCAAAACACAACACTTCACAAGGCACAGCTACATTTCTAATTACATAAAAGGTGAGGATCAACAGCTTTTGATGAACCAGTGACTGTTTCTATACAACTAAGATGCAAACTCAAAGTACTTTTTTTATATTCTACATTACAAACAGTCTAATATCTTTTTTCATTAGCTTACATGACTATTACCTCACCATCAAAGTTCTGCTTGTCTAAATAAAAAAAACTTACCTTTCCCTCCTTTAGTCAGCACTGTTTGGTTAATAAATCCATCACTACAAATACTAGACATTAAATTCAGACCTTGTGTTTGACATACTGTGATGGACATGTATGTAGACACACATGAAATACTCAATAAACAGTTTTATTATTTTAATACTATAACAGCTACAATATCAGAATTATTTTAATTGGTAATTCAATTCAATTCAATTCAACTTTATTTATATAGCGCTAGTTCACAACAAAGTCAGCTCAAGGCACTTTACAGAATAAAGCCAAGACTCAGTTTGTTCACTCACTTTGTTCTCACAACTGTATATTTTAACCTTTGATATCATCTGCTCTGTGTTAGGATACGGCAGTTAATTGCTTACATTGTCTTTGCCTGCCTTAAGAGAAATAACCCAGTTTTCCAAATGTAACCGGTTTCTGTCTATGTCTGTACTCTGCTGTATGAGCAGCAGTATAACAAATGTTTATACCAGCTGCCTCACAGCTAGAGGGTCCCCAGTTCAAATATACCTGGCGGCTGCAGCCTTCCTGTATGGAAGGAAGTATTACATCCAGCACCTCACCACCCTGAACAGGATAAAAGGTTACAGATAATGGGTGGATGGATGAAAAATATCCATTGGTCTATATTATTTAGCAAATGTTTGAAATACATTTGGAACTGTTGGGACCCTGTATGAATGATGATTAGCTATGATTATTCGCAGTGATGATTGATATCGGTTCTATCCAATCAAATTGGCAGTGTTGCCACTATCTTTTCTTGTAGGCTGGAATGTCATTGTGTTTTCTGAAATGCAGTTTTTACTTTTGTTGTGTACAATGCAAAGCCGCTACTAATGGGTAATGTCTGTCAGTTTGTTACTTGGATTAGCTTATTTGTCTGGGCTGTAGACCTAAGTTATTCCATATATATATATATATATATATATATACACACACACACACACACACACACTATATTGCCAAAAGTATTCGCTCACCCATCCAAATAAATGAATTCAGGTGCACAAAGCAAGGTCCATAAAGACATGGATGAGTGAGTTTGGTGTGGAAGAACTTGACTGGCCTGCACTGAGTCCTGACCTCAACCTGATAGAAACCTTTGGGATGAATTAGAGCGAAGACTGCGAGCACTGTGTATTATGTATTTCATAAACACACTGCAAAGGGTGGGCCGACGTCATATTAAACCCTGTGGATTAAGAATGGGATGTCACTAAAGGCAGGTGAGCGAATACTTTTGGCAATATAGTGTATATATATATATATATATATATATATATATATATATATATATATATATATATATATGGGGGTTGTTTAACTATAATTCATTTAGAAAATGACCAGAGTTATCCTTTAGGACAAATACAAAATTATGAATGTTTACTGATACTGGTGTGGTTAGATTTTTGTAAAATAACTAGTCTACATGGTTGAGGTTAGGAACTGATTATCATCCAGTTTAACAGTTCACATGAGTGAGATGAATCTAAAACCATCTTGATGATTCCTAAGCCACACATGTCAGAACACAGTTTGAGCTTGCATCCTCAGCAGCTGTTGCACTGCCAGGCAGCCCCTCCTGGCATCTGGCAGAAAATCAGCATTTCCTGCATGAACTTTTACAGCAGCCTCAGCAATGTCATTTCAGTCTGTTGTCTGAGTTCTTTTTTTCCAACCTGAGATAGCAGATGTTGCAGCTTTGGTTATACTTCTTCTATGTTGCCTCTGAGTTCATGCTTGCATAGGCACAAACCATTTTGATTTAATAACCCTTTGCTCCTATATTGCGACCCACCTTGACAAGAAACTTAACACTTTGTGTCATGCTCTTGGAACAGTAAGTAATTAAATCTCAGACTTGTGGTTGGAATCAAAAAAGTTGGAATAGATCTGCATTAAAGAAAGGGTTGTCCAGCTCATCTTATCTCTGTATGAAAGTGTATGAAACCTTCTTCCAGATGTATAACCACGTGCAAGCTGGATCTGACAAAACTTTCTGAAAACAGCAACCACTGCCACTTTATACAGTGCTCAACAAGGTGTATGGAGGTGTGAGAGTGGCTCTTATTTCATTCTTCGCACAATTGCTTTTGTCACATTTTGACTGAACATGCCCAAGCTATGAATGCCTTAAAGGTGCTGTTAACCTCATTTGGTACCATTTATCAAGTGTCACCCCTTTAATATGCTACAATAATCAGCGTAACTTCGACTATGGATATTCAGAACAGCTGCAAACATGTCCGACTGGAGAAACTGTGAATAGTTTGGTACCGCGACCTAACTGATATCTTCTAAAAGGAAACATCTGCCTCTTTTCTCTCTTTCTTGCCTAAATTGCTCCAACTGCTCACAAGTGGCAGATCCTCATTCATCAGGATGGATCTTTGCAGAAAGAGAACTATAGACATAAACTAGACAAAGGGATGAGAAGCAGGGAAATGCTGCATTTAATTGCTGCTGAATGAGTTGTCCATAACTGTCAACGGTTAAAGGGGTAGAAGCTGTGAAGTTTAGCTTAGAACCGTTTTCATTAGGCGACCAGAAAAATGCAATATACCTGAATCTGCACAATTGCTAGAGAAGTAAGGCTTCATACTGTCTTTTTTGTTAGTGGAGGAAACAATTTTTTATTGTGTCATAAACAAGGTGGTGCAGCTCATGGAATGCCCAAAATGGGAAGGGGTCCCCCTTGATTGAGGATTGGTTTTCCCAGTAAAATGTAATGTCATCATTAGAGATACAGTACCTGGTTACGTGCTGGTCAGGGATGGATCTGACCTTTGTGATTTCAAATATGCTTATTGTGTAGTTGGATTAGAGCTACTTAGACATGAGCTTGTAAGCTTAAATTACTTGGAAATTTTGAAGAACGGTGCCTTGTCCTCTCTTGAATTATGCTGATCACTTGGTCTACAGTTTCTTAATTTCAGATGCCAACACCATTGTGAAAATATTCTTGACTGGAATGTCCAGTAGAGATGAAGATGTAAAGAAGAAGCGCTTTTCATGTGTGTGCTCCTGACCTCATTGTTGCTTCCTCATTTACTAAACTTAACAGTCAATCAGAAGGAAAGAAACATGCTGTCGTCCCACAGCGTCAGATAATGATGAGTCAGATTGCACCTCTTTTACCATCTTTTAGCTTTTCATATTAAAGCCACACTTTTGCATCACTTTTGGACGCTCGGTGTGTCACTGCCTATAACCCCTTTGGTGTCTTGATTTTGTCCTAATTGGCCACTTAAAACTATTTACCATTGAACTAGTCTTGATTTGATATGCTGACATGCTCTGGGACTCTGGACAGTTAAAAGTTACAAAGTTGACACTATAGTGCCACGTACCAGAGGACACCTCAGAGCTCTGGTGGAGTCCATGACTTGATAGGTCAGAGCTGTTTTGGCAGCACAGAGGGCACCTACAAAAATTAGGCAGGTCACTCACTGGTGTGTATAAATAACATCTCAGCATCCTTTCCCACTCCACTAGACACCACACTCCCATTCAGCACCCCTACAGATGGCAGCTGGGCAGTGTAAGACTGCAATAAAGGAATCCTTTGTGCTTTGACGTCCTCTCCAGCTTAAGGGAGAAATTAGGGAGTTCGCTGTCTGTCCATGCTATTGAATATATACTGTATACGATAAAGCTGAGGACATTTAGGTGTGTCCCTGAACCTCTATGAAGAACAAGTCTCTGAGTGAGACACTCAGCGCTAGCTCCCCCGGCACCGCCTCATGGTTGCCCACTGCTCCCCCCCAGGGGGGATGGGTTATATCCAGAGAAAGAATTTTATTGTAACATGTGCAATATGTATATGTGCTCAATGACAATAAAGCTTGTTGTTCTTCTTCTACGTTCGTCTACGTGGCTGTGGCTGTAGCTTAGTTGGTAAGGCAGTTGACCGTGGACCACAAGGTCAGTGGCTGTGGCTGTAGCTTAGTTGGTAAGGCAGTTGACCGTGGACCACAAGGTCAGTGGTTCAATCATCATCTTGTGGCATTTTTATTACTCAAACTGGAGTATTTTATCTTATGTACAATAAAAGGAGTGTAAAAGGTACAGTTGATATTAGATGCCTGCAAACCAAACTGATCTGAGGGCTTAGTTCTGGGGACCACCCCCCACTACTAGTTGTCACCAGAAGAACGTGTAAGAATTTCCGTTCTTGCAGGTTTTCCTTAACTGCAACGGATTGATGAGGATTTCACTGTCCAGCAATGAATACTAAAAGAAAACAGGTTAGTACTTGTGTCTGTACTCATATCGGAGAGCACTCAAAAGTAAATACTTGTACTTGTATCCAGCAAAATGTGTTTTCTCAACATACCCTTCAAGCAAATAGAAACTTGTCGTATTTCAACCCTGAAACTAGTTTTTATCATCCATATTAATCCTAAAACACTACGAACACGAGACACAGTAAATTGACACACGGCTTGCTGAAATAAGGCAGTTTGCCTCCCCAGGACTGACACCGATCAGTCATTCACAGGAGCCGGGCATGGGTGGGCATTTTATACACCAGCGTATTCACAGGGGCTGTTTCTTTAGAGGAAAGTGACTCTGATCACAGTAAACACTGTAATCTGTGGATGTGGATTGTCCACATTAATCAGTCACACTTTTCTGGAACGAGAGCTTGTTAAATGTCATTTTAATTCAGTGTACTTCCATTTTACACAAACTCCTATACAACAACTTCAGGAAATGTCTGTAATTTGTGTGGCAGTAAACATGCAGTAGTCTTGTTTTCATTTATAGACCTTCTCTCTAGTGACTATTTTTACATTTTTTTAATCATTTGTTCGAAATGTTTTAGTTGTTATATACATTTCACTCTTGCTGTAATGACACGATTGCAATCACAGCAAAATGACACGGCAATGTGGATCAACCTGACTCGACTTTTGTGTGGATTCAGATGAGATACTACAATACGTGAAGGTGTGGTAATATACAGTACATTGATCAGCGGCAACACCGAGACCACCTGGAGGTTTTGAAATAAAATGATTGCCTTTAAATGCAGCCATCATGGCACCCTGCCCTGCTTACTAAGGTGGTAATTACGGTAGTGTTGTAAAAAGCTTGCCATAAATTTGTCCCATAATGTCTATGAGACACCGGTTGGGCTGCTGCAATATGGAGTACGCTAATTCATTTTCTCACCTCACTTACACACCCGTAATTCTCCATTTGGCTATTTATTGTAGTTGCAGTCACAGCAGGGGCAGCAGCCATCCTCATCATTAAGATGAAGTGTGTCTGGCTTCAGCGCTGGTATTAGCCACCAAATGAGCTAATGGTGTCTCTCGGCAGTGAAAAATGACACCTGTAATTCTCAGCAGACAGCAACGAAGATGACGAAATACAACATGTCGTCTGCAGACAGCTCTGCACTGACATTTTCCTGAGCTGTTTACTGCTTTTAACTTTGTGTTGCTGCATGTTCTCGCCAGGCCAAAATGAGGATTCTAGTAATGTTTTGCTGTTCACCTGTTTTCTTTGGATGTTGTAGTCCCAGAGACCTTTATGGGTTCCGTTATTACTCAGACCCAAAGTAGTTTATATTTAGTTTATTGAGGCCAGCTGCAGTGCCTGAATATGAAATGATGCAGTTCAGTGAGGGGAGTGTTTGCAGTGGGTCAGTGTCTTTTTTGGATCTTAAGCTCTTATTCGGATTAGACAGAGAGTATTTACCTCAGTATGAGAGAGAGAAGTAGTGTTACATGGGGGTTGAATATAAAAGTTATGTTTCAAGCAAACACAAAGCAGATGGTGCCATTCTACATTGATCAGCCATCAGCCACCACTGACAGGGTGCAGAGATCCCTAGTTCCCCAGTCTCTTTCTACTTATCACAGCTAATCCCCAACTTAACGTTAACCCAGACTAAACATCAAACAGCACTTTGAAAGAATGTGAAAAGATGAGGACCAACAAAATAGTCCTCACTTCCATGTCCTTGCAGTGAATACACACACACACACACACACACACAATGCTTAAAAGTTCCTTCTTTGCTGAGAAAAAAATATTGCTCACCTGCATTACTGTCTTTCTCTGTGTCTTTTCCTCCCTCCAGATGGTCACAAGAACAAAGAAAATATTTGTAGGAGGATTATCAGCCAACACAGTAATTGAAGATGTGAAGCAGTATTTTGAACAGTTTGGCAAGGTAAGACCATTTAGAGTGTTTTCTTCTCTGGGTTTCCCTGGGCTTATGTGTGTGTGTGTGTGTGCGTGTGTGTGTGAGGGCTAATGGACCTGTTTCTTTTGAAGGTTGAAAGCAGTTTGATGAGTTTAGTTCTGCTGTGTGAGCTCTGAAGTAAGACTGCTGCTGTTTCTCTTGTGAGCCTGATTTTGTGGTGAAGCTGTAGAAACATTCAGCCAAGAGAATTGACCTAGACCCAGTCTCATGACTGCAGGCACATTCATATAGGTGAACCAGGCAAGTGCCTAAGGCAGTTCTGCAAGGGTGGCGAAATATGGATCCAACTATTCAAAAACAATATGAATTACTGACAAATGTTTCAGTCAGGCCGCAGCTACAGCCACCTTCTTCCCAACTGTATCCCATATATTCATTTATATGTGGCAGCCACAACAATATCATCGACTGCCACATATTGATTTTCTATGGGGTTTTTTTTAGTATTTAAGAGCTGATCCACACAGCCTCTCTCTCTCTCTCTCTCTCTCAGCTGATTGTTCTGCCAACAAACAATCAGTTGCAGAAATCCAGCTTCAATTTCAATCCAGCTTCAATTAAGTTATTAGCAAAGTTGTAAGGTGAACTAAGCTAAAAGTAAGAATAATGCTGGGTTTTAATGTATTGTGCATAACTGCTATTCAAATTTATTCTAAGTCCACATTAATAGTGCAAAATATTTTTTAAGACTTGAAAGTTGACGTTATTTAATTTAATAATTGTGTGTGTGTGCGTGCAAGTTTCACATATTTTATGTGTGTGTTTTATGCTGTTTTATCAGAAAAAAGTGTGTAGCTCAAGGTTTAAAAGATTCTTGCTTTTATCAATTATTAAAAAGCTGCACTGTCATGACTTGGCTATGAAGAATTTAGAACCAGGTCAATGGAGTTATTATGCAGGACTGTTTGGTGCCTTATGTGTAGCTGAATCCACAAAATGTGACCACTCTGTGTACACTAGCAGTGCATTAGATGATTTGTGATATGTGTATGTGGCACATTGGCCTTTGTGTGTCATTGCTGGTATGGTACATGGGAAATTGTGTTTTTCCTAGAATGGCAGAAGCGCATGCGCCAGGCATCAGTGTCATCTCTGTGTCCAGTACATTTTATGTTTTTAGAGTAAAACAGTGAAAACTGAGGGAAATGGAGAGGAGAGGACAAAAGAATTAGAGGAGATGCTAAACTGTAGGGAGGAATGGAGCTGTTTTATTTCATTTGGTAATTCAAACATGTTGGTGATATGCTACTTGGCTATTTACACCGTGTCTCACATTTTGTTTGGAGCCACTCAAGAGCAAATCGGCCAAAATGTTATAAATGTGACCTAAATAAAAAGCTACATTTCTGTGGTCCCACATAATGATTGGTTAATGGCTATTTTAAGCTTTAAAAGTGGTTCCACTGAACACATCTGCTTTCTTACTTCAGTATCAGTTCTAATACAACCAACGTCTGATGTAAAACAACCTCCGAGTGAAGAATTTGTAGAGGGTTTAAAACTATTTGAGTAATATTTTGATGCAAAAATAAAGTAATTGACCCTCAAAATAACATTTCTGGATAATCACTGCTACATGGGCATTTTAATAGCCATTTTCTATGCATTATATTATTGTCTCCAATAAACTTTTTGGAAACAAACCATCAGTTTAACCAGATGATCTTAAATTAAGTGACACACCTGAAATGTTTCACTCATTAAAACAACAAAACAAAACAAGCATATAAATCGGTCTAATTGTCAGACTGCTTGAGTTTCTTAATTCATCAGACGTTTTAATCATCAGATCAGGACTATTTTCTAATCGGTTAGGTCCAGTGTTATTACTGTTAATACTGACATGCAGTGATGGACAGAAGAATAAAATAAGAAGAGAAACAGCAGTGACAAAAGAAAGTAAATGACCATAAGCTATAAATGGTGTGTTGTGAGTGAGTGGTGTAGAAATGCTTGTGCTTCTTATAACAGCAGTTCCTTTTACTTTCCCTTTTTGAGTGAGGAATACAGACCACTGCCACCTACTGTTATGTCCTGTCACTCAGGTGTGGAGTGCACATGGGAGCAGTTCATGCTGTGTTCAGGTACCACTGTTTGACTCAGAAGGTGACATGAGGTGACACAACTGTTGGCCTTTCTAGTTCTTTCATGTCAACATGGTTTGTCTCAAGACTCAAGAAGAACTTTATTGTCCCCAAAAGCGATTACACTTTAGGGACAATAAAGTATTCACACTGTGTGTGTGTCTGTGTGCACACTTGTGTGGCACCAGTGTGGTAGAACAGTTGGGGTTATGCATTTAACTCTGATGGCTGAAGTTAGGATTAGGACCCTCATTAGCTATGCAGTACATTATGTCAATTTGTAGAATGCAAAAGCAGAGAAATGTGTGTTTGTGTGTGTATGTGTTTGTACATGTGTGCATTTGTGTTTGTGCCTCAAGAAAATAAGGAGCATGTGGTTTGGGGCACCCAGGTCATAGTCTGTCTCCACACAGGCTGCTCTTTCTGATATGTGTGTGTGTGTGTGTGTGTGTGTGTGTGTGTTCCAATGCTGGTCTTTTTTCTTTGTAGCTACTGTGTGAAGCTCCACACTTTTTTGGGCACCTTATGTCAGGTTTATGAGTGTATGGAAGTGGAGATCAGATGTGACACCATTTCCTCCATTTGATCTAAATGCAGTGTCATCATAATTGAGATGGCAGCAGCTATTGCCTTTCATTTATGTATGTATGTATATATTCTTTTTTCTTTTAATGAACTCCTAGTGTAGATACTTATGCTGATGCTCACTTCTAGGTCCAGGTAGAGTGTGGCTGAACATCCAAAATAACTAGAAGGACTTCTGGTTCTTTTTTGCTCTTCTTCATCTGACAGCTTCAGCATAAAAGGGATTTGGCCCACGCCACAGAGTTAGAGACAACTTTTAAACCCATTATTACTGATATTTTTTAAAGACATTTACATTTTTAAGCCATATGTGTATGGAACATGTATGTGTACACTTCCCCAGTTGCAGTATAAATAGAAGCATGTCACCACACAGAAGGCATCAAGCAAAACTCTTGGTGGAACGAGCTACCAAACTCTGCACCCTAAGCAAACTCTCTCCCAATATTCAAAAAACTGCGGAAAACAGAACAATTCCTCACCTTCCTATGCAGTTAAATCTAAAAAAAAAAACTTTCTTGCACTTGCATCTCATGAACTGTAAACTTGTATCTGTATAGCTAAATGTAAATGTCCACAGTGCCAGTATGTTTTCGTCCAAGAGCAAGTAGAAACCATAAACTAGCTTTAAAACTAGTGGTATACGGCACTTCATGCATGGAAATGTTAGCACTAACAATATTTTCCACTAACCAACCAGAGTCTTTCCCCTGAGTAACATCCTGCACATTCAGAGTACCCTTATCTGCTGCAGAGGGTGAATACTTCTATTCATACTCTCACAGTCGGTGAAACTTTACCCCTGCAGTAACAGAAGTGCCCATAAAGAATCCAGCATCAGTCAGTGGATTGGAGTCTTGAACTGAGTAGCATGTGTTACGTGAAGGACAGAGGTTTTTAGCAGCTGCTCTTCATACACTTTATCTTTGAAACACCCTTGGACAGGACAGCTTTGACTCCAAAGCGCAGCAGTAAGAAAACATGAAATAGTTTAAATGTGGTTGAAATTCTCGAGTGCCTCAGTGTTCAGTGTTCTCAGGACAGCTCTCTGAGGAGATGAGAGGGAGTGGGACAAATGAAAGGAAGTAAGAGAGAGATGAAAGAGAAGAGACAACTGCTCTCCATTCCACAGGATGAATGCAGTCATGAGACTTTAACATTTATTTGCATTTCTTTCACATAGTTCCGGTGGTGCTGACTGGGGCTGATTTTTGTCATGAAGAATAGACATGGAATTCATCTCAAGTGAAGACACATTCTTATATGAACCATCATTACTAATGGTGTTTTGTTTTTTTTACAACAATATCACTTGAGAGACAAGACTCATAAGTCACACAGCTGCTAAAGCACCTTGTGTTTCTTGGAGAACTATCTTCATGGGCAGCATGGTGGGGTAGTGGTTAGCCCCCCTCTCTCACAGCTAGAACGTTTTCATCCCTGGCACAGTTTGCATGTTCTCGCCGTGCTTGAGGGGGGTTTCCTTTGGTTACTCTGGTTGCCTCTCACAGTCCAAAGAGATGCTTGTTAGGTTAATTGGTCTCTAAATTGCCAGTAGGAATGATTGTCACTCTGTTTTGGACCTGTCCAAGGTGGATCCAGCCCCCCATGGCCCTACACGGGACAAGTGGTTACAGATAATAGATGAATATGGATGGTTTTTTTACAATATGTTTCCTTGGTCTTATTTGGACCTGTCATATGACAGTGACTGTAATATGGGATATATGTTTACTTTCAAATGGGATTTATGCTTTTGATATTTTCAACACTGTTAGTGTGACTTGGAAACTTAACACAGCAATCACCTGTACTACTAGAAATCAAAGCAGAGGTAGTACACGTCTTTTCACATCTTGTTTAGTCTAGTTGAATCTCAGATCATGCTACGTGTTACAAATTTTTTATACAAATATTAACTCACCACAGAATGGGATCCTCTTCTCTTGTGCCTCCCCCAGATGCAGTTAACCAGTGAGCAGACAAGACTGACTTTTAGTGATTCATGTTGTTTAGTGAAAGGTGAGTGAAAGGAAACTAAAACCACGTTTGGAAACTGGTACCCTGATTTGCACCATAGCAAATGAACAGTAGGTTTGAAAACACACTAAATGTGTGCATTGCTAAGCCACTGTGCTCCAGGTTTGCTTTGTCTTTTGCGGCTGGAAAACTATTATCCAAGGCAATAAATCGGAGGCACTATCACAGCTAAAATGGAGTCAGCTGTCAACTAGACACACACCGTGAACACAATAAGAACATTTTTTTGTGAAGACACTATAATTTAGTTTTATTAGTTTAAGATTTGTTGATGCAGGTACCGAAAAAAACCCCACAAAATGGATGACTGTAAGATGACAGCTACCTGCTTCAGTGCCTTGCGGTGCCTTGTTTTTCTTTATCGCACCTGTGGCAAGTCCCCTACAGGTTGCTCTAAGTTTCTGCTCCTGCTTAGCCATGATCCATTGTACAAGGTTTTCTAATTTGTGATGCAAGGTTAGAATATTTTACTTGACAGACTCAAAAGAATGGGAGACATGTCCCCGTCTCAGGTGCTGGCCAAATGATGTGTTCAGCATGTTTTCTGCTGTAGCCTACAGACAGCCCCCCAGCTTCTGGAGCTGCTTATCAGTTTCTATCCTAGTCAGATCACCGCTGCCGAAGAAGCTCTTACAACACGAGCATATGAAAGCTATCAGAAACATTTGCCAGCACGAATAAAGGCAGCCACAGTGGAACAGGTAGAAGACAAACAGTTTAATATTCACTCAGTTTTGGGCTGGTGGTGGACTCCTGAGGGAAAGAAAAGTTCCCTGCTGTTTTTGGCTGGGTTATTCTTTGTAACCGAGCGAATATAATCTCCTAAAACATTATCTCTGAGGCCAGTTTACTGTGTTGAAACGCCTTCTTGGGAGTGTGATGGGCTGTGCTCTATTCAGTCATGTATTCACCCGACCATCCTCGCAGATTTCTTCAGGGCACAGTCCATTTTAATTCTCTGCACATTAGCATGACTCATGGGTGGAATGAGCAAAGTTTGCCCTCTACCTGCTCTGTAATTTTTTTCAATCAGGTCATTTGCTGCTTGATTAAATGGCTCCTTCTTCCTCCACATTTTGGAAAGTTAATCTTTCCCACAAATAGCAGTTCTTTTTAATTGTCTTTGAAGTCCTGGAGTGATCCTTGAGATGACTGAGTCTGATGGAGAGGGTGGATCTTCAAGATGTAATCTCCTGTTAATGATGGGGCTCTTCTTCAAATCTCTATATTAGCAATAAAATACGTTTCTTCTTTTTTTCTAAAGTCTTACCCTTAATCAGACCATGTCAATTTAAAAATAAAAACTATTTAGTTTATAGATTTAAATGTTCTTGCAGGGAACAGCCCCACCACCCCTGAAACCTTTACCAGGAGAAGTGGTCGCTAATAATATAGCAAGGTGATGCATATTTTAGTAAAGCCAAGTTAAATTCTACACGGACCTACAACAAGAGAGTTGAACCTGGTCTGATTGCAACGCATCATTTTGAGACCTGCCTTGACTGAACCCTGGTCAAGACCCAACCTATAGTATGACCAAACGTTAATTTGCCCCCAAGTGCACCAAAATGCAAACATTATGTCATAATGTCCTTGCTAAGATTTATGTCCTTACTAAGATGAGTCAAGAAACGGAACAGGCTGAGCATTAGCTGACTCAGAAGCAGCCTTGGTGCTGGCTGGTCCATGGACAGGAGCAGGGGTCAATTTACCCTGAAACAGGGACTGTTACAAGTAGTTATTTAGCAGATGCTTTTATCCTAAGCAACTTATAAGTTGGTAGCACACAGCAAGGATAACTTGGGAACTGGGAGTTGAACAACTGACCCTGTGGTTTGTGGACGCCTGCTCGCCAAGTGAGCTACAGCTGCCACGTAGGGATAAGCACAGCATCAGACACACACTAACACAAGGATGGTCATTTCAAATATTTACCACAGGTTGACACAACAGCTGGTACTATAGGACAGTTTACCAAAGGTCTGTGTGGAAAACATT
Organism: Channa maculata; assembly: GCA_020496755.1. NCBI lineage: Eukaryota > Metazoa > Chordata > Actinopteri > Anabantiformes > Channidae > Channa > Channa maculata. The sequence continues at coordinate 1,063,669 of CM035606.1, forward strand.
GCTACGCATGTTTAGTCGTTGCTGTTGCTGCATTTACTGGTTAAATGAAAAAGGTGAAGGCATCTGAATACTTTCTGAACTGCTGTATAGTTCCAACAACTGACAAAGACGCACACACAAAGAGAGAGACAGAAATCACACAATGCATGTTTCAACTGGCAGTAGCAATAAATCTAACAAGAACTGTGAGGCTGATTCTACACTTGTCTTTGCAGCACTTTTTAAAACTAAATTGCTAATTTCTAGATTTAGCCTCACTGGTATCATTTCTAGCCCATCCTGAAAGTAGCCTTCACTGTGATTAAGCATACGACGGTAATGGGCATGAAGCAGTGCAGAGTATCATCAGCTGCACCAAAGTGCACATAATAGAAGCAAATAATGTTATTCTCAGGTGTTCTGCTTTTGATAGTTACTAATGAATTTTATTATTTGCTGCCATGAAGTGAATAAAAAACAAAATTGTGAGCTGAGCATCATTCTTTTGTAATAGCCTGGATATAAATAATATATCGTGGTAATCAACCGAATTACAGACCTTTTTAAAATCTTTTTCCGTCCTTGCGTATGAGTTTCCCTACTGCGGTTTAGTGACTAGCTGTATCTTTACACAGCAGACAGACTACTGCTGAATCTCTCATTCTGTGCAGTATGAAAGTCAAGAGGCTCTCATGACTTGCAGAAATGTGGCATGTGTTGCATTCCAGTGGATTCCTATGAAACAGAAACCCAGCTTTAGCAAAAACTTGTCCATTAAGGTTAGAATGTAATATAAAAGAACGGCTCAAAGGACCCTGCTCAAAGAAAGCTTTGCCAGGCAAGAGTCTCTTTGGTGGCCGAGTCGGTTGATTGTCTAAGTGCCATCAGCTCAGTAACTCAGTAACTCAGTAACACTTTACACAGTTCTTTGTGAAAATATATTTATTCATGTTTATGCAATGCTATGAACATTTTCCCCCTGATTGGCTGCGTGTTCTTTTGTAATATTATGTAGGACTGGACCTAATTATAGCAACAGCAGCAATATTTTATGTGTCATCAATAAATGAGCTTTTAGTTTAACCAAACTACGATTAGGAAGCGTAATAAAATGTTGATTGTATTTTATTTACTGTATAATGCTAAAACAAATTAAACATTTAGAAGCATTAAATTAGTCAGTCAGTCTTTCCCTAAACCTAACCCAATATTTGGTGCCTAAACCCAGCCACATGTTCTTTGTGACGGAAGGTAACCACATAGACTTGTGCCTAGAACTAAGAAGGTGGTAACTGCTGTAGGTTTGGCAGCACTGGCCTGGTGCACTGCACTGCACCATACCAACCTAATAAACCTTCTAGGAGGTGGCATCTAGCCATATGGGCTGGTAAGAACTGATAATGGATTATTGCATGGTTTGCTAATGGCCTATCAGGTGTGTAAAACATCAGCTGACCACAGGTCAGGCTAACGTGCTCACTTATTTTATTTAAAATCTTTAAAAAGCCCCGCATATTTAGAATAGACTTTTGATTGGACAGAAATGACAGAAAGGTTTTTGCTGAGTCATGATTTAGAAACAAGATCAACCACTGTCCAGAGAAACAGGAGTATCCCATCAGCTCTGGGCACATGTGGCCATGTTGATTTATCATGTGTTTCCCTATAACTTTTGATTTTTTGCTTGCCTGCAGTGTGGTACAAGGGCCTAATGGGGCGGCTGATCATCTTATATGATTACTGTGCTTACACAGCGGAGATTTAGTGTGTAACAGCAGTAGTGTGAGTCCAGTGGTAGGTACTTTCTGTCAGATACTGTATAAGACACGATAATAACAATAATAATAATGATGATGATGATGATGATGATAATAATAATAATCAGTAGTAGTAGTAGTAGTAGTAGTCTGGTTTCCTCCCAAATTCCAAAGACTGGTGACTGGTTCTCTGTCTGTGTGTCTCTCTTTGTGTTGGGTCTGAGACAGGCTGGAGACCAGGTTTTACTCCAGGTTTTTACTGCTTTTCCAGGTTTTACTCTGCCTCTTGCCCAGTGACAGCTGGGATTGGATCCAGCCACAGGTGAACAGCATAAGCTGTTAGGATAGTGGATAGATTTATGGTATGTACGTTCTGTGCAGCCTCTTGCAATTGTTTTGCTCAGCTATTGCTTGTTTTAGGCTGCTTTACATTTACCAAGTGAAATGGAGGTCATTTGGATTCAGGTCCAATCGCTGACTAGACCATTGTTAAGCAGTAAATTATTTTGCTGTAGGTTGCTTTCACAGTTTTCTTGTTATGCTTTTCATTGTCTATCAGCCCTGTAAAGCTCAAATCAGTGAGCTTTAAAGCATTTACAAAGCCCTAATGAGGTCAGAATTCATGCTCCTGTTTTGTCAGCAGTCACTTTTTCAATAAAGACAACAAAGCATTTGCGACTGAGATGATGTTATGAGCAGTTTTTCCTTTCTCCAAACCATTTTGTACTTATGTTTTACTACCAGCTGATCTTGATGGACCTTGTCAACAGGTTGATGCAGAACTCTACAGGTCATTCTACTGGCTGCTTTTTGTTCTAGTCTTGAGGTTGAGTTTTTGAGTTTTACCAATAGTTTAAATCTTGTTGCAAACTCCCTCTGCTGTATTTCTTCTGTTACATCATCTCTGGATTGTACACACTGACAAAGATAAGTTTGCCTCTTGGAGGGTGTTCTTGATCTGGCAAAAAGAAAGAAGTTCTTCTGTCCTCCACCATAGTTTTTTCCATGATTTTCATAGTTTTTATTTATATCTTTGCTTCCTCTGTGAGCTTACAAGGTTAAGTCACCAAATTAGCCAAACTCAACTTCCCATGAGTAAAGCCTTACTGGGTCTGTCCTCCTTGCATCACGATGATATTTTGCGACATGATTCTGCCTATCTATACAAAAAAGAATCACATGTGTTATTTATTTATTGCAGAATGTTTAACTTGTGAACTGTCTAAAACAAACTGTGTTAAGATCCCATCAGGTTAAATAAGGTTGAATTCACAGAGTAGGTTGCATCAGTCAATATCTGACAGTGTTCGCTCCCAGAAATAAGGCTAACGTAGAGAAGAGAGTCCATTTCTGTCCCCCAAGGTGCAATCTACACTAATGTGCCCCTAGAGCTAATTATTGGACATCAAGGTAATGATGTGTACCTTTTGAGGGCAAAAAAACTTGTATCCATTTAAGGTACAATTTCAGGAAACTGTCTGTTTTCTAAGAAGATTTGTGGTTATGAAATTTTGCCATTACAAATATCAAATCAATAACGCAATTATGGTTGACTAAGTTAAATGAAAAGCAATGACATATGTGTATGCACTCAAGTGGCAAGGTGCTGTGGAATGAGTACAGCTATTACCACTGTACAAATAAATACCCAGTGTGAAGGTAACATATGTGACTTTATAGAGGATAGAGACCCCGTGACAACATGTGGTCACTGATTTTCTGTACGTGTAGAAACTATGTTACTATGTTATTATTGAAGTGCTACAGAACTACTAGTGATGGATTTTAAAGCCAAGTAAACAGCATTACTAAACTGAACCCTTTTGTTTTTAGGCTGCTTCTCGATATAATTAAATTACTTTGACGTGAGCTGTCGCTGAACGTTCTCACTGCTAGAGTCAAGATCACAAGGCAAAGGGGTGAAGGACTCTGGTTGTCATGCTAATTAACTGAGATACACAAACACTATCTGGATTTTAATGAAGTTTTAAGAATTTCTCACAGTCCCTTGGTGGGAAGTGTGTGTGTGTGTGGTGGGGGCTGCTTTGTTAATCAGGTTAACAGAGTTCAGAAGTTGAGGGGCTTCCTCTACTGTTCTATAACCTCCAGCCCATTTTTATGCGCATAGTACACACATCTTGGAAAGTAACAAGTGAACCCTGTTGAACTTAGAAGCCAAGCACTATGACAAGTGGCCAAAATCATGTAATTGGCAAAAGCAAGGAAGAGTGATGGACAAATATACACACACGAGCAACTATACAATGTTGGTCACCAGGCACCTACATTTCTAGTGTAGTCTGACCTCACTGCATAGTCATTCATCAGATCATTGTAATAATAGTTACAGTATGAGAACGTGGGCATTGTGTAGAGAAAAACATGGCTTGATAGAGAACAATTCCAAAGTCACTTCACACACAGTCACAATCTTTCTCTAATGTCAACCAAAGTCTTTTGGTGCCACACCAGAGGCACACAATCTGCTTTCTGTTACTAAATGTAGCAATTATTTATTCAAAATGTATGTTGGATCATAATAATCAATTATGTTCCCTTCACAAGAAAATTACATTTGCATTTCAGCTGCATAGCCATGTAACTTTTTGGAAAGATTGTTGCATTGAGCAGGTTTGCCATGCTAAACATAAGCTAATGTTGGTAGAGTCACACTCAGTGTGTAGAGCTGTCCATCCACCACTCATGGTTCACATCCCAGGTCAAAGTGTCTTTTGACATTGAACCCAAAGTTAAAGCCATAGGCTCATTAAAAAGAAAGGTAAAGGGAAATGTGGTTTTTATGATGAACCCTGCTTGTGTTTGGGCTGTTACCTAGGACCTAGTTTATGACTTAAACATGAGAATTCTGTTGTTATATGACACTCAGTGACCAGACATTACCAATCACTGAGTGTGATGTGTTAAAGTTGTTTGAAGAATGCAGTGTTATCACTTAACCGAAAAAGCTAATTGTTGCTATGGTATTTTACTCTGGTTACTGAAAATCCTGCTATTAATAAAGACTAAATACTTGACTTTTGAAGCAAATTTTTTTCCTACAATCTGTAAATTGCCACAAGCAACTTAAGTAAGGAGCACGATAGGATGTAGAGTTCCACATCCTCTGGCAATCAGTGTGTGTTGTGAAGCAAACAGTATGAAGAGAATCTACAGTGAAGTCCTGGCTGCTCTCCCAGATCCACACAGTCATTTAGATCTGATCGGAAGACAAAATCACCCCCATTAATCCACACATTATTTCACATTACAGGCTTTCTTCTTCTCTGATTCTCATGTTGTGCTTCCATTCATCCTGAAGCCATAATAGATTTTCCTACAGAGATACTGTCCAATTTTCAGCAGTCATTACTGGAAGCCAGCTCTTTGCTACTGTAATTACCAACTCTCAGCATTGCTGACATTCCACCAACCAGAGCGTCACCCTGATAGTCTGCCCCTGCTTTTGCCGTTTCTCCTGCCTATTCTTGATTGAAGTTACAGAGCAGAGATGTTTAATATGAACTTTGTCTCATCGGTGAAACAAATACTTAAATTAAAAGATGAAATAGACGTGGGAGAACAAGAAGAGGAAACATGCCTTTCTTGTTCCCCAAAGCAGCAGGTGGCTTCCATCCATCTGAGAGAAGCTGAAAACGTGTTTGAAAATGCTCTTGTTGTGACTAGTGGAAATTACACAGACTTTATGATTACGCAAAATAGTCATTGCAGACATGAGGGATGCGTCCATACAAGATGAAAATGCTGCAACTTCAGTAAAGCTTAAGAAAGTCTTTGTGAACCAGCTTTGTATGGAATAAAAGACGGACTCATCAGTCAGTCATTTGTCCTGAAAATCACCCGTGTGCAAGTACTCTGCTGCTTGGTCTTTAGTATTTTTCCTGTCTCACAAACACAGAAGCAGGTAAAAGACACACAAAAGAAGTTTAGTTTTTTCTGACTCCACATCAGCAGATGCACTATACTGTTTTTGGCATGTACATCCACCTGCCCAAGCTCATAAACACAATATATCAGGAAAACTGCACTTAAGGATGAGCTGATTAGATTTTGGTGGTCAAAGGTCAAAGGGTAAGGTTACTGTGACACCATGCCATTGAATAATTTGTAATCATTGTGTCTGCTATATCCAAAGAATGTTTGGTTCAGTAAATGATGGATATATGAAAATTGTATAAATATCTTAGATAGCAGTGATGCTTAGACAGGGATAAGGGTCAATTGTGAAGGAGTGCTAAACTAAAACAACCCCCAACTCACATGTATATCAGGTTCTAGAACTAGGTGGATTGAAAGTGATTTTTATTGAGCTCTGTATCTCTCCTGTGGCCAGTCATTTGATCCATTGAATAAAACCTTGATTTGTAACCAAGGGGAAGATCTCTAGTTGGAGCAGTCTCTAGGTCAATTATCTTTTAGTGTGTGCATAGCAAATCTCATTTTCAGTAATGATAGCATGCACTCTGCCAGTGAGCAGGGAAGGTAAGTTCATTATATCTTGTTCTCCCTCATCTGCAGAAGCCCACTTTGAGGATGGAGAAGAGTTCAGCTTGTTGCCTGTAGTTACTGTTCATAGAATCATGTACAGGCTGCTGCCTCAAGGCTGCTGCAAAGCAAATTGTTGCTTCCTAATTGCCACACACTTGAAACTGCTCATTCTCTTACTATTCTGTAATAGCCCTTTACTTCAAGAAGGGCCAATTATGTTCAAGCCACTTCACTGCTCATGTGACTGAGGCTTCAGACTGTGCCGTAACCCCTTGATGTCAGCTTCTAGACGTGTTACTGTATGTGACCGGAATGTAGAGATAACAGGTCCAACATATAAGGAGAATCTTTAGTAGAATAAAATTCTATGTCACTGCGTTTAAAACTTTACGTCCTTGACTGTTGGGGTTGATACGCCCACTATACATAGTTTTGTTCCATGTGGTTCATAATCTTGTGCTATCTTATAATGCAATAGGATGCAGTTCTGACTTGTTTTGCATTGAATGCGATGTTACTAGGTTGGATGTAGTGAGATTGCCATAGCGACTTTACGGAGCAGTGATCCGGGTGCTCATTCATACAGGGCACTGACGCGTGTAGTGGGGCCCCTTCAGGAATTTGCAAATAATTACTTCAACCAATCCCCTGTGAATACTTTGCGACCTTGCAATTTAAAAAACATTCTAAAAAACATCCATTAGATTTTCTTTTCGAAAATCTGTCACAAAATCAGAAATTTTAGTTACAACAACCACAAAACTGATTAATGGAAAGGAGTCCATGGTTTACAGTGGCTTAAGAAAAAACTCTCATAGTTATTTCAACTTGGGCTTGGAGATGTTGCTGAGCAAGGGCACTACTGAGTTGCATTATGGTAACAATACCAAAACCTCACCCTATCCTGTAAATTGCCTCACAAAAAATATCACTATATATTCGATAATAAAACACTTTTTAAAATGAGTTTGGGTTGTGTTTCCTTTATAAATACTTCTGCATCTGTGTTGCTTTCAACTTTAGCCTGTTGTAAACTTGTAAGCTCCAAAGTGCTTTCTAATGTTTTGTTCCTTTTTGTATACAAGTCCTTCTCAATGGCCTATTATTTAAGCAGTGGTGGTGGAGTTATGTGCCTGAAGGGCACAATGTAGGAGACTGTAGTTAGAGACTCATCACAAACAAGATGGTTTTTCCATCTGCAGTACCTGTTAGAACATGGGGGAAAAATCATGCTGCTAATGCTACACACCTTGTCCACCCAAATAGCTTCTGCCACTACTAATTCTCTGCAACAACATCAAGTTAGACTGTAACCTGCCACAGCACTCAGCACAGCAAAAAACTAACCAAAAAAACACTTAATATCCCTGTAGATATTATCACATTCCAACAATATTATTATAGTGATATCACAAGCTTACATACACCAATACATCCCTTTAGTGGATAATTGAGGTGATGATTGTTTACTTATATCTAACAGTTTGACCAACCTGTCTGATCATCTGACTGCTTGTCTTTCTGGAGCAGTGGACTGGGTAAGTGCACTGTTAAAGTTAAGACTGAAGCTACAAAAATCGGACTCATGTTATAAAAAAATCCCCAGTAAACTCCCTCTGTATAAGTAGAAACACAGCAACATGTGCTCTGTATGGTCTTTACAGCTGTGTGTCTGTGCTGTTTGCGGCCCCTCGGCAGATTGTAGAAGGTGATCTGAGCCCAGATTTTTGCCTGTTTTTTCTGGGCCATGTTGACCACTGTGAGCTGTGTTAAATGAGGCTTCAACTGGAGCACTCATCTGCCTATAAGGCTACTGCCCACCCAGCACCATGCCAACAGATCTCTGGGGTATCACACTCCATTTACACTGGCAGGACCCACAGTGGCAGGAGCTGCCTGGTTTTGGTTGTGTGTGTAGTTGAGATTTCATAGGCAACACCCAAACTCACATTCATGTACAGTACAATTTCTTTTTTTGAAAATGTAAATGTTATCAAAAAGTTTCTCCACGTCCACCATGTGTTTTGACATTTTCAGCTGACCAAGCCAAATGCTTCTATGACATTTAGCTCCTATGATATAATCTGGACACATCATAATATAATCAGTTGTAAGTGAATAGAATCTAACCTTGTGTCAACTCTAAATCAGGTGTTGCTATTACGGAAATAACATTTCCATTTAATGCCTAGAAAGCATAATTGTAAATCAGAGCAAAGCAGAGCCTAATGTGACCTTTTTAAATATAACTCACCCACAAGATTAAATCCACGGTTGCTGTGATGCTTTGTGTTTACCAGGTGGTATTAATGTTGTGGCTGTTTGTTGTCTTGCTGTCACTTTGTACATATTACATTTCATATGTTTTCAGAAGCTATACTATATTTAAAATCATAAACAATTCATGGACATGGGAGGGACCTGGAATGGAACGTTCATATTTACAATTAGACACAAGGCCTCGTAACAAAGTTTTTCTGTATGTGTTTTCCTGGGAGACCCAGTTTCTGCTGTTATTTTTTCTCCACAGTTTTCTAGTTGCACTCGTGAAGCTTTGGCAGAAGTGTGCGTCTGTGTTTTGGAGCACACTTTTCCTCCCCATCACACCTTATTCTCTCTGACAAAAGGCCCTAATGGCTCAATATTTTAATGCCTGCTCAGAGCAAGCGAAGACAAAATCCTGCTCACCATCTGCCGCAGCTGCAGATGCGCCTCTTTCTCAGTGAGCTGATTCGCTGGTGAGTGTTTTAATTCCACGTTGGCGTTGGGGGACCTTGTCCAGAACAAATTATTGTGAATTAGGACAAAGAGCCTCAGAAGAGCGATCTGTGTTCCCTTTGGGAAAATATGACTAACCTTTGTGTAGAGTCTGCCTTAAATCTCTCAACCCTTGAGTATGTGTCACTTTGTCTGTGTAACATGTGGATCAGGGAAGATGATTAGAGTTAAGTGTGGCATTTGTGTTTCACAGCCCAGATCCAGGTCACCAGGATTGTAAAACCCTATACTGCATTTACAATTTGTGATATTTCCATGTAAACCTGTCAGCAAAAGTTTGGTTTCCAACTTTTGTTCGTCTTCTTAAGAAATTATTTGGATACTGCTCTCAAAGTGGTATTAGAACAGAGCTGGAATTTCTCAGGGTTTGTGAGGTTTTTCCTTGATGAGTCCAGTAAGTACAGTGAGCTTGATTTCCCATGAACTATTCACACTATCATAAGGCTTCATTAGAGACCTTGACCTAAATGGCATCTCACTGGCAGAGAGATATCACACTTGATGCTGCAGGGGCAGTGTGAGGAGCTGCTGGCGCTCATGATCTCATGATGATTTACACTTTAAGGTGAAATTTGTGGCTATTACGTATATTAATGTAATTAAATGATGAGCAATAGTCACTGTAAATATTAGCTAATATTTCTGCTGTTAAATATATTATTAATAAGTGCTCTGTTTGTGCACGTCAAAGCTGTGAAAGCCTCCGAATAAGACAACACACATTATGGATTCTTTGTCAAGTAGCATGGCTGTTTCAGGTGCTACACTGTTCATGCCCTCTCCTCTGCAAGACTAACCTGAATAACATGCACTCAAGCATTAATATGCATAATGTCAAATGATAATTTTCTAAAAGGTAATGATATTGGAAAAAAGGTGCATCCCATGATATAGTTCTAGTAACAGGTTTCAGCCAAAGTAGCGTCTCACCTCTGGCTCCGTTCCTGGGAGATGGCCTCACTGTGGTCACTTGCCCTTTGTGACATGTTTCAATCTACCCCTCAATCCCATTTACAGTCCTGACTCAAGCCCCTGCTGGTGGTTTTGTCTCATCCATGTCATATTGAGTGGAATGCAAAATATTAAAAATAGCAATATTTGTTAAGGATTGATGTGTACCTAGTGTCCTTTGAGGCTGTCAGAGCTAAAGACATTAGTCGTGTCCTCCTCTTGCCTAACCTGGGCCTTTCACACACACACACACACACACACACACGCCCCAGCTATTGTTGTTTGTGTTTTGTGGAGAAGGTTGGGGGTGGGGTGTGCTGGGTTGGACTGTCTGGATTAGTCATGGCTTGGAGCATCAGCAGTGTCATTGTGAGTCAGCAGAGCCGGGCACACACACACTGGCCCAGGCAGAATTTCAGCTGCTAGTTCATGTGGGCCAACAGTTCTCTGACAATCGCTTATGAATTGATTCACAGTTGACTTCAGAACTATCTGGCTTTTATCAATGCAAAGTGTATTTTTCAAATCCTGCCTGCTCACAGTTGCCTCTAAATTAAAATGTGTTAAACACATTACCTCTTTTCTTTCACGGGTACAGAGCTAATTTAGACACTGAACTCAAGGGGTGAAGTGCTATTTTGTTTACTGGGGTTGAATAAGTGTTCCATTAATCCACTTCACAGCACTGAATCCTAATTGGTACTTGCAAGTAGCATGTCGTGATGGTCTCAACTGTGCCTCATGATGCACTAACTGTCTCCTTTCATATCAGCGGAGCTGTTGTGTCATACAAGAGGGTAATCACAGCAAAATAACCCCTTCACTTTTGCATCTGCCCTTATAACTCAGCATACTCTGCACGCAGCAGTTTTTAATGAAGCTGTTCGTAGTGGTTGCTTCTTTGTGTGATAATGTGTTCCGTGCATATATAAGTTGTTGCGCTGCTCTGTTCTGATAATCTACTACTTGCCTGTAAAGTTCACGCCTTAAGTCAGGGCTTTTTATTGCAATGCAGCTATAAAAATACCTTCAAATATACATTGTCTTCTGCCTGATATATAAATAATTTCTGTAGTTTCTGTAATTTCTGTTTTTTTGTCCAACACACATTTTCCTTGCAGTAGCATCATGCTTACACTTTCAGCAGTGGAGCTTTTCCACTTACACTGTAATTTGGGGAAGGTTTTAAATGGAAGACAAAACGCACCCAAAAACAAGGTGCTCATAGTATTTCTAACAGTCTGATGGCTTGTGCTGCAGAAGGCTGGACAAATGGAATTTAACCACTGAATAGCATTATCTTTATTTGAGGTGTTTTCCTTTAGGTATTTAAATGCCTTCAGTAGATGCAAGTTAAAAAAACATTGAAATTATTTTTAATTCTTATGTTAGTTCTTTTTTATCCTAGGCATGATCATTCCTTTACCTTTACCAAGTGCTCAAAGAGTCTGAACACAACCATAAAGACCCATGTAATGCTTTAGGTCACTATTGATAGTCTTGTGGACAAAGGTACATTGTTTGGACAAGGGGTGGGATCATGTAATCATAATCATAATTGTTTGGCAACAACTCAACTCCTTTATTGGCTATATATAAATTTTAACTCGTGTTTAGAAATGTAGAAGGTCCACAGATTAAATACATTGATCGACTGCAGCCCTTCTGTGCGGAGTTTGTTGTGCAGGTTTCTTGTGGGCACTCCAGTTTCCTGCATGTTAGGATAATCGTTGACTCTAAAGTTCCTGTAAGTGTGAATGTGAGTGTGTCTCTCTGTGTTGGCTATGAGACAGACTGCAGACTTGTCCAGGGTGAACCTCGCTTCTCACCGTATGACAGCTGGAATAGGCTTCAGCCCTCCATGACTATGCAGGTAAAGATAATGGATGGATGTATTTAGATATGTATGTGGAATAAATTCATGTGTGTTGATCCAAACATAACCTTAAGCCTTTCTACATCAAAATGTTAACCATGTATGCGTAAAGTAAAATTGCCGTCATCAGGGAATAGCATTAAAGAAAAATCTCATTTGAGCCTTCACATTTTGTTAGAGGTATCCTGAAGTCAGGCTGGACTGTCAGGAGGAGCTGATGGATTCCTAATGAGTTTGTGTGAGTAGATGTTGGCCCTGCAGCGAACATTGTTGTGGAAAACCAGGGAGACTTGGAGCTGGATCAAATGCCATGTCAGCAAACATTGCTGCTAAATTAGTTTAATATAGCCTGAAAATACGAGTAATATGTAAACGTAAATATAATTAAGAAGTGCAGTGAAAGTTTTTACTCTGCCTTTTGTTTGTGTAGCTTCAGTGCTCTACTGCTGCTGCAGCATCACATTCATCTGGACAAACAGGGTCTTAAATGCCTTGCCCCCTTTCTTTGGGAATAATTACTACCAGGCCCCAGATGGTCTTGGGTCAATTCTGCAACAAGATCAATTTAAAAACTGATACCTAGCTGGGGCAGCTTCACCCAAGAGTTCACAGAAACGGAAGTGCTTAGTGTAATGTTGGCTTTGTTGGCCTTTGGTCTTTGATTGCATCCTAAACTCTGCTACTTCAGTACAACAGCATGATGCAGCTGACAGTGGTCCAGCCCCTCAGCTTATAAATAAACTCATCCATCCAAACCCCCACCATGTGCAGCAATTAGTGCATTGGAGGTGGCCTTGATGTGGCAGAGAAAATGCTGAAGCCAAAGGGAACAAACTGCCGATGCCCTGCTTTTCCCTCCACACCTTACAGACTAAAATGAATGAAAGAGAGCTTTTACTCCCACTGGAGAACTGCACAACATCATAACACCAGTTTGTCAAACTCTAACCAGCACATGAATGTGCCTTTTTAAATGATCAGCAATTTGGTCCATTGGCACAGTGTAAGGCAAAGCTGTTGTTTTGCAAATGAGTTTTGTGTCTTTAAAGTCTTAGTCCATGTCTTTTCATCTTTGCAAGTCCAATACATTCCATAGGACCACCTACTCATTTTGTGCCCCTCACTTAAATGCATTGCCACTTACTGTCTTAACCAATAACTTTCCATCCTCTTGAGGTGCTGTTATGCCATTTAACGGTCAAAGTCTGTTGTTATCACCAACTCAGAATGGGTCAGTAGGTACCTGCTCCAAATGCCGGCAAGCTCAGTACATTACTATCATGCAATATCATACCTTACATTATCATTTGGTTTACGCAGAGGGAATAGTAGGTTAGGCTTAAGAAAAGATCTTGGTTGGTCTTGGTTTGTGTTTTGAATACAGAAACAACTCTGATTGAAGGAGCACTGTGTAGGTGAACAAACATGAACAAACTGAGCTGTCTTGTGTAAAAGTCCTGTGTTTTGCCACCCACCCATCAACACACATCAACACCCATCACCACTGCCCTCTTCCCTACAAACTTTGCTGACTTTGATTTATTTTACAAAATGCAACTCTGGCACACCTGCAATATTTATGGCCACTAGATGTTGCATATTTCCCACGTCTTGTTCATCATAACTATGCCAGTATGTAGCAAGTGCCAGACTACCACTGTGGGTGTGATAAAGACTGGTAACTTGCCATTCAGTGGTGTGTTAACACCTTAATGGACTGAACAGATAGTGTTGCAAAGTGTTGTACAGAATTAATATGGGATTTTTCAGGGCGAATCAAATTGTAGTTTTCCACCTTGGTGCGTTCCTTCTAGGCAGGTCTGAACACAGCAATTGCACTTTAGTGTGGATCAAAACAGCTGTGCAGAGACCCTTTACTGGATGTGGTCTTGGTCCAGTCCCATACAAACTCTGGATTGTTGAGATTATATTCTGACATTAAACAGCAAGTTTTTGTTAAATGGCAAGTAGACCACACATCTTTACACAGTGTGAAGCAGTGTTATATTTTCAAAATCTTTTTCCAAAGTGCATTAGGCATTCTGCTCAAGTTCATTTTTCATATGACATATGATTTATATTATTTATTGCAGTAATTATGGGGAAAAATATTTATTAGGAATTTACAATAATATATATATCTTTTTTGTCCTTTAGGCTTATCCCGGGAGTTCAGGGTTTTTACGCCGGATGCCCTTCCTGACGCAACCCAACAAAGACGGGGAATGGGCTGTTAGGGGTTCAGTGTCTTGCCCAGAGACACTTTGACATATAATATATAATATAATAATATTATCTAATATTGCATGAAAATAAGAATTTACGCACACAAATACCTGCCAGGTTCTGTACAGAGAATTTAGAAACTATGAATTCTGGATGAGGGAGTAGGAATCTAAGATTCTGACGCTGAGAAATTTTGTGTGTGTGAAAGTGTGTGTGCATGTTCTCATTAAAATTTGTAGCAAGTACATCACTTGTCAGCCCGACAGATTCTACAGTATTCAATTTTTTTCCAAATCTGTCTCAAAACAATGCTCACATGCCCATATGCGTGCTGAAATTATCTCCTCTGTTTATACTGGGCTGGAAGATCCTAAAAATATCAGCAAGCAAATCCACAATTTCTCTCCTATGTATAAAAATATATTTGTGGGGTTCAGCAGAAGCTAAAACAATATGCGTCAGCAGTCTGATTTAGACATATCGTGTGGGTAACTTCTAAAGTTAGTCATTTTAATAAGATGTGAACCCATAGCTCCAGAAATCTGTAGCCAGTCTTAATTATTGTGTGACACAAATATGTGTGTAAATTAGGTAGCAGAACTATTTCAGCTTCTGGTGCAATGTCATTCTAAGATGTTTTGCTCTCAGACCCTCATCTGAGGATAATTTTACCGGAATTCCAACAACTCACTTTGTGCTGCTTGATTTGGATGAACCTCCTACATGTGCACTGTGCACGCTGCATGGAGCACCAAAATACCACACCGATGAACAAAGATAATTTCAAGGTCGGGAAAATACCAAACTGTCAGAGTGCTGAATGCACTGGTCGATGCACTGCCATAAAAATAGGGCCCTTAGACTTCAAGGTAACTACAGCAGAAAACAAGAGCTGTCTCCTAACAGCCTCTATGACTGGACTGAGGTCAGTTATTTAACCTGGCTGCCTGCCAGAGGCCCAAATAGCCCAAAATAGAGGTACAGTAATCACAATTACAGAGGCAGACTGCAGGGTCTGAAGTGTCAGATAGAAGGATAATCAAAGACACTGTGCTCTGCTCTTCTCCATCCTCTCTCTGTTTCACCTCTCTGCAGATTTTCATCACCTTGCAGGTTCATAAAGCTCTGCTCATAAGGAAACATTTACCGGTGTACTGAGAGAGAAGTCTGGCAACAGGAACTGTGAAAACGTTTGACATTGGACTAGACAGAAACCACTTTTTAATGAATATGGTTGGATTTTTACCAAGTGCTGCAGGATCAAAACAGTTCGAACCCTTAGAAGTTATTGTATTGTAGTGTCACCTCTCTAATGTCATTTACAGTATCAGTTTTAATACAAAACAAGCAGCACTGCAAACGTCTATATGCACTAGGGTCGAATTTCCGGAGCAATTTTCAGCTAAGACACTAATATAATCAATGCGCTGTCACTGAGTCCGTTCACATAAATAACAGATTTTACTGTGCATAAAAGCTACACTGACAGAATTCCATCCAGTCACAACCAATCGTGATGCACTTTATTTCACAAAAACCTTCAAATCTTTGGGAATAAACCTGCTTAGTGCGTGTGTGTCAGAGTATTACAGATTGATCACCATCTGCTGTTCCCAGATTAATTGTTCACTAAGTAACATAGTTGTCAAAGGTGCACCTGTAAGATGAGCCTACTGATTTATTTATCAAAGTAGCTCATGTTATCTCATGTACACGGCCAAGCATTGTTCCAGGTTGGTCGACTCCCTGAAACTGCAAATGCCATTTACCAATTTACAAATTTGCCTCAGTGGGATTATTCAAGATAAATGCTATGTTCACAAAGACAAATGACAAATGGCAGGATTCTGGCAAAGCTGAAGTTCTGGATTTCTTTTGTATGTCTGAAAGCTGCCGTGCTACAGCCTAAACTCCCAGCAGTGAAACTCATCATCTCTCGATGATTTTTTAGAACTTACTCATTTTTGCATTGTGTTTGATGTGAATATTTGTGTTGCATTTGTTTCTCTTTCTCTCTCTGTTTTGCTTTTTTGTATTAGTTCCCATTGTTTCTACAGTGTACAGACCAGTAACTGTAGTTTTGTTACTCATAATGAATGAAGTTCAAATGAAGTTGTGCAACTTGAGTTGTTGGCATTTTGGTTGAAGCTGAATCTTTCATGTTGTGCTAAGAACAGACATATTAGCCTGATGCTTCACTGTGACTAAGGCCAGTGATGTGATGAACAGAGTGGATTTATTATTCACTTCACCCTATGATTTAGATTCCACCTCACTTAGTTGGCCCTTTTGCATTTTGTGGATTTGCACACACTCTGACATAAAAGTACTGTAGCAGATGAGCTTGGACATCAAGTTTTTTTTTTTCTGTCTTGAGTTAGGGTATCATGAAATATGGTACATCTGGTGATGTGTAGCATCAGCAGGGAAGTAGGCATTGTAGCAGACCATAGTAGTCAAGAGGGAGTGAGCTTAATGATAGAGCTCTTATTTTCCTAGTTAATATTCATCCCTCAACTAAAGTCATGGACACAGATGGTTTTCATAGGAGGTTTTCTAAATGTCTCCAGTACTGTGTGTATTACCAACTCAGAGGCAATAATATAACACCACCACAATCAGTCAAACTAATTTTGATGAGCCACCTTCAACCTCATAACTCTAATTTAATCTAATACGTTTCTGACAAAACTCCCTGTTGAAAAACTTGCAGGGACCTACCATTAAATCCACATAACAACTACAGCTACTGGCTACATGCAGGCTCACCATCCATTTGTGAATTTGCTCTTGAGCTGGAACTTTTATGTTTGTCAAACTGTATCTGTGCATTATTCCTGATTATCAGTGATAGTGAAAAAAGTGTCTTTTGCAATGCTTCTTCCCCTGGGAAACATGTTTTCACTGCTCTTCCCGTACATCCTTTGTAATTCTGAAATGTTCCACGCACCAGACCATATCAACATTCCTGCCATATTTCTAGCACATATCAGCAAATAGTTTTATCACAAGTTAAAGAGGAACCAGGGGGCAGGAAAATCAGAAACACAGACTGTAGCTGAGTGATGCAGTTTAATTTCTGCTGCCTGTGACTGCAGGCTCTAAGTCATTCTACACAGTGATAATTCAGTTCAACTGCTATAACAAAGACATATAGTTTGCAAGGCTGGTTATTAATAGTGTGTGTGTTGATAGTGTACATACAGGACCATAAAAAGCAGATTTGTTTGCATTAATTGGTTATAAAGTTTTGACTTATTCTTCTTCATGACAAATGAATAAGGACTGTGATGTGTGAACAACGGTTAAACCAATTAACCATGACTTCTCTGGAATCTGACTAATAATAATAATAAGAAGAAGAAGAAGAAGAATAATAATATTACATTTAATTTATAAGCGCCTTTCAAAACATTTAAAGACACTGTACAGAAGAATCAACAAACAAATAAAACAAAAGACAGTGACAGGACAATACTAGGCTTCATCTTTTAAGATTTTGCAGGCATCATCACAGATTTTCCTTCAAAGACAAGCAGAACCATTTCTTTTTTTATTAGTAGTTTATGACAAGGTTTCCCTTATCCTGGGTGTAACACCACTACTAGTTTGATTACTAAGACAGTTTCCAACAAATGTGCATGAAATAAATGATTCCAGAGGAGTATTATCTTACTCTTTATTACTGGTCTTTGAGGACTCAGCACTCAAGTTTACAGGCAGCTAAGAAACACCAAAGCATATCATGTTACAGCAGTGATCCAGACATAATTCTTTAGTTTATTTAGTTTATTTTTGTTCTGTAGCAGCTCATTCTATAGCGCTTTATTGTTTTTACTTGTTATTAAAACAAAAAATATGCGCCTCAAGATTTCTTAACCTGGCCCTGGTCACAGGCTTCTGTCTGCTCAGCTGATTCTGATGCAGAGAGAAACAGAAGGAGCCCAGGTGAGAAAATACTAACATGAGTTCATGACTGCTGCTCTTAAGTGCAATGGAAGCAAGGAAAAATACAGTAACAGTAATATCAGCTAATCACGTTGAGCTTGTTGTCTACTTTTAATTACTGTGTACTCACTAAAGCGGAAGCAGACTTGTATGCTGGCGACTGATTGTGTACTGAGCCTAACATCATTAATACAACTCCTGTACAACAAACTCCTGTTAGCAGGAACCAACACAGCTCAACAGTCCAGCCTTCAAGATGATCATACAGTTGAATCAGCACATATTTTAACTTTCATGAAGTGAGGATTTATCAGAGTGGATTGGTTTCAGATGTCTTTATATAACCGGATTTTGTGTATGTGATGATTTAAACATCAAATAAAGTAGATTTATCAGATATTTTTGCTGTTTTACAAATAATATTTTTTAAATATAAATACATTCTAATCTGGTTCTGAATTCATTTACTATAAGTTTGCTCAATTGTTTTTGTTTTTAATCAGTATAATTAAAATAATTTACATATTTTCAATATTCATCAAAAGTTAGTTAGAGTTAAGCATAATTGTTTCTCAATACTGTATTTGATAACAGCTTTTCTGCTGCTGCTGGGAAACATCACTGAAGCAGTGAAACTAATTTAAATTGAGCTTCACTTTGGCTTTGTACGTTTACGTTTCTCTACAAAACTGCTTTTTTTTTCATCTTTAAAAATAAGCCAAAATTCTCGAATAAACTGCTGTTCGATATCCTCCCTGTGCCCCAGATTTGAATGACCCCAGGACCTCTTTCCTTACAGTTCCACTCCATATAGAAACCAAGCTGCATCTCTAAAAGCCAAAGCTTTGATTTGCTCTTGACTTGATCCCATGTATTGCTGAATGTAATGAATATTTCTGCCTGTAGGGGCAATTAGCTGAGCTTAAGGTTTTAGTCTTGTTTCCAAATGCTCTGTACAACAATGACCTGCAGCCATGTTCCCTCTCAAATGAGCAATTAACATTCAGACTAGCAGAGAAAGTGACTGCATTTAACTACCTCAGTAAGCAGCAGGAATTAGCATTGATTGACTGTTTGATGTAGTTAAGTCACAGTGTGTTTCAAGAGAGACACGCCAAGCAGCAACACACATCCAAAGCCCCAAATTGCCTTTGCTTTACCAGCTTTTGTCATTCATTTTATATAATAATGAGTCATGGTTGCTCTTTGGGGAAAAAAAACCTTTCTATTTACTTGTAAAATGTAGCTCACCTGGAAATGTCCACAATCTGTGTTTGCAGAGAGGTGCTCCCTTGGGTGCCATTTGTAAAGCAGAGTGGACTTCAGTTTTAAGGATGATGTGTGTGTTTGCTGCGGGCACATCTTTTTATGAGCCCTGTAATGACATCAGTACTCTGCTCTGAATAAATCATTTTATAGTCATTTAGCCTCAGGCCAGTACAATGCTCATTCAGAATCAGGGGCTTCACAGCCATTTTTTGTGCTTGTGTGTGTTCATGTAGACTTGTATCCTTGTGTGGACCGGGCTCAGTTTTAGACCACTGAAGTGAGGACACTAACTGGTTGAGGACTCATGCAGGGGTTCAGGGAAAGATCCTCAGGGCTACACTAAGAGTGTACTGCACTGTGTAAGATAAAATGTTAGCCATCACTGTGCTTCACTGGCATCAGCAATTTGTTTGTGTGTTTCTATTTCTAGTATATTTAGGTAAATGGTGCATCCTTAAACAAGATGGTGCAGAGTTGTGTGTTTGTCTCCTCTTATGCATCACTGCAATTTATTTTAGGGTTTGTATATGTAGGTCAGCATGATTTATGTTTGTGTGTGTGTGTGTGTGTGTCCAGAAACTACCAGGCCACAGGCTTCCTCTCTCTCTCTCAGTAGAACATGTAGTTCTGTGGTGCTGGATTCTGGTGAACTCCTGGAATTTTGTCCAATTTAAATAAAGCTTTGAACCTGATAACAGACATCCTTTGTTTTTGCAGAGCTCTTGTTTCTAACTGGATGGCATTTGGTTGATGTTACAGATAGTGTGTGTGTGTGTGTGTGTGTGTGTGTGTGTGTGTGTGTGTGTGTGTGTTCTCCCAGGGCATGCTGTGCCTGGCTTACTCAGTCAGCCTTTTAACAAGTCCCTATTGAAATGCATCAAGATTACCTTTACTTTTTGCGTCCTGTCTCTTCTGGTGTTTTATTGAAACAGGGTAAACACACACATGATGCTTGAGGTTGCAATGATTTTTGCATTTGAAAAACAGTCCGTTCGGGCATAACATGCAAGCGGTGCAACATTTATTATTTGGAAAGAGCTGGTAGGTGTGAATGGCATATCTCAGACCTGAGTTGGACACTGCAGACTTGTTGGTCAGTTTAGGTAAAAAAAAAAGCCTTCTGGTTTAGGTGAGAGAAAGATTGAGCCTCTGTTTAAAGGTTCTGTATGAAGTGAAGTTAAATCGTTCTCTATTAAGCAGAAAGGACGGGTGATACAGGGCTTGGCCGTGTCACACTAATACTGTCTTGGGTTGAATACTGTAGTTTCTCTCTATTAACAATCGTTCTCTAAAGTTAACCAAGTGCTGTAAGTGACTAAACACAGCAAAACAGTTTAATAATGTGACAGTTGTACAGCAATATCAGATATTTTGGCAAAAAATATGGTTATTGGATTGTTTGGTAAATGCTCTACTTACATAGTGCTTTTATCCCAAGGGCTTTACAGTGTTGCTTCTCATTCACCCATTCACACACACTCACACACCGATGGCAGAAGGTGGTTACCTGACCTACCGGGACACTAAACCCTCAACTTGGGGTTTAGTGTCTAGGACAAGGGCACTTCACAATGTAGCCAGAAGGGGCCAGGAATCGAACCACTGACCCTGTGGTCTGTGGACAACTTACCAATTCATCCACAGCTGCAATGTGTTCTTCTTTTCAATTAGCAGGAAATGGAATGTGATTACAATTCATCCAAAAATCAATTCAGAACATTCACAGTGTTAAAGTACAACTTCACCAATTTTCATCTTGCTTTCTGTGGCTTTAGTTTAGTGTGTAAATGTACGTTAATGCTTTTAAACGTCCCTCTGACACTTATTATAAAATATTTTAGCTGATACTTCTATCTGAAAAAACAGATGACATCACCTGGAAGAGTTTTTCATCATTAGGAGTTCAAATGATGTCATCTGGGGGAGCTCTAGGAAAGCAGATTGACCAGGATTACAAACTCCATAGTGTGAGCAACCAGATGACATAATCTGAAGTAAAGTGATGTCAACTGAAGGTGTTTTTCAGCTACACTGCAAAAAATATTACTTAGATAATACTTTCCTCTGAGTCAAATGTAGCATCGACTCACCACACTGTCAAGACCAGTCAGCACTGATGTCCCCCTGATGATGCTGTTTGTTCAGGTTTGGATGGATCCCATGAATGTTGCTCACTCGTGTTCCTTATAAAACACACAAAACACATATTGTAAATTTGTGGTTACAATTGTAATGGAGTACAAATAATAAATTAAACAGAGGTTAAGTCATCAAATTTAGAGAATGGTTTAGTCCTTTACTCTTCCTTCATTAATATAATCGCACCACGGTCTGGAGTGCTGAGAGGAAGTGGTGCAAATCCAAGACTCCATCTGCTCTTACTGATCATCAGCGTCTGCTTGTGTCACTCATAGACTCTCTACCGATGTGCTGCAGTGTTCAGTTCTTGGTCCTCTTCTTTCTTCCGTCTGTACTACATCCCTGGGATCTATCGTCCACTCACGACTTTTCCTATCACTGCTATGCTGACGACACACAGCTCTTCCTGTTCTTTCCAACCGATGGCTCCACTGTCTCATCATGCATTTCTGCCTGTCTCTTGGACATCTTTGCTTGGATGAAAAAGACAGACATCTTCAGCTCAGCATCTCCAAGACTAAAGTTCTTGTCTTCCCAGCCAGACCTTCGACACAACACAACATCAGCATCAACATTGGATCTGCAGTGATTGTCCCCATGCAGTCAGACAGAAATCTGGGGGCCATGGTCGACATACAACTGAACTTTACAGAGCACATTTCCTCAGTCCCTAGGGCATCAGAAAGATCAGACCCTACCTCACAGAATGTATAACGCAACTCATTGTGCAAGTGCTGGTCAGATCTCGTCTTGATTACTGCAATGCCCTGTTAATGGGGTTGCAGACATGCACTATCAAACCCTTGCAGATCATCCAAAATGCGGCAGCATACCTTATTATTAATCAGGACTCATGTCACACCAATCTTCAGATCTCTACACTGGCTTCCTCTAGCTGCTCGCATCAGGTTCAAAGCTCTGTGTCTTGTCTACAGGGTGATAACCTCAACACCTCCTGCTTACCTCAACCTCCTCATTCAGGTCTAAAATCCTTCCTGTCCGCTGCACCTGGTGGTCCCAGCACCGCACAGAAGACAGCAAGCAAAACTTAATCTTTGTGATCCGATGATGGTGAAACGAGCTACCAACCTCTGCACACTCCGCAAACTCACTCCCAAAAAGCTGCTGAAAACAGAACACTTCTGCAGCTTCCTATGCACTTAAATCTTCCTTTCTGCTCTTTCTCGCACTTGCATCTTATAAAACGTAAACACTTTTCTGATAGGACTTTGCTTTGATGTTTTCAGAATCAAAAGACCGTTAATTGCCAGGCACATTTAAGAACACTTGACTGTACTAGGAACTTGTCTTGGTGTCAGGTGCATACACATAATCTAGAATATAAAGTTAGAATGCAAAGGTGTGACACACAACAATTATACAGAATAAACTACAATAAAAATAAAATAAGCAGTAATTGAAAGTGAGTACAGAAAGTGAGGTAGAATGGGAGGTAGTACTAATTGAAAAAATGGTAGTGACTGTTCGTGAGTAGGGGTTATCTGGGGGGGGACTGTGCAGCAGAATGACTGGGGAAGTGGGGAAGAAACTGTTCTTGTGACGTGAGGTCCTGGTCTTGATGGACCGGAGCCTCTTGCCAGAGGGCAGGGGCTGAAACAGTTGTGTCCAGGATGAGAGGGTTCGGCTGCAATCTGGGTGCCTTTCTCCTGGTCGTGGAGACATACAGCTCCTGGAGAGATGGAAGCCTGCAGCCAATAACCTTCTTAGCTGAGTGGAAGATGCACTGCAGCCAGACCTTGTCCCTGGCTGTGGCTGCACAAACCAGACTGTGATGGAGGATGTGAGAATGGATTCGATGATGGCAGTGTAGACGTTCACCAACATCTTCATAGAGAGGTAAAGCTGGTTCAGCTTCAGCTGGTTTTCTGCTCCCACACTCAAGTCCTGCTGACTGTTGACAGGACTTGACAGTAGTCACTGTAGTGTTGCAGAGGGTGACAGGGGGGAGGGGGGCTGCTGCTGATCAATGGTTGTTAGGGTGTATCAGGTCTGTCCCACTGTCTTTCAAAGCGGCAGTAAAACTCATTCAGGCTGTTGGCCATGCGCCGCTCATTCACAGAGTGGGGGGCTTTAGGCTTGTAGTTAGTTATTGCTTTCAGCCCTACCCCAACAGAGTCGTTGGCTGAGAATTCCAATCTCTCACCTAAATCTGTACTTTGCCTCTCTGTATTTGTCTTTGTCTCCACTTCTGAATGTGACCTCTTTCTCTTACCTCAGCTGTCTGAACTTAGCTGTGAACCAGGGTTTGTCATTGTTATAACTCACCCTGGTTTGTGATGTAATGACACTGTCCTCACAGAAGTTGATTTAGGACGTCACAGTGTCTGTGTACTCATTCATACTGCTAGTGGCAGGCCTAGAAACATCCCAATTTGTACAGTCCAAACACTCCTGAAGTTCCCCCACAGCCTAACTGGTCCACTTCTTTGATGTTCCCACAGCTGACTTGCAGTTTTACGTTCTGCCTGTATGCTACAATCAGGTGCACCATGATGTGGTCAGACTGGCCCACTGCAGCACGAGGAACACGATAAGCACCGCTGATGGGGGTGTAGCAGTGGTCTAGTACATTCCCCTCTCTGGTCGGGCTTTTAATAAACTGTTTGTATTTGGTGAGTTCGTAACAGAGATGACCTTTGTTAAAGTCACCTAGGACAATAACCAAGGCGTCCGGGTTTGTCCGTTCCACATACAGTATCTCGTCAGCCAGCGCATGCTGCGCCTAATGCACGTTGCCTTGTGGTGGAATGTAAACACCAATAAGGATGAATGCAGAGAACTCACGGGGTGAATAAAAAGGCTCACAGTTAATGATGAAGGCCTCTAGGTCCAGGGAGCAGAGCGTAGATAGTACTAAAACATTGTTGCATTAGCCGCTGTTGATATAAAAACAGATTCCACCTCCCTTTGTTTTGCCCGAAAGCCCCGTGTGTCTGTCCGCTCTATAAAGCTGAAATTCACTCAGCTGGAGCACATAGTCCTGTCTAAGATCGCACAGCCACGTTTCCGTGAAGCACAAAACACAGGACGTAGAAAAGTCTCTGTTTTTGTTCAGCAGCTGAGTCAGCTCGTCTGTTTTGTTTGGAAGTGAGCGCAGGTTAGAATTATGGAATAATTAGTTAGGAATATACCTGTAATACCCACTGGGGGAGACACACAAGCACACTTGAGCGTTTACCTCTTCTGTGGAGCCTCACTTTGTTACACGCCTCCGCGATCAAAACAGCAAGTAAATCTGCAGTAGAAGCCAGAAAAGTCGGAACTAAACAATAATATCGCAGCAGAACTAAATTAAAACACAAAACAATACAAAGTAGAGCGCATCAAAACACGACCCAACTCATTGTACAGGCGCTGGTCACATCTCGTCTTGATTACTGCAACGCTTTGTTGATGGGGTTACTGGTATGTACAATCAAACCCTTGCAGATGATCCAAAATGCAGCAGCTCGCCTCATTTTTATTCAGCCAAAAAAGACCCATGTCACACCACTCTTCAGATCTCTACACTGGCTTCATGTAGCTGCTCGCATCAGGTTCAAAGCTCTGTCTCTTGCTTACAGGGTGGTTAACTCGACAGCTCCCGCTTACCTCAACTCACTCATTCAAGTCTACAATCCTTCTCGCCCGCTGTGGTCTGCCAACGAACGACGTCTGGTGGTCCCAGCACCGCATAGAAGACACCAAGCAAAACTGTTTAGCGCAATGATCCCACGATGGTGGAACGGGCTACCAAACGCTGCACGCTCAGCTGACTCTCTCCCAATATTCAAAAAACTGCTGAAAACTGAACTCTTCCGCATCTTCCTATGCACTTAAATCTCTTAAATAAATAAATAAATAAATAAATAAATAAATAAAAAATTTTTAAAAAATTCCTTTCTGCTCTCTTGCACTTGCATCTCGTGAACTGTGAACACTTTTCTGATAGGACTTTGCTTTGATGTTTTCTCCTTGACTTAGATTTTTGCTGCCTTGTACCTCACTTGTAAGTCGCTTTGGATAAAAGCGTCTGCTAAATGACTAAATGTAAATGTAAATGTAAAACACGGAGGCTGCTGTGAGTGGTGCCATCTTTGATATCTGTCACTTATTGTATAGCTGGTTCCATGTTAAAGCTGGATTCAGATTGTTTTTGGAAGTAATTCGATCTGTACTTTTTCCCGTTTCCTGTCTTCACTCACTCTGAAATCTGAAATGTCTCTTTTTCAAATGACGTCATGTGACAGAGCATAGAGTAGCTCTTTAAGGGGAGTGAGCAGTGTAGACACAGGTCAGCAGCTGTGGAGTCACTGTCAAACTGACTAAAGCAGTGAAAGTGTGGCACTGAACTGAATTGAATAAATAAAAAAGCAACAACAAAACATCGGGCAGGTTGGTTGGACCACTAGCTGCACGCTGGAAAACACACAGCTCCACGGCTGGGGACACCTGCAGAAAGGGACAGAGAGAGGGAGACAGAGAAGAAGAAAGACAAACACACAGAGTTATTGTCATACAGTGGTGACAATTGTGGGGTGAGAGGAGAGGAGAGAGGGTCAAAAGGAGGAAAGGAGCTCAGTGCATTGGGGGTGGGTCCCCCAGCAGTCTAAGCCTATAGCAGCATAACTATAACTAACTATAAGCTTTATTAAAGAGGAAGGTTTTAAGCCTAGACTTAAAAGTAGAGAGGGTGTCTGCTTCCTGAATCTGAACTGGGAGCTGGTTCCACAGGAGAGGAGCTTGATAGCTAAAGGCTCTACCTCCCATTCTACCTTTGGGAATTCTGGGAACCACAAGTAGGCCTGCATTCTGAGATCGAAGTGGTCTACTGGGATGATATGGTGCTATGAGGTCTTCTATATATGATGGAGCCTGACCATTCAGAGCTTTATATGTAAGAAGCAGGGTTTTAAATTCTATTCTAGATTTAATAGGAAGCCAATGGAGAGAAGCTAGTGAAGGTGAAATATGATCTCTCTTGCTAGTTCCAGTCAGCACTCTTGCTGCAGCATTTTGGATTAATTGCAGGCTCTTTAGCGAGTTAAGTAGGGAATTACAGTAGTCCAACCTAGAAGCATGGACTAGTTTTTCTGCACCACTTTGAGACAGGATGCTCCTAATTTATGAGCCCTAACTTGGATTAGATTATCCAAATAATGTTGGACGTATTGCTGTTACTTAACCACCAAAAACTCTTGTTTGTCAGAGATAAGTTCTAAAGAATGAATGGTCTGGCAAAGCTAAAATGATGATTTCTTCCATTTCAGTGGCTTTCTATCTTAAAGTTTATCATTGCAAAGTTTGTAGTGTGTGTGGGTGTGTGAGTGTGTATTATGGTTTGGTATGTCACCTATTCGCCACTTTATAAAGAGCGTTTGCAATATTGTTGAATGTAGGCGTCCTTAGTAAATATTACAGATGCCAAAGTTTCATAAGGTGACATAAAATTATGGTTGAAATAATTTGTAGGTCAAGGTGAATGGGTGGGTGACAAAACAGCAGATTTCTCAGTGTTGTTATTGTATGTCTGTATTTTATTCTACCTTGTGATCTTTCTCTAATTCTAACCTTCTTGTTTTTGTGCCTAAATCTAACTATAACTGCCATTTTATGGACCAAGTCTAAACAACATGATAATGACTGGGTGAACCTGCTAGCATGTGAGCAGGCACCATATCTATGGTGATAAAGATACCTGAAACACACGGAAACACCTGAAACACACGGAAACACCTGAAACACAGCCTTGTCTGGATACCTCCTTAATTTTATTGTTTTTTTTTTAGCATCTCTCAAGTTTGAGAGATATGTCTTATTACATGGTAAGTCAGTGTTCCAATCTGATTTTCAAATATGCCTAGATACAGATAGACACAGCAAAATAATAAAAAAAAAAACATATATTTTCCATGCGTGTTCAGTCAGTTAATTCAGACACCAAATTGACCTGAGCAGAAACACCATAAACTGGCTCTGCTTCCTATGCAAATAGGTAGTTAGTTAGTAACTAGTGGCAGTGAAGTTCAGCTGACTGGCAAGTAGATTAGTTATTTCCACTAGTCTGCGAATGTTTTACTAATGAAGTATTACATTTGAATTTGGATTTGTTGTTGTTTTTAAGACGTAAACACTGAATCAAGTAAAATTGTAATTTTGCTTTGAATGAAAACATACTGTAATTAGCCTGAAAGCAGAAATGCACAATGATAATCCCAATCCCATGGTTGTTGCATGTCCCTAGGGAAGCTATAGGTGAGGTGAAAGACATATCTCTTAAAACTGTGCAGGACGCTGGCAGAAAAGAGCATGCCACTACCAGGGAAACCATGATAATCCACTTTAGTCTTTTCCCTTTGATCCAGCTCCATTTGCAAACGGGGGGGTGGGGTCGCACGGCACTTTTTTTCCAATATCACACAGCTGAAAGTAGTGTGACATAGTTACAGCACTGAAACGTTTCAGCCAAGTTTTTTAGTCACAGAACAGATATGCTCCTATTTTAATCAGCAGCTTTCTTACACAGACATCTACACAAATCTTATAATTGTGGTCCACAGCCACTTTGTTCTCTAAGATAGAAATAGAACTTGAATTTGAAAACTGTAGTAGATAGCGTTGTTCTGTGTAAATAATGTTCCTTCTTTCTGTAGTATTCAAGCATTGTCTCTTCTCCATCTGTCATTGGTTTCAGTTTGATCCCCCTCTCTGCACTTTTTGTCCTCACTTCTTCTTTATTCACTTTCCATTGGTGTATTTATGTGTCTTGACACTGACTTTGCATACTTTTAAAAGAAACACACTAACCATCAATTTAAATAGTTGCATTGCTTACTGTCAGTTATTTATAAAACAAACAGTGATTTTGAGAATCTGTGACCAACCACCACCTCAGTCACATAGCAAAAGCACTAGTGACGTATGCTTAATAGGAGATGCAGTCATCCTTTCAGAGAAGCAGGTGATTTTAATGAACCGTTATTTTAGATAACTTTAAAAAAAAGTAAATTCTGTCTCTGGGGTGATTTCTTTAAGCTAGTAATATTTTTAAAACTGTCAACAATCATTTTAGTCATATATACAGTAAGTGTATATCATACTTCAATTTGTGATTTAAATAAAACAAAACCGAGCGGGAAAAGAAATTACAGAGTGGCTATATTGTGAAATGTGATGTGATCACATGGATCGTGAGAAATCATCAGCAGATGTCCTGGGCCAAGTGTTGTGGAGCAGAACCTTTATCATTTGGTTGACATCTCTGGAAAACACATTTTAACAGCAGAGGGAAACAAACAGGATGCTGGTGGATGTTTGGTGTGTTCATTATCTCAGGGCTCCCGTTAGTCTGTTCAGGCTGCTCTTTCTGGTTATTACAGACAGCCAAGATATATATACTCAACACTCTGCTGCTTAGATATGCTTTTACTTCCCTTGTCTAATTCAGACTGCTGTTTTCTTATGAATAAAACACCCAAGTACAGCTTGTGTGTGTTTGTGTGTACATGCCGAAAAGGACTCATAGCAATGAAAAATGACATTTCTTTAATATGGCATCATGAAGAAAGGTATTGCTTTTAATTACATAAGCCTATCATCATCAAAGAGCTGATTTCGAAGGAAGTTAATGATCATTCGCAAAGTGATGTATTTGTTTTTGGCTTGTAGTGTGAATCCAAAGCAGAACTCTCTTGATGCCATTTGTGATTTTCTGAATTGTGGATTTGAACAGAGCCTGGCCACTCTGAAATTCACCTATGCATGTCAGTTAAGTTCACGAGTCTGCAAGTTTGAACAAGTCTGGATATTTGGCATGAGGGTCTGTGGTATTCTGCGAAATCCTTGCATTCAAGGTGTATTTCATGGCAGCTGCAGAATCTCTTTGGAGACGCAGCAGGTAGGGTGTCTATCGACCTCAAAGTAGGCTCAGGAACAGGAGAGATGCCGGCCAGCACAGGACCAGCAGCAGGACTAGGAGCAACACTGACGCAGAGTAAACAGGGCATTAGCCAGGTGTCGACTGGCTGGGACAGCAACGAGAGGCAGCGACCAGCTCAAAATGAGTGGGATGTTAAATATAGGCTGACTCAGAACCAAAGACATATTCTGGAATGGGCCTGATGCTGTCCAGCTCAGGAACAGGCAAAGTGCCGACCTGGGCAGGGCCCTCCAGGCCACAGGCTGCGTCGACCTGGGCAGAGTTGTGAGCTTGCCCCAAGGACCGGCTCAGGTTCAGACCAACACAAGGGCAGAAACAGGCATGCAGTTGGCAGGCTTGGGGGCAGGAGGAGGGGAACGGTCGGCTGACTCAGGAGTGAGAAAGATGTCGGCATGACCTAGGGAAGGAACAGGTGAGTTGTCGGCCAAACAGAGGCAGATATGGGGGCAGGGGAGGCGTCGGCTGAACCAGAGGCAGATGCAAGGACAGGTCCAGAAGACGGCCCAGGAGGGACGTTGACCAACAGTTGTGAAATGGTAAATAGTCGCTTATATCCAAAGCGCTTTACAATGTTGAATCCCATTCACCCATCAATGGCAGTGGCTGCCATGCAAGGTGCTCACCTGACCCACCTTGGGGTTCAGTGTCTTGCCCAAGGACACTTCACCATGTAGCCAGTCGCAGGGATCGAACCACTGACCCTGTGGTCCATGGTCAACTGCCTTACCAACTGAGCTACAGCCACTACAGCCGAGTTGTGGATCAGAATCAGGTGTGGATAAGAATAAGGGTAAGATGAGGAACTGAGAAACTAAGAGTAACCAGACTATGTAAAAAGAGCTAATCATAAACAGGTGTATACATTAACAAGGGGTGTATGAGCTGGGGATCAAACAAAAGCTGGGGTTATAAACAAATCTAATGAAAGTGAAAAAAACCACTGTGTACAGCACGGAAACGTCCGAAAGCAGTGCAAACAAACAGCAACGACAAAACAAAATGCGTGCTCCAGAACAGACCGGGGCAGGAACAAGTCTGTCAGACCAAATGTGAACAGGCAACAGAGTCTAAAACAAGAGTCCAGCAGAACCAGAAGGCCGGGTATGCCATAAGGGAAAAACTGTGAGGTGAGCTGGATTAAGTAGGCTGGGAAACAGGTGAAAACAATCAGGATTAAAGAGGCAAGTAAAGTGACTGAAGAGACTAGAAAGAAGTGGGGCTGAGGGACTACAAAATAAAAGCTGGGAAATAGGAAGCAGGGCTGGGAAAAGAGGAAGTGAGGGTGAGATAGAGGGAGAGAGTGAAGTGCAGAGGTTAATGTGAAGATAGAAGGAGACACAGGGAGGGAAAGTGCAGGTGTGAGAGTTGACAGAGGGGACGGTGTGTGAGTGGGTAGACAGGTGCAGGGAAGGCCAAAAGTTGAAGGTGAGTTGAAGGTAACTCGCTGTTGTCATGACAGATGATCAAATCTGTGTCCTAGAAATTCACACCGAAGCTGCAAAATGTGTGTATAGAGCTGCTTGTGAGAGCTTGTTAACACTACATGATGTTACTTTCTTAAAGTAAACCTTAAAGGCAAATGATGCGTCCACTTTCAAGAAGAAAACAGATATTTGATTGACAGAATTTTCTTTGGAACTTCTCATCTGCTTTCAATATGCAGAGGGCTCCTGGAGCTTTTAGGAGGTGGCATGTCTGCAAAAGTTACTGTTACATTATACATCGTTATAGTAGAATACAAACAAAGGTCATTGATTAGAAAACACGTGTGTCTGAAACGTGGAAAATCCACAAGATTGTGACAGAGGCTGTTGCATTCAGATGTGCTGCAAGTGCTAAAAGAATGAAGGTCAGTTAGATTACAGTAAAACATGGCGATTAGTAACCTTATTGTGTGCACGTCACATCACAAATTTGTAGAAAAGTTGCCCCAAAATTAGACACTTCAGGCTGCTAAAGGCACTGATGTGTAGGTAATTTCTAGGAGACAGGGTTGTCAGACAGCCAGACGTTGAGGGAAAAACATTTTCAGCCATTTAACATAATTATAGTTGTGAGCTTAATAAAGGAGTAGATTTCTTTATCCAGTGGAGCTAAACTATATGTTCTAGTAAGAATCTTCTATGTATCACTGCTTCTCACTCACAATCTAGTTTTTTATCCTGATTAGGACGATATGTACTGCGTATCAAGCTGCGCTGCTCTAAATTGTACACACACTCTCTCACGAGTCCTGGTGAGATAAATGACCCACCATAAATGACTGTGGGGATTCTCACTGTGTGACAGGAGGCCATTTGTCTGGGCTGGGTGAGCTGTGACTGTGCTTTGTGTTGAGTGGAGGCTGACAGCAGAGCATCACAGCTCAGCTACACTTTAATTCTCATTCTGGTTCACATATTTCTTCTTCAGCCCCTTTTACAGTATGATCAAGACAAAGAGTCTCACGGCAGATATGTAATAACATGTTAAGAGTGTCTAATATCTTGGCAATAACAAGGTAATAGGGAGGTAATATGTTCTCTGTTATTGGGGTATGGAGGTCATATTTTTATAACAATGGGGTAGCAGGAATATTATGTTAAAAGACATTTTAAATATTAAACTAATATCATGATGATTAATTAAGTATCAGCCAGGTAATAGCTTGGTATAAGCAATAGCTACATGCACATACGTAATAATATGGAAACACCAGGAGCTACAGTAATTACCTGGAAACACACCAGATAGTAATTATTGTCTAAAGTGCACAACCCCCCGTTTCTCCTTAATTTCATGGTAACGTCTGTGGTGGTAAAGACATGATAGCTCTCCAGAAGTGAAGCAATCTTAAGCCGCAGTTGCTGAATAGGTCAAAAACCCTACATGTTATAAACCGCATTAAAAAGTATTCATGGTTGCTACAACAACAGTATAAGCTTCTCTGTTACCATGCTATTACCTACTGCAGATATTATACCTGTATTAGCTTATTTCCTAATATACTACTCCTGCTATTACCAAGCTGTGCTACATTCAATACAGGTAGAGGAAAAGTGATTAAATCTGCAGTAAAACTTTGCATTGTTCCATAGCAATTATAAACAGCTTTCTATGCATTTTTGTCTTTTTTATTAGATAAGAAAAAACACATTGCACAAATTTTGTAAAGGCAGCGTTTCACCATCCCACCTTGGAACCAACCTAACTACAGAGTGTCTGCTTGGGACCTGTATCGTACAGACAGACAGAGATATGGAGACCTGCACCTTTTTACATTGCATTGACTTAGAATCTTTTACCAAACTGTATTTAATCCTGTGGTTTTATGACCCTGTTGTCAGACTGCACACACAGAAAATCCAGATTTGATCAAAGGTCTGGTTCAGTCTGGATGTTTAGACCCTGTGACTGTGACATGCCAGTCGGAGCTATGGGAGAACAGGGTTGTGGTCTGTTTCCTGTGTGTGTCAGGGCTCCTGCTGGTCTATGTGAACAGATCAAAGCAGAGTTCTGTTGTGTTCCACATCATTTCCACATCTATCACTGCTGTGGCCCAACGCAGCCGACACTTCTCTTCATTAAAACATCACTTCATCAAAGCACATGTGCTCAGTCCAAATGGAAACTGTCATGATTTTGATACTGTATTACCAGCATCACACTCTCTTTTTATCTGTACTATATTATAACTATATTTCTCAAATTTCACCCCCTGCAGGTCAACAGCAGTTATTTCTCTTTAATGTCCAACTGAGTTTAGAGGTATTAATAGTTTTTAAGTTAGATGAACACGTGCCCCCTCCATAGCCTGGTTTATTACAGTTTGTCTGGTTTTTCTTCAGCCTTTCAGTATAAACAGGTAGATCATAGAACATCAGACACAAAATGAAATAAATGACTTGGACTTTAAACTAAAAGTGGACACAACTGAAGTGTGGCTAATTATCCCTCACTAAACAGGAAAACAGTGTGCTCACAACCACAGTACAGGAAGTATGGTAATTATCATTATATGGCTGACTGGATGTGTTTCTTCAGCAGTCAGCCTCAGCAGTTAAGTATTATTACATATAGATTGATGGGAAAAAAAACTACAAAAAGAGGAGTAAAACTGTACATCATGACTAATAGGTGCTCAAGTAGGTCTTGTTTGAATCAACTTATAACAACAGTGAATACTTGAATCCTTTAGAACACGGGTCACCAACCTTTTTGAAACTGAGAGCTACTTCTTGGGATACCAGTTTAATACGCACTTTTGAAATAACAAATTTGCTCAATTTACCGTTAATTATATTATTAATTATGAATTAAATTAATTATAATTCACCATTGTGAAGACAAGGATCATGTTAATGATTTCTCACAATAACTATCAAATGTGATTTAGAAAAGAATAGCAACAAAAAAATTAGATGCAGCTCATTGGTAAGTGGCTATGATGAGCTATTTTTAGAACAGGCCTGCGGGCTACTCATGTGGTCCTTGCGGGCACCACGTTGGTGACCCCTACTTTAGAATTTCCTCTATTTCTGCATAATTATGACCTAAAACATGATCAGATTTCATGAAGTCCTAAAACTACATACAGGTAAAGCAATGAAATAATCAAGACAAAGGCACTGCACACTTAATTTACTACTTATTGTGGAAAATGTTTACTTGTGTCTTGCATGAATATGTGAAGCTCTAGATTTATTTACAATTTTGCATTTAATGGGATGACAATTTTGTATAATAAATGTGGTTCTTCAGTATTAAAGTCTGGATCTTGACAGCATAAGTTTTTAACAGTGTGTCATGAGTTTGGACTCCACACTGAAAAAAGTGATTTTGACCACCATTAGATGTTACACATTTTAATCAAGCTGCACTGTAAACCAAACAAACCTGTTTTTAGGGGAAAAAACTGGCAGCTGTGGTTCCCAGAATAATCCTGTAAAAACAGTAACACTGTTAACACTTTTACAGGAAAAACTTTACAATTTACAGTTTAAAAAGGTTGAAATTCTACAGAAAATTTTAATATTAAACCTGTAAACCTAACATTTTACATTTACATTTACAATTAGTCATTTAGCAGACGCTTCTATCCAAAGCAACTTACAAGTGAGGTACAAGGCAGCAAAAATCTAAGTCAAGGAGAAAACATCAAAGCAAAGTCCTATCAGAAAAGGGTTCACATTTCACGAGGTGCAAGTGCAAGAAAGAGCAGAAAGGAAGTTTATTTTTTTAAATATATTTTTTGGATAGAATAGATTTAAGTGCATAGGAAAGTGTGGAAGAATATTGGGAGTGAGTTTGCAGAGCGTGCAGGGTTTGGTAGTTCCTTCCACCGTCGTGGCATCATTGCGCTGAAGAGTTTTGTTGTTGGTGTCTTCTGTGCGGTGCTGGGACTTCCAGACGTCGTTTGCTGGCAGACCGCAGTGGACGGGAGGGATTGTAGACCTGAATGAGGGAGTTGAGGTAAGCAGGTGGTGTTGAGATGATCACCCTGTGGGCGAGAGACAGAGCTTTGAACCTGATGCAAGCAGCTAGAGGAAGCCAGTGTAGAGATCTGAAGAGTGATGTGACATGAGTCCTTTTTGGCTGATTAAAAATGAGGCGTGCTGCCACATCTTGGATGATCTGCAAGGGTTTGATAGTGCACACCGGTAACTCTATTAACAGGGCATTGCAGTAATCAAGACGAGATATGACCAGCACCCTCACAGTGAGTTGCGTTGTATATTCTGTGAGGTAGGGTCTGATCTCTCTGATGCCCTAAGGACTAAGGAGATGTGCTCTGTAAAGCTCAGCTGTATGTCGACCATGACCAGATTTCTGGCCGACTGCATGGGGACAATCACTGCAGATCCAATGTTGATGCTGATGTCCTGTAGCAGCAGTGGCCCTGCAGAGACAGCCAGAAGAGGACAGGCTCAGTGGATTCAGTCACATCCTAGTGAGTCCTCTTAATGTTCTAAAGTGGCAGGAAGAACAGAATACGTGTATCATTGTTTTTTGAAAACATATATCTGTATTCAGATAAATGTGTTGTTTGCAACCACTTGACATAATCTTTTTTTTTTCAGTGCACCAGTTGATTGTTGTGCTCAGTTATGCTGCAAGGGAGAAGCTAATTCTCCATAAAAATGACAAAGTCCCCATTTGTGAAGTAAAGTTTAACAGAAACAAAGAAGATTCATTCTTTTGCAATGGACCAGTCAAAGTCCTGAATCTATTCTTATAGAAATGGTGTGGAAGGACCAGTGCAGGCAATGAAGCCAACCAGCATTCTTTAGTTGTAGATGTTCTGTAAAATCCCTTCAACTTGATATGCAGGGCTAAACTAATACTTGTAACGCATAATTAAAGTTAGTGCTTAAAAAGAAGTCACTGCAGTTACTGAGGGCGTGAGTTCATCTACGTTTGCCACACAAATATTCAAGACAATCATTTTCTACTATAAATATAAATGAATGTCTATGCAGTACAAAGCAAATCTTGCTGTTTCACATTTTAAGATATAAAGTTAATGCATCAATTTTTATCATGGAATAAAGTAGAATGATGAATGTTATATTGTAGGGATTTGATGAGTTAAAACCTAAAGAATTCATTCCTTCTCTTTATTGACTTTAGTGTATTTTTTATACTGCCGCCAGGAAGCACAACACACATCCACCCTCCTCGTCTTCATCTGTCCTACCATCCTGTTCCTAATCCCACCCACTCCACTCTCCTTCACGCAACTGCACCCACCCTCTTCTTCCATTTCTGGGCAAGACCCTTGAACTCTCAGATTTTCTGTCTCAGAACACCCTCCTTGATGTTAACCAGTCTGGCTTCAAGAGTGGTCACTCCACAGAAGCGACACCTTCGATGGACGTGCAATCCCTATGGGCTGCAAAAGCTGTAGCTTGGTCTTCTGTCTTACTCCTACTTGATCTCTCTACATCCTTTGACATGTTGAACCACCAGATCCTCCTGTCCACACTCTCTGATTTGGGCATCTCTGGAACAGCTCTAGCCTGGCTTTGGTCTTATTTATCTGGACACATTTTTTCAAGTATCTTGGCAGGGGCATGTTTAAAACCTATCATAGCCTCTCCATTGGTGTGCCACAGGGCTAAGTTCTTCCACTTGGATGAGAGAATGAAATCTTCAACTCAACATCTCCAGGACAGAAGTTCTAGTCTTCCCAGCTAGACCTTCAATACAACAGAACATCAGCATGAACACAGGGTCTTCAGTGATTGTCCCTACTAAGTCTGGCAGAAGTCTGGGGGTCATCATCAATTACCAGCTGAGCCTTACTGACCACATATCCTCTGTCTACCCATTACGACACAGAAGATACCAAGCTTCAGATCAGTGGTCCCCCTATATTGGAATAAGCTACCAAAATCGGCACTCTCAGCACCCTAACTCCCATTATTCAAAAAAGTGCTGAATAAAAATTCTCGCAGAACTTCCTATGCAATTGAATCTTAAAATACAGATCTATTTTCTATCTTGCACTTCTATCTACCGAAACGGAAAAACTTCTTTGCTCTAATGTTTTCTGCTTGACTTACATGTTCGCTTGCGTCGCCTCACTTGTAAGTTGCTTTGAATAAAAGCATCTGCCAAATCCCTAAATGTAAATGTAAACATGGACACAGTGGAAATGTTCAGATCCAGCTTGATTTAAAGTCATGATATGATTAACATGCTCCTTATGTCATTTATAAAGTTAAGTACTGCCACTCTGATATAATCAGGACATATATACAATGTACTCTATATGTATGTGTATACTAATATACACTATTTTAACAGCATACAACCTGTAATTCTAATTCTGTATAGATAATTAGATAATTATATCAAGCTAATAGGGTGATGTGATTATTTAAATTTAATCCTTACATTCACATATACCTAGTCTAGCTAGTACATAACTTTGTCATGTACATGTAGTTATTGATTTTAGTATTTAGCACTGTATGTACAGCAGCCTGACACTGTTAGCCAATTAGTCTTGAGCCCCAACAGCAAACTACAGAGCCAAAATGTGACAAGTGTCAGCTAATTTACTCACCTCAGTGTTTAATCAGTGCACACACCACACCTGTTATCATCAGACTAATAATTAGCTCTGATGGGAGGGAAATCATAGTAAGATATGTGACCCAAAGGTCTTGTTTATTGCTTTAACACCATTGCCCTTGTCACTTTATAGACTGAGGCAGATTTCCAACTTATGTATTCAGTCAGACCGAATCCAAACTCATTTAGAGTAGAAATGCATCTTCAGACAATGTTGCGGTTTCCATCCAGTCCAGAAGCTTTTGCTTTAAGAAATGAAAAAAAAAAAACCCTGTTAAATGCAGTTTTCACGTTAGAATTGTGATCTAGCAAATTGCGCTGTCACCCACTGTTCTCTCTCCATTTCAGCTGAATGGGAAAAATTACACATACAGTATAAGCTTGATTTTTCAGCTTGGCTGAGCTTTTTTCATATGTACAGTGGTGATTAGAGTTGGCAGTGAGTTTTGTTGACCAGTAATCTCAGGAAGCAGGCAAACAAGCACACACACACACACACACACACACACACACACACACACACACAAAGTAAATAACAGAAAAGGTGATTCTACTATTGAAATGGTTGAAATTATTAGTATAGAGTTCTTCTTTGTCCTGGAACCTTTTCATACATACCATCTATTTTAATATCAGACGTAATATCAGACTAATTTTTTATTCTTTTATAGTGTATGGTTATGACCACAAGCAAAACCAGAAATAGTTCACCACAGTTCAGAGATGGTCTTCACTCCCATTCCATGACAGCACTATTGTATTATTTAAGAATATGTTAGTGACCATTAATTTAATTTTACTTAAGTGAAATGATAATCAAATGTACTTGAATCTCAACCAATTACTTGGTGCTTTTGAAATGCATTTCAAAAGTGACAGATACTTCTGCTGTGCCCAACTTTAACTTAACACAGTAGTGAAAAATAGTGTTTGGCTGCTTTAACTGAATGTGAAATTCCTAAAAAAATATTTGAATAAAGGTTGAAGCTCTTTAAGCTCTGAGCAAGGCATGAGCACAAAGTCCAAACAAGATCTTGTAACTAATGGGGCCCTCCAGGAGCTCTTTCTGAATTCCACTGGAACTGAAGACTTGTGCAGCCACATGTTTCAGTGAGTCATGGTGAGCCAGGTGGAGATGCCACTATGGGAGCACAGAGGGTGGAACAAGCCATCTTGTTGATCTTCTCTGTGCAATCAGCAGTGTTGGAGTCGGGGTTGGCGGCAAGGTTGAACAGAGTATGACCCACGACAGAAACATCTGATAGGCTGATGTGACCTTTGATCCCAGCATTCCTACCTTCTATGGGGTAATGTCATCCCTGAGCTACCAAACCTCTCACTGTTTGTTTAGCCAGGAAGTCATTGTTTCTTTTTCTTTTTGTCTCTAAACAATAATGCTGTTGTGCTGAAGGAAAGAGAGGGAAGACGCTGTCCAAATACTGGATTATATGATGACTAAGCAGACATGATCAAAGACAACCAGTTTGACAGATAAGGGGCCCACGCTCCGGGTGGGCGTTGACAATTTTCTCTTCAGCTGACTAGTGTGAGGAAGGATAAGATCCAATATAGTGAAATCCCAGGGGGCTGCACACTAATGAAACAGATTACTGTTTCTTTCAGTTACTCAGCAGAGGCAAAAGAACACATCTGAACTAAAGCCAAACTAAAGTATTAGCTAATATTTACCTGCAGCCCTAGACTAACAGAACATGCTTAATCTGTTAGGGCTTGGGTTACCATGGAGCCCATACCTCCAGCTAAGCAGAATAAGGACTCATAAACATAACATTTTATGTTATAATAACTTTTGAATGGACTGATAGAGGACAGAAAGCAGTCTGGGCTATTTTTTAAAGATTGGTTCAGAGGAATCTAAGCAACATAAATAATGTATGTTACATTATTTATACACTCACAATGAGTAAAGAAGGTCTATAATGCCCGTTGCTGAGTAGTCTCATCATTGATCCAGCTGTATGCTCAGTAACCTCCACAGAGAAGTTTCAATGACCGTGAAAATAAGCAATCTGTCATTTTTTTATCCATTAGTTATGGCAAATTGATTATAATGTCTCCGATGTGGACGTAAGGCTGCTTTTTAATTGATTGATGCACATGTTACATCCATATGATGTATACTACAGGCAATATGTGTTTTTTTCCCCTCGCCTGTACATATGACACATGATCAGCAGAGACAGTATCTGTCTCTAACAACATGATCTGAGAGGTGCAGTACTTGCTCAGGGACTTGATCAACTGTGTTACATTTATTAGCCTCTATTATCTGCTGTGTTAATCACCTTATCTAGTGGTTCATCTTTACTAAATAATGACTGTAGGTACACTCAACATGTCTTCACTCAGCTTGTGTCAGTAGTGTGTCTGCATGTTTCTGGGATAAAGTGGTCCAGGTCAAGAACCACACAGCCTCAAACATGGTCCTTACAATTCCACAAAGACATCCACTACCGGTCAGTCTCTCCAGGAAGTAGCTATATTGTGATTGCTACAATTAATTAACCTAATGTGTCATAAAATGTGTGCAACCTCAATTTAAAACATGAGAAGAAAAGCTGTTGGGAAATCGGGCATTTAAGGCCACAACGATCACAAAAAGGTCTTTGAAATCCTAAAGGAACACTGTCGATTTAGGGACAGGGCCTTCTTCATGTCAGGTGACTGCTGATGACCATGATACACTGTATGACCTTATATGGGGGTAGTAGGCCATTAGTTCTGTTTGCATGTCCCTTTGTTTGTTTGAATCTGATTAAAAGTATATTCTATAGAATCTACACATAGCTATCATATTAAGGCTGCTTTCTCAAAAAGGTAAAACGGGAACTACAGTAAACGTATACAAACTCAAATATCCTCTGTGTTTCTGAATAATGTTCATCTTGACTACATAATTATAAGGTCCAGATATTTAAACACCAACTCAAAACCAGAAAAGTGTCAGAGCTCCCTGCTGATCTAGATAGCAGAGCAGCATCAGCAGCTTCAGTGTTCAGGCATAAAGCGTAGCAGTACAGAGTGGAGGTCACTGATATTTGTAAGTACTTAGAGCCTAAAACTCCAGCTGTTAATGTAGGCAGATTGATTTATATGTGTGTGTTTCTGTAGTGTCAGACTGTGCTGATATGGACAACTAATAATGTCTGAAAGGCCACATATAGATACATCTGGATTATGTTTTTAATTAACATAATGAAAATATGTGGCGAGTGAATGCATTGATATGGAACACATTAATAGAAATGCTTTTTTTTTTCCAGATCTTGCAGTACAACATCCAGTTAGTCTGTGACTAGAGAAGTGGTTACATCAATGACAAGTAACTGCAAAGTCAGATTTAGGTCCCCATAATGTGATTCATTCTGGCACACACACACACACACACACACACGGTGCAAAGAGCCCACACAGGAGCAGACAGGAGAAAAATGTGCTTCAGTTGCATTCACACAAAATCCTTCCTGCAGGGTTGTGTTGACGTGTGATTGTGTTTGTGTTTGAGAACATAATCACTGTGAAACAATCAGAAAATGACATTGTGTCCTTCTAATTCACTGCGTTGTTCTACCTCTCTATTCACTCCCTATGTCACTCAACCACCGCTGCTCTCTCTCTCACTCACTGAGCCACGAAGGATGGTGCGTTCAGGGACAGCAACAGACAAAAGTTGTTATTGTCAAATTAAGTTTTGACCATTTTTAAAATGGCAGCTTCTCATTGTGCAGATAAAGGGGAATGAAATGTGTTGAAAAGAATTGGATTGTTTGTGAAAGTACCATCATTAGTGTCTGCAGCGAGCTCGCTGGTTGCAGAGCCTTTCACATTTTACCTGTCTGTATCACCAAATGCTTTCCAAAGTAGTCCAGTGAATAAAAGACATATCTCAGCATAATGGTGTTAATGTCTGCAGTGACAAAGGTTTCTACTGTGAATATAATTTCATCTGCAACACAGATTAATGCCGATAAGGTGATAATGTTGATGCTATTGAATGTTGTATTAGGTATTTTCTCTTTATGTGTTTTATACTTTTCAAGGAAAATGTTGCACTTTTCACCAGTCTAGTGGCTCCTGATTGTCTTTGTCTTCTCTCTGTCCTTTAAGTACATCCAAATCAGGGAAGACGGTACAGTATATGCTTGGTATATTTACAGTAGATGTACTGCAACAAAACTATTACTCTATGTGAAAAGCTTTATTAAGACATTTATTTCCTGCGTGTGTCTTAAATGTGTACTTGCCAACTGTTTTGTCACAAGACACAGTGAAACTGAATGGCTGCACAGTTGATTGCAAAAGTTTTTGCAACAGTTGGTGCAAACTTTTGCCATGAAAGTTGTTGTGAATATTTGTGGTTGCAGATGAAGTATTTCAGTGTGTTTCATCATCTTCCAACCTCTCTTCTATCAACAGCCACACGTTAAGAAATCTTCAGCTTTCACATAGAGAACTTACCATGGTAGTTAGATAATTTGGTTAAACTGTTGGCTTGTTGCCCTACAGAATTTGTTTCAGCAGTGTTATGAGCTAGACTTAGTCTGCTTTACAGGAGATGTCAAGAGCACTTCTCCACGTTAAGATAAGTTTGAAGTTTCACTCTTGTGTAAGAGCTTGTTTATCCCTCTTGTCATTTCCTAGGCAGCTCCCTTAATGAACATGTTTAATGAACATAGCTGACAGGCACAGGAAGGAGAACGTGGGATGTTTGCTGCACTGGACCTGCTCAATCCGGCTTTATCAATAAGCAGAACATGACTAATTAGAGAAAGAAACTTTAGGTTTATGTTATCTAAAACAGTAATCCTCTTATATGTTGATGCAAAGGAGGCATCCACAGGAACCAAAGAGAAGTGTACAGTGTTTATCTCAAACTTTTTTCTTTGGTCGTCTCGGTTCAGTAGCTCAGTGTGTAGACATGAAGCACCTTACATGTAGTACCAACTTATGATAAGGTGCTGATTAACATGGGGAGTATATTATCAGAGAAAACCCTCCTAATATTTATTTGGTGATGTGAAAAGTAAATATTCAAACCTTTGGTTAAACATTGATAGTTTGATCAAATTTTTACCAGTTCTGGAGACAAAGGAGTATGTCTTCAGTTTACCTTTATGTACTTATTAGAGATATTGTCTAGCTACTACAAATACACACAATTGTAATTGAGTAGAACTTGCATTAAACAAACTACTATACAAGAATGTTTAAGAATGTTTGGCCTTTACTGTTACTTAATCTTTTGATGAAGACATACTTGAGAAAAGTATAAGTAAGTATTTCTGCATGAGACATCCAACAAAAAAGTTTTTGGATATTTTAGATTTATTAAGAAAATAAATATGTTCTTTTGGGTGTTTTAAAACCAAAATGCTTCCCACCTGTGGCAACAGCTCCTCTCTTGAGTATATGTGCATCTAAAGCATCTCTGGTCTCACTTCATGGTCCATCTTTCCTTTCTGTTCTCTACTGTAGTGATAGAGCCTCTTTAGGCTGTTAACAGGCTATTACGATAACTAGCTAGGTAAACAGCTTTACCCAGCTTGCTGTTCAGCAGTGTGATTTTATTCGATCATTAGTTGATTATTAGTGTTACAAAGACTCATTGTTGTATGGCATGGTGTATGGTTATAGAGTAGTTCTGGGCAGTTAAGTCAGTAAGAGTCATTACTAGTCCCCTGTTAACACACTCTGCACAGAGCTCTGTAGAACCTCTACACAGCTATAATGCAGTATGACAATAGCTGACAATATGAAAACAGATCTACAGAAAAGTTTACTTTAATAGCATCAAAGTGAGATAAAAGTATATAACTAGTAAACTAATAGTATACTGCTTTTTGTTGCTCTGTTCTTTTCTCTCTCCCCTTTCCACTCACCCCAACCGGTCGAGGCAGATGGTCGTCCACCCTGAGCCTGGTTCTGCTGGAGGTTTCTTCCGTTAAAGGGAGTTTTTCCTCTCCACTGTTGCCTATGGCTTGCTCCAGGGGGAATTGTTGGGTTCTCTCTATACATCTTTATAATCTTGACTTTATTCTGTAAAGTGCCCTGAGATGACTTTGTTGTGAATTGGCGCTATATAAATAAAGTTGAATTGAAAATTGAATTGAATTGAATTGAATTGAATTGAATTATACCTAAAATAAAAAGTAAATTCCCTTCTACTATCTCTCTATCTGCACTGACCACAACATTAAAGTCATCTGATGGTTTTCATATACTGTATAAATATGATAAACTAATAAGTGCTGATCTATAATTATGCATTAAGCCCCTGTCAGCACATAAAGTGAATAAAAGTAGCACCAGCTGTACCAACAGTGACCTTTAACCCTTATTTACTAATTACTGTACATGTTTGCCATAAATACCAGAATCAGTAATGTTAAAAATACATAGTTTTATTGTGTTTTTAGTAAAATGTTCATAATCGTGTCACGTGAGTAAAAGATTTGAAGTGGTGCTTGTTGTGGAAAATTGTTTTTAGGCCAAAACTTGCACGTTTACTTTAATATTGTGTTTGTGTACTTCTAGCAACCTCTGCATACAGTGTATCCCATTTTTGCTGTGTTTGAGGCTGTGGCATTAAGTAAAAAGTGGGACACTTACTTAATTAAAAACATGTTATGTATCCCAGTGTCCAAGCATTGAAAGACAGACATGGACATTCTGGTCTAAATCACCAGTTGTGTTGTTTTAAATTTGGACACAGACGCATGGACACACTGCACTTCACATTTGCCACTAAACATTAAATTATCTTTTGTCTCCGCAGATGTAAAACATGTGAGAACACACACAGATTAATCTGTCACCTGGCAGGCTTGGTACAAAGTTATTGTCAACATGTAAGGTTGTGTTTTTAGCCTGCATTCTGCATGTGTATGCAGCTGTATGACTGACAGAGTGCCTGCAGTGCATCAGCCCCCTGTAGATCAGCCTTTGTTGCTTCCTGCTGTGCAACTAAAGTTCCTAGCCCGAGTTATCCTCTCACCCTCCATTTCCCACTAAAGTAGAACCACTTTCAAATACAAGCCTGCTTTTTTGACAAAAGATGTTATATTTCTTGATGGAAGTCAAATTGTCTTCGTGATCCCACGCTGCTGTGTGCATATGGTGTTTGTTATCAGCCTTACAAATCCCATTTAAGTGTCCTCCAGTGTATCTCAGCTGTGTGGCTGAGCAACTGGAGAACTACACTCACAGCCGTTTTAATTGTTTTCTCTGCTTCACGACGCTCCCCCCTCAAAGGCATGCAGATGCAGGATTGATATCTTTCTCTGCTGTAAAACAGTTTTAAATTGTAAAATTGTTGAACATCTTGTGCCTGCTGAGGCTTTATACTGTATTACTCTAAATGGTGAGCAGAGGAATAACAGCTTTCTCTCTTTCTTCTATACAATCACTCCTCTTGACAGCACTACCCAGTCATAATCATCATCGCCATCTTCATCATCA
Source organism: Channa maculata (assembly GCA_020496755.1). Taxonomy (NCBI): domain Eukaryota; kingdom Metazoa; phylum Chordata; class Actinopteri; order Anabantiformes; family Channidae; genus Channa; species Channa maculata. Next base: position 1,108,574 of record CM035606.1, read on the forward strand.
TTTCCTCTTCATTCTTGACTCAATTATGCCAGCGACACTTTTATGAATCTGTCAGCTGAAATATGCCACATTTCCGCATGATTGTGTTTTATTGTGCTGCTTGAATTGAATTTGCTGTTCCCAGGCTTTTTTGTGCATTGTAAATAAAAAAAGAGGCGGCAGAAAGGGAAAAATGAAGTGGAAGTGGTATCACTTTTAACAGGCCAACCTGCTATTTTTCTGCATTGTTCTCCGCAGAGAAAGGCAGCCAGGGTAATTTGCATTTATAAAGGCCTTCCTTACACACCCTGGGTTTGGTTAAACCATTCTTTCTCCCCACCCTATAATAGAAGCACAAATTGAGGGCTGTGAATGCGGGCATGGAGGGATGATGGGAAATATATTAATTTGTCTCTTGTCATTCGCTGGGGATAATTTGAATGTTGTCATGGTAATTTGGTGCTCGGAGGCTACGGGTCACTTTCAGACAGAGACCCGGCATGAGCTCGGCCCAGTCCTTGTGAAGCACTGATAAGGGCCGCCCGGTGTGTGTGTGTGCCTGTTTGTAAATGTGTGTGTGTACCCTTCACTGCAGTGATGAATTACCTGCTTATCTGGCTCAGTCCAGAGAGAGGAGCGCATGACGGCATGGGACTGTCAGGGAGAGAAAGAGGTGGCGAGATAGGCTGCCGGAGAAAGAGATGAAATGATGTTGGAGGCTGGGGGGAGGAGAGGGTGCGTCACAGGGGTGGAATGGCCAAATGGGGCAATGGAAGGGGAGAGATATGGAAGCGATAGTGCTGCTGGATGGAAGGGGATGGTGTTGCTGAGCTGTAGTGATGCATTCTGGTCATTCTGCTACAAACGCACGGTGAAAGTGAGAGCCAGTACACTGACAGCACATACAGTGTGCTGCCGTGGAAAATGATACATGTTGAGCCCAGATGGACAGCGAAATAAATTGAAAGGATCATCAGTGATCATCCAACCTTTCTAAGGTCTTTATATCCTGCACTACTTAGGAGGAACTTTGTCGAGGCCGAGATGGGAACTGATACTGTCATTATACAACATGAGCAAGCAGCTCAATATATACATTTTGGTTTGGCTGTCAAAATACTGACGGCAAAGATACATGCTGCATCAAGGACGCAAGACAGAAATTGTATGTACTTTTTGTGGTTTACATATCAGGCATTAAAACAACGGGCAAAATATAAGTTTGATACATTCTAAATGTTTGCTGACACTGCAGACTGGGTCTTTTTGGTGGAAGCTCCCTTAAGTATAAACCCATTCCTTGAGGCTAAACATGCTTTAAACAGGCACAAGTATAAGCTGCAATCTGAGCATTGCCATTAGGTGGCGCTACAATTAACGGTTCACTTCTGCTCAAAACAACCACTAAGCCCTCCGGTCTAAAATCTGAGTGTAATATAGAGTATTCTTAGTTTTATGGCTCAGTGTAATACAGAAATGGTGGAGACAGTAGCCACAATTTTCAGCATCTGCGGGTATTTTCCTGAGATTTTCCTCATTACCTCCATTTAATCCACCACATGCTCCACGCTTATTTTTCTCATGCATATCAGAGCAGAGTTTATACACTTTCACATGGGTTCGGCTTTTTTTTTTTTAATTTAATTTTATTTATTTATTTATTTTTTCGATCATATAGCCACACTGGTTCAATTGGAAATCAGCTGTCCTGGGCTGTTGTGTCATCTCTCCTGTGTAATGGATATTGGTAAGAAGCACCTGAGCTCCTTCTCCTGCTCCTTCACTTACAAACTTTCTGTCTCTATTTCTGTCTTTACGTCTTTCTGTCTCTTCAGCTTTATTCCATATGATGAATATACACTGATCAGCCCCAACATTAACATCACCTGGTGGTTTTAATATAAACATATGATGGTTTTATAAATGCTAATGTATCTTTATGTGTTAACCATCTGTCAGAGCATAAAGTGGTTAAGATCAGCTTTCATCTTTAACATTGACCTTTGAAACTTTTTTATTAATTACTGTATGTTTAGCCATACTTACCATAATCGGTAATGTTTAAATACGCAGTTTTATTAGTGGAGTTCTTTGACTTTTGTACATTGAGCACAATCTAGATAATCTTTGTACTTTTCTTGAGTAAAATACGTAAAGTGGTTCTTGTAGTGGGACATGTTTTGGGGCCCTGCTTGGACTTTCACTTGAGTACTGAGTTTGTGTACTTCTACAACCTCTGCACACAGTGTATCACATTTAGCTGTACATAGACTGTGTAGCTGCAGACTTCTCAGAATTGACCACTAGTGCTTATGACCTCACTGATTGTTGTAAATAGGCTCAAAGGACAGAAATACTATACACATATCAGATGGACACTTTTTTAGAAAAAAGGTGTTTGATCCTGTCACTGTCTTATATCTCTGGAGACTGTGAAGCTTGATGAAGTTTTAGTAGAATAGTGATCATTGCTACAGTATTGTAGCTTCCCACATCCCAAATATAGCCAAAGAAAACAGTGTTTAATTAGAATTATTGTTTGAGGGACATTATGTTCAGTAAATGCTGCTGGCTAACAGTCTGTCAACCTGTTGATGTTCACGCTTTCCATTATTCTAATCACTTTCAGGAATGTCAAACCCCAAGAGTTATTTTTCCTTTTTTCCTTTCTTTTCAACTTTTCACGCGTAGAGCAGCTGTAACAAGGCAACACAATTTCCCCACAGGGATCAATAAAGTTGTCTTGAATGTTGAATCTTGAAGCTTGACCATATAGATGCCATTTCAAAGCCATTCTTAGAGGAAGTGTTTTTTCTAACGTGTCTCATCTTGGAAAGCACTAAGAAAAGCTTAAAATGTTCATCTGTTGGTTCTAACTTTGCTTGATTGTATTATTACTAACATTCCCACTATTTGCACCATTAGGTTTCTCTTTGACTCACCCCATGGTGTCATCTGAACGCTTGTCATACTTGTCAGTGAGTCACCTTGTTTGACTGGTGACCCGTTCATGTTGTACTCCTTCTTGGCTTTGACTCAGAGGTTCAGCTCCAGCCCCTCTGTGACCTTCTAAAGAAAAGGCTAATGGATGGATTAGTCAATGGATTTCCACATTTTCCATATTATTGTCAAGGCCACACACTGTTTTATAGCTGCAGGAAGCCAGTATTCCATGTGGGCTTTATGTGTGTTAGAGAGGATGTGGATCTGAGAGAGCTTCTACTCTGCACCTGCTGTTGTGCTCTTCATCTCAGCCATAATGGTGACTGACAGCTGGGATAAGCCTGACTTGTCTAGAGAATAGCTTGCTTTCTGCAACAAGTCTCATGGGGCTGGCAGCTGCACAGAGAAACAGTTGGGTGCAGCTGCTGCTCCATGACGACTCCAAGGTGACCAGACCTGCACTCAGTTCCAGGCTTCTGAGGAACACACTGCATGTGCTAGATATGAAATAGTGAATGTTTCCCTTTTTGTTCAGTGCTAAGCAAAACAATTATTCACCTACACAATCAAATCTGTACAATTAATAAAATAGGAAATATAATTGGGGCCTAACAAACCCTGGAGATAGACGTGTCACAATAATTACATTATCTGCTTCTCATACGGAATTTGGACATGACTTCTCTGAACGTTAAACTCAGAATTGGACACACACCCATCTGTAATATCATAACTGCACCAATTGATCGGGTGAAGGTCTCTTTTGTGGCTGCTAGCCACAGTGGTTGGTGAGCAAAAAAGTTATTGTCATGGCCTATGTAGGAGTGTTTCTACCATACCAGTCATATTGACTGTGTAGCATTACAGTGTAAAACGTAGCTTTAGCTTTAAGCTAAAACCAGATTTTATCCAAACTTCAAAGCCTGGATGAGGCTGAGTCCGATGGCAAAGCAGGTTCAAAGAGGTCTTGTTTTAATATTACAAAGAAAATAGAAATGTTAATAATTATATTAATGTGATGTTAATAATAATAATTTGAATTTATATCTAAAACTGCAGTAGCTTGTGGTTTTGACTAACTAATACATTGTTTTACGTTTTTTTTGTTCTGATGTTTATTATTACCTTTCCCTACAATACCCATTTATTTTTGTATTTTAGAAAGACATTAACATGATATGCAAATTATATATGAATGTTCAGAATGAAAACAATTTTTTTTTTTTACTTCTTTCTGCTTGCTATTAAAAAGAGTTTCTTTTTAATTATATTGTTTTAGTTGAATCAACAAGTAACAATTTACAGTGGCAAGGACACCCTCTACAGTATCAAATAATATCGTAATATTCACCATTTGTTTTTAATGACCTCAGCAGAGTGAAACCAATTGAGGGCTATCAAGTACAGTTTTACAGAGAGGGTGTGAAATAGTGGTTTGGAAAACCAACACCTGAGGTGTTTTTAGATGGCCACTGAAAAGCCTGGGACTATTTCTTGTCAGTAGGTGATACCCAGGGCTTTTTTCCCCTTATCACCAGAGTTCGTCTTAGTTGAAATAAAGGGGAGCTTAAAAAAAGTCCAGTGCAGCTCTTCAGAGAAGAATTGGGATAAAGCAGTAAGCAGAGGCATGGAAAGTTTTAGATAGGCTGTTTCTCAGAGGCTCAGTCAGTTTCTGCTTATCTGCTGCGCCCTTATCTCTACATTTCATATTTACCGATATTGGCTAATAACCCCTGCTAGTGGCAGCTGACACAAGGTTACTCAGGAAATGCAGCTGCTTTTCAAAAAGGGTGAATCCATGTAATACCTTCTAGCTCACATTCACGGGAGCCCTGTGCCTCCATCATTTTATTCATTGTTCATTTTTTCCATTTTTCCCTGAGAGATTGGTGACATGACGAGTGAAAAAACACTTGATGAGCCGACATCGCTGCCGCTCTCTCTTGAGACAGGCCACCCGTGAAATTTGAGCCTTTTCATTATTGAATGTGATAAAACATCTTTGAAATTACAGCGACAGAAAAAAGAGGCAGACAGAGAGAGGGAGAGAAGTCAATGTGATGCATCTCTCTCCTGTCAACAAGTCATCCCTCACCCTGCGTCGTTCCGTGTCTTTGTTTTAATTTACTTTCTCGCTGTCTGAGAACTAGAACAGCACATCTTCTGTGGCTGCACGTCTATCTCATCACACTTGTACCTTTAGAATTCACGCTCCAAGTAATAAAGCTCTTTTGTTCTGCCTTTGTGCACACACAGAAAGATTTGCCATCAGTCATCAGGAATATGAGATTTTACTGTTGCATTTCCAAGGCCACAACCGGTACACAACGGAGCTGTCGTGCTAACCTGAGCCTTCAGAACCACAATCCGTTGGTGTACAGCTGTCCTCCACATTCTGTCCATCACAAAGAATGGCACTTTTTTTAGTAGTGAGTTTCGTGTACAACAGACATGAGAAGTTATGTTAATCTGAAGTAAAAAGTCTAATCTGAGATAATAAAAATAAACGAATGATTCACATCACACATCTTGAAACTCTGGATGTGGACATTTCCATGACCGATGAATTTCAAATATTCAGAAATTCTGGGGGGAAAATGGAAGATGTTTGGAACCAGCAGCCCTGTCTCCAAACTTTCTAACAAGTAACTGTAGAAAAAAGTTGTCTTGTCTGCCACTAATGACATCACTAGAGTGACGCATCATGATGTATGCGGGCTGCTCAGCAGCAGGGACAGGGCCACTGGTAAGAACTGAAGGAAGAATGCCTGCAGCCACATACAGAGGTCCTTGAAGAAATGCACAAGACCTGAAACTAGGTTGCCCAGACTTAAAGCCCACAGATCATCTGTGGAGAATTCTGAAGGTGGCAGTTGATGGACAATTCTCACCCAATCAAACGGAGTTTGAGAGGATCTGTCAGGAAAATTGAGATACTCTGCTTAAATCCAGGTTTGATAAGTTTGTAGAGACTTAGCCAAAAAGATTTTGAGCTGTATTTACTGTCAGACAGGGCTTCTACACAGTATTACATAGTAGTAGTTCAATTAAAGTTGCAAAAATGTGTCAAATCATGTTTCAATTTGCCATTATGGGTTGTTTCATGTAGACTTATGGCAAATTAGCTTATTTTTTTAAAATTTGCAAATAACTGAATAACAGTAAAATGTGCAAAAAGTGAGGGGCTATGAAACATTTCTGAAGCAATTGTCATTTGGTTTATTGTCTATTGTTATTTTGTTTCTCATGGTTCATGAGTCACAAAATATTTTTTTTCCAGTAGAAAGTCAAAGTCTATTTTCACAGAACATACAGTGTATGTGGACCAGAATGAGCCGTATGGCTGTGTGGCACTGTGGATTGAAATGTTTTGTGGAATGTGGCAATTCAGAGCAGTGTTCGTCTGAGAGAGTCATGATCAGACTTAGCTGTTTAGTTCTCCTAACACTAATGTGACTGTTTTCCACACTGTGCCAATCAGCAGCACAAAGCTGCATATGTAATTACTGCTGATAAAAGTGGATGGAACGTGCTCTAGCTATGTGTAAATATTGGTTTCTCTCTTATACTGGATTATCTTTGTTTCCCCTCAGCCCTTGTGTGTTTGTGTGTGTTTCTGTGGTTTGACTCATCTTTACTGGAAGTACAGTGTTGACCACATGCTTTAAACAACGCTAAGATAATTTTTTTGCAAAGTTTAGTAACAAAAGATCATTTTTTTTATTTCTTTGTATTAAGGTGAACGATTGTGTTGTTTACCCATTCTTCCATATAATGTCTCTCTATAAGCTGAATAAGATGTATCAAACATGGGAAAACAGTTGAGCATATCACTTGTGGGAGATGAGCTACACTGGTGTGAAAAAAAGATTTGGGTTCCTGATTTCTTTTTTCTTTCAGATCGTAAAACAAAGGCAACCTGTCCAAACACAAGTTAAACATGATCTCTGTGTTTCTTGAAGCCCCCCCCCCTTCTTTTGTTAATTCACCTACTGAAATTCATTAGTATGAGAAGGGTTGCAAAGCTGTTTCCAAGGCTCTGGGACCCACATACACACAGTGAAAGACATTATCTGCAAATGAACAAGACTTGGAACAATGGTGAACCTTGCCAGAAGTGTCACTTGAATCCAAGAGCACAGTGACAACTCAAAGAGTGACAGTGACACACAACGGAAAACTAAGAACCTGCAGCATCTCTTTTGATTCTGCTATAAAACACCTCAATGACCCTGAAACCGTTTAGGAAAATCCTCTGTGGATTGATGAGTCCGAAGTTGAACATCTGGTTTAAACCAGAGAATTCCACAAACAACCAACATATAGGGTCAAGCATGCTGGTCGTGCAAGAGGCAGAACATGAAGTGTTCATTTAAAACTTTACCTTATTTTCTCAGGTTGCCTTTTATTTCAGAGTTTGTAAGATCTGACACAGTTTGGTATGAGATACACATATAAAGAGAAGAACTTAGGGGGTTTGGTGATTGTTTGTACAGTAAAACACTAAGTTACTTGGCAAACTGGGGTCACAGGATTTTTCTCACTTGGACAGTCTATGCCAGAGAGTATGAAGCATGCAACAACACCCGACAGAGACTTCTGATGTTCTTTGTTTAAGATGGACACGCTAATGAAGGAGAATTTCAGCCCTAAGGCTGGTGGACTCTACAGTGCGACACACCAAAGCGTTGTGGTTTGATAGGCGCTAATGTTGGATAGTAGTTGCTCCTGGCATTGTAATTGTTTGTAAGGATACTATCAGCTGAAGCTATGTCTTTGCAGACCGTGTCGAGCTTAAAGGCTGAACGGAAGTGAGAGGTTCTGTTTCTTTTTAAGGTGCCCTGCTTTAATTTACCATTTATTTTGTACGCATTTTGCTCTTTGGCTGCCATGTAGACTTTTCGTTACCAGCGCACAAAGAATCTTGGGATAAGTTGGGCTGCGAAGGCTGAACATATAATGAGGCAACTTGATGACAACAGCTTGATACCATCTGATCTGAGGTGATCTGAAGCTTTCACAAGCAGACACTGTATCGCCTTTAAACGTCCTATAGATGTTTCTGTTTGATACGTGTGTGCACATCTACATCATGACTGAAGTCTAACATGTTGTGTCTTTTTTTCAGGTAGAGGACGCTATGCTAATGTTTGACAAAACCACCAACCGACATAGAGGTAAGCTGAAATTCAACTGGCAGTGTAGTCAGCTTGTGTGTCTTTTGTGTGTTTGGACTTGAAATACTTTATACTTCACCAACTTCTATATCAGTAGCCACCACTATTCAGCTCTTGCCTGTCTATTATATGCAATAAATAAAAGCCACTTCTCCTGCACTTCCAGTTCAGTACACACACACAGACACATGGCCACAGTAGTAACAGCAATGACTACACGAGTAAGTGAATTTCCTTAAAGATTCCTCGCTCCCTGAAGGTCAGGTCCATTGTTGTTCATTACAGATAGCTTTCACTCTGACCAGCAATCCATACTAAATCTGTTGCCTTATCATGGTGATTCTCCACACTGCTGACTGACAAACACAAACACAAACACACAAGTTCATACAACAGTATGTAGCAGCTGGGCCTGGCAGCTAAACACACCACATAGACACCATTTATTTTTCCTATCAATTTAATTAGCCTCATTTCCCCTTTGGCCATTTTGCCCCTCCGATAAGTCGATATGAATCTACACTGGCATTGTGGTGATTGGATGATGGAAGAGAGACACACACAGGGGCAGAAAAGAATAAGAGGGTCAAACAAGGCAGTGAGAGAAAAGGCAGAAAAAGAGGAAAGGTGCCCTATGGTTGAACAGAAGGACAGAGATTGAAGGAGGGAGGCCTGTGTGGGCCGATAAGGGTTCAGATAGCTGATGCTGCAGAGCAACACAGGCAGCAGGATGGTTATCGCCACCCCCTCCTTATCTAAATGCCTTATCTGTGGCTTCAGCAGTGCAGCTCTCTGACCCAAAACAGAGGACTTTACAAAGACATAGAAGCATAGAGGAAGAGACAGACATTCGACTCTGAGCTGTTTTAAAGACACTCCAGACCAACACGAAGCTTAGAAGCAGCCTGGATAGAAAACAGAATAAATGTTTTCAGCATCACACGCCTTTGTATTTAGTAAAGCAAAAGTTTTTCAAATTCCTAAAACACCCACTGAACTCAGTAGCCAGTTCAGGCCTGCACCTGGACTTGGCCTCTCTAAAACTTACTCTCAGCTGACCTTTATGTTTGTGATCATTGTCTTGCTGCATAACCCTGTTACCACTGAGCTCTAGCTTACAGACTGATGAGCTGACATTCTGTTTCAGGATTCTCAGCTAGAGAGAATAATTCCTATTTTTAAGTTAAACTGGCCCTGATGCAGCAAGTCATCCACACACCATCACACCACCACCACTATGCTTGACTGCAGGTATGGTGGTGTTTTTTTGTGGAATTCTTTATTTGGTTTACACCCAATGTAATAGGACCCTTGTCTTCCAAACGAATTTCTTGAGGCCTGGCCACTTCTGTCGATGTTCACTCTTGTCCTAAGTCTTCTTCATTTGTAGATAGTGTCTCTCACTTTGAATCAGTGGATCTTTTGCAACTCCTCTCAGACAAATGTGTTTCAGTTTGGTCGTTTGGTGGATGGACTAACTATGGGAGGCTAATGCTTTTCCCCATGGACCTTGTTGGTATTACATCAGCTTTTAGCTGTTTGTTTCAAACATGTACTGTATTCTGTGTTTGCCTAAGTTGCCTTTGTTTAAAAATGTATTTAGTTTGAAAATCAAATAATTCACAGCACTGAAAAGTTTACAGAGCCTATTTCTGGATGATTAATATTCACTGTAAATGCAATTTGTGTTCTGGTGCAATTAAGGAATATTGACATTCTGCTTTTCAATATTACTACTTCCTACCAAGATGACATTTTTTCAATATGATTCTTCTTCCCTTGGTCGCAGGTTCCTGGTTTTTTTATGTAGCTTGGCAGCTTTTTAAATATCTTTTGTCTCTGGTTACCTTCACATGTCATCTGACGTTTGATTCGTGTTTAAAACTGTTTAGAAATGCTGCGCACACTAGTTTCAGTTCCAAAATGATGTAGCATCATGATGAGATGGTTTGTCAGTTATGTCTGTTTCATAGTGAACATGATGAATTAATGAGATTAAAAAAGAGAAGACCAATCAGACTGCACATGCAGTTGTGTACACTCTACAATCAAAGTGAATTCATATGATAAAAGAGAAAGAGAAGATAAAATGTGATGACTTGTTGATGATAGAATAGAAGAAAATAGATAATAATGATGGTGAAGGTGAATATCATGAAATGTACAATAGAGTATAAAAAAACACAAACTAATAATATAAAATGACAGACAGATATGTCTGAAGCATAGTTTGAAGCATAAAATGAACTGAATTTACAGTAGCTATGAGGGACAACTATGTGGTCCAGCGCTCAGGCAAGAGGTCCATCACACAAGTCAGCTGAAGGCAGAGGGCTTGGCTCCTGCTCACATCTCTTAAAAGATCAAAAACAGCATTATCCAGGTACTGTTTGGCCAGATGTAGCTCTTAACGTGTCACATAATGACGCTGCATGTTTGTGGGGTAGTGCTGACAACCCTAATTAAAACAATCACAAGATGCACAAATGGCCGCTTTACAAATGAAACACTGATTAAAGACAGGCGTCTGTCTTGAGACTCCCTGTGAGTTTTCGTTGCCTTTTATTAAGCTTAGACAAGATTGTTGGTTTTTTGATTGCAAAATAATTCCTGCAGTGGAGGACAGTGTGTGTTTGTTTGTGCACACGTATGCACTGATTGCAGGAACAACCCTTATCTATGTTCTTTCCAGCAGGGGGGTGATTAGAGTACACTGTAGACAGGGACCCCCTAGCTGCAGATACAGACACACTAACATGGCTATTTGGAGGCACATTCCCAAAACAAAGCTATCACAGCATGTCTTGCCTGACACATTCGATGTGTTCACACAGTGGGAACCTAAATGTGACAGGTCTAGAGGACCTACCATGGGAGATGGTCAGCAGTAGCAACTCAGGGGGGGAAGCAGTAATCAAGAATAAAAATACTGCACTTCCAGAAAGTTGGGATTTTGTGTAAAATAAAAGAGAATAAAAGGATTTGCAAATAATCTGAAACCTGTTTTGGATTGTAAATATTACAAGATAGATAAGATAATATACATGTATTGTAAGATGAAACTGACAACTTTGTTTTTTGAAAAAAGATTTAGAATTTTAGAAGTTTTAACAAAGCAATGGGACATGGAACAACAAAAGACTGAAAGAGTAATGCTCTATACTATATATAGCGGCGATTGTACCGCAGAAAGGTACAGCGGTTGCCCACCAATCTCACAGTGGTTGGTTCAATCCCTGGCTCCTCCGGTCACATGTCAAAGTGTCCTTGACATGTATATCATCCTATCTATCTTGAGCAAGACACTGAACCCCAACTTAGTTGCTCCTGGTGAGTGTTGGCCAGCTGCATAGCAGCTCCCCCATCGGTGTATGAGTGTGTGTGTGTGATTGTGAGTGTGAATGGGTGAATAAGAAGCAGTGTAAAGTGCTTTGAGTGCCAATATCTATGGTGGAAACCACTGCATGGTTTCAGTAACACCTCTGAAACCACTGCGTACACAAGTTGAAGTTAAAACTGCAAAGAAACAACCATATATAAACAAGATCCAGAAACACTGGATCCTTCTCTGAGCTTGAGCTTATTTAAAACTTTCTGACAAGTCATCATGTGAAATTCTTCTTGGTAATGATACAACAGAGGAGACCCTGAACTGTTTCTGCTGAAATCCTGCATCAAAGAAGAATGGGGAACGATTTTGCTTTCAAAATTAAAGCAACTGCTCAACTCAGCTGCCAAACACTTACAGAAAGATGACTCAACATAGTGGTAAACATCTTTTGACTTCACGTTTCAATTTCTCAGTTTGTGTTTGTGCTTTGCAATCAAAAATAGGTTTCAAATGGTTTTGAAATCATGGCATCCTCTTTTCCCAACTTTTGTGGAAATGGAGCCTGTATATGAAGTTGCAGTAATAAGAAGTACTTTGTGTATTATAATGTTGATTTGGAAGAAACAATAAAGCTCAGCTAATGTTTGCTATATGTGAGGATTAATATGCAGACTGTGCAATAGATTTCTTTTTGGGCCTCAGTCAGCACATGAGGACAACATTGCAGCTCCCGTACCTTGACCATCTGGGGTGCTGTCTGCATGTGTGTACAGAGATGCTCCTCTGTCCTCAATGCATATGTATTAGGATGATTGAGCAAATGTCAGTAGGAGATAAGTGTGATTGATTAGGCTTTCTGCTGTACACAGTTCGGAAGAGCAGGTGATTCAGTGCCTCTGAAGAGCGTCTGCAAATATTACAAACCTTTTTCCTGAGCACGAGTCTCCAAGCAGCAGAAAGTAAAAAAGAAGCTGCACAGAATTGGTAATTAGGATAAAATAAATGTTTTAAAAATAAATGATGGCAAACCAAAGATTATGGGTGTAGTAACAATATAAAGTGTGAAAGCCACGTTTGAATATTGCATCAGCTCCTCTGTGCTTTTGTGCTCATTAAGCTTTAATTTAAAACGCATTTACAGTATGTCCAGTGATTGTCAAATAACTGGTTCAACCACTACACTCCTGATACAAGACATATAGACTCTGCTTTCTCTCTGCAGTGTTATTACAACATACAGCACATGTTTTTGTTGTATTAAAGCTATTCTGCTCATGTGGCCATTAGTCATGGAGGTTTGTTTAATGATTCCTACTGCTGTAAGCTTTTTATTAACTGTGTGCAATGTGTTATGATCATTCTTTCCACTTAACCAGTACCTGTGATTTCTCAGTTTACAAGTCAGTCAGATGCTAGTGATCTTATTCCAATAAAGTTTATTCAAACTGTGTGGATGTATTCTCAGGCTTGACAAGAAGAGACAAACACAACTTTACTTTTTGTTATTCTACAACAATACTTGAACAAAGAAAGGATAATGTGGAGCTGCGGATTGCTGGAAGATGCAAAAATCATTAAATCAATAAAAAATAAATAAATAAATATGTAAAGAAATTGTATAATTCATTGTTTTGTTATAGTTTTGTCTATTGTTCTAGTCAAAACTGTGGAATGTTCCAAAAATGTCATTACCTACAAAACAGAGGTCAGATAGTGACATAGTGTAGCACTCCAGAATCTTCCCCTGATCAAGTGCAGAAGCCAGATCAGGATGTCGGGGAGAAAATGTGCAAGCTTTTTTAAAATGCAACCAAATTAAACCAATATCTTATAGTCCAACTGCATAATCCTAACCTTAGGGTCTAATCCTTATCTTAACCACTTAGCGTGTTCAGGGTCACAGGGGGCTGAAGCTTATCCCAGCTGCCATGGGGCGAGAGGCAGGCTACACCCTGGACAGGTAGCAACCATCCACCATTCATACCTACATGCAATTTAGAGTCACCAATTAATCTAACATGCATGTCTTTCAACTGTGGGAGGGAACTAGAGTCCGAGGAAATCCAGGCACAGGGAGAATATGCAAACTTGACACAGAAAAAGTCTGGCATTACATTTTAGGAAATGGTCAGACCGGGGCGACTGTGGTGCAGAGTTGTCGTCCACCAATCCCTCAGTTGTTGGTTTAATCTCCACTTCCTCCAGTCACCTCCTTGTCCTTGAGCAAGACACTGAACCCCAACTTAGTTGCTCTTGGTGAGTGTTGGCCAGCTGCTTAGCAGCTCCCCCATCGGTGTGTGAATGTGTGTGATTGTGAGTGTGAATGGGTGAATAAGAAGCAGTGTAAAGTGCTTTGAGTGCCAATAGGTAGAAAAACACTATATAAGTGCAGAACATTTACCATTTACTTCATATTTGGTATTTGAACAATTTTAGCTCTTCCTTTTTTTAGACTCATCACAGTTACATTGACACAGTTGACTATATTAATACAGGTCAACCCACTGTGTGTCCCGCCACTGTTTGTAGCACTTTGTTTTAATGTAATTTGTCTTGTAGGTTAATCTTAACCTGGTGGTTTTTCTACCTAACCCGATGCAGAGCAGCTCCCCTACCAGTGTGTAATTGTGTGTGTGTGTATGTGTTTGAGTACCAATAGGTAGAAAAGCGCTATATAAGTGCAGAACATTTACGTTCTAACTTTGAGGATGTAGCACTAACCACTCAAAGACTGTGCTGCACATTCTCAAAATACATACAAATTTTAAAATGTAAAACTTTTATAACGCTGTAATGCAACTTTTAAAACATTGTATACATAAAATGTATGGTACATTTACAGTATAACAAAGGGAAACTCACACTTTAAGAAAGCCAACTAAAATTTCTGAACTTCCAGAAATCCAACAATGAGCAGGATTGTTCTTCTGTGTGTCTGGTGAGGCGTAATGATGCTGTAGTCACAATGCCTTGTCTCTCTTCAGATGCTTTAGTGGTTCCTGAACTGAGCTGGATCTCTAACAAGAATCAAACCAGTTCTCTGTCAGTCAGATTGACACTTCTACCACAACTTGTCTGTAAAGGAGCTGATTGTAAAGGAAACAGAATGAAGGACACTGGCCAGCAGGACACTGTAAGCACCACATAACTACCAATTAAGTGAGAAGACTCATTTCCCATTTCTAGTTCTGTCTCGCTTTTATTATTGAGTCTTTGAAGGTCTTCTTGTTCTGCAGAGGTTGCCATTACAATATGTTTGCAAACCACTTGAATATTTATTTTTTTAATTCTCATAGTGACACTCTACTACTTGCCAGACTTCATGGCACTATCCCCAAAACTGACCTTGTTTGACTCAGACCACAATTTGAAACAACCTTTTATCCGACCTATTTGACATGGTGTAGCACTAAAACATTTAGGATTGTGCCAAGGCATGATGTGTGGACGTTAGAGCCCAGCCTCTGCTGAGATCTCGGCATTAACCTTTGAGTCTCATGAGGCTTCTGTTTATGTAGTGGAAATGTGGAAACTCACAAGAAGGAAATCTGTTGTCAGTCAGGGACGATTACGCCTAAGTCTGCCTCCTAATGGATATTTCTTAAAATCTTCCAGACATACACAAGGCACACAAGGATGTGTGTGAACAAATGTTCGGCATTTACAGTGTTAAAAGTACGTGTTTCAAAGGCCCAAGGGGGTTCTCCTTTAAGGTTCAAGCTGTTTGAATGGTTTGTGGCAAGCACTGCCTCATTGTGACTCCCCCTGCCAGTCACACTGGGCAAATTCTGCTGCTCACTGTTTATTAAGCAGTGTCTGATCAGAAGTCAGGGTGGGATTTTCATCATCCACTTCTTCATCTGCAGTGGCCACAAAGCATAAGCAGCAAGTCAGCAGTGAAGCAGCAGTCCTCCATCAGTTTCTACATGAAATGCATTCAACCTCATTAATGCTGTGAGCTCTGATTGCATTTGGGAACACGCACGGTCCAGTGCACAATCGCTGTTGTGTTTGTGTAAAACTGATCAACTGACACTTGTAGATCATTAGCCATGTTCACCTCAGTATAAAAATCATTCATTTTTGTCCTTTCTGTTCCCTTCATGGGCCTTCTGTACCAGCCATGCATCATACCCGCTGCTTCATTCAGTAATCTTGACTTATTCTGTTCCCCACACCCTAAATTGTTAGTTTTGTTCTGTATTTAACATGGGGTTTGTTGGTGTATATTATCATACAATTCTTTCAACAAATGTATCAGCTTTTCTCAGGGTTTAAAAGTTTTGCTAAGCTGAGTCCTGTGGCCCTGGGGGCTATTACGATGGACAGACTATGCAGTCACCTAATGTGTAGTGCCTCTTTAATTAATAATGAAAGCATCTTTGTTCACATTGTGATTATTTGTTTAATAGTTTGCCAGAGCACTGTAGTCTAGAGCTGTCTAAAGCCAGAATAAGGCTAATTCATACTTCCACTTGCCATAGTTTTCTATTATGCATGTTCCACACACACGAAGCAACTTTAGACAATAAATCCACAGATTGATTACGGGATTACTGCTGGGACCAAGAGGTTGGGGGGACCATGGGCCAGAGCCTCTGATGTTACTGTTCATATTTGTTGTTTGAAAGATCTCTATTAGAAGATGGAAAATAAGTGTACAAACCAAAGACGATGAAAACCAACAATAATTAACCACAACATGAAACTAGTTTTAGGAGCTGCAAGGAAATAAAACAACAAAAAATAACACAAGCATCCACAAATTGATTAATCTGTCCATGAATAAGCTACAGCTAATGCAAGAACAAGTGCTCCTTTATTTGACTGACTGAATGGCTTTTCTACCTATTGGTACTCAAAGCACTTTACACTGCTTCTTATTCACCCATTCACACACACACACACCGATGGGGGACCTAGCTAACACTTGCATGGAGCAACTAAGTTGGGGTTCAGTGGATATCAAGGACACTTTGACATGTGACCGGAGAAGCCGGGGATTGAACCAACAACTCCTAGATCGGTGGACAACCACTCTACCTTCCTGCACCACAGTTGCAGAACAGTGTCATTTCATGGAAAATATTAGCTCATTTTGAATTTGATGGCAGCAACACATCTCAAAAAAGTTGAAAGCCTGGAAAAGCAATTGCTGCAAATTCAGAGGATCAGGAGGATCCTCATCTCTGTGCTCAAGGGACAAGGCCAAAAAGTCAAAACTGGATCTACTTGATCTTTGGGCCCTCAGGAGGCACTGCATTTAAAACAGACATGGTTCTCCACTGGACATCACTGCATGGGCTCAGGAACACTGTCTGTGATCACAGTTCACTGTGAAATCCACAAATGTAAGTTAAAGCTGTATCATCCAAAGAAGAAGCCATATGTGAACACGATCCAGAAACACCACCGTGTTCTCTGGGCCAAAGCTCATTTAAAATGGTCTGAGAAAAAATGGGAAACTGTTCTGTGGTCAGATAAATCAAAATTAGAAATTCTTTTTGGAAACCATGGACCCAGTGTCCTGCAGACTAAAGAGGAGAGGGACCATCCAGCTTGTTATCAGTGGACAGTTCAGAAGCCTGCATCTCTGATGGTATGTGGGTGCATTAGTGCCTGTGCTGTGGGCAGCTCACACATCTGGAAAGGCAGCATCAATGCTGAATAGAGGTTTTAGAGCAACGTCTGCTCCCATCCAGACCGAACTGGTCTCCTCACTTCCCAGACAGTTACAGACAGTTGGTAAAAGAAGAGGGGATGCTACACAATGGTAAACATCACCCTGTTTCAACTTTTTTGAGATGTGTTGCTGCCTAAATTCAAAATGAGCTCATATTTTCCATAAATGGTAAAATGTTTCAACATCTGAGATGTTAATGTTTTACTGGGAATAAAATAAGGGTTGATGAGATTTGCAAATCATTGCATTCTGTTTTTATTTCCATTTTACAGATCGTCCCAAACTGTTTTGGAAAACATGAATTAGTCTTAAACTGTTTTTTAAAGATGGAGTTTGGAAATGTGAACGTGCTTCGGTTGAGACATAGTCTGCAGCAGGAATGTCTCACAGTGAACGCAGCACCGAGCTTGATAAATATGTCGAGGAGTGATTATCATTACATTTGCTGCCAGTGTGTCAGAGAGTTCACATACAATTGTCAGTCATTTGCCCTGGAAAATGAATATTACACTGGAGATGGCTTGGGAGAGCCCCCAATCTTGTTGGCACAGTCAAAGAAGATTCCTTTCAATTCAGCTCAATTCGATCCCATTTTAGAAAAACGCTGACGAATGCAGCGTGTGAATGTCATGAAAACGCTACATATGAGCACCAGAATGTACGTTCATTTCTTCCACACATCTCAGCTCTCTTCGGCATGATTGACACATCCCAGCGTCACCACAGCGGTTATCTGAGTAGTGGGTGGCATTCTCTCCTGGCCTGTTCACTGGAAGCCTCCCTCCATGATGTACTGATTGGCCCATTACCTTCCCTCCAGCTGTGTGGGGGGTCTAGGGGAGCAGCTGTGACTTCAGGGAGCCCACCTGATGTGGAAATCACTCTTATAAATAATATAGCTGTGGTAATAACCAGCTGCTTTTGACCTTGCCCACTACCATGTCTGTGTCCAGTAATGATTTCACTGCTACCTGTGATTGGCGCATGCATTATTAAGCCTCTTCCTTCTTCAGAGCTTAGCTCCGTCGGGTGCCAATTTCAAGTCAAATAGCATCTTCTCTTTCATTTGCATTTCACAGTACTGCCATTCCATTTACATCATACAAGATTACAAGAATGTCTGCACCTGAAGGGGCTTGTGATGGGCCCGTCATTATGAGGACCATCCGTCTGTTTTCCAATTAGGCAGAGCTGACCCTCCTTGTCCCTGCTCTTTACTGTGTGCAGTGGGGCCTTGTAGTCGACCAACCCCCGGAGATTAATTTATTAACGGAAGACACTGGACACTGAGCATTTCTTCCCCGATGACTTGCCATTTTCTGGGCCACTTGTGTACTGGCAGGGTTCAGCGTTTACATTTTTCCCTGTGGCCCCATTAGACCACTTGCTTGCTAAACTGCTTGCCTCAAGACAATGTTTCCTAAGTGGTTGCTCTTGTTTGTTGTCATCTTTCCAGGTCTTTAATATCACTTTACTGAGGGTTACAGTTTGTTTTGTTTTTCAATTGTGCTGTGTTTTATTGAACTAGGATCCACTTGATCTTCATCATCACCATCTTAGCAAAGCAGACGTTTCCTCTTGCGAATGTGTTAAAGCATTTCCATTGGCTTCACACATTTGTTACATCTTTTTCAAAACAGTTAAACCCAGAGTGTAAATGCTGTGATGTTCACAATATTTTATTACTAATAGAATATATGAATTAATTTTGTTATTGTAAATGCTATAAAATAATTGTAATAATTACACTAATTTATTATACATTTGTCAAATACTAGTTATGTTAATACTAGTTTGTGTATTATGTATTTATTATTTTATTAATGGATTAAATAATACTATTATTTAATCCATTAATAATATATTATCTCCGGATCATCATTTGTAAAGGGGCGACTGTGGTGCAGGAAGGTAGAGCGGTTGCCCACCAATCTCACAGTTGTTGGTTCAATCACTGAACCCCAACTTAGTTGCTCCCTGTGAGTGTTGGCCAGCTGCATAGCAGCTCCCCCATCGGTGTATGAGTGTGTGTGAGTGTGAATGGGTGAATAAGAAGCAGTGTAAAGTGCTTTGAGTGCCAATAGGTAGAAAAGTGCTAAATAAGTGCAGAACATTTGCCATTAGTAGATTAAATAATAGCAAGTAATTATTTTTCTCAATTATTAATAAAGCCCTTGACAAAAGTTTAATATTTGATATTCTTCAGAGATTTAAATCATCATAGACATATTTAATAATTGGTAATAATTATTGGCAACCTTGATTTATTTATTAACAGAAAAGATTTATTTATTTACTTTTGAAGTTCAGGAGATTTAGTGTTGACACGTCTCTGCTTCTTTTATTGTGATCGGATGTCTGGCTGGGCCATATCATATCATATCATATCATATCATATCATATCATATCATCCACGACATATGTGAGATTTCCTACCCTTGATAAGAATATTGTCAGTGTTACAAAATTGACACTATAGCTGTGTATTGATGTTATTGCACATCATAACATGACAAACATTGTCATTTATTTTGTTACTGTAAAAATATTAAAATGAAATATTGTGCTTTTGTTTTAACATTGTATGACTCAGTTGTAATCTGATGCTACATCGGTAAGTGTGAAGTAATAATCAAAAAAAGCTTGTATCATTTTCTGCTCTACTGCACTAGACACAGTCATTTGGGTGCTTGTCATTATCAAATTAAAATACATAGGAAACTGCACAATTTTCTCATTAGGTAGAAATTGTTGAAATGGTCTGATGTGTTAGGAGACTCACTCAAAACACTAGTTTCAGTGCTGTTCTGACTTAATTGGAGGCATCAACAGCACCTCTTTACTATAAGAGCAGTTTTGGAGCATATCTTTACTACAAAAATAGTCCAAACAAGTTACATACTATACTGTACTTTAACTTGGATACTGTATCATTTGTTGGATTGATTTTTGACCTTTTTATTTGAAACCTCTTTGTTGATTGTCTGCACTGCTACTGAGCGCTGTTATGTTCACATACTGTAAGTTGGGAAGCATCCAGTACATTACGATACATTTGTTTTACATGTGTGCTCATTATACACAGCTGTGTAGCATCGATTTGTCTACTTCCTGTACATCCTAATCTGTGACATATGCAGTTTGGTTGGTTTCATCCGTAGTGCAAAGTCTGCAAAGCATGTAATCAATAGCACATGTCAGAGAAGAGCACAAAGCAATGCCAACCTTTATTCTTACACACATGTAGATGCCAAACGTACATTTGTCTTCACGCGTCTTTCACGTCTTGAGTCATTTGATTCTGGCGTTGCCTTTTGCGCGTGCAGCTGATGGGATGCTGATGAAGGGTGCTCCAGCAAAACTGTCCAGGGTCATCAGGCAGACAAAAAAGTTGAATTGAACTCAACTTTGCTGCAATGCAGCACAACATCATCTGGCAAGGTGCTGTGTTTGGCCCATGTGAAAGTGAATGAACAAACCCATGTGAACGTTGTACTACTGTTGTTCAGCACATAACATTTTAAAGACACATTATTCTAATCTAATTGAAAATCAAAACCTGCACTGAGAAAATCATGTCTGCTGTGATAACTTTTGGTTTTAAAGTCCTGACTGTTAGTAGACTACACTGTTGTGCAGTTTTTTGGTGTCT
Organism: Channa maculata; assembly: GCA_020496755.1. Classification (NCBI taxonomy): domain Eukaryota; kingdom Metazoa; phylum Chordata; class Actinopteri; order Anabantiformes; family Channidae; genus Channa; species Channa maculata. The sequence goes on from CM035606.1 coordinate 1,129,339, forward strand.
GATTAACCTTAAACATCCCCCACCCCTTGTCACCCAATTTCCTGATCCTGCAAACGCCCACCCTAACCCCCCAGATACCCTTGTGGGACATCTGTCATAGCCTGTCCCACAAGCACTTCCAACTGAGCAGCCTGCTACTGTAAAAATGTGAGTTCCCACGTGATGTGATGAACTTGTATAGCTCGGGGATGTGCTAAGGAGTCAGTGCATGTTGTCTTTAGAAAACTAGCAGATGTACAGTATAAACCCTGTCGGCCATTGGCTGCATATTTATCCCTATGTTGGAGAAATGCGGGGTCTGTGATGGTCTGCCAGTAAGTTGGCCTGACCAGGAGGAAACCTGTTGTGCTGAGATAATAAGACACAATTTTTCCTTCTCTGGACGTAGAATAATATCAACATCCTTTGTATGCGAACTTTTGCATTAGATTTCAGGTTGCTGAATATATTTTAATTTTAAGGTGGTTAAACCTACTGATCTTAACGGAGTGATGAAGCCATCAGTCACAGTCTGGAGTGACAACAAATTAATCAGAGAAATGCAAAAGCAGTAGCCATCACAGCAAAATGCATTTCAGTAAAACATGCCACCTGGACATTTTAACTGCTTGTGGTTTATATCGTGTGGTAAACTGGTGATCGTTTCACATTGCTCATCAAACTCACTCACTGCAGAAAGAGAGGGAGCTGTCTGTCCCTCTCTTTGTCCTTGTGGTCCAGTATAGCTCACCTTCTAATTGCATTTAGCTGTATCCTCACTGCCTGTTAGAGACTGCTTCTGGAGTTTAAAAGCTTGTTACCTAAAATTGAGATTAGACCAGAAAGTAACTGTAGAGATTCACCATGAAGTGGTCGTTCAGAACTAGGTCAATGTTTAGAGACATCTGCTACAATTGGATGACCAGATGGATTTGTGGATGGTTAGTAAATTTCCCATGTCTGCTGTCAGAAGAACAGCTTTAAAAGCCAGTGAATATTAATTTAATATTCCACATACTGTGGCCAAATATAGTCTTGATTGAGAAAATTGAGGAAAAAAGTTAGAAAATTAATTTTCATATAATCGCATCTTTTTATTTACATTTCATACAAAGTCACAACTGGTTTGATAACTTTATAAGACTTCCCTACTGCTAAGGTTTGCTCAGGTCATATTTAAGTTAATTCTTCACATCTCCATCACATTTCTGTTCCAGTGTGCCCCTCTCTGACGGTCTAACCAGTCTAACCCTCTCTGAACCCCTTCTATAGTTTGTGTGTATGTCCAACACCAGCCCTCACATTCAATGTGACAAATGGCCCACTGGGGATGACTGGAAAAGGTGACAAAGATAAGGACAATTCTAAGCAACACTTGGGCTTATTTTAAATGTTCAATCAAAATAATAATTGCCTCAGCAAAGAGGGAGCCAAATTATTGTAACTACCAAGCATCATGAGACAAAGATGAAAGAACCAGTAGTGCTGAGTGGTGTTTCATCCCCAGGCCACACTCAGTTACTTTTAATTACAATTGCTGTAATAGTGGAGAAACAATTGCTTGATGATTGTAATACCATACTCCTGTGCCTGTGTATCTGTCCCTCTTATCATAAATGCTATGCATTATTTATTCCTAATTGTATTCTCCCAACACAGATACAGGTGCTGCACAGCGCTCATATGTATTCTCAAAGAATCACCGATAGCTAGTTTGTCTTTTCCGATGACTTTGCCTTTCAATAACTCTCTGTGCTCTCAACACAAAACACCACTTTATCACTGGACTGTAGCTCCACTCCAGCAAACTCAGACCCTCCAGAAGTAGAAACCTTGCCCTTGGAATCCAACCTTTATGTGGTTCTCTCTAACAAGAAATTGTTGCCTCTTGATGCTAGCTCCTCTCTCTAGTGGAAGCCAAGTATTGATAACCCTGTTTCCAATGCACCTAATTACAGCTGTCAAAAGCAGCATCTTGCTTTATGGATCTGCCCAAGGGCAAGGAGAGGAACAATCTCTACAGTGCCCATCTCCACTCCTCTGCACTTGTATATGTCTGACTGCTGGATAGAAGCTTTAAGAGGGTAATTAACAGACTGAGTTTGTTCCCCGGGTGTCAGTACATATCTGTCTGACCGATGCTGTTTGGCAGGCTGCTGTAGCCCCAGGGACGACCTGTTTGTCATCTTATTAACTTGTCCAGAAAGAGAAAGTGGCAGATGGAGAAATGGAGGTCAAGAACATGTTGCCTCAAAAAGTAAAACCTTAAAAGGATAGTGAGGAGGTGAGGGAGACATGAACTGAGTGAGAGGCGGTGTCCATGTGGTTCCAGAAAGCGAGACATGGGTTATGAAGGTAAAGGTTGTCATACGCAGTTGCAGCAGAGGTTAGGAAGTATAACAAGAGCCAGAGTATCTATGTTGAAAGGTGCAATAGCTGTACTTGACTAATGATGTCAAACATTTAGAAAAACAGATGTGTCAAGTGCTTCTGAATTGGCCCAAGAATTATCTGTGGAAACTGGACTTTTGTTAATTGATAATGTAATGTGAAAGACAATACGTACAGTGTACTTCGCACAAGAAAAACACCATTGACAAAAAAAAAAAAAAACAGCACAAAACTGCAGATTCAATTTTGCCAGAAAACACAGAAAGAAGACGGAGGAATATCAGCTATATCCTTGGTCAGACAAAACCAAAGTAAATGAGGTTGCATCCAATGAGGTTCAGCAAGATTGACTTAAACATGAGCAGGTCTACAACAGTGACTGCACAGTGCCAACCATGAAACATGGAGGCGGCAATGTGCTGATATTTGGCCAAACAAACAGGAAGAAAAAGGAAAAGTCAAACAATGATCTGGCCAAGTATGTCCCCTGACTTGATCCCAGCAGACTCCATTTAGAGTATTTTAAAGCTGAAGATACAACAAACCTGACACAGAAATCCCCATACCAGCACCATCAAGGAGATCAATAAGGGATCTATTATTATTATTATTATTATTATTAATATCATTCAACTTGCATTGAACCCCCCTTACATGTTCCTAAGAACACACCCCATTTGGTCTTGTTTACTTTCCCATGTAAAACTAGAACAGGCTCTTATACCAGTTGTCAACCAGTGGGAAGCATAGTCCCAATTTCTCTCTATTACTCACACAATTCATAGAAATTCTACAGTAATTATATAACAGCAGCATTATTAGAAGTAGAAGACATTTGAGTTAATATTTTAATGACATTACATATTTTCCACTGCAGCCCATGTATCAGCATATTCTGCCTGTTTCTAACATGATTATATCTATTGCTTCAGAGGCCCATTCTTTGTTAGTTATGCAGTGGATAATTGTATTTATGCCAGTTTTCTAACATCTTTGTAACCACACAGGGCATATTTTGTACTCATTTTACCCACTTGGACTATACTTTCTACAATATGGGGCTAATGGCAACTATGACAGCAACAGTAGTGGTTGTCTCTGAGTAACATTCCTTTAAAGGAAATATCTCAGGAACTCCTAGAGGGAATTTCTTGAAATCTGGCTCAAACATCCATTAAAACCTGAGGATAAACTGATTAGATTTTGGTGGAAAGTACAAAAGTCAAAGTCACTGTGACCTCACATCCATCTCACTGTTGTAAATGAGATCTCACAGGAATGCTGTGGCCTAATTGCATTAAATTTGGCACAACCATCTTGGACACAAGGATGAACTGATTAGATTAGGTCAAATGTCAAGATAATTGTGACCTTATTTTTGTCCCAGTTTTTATCTGGCACAAATAGATTCTCAGGACACACATACTAACTATTTTAGCTTCTCTCTTCACCCATTTATTTACATAGTTTTACGTCTGCACAACCGGGAAAATCAGAAGATGTGGGCTGGTATCTCCATTTGTATAATTCAATGCCTTGAAACCACAAAGAAACACAAGAACTCAAGAGAGAGCAGGGAGTCAGTGGAAAACAGCCAGGAGGAGGCTAAAATAACAGGGAACAAGCTTTATGATTGGTTTTGTAAAATGAGGATGCTGAAGAGAAAGCAGAGTGGAGCAGCTGGGAGGAAAGAACTGTGGGTGACTCCCAGCTATCAGGCTGCATCCTTTCCCTTCTGCAGGACAGAAGCCTTCTCAACCCACCTTTGAATGTCGCCATTCAAAATGGATTTAAACAGTTTTGACTACATACAGTATTTGAGGCTTATTGACCCTTTTGGCGTTTATAAAATTACAGTTGCTGTGCTACAGTCTACTGAAAATATACAATATATGTATTTGGATTTAAATATAAAAGGATTGAAAGAAACAGTGCTGCATTTTATTCACATTTTATTCATATCTATCTGATCTGATAATTTTGGTTTCATATGTTTATTACTGATTGGAAAACCAAAAGGGGGAGTGATATTATTACAGTGATGTGGTACTGTCAGGTACAGGCTAACATTGTAATACTTTTCATCATAGGATAAATGTAGACATAAATGGTTATGAACACAAAAACGTGGACAATGTTTCAGCATCTCCTGCAGCCTCTCCACAGCCACACAGGCACAATTAACACATGAAAAGAAGCAATGATCAACACGTTTCCCATGAAGAAGAGAAGATAAGCATGTGGACACTTTTGGAGGTTGGGTCAAATTAGTGGCATCATGACTTCATGAGAAAATTGATTTGACAAGCAGGGTTTAGATTGGGTTATTATGCCTTTATTTCTGTGTTTAAAGTGTGCACAGTTTGGTTCTGGAGGTTAATGAGAGCTGTTCTCCTGGGTGGCAGGCGGCTAGAAAGGAAAGAATACAAAGTGGAGACTGTGGGAGTGGGAGAAGCAGAGAAACAGAAAAGCAGAGAAAAAGACTGTTAACAGACAAACTAGCCCACAACTGTTCACATTCACACCTAAGAGAAAATGGGGAACCTAAATCCTAAATAACTTACTGAATGTCATCTCTGTATTGTCCCCACTCCTCTCAGATCACAGATATTGTGTGATAGTGATCCATTCCATCTCCAAGGTGCCACAGCACAACACTAAGGTTGAAAGGAGAGCTCAGAAACACACTGGCATAACCTTGCTGAACTCTTTTCCTCATGACAGATCGGCTCACGGGGCACAAACAGGGATAAATGGGTTCTTCCAACTTCAATATTTTATTACACTCTGCTTCCTCTTAAGAGAATGATGCAGATTCCAAAGAAGATCCTGTTGCTTGCTGAGCTTCTGACCACAGCCTGAAAGGTGGGACATTCCCACATGTTGGCAGCAGGAAATGAAAGTAGCACTACATATCCAAACATATGCAATGAAGATTATTTCAAATTACATTCAATGTTTATGTCAGTTTTAATTGGGATGAGCTTCCCTAAACCTAACCGTGCAGTTTTCATGCCTCAGTGGAACAAAGTAGTTTTTGTGCCTCAAACAAACCAAGTTATAACCAAACGTAACCAAATAGTTACTAATGTGAGTGCTTGTGTATTACTGTGAAGATGGTGACAAAGGAAGGCTCCACCCATTTCAGGAGACAATCCAATCTAAAGTATGTTAATGTTTCCTGTGGGGAACTTGTTTTCAGTCTGAACACCAAATTTCTGACATCACATATTACCCCATCAAATGCATCTTCATGGATTTGTTGGTCTTACCCATGTATTACCATATGCTAGAAATTTCCTGGGCATCCCAGCATCTGCGGGGCCGAAGATTCTAAGGTGTTTTTCTTTGGTTCATGATTCTTACTTATGTTTGCTATAGCTTTGAAGTATGAGAGACACAGAAAAAAACCGACACCACATTTACTACAAGCGGTTGACTAAACATATGGCAACATTGCATTCAGAGCTTTGTGGCAGAAAGCTACAATCTGAGATGAGTGAAATGTCAGATGTGATATCTTAAAACATATCTAAACGTATTTATCTCGGTTTATTCCCTTTTTCTCGTTTGAGCAGAGAGCAACCGTAACTTTGCAAAGACATTTTCCCCAGGGCACAGCACAGTTTGAATGATCCAAAGTTTGAATTATGAATATCTTAAATCATGATATGCATCTTTCTCCTACCCCTCATCTGCCATCTATCTATCAACTTTTTACTGTTTTTTTTTTTTACTGGGTTTAGGGGGGCTTAAGCCAATCCCAGCTTTCTTTGGGTGAAAGGCGGGGTACAGCCCGTACAGGGCTCACCCACAGACCTGCATGTCTTTGGATTACAGAAGGAAACTGGAATAACTGGGAAGAAAGGGTCCAGCCAGCCAGTGGTTTCAAACCCACTACTTTTTGCTGAGAGGCTAGAGCACCAACCACCATGCTGCCTTCCTATTAACCCGTGTTGTGATCTTCAAAAACAATTGAATGTCAATTTATCAGACTTTAGTTCACTCCCTTCCTGCTGAAGAGTGTGAATAATGACTGAATGAATGAATGAATGAATGAATGAATGAGAGTGTGTTTCAAATAGGGCAGATCTTCATTGTATTCTTCCTGCATTCTGCCCTATTCTCACTTCCAATGAAGCCAAATATGAACCACAGCCCCCCTTATAGTACACCTACTCAGACCTCAGGTCCCTGTAACATCTACCACAGATGCTGTAAAATGCTGCTGCTGATGTTTCACTGAAGAGGAAGATTAATAGAGAGGCTGCTCATGTAAAGGACTGTCAAACCAAATGGCACCTAACTCTATATTGTCACTGTGAAGCCTGTAATAACACTGTGGGCACAGGGCAAGATGAAGAATTGTGTTTATCGTCATTATGGTATAAAATTGTTGATGTTTGTGTCAGTCAAAAAGATGAGTATTCAAACTCGTGCTGAGCAAACAAGTGAATTCTGAATACAGACTGCGATGGCTTTGTTTGACTGATTCTATTAGTCATTGTGATTCCTAGTTGTTTCCCCCAATCTGCATTTCAAATGTACTATATCTTATGTATTTTTAATCCTCTCTTTCATTTCATGCCTCATAATAAAAGTATTCATTTTCAAAATATCCACATAATTTACATGTACTGTTGTGAGCTAAAGTTTACACACACTCATCATAGACATCATTTTTTCACTGAGGCAGAATGTTATGCAACACACTGTGCATCTTTAATAAAAGGAAACCATAAATGTTTGGTGGAGGGGGTTTAATTTATTTTCAGTTTTCTGACAACATATGCTGAAAATGATGCACAAAGCAGGTTTTACCTTTTGCCAACACTTTTGGCAGCCGCTAACAAGCTTCTAGTAGGATTATTGTTATTGGCAGAATTTTGTATTTTTAAATAATGGTGTTGGTTTTATGGCACAGGCCTGACTTTTAAGCGCAATCCAAGGTCCATTTTTGACCCTGTATTAATTATTTTAATGTGTCAGAAAACCACAAATGAATTTACCTCTGCATTAATTGGGGTTTTATTTAGTAAGAATGGAAGTTGGTCATTCTAACTTCTGTCGTAACTTCTGCCCCCCAAATCACTGTGATGCTCTAGAGCAAGACCCTTAATCTCTGCTCCAGGTACAAATGTTAGTGTGGAAATGTGATCAGGGCATTTGTGCAAAGGAAAGTTGCCTTTCAGTGAACTACCCAGAATAAATTAAGGTAAAACAGTAATAATTAGCCTGTCATGTTAACAAATGTAATTATTTAATGTCTTTAGATTTGGAAACCAAAGAAAAAAAATGGACGACCTGTCAAACACTTTGTGTACAGAGTTTTGTTCTCACTGCAGCAACACGTTAAGAAACATGCATGGCACACGTAGTTGCAGATTCTAAGCTATAATTGGACAGTGGTTCTGTGCCTGCTATGAATTTTTACGACTTTACCGTCTATGTGTGTGTGTGTGTGTGCGCACATAGTAAGAGAATTGCATGTTGTCTTGTCGCTCGTCAGCATGGGGCCTATAGAGATGTTGGTGATGCTCAGCCAGTCAGGGCAAAATGGGCTGACATGCACTTATCGAGATGGAAGTGAGTATGGATTTTCATGCTCCCTAGACAACGGTTGGTCCCGCTGCACTGTGCTATTGTATTGGTATGTAAAACTTTATTGATAAGCTAGTTTGATTTTGTGGCAAAAAGAGATTCATTACGTTTAAATATATACACCCATCCCAACAGATTGATGGATCCATCAAGAAGAGCATATGACAGAAGTGTAAATTGAGAATTCAGAAGGTGGAAATGGGAAGCTTATGGTTTTAGAGGGTTTCAGTTATGTTGCTGTGTTGATTTTGCTCTGTGTGTAGACGCATTACAAAAGCACTAATTATTTCTAGAAATAACAGTGACATTCCCCAACTGAGAAGCCACTGCAAGCAATGAGTGGTTAAAGGCAGCAGCAAATGTGGCTCTATATAAAAAGTGTGTTTGAACTCATGTGCATTTTGATATTGTTTACCCGGCAACTTTCTCTTTACGCCTCCAGTCACAGAAACAGTGATATAGTGTTGTATCTGAGCTTAATAGCTAGTGCTAGAATTTATAGCAAGACACAGCATCTATTTTTTTTAACAAAATTAACATGATAATAAAATTGTTATAGGTGGCAAGATTGTAAACAGTATAAATCTAAAGTAAAACTAGACTCAAAAAGCTGCAAAGACACAAGGCACAAAATGTCTACAAAGACATACTAAACAACTAAATGGACACAAAAGTCTTTTTCAGCTTGCTTCACTGACATTTCTAAGTGACCATGTGCTGATCACTATGCTGCTGGATGTGGCCCAAATATAATGTATTGTTTATGCTGCTGGTACAATTAACCAAGAGTCATATTTTACAGGAAGACAGTCTTCAAGGTCAGACTACATGATAACAGCTTGTTACTGTCCTGACCCAACAGATACTCTGTGTATGAGGCCTCAGAAACACTGATGAGACAGCTGCTGAGGAAGCATCTAGGGCTCTGTACATAATGGGAAATGTTCTGCACTTATATAGCCCTTTCTACCTACTGGCACTCAAAGCTCTTTACACTGCTTCTCATTCACCCATTCACACACACACACACACACTGATGGGGGAGCTGCTATGCAGCTGGCCAACACTCACCGGGAGCTAAGTTGGGGTTCAGTGTCTTGCTCAAGGACACTTTGACATGTGACCGGAGGAGCCGGGGATTGAACCAACAACTGGGGGATTGATGGACAACTGGTCTGCCTCATTTGCCACAGTCTCCAATTGAGTTAGACAACTTCTGCAGTGTGTTAAATGACATTGGCTAATTGAAACACAAAACACTCTTTGTCACAAAACTGTAAATATAGACGTATAGTTGAAACAGCTGATGTATTTATCAGGGAATACTGGTAAATACTGTGCTCACCATATTTATTGTGTGTGTGTGTGTGTGTGTGTGTGTGTGTGTGTGTGTGGGCCCATGCCTGTGCATGCCTTTGTCATCTCTGAGGTGTTTTACATCCCACCGTGTATCCATATCAGTGCATATAACATAATGATAGAGCATGTTATGAGCCAATGTATTTCCAAACTCTGTCCAGCATCTGCAGTCTCAGAGTTATTTCTCGTGGGACTTCAACAAGTCACTCATTATGTAGAGCAGTCAGCTGTATTAGTGAGGCCATGGTGCACTATCAAGGCTACGTGATTAAGTCACAGCTCTCAGCTACATTAAACCTAGTTAAGACACCTTAGCTCAGCAGCATTACACAAGGACGTGATATCTGCCAAGAGGAGAGCGATAGGATGGGTCACCTAAATGTCTACTGTGTTGTTCCCATTGTGAGAGAGACGGGAACCAGAAGACCGTCTTTTTCTCTCAACAGGTCCACTTTTATTCAACTGTTGCGTCATCCATCTTATTCGTAGGTTCACATGAGGATTTTCAAACCACAGACATAACAACAGATTTAACTGATTTTGTTTTTTTTTTTATTAAGAACATGAGTCGTTTGGCCAGATGGTTGGTGCAGGGCAGCTTCAACCACAAGACTGTGGGAGCAAACGATTCTGATCCACCAGTGTTTCTAATATATTGTAAAAATCCTCAGTTCAATTATATTATATAAAGTCTCCAATCTCTCTATTTCAGGGCCAACCCTGAGAGACATCTATCTATCTATCTATATATAGATATATCCACCTGGTACCAGCAAGCACTAAACTCCCACTATCACAACCTGTGTATTCATACTGTTTTGGGTATGAATGGCTGGTAAGCTATTAGTGCATGCAGGGATGACTTTGTGCCTCACACAGTTTATTTGGTGGATTGCTGTTTGTCTCAGGATAGTGTCTGGGCTATGACCTCTGATAAGTGCCTCTCCCCACACTTAATATCAGCTGGCTCTGCCTGTTCCCTGAGTCTGTGTCTCTCTGAAAATGTGTCTCATCTTTCCTGTCTCTCTTTGTCTCCCAAATGTTACTTGACTCTGTCAAGTATGACAACATTTTGAAAGGGAATGGGGATGGCGGTCACCTTGTGATCATGGTTTATCGTAGTTTTATGCTTTTGCATCAGCAATCAAATATATTCTGTACCTCTGTACAAGGGAAGGAGGAGACGGCCGCCTCTTATTCATGGATGGCAGTCACTCAGAGTTTGATGGCTGCTGTGAAACAATGGTCCCATTTCCTAGAAATTACATTTATGTAGCACTAAGTTGTTTAACCAATTACACTGTGATGACAAATGTAATCGGTTGCTTGATTACGTTCAGAGGCAAAATACTTGTTGAAATGAATGATGCTGTACACTCATCAAGGGGAGCAGTTTGTTTGGGGTGGATGGCGAGTGCAAAAGCAAAGTCCTGTCGTCGCCTCAGGCTAAAAATCATTTGTCTCCTCACTGTCACACCAATAGCCCTAAATAGCCTCCAATGAGTTGCAGTGTAGAAGCTAAAACTTCGGTGATAGATTTTATCAATCAACAGCTGTGCAATCAGCTAGAGTGACATTAAAAACGACTGAAGAAGAGATGCATAACTGGTGTCTTACACACAACTGGTGAATGACTTAATCACAATGTCTTTGTGGCATCTGTACTTAGTTTATTTATCGTGATTGGAAAGGCTTTAGCAGCATTTGCACGTGATACAATCAACGAGGGTGGGCAGTCCTGCACGGAGGCAGTTTGCAATGGTGGTGCACCATTTCTGAAATCAGATGGTCATCAACATGCAGAATGTGCGTTGCTGCATTCACACACTTTAAGGGATTTAATGAAGTGACGGAGAAACTTTACAGCTGTGGACAACAGCTACTGTAAGAATCACTAATAAAATCATGGCTATAAATGCAGACATTGTTTGTTAGTTTTGATAAGAATTTCAAGGTTTAAACCTTTTCCATTCCACTTATGTGAATGCACAATTGCAGAAGAAGTAATAGAAACAATATAAAATAGAAATAATGGAAATAATATTTGCTTCCAAAAAGGGGCAGGGATAAAGACACTGTATGTTAACTGACCCTTACTCAATTCATACATAAACAAAAGTATGTATTGTTAGATATTAAACAATAGTAACAGATTGCCATGGTTGTTGTGTTTGTGATGCTTCCTAGCTTAACCCTGTCCTTTGTCTCAGCCCTGCACACCTGCTTCGGGTTCCTGCCTATAGGCTTTTTGCTGGTATTTTCACCTCTGTTTCCCCTGTAGAAGCTACATTCATTTTTTAAATGTCTGCAATCTACAATCTACTAGTTAAACTGAATAAATGGACCTGCAACTGGCTAAGTATCTGCATGTGGGCCTCTACTATAAAGGTCAGTTTTTGTCCAATAAGATCAAAATGTTGAAATACTTTATAGGCATTAAACACCTGACAACCTCTTTGTGGACACACTTCACAAAGAGACATACCAACCACTTTTTTTTCACACAGCCGAAGCAGGAAGATGAATTAGCACTTTGGGTTATGACCATGTTCAATTTGCTGAAGTGAGGAAAACGACCCCTCTCTGAAAAGTCCCTGTTAGTCCTGTATTTTATTTTATGTCATTCAGATCTATTCACAGTGTTTTCTGCCAATTTTTGCTTTTCTACAACATTTGCTTGCATGTCTTTCTTCCTCTGCCTTTCTTTTTTCTGAGTAGATCCCATACCTCATCTCCCTTGGTAAAGGATTAACTACACCAGTTTAAAGCTCACTCTCCTGTCACAGATGTTGGCTTTGAGATTGAAATGAGCTCTCTGTAGTAAAAGAAGTGAATTAAAAAGGAGAGGAAATGTAAACCCGAAAAGGCCTGAAGAATCAAGTCTCTTTACCACTTAAAAAAAGCATGAAAAGGAATTTAACCCAAGGGGGTTTTGTGGTTAAACTCTATAGGCACAAAGATCCTCAGACATTTTGCACCTGTTAGGTCAAAAGAGTGTGACCAAATTTCACCAGTTAAGTCTGGCCAAACCCTGCAGGCACCCAGGAATACGGGTCTTACACTAGAGAAGAACAACGTTCAGCCTTTACAGAAAGTGGACAAGACATTTGGTTTGGTATCATTTGCATGCATCAGTGTGTGTGTGTGATTGTGAGTGTGAATGGGTGAATGAGAAGCAGTGTAAAGCGCTTTGAGTGCCAACAGGTAGAAAAGTGCTATATAAGTGCAGAACATTTACCATTTAAATGAAAACGAAATTGGATCCTCAAAGAGCTCAACAACAGCTACAGGGGCAACATATATACTGCCTGACCAAACAAGAAAGACACACGAGGGTCAGACACTACTGTGACTAAACAAATTACCAACACACAATAGACACACAGTTTACCAACCATCCGACTTTGTTATATACAAAAGAAGTTCAGTTCTGATGTCTGCTACTCGGTAGAGGATCAGGAGAAATATCTCTCAAGAGACCCATGAGAGTCCTGTAGGGTACTTTATGAAGGACGGTATGCTAGGAGACCTGCTGAACATGTAGCCAGTTTCAAGTAACGCAATGTGGTAATTAAATACACTAGACCTAAAACCCATAATTTGACTAGTACTTACAAGTTCACTTGACTTTATATATCTTTGGTCTCGCCCAATCCTTCAATGCCTGAGATTGATGCCTTGTAACAGACACAGGTGACGTCAGAGAAATTGGGCACCGTCAGCAGGTTCCTGTGGATCACCTCCCCCCATTAGTGTCTGTGTTATAAATCTGTGTGTAGATGTCACTTACTGTAGCAAGTTTCTACTTCCCCCTCCCTTTCATGCTGGAGCATTCTACACCTATTTTCAATGTTGATTTCCTTTACTTTCCTCTTGTAAAGCTGAGCAGATCTGTTCTGCTTCTTTGCAGCTTGTTCCTCTTCATTCCCTATAGCTTTCACATTGCTGGGACAGTACAGCACCTATGGTATCTAAGGATTCATCTGTTGAGAGCAGAACAGGACAAGTATATTCAGTATAAGCAAGGACCACAGTGTGATCAGTAAATTCTTAAGCCATTCTTCTTCAGGGTGTTTAGTTAGAGCTGAGCTGGCATGTACATGGGACGTAATCGGCATCGCTGACCATGGGTACCTCAGCTTAGAGATGTTCATATCTATTTGCTGTGCAGAAGTAAACATCAGCCCGCTTTGCATTGCATCTCAGTATTAGAGCCAGATGTATTGATGAGTTTAGGATAATTTGGGCATCGTGTGTTGGATTCACCAGTTTGACAACTTAACTACCCTATAGGAGACAACATCGTGGTCTATAACCAAACCATGTATCTATATAATCCTCAGATAAGACAGTTCTACTGTCTTTCCTTCAGGCAAACAAACTGTTTTGGCATCTCCGTATAACTTTCCAATGAAGCATTTGTTAAAATACAACGCTGCTTCACAGGACAACAGTGCAGCATCCACAGTGACCTAATTGAACTGACGGTCCGGAGAGTAACAGCCTCAGAGACACAGAGAGCACAAGGATTCTATTTGCCTCCATTTGTTCATTCAATCACAGTTCCACCAGGCATAAATCTGTAACATCACATGTGCAACACAGTTTTTTTTTTAGGTTGTTGTTGCTGCATTTCTATGCCTCACAAGAGCAATTTAGCAAGGTTTGTTGTGTTGCTGACTTCCATTTCTTCTCTCTTTTTTAAAACCATCTACAATGCGTGAGTAGGCCATTGTGCTGTAGTGTACAGACAAAGCCTACAGTGAGAAATGACATGGATCAACTTTGTGGCTGTGTTGTAGTTCTCAAACGAATGAATTCGTTCTCACAATCTCACTATTGGACACCCCAGGAGTAGCATTACTTGATGGCATTGGAACAACGCTGTCTCGTATTGACGCTGCAGATACCCGTTTGGTGGCACTGTTGGATGCTCCATGGGAACAGCTTTACAAACACACAACATAATGTTAGGGTTAGGAAAAAAAGGGGAAGGTTAAGAGACCAGACAAATTACATAAAAACAAAACCCTGCATACAGTGACAATGTTGCACATGTACCTCCTTACTATAGCAACCACTGGCTTGTGTAAAAGTCATCATCATCATCATCTTCAATCACACAGCACCTTGCACTAGAGTTGAATCCCCATCTCCTAAGAGAGAATCCTGTGTCTTGTTGTTCCAGCCACCACCTTGTCCAACTCCCTATGAGACGTTTTCACTTTATATACTACTTCATAGCTTTAGGCATCAAAACCTGAAGCACTGGGTTTCCATTGTTATTTACTGAAAGCTCCCTGAATATTAAACATCAGTATCTAACGCAAAGGACTGCACAATGCAGTTCTTTTGATGCCTTGGAAATCAGAAGGGGCTGTTGCCTCCATATCCCTGAATGAAGTAGTGACATCATCCTAAAGCTGTTCCTTTGTTGCTTCTTGCTGCTCTACTAAGACACCCAAGTACAAGAACAATCTATCTTCCACTTCTATTAATGTGTGACAGTGATTGTATCTTTTGATTGAGCTTGTCCCTTCTCTATTATTTTAGTTTATTTAAAAAAAATGAAATGTTAAATTCCACAGAAGTGAGTTATATACACAGGTGCACCACATGCTACCCTTTGTGTGGCTTTGTGCCTAGATCATTAGACTAGATGTAATAGTGAATTAAATCAGGTTAATTTATAGAGCATGCGCTTTTAAAAACAACCCAAGTTGACCAAAGTGCTTTACAATATACATTATAATAAAAGAAGGAATAGAGGAAATAGGATAACACAACAATATACTGTGAGGAAGGAAAGTCAATATCAAATACAAAAAAAAAACTATCAGTTCAATTGGAGCAAACCTTTAAGGTTTTCGGAAACTATGATCAGAGGCTCATTATACTTTGTTTAGGTTTTTTTTGTGTTGTATGCAGCCCCTGCTCATTGCTCTAATTTTAGTTCCCTCTCCTTAGGGTTGTGCATTGCAATTGTATAAGAGAGATGTGAAAACGCAGAAGAACAACCCACCCACCCAGTGCACCAAACATCTAGCTAAGTAGGACAGTGAAATTGATGGGCCATTGCATGTAGGTGACCTACATAAATTAATGTGGACAGAAATTCTTTCCACACCTGAACTGAGCTATGCTGTAGGTGCAGGCCTCAGCAGTAGAGACACACACTGTTCTCACGTACGTACTGCTGGAAATGCTGATTGGACGTTCCACATACATGGCCGTCTAAACAAGTACTAATATACACAGGTTATTTTAGGGGATACATTCTTTTTATGTTGAAATTCAGAAAACAAGTTGAGGAGAGATGTGTTTATTTCTGCTTTGGTGACTCACACCAACAGCTGTGGCATTTCTCATCTTTAAAGGCAAATTCTTAGTTTTTCACCTTTATCTCGACCAAGCTTCCGATACTAAGCATGTGGAAAGAGCTACTTCTGACACTGCACTTTACAGTAGCTCCATTAGGTCAACAGAACCAGCTACTACACTGGTTTTAAACCAATCACATTAACTTATTAAAATGGTGATTACAACTTGTGATAATCAACATTACAAGTTCAATAAATTCTCCACGTTTAAGAAAATATGTCTTGTTACTAAAATATATGATCATGTTATGATCTAAAATTTTGATCGTCACCCTCTGACCTGCATACCCAGTGGTTAAGCTTTAGTTACCTACTAAGTTAAATTTGATATCATGGCTATCAAAATCCACCAGTGATGTTTGGGAGAAAATGGTAAATGAACTTTGGGCTTCCATGCTCAGTGTTGTAATCCAATTTTGTCTCCTCTCCACACTAGTTGTTGCTTCTGACAAACAAGAGTCATATATTGCAGGAGGACCACAGTGTCAGATAAATGTATCTGTGAGGAGCCTGTGGTGCAGAAGGTCGAGCAGTCGTCCACCAATCTCACAGTTGTTGTTACCTTATTATAGTAACCACATGCATCATGTTGTGGGACGATCATGATTAAAATGCACCAGCTTCTCTGGCCACATGTCGATGTGTCCTTGAGCAAGACACTGAACCCCAACTTAGTTGCTCCCGGTGAGTGTTGGCCAGCTGCATAGCAGCTCCCCCATCGGTGTATGAGTGTGTGTGTGTGATTGTGTGTGTGAATGGGTGAATGGGAAGCAGTGTAAAGTGCTTTGAGTGCCAACAGGTTTACTTCATATTTGGTATTTGAACAAATTCTAGTGCTTCCTACTGCTTAGACTCATCATAACAGACCAAAAATACAGTTCACTATATTAATAAAGTTCTACCCACTGTGTGTGCCGTTGTCACTGTTTGTAGCATTTTGTTTTAATGTACTTTGTCTTGTAAGTTAACCTTAACCTGAAGGCTTTTGTACCTAACACAATGAAAGAAAGACTGTGGATCTGACAGTAAGAGGAGGCAGAGGCTGATTTTGACAGAAAATATATGAGTGAGGTTAATCATTAAAAAAGTATAGTCACGAAGATGTGTGACTATCTTTGAATGTGTCATTATTGCAGTTGATTCTATGGAAATTAAAATGATTATACTATACTAGTTTTTAAAGTTATAATCAAAATGTGTCAGATGCTAGAAGAGTTGACAGGATGGTAATTACCAAATCTGTGGTGCATGAACAATGTATAGGGATACATGACCTAATGCAGTTAGGATTGGATAAAGTCATAGATACTTAGATATCAGCCCTATGCCACGAGCTGATCACACCGTCAGTGATGCTGTGTCTGTACGGTAGCTGACAACAACAAGGATTGCACGACGGAAGTACATATTTGGTTAATAAAAGTAAAGAAAGCATTAACTAATGTGAGGAGAAGAGTATAAAAACCCTGGGTTTTTGCTAGTTAGACATGCATCCTTCAACTGCATGGAGACACTGTGTCAGTCTGTATTAAGAATCTTCAGATAACTGGATGTTCACAGAGACCAACAGGAGACATTCCAGGATCCGCCTGATCCGTTATGCCAGTTAGGCCGTCAGGATTTTCAACAACCAATTTTGAAAATGTTTGATTTTTTACACTTTTCAACCGGCCTTATTGTTCGAACACCAGTGAGGCTGTGAATAGAAGTAGTCGAGATAGGGCAAAAATAGACATTTCTGACTGATTCTTGGATTGTTGAACACTTTTAAACGTATTGTTTGCCGTTAGCTTTTGCCTCTGTTAAATAAAGTCCAACATCTGCAGTTGAAGTAAAAGCTTCTATGCTTCAATTGTAATTTTATAAGGTTTCTTTAAAGTGCTCGTAGCCTCTTCTTGTTGATGTAAAATAAGTGAATTGTGTGTGACTAAGTCAGGTTCAATAGATACTCTAGTTGGTTTAGTCTAGACCGTGAAATGAATATATCCTAAGCAGTAAAAGCAGTAAAAGTATACTATATATATATATATATATATATATATATATAAATATTTTTAAGCAACCATGACGACTGTTACTATAAGAAGGACGCTAGCGTTAACCAGTCTGACTTTATTAGTATCTGTAGTTTCAGGCTTATGCAGGTGCTAGTGAAGAGGCAGCAGGGGGAACATTGGAATGAAGGTAGTGATTAGCTGGATGAATTCCTTCACCTCAGCCTACAGTAGAAGCCTGTTCTGTTCAACCTCAGCCAGGCTTTGCCACTTTAATTCCAAAGGGAACCTGTGGTGTCAACATGATTCACCAAAGGTGTGTCATTATCTGAAGCTGTGGGATGAGAACGTGTTGAAATGACAAAGCACTGTGTAATATCACATGAAAACCTACTGAGCCTACCAAGGTCTGGAGCAGATACCCACTGGCTAATAGCTGTGGTGCTGCTAACAAAGCATAACGTCCACTGAAAACCATGTGAAATTAGACCCTAGACGTCTTAAAAGTTTAATGACACGTTGAAGAAATTACAAGAAACACAGCATGTACATTGGGTTTGGCCTTCTGTTACCACAGTGGAACAAGTCTTCATTCATGTTTTGCTAGTTTCCAGATCCTCTGCAGTGCTCGGTAGACACCAGAGAAGAATGTATTTGAAGTGTAAAAATGATTACAAGCCCCCACTTGATCATCCAGGTAAGAAGAGTGTAATCAAATATACATTTGTTTATGTCTCCTGCGAGAGCTCCACTTACATCCAAATACAGCGCTGGTAATCAGCAGCTGCACATTTTATATTGAGGAGTAAAAATGTAGTAAGGGGGGAGCCATAGAAGCTTCATGGAAGCTCCGAGATAACGCCATCCACAGACTCCAGTGTCTCATCTGTCACACGTAGATTGCTATTAAAGCTGTCTGAGAGCATTGCCATCATCTAATTAGAAAGACTCTCTCTCTCCCTGTCTGCCTTATTTGTTCAACCTCTCAGCCACCTCTATCTTTCTTTGTTTCCTCTCTGTGTACCTCTCGGTCTCTCTGCATATCTGTCTCTCTCCCTCCCTCCCCTTACTTCATCGGTCATGCCAATTGATTTCTTTGAGAAAAGCCTCTCATGGTTTTCGCCTTGATGTGTCTTGTGTAATTAAAGCCCAAATTGTTTTGATGCCAATGTAATCACATTAGTGTGTTATTGCAGGAGAGGAAAAAGCGAGAGATAGGAAGAGAGAAGGGTGAAATTGGACTTTTTTCCACAAGTACAACCTGATACCGTGTGTGTGTGTGTGTGTGTGTGTCTGCGTGTCTCTGTGTTTGGGATGGACATAGAGCTGTCATGATACATGGGGATCCAAATCCAGGCCCATATGGTGTTCAATTAGCCTTTCTGTCAGATGGTGAAGGGGCAGTTCAGATGGAGACAGCTAGGTAGAGAAAACACACAGTGGTAAAAGGATATCTTATAGTTTTTTCATGTACATGTACAAGTACATTTTCTAGAATGGTGATAATAGGGATCCCTCCTAGGTAGTACTATGAGCAGCACTATAAATAAAACAACAGTTAAAGCTTCAGCTCAAGTTGAAAGCAAAAAAGCGAATAAACCCAGCTGGTAATTGTACATCTCGCTTGCAGTTGTGCGGAATACACCGTGTACTGTAGTATATTCAGCTCAGATGCTGGCTGCATTAGTCAGCCACTAAACCATATCTACTTAGTGAGCTGATTGCTCTCTTCATTTGCAATGTAATGAACTAATCCAAGAATCACTCCCATAAATCATTTATTTGGTGCAATAAGTTTGGTTGCACTTGTTTTCACTGAATGCTCTGCATTGGTGTTGTCAGACAGTCACATACCTTCAGGTCCTCCAGAATAAAGTCTGTGCTTTGGATGTTATCACACCAGCTAGTGCCTTTATATGCGTTATCAGCACTATAGATATGTGCCAGTAGGTACCTGCTGCACCTTGTCCTTCTGTACCAAAGTTTGGTAACTAAGCAGGTCCCGACTATGCCAAATAATTTGTGACTACAAATTGGAGCATGTGAATGTTAAAGAAAAAACGGTTTGGGCTTTGTGACTGACTACGAACGCTGACTGATTCTCACCATTTTGTTAGCACTTGAAAAAAGCAGCGAGTGAAACTAGCAGATCAGGAAATATGGTGTTAATGATGCATCTTTGTCCTCTGTCTGTGTGGCTGAGGACAGAGCTGAGCTCCACACAGACCAGGACGCTGCATCACATGAGAGGGGACACAAGTGGTTACCTGCAGGAAGAGAGACAGAGCCCTGCTGAGGTGAAACGCTCAGCTTCTATGCTCAGACAAAATAAGCCCTGCGAGTAACAAGCCAATAAAAGCAGGTTATTAAAGCAAACATTAAACAAGCATAAATATGCAGCAAAGTGATAGTTTCAGCTTTTCCTGTGGTCTCCTAACCACCGTAAACCGCAGCACTTTGCTAACCCTGATTCTCTTTTTTAGTTCCAAACCCTCTGTTTGCACTGTTTAAGTTGTCTGCTTTTGAGTGTTTGTGGCCAAAAACATGAAGTGGTGCAGTTTCAACAGACGCCTGTCTCTCTACATGGTGGCACTAGTTAGAGGGTTCGGTGGATCGTATGAGAGACGACGCATAAGCATTACTGATTACTCACAACCGTGACCTCTTTTTCTTGATTTGGTTAGTGTTAGGATAGACACCTTTGGGAGGGTTAAGGAAGAATCCGTGTTTCGTTAAATAGACCTAAGATTAAAGTCCTTTTGAGATCATATAATTGTAGCAGTAATCATGCTGTTAAGGTTACAGTGAAAACCATGTCGACCTTTCCATCCTGTGATGTGTGATGCAATGTTTTGTCATTTGAATTTATGGAGAGTTGTTTTAATTCATTGCTGGATGGATTGGTTAGGTTAGCGTTAACTCAGAATGAACCCTTCTAGCCCCCCTCCTCTTGATGCGTCATGTTCTACTGTTTTCTACTGCACTTGTTGACACAGCCTTTCAGCTGATGGACATTTTCAAATTACAATAAATACTATATTAGTGCTGCAAAGCTTATTTCAGAAATGATGGATATGTGTTTCAGAGACAGGAAAAGTAATTCCTGTCTAATGCAAAACGTAGTAGTGTTCTTCCTGCACGTCAAATTGTTATAAAGAGAAAAGAATGGAGCCGGAAATCTTTAACTGTAATCTTCAACCACATTTTTGTGAATTTGCTAGTGACATGTTGTAGAAGCGTACTGAAGAATTCATTTGGTATCTTGGTAATGTGGAAAACATGGTTCAGTGAACAGTGCTGAGGTGGATATTTATCTGACTACAATAGCAGTTCATTAGTTTACCAAATGCATGAGTTAGAGAAACATTCTAATGGCTTAAAAGGGTGCAGACATGAGACGTACACCACAACCTACTGTAGTTTGTTGACACACAGTATGTGTCCCAGCAGCCACCATCTGCCTGGAGTTCTTTCTAATAAAGCAGACGTCAACCCTGTTAAACCCTGCTGCTTTTTCTTCTAACAAGTCTGAGCCACTCCATCAGAAAGGGCTTTTTCCTGCCCTTCTCTTCCTCCTCCTCATTCACCTTGTGTGTTTCTCTTTCAGCCCATCAGTCTGCTAAAAGTATTTCACTCTGCTCATTACAATGTAGTGTGATGGCTTGCTGGCTCAATCGATTCCTCTGTCCACTCTCATTTACTTTACAACGGATCCCGCTTCTAAAGAGCTTAACTGTCTTTTCTCCTCCCCTTCCACCTCCCCCCTCCTTTTTCTTGTTTTTGATTAAGAGGATGTGTAAATAAGGGCACAAACTTCCATTGATGCATGACAATCTATTTATTGACTCACCAGTGTTGCATCTCCCAGTTCTCCCACAACACCTCCCAAGGTGATGAGGGACTATTAGGTTTTGGATTAATTTCTGAATGACTTGTGCATGTAGACACATTCACACCATGGTAAGCTGTATTTTTTTTTTATTATATATATAGTGGATGTGCTCTTGTCAATACTAGCATGTTTTCTTGTGCTTCACAATCTTTGTTGTCCAAATTACTTGTGTACTGTGTAACTGGACAGAAATCATATGTCACTTCCACAAACATATTTGCTTTTTAAGAGGTCACCCACCAATTCTGGGGTTGGCAGTCACATCTTAGCCTCCTCCTGTCCGAATATTAAAAGTGTTCTCGGGCAACACGCTGAACCTCACGTGATGAGGGGGTCAGCAACTTGCCATTTTTGGTGTTTGTTTGTGAAGCAACTGTAAAGCACTTTGGTACCAATAAGGTACATTTATATAACGTGCAGACCAGAGGGACATCTGACAGTTAAGCTTCAGCAAGACAATGAGCTCTCAGAAGACATTCATGAACGGACAAAAGTGCACCTTTCAGGCAGGTGATTTCTCACTAGCTGTAGCTGGACCTGGCAACTTTTAATGTGGGTAAATATAGCAGGTCACTGAGACAGTGTTGGCAATCACACACCAGCAAGACAGTGGTTGTACAGTTTGGGCTACACGCACTAGTGATTCTAGACTAGGGCCCCAAGCAAAGAGGCCCATTGAGGAGCCCAGGTAAGCAGAAAGGGCTGCACTTATGCTTAACTAAGCATTCACATACATAAAACAGTGACCTTGCATTGATTTGGAGTATCGGTTGTACATGTCAGAATTTGATGTTACTCGTCGATTAGGGCAGTATTAAGGGAATAATTTAATGTTATGATTGAAATCAAGGTCGGTTGTCCGTGGGTCCTTCTCAGGCCAAACTTTTGTACCTGTAATGACATCTGCTTTGGAACAAAAGGTGAATATTTTGGACTCCTTAAAAATTTATGGGACCTGCTACCTGAGATAGTAGCTGAGACAAACCGGCCTAATTTTCTAGCACTGGAGCTGAGAAACACTTTAATATCTGTTTATTATTATTTATTACGTACAGAAAAGGTAACACGTGAAAAAGATTAATGCTGATTATTTGCATTCCGTGGTGAGAGGGCAAGAGTGACTCAGTAGATTGGCCGCTTCTGAACTGTAGGTTGAAAGGCGGCCACCGGAAAGGTTGATGGTACAGCTATTAAGGTTGCACACACACACACACACACACACGCACACATACACTGCCAAACCAGAGACTATAACATTTGCAGAGCACAAACAGGAACACCTCACGTACAGACAAGTGAAAGGTTTTGAGGGAAACCATTCCAAATTGTGAATATGAAATCAAGAAATTAGGCTTTCAAATTGAAAGACTGTCGTCCAGAATTAAGATAGGAATTAGGCACACACACACACACACACACACACACACACACACTCACACACAAAGAGAGCAAGGTCCCACTGGCTCTCCCACACTGATGGTGTGTAGAAATTGGATGCCATTTGTGACAGTACTGTCATAGTGTGTGTCTCTATGTAAATGACTTCTCACACTTGGGAGTAAATTGAACAGGGTTGGAAACAGAGAGATGGAGATGGAACAGTGAAAACACAGGGAGAGGAGAGGAGGGGAGAAACGCAGGAGCACCCTAATGGAGAGAAACAAACAAATGTGCAGCCAGTGTTTCTCATAAACTTTGAGTGACTGCATCTTCTCATTTGTCCCTGGCATTTATAGCTGCACAGTCGGCAGTAACAGATCCCCAGAATATTTACTCACACATAGTGTAGAGCAGCAGCTGTTATAGTTGTGCTTACATATTGGACTGTTTGTAGGCTTTGTTTCTAGTTTTTTTTTCCTTCAAAAGAGAAATGCAAGTGTTATTTTCTGTACTTGTCTTTTTATTGCCGGATGAATCAATACACCAAGACACTGTTAATACAGTTAGAATATCCTGCTTCCTGCTGCAGTGTGTGAGTCAGAGCTTCATGCTGCTTTTTTTTATTATTTGGCAGCCGAGTGGAGTTAAAGGAAGAGAACCCATCAATGACACAATGTTTTTGTTAGTGATCACACATCGTACTGCTACTGAGTGTGTGGCCTGTGACATGCCTGTTTATTGTGTCTGTTCTCCAATTTTATGTGGTTTTTTTTGGGCAAAAAAATGTCTCCAGTAATATCAGTAATACAACACCTTTTCCAGAAAAGCTGGGACACTGTCAAAAATGTAAATACAACAGATCAAATGATGAAATTGCAATTTTTAGTTTGATTTGTTTAGTTTTGAATTTGATTCCAGAAAAATGTTTCAAATAAGTAGGGACTGGGGCAACAAAGGACTTTAAACATTATGTAATACTAAAAAATAAAATCAAATAAATCTGGTGGAACAGCTCACAGCTAAGGAGGCGTGTTGGAAAAAGGTCAATATCAAAAAATGCTCTGCACTTATATATAGTGCTTTTCTACGTATTGGCACTCAAAGTGCTCAACAACTGTGAGATTAGTGGACAACCGCTCTACCTTCCTGCACCACAGTCGCCCCTGTGTATGTGTACGCCAGATTCTTTCTGAAGTAACAATGGGATGAGATGAGTTACTCTGCTTGGACAAATAGTTCAGCAATGTAAAAATCATGTTAAATTTAAAATTGTAAAGAATTCGCCATCTACATTTCAATCGAAGAATCTGCAGAAATGTCTGTACATGAGACGCCAGTCTGGCTCAAGCAGGCTGACATTCACCACAGACAATTGTTAAGTGCATGTTGTGTAAAGATTCTAGTCTTTAGTCTTAAAAACCAGTCTGTTCATTGTTCTTACATGTTTTAAACAGGTTTAATATTTACAACAACTGAGGCAGGTGTAAAGTAAATACAGCTTTAGCTGAATGTAGCGTTGTTTTATAAAGTTATATTGAAGGTCAAAGTTCCTGGTTGGCGCCATATTTGTTTAAGCATTTGGTTTTTTGGGGTGAGAGGGGGGGTTTCTTCTTCGTTAAGTGTGTTGACCCCAGTTTACTTTGCAGTTTGCAGCTCCTTCCAGAGACTAGAAATATGTGATAGTTGGTCTTTGTGTTAACTGCCCATTCTTTGCTAGTCATCAGTTGTGTCCCCACCTTTTTAAATGTTATTGCTGTCAGTAATACTGACAACTCATCTTCATCCTGTGCCTTAGTGGAGAAGCACACTGGCAGGAATGATCGGAGCACTGGGGCACTAATGCTAATTGGCAAAGTAGGCACTGTTGTTTGTGCACAGCTAAGAAAGAGAAAAAGGGAGCAGTAGAGCAATTGAGTTGGACAGCTTACACAGCCAAAATGTGACAGCGGACTTGAATCAGCAGTTTTCCCAGGCACTGGCATAGTTATACTAGTAACATGTGTTCATGAACTGAGGGAGCATGGTTATCAAATTTAGTAAACCAGATGAGTAAAAGCTGTAGTTTTTGCTGTTCAGGTGAATACAGAGAAATTCTAAGCTGTGAAAAATGTCACATTGGTTAAAAGAATAAAGCTTGTAGACGGGCGCCACAGGGCGACTTTGCTGCAGGAAGGTAGAGCGGTTGTCCACCAATCCCAGTTGTTGGTTCAATCCCCGTGCAAAAAATTCATTTAGTCGTTTTAAGGTAATGGTTTGTCAAGGTTTAGTTTTAATGTGGACCCAAGAGCAACAAGGCGAGAGCAGTTCAGTGACAAGATCGATTGAGCTTTATTTAAAGACTAACACAGGGCAGGGGGGAAAAAAACAACCAACCTAAACTCAGTCCTATGAAGGAGGACAAACTGACAGAGGGATGACTACAAGACTAGAAAACAAGGTATAGACTCAAACTGAAACCCTAGGAATTTAACAAAAGGGTCAAATAGACAAAACTAAAGGGCGGAATGGGAGACTAAGAACTAACAATCATAAACCATTAAACAAAAACACAGAGACTTAAACATAAAACCCGGGGAGCAGATACAAAATCAACTAAAACAATGATCCCAAGCAAACAACAGTGGAACACTGGAAAACTAGACACGCATGAAATCAACTAAACCAAAGTACTCTAGAAAATAAGTCAAATCCTCGCCCGACAAAAACCCACATAAAAGGAAAAGATTAACACAGTGTAAACCAAAATCAAATCTCAAACCAAACACAGGAAACAGAGTCCACAAGAATCTTGAGTTGGGGAAACCAGGAAACAGCATGTTGCATGGATGACAGTCCATGAACAAAGACAATGATCCAACACTGAACCAAGGGGGAGAGCTGGGTTTAAAAAGGGCAGCGGAACAGGTGAAAGCAATTGAGAGCGGTGATGACTGGTGAAGCTGGAGACAAAACAAAATAAAAGTCCGGGGCAGGAAGTGAACAAAAGTGTTAGTGCACTCTATGCTGCTACAGTAAACAATATGATGTATTTCATGCAGGCTGACTTTTAAACTCGTCTGCGTTGTTTTGATAGGTGTCGCTGATCTAAATGATGCAGTCAGTCTAACATGAGTATATGACTCATTTATTTTTAAGAACAACCTTTCATTGAGATTTGAGCACATGTACATATTGCACATAGATGTTACAATGAAATTCTTTCTCTGCATTTAACCCATCCCCCTGGGGGGAGCCATGGGCATCCAGGGGGGGGGTGCCTCGAGAGCTAGGGTAGGCTGGGATTTGATGCTGCAACGTCTGCATCCCATCCTGCTGCAGTACCCATTAAGCAACCTGACATCCTGATCAAAACCATACGGACTGTAATTGGGGAACTGTGTATTTTCATCCAGAGTGGGGATCAAATGGTCTTTATTGTCAATACATCAATGTGT
This sequence comes from Channa maculata, assembly GCA_020496755.1. Taxonomy (NCBI): domain Eukaryota; kingdom Metazoa; phylum Chordata; class Actinopteri; order Anabantiformes; family Channidae; genus Channa; species Channa maculata. The sequence goes on from CM035606.1 coordinate 1,155,749, forward strand.
CCACTTCCACTCTGTATAACCCATCCACCCCCTTCCACGAGCGACTCCAACCCTTTGTGATCTAAACTCTTGTTATATAGAATTAGATATCAAAACAGACACACAGTTCCTTTTGAAGGACACTTTGGAACTGCCATTGTTTGTGTGTGTGTGTCTGCTTCCACGGTTTGCTCTAATGTAAAGGTCAGCCAAGCCCCCATAGATTTGCTTTTATTTTTACTTGCATGCTGACTCCGATGGGGGCTGGCATTAAAATCCTCAATTTGATTCCGCTTGCTTTGTTTGGCGAGAAGCTGCAAACAGTTGTGTGTGATGTGTGTCTGTCTGTCTGTGAGTATTCTTCTATGTGTGCCTTACAAATCTTAATAAGTGTGAGATTCCATCCCAACACCTTGATAATTTTTACTAGCACTTATTACACACCTCCAATTGGAAATTGCATGTTGTCATTGAGAGACAGGTAGAAAGTAACAGCTGACATCAAAATAAGTTAGAAGAGAAGCTGAGTTTTTTTTTTCTATGTGACCCAGGGAGACTCCAGCCTGCAGTGGTTTACTGTGTGTTAAAAACAAAGCTGGCGGGTAGGAGACAGCGTGGGCCTGTTGAGACTGGTCATCTGATAGTTTGGAGTTTCCCTTTATCCTCTCGTTGTATTTTCCTCTCTGTCTCCTAGTACCTGACAGATCAAAGTTAGTATCATGAAATTTCAGAAACATATCTAATTTTGATTTCTGACCAATTTTCCTACTATGAATAAGTCATGTGTAAAAGTTACATCACTGGACTTGTCCAGGGTACAGCCTGGACAAGTCCATAGGCTTTTTCAGGGCCAACACAGAGAGACACATAGACAGACAACCATTCATACTAACATTCACTCCTACGGCAATTTAGAGTCACCAAGTAACTTAACCCATGCAAACTCCACATAAAGGCCGCAGCCAGGATTCAAACCAAGGACATCATAGCTGTGAGGCAGCAGACAAAGAAAGCAAGCTAATGCAAACATGATGCTTCTGAAAACTTACAGTGTTACATCATACAGATGATTTGCAGCACATAACGAGATGCGATACAGAACCTAGTATCCAGGCTTTGTTGGCAATTAGCTCCATGGCAGCTAGACATAAGACTGGACATAAGGCTGTGGTTGACTACTTTGTAAATAATTACAAACTGGGGGACATTATGACTGGTGATTACACATTTAATAAAAATAATTAAATTAAATTTAGGGCCTTGAACAGTTGTGTATTAATTGCCAGCTTAAGTTCCTTATGTTATATATATATATCAAGTTTTAATATCTGATTAATTGGTCCCAGAAAGGTGCAAGACATGTGAAGGAGTTGGAAGGCAAGGTATAGTTTATTAAATATAAGTGTGATGATTGGAGAAATGGACTGACCCCCCCACCCCCACTCTTTCAACCAGTGCAGTTTCATTCCTGGAAAAATTCACCATTATGGTTCTGAACTCAATTACGTAATCACCCATGGTCCCATTTCCCTGTGAGAGTCTGGAGAGGTGGTAAGATGCGTCCCACTCAGACTTTATAGGCCTAAAGACCCTGACAAGTTCTTCAGCAAATAGTTTGAGGTAGATATGTACCTTTTTCACACTCGGCCGTACCCCACACACCAGCTCGCCCTGGTGGGAAAAACTGAAGGTCACATCTCAAACTGCAATCTGCATTTACCTAGAAAGGGTCGGCAAGTCTTGGAATACCTAGAATACAACTCACCTTTCTGCACCCAGAAAGTCTTGGAATACCTAGAATATAAGTTTAGTGATGAGACAAGTGGACTGACAGGCTGGCGAGAGCTGTGCAGTACAGGGGACCGGAGGACCAGGTACTGGCATGGAGGATCTAAGAAAGAGAGAGAACATGAGTGACAGCGTAAAACTCAAAGTAGTAAATTATGATGACGGAATTCGTATGAGGGAATGTGTGGTGGGTGAAGCCAGAGCAAGGGGAGGGGAGGGATCCGATAGAGGTGAGTGGACAGGGAAAAGAGGAGACCTAAGAGCTGCTGAAACTATCAGGAAAAAAGAAGACAACGAAGACAACCACAAAGTAACAACTAAAATTCAAAGTAACCTCCAAGATAGAAAGTAGCAACTAAAAGTATCTGAAGAGAAAAGGTATCAAGGGAATAGCTCAGTCTTCAGTCTTGTGTAAAATAATCTTCGAATTATTTATTTATTTGTTTATTTTTATTTTTTGTCCTTTCGGCTTAGCTCCCGAGATCAGGGTCGCCACAGTGGCTCATTGTCCGCATGTTGATTTGGCAGTTTTTACAGTGCCAAATCAGTCATTCCCCAATTTCCAGCGGGCTTGGACCAGCACTGTACAGCTGGGGATGGGAATGGGCTGTTAAACCACTGACCCTGTGGTCTGTGGATGACTGCCTTACCAACTGAGCTATAGTGTAAATTCATCTTCTAATTAATAGTCCAAAATACACAAAAGCAAAGTTGCCTAAAAAGTCTTGTGCAGATGTAAAGGCTAACAGAGCAGAGCAGAAGTTCTCCGGGGAGAATCGGGTCCAGCGGCCAGGCGAGATAAACCAAACACTCAAAAAAACAGAGAGTAACTCGGAGAGGAGAGAATCAGAGCTCACCGGAAAAAACAGGTCACCAGGGCATGTAAAGGGGAGGAGACAGGTTTAGATAGTTGGCGCTGATCAGGCAGAACTGTGCAGAGGGAGAGACGGAGGGAGATCAGAGCAGAGAGGAGAGATAGTGATGATCACCTGGGCAACACAGACCAGGGTCACAGCAGTGACAATATATTTGGCCACTGCTGTGTTCACAGAAGTGAACCATTAGAAAAGTTGTGTGCCCACCAAAAGTTTGGGCAAAGGGGCCCTCGATGGCTAATCATATTTGCATGTTTTGCAATGCTAAAAAATAAACCCCCTTAAACCTCTTGTAAAGACGTTGTACAGCGCACAGCTACTGCCCCAAAAAACCTCTAAGTACAATCACTTCTAACTACCAATGGGCCCATATACAGTATGATTTATGACTGGGGCCCCACGGAGTCTAGAGTTGCCACTGCCCATTGGTGATGATATGTTGGTGGATAGTGCAGTTTGAGCTGGACTTACAGCCATCGTAAAGCACAGTTAGCTGTGCACAGGGGCGACTGTGGTGCAGGAAGGTAGAGCGGTTGTCCACCAATCTCACAGTTGTTGGTTCAATGGCTCCTCCAGTCACATGTTGAAGTGTCCTTGAGCAAGACACTGAACCCCAACTTAGTTGCTCCTGGTGAGTGTTCACCGGTGTGTAAGTGTGTGTGATTGTGAGTGTGAATGTGAATATGAAACTGTACGTACTGTCTACAACTTGTGACACTGACAGGACATCTGACTTATTCTTGTGAGCCCGAGTTATCATGCTGTGTTCTACGACACATTTGAAAAGGTTTTACGCTACTTACACATTTGATTTGTACTTTTGCAACTGTGCATGTCTGCATGGAGTTGTGTTTGCACTGTCTCGTACAATCTGAACAGTCAGAAATTAACTCACCAAACCATGTACATGCATATAACGCTAGTTTGGTCAATTAGTCCTCAGAAGACAAACAACAGACCTCTATTTTATATCAGCACAAGTTACATAAACACATTTATTATTATTATTCTTATATTGAGTTATATGTTTTCCAGGACTAAATGTTCTGCTACTACTAATTAAGCTCCTCCTTTGTTCCCAACAAAGCTGTCACCGCTACTGGTCACAGTCAGTGACATTTTATTTGTTTGTGCTCTGTGCTGATCCACTTGCATGATTGGTTGCCTGCAGGGTGGCCTGTGATTGGCTGCTTAGTTCCATACATCAATCAACATCATGCTGGCAAGTTGGATGTATTTGGTGGATCACTTTGTTACTTTTTAACGTACTAATCTATTGTTTGTTTGACTTTATGTTTGTAGAGATTCTCTGTATGCACTTTTGTAATAGTCTTTTAAATTTTGTCAAGTTAGATTTGTTTTCTATTTTTAAGAAAAGGCCAGTTCATTGCTTTGAAAGATGCCATGTGTAGTAGTTTTGCTGCTATACAATGTACAGTAGGTGCATTGCTTAAACTCTGTCAGACTCCTATTTTCAAAAGTATTGGGACAGTAGGACCAATTCAGTCATGTTTTTCTTGGACATGAGATACAAATTTCAACTTATAGTTGCTGGTCTTCATTCCTAGATATGTTATAAAACATAGATCATAGCACCTTTTGTATGAGATCAACAAGATTTAAAATAAGTATTGAAACATGTGACTGACAGGTGTTTCTTATTACCCGATGTGTGAGACTAAAGGTTCAAATACTAAATAGCTATAAATAACTATCCCTGGTTTTAGCCATGGATTTGATCTCTGAAGACAGTATTTGTAGTTGTTTGGGGCAGCTATGCATCAGGAGGTAGAACAGTCGTCCCAGGGTTGTTGGTTTGATTCCCAGCTACTCTTGTCACATGTTGAAGTGCCTTTAACCACGTTGGTTGCTCCCAGTGCGTAGCAGCTCCCCCATTGCTGTGCATGATTGGTAATGTGAATGGGTGAATGAAAAATATTGCAAAGCCCTGGGTAACAATAAGTGCAGAATTATATAAGTGCAGAACATTTACGATTTTGCCATTTGTTAAATAGAATAAGTCATCATGAAGACCAGAAAGCTGTCACTGAGAGGAAAGCAAGACATTTTGAAAACAACAGCTTATGACAGAAGCATTAGAAAGAATAAAAACACTTAAAAAAAACTTCCAATGCTCAACCTTTACAAAGCAGAAGTGGAAGCATCACCATCCATCATTCAAAGAAAACTTTATCAGCAGAAACACTGCAAGATGCAAACCCTCATTTGCAATAGCAATGAAAAAGCCATCTTGGAATTTGCACTAAAAACTTTCTTTTGACATAAAACTCAAATCTCTTTGGTGTGAAACCAAAACCAATGAACTGAGCTGTTGTAATACTCATGGAATGGTTGTATGTATATCACTCAGTGGTGGCAGATGTTACAAACAACCACGATGGCCAGAAAATATGTATTATATATTAAAATTCTATAAAAGTTTTAATATTAACAAATGTGAGGAATTTATTATTTGAACATAAAGACATTGCACAGGCTGATCACAATAATTGTTTCGTAAAGACCTACTGAACGGGTTAATAATGACTAAGCCACATCACACACCATATCAGAGCCTGCATACATGTGTTCTTCCCTCATCAACTAATCTATTTGATTTTAATAGATTTTACTGATTTTATATTTTACTAGACAGTTGCAATATTCAAAATACTACTACTTGGGGGGTTAAGTTGATCATTCAAAGACACTTTGACAAAGAACACGTCCAAGGACATTTGGTCAAGACAAAATGACCAGAGCAGGATCAAACCACTGACCCTGCAGTTTGTGGACAACAAACAAAGATTTTTCTGTTTCTCGGAAATCATGAATTTAGATTTTCATAGAAACAACATTTGACACTATGCTGAAGTTTTCTGGCCAGGAGTGGTCACACTTGGATGGATGGGGTCAGTGGTGGATCATGCCACTCACATAGCACATAGTAGATTAACCCTGTCATATCTTAAATGGCATCATTGTTTATCCAAAAAATGATTTGCAGAATATTGACTTTCTACATTATGCACATTTATTACAAAACCTCTCCTTTCTCTCCCTCTTGGTGACATGTTTTGCATTCTTTCATTTTGTTATTCCTCTTCGATACCACCTATCGTGGCGCTTGTATGTTAGCTGTTGGGCTCACTGAGAAATTGCTTCTGACAGCGGATTTGTTGGATGTCAGATGTGGTACTGAGTGGAGGTGGAGAGGAGGGGAAGGGAGGGGGTGGTGTGGAAATGGCTGGCAAAAGATTCTGTTTAGTTTTTTTCTGTTGTGTTGTTACTTCTACCTGTCTTTCCAGTGGTCCACCAGTAACAAGTGACACATAAGCCACCTAAAAATATCAAACCTCGACCCTAAATGAAGATATGTTCCCAATGCACATGCTTCCATCTTTTCAGTCAAATCAAACACCTAAGGCTAAGAATACATGTGCCCATCATGATGACCCTGTTTACACTATGTTGATTTGGAGCATCAGTTGTGCAAGTTAGGAGAAATTAAAGCTTTATGCATTTGAGAAGCAATCTTGCTAATGACCAGTGGGGCAGAATCACTTTAGCACCATGTTTGCATAAAGGATAGAAGAGGAAGAGTTTTGAGCCTCAGGGCAACTGTGGTGCAGGAAGGTAGCGCGGTTGTCCACCAATCTCACAGTTCCTGGTTCAATCCCCTGCTCCTCCAGACACATGTCAAAGTGTCCTTGAGCAAGACACTGAACCCCAACTTAATTGCTCCTGGGGAGTGTTGGCCAGCTGCATAGCAGCTCCCCCATCGGTGTGTGAATGGGTGAATCAGTGTAAAGTGCTTTGAGTGCCAATAGGTAGAAAAGCACTATGTAAGTGCAGAACATTTACCTCCTCTGAGTCATTACACTTTTGGGAATCATTGTAAGAACAATGGCAGCGTTGTCATTAACATTGTCTCTGCTCTGATATGAACAGTATTGTAACACTGTGTTAGTGTTGCAAAGTGGATTTTCATGAGGAAGAGATTGTGTGTTTTTTAACAGTGATTAATAGGCTGCCACTTAATGGACAACTTTTTAAATCCTCCAGACTCACACAAAGTCCACCAGGAAGTGTGTGAATGATGATGCATATTACACTGCCACAGAAAAGGCAAGTGTATCCCCACCCCAGTCGAGATTTGGGGGTTGATAGTTTAACAGCCCAACAGCCTCAACAAAATCTACTTTGGAGGAACACTGTTCATTTAAGGAGCACTGCTCAGGAGGCTTTTGGTGACACATCACCTTGGTTGAACATGTTTGGGTTTTACTCGAATTTGTTAGCCATCTGTATGAGCTGCTGACACTGTGCTTCACAGAGATAATGGAGATGCTTACTCTTGTGGCAGTAATGAAAAGCAGCTTTTACTTCACTTTAGGGACAACATTTCCAGGATGGGTGATACACACAACTCCAGTGTTTGACAAGTCACAGCAGGAATGAACAGGTGTATTTAATTTACCATTAATGATGGCTGCATTCCATTTAGGGAAAGTACTGCTGTCTGTGGTGGTTCTTCTTCTTCTTCTTTTTCTTTGGGCTGTTTCCTTTTCAGATGTCTCCACAGTGAATCATGTGCCTCCATCTAACCCTGTCCTCTGCATCCTCTTCTCTCACACCAACTAACTTCATGTCCTCTCTCACTACATCCATAAATCTCCTCTTTGGTCTTCCTCTAGACCTCCTGCCTGGCAGCTCCAACCTCAGCATCCGTCTACCGATATATTCACAATGTCTTCTCTGAACATGTCCGAACCACCTCAATCTGGCCTCTATGACTTTATCTCCAAAACATCTAACATGAGCTGTCCCTCTGATGTCCTCATTCTTGATCCTGTCCATCCTCATCACTCCCAAAGAGAAACTTCAACATCTTAAGCTCTGCTACCTCCAGCTCTGCCTCCTGTCTTTTCTTCAGTGCCACTGTCTCTAAGCCGAACAACATCTTTGGTCTCACCACCGTCTTGAACATCTTTCCTTTCATTCTTGCTGATACTCTTTTATCACACAACACTCCTGACACTTTTCTCCACCCGTTCCAACCTGCCTGCACTCGTCTCTTCACCTCTTTTCCACACTCTCCGTTGCTTTGAACCGTTGACCCTAAGTACTTAAAGTCCTGCACCTTCTTCACCTCTGCTCCCTGTAACCTCACTGTTCCACCTGGGTCCCTCTCATTGACACACATGTATTCTGTCTTGCTGTCTAAGCTTCATTCCTCTGTTTTCCAGAGCAGACCTCCACCTCTCTAGATTTTCCTCCACCTGCTCTCTGCTCTCACTACAAATCACAATGTCATCTGCAAACATCATAGTCCATGGAGATTCCTGTCTAACCTCATCTGTCAGCCTGTCCATCACCAGAGCAAACAAGAAGGGGCTCAGAGCCGATCCTTGATGCAGACCCACCTCCACCTTGAACTCCTCTGTCACACCTACAGCACCTCACCATGGTCTTACAGCTCTCATACATGTCCTGCACCACTCTAACATACTTCTCTGCCGCTCCAGACGTCCTCATACAATACCACAGCTCCTCTCTCTGCACCCTGTCATACGCTTTCTCTAAATCCAGAAGACACAATGCAACTCCCTCTGACCCTCTCTGTACTTCTCCATCAGCATCCTCAAAGCAAATACTGCATCTGTTGGACTCTTTCTAGGCATGAAACCATATTGCTGCTCACAAATGTTCACCTCTGCCCTTAGCCGAGCTTCCACTACTCTTTCCCACAACTTCATTGTTTGGCTCATCAGCTTTATTCCTCTGTAGTTGCCACAACTCTGCTCATCTCTGCTCCTCTGCTTCTTAAAAACCAGCACCAGTACACTTCTCCTCCAGTCCTCAGCATCCTCTCACTCTCCAAGATCTTGTTAAACAAACTAGTCAGAAACTCTACTGCCACCTCTCCTAGACACTTCCATACCTCCACAGCTATGTCATCAGGACCAACTGCCTTTCCATTCTTCATCCTCTTCAACGTCCTCCTCACTTCACTCTTACTAATCTTTGCTACTTCCTGCTCCACACCAGTCACCTCTTCTACTCTTCAAAGTTCTCCTTCCCTTTCATTTTCCTCATTCATCAACTCTTCAAAGTTCTCCTTCCATCTTCCCATCACACTCCTGGCACCTGTCAATACATTTCCATCCTTATCTTTAATCACACTAACCTGCTGCACATCCTTCCCATCTCTATCTCTTTGTCTGGCCAACCTGTACAAATCCACCTCTCCCTCTTTAGTGTCCAACCTAACATACAAGTCCTCATATGCTCTTTGTTTGACCTTTGCCACCTCTACTTTCACCTTACACTGTGTCTCCCTGTACTCCTGTCTACTCTCTTAAGTCCTCTCAGTGTCACACTTCTTCTTAGCTAACCTCTTTCTCTGTATACACTCCTGAACTTCCTCGTTCCACCACCAAGTCTCCTTGTCCACTTTCCTCTTTCCAGATGACACACCAAGTACCCTCCTACCTGTCTCCCTGATCACATTAGCTGTAGTTGTTCAGTCATCTGGAAGCACCTCCAAACCACCTGTCTGTCTCATCTCCTCCCTGAAAACTACACGAAATCCTTTCTTTTCATCTTCCACCACTTCCTCCTCTTCTCTTCCTTTGTCCTCGTCATCTTCCTCACCACCAGAGTCAGTTTACACACCACCATCCTGTGTTGTCTGGCTACACTCTCCCCTACCAATACTTTACAGTCACTGATCTCTTTCAGATTACAACGTCTACACAAGATGTCGTCCACCTGAGTGTTTCTACCTCTGCTCTTATACGTCACCTTATGTTCCTGCCTCTTCTGGAAGAAAGTGTTCACTACAGCCATTTCCATCCTCTTTCCAAAGTCTACCACCATCTGTCCTTCTGTTTTCCTGTCCTGAAGACCAAACCTGCCCATCAAAGTCTCATCAACTCTGTTTCCTTCACCTACATGTCCATTGAAATCTGCACCAAGCATCACTTCATCTAACTCCCTCCAGAATTTCTCCTTCTCTTCTAACTCACATCCTACCTGTGGGGCATAACCACTCACAACATTGAACATCACGCCTTCAATTTCCAGCTTCAGACTCATCAACCTGTCTGATACTCTTTTCACCTCTAGAACATTCCTCACCAACTCCTCTTTCAGGATAACTCCTACTCCATTTCTCCTCCTATCTGACCCATGGTAGAACAACTTGAACCCTGCTCCTAAGCTTCTAGCCTTGCTACCTTTCCACCTGGTCTCCTGGACACACAGTATGTCCACCTTCCTTCTCTGCATCATGTCAATCAACTCTCTGTCCTTCCCTGTCATAGTCCCAACATTCAAAGTCCCTACTGTCAGTCCTACATTCTTAGCTTTCCTCTTCTCTCTCTGCCTACAAACACACCTTCCTCCTCTCCTTCTTCTACTTCGACTAACAGTAGTCCAATTTCCACCGGTACCCTGTAGGTCAAGAGCATCGGTGGCGGTCGTTGTTAACCCGGGCCCCGACCGATCCGATATGGAAGTCATTGTCACGATTCGCATGTTTGATTTGGCATGTGTTTTACGTCGAATGCCCTTCCTGCCACAACCCTCTGCATTTATCCAGACTTGGGATTGACACAAGAAGACACTGGCTTGTGCCCCCTTGTGGTTGCATTAGGTGTCTATCGTGGTTAAATAATAATAAAAAGCAACAACACTGTGTTCCCACATCTCTGAAATTCAGTGTTTAAAATTTTTGAAATGACAGGGAATTGGATATAGTTTAAAGCTTCTGCTTTTATACTATATAAAGTTGTCTTGCAGCTTGATGTCCCGTTTGCAACATCACTGTTCAAACTTAAAAACACAGGATTGAAGGGAGTAATTTCTTTCACAGGTGTTTGTTGGGCTGTTGATCTTTCCATTTGAGCAGTTGAGTTCATGCTTGTGTCAAATTTGAAGAAATTTCATTACGATGTTACAGAAATATAACATTCACAAGAACAACACAAACATACATACAGAGGGATGGACAGACAACCTGAAAACATGATGCCTTAAGTGAGTAACTGTAGTAAGTAACTGTTTTCAGTGTGGAGGCATCACATTAGCCTATAAACAGTATTATGGTAACTTAAGGCTGTGCTGAATGCTTGTTTCCAAGTATCATCTTGTGAGATTTCTCCGTGGAGGCTCTGTCCTGATTTTCGGCATCTCCACAGTAGGTTGGTGCTGCTGCCACAGTAGCTCAGTACAGGAGTTCTACTAACCTCTGCACCATCCCCATCAAAATAAAAAAAAAATTCAAAGGTGTTCATTGTAATCACTGTAGCAGGCACAAGTGAGGTAACTTCACATTCTACATAGTTAGCACTGTGTACTGCCATACATTTGCTATTCACCTCTTTGATGATAATATAGTACTTTATATAACTACAGTGGAAGTCTACATATGGTGCTGCTCTAACACATCACCTGGAATTTGTAGTAGAACACATTGGACTGAAAATGTTTGTGTGCATGCACAGTTCTTAGTTTGCTGACATAACTGAGAATTTGCCCTGCACATGCACACTGTGCTGTAGACTCTTACAGTTTGTGTAATAGATGCTACCAATCCTTCTCCATTTATATGATCCAAAACACTAGAGCCCGGGATGCACACACACTCTTTTGGACCTTTCATTTTTAATTGCTCTACAGAAACATATTTCCTTTCTGGAGACATGGCTTCCCATTGTCTTACCATTCCAAAGACACTCTGTAAAATCTACTTCCTCTACATGAGCAACCATGATTAAAAGAGCATATTCTGTTTAAAAAGTGCCCCTGTCATTACAAAGTTGTACAAATCAACAACATCTGCCACACACCTTCACCTAATAGCTTAATCAAAACCTCGCACACAGCCTGTTCTGACTCTCTGTCAGACTCTGTCAGACTCTCGACCTGCTGGCTTATCTCTGTCTTTCTCAAACACCTTTGTCCCTCTCCTGGGTGGAGATCAACATTTACTCTCCCCCCTTCTTAGAGCACATATTTCCACGGACTCGGAAATGTGCCAGAAGTCAGCTGAACCATTCTTATAGAGGCCTAGTATTAATGCTAAAAGTGACTGAGCCCTAGGACAGGACGGATTCCTGTCTGGGGCTGCAGTAAACAACAGCAGGTAGGACAGACAGTACTGGTATGGTCAACACAAAAGTACTGTTTTTGTCCTTGGTGTTTTACTGCCTTTGTGCATGTTTCTCCTAACTATCCTGGCCTTCTTTTTCTAAATTGCACCTGTATACTGTAGTGCAAACATATAGATTAACTTGGATGCACACTGTGGCGACTGTGGTGCAGGAGGTAGAGCGGTTGTCCACCGATCTCACAGTTGTTGGTTCAGTCCCCGGCTCTTCCGGTCACATGTCGAAGTGTCCTGGAGCAAGACACTGAACCCCAACTTAGTTGCTCCCGGTGAGTGTTGGCCAGCTGCATAGCAGCTCCCCCATCGGTGTATGAGTGTGTGTGTGATTGTGAGTGTGAATGGGTGAATAAGAAGCAGTGTAAAGTGCTTTGAGTGCCAATAGGTAGAAAAACACTATATAAGTGCAGATCATTTCCCATTTACTTGGATCAAAGAGTGAACAAACAAGCGCAAAAGGGCCCCATCACACGCACACTTTTTTGGAAACAGATTTTAATGCCAGAGAGTTGACCGTTTTCACATAGTTGTACATTTTGCAGCCTCTGTATATCAAGACTTCCTCAACACTGGATGTACAAGTGTTGGTTTGAAAGTTTTGAACTATCACTTTGGTCAGAGGAAGCAGATGGTTTGGGAGCTAAAAAAACGATTCAAATGAATTGGTAAATGTAATGAAGTACACTAAGCTAACAAAGCACAGATGGTCAGCAAGATTAGAAAAACTGAATTGACCGAAAGCAAAATATGAATGAAATGTTTATCCAGCAACTGGCCTGTACACCTTATGTGTTGAACCTGCTTTAAAGTTAATACCATGCCTGCTGGGAAATAAATGCAAAAACTATTGAGAAATCCACTGTCATTGATCATCTGCTGTGTGTGTATTTCTCTTGAATCACAAATATTTCTGTGTGAAATGCAAATGATCAGCTAATGCTAGTGAATCATCATAATACCCTGTATTACTGCACCAATTACATTCGAGTGTTGATTTGCAAGCTTATTCTAAAACTGTGTAATAATGCTGAAAATGTTCTGCCATCAGTTGGAGCTTAAACTGGTTAGCATCTCTACTGAAACACTAATAAAGCAAGGTCATTATATACTGTACAGCAGTCTAAGATATTTATTGTTCTCTGTGGTTGTTTTGTTCTGGTTTTCCTACATTTTCAAGCAAAACATTGCAGCCCAGCTCTGAAATGTGTATCATTTTGATCGCCACAGGGCTTTTGTTGTAGCAGAACTATAAAGCTTGGTAAATGTGGGGAAGCGGACCTCTGTAAGGTGAAAGGCTCCATTTCCACCTCGTAATCGATAGAAATGAGTGTTTCTAGCTGTAAGCGGATCTTGCTTTTGTGAAATTATGACCAAGTGTCCCCTCCCCCCTCTGTCCTATTTCTTCCCCCTCTTCTTCTTCTTCTTCTCTTTCTCTTCTCTTTCTCTCTACCCCTTTGTCTCTTCTGCAGGTTTTGGCTTTGTTACATTTGAAATTGAGGATGTGGTGGAGAAAGTCTGCGAGATCCATTTTCATGAAATCAATAATAAAATGGTGAGTGGCTCCCATCACATTTCAGAATGTCTGAGATAGATCTGAATTAATATTTGATTTTCCTCAGTGTAACAGTGGAAATGATGGCAGAAACTGATACTACATGGCCCAGGATGGTGGCCAGCACACATGCAAACACAACGTTGTGGTGTTTCTGTGGTTCTGGGGACACCCACTGGCATATTGCAATCTCTAGCCTGTCACCATCTACACAGTCACAGCTAAATGGGTAACCTCAACCTTTACAATAACCTAAGTCTAATTATCCCCTCAACCGGTGAGCACAGGCTAATATGTCCCCACAATTTAACTTGTTAACTTTAACTTGTCTGCACAGCCACAGAAACACATGTGTACACAGGGACATACACACAAACCGGCAAATACCTGGACCTAGACAAGCACTAGTGTGACACTGAGGGGACGAGGGAGATGGAGGTCAGCTGTCTGTTCAGTGCAACCGATCACTAACCATGAAATTGTGTGTATGATACCAAAGCACGCAAAAGGGCAGAACAACCTGGCCCTACCTCTGCCCCCATGTCCAATTTCCACACCATGATGCTCTGCAAATTAGACTGGAATGGCTGACAATGACTGAAGGGTTGTCATTGTAACAGATAAAAAAAAGGTCACAGGGAACATGGGGGCCAGTAAAAGGTCCCAGGTTAGTGGATGATTACTGTTGCCAATACTCAGCTTAAGGCTTTTATTCCTCATAGTATTGTTCAGTACTTTAACATGAATTTGTTGGTTTCTTTTTGTTGTAAATAATGGGTTCAGATGTCCTTAATCATGAAATTCTTAAAACACAACTCAATTGTGTCCTATAGTCTGCCATCTGTGCTTGTAAAATCCCTTTACCTTTCACACTCCATATGGAAACTGTTCACCATGAAATACCAAAAGTATTTAGTTTGTACCAGTCGCCTAAAACAAACAAGGGATTTGTCTTACTGCTTACTGATATCTAGTGGCTATGAGGAACATTACACTGTGACATATTTAGACCCTGCAAAGTTAGTTAGGGTGGTGGATAGCTCACACAATACAGGGCTTTCACACAGGATGCCAGAGTTTGGGTCTAGTGTGAAACAGCTATTGTCGTGCAACAGTTATATGATGCACCCTAAGTGACGCGCAGTGTGATATTAAGCAGTAGTAATTTTTAAGGCAGACCATTGTATTTACTAACCCTAACATCTATGTTTGTGGCCTTACCTCAAACATCCACCTGCTGTTTTGTGCTTAACCTTAACCAAACCACATATAAAGATAGAAAAAGTCCAGGTGACATGAATCCACATTCTGATATTACTACAGTACTACCTGCCGACATTGATATTATCAAGACGTGGTAAATTGGTGACATTTAGCAGCCATGGGAGGAAGACTGACAGTTTGTAATGTAATATATAAGAGAGAAAGTCTTTGTAGGGAGGAGGTCATGGTGAAAGGATGGGTCCAGGACTTTAACATGAGAGACAACTATTAGTTTCCTGTTTGATAGCGTTAACCAATGTTGCTTCCGCATGTTAACCCCAAGCACAATGTTTCTTAGTTGTAACCTTCAGTAAGCCTGTATTTGTGGAGTCTAAACCAAATTACATTGCAACACATTAGATTGCAAGATGCATTATAATGATCTCCTGTGCCTGCTACTGTGCCTGAGCCTACTAACAACTTAATATTCTCTTGCCTTCTGTCTCCATGTCTGTCATATTCCACCTATTAATATTCGGATGTTAAAGATGTAATAATTATTCCATTATTTTTTTGCACTGTATAATGTTTTTCTTTTTCTCTCTGGTAATATGATAATTAATCTAATCTCAGATACTGTTGAAAAGGAATTTATTGGATTAAATTTCATGAGCTTGAAGTTACGAAAGTCATTTTTCCCCACAATGTTGAATATCATATATCTAAATATGGCTTGGATACGAAATATTAAAAACCTTCTCATACATACAGCAATACGGACACATGAATTAACAGTCCACACATGGTCTTACCTCTCCTTATTTATAAGATGAGCCCATGCTGCTGACAATGTGAGCTCTTTTTCCTTTGGTCTAATTACTGTATTGTCACTGAGTCTGTATGTAACTGCCATTATCTAAACAACTCAGAGTTGCAGGCAAGGGGAGGAAGCCATGTAGCCGCTAGCTATTGATTTTCACATGATAGCACATCACATGCTTTTATTGCTTGGGGAGCTCAACAGTGCTGACCATGATTTCTTTATTTTTGTCAATATCTCCCCATAAAAAGCCTGCACCCCCAGTCCTCCTTCTATACCACTCATCGACTGGCCTGCTTTAAATTGGGCTACAGGGGAATTGCATGCATTGTTAACAACAGCAGGGGAGGGCAGGCAGAAGGACGGGGTAATAGAAAAACATAGAGAGAAGAAGAAGAAGAACTACAGACCGGAGTCCCTGCCCTCCCAGGCATTAATATTAAGTTCCAACTTGCTCAGTAAAGAAGCAGCAGGGCTTTTTGATTTGCTTTGGTTGTGTGCTGTTAGTGTAGAGGAATATAAGCCCATATTTCCCAAATGCATTGTGAAAGTCCAAACACACTGGCCTACAGCAGAACTTAGATAAAACTATAGATAGAAAAAAATTCTAGCTGATTTATTGTCCTTCTTTGTTATATTGTAGAGGCATAAGGAACCTCTTTACACTCAAAAACAGCTCAAAGCTCAGCATCATGCATATAAGGTCAATGAATGCTCATCTGAGTGATCTGAGTTGTTTTGGCTCATTCACAATATTGAATAAAGTCATATTAATGACGTATATGTATTAAACTCTTTCACAGCACTCAAGTCACCATGTGCATTAACAGACGTCACAATAAACCGTTGAGACAATTAGGATGCTGCATACACCAAGGTTCCCACAAGATACCAGTTTGGAAATCTACCCTTCCCACTGATCAATCAAAACCACATTCCACCTTCTACCTACTTCTGACTGTAGATTAAATTCCACATCAGTGAAAAAGATGCCATCTGTAACTGTCACAGAGCCTGGCCAAGTCTTCTTTAAATATTCAGTCTTCATCCAGAATGAGTGGGAGAACAGAACCAGGGGGAACTGGCAATAGCTATTCAGAGGAATTGATGGGTAAGAAAGGCTAAAAGAAACGGGGAGAGTTTCAGTGGCTGAAGGCAAGGATAAGGAATCAATGGCAAATGAAATACACAATACAGATACTGAATGCAGCCAGAGCCAGAGAAACTGTGCTTGGGTATCCACTCTGTTAAACATCCATATTTGTGACAGTGCCACTATCTGACATGGTGCAGTTCAGAAACCAGAAAAAAAGATTGGGAATGACAGGAGCACAGAGGTAATCCAGCCTAAATGAGTCTGTCTTCCCATGAATCTAGATCACTTCCCTGTTTGTAGAACCTTGACCCACTGACTCTACCATTAGTTTATTATTCCACAAAAAATACATTTGCATCTGTGCAGAGCTGTTTGAATATCAGCCTCAACTTCTTCTAATGTAGTGTCTCACAGGTGCCTCATTTCTGTGTTTTTTTTGTATCTTTAGTATTTTACAACCATTATCTATACTACTAGCTACAGCACTTGTCCTGTAGAGGATCCCAGCTGTCATTGGGAATAAGATGGAGTACAAGCTGGACAGGTCGCCCATCTAAAACTAGGAACATGCTTACAGTATATACTGACAAACACTGACGATGACATTCACACCTACAGGCATCTCCAACTCACCAGCACATCTTTGGACTGTGGGAGGAAACTAGAGTACCCACACACAGGCACATGCAGTTAGCCGGTTCGAACCCAAACCTTCTTGCCTGTTAGAGGACAGATAACCATAGCAGCACTGTACTGCCACAAACTTAACACCACCCTGTAGCATCACACACAAATGATCTCTATGCCTATATGGATTTTCCCTTCCCTAAGCATTGGGAAAGAAGGTGAATTTACAAGTCTAAAGTACCTGTAGGTGTAAGAGTAAATGTGTGAAGATGGGGGTGTCCCTGTAGCCCTGTGCAGGACATGCAGTGTGAAGAATGTTTTACATGTCATTGTTTGTGTATCAGCAGCTCTTGAAAGCATCTTAGCATTGACTACTTCCGTGTCTTATTAGCTGCTGAGACCTTAGAAATGGGGCATGAACAGAGATGAGTGCACCTCATCCATCCATGAAAATAGGATAAAAAGATTTCTTCTAATATTGGACATGATAAACAGCCACAAATGCTTTTAAGTAACAGGCTCACTGTGACTGTGAAGGCAAGACTCAGGGATTTTTGCAGAGTGTATTTACATGCAGAGACATGTGTTAGACAGCCAGAAAAGATGCAGTCCACCATGTGACCTAAGCTGCAGCCTCTCTTTGGGACACGACTGACCTCACAGTCACTGCTCTAACACAGATGAGTTGTTTTTTGTGGGAATAAACACACAACTGGTTCATACTTTGCAAACATTTTTTAAACATGCTGTGTATTACAAATCCCACTCTGACAGTTCAGACCCATTTAGAAATCTACCTTTAAAATGATGCCCCTTAAAGTGTGCCTATTAAACAGTACATGAAGAATCAAACATCCCCTTACAGCCCGTAGAGATGACAATTCAAGCAACTTTTCGAGCAGGCTTTAGCTACTTTCTACTGAAAGTAGTTGGCAACCCTGGTTTAGACCCTTCCTCATCTTCATTTAAGCAATTTCCCCTCAGGGATTAATAAAGTATATCTGATTCAGATTCAGTCAGTTTTGAGAGCACATGTATCTCTAATTGTTCACACAATAATAAATTTAGGTTTCAGCTAATTCTGAAGAAAATGTTTACGCACTAAATGCTAGACACCTCACAGACAATGTAGACTCAGCAGACAAGATACATAATGCAATCACAAGACGGAGAAATAGCATTAGTTGTGGGTACAAGGCTTTTTCAATAATGTCTTTGACACAAAAGCTTGGACTCAAAAACAAGGCTTATGGAACAGATGTAGGAGTCAAAGGGCTCTTTATTTAGATGTAGAAGTAAGGATGAACAATTGAGGTGAGGAGTAGAAGATCAGAATAAGGTGATCAAACCAAAATAGGTCGGACACCCACACAAGCACTAAGATAAATTGGCAAAATGATTTAAAGAATTGGTCTGGTATATATTCTTAGAAGAGGTGGCACAACTGCTCAACACGTACAGGACCAGCATCATCTCAGTCGATTTTGAGGAGGGAGAAAATGTGAGTGGGTTTAAAGCTAAACTTTATCACACAGTGCAGAGTTTCTAGCAATGTTTATAGTCAGAATGATTCAATTTATGGGGTTTGGTGTTTACTGTATTTTGGTAATATAAAAAGCAGACAGAACAAATTGAGAAGTTTTGTTAGTATCTGACTTTTGAATGCAATACTGAAAACTCAATGTGTATCAAGCTTCCAAAAAGTACTAGTGCACATACTGATCTTTAACACGCACTGCTTTTAAAGCACCTTAGGTCATGTAACGAATTTAATTCAATTCAGTTCAATTCAACTTTATTTAAATAGTTAATTCACAACAAAGTCATCTTAAGGCACTTTACAGAATAAAGTCAAGATTATAAAGATGTAGAGAGAAAACCCAACAATTCCCCCTTGAGCAAGCCCTAGGCAATATATGAATTATAAATATGAATATGAAAATAAGTTTACCACGACTGGTAAAACATATCACAATCAGACAACTGACAAATTCACTAAATAAAATAAATAACACATCAATAAAATCATTAGTTATGAGTTTATTCTGTAAAATGTCTTGCGATGACTTTTTTGTGAATTGGCTCTATATAAATAAAGTTGAATTGAATGATTCAAATCAATCTCTACATTTACTGAGCTAGAAAGAAAAACCTTGTTAGAACAGTGTTAAATTCTGACATGGAACTGTTTGGAGGATTTCCACAGGTTGTTTGTTGTAGATGTAGAATTTCTGTTCTAGGTCAGAAAAGGCTCCAGCACACACTGTTTTAAGTTTACACTCTGATAACTAAAGTAATGCAGCTGAAGCAGACCCCAGCATACGGGTGGGATGGTAATAAGTGACCAAATCAACAAGATATGCTGCAACAAGGTGTTAACATTTAAAGGAGCAACAGTAATGTCACATATTGAGACAAATTTATAGGATTGTTAGTCATCCATGCAGTTATATCATTGAGACACTTAATGAGGCTCCCTTGTGGAAGTATTGTTTATGACTTAGGTTCTCTGAAACACAGATACAGTATCTTCGAACAGCCTCACTTCCCCTGGCACACAGTAGCCTCCATGTACTGTACCTGGCACTGTCTGAGCTTTCTCTTTATTAGGAAGAGTTCCCCACAGAGAGCTTACCAACCAGCCCTAAAGCTCTGCAACTTGCAAGTTAATGAGAAACACTCGTGTCATCACTGACACCAGCCTTTAATATTTGCACGAGCTGTTGTCAGATTGTGTCTTGTGACCAAATTAACCTAAAATTCTTGATCAGTATTTGAATCCTATGCAACCTGAAAGGCGGTGATGTGAGTCTGATCCTCTATGTAGTTTGACCTCGGCACCCTCTTCATTCAAAACTTCCACTTTGAGTCTTTTTTTGCCTCTAACTTAATCCGCATGTCTTCGCACTGAGATCCTACATGGACATCTGTGTTTCCCCTAGAAAGTTTTTCAGTCAAGGTGGCAAGAGGGTCATAGAGGTTTTGTGCACACACACAAAAAGTTCTGGGGTTTTTGACTAAGTGAATATTAATAAGATGTATTTGCTCCACGCAAATAATTTCTCCTGTATGTCTCACTGGGGCCTCAGTTAAAGCCCTCTGGGATGTTCTAACAGAGTGTTTATGCAGATTACACATACAACAGAATATTGCTGGTAATCCTGCCAGTTATGAGAGACAATGTTTAACCGTGCTATTTAAAAAAGAAACATTGGGCAGTCTGATATGTCAAATTCAAACTTGAACATCCAATTAATATAATACATTTTCATTTATGTGTGGACTGCAGCATAAAATCATATTGTCAGACCTAAGATCACTTCTCTGCATATTAAACATTTCATGCATCCAGTTGAAGGTCGTGTTCAGGCACCTGCAGAGTAAAGAGGCCATGGAGCCGACAAGAGAAACGTGCCCTTCAGTTGTCTTCATACAAAGTCCTTCCTGCAGAGTTGTGTGGAGGTGTGACCATGTTTTTTTGTGTTAGAGAATGTAACCACTGTATAACAATCAGAAAAGACTATTTGTTCTCGCTAATGCTGCTCCCTCTCTCATTCCCTCACTATGTCCCTCTATTGCCCCTACTACTACTGCTACTCCCTATTTGGTTCAGTCTTAATTTTCTGAGCTTATGTGCTCTTTCTTCCTTCTTCCTGTGCTTCAACTGCTCAAATGTTTGGGATGCTGCTTATTTAGTCTCTCACTAAACTGGCAGAGTTTGTATTGCACGCCTGAATTCAATTCAGTTCAATTCAACTTTACTTATATAGCGCCAATTCACAATAAAGTCATCTCAAGGCACTTTACAGAATAAAGTCAAGACAATACAAGTATGTAGAGGCAACCCAACAATTCCCCCTTGAACAAGCTCTAGGCAACAGTGGAGAGGAAAAACTCCCTTTAACGGAAATATCCTCCAGCAGAACCAGGCTCAGGGTGGACGGGCATCTGCCTTGATTGGTTGGTAGGTTGGTAGGACCAGTAGCTGCACACTGGAAAACACACAGCTCCAAAGCCGGGGACACCTGCAGGAAGGGACAGAGAGAGGAAGACAGAGAAGGACAAAGACAACTACGGGAGAAAGAACACACAAAGTTAATGACATGCGGTGGTGACAAATATACTGTATGTATAGAGAGAAAATTAAAGGAGTGGAGCTAATTGCACTCGGGGGGTCTCCCAACAGTCTAAACCTGTAGCATCTTAACTAAGAGCTATGTCAGGTTGACTAAGCAACTTTAACTATAAGCTTTATCAAAAAGGGTTTTAAGCCTAGACTTAAAAGTAGAGAGGGTGTCTGCTTCCAGAATGTGAACTGGGAGCTGGTTCCACAGAAGAGGAGCTTGATAGCTAAAGGCTCTGCCTCCCATTCTACCTTTGGAAATTCTGGGAACCACAAGTAGACCTGCATTCTGAGATCAAAGTGGTCTCCTGGGATGATATGGTGCTATGAGATCTTCTATATATGATGGAGCCTGACCATTCAGAGCTTTATATGTAAGAAGCAGGGTTTTAAATTCTATTCTAGATTTAATCGGAAGCCAATGGTGAAAAGCTAGTGAAGGTGAAATATGATCTCTCTTGCTAGTTCCAGTCAGCACTCTTGCTGCAGCTTTTTGGATTAATTGCAGGCTCTTTAGGGATTTACTGGGGCATCCTGAAAGTAGGGAATTACAGTAGTCCAACCTAGAGGTAACAAATGCATGGACCAGTTTTTCAGCATCACTTTGAGACAGGATGCTCCTAATTTTGGCAATGTTCCGTAGATGGAAGAAGGCTGTTCTAGAGATTTGTTTTATATGTGAGGTAAAGGACAAATCCTGGTCAAACATAACTCCAAGGTTCCTTCAGCAGTACTGGAGGCCAAAGTTATGCCATCTCAAGTAACTATATTCTTAGACAGCATATTTCTCATATTTTTAGGCCCAAATACAATAATTTCAGTTTTGTCTGAATTAAGTAGGAACTTATAGGACATCCAGGCCTTTATATCTTTTAGGCATGCTTGAAGTTTGACTAATTGGTAAGTATCTTCTGGTTACACAGGTAAATAGAGCTGGTTATCATCTCCATAGCAGTGGAAGTTTATAGAATGTTTTCAGATAATGTTGCCTAAAGGTGACATATACAGAGTGAAAAGTATTGGTGGTAACACAGAACCCCGTGGAACTCAATAACTAACTTTTGTGCATATAGAAGAATTATTGTTAACATGAACAAATTGGAATCTGTTGGACAGATAAGATTTAAACCAATGCAGTGTGGTTCCTTTAACCCCAATTTCATGTTCCAGTCTTTGTAATAAAATGTTTTGAACAATGGTGTCAAATGCGGCACTAAGGTCTAGTAAGACGAGTATGGACACAAGTCCATTATCTGATGCCAAGAGAAGATCCTTGGTGAATTTCAGTGTTGCAGTTCTGTACTATGATGAACTGTACTATGAAGTCCTGACTGAAAGTCTTCAGACCGGTTATTCCTGTACAGGTGGTCACATAATTGTTTTGCAACAACTTTTTCAAGGATTTTAGAAATAAAGGGGAGATTAGATATTGGTCTGTAATTGGCTAAAACACCTGGGTCAAGACAGGGTTTTTTAAGTAGTGGTTTAATTACAGCTACCTTATAGGCCTGTGGTACATAGCCTGTTGATATCTAATACGAACGTATCTATTAAAGGTAGAACACCGTTAAGCTATTTGCTTGTACCACTGGAAATTATTTTACATTTCTACATTTTTTTACAACTTCATAGTGTGGTGTAATTTTGTGCTGAAATCTGCTGTTCAAACATTGATTGTTAAAAAATGTTTAACCTAATCTGAAAAGGTCTCTACATAGTTACAGATGGGGCTGAATTGAACTGGGGCCTGAAACCTTTCTGCATACTTGTTGAATAAACATTCATTGCAAAGACTGCTATATGTACCATATTGCAAACCTAAACATGAGATCCTAATGCCACGGCACACCCCAATCCAAAGGGTCATGATTTGCCACCTTTTTATGCTGACAGCCATATATACCCCCTTTGCAAATGGTACTCAGTGCTTATGAACTGGATTATTGCCATTTGCACCACCACATGTATGCACCAGCATGCAGATGCATACAGTCCCCTCCAAAGTACTGGAACGGCAATGTTATTTAATTTATTTATAACTGCACCCCAAAGACATTTTAAACAACTAAATTATTAGAACATGTGACTAACTGTTGATTCATGATTCATTCTTAGCCTTGAGTGAAGACTGCATTTGTTGTAATCAAGATGAGAACCAGAGAGTCAGTATAGTCAATATAATAATTTCAAATGCTAAGAAAAAGAAACCACAGTTGCACTGAGCAACATAATCAGAACAGGTCAGCAACAGAAAACTACAACAGCTGACAACAGAAACATTGTGAGAGCTGTGTAGTCTGAGTGAGATCAGCAAGAACATCTAAATCTTATTATTTGTTTTTATTTCATTTTTTTATTTATTTATTTTTTTTGGTAATCACAGAAATTCGAATGATCAGTGGCAAATGTTAGAAAGTGAATTGTTAATCAGTACACTCAGAGATGGACCTTGGTCCAATCAACTAGCAGTTTATTGTAATCAAACCTTTGCATTAAGAGGCTCTTCTTTAAAGTGAACTAAACCTCCAGCGGACAGGCTAAGTTGGGATGTTAAGGTTGGTCACTAGCGTAGCACATTGCTGTTTTCAAGTGATTGATGGACGTTTTCCTACAAGGTCCTGTTTAAAATTTCTCTTTAAAACCAGCACGTTATCAAAGCAACAAATCAAAGACAGGCAGACAGACAGAAAGATGGGGGGAGAGATTGAGAGAACCATTTTCTGCCTGTAATTGTATAAGTCAATGTGGTAACAGCAGTTGTGGTGTGGCGCTGTAAAGTTAACTTGCCTTTATGGTTTTCTAACGGCCTGTAATAGTACACATAAATATAAGGGGACGGCACTGTGCTTCACCTCACACTCTCTGCACACACACCTTCTTTGACCTCCGCTAAGAAGAAAATCCTATTTCATCACTCAGTCTTGAAAAGGTTCAAAGTGTGCTGCTCTGATCTGATTTAACATCTCATTTTATGAGATTCACACCTACAGAGAACTGCTCTATACACAACACAGTTGAGATTATAATTTCTCGTAAAGTCATAATCCCCTAATTTCTGTAATGCAAAAGGATTATGACATTGCCATGGGTTTGACTGGTTGTTCCCTGGACCTGTGGTGATGTGCTGTAAAACCTCATGGCATTAGTGTTCTTAGGTTGCCAGCATGAAAAGAAATATTTGAATGCTCTTCTAGGCTGCTTTGGTGTTTTCCAGTCACTATCCCATGTGCATCTGACATATGATACATTTCTATAACTAATGCAGCTACCTACACAGGCTGTGTGATCATTTGCATTTCACATACATAGCAACATTTTTATGCTTACATTACTCTTTGACCTCAGTTTGAAACAGTAAACAGGTGCAATAAAAAGTAATATTTTAATGTATCCAGGTGTCTACACCACTTACATAATTGGCCATAATTTAATGTTTGTGACCACTAACATGTTTTGATGATTTCTATTTTACTGCGGTTTAAGTGTCTGCGATGTGAAATATAGTTTGTCACATAAATTAATAAGTGCAAAGGATTTTTTTTTAGGATATTTTGAGATATGTTGGAGTCTTTGTTGCCAGGTGGTTGCCAGGGAAGAGCAGGCCACATTCGTTACCCATATTCGAAAGAGCCTTTAACATGGGACAGGCTAGTAGTGATGGTCTTCGAAAGATGCAGAATTGAGATAATAATTGTCAACAGCCTGGAGCTAAACCCTGCTTCTGTATGCAAGTAAAATGTTTGCATCAGAGAACCCTGCAGTCTTCCACATCTAGATCAAACGTTTGCATGCTGGGCATGAATGCATGGTGCATCTAAATAGAATTGTTTTTCCCATTTACACTCTGTTTATTGTGCATGTTCAGCCACAGCATGTTGATTTAAACACTAGTCCACTGCTGTGGATGTGAAGCCATATTACACTGGAAAAAAAGACAAAGCATTTTCCACTTGGTAGTTCATTGCACTGACTCAACCAACACCTGTAAGATCTGAGAAGTAACAGCCTGCAGACAAAGATCACAGACTGCCAACAAGATACTGCCATCTCCTCTGTCAACTTTTCCCAGAAGCCGATCTGGAATGCTTGGGGCCAATGGCAAATGGGACCAATCCCCCTGAAAAGGAAAAGCAATGTGCTGCACCATTTGTTGACTTGTCGTTTTCAACCTTAACATTTTACCCAAAACATTGTCATCAGTTCTTGACATTAACTTTTTTGCTCACCAGCCAATGTGGTTAGTGGATTTATAAAGTTACTAGCCACTCAGCATTTTCACTGGCCACAATTTTGTTGTTGGGAAGGTGTGTTTTATTTTACTGCAAAGGGACATTTTAATACTCAGGAGACCAGACAGCTTGTTCTAGCATCTTTCCACAATGAGTGTGTGCTGTCACCTTTGTTATTTATCCTCTACACAACAAGTATTAAATAGACAGATGATTCTGCTGTTGCCTTTCTACTTCTATAGTGAGACCAGCCACGGCCCAGTCAGAGGATTTTGTACAGTGGTGCAAGAGGTTTTTTCTGTAGCTCAACATGTCAAAGACTGAACATTTACATACAAACCATCACCAATACGTAGCTACAACTCCAGCCTTTACACAGAGAATTCCAGTTCCCACCCTCTGGGTGGAGGTGTAGTCCCACCTGATTAACTATTCATTAATTAAGTTTTTTATTTTCTATATTGTTTGTAAATGGGTGAAAATAAAGTAACCTGAACCTGAACCAACACATGTTGCTGACCCTGAGTGTCTCACCTGAGCTGGGCTCTGTCTCCCCCCAATTTGTCATCATAACAGAATCTGCGTTAAGGGCATCAAAAAAAATTGTGCCATTAAAAGAAATTTGTGGAAGGCCAATTAAACCTGATTAAACCTGACCGTTTTTTTTTTTTTGCGATATGCATTAATAATGGCTTGTCTCAGCTCCAAAGTAACTTAGTCAAATGATAAAATAATTTTAAGCATCGCATTTTGGGCAGACAACTGTTCTCAGCGTGCAAACTGGCAACAGTATTACAACAAAAGACAGGTGAGATGTACAACTTACTAGAGTACAAGAACACAGTTAATACAACACCAAAAAAAAACACTTGCAGCTTGCAACAAGTAATGATCTCATTATAACAATTCTCACTGAACAAGATAACATAACAAAAGCAGGACAATAGGAAAATGTACCACTGTCCCCAGAAATCCATCCAAAACCATTCTGTCTGTTGTAGCATTCTTTTCAATGGCCTCTCCAATGGGGAACTAGAGTAAACTCAATATCCATAAAGTGGTTGTTAACATTCTGATATAGATATGAATCCGCTCAACTGCAGTTCACAGTAAATAACCTATAGATTAGGTTAGATTAGGTTGTGAATCCTCAGAAGCAATGATAATAATCATAATTATCCCCTACAACTATGTAATCATATGTAATATCAGCATCTTATTTGCCAGCTGGTAACTTATGTTTTAATACAGTATATGTGACATGTTTGTCAGATATATTGGTTCTACTTGTCAGGTTGATTACATGAGCAGGGAAAAGGTCAAACTCATTGATGATGTGGTTTGATGACTGTTTTAAAGCTGGCCTTTCCGCCCTGCCTGCAGTTGCCCGCTCTGCTTTTGTCACCTGGATGGTTACTAATTGCATCCTGCCAAGTGCCACCCACCACTCTTCAGCTTCCCTCAGGGCTAGGAGTGGGTGGCACTGCCAATCTAAAGCCCACACCGACTGACATTTACTGTGAGCAGGCTGAGTGTGTCTCAGTGTGCAGACTTTTGTACTACATTAGGTATAAACAGCCGTCCATGTTTGGCCCTACAGCCTATAGCTCAGGTCTGATCGTTTTTATCTTAATTAGAAGAATCAACACGGACTCTCCATGTGTAGTCAGTAAAAGCATGCTACCATTTAAGTGAGAACCTGGCTTATGCTGTGACCCCCCAGAGTGCTCTCCCTGCAGCACTTTCTCGTATCCTTGGGGAATAATTACAGCCTCCTTCCCATTCAGTGCTAACACTCTGTTTTCAGTTAAACAAGAACTTTGAAGGGTAAAGCAGCCTTTTGCACATTGTGTTTTTCTGTTTCTGGCATATTGATCGAGGCATAATGATGAAATCGGCAATGCCATTCAAACAAAGGCTCTCTGACCTTAAGCAAATGGCCTTGGAGCAATCCAGGACAAATTAGCATTTCCGATATCCTCCCGATAAAGGCAATAAGGGAGGAGCAGTGCAGAGAGACTGGCTGTGTGTGTGTGTGTGTGTGTGTGTGTGTGTGTGTGTGTGGAGTGAGGTAATGAGAGACAGATGAGACAAAAGAAGGAACAGAGGCAAATTAAAACATTAGTTGCTCTCACAAATGACACATGCAGCAGCTGCGAGATGAGTCCACTAAAGCCAGCTTTTGAATTAAAGCCCCCTTAAAACCGCTCTGTGATTTAAGTGTTGATGCGGTCCAAGCTAAAATGAACTGAGTGACAGACGACTGATGACTGGCTCATATCTAAAACATTAAATCGTAACTCTTAACATTACAAAAGGATAAAAAGGGATGAAACTAAAGTGAAGTTGTTTTAACAGACAGCCATAATTGAATACCATAGACAAATCAAGTTGGCATTAGCAGACGTTACACACAATCTGCAGATTTCCTTTTTCCACATCTTACAGCTGCAGCTGTTGGAGCCATTTCGGACCAAAATTTGTGCAAAAACATCTGAGGCTGCTCTCACAAATAATAACTTCCAAGTGTTTGTGCGAAGGCACTGAATTCGACACTTATCCCTTATTACCTTTAAAATGTCCTAAGAAGACACGAGTTTCCTTGTTTCAAACTACAGTCTCAAAGTTTTAAGCTACAAGAAGAAGAAGTGTCTGAGAAATTAAAAGTTTCAAACTAATTTTTTTTTTTCTGTAAAAACCTGCTTATAATAAGTTCAGTGTAAACTTATCATTTTAAATAAAAAATCGATTAGTGAATAAATATTAGTTGTTCCCACACAGTCTGGTTCAAATGGTTTATGAAGCTGCAGACTTGCTGCTGCTACTGTTTCCATTTTCACAGTTTTAATTTATTTGGATTAGCATTATTTATTATTGTTAATGTTTGTTTTGTATTCATGGTTCTACTTAATATTCCCATACTATACTACATTGTTTATGATGATTGTTGATAGTTGATAAAAAAAAACAAATTAAACTGACGTTGAATGTAAATTAAAAAGTTGCAAAAGAAGTGGGCTGTAGTTGATTGTACTTGGCTCTGAGCTCTTTGCCAGCTGGGGGGGTCATAATGGGTCATAAAGCACATTGCTTTATGTTAACTTTGCTGGTCCAGCGTCACTTCTGTAACTTTGTTTTTGAGTCTAACGGAGCCACAACCAAACATTCTCCAAGACGGTGTTAAGCTGCTGCTAGGACTGATGACACAGACCATAAAGGAAGTGTTGAGGATTGTTTGATGGATCACTTTCTGTCCATATTCCACAGGTAGAATGCAAAAAAGCCCAGCCTAAGGAAGTGATGTTTCCTCCAGGGACGCGAGGTCGGGCAAGGGGCCTACCGTACACAATGGATGCCTTCATGCTGGGCATGGGTATGCTGAGTGAGTACAGAGCATATTTCTGCAGCTATGGAAACACACTGTGCTTTAGTTTCATGGAAATAGAAAGAGTAGCACAGCATTCTAGCTTTTTTTTTTTTTTTTTTTACCTTGAAATGGACTTTGTTTGTTTGGGATTTTATTTCCAAGTGCAACACACACGGTAGAAAACGTACATTTTTAGGCGCAGACTGTGTCTTAGAACCTGGTCTGCTTCTGGTGCAGCATCAGTGAACTGATCATGTGGTGAACTCATGGAGGATCTATATTTACTGCAAACAGTGAATAATGTCAAATACTGACTGTAAATACACAATTGTAGCAACTTACATTTATCGGGTTTAGTGTACATGTTTGCATTAGAGTTATTACAGTATATTAGAGAGAATGTTGGCTTCATAACCTCACTGCTGTTTTGTCCACCTCACTGTTTGGGGCGTTATTATTATAATTGTATTATCCCATATAAGTCTACAACATCATGATGATTGTTTCTAACAATGACAGAATATTTTTTTCTCATAATACTAATAAGGAAAACTATGCCACATAGCTTTTGCCGTCTTAATTCTTGCCTTCTTTCTAGGTTATCCTAACATTGTAGCGACATATGGCAGAGGCTACACTGGTTTTGCACCAAGCTATAGCTACCAGTTTCCTGGTGAGTTTGCTTTTAAAGTATTTTACTCCTCTTTGACACACAGAGACACAAAGTCACACAAGCATCTCAGATCTCAGCAGGGTTCCTTAGGATGAATATGTAATTCTGTCACATCAACCCAGGCCTCACTAGCTCTGCTTAATGGACACATTCCTTTCCTAGCAGCCCACACACAGTAGTCTAATCTCAGTGAAAAGTGCAACAACCCTCTCCCCCCTTCTCTCCAAATTTGATTTGAAAAGGTGACACTAAGCTATTATTTCCCCATTCACTACCTCTAAACACCTTTAAAATTGGAAGCGGCAGAGCTACGCCTAGAAAGCTAGTCATCAGCAATCCACACTTAACACCTGATTTCATGCTTTATTTGGCAGAGTGGGAGGTTAGCTGACGTGCCAGTTCCCTGTCTCGCACTGCTGCCAGCATGTGACGATACCTTTTTCTGTGAGATACAGACACAATTACTGCTGCTGTGAAATCAGTTGTGCTTATGTTACAGTTATGTAATTCTTTTAATTGAACCCTTCCAGTATTTGCTCCTCTGCGTTGTAGATGGTTTTAGTTTGGGGTTAACTAATATCTGTTGCTTGTTGGGCAAAGCTTCCAAAACCTGTCAAAGAGGCAGGCAGAAAGTGAATTAGTAATGTAAGCTGCTGATGAACAAGTAAAGTGAACAGGGTACGAGGTACTTTGTAAAAGTGGACCGTGGTTTTTTCTTTAATGCTACAGAATGAGCATAGTGTAGTAACAAAGGTACTAAGCTTCACTATTAAAACTTTTCTTGATTGGCAATGTACTGTAAAAAGTGTTAACCACATCCAAAAATGTGATGCCATAAAATAAAGATTGGAACCTTTTGATGGAAGAAAGATATATTTAGTTCACCATTCTTCAAAAAATGATCATGTGCAAAAAACAGTCTGTGCACTACACTGAAATTGTGACCTATTTTAATACCTGTATTACCTCAGTTACTGTACAGTAGCTTTCAAGACACCTTTTGGGTTTTTTCATGAGATTTGTTACCAGGAGTAAAAAGGTAATTGCAGCCTCTATCAGCTGGAAGAACAGGCTCAGAAATCAATTCATGGGATTTTAACTAAAATCAGATAATAAAGTAAACATCTGCTGCACATTCAATTCAAACCATTGATATTCTGTAGAATGTTTGGAGCATGAAACTGTACTAGAAACCAAAACACAGGGCCTTGGTTTGAAATAGTGTGAGACAGCATTTAACAAGTCGCTGCCACACTGTTTTCTATTGCATCCCACAGTTGGTAGATCTAGCAAACATTTAAATTAAGGCATTTATGGTGTATGCAACAACAAAAAAAGGGTTTTTAGATGCACTTGATTGGCCATGTTGTATTTCAAGCTGCTCACCAACCCAGGCCAACCAATGCTGGCCATGCAGTGCTCAAACCTACTGTATATAAATAGTGAGAAAAAACTGAACCACGTTCACTAATGGGAAAACTAGCTCGCTTTATCCAGAATTCATTTCTCCAAAAATGATCCCACTGCAACATTTCTCTGTTTGACCACACTGGTTACAAAGCAAATGGGCTGAGTAGGGAGCAGTGCTGGAGGAGTCCCATGGTGTGACAAAGCCAGAGGAAACCAGATTAAAATACGTCAGCCTCAGGACTGTGCCTGCTGCCTTCAAGGCCACAGACCACAGCACACCAGGGAACACGGCAGGCTGCTGTCATTCTTCACACACACTCAAACACACACCCAAACACACACAGCTGATGGCCCACTAGGGTTGGCCAACGCAGCTTGTCAAATCCCAGCCACCTCCAACTGTGATATCTCCTCCAAATGCCCTTCCTCATCAACAGCGGTTGCTCCACAGAGTACTGATGGCAGAGCTTTGTCCCCTGAGGCTGAGCGAGGGATCAAAGCCTCACGCTGAGGATGTCTCTCCATAATGACATGGAAGGTGTTATTTATCTATGGCGTTACCAGATAAAACCTAGAAGCGAGTGTTCTTCTCTGGCATCATCAACCAAACACTCAGTCTGCCTTGGCAGCACATTACACTTGTATATCTTTCTTTCATTCCTGCTTCATCCAATCTGGGACCCTTTACAAAGACCCTGTTAACGGCGAGCTGATTGCTTTAGATTAAACTTTTTCAGCTTTGCTTCTAATCCCATGGCTCACTCCCGTGAAATGATTTTGCCTTTCCCCCCGTTCTACCCACTTATTCACTTTCCCTGTGATTTTCTGATAGCACCAGAATGACCTTGGTGCTCGGACATGAAAGGTGGAAAGTGTTTTTTCTTTCCCCTCTCAGTGTTGAGGGATTTAGAATAGTTGGCTCACCATAGAGGTTAAAAATTGACTGTTGAGAAAACGAGGAGCTCATCTTTTTCTGAAGCACTGGCCATAATCCTTGCCAGGGACTTAATTCAGGGGAGGTCAAACAGAGTGGCTTGTGTCAGCGTACGTGTTTGTGGGAAGGCAGCTTCTTTTGGCTCCATTTAACACTGTTTTATTACAGCATCTTTATATTCAGGCCGATTCAAAGTCTTTTTCTATTGCCTTATCTTGATTTTCATCGTTCACTTACTGCTGTCTTGACTGTAGCATGGGATGTGTGTGGGAGACAGCGCTGATGGCAAATGGCAACAGTGATGATTACAGTTGGTGCTCCCGTTTTGGTATTGCTGTGGTAAATTTGCTATAGGCATCATTTTAAACCTGCTTGCATGGGTTTCATTATGTGTTTCTGTGTCTCGTTGATGTCTGTGTGCTGCAATTTGTAGCAAATGTGACAGATTTATAGCTTGTGTAGCAACAAACACACACAGGGACATACTTAACAATAAATCCAAGAGAGGCTTCAAGGCTTTGTAGGGACTGAAGTCAGGATATTATGCTTTTCTGCTTGAGGTCAGTTATTTATTAGTATTTGAGGATGAGATGTTACCAAGAGCAATGGCATCGTACACTAGAGTGGCATATCACAAATGAAGCATAAACAGCGCTGCAGAGAAAGATTCCCGACCATCCCAAGGTACCAAAATGACCTTTGACCTTTCTCCAAGAATAGAATTCCCTCCTCTTCCAGGACCATGGCTCTTGTAAGTTTTAACTTTAACATTTAACCGTCTCCACATGACAAATTTATGCATGTGGATCCAGGACCCATGACTTTATAACTGTTAATTAACAACTTCTTCCGGAAAATAACCCTGTGAGTCACTTTTTACATTTCTATTATTTTAATACAACTTTTAACTTTATTATTTATCTTAATATGAGCTCCTTACTGGCTCAATGGTAAATTTTACTACGGTAAGGTTTGGGTTAAGTTTGCATCCCTCCACAATAGAACTGCATGTAAGGGGATGCAAAACCTAGTAAACCTAGTACAATAACTAAGTATAACCGATTTCCCACCAAATCACTGGGAAGCTGTTACAGTATGTGGATGGTAAAGGAAATGTGAAACCATGATGCCAATGTTTATCTCAACAACACTCACTGTTAAAACCATACTGGAGTTGAGAATAAAACATCCGCTCTGAGCAACCAAGACCTGGAAGGCGTCAAGTGCCCTCTGCATGGAAAAGCAGGATTTGTCCAAACAGGACACCTGCTTGGGTGCCATAATCAGGACTAACACTAAATGTAGCCCCAACCCTCGAACCCAATGTTACTGCTGGAACTATTCAAACCACCAGAACCACCGACACAACCCAAATCCACAACTGGCCCTGCACAGACTAATCTGATCCGTGATGCAATAGGACACAGAGCCTCCAACAAAAAAGCTCCTTACAACAGACTTGTGGCACCCCACTTTTCCCCATCCTCCTAAATGAGGGGAGAAACTCAAGTATAAGTGAATGTACTTGGCTAAAAAGGTACCACACTACAAGTCTAGTTCAGATGTGTTCCACATAAATAGGTTGTCTGCAGAAAGTTTAATTCATTAACAGAAGGGAAAAAAAAACAAAAAACGAATTTAGTAGAAAAATCATCAGCATTATTTGCTTTAGTGCACAAACTGACCAAACAAAAATGGAAATGGTTTGGGCTACACACTAGTGTAGCACAAAAACAGCAGCAGCTAAAGGTGGAGCTGCTTTAAACCTGACTGCTGCTTTATTCATAAGAACAGTATCAGTAGTCACGAGTTATTTATATTGATGTATAGATTTATAGAATGTACATATTCAAAGTAATTAAATCTGAACAAAAAGTACAGGCATAAAAAATAAAGTGTTTCAGTCTGAATTGCAGTGGAATAAAAGTAAAGTACTTTAAATACTCTAAATTATACTTATATGTACTTAGTTACTTACCAATTCTGTTTTCCGGGGATAACACACAAACCAATTGTCTTCTTGTATTTGTCCTTTTTAAGAGCGGTGTGTATCTATGCATGTTAGTGTGTGAAGCACCAAGGTCACAGCCTCTTACAGTTACTTCCTCAGCGGGTCCAGTTAATGGAAGCTCCCCTTCCTCTTCCATTCTTTAACAACACCTTCTTCTCTGCATACCTGCATGTTGAGACCAAGCCTGGAAATAATGTTTCACTGTTGATTAGTGTCTAATCAGGTATAGAAACACAAATCACAGAAGACACACGTACACAAATGCACATTCAGCTTTACAGTGGTGTTAGAAAACTACAGCGACAGTACATCAGTCCTTTATAGGCCAATGGTAACTACATCATAAGGTTGCACATTAATTCTGTTAAATTTAACTCTTATCATAATTTTTCAAAAAATGGGTAAAATGCAAATAAAAAGAGAAAATGCAGTGATTTGCAAACTGATCAAAACCATTTTTTCATTGTAAATAGTAGAAAAAACTAATGGTGAAACTAAGGACTTTTGAAAAAAAAAAAAATCATTCTACTGATTTTAAATTTGATGCCATCAACAGCTCTAAAAGAAGTTGTGCCATGCATTCCAGAACAACAGAACAGCACACAGCAGTAGTCCATCTATATCTGAAAAACAACTGTCATCTTATTTTTATTCAGGAATTTTTTATTTTGTTTTTCCCCCAGAAGAGATACATTCAGCACGACTAAAGACTGCTGAAGTATTCAGGAGATTTTTGGAAATACTTCTTATGAGTTTGGTTGAGACGGAAAGTCAACTGTGGACATCATGGTAGTGATGCTTCTGTCTATCAGTAGTCTGCAGTGTTTTCACATCACCATCGCTTGGAAGCTCAACAATGATTACACCCAAAAAAAAAAAAACACTTGGCACTATACAGTACCTCTACCCAATGATAGACCAAAAAAGGTGAACCGGGTTTAAGTCAGTACTAATGTGGTGAAAAGACGATACTATTTACAATGGATGAAGCCTTCCAGAGTGGAGGTAACCACCTCGCATTTGGTGTCACAAATCTACATGCACATGTCCACTGCTGCAGCAGAAAACAGTTAATGTTTACATGCCAACAGTGTAAAATGCAACAAGAGGCCATCGACAATAATGAGCTGTGTGATTGCACAGCGACTGGGAGAGAATGGGACTGAATGATAGTGAGAGTGCTCCACAGTACATCCACATGGAGCTGCTCAGGGGGCTGATGTGCTTTTTTAAATTATCCCAGAAGTACAAGCAGGTCTGTTAGACCAGTTTCTTTTGACAGCCTCAATTTAAGAAAAGATTTTTGTCTTTGTGCCCCCTGGTGTCACAGCTCTCTCTGCTCATTCGCCGCAGCTCTTGTTAGATGCGGTGTGAAGAACACACTCATACTGCCTGCTTATGCTGCGAATAACTCTTTGACTGAAACACAATAGTAGTAAGGCTTAACCAGGCTGAAAGCAAAGGACACTTTGGCTCACACTGAGTGCAAATTTGACTTCCAAGGTGTTATCACAGTACATTTTTATTTGGTTCTAACAGGTACTTTACTTAACCAGTGACACACATACACACGTGTTTCTGTATTTTTCACTGCAGTTCAATCACATGCAGGACACACAGGTGTGCCTCGGCCTAAATGTGTTCCACCTGTAAAATATGGCAGTAGGTAGAGCGGGCGTGAACCAACGCCACAGCCGCTTCAAACCCGGCTCCTCCAGTCACGTGTCGGTGTGGGAGTGTGTCTGTGATTGTGGATACGTTTTATTTAGGAGAGAACTAAATAAAAGACAGGACCAAAATAACTGGGGCGGCTTACTAGAAACTGGACTGGGACAACCAAAGAATAATATAGAAAAGGGAGGCAGAACACAAATGCTAACATGAATCTCAACATGCATAGAAACAGCAGGTGGGGAATCAATAGGAAAAAACACAACAGGTGACAAACAGCTAACAAAGTAAACAGTGCAGAAGAGCTTAAAACAAACAGGGCAGGGCACTGAGAGAAGAGCTGGGTCTAAAAAGGCAGGGGAACAGGTGTAAACACTAAAGGTAGGTGATGAGTAGTAAAGCTGAAGGAGTGAACTGGGAACAGGAAATTGGGGGAAAACAGGCTACAAAATAAAAGTACAGGAAGTGAATTTGAAGGGTCGTGACAGGACTACACTTTACCTGTCTTTTTATGTGGTTAAACCCTTTCGACAAACTGTCCTGTTGGTTGTAAGAGAGGGCAAAATTGCTCTGGGTTGCAGAATTGTTGTAGTTGTTTGTATTCATTAATTGTATTCATTTTTGGAAAAACATATTTCATTATTATATAGTTCATTTAAACTCATAGCATTTAAATATAGATTTATTTCTTGCTTCAGAAAAAATCTTCTGCTGAGCCCATATCAGGTTATAAGATTTATTTATTTTTACCATCATATTTGCTTTGGTAGAGTGGTTAGTGCTGCTGCCTCACAGCTAGAAGGTCCCTGCTGCAAATCCTGGCCGGCTGTGGCCTCTCTGTGTGTTTGCATGTTCTCCCTGTCCTTGCTTGGGTTTCCTCCAGATTCTCTGCTTTTATTCATTTTATTGCACGTTTCTGACCAAGGACCTTTCCTGAAGTTTGATGTCTGTGTTCTTACACATTATTCGACATGTGTGCTGATCTAGATTGCCTGGAGAGTTTAGCTTAGAGTAAGCCCCCGTTTTATGTCTTACTTTTTACTGCCGAATGGGAGCTGACAGCCTCTCCACAGCTGCATTTTAACCCATATCTCCTCTGCCTTTTCAGACTCCCTGTGATGTTGCTCTCACCTGGAGTGGGACAGGCAGAGGTTGCAGGCTTTCATGCCATCAGTGACTGGATGGGAGGGGGGGTCTTGTTTTTCCACAGAGAATGTGTCAACAATAGGTTGTCTATTTTCAGGAGAGGGATGGATGCTGTACCAATTTGATTCTCTCTGGCTTAATGCCTTCAAAAATAGCTGTGTGGAAGGCACCATTAGCTCAGACTTCAGGCATCTAAAATAGCCCTCTGTGTATTTGGGCACGAGTGCATACGTGTGTGAGTGTGTGTGTGTGTGTGTGTGTGTGGGCGCAAAATTTGAAGGTAATGTTGTGCAGTGTTTTGTCGTGTCTGTTTGTCCTTACTGTCTGTCTCCAAATATCACAACGGAAGGGACTTGCATTGTTAGAATGATAATTACACACACACACACACCTCTATTATCTGTAAAACCACTCTTTATCTATAGGCTCCCAACTGTTAATACAGTTAATAATAATGGAGAAATAATTCATTTTTTGCAGCCCTAACCTACCCTTAAAAATGGATGATAAATCAGTATATTCTATGTATATTTTGTGCACAAGACAATATAAAAAGGCATATTTATTGATATTATCATCATCATTATTAACAGAGAATTCATTGATAAAACCAGTTACTTTACAAATGTTCACTGCAGTGTTGTATGGTCTGATGTAGAGAGCTGCAGTTGGATCTGGTTGGGTGGATGTTTTTCTTGTAAATGTCATTTACACCTGCACTGTGTTAGCCAACCCTCAAGATGGTCTACTTCCAGTTTGGAGCGCAGTGCTCCTACATATTTTACCAGGCAAAAGTTTAGACTCACCTTTGTGTTAGTTTCTTTGATTTTCTATCTCGCAGGTTAATACTGGAGGCGTTAAACTATTTCACAATATAGTAAAGAAAAACATATTATTACAAAAGCAAAACATGTTTTAAATTTTATGGTTCTTATTTGACCTTCATCAAGCACCTTGCAGTGTCACTTATCTGTTCTGTCAGCACTAAAGTTATGGACCAATAGGTGCCTTTCCTGGCATGCTCCACATACTAGCAGACTCAGTAGGTCAACATTATGTTAGAATTTAGATTTCTCTGTCAAGCTAAACCCAGTGAATATTATTTTATATAAAGAATATGTGAAGCAGCTTCTAAATCACTCTGCACATCAGAGACATGGACCGTGTCAACTGATATGAAGATGTTTAAACTAAAATGTGCCTCAAAACCCGATCCAGACCAAAGGAAGAGGCCTTGATGAAGATCAAACTGAACCAGTGTTCATTTCAAGAGAACAGAATTTAAAAATGAACCCAATTGAAAATTTTGGATTTGCATCAATATATTGCTACACAACTTAATCAGTAAAAGCAGTGTTTATGTGTGTAAGTGTGTGTAAATATAGTAAGAAGTCAAAATGTCTTCATCAGAAATGTCTCCAGCACTGCGACACTATGGACAGGTAAATGTTACAATGCATGGTGGTACAAGCGGTAACATTTGTTTGAGATTGACTGCAGTGTTGCTGTGGACCAGCCCTTCTCTGTCTACATTAAATAATAGTCCGTCACAGAGCCAGAAAGCTGTCTACAGCATTGTTGGTTTACTTGATGTCCACAGGAATGCAGCTCACAAGCACATTTCTCAGTGAAGCCCCACTTCTGTTTAATCAGTCAAAGCCTCCACTTCCTCAGACACAAAGATGCCAGGTTAACGATAAAGGAGTGCACGTCTTTGGTCCGATGCTGATGGTGATGAGGCTCAAAAGAACAAGCAATCACTGTCTGTAAGTGGGCAATTTCAATTCCCCAACCCAAACCCTCTTACCCCATTTGTCAAAGAAGGATGAGTCCAGGCTGCTGGTGCACACAATCACGGATGAGT
Organism: Channa maculata; assembly: GCA_020496755.1. Classification (NCBI taxonomy): domain Eukaryota; kingdom Metazoa; phylum Chordata; class Actinopteri; order Anabantiformes; family Channidae; genus Channa; species Channa maculata. The sequence continues at coordinate 1,194,289 of CM035606.1, forward strand.
GAAGAATCCGGAGGAACCTCGTCACTATGTGTCATTCATTCCATTAGGAGTAGACAATGAGTCATACAGTACATCTCGGTCCACACAAACATCACATCAAGGACTGGTACACACACGTGCGATGATTAAAGGAAATGGTAATAGTCTGAAACAAGAAAAACAAGCACAGCATGGGGGAAAGAAGTAAAGGAAGGAGCACAGAGCACTGTAGTGGAGAAACTAAAAAACTGCACCATCACCTTGTTTGTCCTTTGAGCTTGTGAGTGTGTTCACTGTCTTTGTTTTTAGTCCCAGATCCCATAAACCCCCTCAGGATAAACTAAATACCCAGGCCTAGGAAGCTGCTGCAATCTTAACATTGGCTTTATCTTTCCAGTAATAAAGGGTCTGTGAAATTGATTGAATGCTGCATAAGCTTTTCCTGGGTGGCGAGTGTGTCACAGAGTGCAAGCAAGACACTGACCTGTGTATTTATTAACCTCTACAAGTCCTGTGGTCACTTAGAATCTTCAGCTACCTTTTCTCCACTCTGCTGAGATATTAATCTGAAAATCAGAAGACAATCATTCACATTTGACTTGGCTTCATCAGAAATGAATAATGTGCCATATGAAAAAAATATGACAAAGGAGGCCTTGAAAGCTGAAGCAGCTGATATTCTATATCAAACAAGAACAGGCAAAATGTTTGCTTTTAGATTTAAATCAATTGGTCTTCTCAATTTAGCTTTAAGCATTAATGTTAATGCCTAACTACAGCAAAATATATTTGGCTGTTCATTTTGGGGCAGCATTACACAAAATAAGGGCAAACACAGTGCAGGACATTCAGATCTGACAAAGAATGGCTAAAAATAAGGCAGAGCAGATGAAGAGATCAAATCAGGTATTGTTGAATTGAATTATCATTTAATTGAAATGTTCATTATCAGTGTGACATAAATGTATCATAAATAATTTTTCTTTGCTTACAATTATGAAACTTTCAACTCTGCAATTATATTAGGATTCATGGCTGTTTTTAGCAAATAAAATGTTCTGAAAAACAGCACAACAGGCACATCTTATGGAAATGATTTTGAGAAATTGTACTCATGTGCAGGAAAATGAAAAAGATGTGTTCATTATACGCACGGATGTTGGGACCGAGCGTCTTCCAGCCTGAGCATAACCTTCATGGTTGATCAGGTTCTACTTCATAGAGCAGAAAGGTCAAACCCTACGTGATAATATGCTGTTCTGGATTCTATTTTTTATTTTTTATTTTTTATTTTTTTAATTAACTCTTTTTCATATTCACAATAATGTTTACTTTTTGGCAGTTGGCTTGCCGTTGGTTGATCTAGTGGTTAGTGTTGCCGCCTCACAGCTAAGAGGTTCCTGGTTTGAATCCCTGGCCAGCTGCCATGTTATCCACATGTTTCTTCCTGGTGCTCTGGTTTCCTCCAGTCCAAACACATACATGTTACTTAACTGGTGACTCTTAATTGCCTGTAGGTGTGAATGTGAGTGTGAATGCTTGTCTGTCTGTGTATGTGGCTCTGTGTTGGCCCTGAGACAGACTGGAGGCCTGTCCAGGGTGGACCCCACCTCTCGCCCAGTGGCAGCTAGGACAGGCTCCAGCCGTTAACATAATGGATGGATGGTTTGCATCTGTCCTTAGCAGTGTTTTAGGTGTGGAAGGCTAAGCTGGCGTTAAGCTTTATTATTAAAGGGAGTAAATGTTGTGTTTCTTCTTTTCAAATTTGAAGTAGGAAACAGTAACTTACAAACAAATATACAAATGTGTGTTTTTCTATTACAACATCCCACTTTATATTATAATGACATAATCCTGCCTTTAAAAAGTATGTGGAATTATGTGGCAGACTGTCACACAGTTTAAATAACTGAAGATGCTGCTGTACTTACCTTATAAGTTTGTTTGACTTGTTAAAATAACCTTTCTTTGTTAAAACCACGCAAAACAAATACATAATGTCACATAATGACTTTTAGTCATGGCTTGGGGATCCTGCCCCCTAAAATTCATGTTGATCCACTGCGGAGGACATTGCCAGACTCTCAGCCACAGGAGTAGTGCTCCTCATGGCAAATAGCTGTAGTTACCCTGTGTTCACATTAGTCCTATCACAAAAAAATGTACTTCACTGCTACGTAGACCACAGAATTCACATGAAACATGCTTCAGAACGTCACAAAAATGTTATTCTCCTTCCCTACTTGTCATTATGAAATAATTATATGTCACTATTTGCAACTAATATTTTCACATCATTTTGGAATCTCAGGAACAACTGTATTTCAGTGGTAAACTCGAAGTCATGGTGTCTTACTGTTGGAGCCACATATGGATAAAACGCTGTACAAATCAATGGATCTTGAGTGTCTACTCCTGTGTTGTCTCCTCAGGCTTCCCAGCTACAGCGTACGGACCGGTGGCAGCAGCGGCAGTAGCAGCAGCCCGTGGCTCAGGTAGGGGGACCCGTGGAAGAGGCGGCGGCTACACGGCATACGGGCAGAACGCAGGGGCAGGTAAACGCTCTGTCGGTATTCTGTGTGGCCTGACGCTCTCTCCATGCAGTTTATCACTAATCTGGTCTGGCCTGCTTTGTTCAGTCTAAACCTCCACACACATTATCAGATTGTGAAGTGAAAGGAGAGGGTCAGGTTCTGAGTTGTTTCTCTCCTTTCACTTTGGTGACAGTGCAGATACAGTTTATGGAAGCATCCAAAGGTTGTCTAAAGAGCTACTGTACCTGCCAGCTCTGTGGATGAATCATTTAATATTGTTGCTGCTGTCAGATATGATGAGTTAAGAATATTCCTACAAAAGAGAAAAAGGGTCCATTGTCAGATTGATGTGTAGTGAATAATTACACGGGTATATGGATTCATAGGTGCTTCAGAAAGTATTCACACCCCTTCAGTTTTTACATATTTTACTATGTTGTAAATGTATTTTAAAATGGAACAAAATGCAATAACTGCTAGCTCTTCCTTACAGAAGTAAGATACTTGTGGTTGGAGCATTCTGTTTACTTTCATTTTCCTTCAGATAATTCTGGAAATCTACTGGAGTCCACCTGTAGCTGATCAAAGAGAATCGCTACATACACGGACCTTTGTGTATAATTCACATAGCATGTCAGGATAAAACCAAGACATAAAGTCCAAGGAACTCTCTGAAAACCTCTTTAATAGGATTGTACCTATGACAAGGGTATATTTGTCAAATGGATGAGTTTAAAAACCACCAGGACTCTTGACCAACCAGACAAGAAGGACTTTGGTCTTTACAAAATCTATACAAATTAATTTTATTAATCACAATCAACTTGATAATGTTTGTGGTCTAATGACCCTCACATTCTGCCTAAAACACTGAGAATTCAGGATGAATGGTCAACGTAACACATTTCTAAATATTGTTCTACACAAAGGGGAACAGAGGCAGAGGGGTGCTGCAGCTGTTAATGCAACAAATTGAACAATCTGCAGGTTAAATTAAGTGCTTTGAAAGGTGAAAGGCCTAAATGGCTGCTGATGCTCACCAATGTATACAATGCAGATGTTGTAGGCATCTTGACATGTACATAGATGAATAAACTCTCACGTCCTCCTCCCACTAACACAATACTTAACTCCAATGTGGAGCATACAGATGTTTCTGTATGTTTGATACCGATGTTTTGAAGCAGGTGGTGGTGCTGTTTAAAAGGTAACAAGTGAAGTTTGTGCATTGGAGCACAGGTGTTTCCAGTGTGCTCTGTGTTCCTTGTGCCCCTCATTCATATGTTTGTTGGACAGATTTCCTACAAAAAACTGTGACAACAAATTAAAATTGCAGTTAACCTTAATTCTAAGTGTGGAAGGTCATTCATGTCAACTGGACTTCTTTCTTCTTAGTTGGAAACATTTCGCTACTTGTCTAAGTAAGTTTCTTCAGTCTGAAGAAAATTGTCCAGGGCGCCCAGTCATTTACTGATTCTTCGTTATAGTTAGAAATTATTATTTGATTAAGAAATAATTTCACAATTTGGAAACATTAAATTTATCTGCTTAACCAACCACTGCATTTCCACTCAAAACCCAACTGGGGCACAGTGAGGATCGTGACCATCTCCTCTGAGCTCTGAGGGTTAAAGGATGTGGGGATAACCCGGCTCCAGGTGCTCAAGGGTTTAATATGAGTTATTATCATTAACAGGTGTGAATGGTTACAGTTTGGATGAGCTAACTATAACATGGCTGCCCGAAATGTTTGTCGATTTATTTTTGGTTTATTTTTGGTGAAATTGAACCTCTCTGAGGGATCATAATGAAATCTGGCTTTAGTTCACCCCCTCACCATCTGTGTCATCATTTTCTCCAGTCTCTAAAATATTTGTGCACATGGGTCATAAGTTTCCATACAGGTACACGCATCCTGTCGTCAAGTATGTTTTTCCAAATCTCAACTTTTGGCTTCGATGTCTGTACACATCTTTTAAGCCTTGTTTTGTGCATGCACAACTGTTATAAATGAGGCCCCAGGCCTTTATGGCACTGCTACAGCACTATGGGGATGCATCTCAGCAACAGGGAAACTGGTTAGAAGCAAAGGAACAATGTATGCAGCCAAATTCAGAGAAGACTTTGAAGAAAACCTGCTCCAGGCTGCATGAGACCTGGGAGTGAATAGATGGTAAACTTTTTTTTCACAACAATGACCTGAAGCAAACAGCCAAGCCAACACTGGAGCAGCTTTAAGCAGTCTTTAGTTAGACAGTTACACTGTCCTTGAATGCCCCACCCAAGACCCCAAGCCCCACATAACATCTGTGAAGAAACCTGAAGATCACCTGAAGACCAATCTGACAGAACTTTAGACGATCTATCAGGACAAATTAGGTAAACAGGCTAGATTCAGGATTGAAAAGCTTGTAGAGACTTAGATAACTGCTGCCATAGGGAGTGTCTGCATACTTTTATACTAGTTTCTGATATTTCATTAATTAGTAAAATTTAACTTTTCACTTTGACACTATAGATCATTGTTGATTTTTGGGAGAAAGCATTTTGTTTCTTTCAAAACAAATTTACAGGACAGTAAAATGGGGAAAAGTTGAAGTATAAATACGAGTAATACTTTTTTTTTTACTGAGGCAGAATGGTTGCACAACATACTGTGAGTATAGAAAAAAAAACTCCCCGTAGTTATTATGTGCAGTGTTTTAAGTAAATCTATTCTATTTAAATTTTTCCATTTAACTTTATTTATATAGCGCAAATTTACAACAAAGTAATCTCACGTCATCTCTATAAAGAGGGAGTTACTGGGGCATCCTGAAAGTAGGGAACTACAGTAGTCAGTCCTAGAAGTAACAAATGCATGGACCAGTTTTTCGGCATAATTTTAGGACAGGATGCTCCTAATTTTGGCAATAATCCATATGTGGAATTAGGTTGTTCTAGAGATTTGTTTTATATGTGAGTTAAAGGACACATTGTTTCTTTCGGCTTATCCTGTGAGTTCAGAGCCGCCCCAGCGGATCATTTGTCCGCATGTTTTTTTTTTTGTTTGTTTGTTTTGACTTTGTACACCGGATGCCCTTCCTGACCCAACCCTCGCCAATTTCTACCGGGCTTGGGACTGGCGCTGCAGAGCTGGGGATGGGGATGGGCTGCTGGGGGTTCAGTGTCTTGCCCAAAGACACTTCGACATCCGGTTGGAAACAGGAGGGTACGAACCTTCGACCATATAGTCGGTAGGTGCCCGTTCTAACTGAGAATAACTCCAAGGTTCCTTGCAGTAGTGCTGGGGGCCAGACTTATGCCATGTAGCGCAACAATATGGTTGGACATCATATTTCTGAGATTTTTAGGCCCAAATACTGCATCCAGGCCTTTATGTCTTATAGGTTTGAAGCTTGATTAACTGATTTTTTTCATCTGGTTCCATAGATAAATATATCTGGGTATCATCAGCATAGCAATGGAAATTTATGGAGTGTTTTCTAATAATGTTGCCTAAAGGAGACATATATAAAGTAAAATGTATTGGTCCTAACACAGAGCCTTGTGGAACTCCATAGCTAACCTTTGTGTGCATGGAGGATTCATCATTAACATGAACAAATTGAAATCTATCAGACAGATAAGATTTAAACCAACCTAGTGCAGTTCCTTTAATCCCAATTTCAGGTTCCAGTCTCTGTAATAAAATGTTGTGATCAATGGTATCAAATGCAGCACTAAGATCTAACAGAACAAGTATAGAGATGAGTCCATTATCTGAGGCCATGAGAAGATCGTTGGTGACTTTTACCAGTGCTGTTTCTGTACTATGATGAACTCTAAATCCTGACTGAAAGTCTTCATACTAATTATTGCTGTTAGTGGTCCCATAATTGTTTTGCAAATACTTTTTCAAGGACTTTAGAAATAAAGGGGAGATTAGATATTGGTCTGTAATTGGCTAAAACACCTGGGTCAAGACAGGGTTTTTTAAGTAGTGGTTTAATTACAGCTACCTTATAGGCCTGTGGTACATAGCCTGTTTCTAAAGACAGATTGATGATGTCTAATACGAACATGTCTATTAAGACAGATCTTATTGTATTATAGACAGAGGAGACAAATTGTAATAAGGCAATTGTTGTAAATTGTAATCAGGTCCTGGAAAAACAAATCTAACTAAGTTGTTGGATTGTTCCTCTTATCACAGTTGCCTATTGAAGTATTTAATGATTTTTCTAATGTTTCCAATTTACATTTTTTTCCTATTTTGATGACTTCCAATCATTTGTTGATTATTTCAAAAGTTCCACCAGTCCATACAGACTTCACATGCACATCAGAAATGTGTGCAGAGCATTTTATATGCACGCTTTTACTTGAAGGTTACTGCCTGATTGGCAGCATGGAGCTGCAGCTTGTGAACAACAGGCATAAAATCATTGTGATTAGGATGATAGGACTGAAATTCCCTCTGCTAGTAAAGTAGATGAAACACATTGTAGTTAACAAATATATAGAACTTTACAGAGACTTGTTTAAAACAGGACTGATCATTTCCTAAATATGGAAATTAGACATTACCCGAATGAACCTGAGTTCTCTACATCTACTGTAGCATTTTAAACTAAACTTTAACCTTCTTTCTTACTGTTTTGTTATATTGGCCCACACCACAAGATCTGTAAATGGTATATGGTCTGAACTTATATAGTGCTTTTCTAGCTGTTGGTAGAAAAGCGTGGTGGACACTGCTTCTCATTCATCCATTCTCACTCACAATCACACACACACTCACACACCGATGGGGTGTGTGGCCTACACTCACCTGGAGCAACTAATTTAGATTTCAGTGTTTTGCTCAAGGACACTGTTTCCGAAGGAGCCGGGGTTCCAACCAACAACTGTGAGGTACTTGGACGACTGCTCTCCCTCCTGGGTCACAGTCTCCCCAGTGTAATGGACTGTGGTGTATATTACACCCATTAGCTACAGCATTAAATCCAACTGGTGCTTTTATTATTAATGGTGAAGAGGGGTCAGCAAAAATTGGAAAAAATAAATCAATGTGGATCAGAACAATTAGTGCATTGCTGATCATGTATAATGTATCATGATATATAGTGAGTGTTGAGGTCTTTAACTATTCTTAAACAATCATTTTGAAATATGCCACAAAACAAGTCCTGCCTGCCATATTACATTCATGTAAAGTGTACTCACAGGTCAGTGTCATCCGATGTAAATCAAGCAGTATGAAAGTGGTGATGGTTCCTTTTAGAAAAGCATTTGAGTATTTTAATCTTTTCAGAGTTGCAATCTGCAACATCTGGTCATGTCAAATAAATGTAGTAGAGTACACTTTTCTCCACCCGTTCCAACCTGCCTGCACTCGCCTCTTCACCTCTTTTCCACACTCTCCGTTGCTCTGAACCGTTAAAGTCCTGCACCTTCTTCACCTCTGCTCCCTGTAACCTCACTGTTCCACCTGGGTCCCTCTCATTGACACACATGTATTCTGTCTTACTGTGGCTAAGCTTCATTCCTCTGTTTTCCAGAGCAGACCTCCACCTCTCTAGAATTTCCTCCACCTTTTGACTGGCACAAGAAGACACTGGCCCTTGTGGTTGCATTTATTGTTCTTCTACCACAACCATAAAAATAGGATAGTCATGCCAGCAGCATTTTTATCGATTTTGGAAAGCACTAACTTTGTTCACAACCTACAATATGTTTCATTTTAAACAACATGGCAGACATGAACTTTTGATAAGCTTTATTTGTTTCAAATGAACAAATGCTAAAATCTCTTGTTTTTAATGTTTTCTCCTAGTTTCTGGTCTGGGGAACATTGGACATCTTTGCAGCCACAATAATAATAATAATAATAATAATAATAATAATAATAATAATAATAATAATTTACCAGCGATTTTATTGCCAGCACTAAAAACAATTCAGAGGTTGTAGTTATATTTTTAATGATATTCTATTAGGATTTAAAGTAGGAATTGCTAGTATCAGACTATGCATCCTCTCTGTCTGAATTGTACATACTGTACATACTTTCTTTTAAAAATGTTTTTAATTTGAGGCTATAGTCCACAATGCTATTTCATAAAGCATGTTCAGCAAGTTCCCACATGTTTGTCTAGTTCCAGTGTCTGTGGTCTACTGTGTGTTAGTTAAAGTGTTTGTACATAGAAAACCTCATGTGGGTGTATATAGCCCTGGGTGTTAGGTAACTAACACGTAATCTGCACATAGGGATACTCCTGCTTGTGCAAAGCAGAAAGAGGGAGAGAGGAGAAAATAGAGCTTTTTTAGACTAACGGGTCAGAAGCAGACATTTAGCAAACTTGCTAGTTTGCAAATGTTTGCTGTTGTTGGGACATTAACTGCAGCAGCTGGACATTTTTGGGACAGCAGAGGCTTGTGAGGATGGTGTGACTCAGATTAGCTGTTTAATTATGCTGACTTCTATAGTACTTTTTCAACACATAGCACAACTCAACTCTACTCGCCTTTCTTGATTTTCCCTCCTGCTGCCTGGTACTTTCCTGGTATCACCTCTATCGTGGGCCTAGACAAGGTGAGGTGATAAAAAAGGTGAATGCAGACTACTGACTGAGAGAGAGAGAGAGAAGTATCACTACCACTAACCACGGTCGTCTTGTCACCTGTCTTTTTTCTTGCTGCCTTCAGCCTCTTCTGATAACAGCAACAGCCACATTCCTTTAAAATCCCCCTTTATTAAGTCACATTGATGGTGTCGTCACTCCGATTTCATGTGACGTCAGCAAAATTGGTACTATGGAAAACAAAGCACCTGGTGCCAAAAGTGAGTTGGAAAAGTCTGAATTATCATTTAGTCAGTACTGATTTTACTTTTAAATTTCATCCGGTTAAATCACTGCAGTTATTGGGTGTTTTAGCATTTTTGCCACGGAAATGCATATACATGGATTTGGGGGGCAATGTTACACAACACTAACTGAAAGGTGTAGTTATAGGTCAGAAGCATAGCCCCTAGTATTTGATACGTACTTCCCAGGCTCAAATCTGATGGGAGACGTGCTACTGTGCAAGTTTTTTTGTTAATAGACATCATAACGGGCTATACAGTAAATTGTTCTTAAAAGAAACTGCTTAATAAATTGCTGAGAGAACTCTAGCTGTTTCATATCCGTTTCAAAACCACCAGCTGGGACAGCGCCTATAAAGTATCATGAAATATTGATATATTGATTAATAACGTGATTGCTAGTGTTAAGAGCTGTCAGTAGCATGCGTGTGCATGTTTTGCGTATAAAAATGTATAAAATATTTAAGGAGAGAAAAGGCATCGCTAGACCTGAAGGATATTCTCATTTAGATACTGTATCTACATGATGGCTTCTACGGCGCTAAATGAGCTGCCAGTCCTTCTAGATTATTCATGAGCTGTCACATTAGGCTTAAAAGAAGTGCTCTTTATGTTAATTAGTCTGTGAATCAGCTTGAACAAGTCCTTTTTTCTGACAAGCTAGTTACAAGCACTACAGACTGAAATAGAAAAGGAACCATCCTTAAAAAAAAAAGATCACAGGAAATGAAGCTAATTGCAAATTGTTAAGTCCCAGTGGTATTTCTGAAACATGTATGATATATCTCAGAGTCTAAGAGAAACTGCTGAATTTTACAATGAGCACAGTTTGTGTGCTCAGTAAATGTGCTCATGTGTGCAGCTGGACCAGCTGGTATTTATGACACTGCAAGGTCAATGTGCACCAGTAGGAAAACACACACACTCCTGACAGATTTGCTCGAGGCAAGTGATTGTGCAGACTGTTATTTCCAAGGTTAGTACTCGTGCCTGTGCTGGACTGTTCACATTTCAGCTTCCTCGCAACACACACACACACACACACACACACACACACACACCTAATGTATCTGCATGTAAGGCCTCTTTTTGCTTACATCAACAAACAAATACTGTGAGTTTTTCCGCTGACAGCACAGATGTTAAGCTTTTTCTGCTGGGTTTTCAGTGAGACAGACTCAGGTGGGGGTAGGGGAGTGTCTACGATTTTTTTACCATCACCATTTAAGAACTGAATGCTGTAAGTTATTATAATAATTATTATTACTATTATTTCTTTTCCTTTAACACTGTCTGTTCTAAAACCTTTGGAAGAAATACAGTTGGTGTCAAAACACAAGCACATTTTAGCTTTTTATATGTACTGCAGGGTTCTTTAAACCCTCAAAATGAAGAGTCAACATAATGCACCCACCTGAAAATTCGGATCTTTGCCTTTCACATACATGGATCAACTGATCAGATCAGCGGAGCAGATGTCCCTCCTACAAGTGAGTCTGGACAGATTGTGCTTCATTTCTAATCACTGACACATGCTCATTTTTACAGTTTCATGCAGTGACCAGTATAAACTGGTAAAATGATCATTGCAGCACTTTTTTGTACTGGACACATCAGGGGAACCCCAGTGTATGGTGATGCTTCTGTGCTGAGGACCTCATCAAGAAATGATAGTACAGATCATGATGTAAAAACAATGTTTCATATTATCAAATTTTGTGTCAGCAACAAGAAACATGTTCTGTCTGCCTTCACTTTACTTACGGCTCAGTTCGAGCTCTGGTGATACAAATAAACTGATTGGCGCAGCTGTAAAGTCAGATCTGATTTATTGAACCTTAAACTAAGTCAAATTGTCCATTGTTGTGGTTTACAGTGACTCAAAAAGCAATGCTTGCAGGACGTCTACTTGTTTGTTGATGGAAGCAAAAAGAGGCCTTACATGCAGACACATTAGGTGTGTGTGAGTGTGTGTGTCTTTTGGTTGTAAGGAGGCTGAGATGCGAGCAGTCGGGTACAGGCACGAGTACATGCATGTGACATCATCTCTTTCCAACTATTCTCTCTTTAAACCTGTGAGATGAGCTCAGACAAAACTGGTTTAACTGTGGAGGACCCCTTCATCCATCATGAGGGTGGGCTAATATCTAACATTTATTTCAAATCTTTTAAACTGAGGCTAATACTGACGAGTTCTTGTCTCCGTTTTTATTTCATCGTATACGATAATAGATTTCTGTGGCCTATAATCACACTGGTACATCACTCTTATACCATCTAGATATAATACTGCCTTTCCAGCAGTAACTGCATTTATGTTGCTTAGTGTGGTCAGGTTACATCGGACAAAGATGATGTGAATTATGAGCTGGAAGCAGAAGCTTGATCCTGCATCTGAAAAGTTGGAAAAGCAACAGGCAATACATATCTTAGGTGGTCTAAAGAGTCACTGTGGGAGTGGGAAGTGGGAGTTTTTTTTAGGCAAACACCAGACTGCTGTGTGTGTGTGTGTGTGTGTGTGTGTGTGTGTGTGTGTGTGTGTGTGTTTTTTCACTTGGTGCTTCTCGCACTATAGTCCTGTATGTTCACATGCATGTATTTCAGCTAGACATTATGCCTAAGCTGTGTTGTGCACACAGAGCACGGTGAAAAATACAGGAGAGAACAATATTTCATTTTAAAAATTGTTTTTACAAATTGTTCAGCCTTTGTTTTTAGATATAGTGTATGTCCACAGAGACATGTCTCCAATCTCTGTGTGTCCACTGGGCTGCAGGCACTTGTTTGAGAGAGTTGGCTCAGTGGAAGAAAACATTTTCAACAAAGTGTAGTATGTATCTGTAGTGGTCCGGTAGTGTCATTTATTCTGAATTCATTCAGATTAAGTTTAATCTTTTCAGTTAAATATTTCACCATCTCCACTTTTAAAAGTACAGTTTAGGCATTTTTAGTCTGTTTTTATGCACAGCACTGTTTGGAGGGAAATGCTATCATCAACCTGGACACACTGACACTGTTAACACGCTGCTGTTAATACTTCAGGTTTCCACCGTGTAGTTTGTAGTGTAGCCTGTTAACATGCTAATTTTTATCTTAAACATCTCTTCTCACATTTGCTCAATTTGTTCTTGGGATTTTCTCAGGGAAATTTGAAGACTCACTAAGTTGTAGTCTGTGACCCATTTTGCTCTTTTCATCCCAGTAAGCATCCAAATGTTTCATGCATTTTATTTTCCTCTCTTTACTTAGGCCTTTCTCTAACTTTTCAGACTGTCTCAAATCCAGTTTAGGGAGTTGAAGCTTTATGTTGGGGGCAGCACGGTGGTGGAGTGGTTAGCACTGCCACCTCACAGCTAGAAGGTTGCAGGTTTGCATTTCCGGCTGACTGTGGCCTTTCTGTGTGGACCTTCTCTTCGTGCCTACAGATACTCCAGTTTCCTCCCACAGTCCAAAGACAAGCGTATTAGGTTAATTGGTGACTCTAATTTGCCCGTAGGTGTGAATGTATCAGAGTTTTTGTATGAGGACCAAAAAGCAACGCAGTGAGAGGGATGTGAAATACAAGTACATTTATTTAACCAGGATAACAAGAGATGAACAAAGACTTAAACAAAGACTAAGCTGGGTGGGCTGAGAATATAGAATACAACTTATTACATGAACTAAGGTCTGAACTTAACTTATTAAGGAATACGGGATAACAGGAAAGGAAGGACTAAGAAACTAAGGGATATTTACAGATTATAAAGGAGATTATAACAGGGACAAAAATCAGGAGAGAACTTATTACAGGACAGGGTCAAAATAACGGGCAGCTGAGTGGAAGCCAGACTAGCACAACTAAGAAACAATATAGACGAGGGAGACAAAATACCGACCGTGAACAAAAGTAAACTTAGAAGTGGACATTCATTGAGCGGGTACAACAAATAATAGGAACAACAAGTCAACAAAAAAGCGTCGAAGGGAAGACTAGGAAATGAACTGGAGCACTAACTAAGCAAGTGGAGAATAGTCATGACAAACGCTTAACAACATAAACAGTGAGACAGAGCTAAAGTAAAGAGGCCAAAACAACAACCAAACCTCAGACCAAGATGCAGGTGACAGAAGTCCACAAGAACAGAGCCAAGAGTCCAAGACAGGGAGACAGGGTGTTGCATGGATAAGTCAGACCAAACAAAGACAATGATCTGACGGGAAACAAAGGTGAGAGCTGCATTTAAAAAGGCAGGGGAACAGGTAAAAACAATTGTGAACGGTGATGAGTGATGAATCTGGAGAAATGAACTGGGGACAGGAAGTGGAGGAAAGGGGTACAAAATAAAAGTCCAAGACAGGAAGGAATGTGAGGCCCATCATGACAGAATGGTTATCTTTCTGTATATGTCTCTCTGTGTTGGCCCTGAGATAGACTGGTGACCTGTCCAGGTTGGACCCTGCCTTTCATCCTATGACAGCTTGGAGAGGCTCCAGCCCCCCCACCCCCCACCCCCACCCCGCAACCCTAAACAGGATAAAACATTACAGATAAATCCATGTAATGGATGGATCTTTATGTCTAAAGTTCAGTGGGGTTAGTCTGGTGCTCTGTGCTGCCACGTTACTGCTCTGTCAACCACTGGTGATTGATCTGACTGATGGAAAAGCCTTTGTCTTCCTGCCAGATTGTCAAAACAAAAGCAGTAAGATACTGTATGACTTGTTTTCAGTCTGACTAAATTGGACTACAATATTAATTCTGTTTAAGGTCTGTTAGAGTCCAAAAACTATTAAAAGCTCATTAGTTGAGCCAATTAATGCACATGCTGTGATTCATTTTAATCTCTAATGCAGTATCCTGCTGCCTTACATACTTAATAAAGTGACACATTTGGATTAATCTGCCCCTGAATATAGTTCAAACATTCCTTCTGTTTCTTTGTTGAAAACTACCCACACACATAATTTATTTAACAAAAACTAATGACTGTCATTACCAATTCAAATGAAGAAGGTCAGTGTTTCATAGCTCACACTAGTTTTGGTTCACTCCGATCCTTTTGCAAACACTGGTAAAGTTGGTTTTTCTGGTTGTTGTTCTTCTGGCAGAGCGTTGTTGGATCCAGCTGTGAACAGCTGAGTTCATGTCACTGTGTGTGTATTTGATCACTGCTCTGAACAAAGTTCCTCCTTGTGTCACTCAGGTGCTGTATGTTCACTCTGTGTAGTCTGGAAATGAACTAACAGAGAAAAACTGACCTGTATGAGGGAAGCTGCTGTGATATAGCAGTTGAATCTTTTACTGTAACCTTAGTCGACTATATAACCTAAGTGTGTAGCCCTATCATTGCTATTTGATCTCAACAGCCAACAACTACAGCCCTCCATTCAGTGCTTCTTCATTAACTTCACCCCCCAAAATAAATGCACGTGCATTACTACAGCAACACCAATAGATGTCATAAAACACCATTATCAATCTGAATAACATCTGCATAAATAGATTAAACTTAAAATATGAAGTTGGCTGTGTGTACCATGCCTGCACATATTTTAGCCAGACTGCAATGGGCTGTATAGATCAGAAAGCATAAGTAAGAAAGAAACGTATGCTTTTCTGATATTGCTCAGCCTACTATTAAGTAACATTTTGTCTTTCTTATTTTTACAAGATTTAGGTTTTGTATCGGGTCAAGTCTGGGGTAAAGTTAAATATTAAAGTTTATACTAGTAGTAAGATGGTAATGGATCTCAAATAAATACAGTACAGTGCTGCAGATGTGTGTGTGTATCGTAAAGCTCAAATCCTAAAGATCTGTGTGCTGGATAATGTGTGTGTGTGCGTTAGAGAACAGACCTAATAGAACTACAGTGGCCTACCTCTACTATGTTCTACTACTGTCTCTCATAATACTTTAGAGGAAGAACAACCTTTATTGTCATTATGCACATATAGATATTGCTCATACATGTTACAATGAAATTATTTCTTTGCTTTTAACCCATGACCATGGGGGGAGCAGTGGGCGGCCATGGGGCAGGTGCTCCATCACTGCCATCTACCTGAAGTGCTGGGCAGAGAGAGGAAGAGCTGGATGGATTAGATTGTATTGACCTAAGATTTAATGTATTCCGAGAGATATTTATTAAAATTTTCTTTCTTCATCTGCTGACTTCCTCTTTTAGATCATCTTTTCACTGAGTTTGTTGGAGTGTTCCTTTGTCTTTATGGTGTAGATTTTGACGACACCAGATTTTGAAGTCACCAGTAACTGAACCTTGTAGATACAGTACAGGTGTATTTATACTACTGTATTACTAATTACCTGATGCCATAAGTCTGATTGCTATTGCTCTTCAGGCATATAGTGGACACTGAAGCAACATCGACCCAGCCTGGTGTGTTTCTGCTGGAAGTAGCTGTGTGCTCCTTTCTTTGTCCACAATTATTTAACTTAGCGAGCAGACGAAGAGGGAGCTCACTACAGGTCTTTGTTTGTTTGTTGGTGCAGATCTAATTAGAGAGCTGAAAGACAACAGAAAGGGATCCATGCTTCATTCTAATTAGTAGGCGCATTCAAAATCCATGCAACACCCAGCCATTAGCCTTCAAATCAGAATACATTAAACCTCTGAGTGAGTGTGTGTGTGTGCGTTAGTGTGTGTGTGTGTGTGGTTTTGTTTCAGTTTTTGTTTTTTATTGTTTTATTTGTTTCATTCAGAATGGGTACATACTGAATGTGTCAGAATTTATTGCATTATTGAAAGTATTTCATTTACATAATAGTCCATTGTAGAACTAACATAGATAGACAGGCCTATTCAATTCAATTCAACTTTATTTATATAGCACCAATTCACAACAAAGTCATCTCAAGGCACTTTACAGAATAAAGTCAAGACTATAAAGATGTATAGAGAAAACCCAACAATTCCCCCTGGAGCAAGCCATAGGCAACAGTGGAGAGGAAAAACTCACTTTAATGGTAGAAACCTCCAGCAGAACCAGGCTCAGGGTGGACGACCATCTGCCTTGACCGGTTGGGGTGAGTGGCACATTGCACACTGGAAATATGTAGCTCCAAAGCTGGGGACACCTGCATAAAGAGACAACAAGTTTGCAATAAAGAGAATATGAAGAAAACTGAATCCTCTGGCTCATCTTAAAGCCACAGATTTAATAAAACATGAAGTATAATCTGCTATAGTTTTACATTTTATGGGGCACCTCAAATAGCTAATTAAATTACTATACTCACTGAATAACAATCTTCTCATTTTCCTTTGGGCTGTTCCTTTTCAGGGGTCTCCACAGTGAATCATGTGCCTCCATCTAACCATGTCCTCTGCGTCCTCTTCTCTCACACCAACTACCTTCATGTTCTCTCTCACTACATCCATAAATCTCCTCTTGGTTCTTCCTCTAGACCTCCTGCCTGGCAGCTCCAACCTCAGCATCCTTCTACTGATATATTCACAGTTTCTCCTCTGAACATGTCCAAACCACCTCATTCTGGCCTCTCTGACTTTATATCCAAAACATCTAACATGAGCTGTCCCTCTGATGTCGTCATTCCTGATCCTGTCCATCTTCGTCTCTCCCAAAGAGAACCTTAACATCTTAAGCTCTGCTACCTCCAGCTCTGCCTTCTGTCTTTTCTTCAGTGCCACTGTCTCTAAACCGAACAACATCTGTGGTCTCACCACCATCTTGAACAACTTTCCTTTCATTCTTGCTGATACTCTTTTATCACACCTGACACTTTTCTCCACCCGTTCCAACCTGCTTGCACTCGCCTCTTCACCTCTTTTCCACACTCTTCGTTGCTCTGAACCGTTGACCCTAAGTACTTAAAGTCCTGCACCTTCTTCACCTCTGCTCCCAGTAACCTCACCGTTCCACCTGGGTCCCTCTCATTGACAAACCTGTATTCTGTCTTACTGCGGCTAAGCTTCTACGAAGACACAATGCAACTCCCTATGACCTTCTCTGTACTTCTCCATCAGCATCCTCAAAGCAAATACTGCATCTGTTGGACTCTTGATAGGCATGAAACCATATTGCTGCTCACAAATGTTCACAAATGTTCACCTCTGCCCTTTCACTACTACTCTTTCCCACAACTTCATTGTGTGGCTCATCAGCTTTATTCCTCTGTAGTTGCCACAGCTCTGCACATCTCCCTTGTTCTTAAAAATGGGCATCAGTACACTTCTCCTCCAGTCCTCAGCATCCTCTCACAAGATCTTGTTAAACAAACTAGTCAGAAACTCTACTGCCACCTCTCCTAGACACTTCCATACCTCCACAGGTTTGTCATCAGGACAAACTGCCTTTCCACTCTTCATCCTCTTCAACGTCCTCCTCACTTCACTCTTACTAATCTTTGCTACTTCCTGCTCCACACCAGTCACCTCTTCTACTTTTCGTTCCCTTTCATTTTCCTCATTCATCAACTCTTCAAAGTTCTCCTGTTCAAGCAGGCCTTGATTACCCCACTGCTCAAGAAGCCTTCTCTTGATCCCTCTGTAGTGGAGAACTACAGACTTGTCTCCCTCCTTCCTTTTCTGGCCAAGACAATGGAATGAACAGTCTTCAACCAACTCTCAGACTTCCTTTCCAAGAACAACCTCCTCGAGGTCAACCAGTCTGGCTTCAAGAGGGGTCACTCCACAGAAACAGCACTCCTGACTGTTGTGGAATATCTTCGAGCTGCAAAAGCCACAGGTCAATCATCTGTCTTAATTCTACTTGATCTATCATCAGCCTTTGACACTGTGAACCATCAGATTCTCTTGTCCACACTCTCTGACTTGGGCATCTCTGGATCAGCTCCAGACTGGCTTTGTTCTTACCCATCAGGACGAACCTTCAAGGTATCCTGGCGGGGGCATCTTTCTCACTCTCATAGCCTCTCTACTGGTGTGCAGCAGGGCTCAGTTCTTGGTCCTCTCCTCTTTTCTATCTATACTTCATCCCTAGGTGCCATCATTAACTCACATGGTCTTTCCTGTCACTGCTACGCTGATGACACACAGCTCTTCCTGTCCTTTCCACCGGACGACTCCACTGTCTCATCGCGCATTTCTGCCTGTCTCTCAGACATCTCAGCCTGGATAAGTGAGAGACACCTTCAGCTCAATCTCTCCAAGACCGAAGTCCTTGTCTTCCCAGCCAGACCTTCGATGCAACACAACATCAGCATCAACATTGGATCTACAGTGATTCTCCCCACTTCTTCTTCTTTTCCTTTGGGCTGTTCCCTTTCAGGAGTCGCCACAGCGAATCATGTGCCTCCATCTAACTCTATCCTCTGCATCCTCTTCACTCACACCAACTAACTTCATGTCCTCCCTCACTACATCCATAAATCTCCTCTTTGGTCTTCCTCCTGCCTGGCAGCTCCAACCTCAGCATCCTTCTACTGATTCACAGTTTCTCCTCTGAACATGTCCAAACCACCTCAATCTGGCCTCTCTGACTTTATCTCCAACAGATTTAACATGAGCTGTCCCTCTGATGTCTTCATTTCTGATCCTGTCCATCCTCGTCACTCCCAAAGAGAACCTCAACATCTTAAGCTCTGCTACCTCCAGCTCTGCCTCCTGTCTTTTCTTCAGTGCCACTGTCTCTAAGCCGAACAACATCTGTGGTCTCACCACCGTCTTGAACATCTTTCCTTTCATTCTTGCTGATACTCTTTTATCACACAACACACCTGACACTTTTCTCCACCCGTTCCAACCTGCCTGCACTCACCTCTTCACCTCTTTTCCACACTCTCCATTGCTCTGAACCGTTGACCCTAAGTACTTAAAATCCTGCACTTTCTTCACCTCTGCTCCCTGTAACCTCACTGTTCTACCTGGGTCCCTCTCATTGACACACATGTATTCTGTCTAAGCTTCATTCCTCTGTTTTCCAGAGCAGACCTCCACCTCTCTAGATTTTCCTCCACCTGCTCCCTGCTCTCACTACAAATCACAATGTCATCTGCAAACATCATAGTCCATGGAGATTCCTGTCTAACCTCATCTGTCAGCCTGTCCATCACCAGAGCAAACAAGAAGGAGCTCAGAGCTGATCCTTGATGCAGACCCACGTCCACCTTGAACTCCTCTGTCACACCTACAGCACCTCACCACGGTCTTACAGCTCTCATACATGTCCTGCACCACTCTAACATACTTCTCTGCCGCTCCAGACGTCCTCATACAATACCACAGCTCCTCTCTCTGCACCCTGTCATACACTTTCTCTAAATCTACGAAGACACAATGCAACTCCCTATGACCCTCTCTGTACTTCTCCATCAGCATCCTCAATGCAAATACTGCATCTGTTGGATGCAGTATGCATCATGAAACCATATTGCTGCTCACAAATGTTCACCTCTGCCCTTAGCCGAGCTTCCACTACACTTTCCCACAACTTCATTGTTTGGCTCATCAGCTTTATTCCTCTGTAGTTGCCACAACTCTGCACATCTCCCTTGTTCTTAAAAACCAGCACCAGTACACTTCTCCTCAGTCCTCAGCATCCTCTCACTCTCCAAGATCTTGTTAAACAAACTAGTCAGAAACTCTACTGCCACCTCTCCTAGACACTTCCATACCTCCACAGGTATGTCATCAGGACCAACTGCCTTTCCATTCTTCATCCTCTTCAACGTCCTCCTCACTTCACTCTTACTAATCTTTGCTACTTCCTGCTCCACACCAGTCACCTCTTCTACTCTTCGTTCCCTTTCATTTTCCTCATTCATCAACTCTTCAAAGTTCTCCTTCCATCTTCCCATCACAATCCTGGCACCTGTCAATACATTTCCATCCTTATCTTTAATCACACTAACCTGCTGCACATCCTTCCCATCTCTATCTCTTTGTCTGACCAACCTGTACAAATCCACCTCTCCCTCTTTAGTGTCCAACCTAACATACAAGTCCTCATATGCTCTTTGTTTGGCCTTTGCCACCTCTACCTTCACCTTACACTGTGTCTCCCTGTACTCCTGTCTACTCTCTTCAGTCCTGTCAGTGTCCCACTTCTTCTTAGCTAACCTCTTTCTCTGTATACACTCCTGAACTTCCTCGTTCCACCACCAAGTCTCCTTGTCCACTTTCCTCTTTCCAGATGACACACCGAGTACCCTCCTACCTGTCTCCTTGATCAAATTAGCTGTAGTAGTCCAGTCATCTGGAAGCACCTCCAAACCACCCAGAGTCTGTCTCAGCTCCTCCCTGAAAACTACACGTCATTCTTCCTTTTTCAACTTCCACCACTTCGTCCTCTGCTCTGCCTTAGTTCTCTTCATCTTCCTCACCACCAGCATCATTTTACACACCACCATCCTGTGTTGTCTGGCTACACTCTCCCCTACCAATACTTTACAGTCACTGATCTCTTTCAGATTACAACGTCTACACATGTCGTCCACCTGAGTGTTTCTACCTCCGCTCTTGTACGTCACCCTATGTTCCTGCCTCTTCTGAAAGAAAGTGTTCACTACAGCCATTTCCATCCTCTTTGCAAAGTCTACCACCATCTGTCCTTCTGCATTCCTGTCCTGAAGACCAAACCTGCCCATAACAGTCTCATCACCTCTGTTCCCTTCACCTACATGTCCATTGAAATCTGCACCAAGCATCACTTCATCTAACTCACTCCAGAATTTCTCCTTCTCTTCTAACTCACATCCTACCTGTGGGGCATAACCACTCACAACATTGAACATCACCCCTTCAATTTCCAGCTTCAGACTCATCAATCTGTCTGATACTCTTTTCACCTCTAGAACATTCCTCACAAACTCCTCTTTCAGGATAACTCCTACTCCATTTCTCTTCCTATCTGACCCATGGTAGAACAACTTGAACCCTGCTCCTAAGCTTCTAGCCTTGCTACCTTTCCACCTGGTCTCCTGGACACACAGTAAGTCCACCTTCCTTCTCTGCATCATGTCAATCAACTCTCTAGCCTTCTCTGTCATAGTCCCAACATTCAAAGTCCCTACTGTCAGTTCTACATTCTTAGCTTTCCTCTTCTCTCTCTGCCTATGAACACACCTTCCTCCTCTCCTTCTTTGTCTGCGACTAACAGTAGTCCAATTTCCACCGGTACCCTGTAGGTCAACAGCACCGGTGGCGGTCGTTGTTAACCCGGGCCCCAACCAATCCGGTATGGAAGTCATTGTCACGATTTGCATGTTTAACTTGGCATGTGTTTTACGTCGGATGCCATTCCTGACACAACCCTCTGCATTTATCCAGACTTGGGACTGACAAAAGGAGACACTGGCTTGAACCCCCTTGTGGTTGCATTACTCACTGAATATCAGTGAATAGAAAAAAAGCCACCATCACTATATTTAATTTTATAATAGGTCAATGATTTCTTCTCTGTTATGTTTAACTTATTATTTTAATAAATCTTGAAACACTGAAACTTTACTTCCTGCTGCTATAATAACTTGTGGATTCCAGTGAACAACTACAGGTTTATTAAAGAAAATGTTCACCATTTTACATGGCTTCCTTAAACAATCAAGTACCCTTTTGAAAGATGTTTTAATCATTGCTCCTGTTCACACCGGCCACAAATAGATCCTGTCATTATCACTCCTCAGAGTTCAAGTGATGTTGGCCAACATCCACAGTCGTTCTGTGCTAAAATGTACTCAAATGTGTATCTAAAGCTATTATGAGGCTTCAGCAGTCTAAATGAAGTCGATACCTTCTAAATGATGAGTTGCAGTAGAAGGAAAGTAAATAATTGCTGCAGTTCTGGAAGATATCCACCTAATGTGACTGATTTGGAAGATTGAAGCCTGATATGGCCTATAAATAAAGAATTCTGTACCTTTGTGCACAGATGAAGGATTGTGTATGTTGGCCCCATAATATACATAGGAAGCTGTAGCTCAGTTGGTAAGGAAGTCATCCACGGACCACAGGGTCAGTGGTTTGATCCCCCCGGTCCCAGCTATATGTCGAAGTGTCTCTGGGCAAGACACTGAACCCCTAACAGCCTATTCCCAGCTGTGCAGTGCCAGGCCAAGCCCGGTAGAAAGTGTGCCAAATCAACGACCCTGAACTCACAAGATAAACCAAAAGGACAAAAAAAAAAAAAAACATACATAGGAAGCATTTTTTGGATGGCCCAGTATTAACAAGATGACTGTTTTCAGTGTTGATATTGACAACTAACCTGTTTCAACATTATTACACTATCCTTTAACTAATGGTACGGCACAGATTTATACACCAATTGTAATTTCCTCAGTACATATTATTACCTGGAATGATTCACAGCAGTTCTCTGCTTAAAAACTTGATACGTTCTGGGCTTTGCGGTATGTAAGACCAACTGTAGGTCATGAATATGACCTTGGGTGAAATTCTGTCTTATACTGGGGATGTAACAAAAACATGAAGTCAGAATACGGTATCACTACAATGAAAATAAATGACACAATATTTACATTTCTTTTATAAAAGAATAAATCAGCACTTGTGTTACCTTTGTGAATTTAAAATCTGTTCCGCATCTGTCTTGCTTTCAGCTTCAGAAATATCGAGCAAGCTTTTCTACTAGTTGGACCTGGCATGTTCTCATCCCACAGTGTAGGATAATGACGCTTCCTAAAGCATCGAATCGCACCACTTTTTACACTCTTTCACGTATGATATCAACACCACACGTACCCTTTGGCTTTACTATTGGAAGCTGCCATTATTTGTAGGAACGACTTTATATACACACTAAAACTGCTTTAATATTAAGGAATACAACTTGTGGGTAAGGTTACGTTAAGTGACAACACAGTTTAGGGTTAGGCACAAAATCTTCAGAGTAAGGTTAAGTTACAAGATAAATTAGATAATAACAAAATGCTACAAACAATGGCAGCGACACACCTGCACTTCCCTATTATAGTAACCAGGTGTGCGGCGTTGTGTAACGATCATCATTACAGCGCACAGCATCTTGCACTGTAGAGGCAAACTGTGGTCTCCCGAAAAAGTCCCGTGTCTTAGTGCACCAGCTAGCACCCGTCCACCTCCATAAAAGACTTTTTCACTTTTCACTTCTGTGGGGATAAAATATTGAAGCGTCTGGTTTTCTATTGTACAACATTGTATGCTCAGAGCATCTTTCACAGATGCAAGCAGGTAGCATAAGTAATGGAATGCTCACATTATGGAGGCTTTGTTTCCATTGCGATGTCACAAAATTACATGTATCATTACATCCTATTTTAAAGTAAATGTGCCTAACGATTTACTCCTGTGCTGGACATCCGGGTTTCGTTGTCAGTCGTATTTTTAGCGAATCGCATTTTCCCAGCAAAGAAGAACATTTAGGAGCATGAATGAGTAGAAAGCCTTTGAATATGAGTCCTCAAGCAACTTCCCTGGCTCCATCTTACAAACCTGTCAGTGTCACATCTAAAATTAATGAGAAATTTCTGTCTTATTCTCATTGATTTATGAGCACAGCCAGACCTAAATTATTGATCATTCCTAATCATCATTCCCTTATTTTGGTTTACTAAAGGTCTTTCAGCAGGCTGTAGCTGCTGTATTGCATTGGATTATAACACAGAGGGTAAAAAGTCCATTTGAGCCGACTTGTTAATAATGTAGGAGGTTTTCGTTTGTTGCTGGTTCTTGGATGATAATATGATGCTTTGGTAATATATTGCACATGAGCTCAATGGCAATTTGACTTTGTAGTCCTGCGTCCTCAGTGGTGATAGATTGTTTGTACAACTGCAGAGTTTATTAGTCTGGGTCGGTTTCTAGTTGTGCAGCCTGGTGCTCTTTTGCTAGCTAAGGGTTCTACCTGGTTTTATATCTTTTTTTGGTGTGTTTTCATTATATTTGGGTTGTGAATATATATTAGCAACACATGGACTACAAGATCCATTTTAATTAGTTAAGGTCATAATAAAAGTCAATGATAAGTCCCCACTCATCCCCTCCCCTCCTCCTCATCCCACACCCCCTCCCCTGTCTCCCAGGGTTCCCTGATTATGGGTTGTATTCCATGGCCAGCGGTGACATGCGGGGAGGAGCATCCTACTCCCTGGCCAACTATGGCTCCCTGGGGGCCCATGCGGCTGCTCAAATCCTGCCCAGTGAGCATGCCAGCTCAGCCTGCCACTCTCCCACCTCCCTCCAGCACCACCTGCACAGCCCGGACCCTTTTAAGAGCCCAGGTGTGTATCTCTATGTCTCTGCTCCTCTCACGCATGCATGTAGTCTCATAGACAGAAAGAGCAAGAGGGAGGAATAAAGAAAGAGTGAAGCATGACACTGTGCAGCCGAATGCGAAATTTGCTAGAATGCTGTGCATGCTTTTCATAGCATTGCCTTTGGAGATTTGTTCATTTGATTTATGATGTTTTTTCATTATCATTTGGTTTCAGATTGGATAAGTGTACACTTCCTGCTTAGAGCTGTTCCTAGAACGGTTAACAGATGCCAAAATACTTCAGTTATAAGCATCTCTGGTTGTTTTGAGTTATTGCATGTGTTCAAAGGGGCAGATTTCTTGTGGAATTATAATGACAGAATTTTTAGATTTGTTTTTCAATATAGTTAGATATTGTAGTAGGATGGAAGCTGGTTGCTGGAAGCTCCAATAATGTGACACTATGCTGTATTATCCTGTTTCTAGTTTAAACAACACATGAATTATTGCAAGGTGGTCCCAATGTTTTGGCCCCTAATATACTGCAGTCCAGTACGGCACTGCCACCTACGTTGACCTCAATAATAAACACATCAAATGATCACCTTTCTGGTAGTTTTAATGTAAAAACAGAGAAATGATAAGCTTGTAAAAATAGAATTCATGGCAGAGCTGCTGTAGTGTGGATTTATGCTGTAGTTTGCTACAGGCTTGCTCAAAACAACCAAAGATAAATGGTGGGGAGCCTTTCCCCTGGTCCAGGGGTTTATTTTCTCATGATCTGTCTATGAACATTTGCCACCATAAACACACAATGAGCATTTAAGGTAGATACCACTGCTGTACTGTTTGCTTGTTTTAAGAAGACTTCAGGGCTAATGAGAGTGAGACTGAACGAAAGACAAACCCAGACCAGTCACTCACTCACGACAGTGGTTAATTAACACATCCCAGTGTTATGTCGTTCTGATGGTTTGTGTTTTTTTTATTACTGGGGATGTATTACAAACAGCATTTATTAGATCTTATCGATCACTATCAGTGTGCCAACGTGGGTGTATTTAAATGCATCTGGATTAAGTATTATGAAGTCAACCAAAATCTGATCCTTTCATGTATGAGTGTCTTAAAGGCAAATTACTGGGTTGACTAATTACTAAGCTCTGAAGCTAATTTCCTGTATCACTAAACAACTAAACATTTCTTTCACTGTTAACATGACACATATTGCTTAATATTTGAAAATAACGTTTCTGTGACCTTGACTGACCTGTCAGTCACTGCATTACCACGAGTAGACTGATTTTACAACGTGTATTAAATCAGACTTTGTATCAGCAGATACCCAATACTGGGGGACTTGTAATTGGTTCAGGCTATGCCTAGAATTAATTTTATTTGGATTCTTCTTATTATTTGTCCTTTAGTGGAGTATGCAGGGATGTTATAACATTAGTGTTCCCAGTCCTGAGCCTAAGTACCAGGACATGATTCTTTGTGTGTATGTGTACCTACAAAATAGCAAAAGACTTTATATTCTAAGCCAAAGAAATTACATGATACTGTCAACTGTTTTGTGACATTAAAGGCAGGTTATTACAGTAGATGTGTCCTTCATTACATTATAATATCTACAAACACAGCATTATCATTATCACGTCTATTTTACCTTTTATCCACTGTCCATGTATCCATCCATTATCTTAAGCTGGGTCAGCAGTAGCAGCAGGTTTAGTAAGACTTTCCAGACATCGCTCTCCCCAGCAACGATTTCCAACTCCTCCGACAGGATTTCGGGCCATTGCTGGGCTAAATGAAATATATAATCTCTCCAGTGTTTCCTAGCCCAGAACATCCTTTGTCCACTGGGTGAATGTAATAGACTTTTGCCATTTCATGGCATAGTCTGGTATTATGGTATGCACTCAGACTGAGGCCTGATGACAGTACAAATTGTTCTCCGCTTTAAGCCTGTCTGGTTTTCATGGCAATAGTTACTGTCTGATTCAGAGTTTAAAGTCAGAAAGTCTTACCTTGGCCCTGATCCTTTAACGTCTGTCTTCTCTCCTCTGTATTGCTCGTTGGTTCAGGTTTCTGTCCCAACTTGAATCAAATGAATCAAATCAAATGTTCCGGCCTAAAAACACCAATGCAGCATGTGGAATGGACCAATAGTAAATGATCTGCTCTTATATAGCGCTTTTCTACCTATTGGCACTCAAAGCGCTTTACACTGCTTCTCATTCGCACTCACAATCACACATGCACACAAACACACTCACACACCGATGGGGGAGCTGCTATGCAGCTGGCCAACACTCACCCGGAGCCACTAAGTTGGGGTTCAGTGTCTTGCTCAAGGACACTTCAACATGTGACTGGAGGAGCCGGGGATCGAACCAACGACTGCAGGATTGATGAACAACCGCTCTACTTCCTGTTCCACAGTTGCCCCATTAGAGTAAAAATTCAACTTTCACATGTAGTGAAGTAAAAGTACCATACAATACACATACTAAATTAAATTACAGTACCTAAAAATGATACTTAGCAGTATTCGGTTGAATGGTCACCACTGATGTCAACCACTGCATATTGTCTCTCTCCCTAACATATACCACATATTCTACACTCTACAATAAATAATCTAATACACTATACTAACACGTCTCTAGCCAGGAAACACAATATTGGTGGTGGTCTGCAGTTCTTTTTGTGAGTACTACTCCCCTCCTGGTGAAGTGAGTCCAAGGAATGGCTCACCCCTGCAATCTTTTAGCGCACATTACCCAGGACACTCTGTGTAATTTCCTGCCTGTCAGCCAGCGGGCTAGGTCCAATACCCCAAGCACTTTGGAGAAGATAATCACCATCATATATTTAAAAGAGGCTGGAGAAGGAGCAGGGGGAGTTATGGAAGGGAAGGGGATGTGGGTGGTGGAGAAGTGCAGAGGCTCTACTAGTGACAGGTGTTGATTAGATGAGGGGTGTTGTGCCCAATTCCCCTGTGCAATTTCTGCCAGGTATTCATAAACTGTCTGGCAGTCATATCTGAGGGTTCTGCACATTTTAAGGGACAGAACACCAGTGGGAGGCTCAAGGTGAGAAGAGTTTTTTTACATTTGGGTGATGGAGGAAATGCTGTGCGTATGGGAATATCACATCCTGTATTGAATGCACAACTAATAACTAACACACTGTAAGTAAATCTCTCCAGTATTTCTGACTTCATGAAGTTGATCATTATTCAAAATTGTTTCATGTCAATAAATCCTGTCGAAAGACGACAGACCTTTTAGTCTGTGAGTTCTCACCCATGTGTTTGACCCTCAGCCTGGAGCCTGTTGGTTCCTACTGTGTGACAATAAATATGTACTGACATTGTAATTGAAGGCTCAGTAATTAGTGAATAATTGCTGATTTTGGTTGTTTTATGTGTTTTCTTGACAGTAGGACACTTTTACAATACTGCTCGCTAAACACAGCAGACTGCTGTCCTTTCCGCTGTGTAATCTGCTGAGACACGAGACACGGAGACCTCTGCAGGATTAGCAGCTCTAACTGAAAAGCTCTTTAACCAGATGTCTTAGTCTCACTGCTTCCTGGACTGGAAGTGAACATTTCCAATGGCTGTGGGTGCATCCCAAGCCTCCCAATTGTGTCCATGTGTCCCTTACTTGCATTTTTTCCTTGCGTCCAGATCCCCACAGCCACGTAACGTCTGGCTCTACTCTTGTCCAGAATTTATTGTGGAAAATAATCGACCTTCATAATGAGCACAGAAACTTGGGATTCTTTTATCAGTCAGACCTCATAGATTTGATATAAAACTACAACTAAAACTTAAGTCTTAAATAAATCTCTGCTATTATCACACTATAGTATAAAACTTTGCTAGTGGTGCTGGGGTTAGATCAGCAGCAGCATCCAAGAGATTTCCAGTAAAGCAGAACAGGTAAAAGACATTAAGGATGTCCTTCAAGCTGGAGGACCAGAATAACTTCTGGATCAAGCAAGGATTGAGCAGCAAGGAACAGTCATTTAGGATACTTGGATGGCAGCAGATTAATGACAATGGGAAACAGTTAAATAGGAAAATAGTTGTAGAGGACTGGGCACAGTAATTACCAATTTATGTAAATGCAAAAATCTGGCCTCCTTCCTGACAGATGAGACTATGGCCTTCTGTTAAACTCAGATCCCTTCCACACGTTATGCTGTGTTATGCCCAGTCATCGTAAAGTTGCATCATATCTCCAAATCCGTACTAAGCATGAGGATGGTGTGGAAATGAAGTTCTTGTAGCAGTGTGCACCAGGTCATGCTCAGCGTTCATCTCTGAGAGCCAGGTGTGTTATAGTTTATTTAACTAATCCTTCTCCTGGCCCTTTCTCAACAGGAACCAACCCAACTCGGCCCGGAGCCTTTCCTGGTGCCAACAGTCCTGGCCCTGTAGCTGACCTCTATGGAACTGGCAGTCAGGACTCTGGTGTGGGCAACTACATCAGTGCCACCAGCCCTCAGCCAGGCTCTGGCTTCAGCCACAGCATTGCTGTGAGTATAGCTGGGTTTCATCATCTACTTCATCACTCATCTCTCCACTAATGTCTTGTGGCTAAACTCATTCTTCGCCCTCCTTATTTCACCACCGATTACATCAGAAGGCTGGACTTTAGGAACTATATTATTAAGAAATAATGATCAGCTTTGTATGTGTTATGAAATAATTGTTATTCATTTGCGATATCCACCTCTCGGTAGTTTTGTCATTTTCACCGCTGCTTTTAAATTCATACGTAGCTTACAGTAGCAATTCACCATGTAATAAAAAATAAAGCTCAAAGTTTAAGTTTAGTTCCAGTAGTCTTTGCGTACATGTTCCCTTTTTATTTCTTTAAACTGTCATAAAGCAAAGTAAAAAAAAGTTAAACTGGGACTTTACACTACAGCTCTCTGATGTGTCACTTCTGATCAGCAGCAGATGTCCAGCAGATCCAAGTCAAACCACACCCTTGCAAATATTTCTCAAACTTTTTAACCATTACAGGGTTTTCTCTTCCAATCTATTCAGAAAGGAGTCCTAAAAAGGCCCCTATAGGGCTTTTTAGCAGTTAAAAAGAGGGTAAGAAGCCCTTAGGCCCAAATGTATGTAATGAGAAGGATTCTTCGTAGCGTTGATGACCACCCAATTGATACCATGAGCCAGTGAAAGCTTCTAGATGGATTGGATAGGCAGAGGAAACCTAAATTATAGCTGAGATCTTCCACTGAGATCAGATAACAAACACCCAATATTAATATTTCCTGTTTTGATCTTCTGTCCAAGTAACATCAGACTGAGCAGAAATGTGTCTTTGACCACCTGCATTTGGTGCAGACATTTCATGAACACCACCTGGTGGGCATCATTGAAGTCACCCACATCATTTCAGCCTGGAGAAAACATGCAAAGAAAGGGCTCAACAGCAGCTTCTTGTCATTACTAAAGAATAATGACCATGTACATTATGTCATCAGTATAGTTATTATATATCATTATTATCTTTTTTTTCCTGAGACCAGATCAGTCTAGAATTTAATATCCAATCCAGTATGTAATTATTCAAATTTGTCATGTTGAAATAACAGCTTCTAAGTGTGACGCACCATTTTTTTAAAAAAAATGACTTGATCTCAATATTGCTGAGATGATTGTTAGAATGAAAATTATTAAAATATGTATCACTTTGCTGGATTTTCTGGAACTACAGTATCACTTCACAATGTTATGGACTAAAGCACCTTCTCTCACAAACTATCTACATAGGGTCCGTGTCCAGAGAGCAAATTAACGTTATACTGACAGCTGAAACCAATCTGCTATCAGTGACCATTTTAAGTCCAAATAGTAAATGGAACTGCTTGCAAATGGGAAACTGTTAGCTCAAGGCTTTGTACACAGCTATTTGCTAATGACAAAGAGCGAATGAGTTTAGCAAACTTTGCCAAAAGCAGCGTGTGAACTCAAAGTCACTGGCTGGTGAATGAGTTCTTGCATTCACACTGAACCCTGTGCTGTAACACCAGCACATTGAGATAAAACATGTTAGATTTGCCCAGATGAGCATTAAAACCAATAATCAGAACAGGCTCAAGGCATCATTTAGTTGCATGGCGTCCTAATAAACTAATCAGTAATACAGTGAGTTCAGTTCTTCAGCAGTGCATATTGCTTCGGCTAATAATGGAGACCTGACGTGGATTATTTCTATTCGTTACATAGATACTGCACTGCATTCAACACAGAAACACAACTCACACAGTTTTCTGTTGCATTGATCTAAGCATTATTTAGACCCATGGGAACTGCATAGGTTAGCAGAAAGCTAGAGCCTAGAGGTGGGTTAATCCCCGCAAAGGCAACCAGTCTGTTGCAGAAGTACTAATATACAGGAGCAGGAAGGTAGAGCGGTTGTCCACCAATCAATCCCCAGCTCTTCCGGTCACATGTCTAAGTGTCCTTGAGCAAGACACTGAACCCCAACTTAGTTGCTGCTGGTGAGTGCAGCTCCCCCATCGGTGTGTGAGTGTGACTGTGAGTGTGAATGGGGGAATAGGAAGCAGTGCAGAGTGCAGACCATTTACAGATTATTATTTCCAGGTAACATGAAGGTTCAGTGACATTTGGCCTGACAACAAAAAAGCAACAAAGGATCACTGCTAACACATACTGTACTGCTCAGCTGAAAGATATTTGTAATCCGTAGTAACGGGCCAATACTTGAATCTTGACTTGAGTATTAAGTTTGTGTACTTCTACCACCTCATCAAACAGTGCATCAGATTTTGCTGTGTAGCTGCAGACTGTTCAGAGTGGCCTCCATGATGGTTTTTGCAGTATGTGGTAGCTGTGAAACACGTACAGTAACTGGTTCCTGTGGATGGATCATGGAAATATTACTCACCCTCTTCTCAGGGTTCTCTACATTGAATCATAGTCATTTCTGTAATACCAATCAACAGAAAAAGCTTTCATATCTACGTGAAAACAGAAAACAGACCTGAATAAAAACTTTTTTAAATTTATTACACAGTGTCAAGTTTTCACCCCCTTAAAGTTTTATTTAAATTTTTTTGTCACCTCAGCTTATCCGTGAGTTCAGAGTCGCCACAGTGGAGCATTTGTCCGCATGTTGATTTAGCACAGTTTTTACGCTGAGTGCCCTTCTTGATGCAACCCTCCCCAATTTCTACTGGGCTTGGGACCGACATTGCACGGCTGGGGATGGGGATGGCCTGTGGGGGGTTCAGTGTCCTGCCCAGGGACACTTTAACATGTGGTTGTTTAGAGCGGGGTGCAAACGTCTGACTCTATGGTCAGTAGGTGGCCACTCTAACAAGTGAGCCACTGCCACCCCCTTTTCACACTCTTATAGTTTGTTTTTTTTTGTTGTTGTTGTCCTTTCGGCTTATCCCGTAAGTTCAGGGTCGCCACAGCGGATCATTGTCCGCATGTTGATTTGGCACCGTTTTTACGCCGAGTGCCCTTCTTGATGCAACCCTCCCCAATTTCTATCAGGCTTGGACCAGCACTGCACAGCTGGGGAGGAATGGGCTGTTAGGGTTCAGTGTCTTGCCCAGAGACACATCGACATATAGCCAGGGCCTGGGATCGAACCATTGACCCTGTGGTCTGTGGATGACTGCCTTTCACACACTTATAGTAAATTACCTAAATTAAAGGTGCAATCAGCTCTTTTCCAAAGTAACAGTTAAATGAAGAACACCTGATTACAGGGAATGTGATTTATATAGTGTAGTATAAATACAATAGTATCTGGAAGGTCCAGTTGGTGCAACAGAAGACAAAATAACACCCAGACAACTCCATGAAAAGATTACTGAAAGGTGGAAGACAGGCAGAGGATACAAGACTAATTCCTAGTCATTGAATATCTTTTGGAGTACATTAAATTCATCATTAAGAAATGGAAGAAACATGACACAGGTATAAATCTGCCTAGAGCGGCTCATATTCAATAACTGACTGTACAAGAAGCAGATTAGTAAGCAAGGCCACCAAGACACTTATGACTCCTCTGAACTGCTCTGAGAGAGTTTCTAACTTCAGCGACTGAGATTGGAGAGAGTGTGCAGACAGCAACTCCTGCCTGGGTTCCTCCCCAGTTGAAGCTTCATAGGAAAATCTTATATTAAATCTAAGCTGGAGTTTGCCTGAAGTCAACTGGAAGAATGTTCTGTGGTGTGATAAAACCAAAATTGAGCTTTCTGGAGGTAGAGCGGTTGTCCACCAATCAATCCCCAGCTCTTCCGGTCACATGTCTAAGTGTCCTT
The DNA here is from genome assembly GCA_020496755.1 of Channa maculata. Lineage (NCBI taxonomy): Eukaryota > Metazoa > Chordata > Actinopteri > Anabantiformes > Channidae > Channa > Channa maculata. Next base: position 1,227,164 of record CM035606.1, read on the forward strand.
GAGCAAGACACTGAACCCCAACTTAGTTGCTGCTGGTGAGTGCAGCTCCCCCATCGGTGTGTGAGTGTGACTGTGAGTGTGAATGGGGGAATAGGAAGCAGTGCAGAGTGCAGACCATTTACAGATTATTATTTCCAGGTAACATGAAGGTTCAGTGACATTTGGCCTGACAACAAAAAAGCAACAAAGGATCACTGCTAACACATACTGTACTGCTCAGCTGAAAGATATTTGTAATCCGTAGTAACGGGCCAATACTTGAATCTTGACTTGAGTATTAAGTTTGTGTACTTCTACCACCTCATCAAACAGTGCATCAGATTTTGCTGTGTAGCTGCAGACTGTTCAGAGTGGCCTCCATGATGGTTTTGCAGTATGTGGTAGCTGTGAAACACGTGACAGTAACTGGTTCCTGTGGATGGATCATGGAAATATTACTCACCCTCTTCTCAGGGTTCTCTACATTGAATCATAGTCATTTCTGTAATACCAATCAACAGAAAAAGCTTTCATATCTACGTGAAAACAGAAAACAGACCTGAATAAAAACTTTTTTAAATTTATTACACAGTGTCAAGTTTTCACCCCCTTAAAGTTTTATTTTAATTTTTTTGTCACCTCAGCTTATCCGTGAGTTCAGAGTCGCCACAGCGGAGCATTTGTCCGCATGTTGATTTAGCACAGTTTTTACGCTGAGTGCCCTTCTTGATGCAACCCTCCCCAATTTCTACTGGGCTTGGGACCGACATTGCACGGCTGGGGATGGGGATGGCCTGTGGGGGGTTCAGTGTCCTGCCCAGGGACACTTTAACATGTGGTTGTTTAGAGCGGGGTGCAAACGTCTGACTCTATGGTCAGTAGGTGGCCACTCTAACAAGTGAGCCACTGCCACCCCCTTTTCACACTCTTATAGTTTGTTTTTTTTTGTTGTTGTTGTCCTTTCGGCTTATCCCGTAAGTTCAGGGTCGCCACAGCGGATCATTGTCCGCATGTTGATTTGGCACCGTTTTTACGCCGAGTGCCCTTCTTGATGCAACCCTCCCCAATTTCTATCAGGCTTGGACCAGCACTGCACAGCTGGGGAGGGGAATGGGCTGTTAGGGGTTCAGTGTCTTGCCCAGAGACACATCGACATATAGCCAGGGCCTGGGATCGAACCATTGACCCTGTGGTCTGTGGATGACTGCCTTTCACACACTTATAGTAAATTACCTAAATTAAAGGTGCAATCAGCTCTTTTCCAAAGTAACAGTTAAATGAAGAACACCTGATTACAGGGAATGTGATTTATATAGTGTAGTATAAATACAATAGTATCTGGAAGGTCCAGTTGGTGCAACAGAAGACAAAATAACACCCAGACAACTCCATGAAAAGATTACTGAAAGGTGGAAGACAGGCAGAGGATACAAGACTAATTCCTAGTCAGTGAATATCTTTTGGAGTACATTAAATTCATCATTAAGAAATGGAAGAAACATGACACAGGTATAAATCTGCCTAGAGCGGCTCATATTCAATAACTGACTGTACAAGAAGCAGATTAGTAAGCAAGGCCACCAAGACACTTATGACTCCTCTGAACTGCTCTGAGAGAGTTTCTAACTTCAGCGACTGAGATGGGAGAGAGTGTGCAGACAGCAACTCCTCCCCAGTTGAAGCTTCATAGGAAAATCTTATATTAAATCTAAGCTGGAGTTTGCCTGAAGTCAACTGGAAGAATGTTCTGTGGTGTGATAAAACCAAAATTGAGCTTTCTGGTCATCAGATTATAGACGTGTAAAACAGTGTAAACCAACACACACACATCATCAACAATACACCATCCCCACCCTGAAGCACTGGGGGTGGGAACATTATGCTGTGGGGGGCTTCTCTGCAGCAGGCCTGGATGGCTTGTAAAGGTAAAGGGGAAGAAGAGATATCCTGGAGGAAAACCCGATGTAGTCTGCAAAGGGACAGACACTTGGAAGAATGTTTTATTATTATTTTTTTGTATTAGGACCCTACATACAGACAGACATACACATATATACACAAAGGGTTGAAGGAGAACAAAGTACATTTTCTGACGTGGCCCAGTCAGAGCCCAGACTTCAGTGTAACTGAGAATTTGTAAAAAAATGTGCAATGTGACAGAGCTTGGCCCTGGGAAAAAAAATTCTATGTCAAGACGTTCAAAACTGAATGAGACCCCGACACACAGGCTCAATAGGTGCAGCTACGGAACTGAAATGGTTTAAATGTGTATGCAAAAAAATGATTTCTAGTTCTTTTTTTTTTTTTATAGTTACCTTTGTAAACATTTGTTTTCACTTTGACATGAAACAAACTAATTGACCATGATTCATCCATTTTTGCTATTATTATTAACTCCTATGTCAAAAACTCTGTCACAACTCCAATCTGTCCAAGCCCATTGGTTTCTATTGGAACAGATGTCAGACTTTAGTCCATGGTACTCAGACAGGAGGACACCATGTTGGGGACTGTTTTCAGTGGGGGCTTAATCCACATTTGGTCCCCAGTGAGTCTTTCTGGCAGAAAATAGTGTATGTTGGATTCAGTCAACTCTCTCACTCTGTGTGTGTGTGTGTGTGTGTGTGTGTTTGCATGAATGAAAGAACATGTCACCAAGTGCAACAGTGTGGTTTATTGTAGTTTTTTTGATCATCTGACATTGGAAAACTGTGACAAGCCCAGTGCTCATTAGTAGATCAATTTACTCTTGGTTTGGAGGTTGTGTTGAGACTTGATGACAGAAGAAAAAAATCACCAGCAATGTAAGGTATAAAATAATCACATAATTAGGTGTTTCAGTTATGAAAACATTTTATTTTTTTACCCACTGGTGAGTGCAAGACCCTTCTGTACACTGTGCATAATCACTGTTTTGCATGTTGTGTGATTTTGTTTGATTAAGACTTGTTAGCATGAATGGGACAGGTCACACAAGAAGAAACGCTCAAGTCCTTAAAATCCAGAAATGAGAAAAACTTGGCAACTTGGCCCTTTTTAAGTCAACCAGTGCTGCCAAGTTTTGGTCATTTCTCTTATCGAGGCTTGAAATCTTTGCGGAGGTTTTTTATATTTTTATTGGATTGATGTAACTTTAATCCGTCATTTATAACAAATAACATTTATTTCTTACAAACATGTACCAGTAGAAACCAGCCCCCATACAAACAGAATTATTTAGAGGCAACACTACATGGTTTGGTTTTTACCAGCTCCAGTGTCTAAGAAATAAAAGTCAAGCTGAGAAAGACAGAACTTTGGCAGACAGTTCAGTATGAATCTACTTTTTGTAGATGAACAATTTTCAGCACTAAATTAAACCCGGGACCGGCACCGGGGTCGCCCTGGGCGGCTGGGCGGGGCCACGCCTGGTGGGGTGGGATTCGAGCCCCCGGCCTTCTGCATCCCAACAGAATCCCAGGCCCCCTCTTAAAGTAAAGCAAACAAGGAAAAATAAAAGACACAGTAAAATGCAAACAGTGCAGATTCTGGGTCACAGTTACAGTTGAGTTCAAACCTCCAAACCGTAGATTCCAACCTGTGTGGTATCTCAGAAATCTCACATTTTGGAACCTACTGTCCTTCCTGTTCATGCTGACACACCACTCTGTGAATAAAGCACACTCACCAATCCACTGCTACTTTTTGCCTTTTTTCAAGAAGTGCATACTGACACAGTTACTAATTGTGCATTCTAGGGTCCATTGATTGCGACAGCTTTTACAAATGGATACCATTGAAAGCTAACAGGTGACTGGTTGCCATCTCATTTGAGGTATTATAAACAATTTCTATATCACAGTATTATCTTTCCATGCAAACAAATTGTTCTCATTCCTGTTTTTACACACGTCCCTCCCATCTCTGCTCCTATCAAATGTAAGGTGGCACAGCTTTTCACAGGGTGTACAGTCAGCTGTTTAGCCCATTTAAATGACGAGCCCTTTGAAAAGTTGTCAGTAAGTAAATGTATATTGTAAGGTGTATCTCGGATTCTCCCTTAGACATCTGTCTGTCATTGTGACTGCAGTATTTGCCATTGTTTGACTCAGGTATGCATGAATACTCTCATGCAAACTCTGCTTTCCCTTACCCATTGCTGCTTCCTGTCACATTTACCCAGGTAATGAGCATTTTGTTTTGAATCTTGCAGAGGTAAAGAAAGATCAAACTTTATTTTGAAAGTTTATTTGTACCTTCACCAAACTTTTATAACATTCTGCCAAAAGCAACTCGCTGCAAATACTGAGCCATCGTGGAAAACTACGTGAAGCCACAGTGTGGTGTAAGAAATACGGGAAGCCATGGGAAAAGGCAACACATCAAAGCAAAGTTTGTCTGTAGTGTGTCCGTCCCCTCATACCAACACTGGAACACTGACAGTGACTGCTGAGGGTCTTTGCATGCCGTGCATCACACGTGTGCCAAAGCTTGCTGCCTTTGCCTCCACACATGTTTCAGCTGCTCGTAGAATCATACATTTGTAGGTCTTTGTGCTGTTACTGTCATCATTGTGTCATTGTATTTAAAATGTTAACAAGTTCATAATTTCATGATTCATTTGAGAACAGCCAAATTAGGGTTGATGCCAACCATTAATTGTAATATTGCAAATAAACTTGTGGTAACCTGCGGATTGGACTATAGTTGAAGTGGACATTGAATGCATCACTAAATGGAGACAACAGAGTTCCTGTGAGACATTAAAGATCGGACAAAATTAGGAAAACACGGAAGAAAATTATGAAATCTACAAAATGTCAGTTTTCTATGTGTCACAGTTTGGCAGATTTCAACCACCCAGTCTACTGAAAATGATGTTCCTATACAACTAAACTGCATTGTTTATTATTTTTTAAATTATGTTTTCCTGAGGAATGTAATTACAGCCACGTGGTATCTTCCTGTAAGCATAACATGAGAATATGTACATAGAAAGTACATTTATGCTGAACATATATATAGTATATAAAATGTTACCAGACAACATATTTTTGTCCCCGAAAATATCAGATAAAGCAGTAAATTCTCTGCTGAAATATGCAGAGAATGAATATATATGTCCAGTTTGTGTGACTGCCATGTTTAATGGTTGTGTTTGGGCAGTTACAGCAGCTGGTTAGGATTTGAGAAAGATCCATTAATGAATTGCTTTTAAACAAATCCATGATCTTTCTCTAACCCTCTGGTGCTTTTGTTTCCTAAACCAGACCAGAGACAGGGCTCTGAAATCGATCTCAGGTCTCTGGCTTGACAGTCCTGCGCTTAGTACTTGCTGCAAAAACGTAATTGCATTTCCTGTTTACTTTTATAGGAATGTCATTTCTAGGAGACAGGGTTGGATCTAATTATTCACAAAATTAAAAGATTTCACATGAGGTCTTTCTAACATTTTACCCTTTACTTAGAAATCAAACTGTGAAATGTTCTGTGATGGATGCTGATGCTTTTAGTGGCTGGTGTCAAACCAGCTGATTGAATTGCATCCATTGTCCCACATCTCTCTTTTTTCTTAGGTGTTGCAGCAACAACACATGAGTTAGCCTCCCATGCCAATGTGCTTGGATAAAATGTTTCTCAGAGTAAATGGTCCACTGATGGCCAACTACTGTATCAACCTCTACAAACCTCCCATAAAGCTTCATTCTTCTGGGTATAAAAAACTTAACTCAGACCATGTGATATGCTGACTCTTTGCTTGATTCCAGTGAGAATTGAGAAGACTGAACTCTGTCACAGCATATTTTCATATAAGTAAACTTTCTTCAACTTCTCCTAGTCACATTGCTGGGGCCCTTTTGTCTCTGTCTCGCACAGCAGGGTGTACCAGGTGAAAACGCTGGGTTTCCACGTACAATAGTGGTTATCACATCCAGGCTGTTCTCATTCCCAAAAGATTTGCTTTGTCCAGTCCTTTTGTGTTACTTGCAGACGTTTATTGGAACTTGGTTGCGTCGTAATCGATGTAAACTCTGGCACTTCCCTTTTAATGATTAAAGCAATGGCACAGTTCACTGTGCAATTTGACCCCTTGGAAAGCGTCATTATCTGGGACGAGAACACGTCAGTGTTAGGTGTAATCAGCATATTTGCTAACCAGAAACAAAGGAGAAAAAAAGGGGTGGGGTGTTGGTTTGGGGGGGGGCTTGTTTCATCAGTCATGAACAGTAGGAAAACATTTATTTTGCACGTAAAAAAGTGACCATGTGTGGACTAACTCTAAAACCTGCAGACACTCTGTGTTCTGTGTGAAGTGAAACTCCTTACAAAGAGATTTAGTGAATGTTCTGCTGTTTATGCTGCTACACTGCCAGCAGAATATGTCAGGAGGCCAGAGATTCTAAACTGCTTCTGTGTACAGGTGATGCCATCCAGCACTAACCACTACAGCATCCATGTGGTGAGCCAGGGAGGTGGCACCAGATGAAGACCAGCTTGAAATCAAAAGTTAAACATCATCACAGTATAAGATGACAGTCTGCTGTACTATAAAGCCTGACCTGCTATTGAGATCCCACTGACTGTACTGTAGTCTGGTATTTTTGTGTAGAGGTTTCCTGTTTATATTTTCACTTTTGATGATTTTTTTTTTTAATTTAAATAGCTTTTTTTGAAATTATAACTTTTTTTGTCTTGGACTTTAATAATGAAAAAAAATTGTATTAAGTATTGAGTTCTGACGATTTTACATGTACCATTGTTACTTTTGAACCTCCTGTAAAAAAAAAAACGATGTATGTGCTTTCTTTGTGTGTGTGTGTCTGCTGAGACACTGTGGATACTTTTTTATCTTTGGGTGATTGAAAGATTGTCAGTTTGCACATACCAAGACATCTGACATGAACCAATGGAGAGGGTGTTGGTTCATCCAAATAACACAAGACACGCCAATAACACTTAGCAGCTTTGGTTCTAGCAGTGTGCTCACAGAACATACCTATTTTTGGCAATAAGAGGACTACAGTATTTTCACAGTCCTGTTTTATAAATGTTTCATTGTCCGGGGAAACAAATTAGAAAATGTTGTCCTTTAATACCATGTCAGACTTATAAAGAAGTGTATAACTGTAAACTGTGTTTCAGTCATTGCATATAGTGCTTTAGAGAGAGACAGATGAGCAGTATTGTTGTGATGTTCTAGCTGATCAGGCAAAAAAGCCACACTATGCTGGATGGAGCTGTCCCACCAGAGTCCCATCCATTGCACAACACCCGAGGAGATGATCTCCCCCCCCCCCTGCCGGAGCCGTATGAGCTCTTTCCAACTGTGGCTAATTTAATACCAGCATACTTGTCTACGTAATCGCTAGAGCGTGCACAGTTTGTTGGATGTGCACTCTGTGACATACAACTGACAGGCTCCTCTCTCACTCTCCTGTGTCACAGCGACCCTGGAGCTCAAGTAGCATGAAAAGAAATCAATCCAAAGCACACTTTTTTTGGAAATACTACAAAAATCCGTTGTGTCCTCATATTTCACAGAGATGATGTTTGTTTGTTTGATACACTGTTTGTCTTTCCCTGTCTGGTGTCACACAAAAAAGGCAATATTTCGAGTCGAATATATTTTTAGTAACTTATGTTTCCTTCTGAGGAGGAAGCAGATGAGGGTTGCTTATTACCTCAGTCCTGTATGTTTGTAACGATGACCAGAGAACTTATTTGAAGATGACACGCTTGGCTAACAAAGTGAAGTTGTTGCACTGTGATTAGAGGTAAAGTTAACAGCAGATTTCATTTGCACATTAGTTGGATCTATGAAGTAGACTTAATAAAGTGAAGGATTTTTTTTTTTTTTTTTACAGTTTTTGAAAATTTTGCCAAACAGCCTGCACACTGCTGGTTGATCTGTCACCACTACATGTACACAAAATATCCAGCCCATTCGAACGTTATCAGGCCATTAAATGGTGAGTTATCAGTCATTATCAGCATGATATGAAGGTTTGGTAGGTCACTTACTACCTACTTACATAAGTAAGTATAATTGAAACATGTGGGACACTGGGGCCATTTAGGGACGGTGTTGCCAAACTTTCATTTAGAGATGTAACACGTAGTCGACAACGTCTTTGTAAAGAGGAAGTGTGGGCGGATGGGTGGGTGACAAAACACAAGACTATGAGACAAATAACCTGTTTGTCTGCTGTTTGATACTCTTACTCTGCTGTTTCTGTATTTTTATCAAAACCACAATCTTTCTCTAACCCTAACCCACTTATTTTTGTGCCTAGTGACTTACCGAGCTTGCTAGCATATATACGGTTGTTATAGCAACACATAACAACCATTGAATGGCATGATAACATCCGAAGCAGGTGATTTTTTTCACACAAAAAACTAAAAATAGGAAAATAGGAATGTTATCTATAATTTCATGTAAATAGGAATTTGCTATAACTAAAGAAATAATCTTTGTTTAAGGTTTGAAATGGTTTATGGATTGATAAATGTATATGCTGTTTCTTCCTCTTTGTGCTGACACAGATGTTTCACAGATTACTTTTACAAACCATAAGGAGTTGAATGCTGGATTGTTTCTAAACTGGTGACTTCAAGTAATAATCAAGTACTCCAAAAAAAATCTATGTTGCTAATTAAAAAGAGAAACATGTATGTTCCCTTGTATGATTTACATTTCTAAGAAGGATTTGTATTGATATTTTTGTGGTTGTTTGATGATTATATGAATAATATCTATAAAACCAACACTAATAATATAATGTACTGTACATCATCCAGTTCTTTCTCCATTCCCTGTCACCCTCTACTATAATCTTCAGTTGATCATGATGTATTTCAGTAATGTAAACAAAAGAAAATCCAATGACATTATATAGTAGTGCTGTCTTTGATACCAGTGTAGTGGACTATACGCACATTTGTTAATCTTTAAAACTCTCACTCTCTTCTTCTCTCCTCTCACTCTTTCTCCCAGTAACTAGTGATAGATGTTCTGTAGTTACAATAGATGCTAGTAGCTTGTACTCATTACATAATGTAGGACCAGTAAGGATAGAACTTTCTGATTTTTCATCTGGGGTATAAAAAGCAGACATTGGTCTCACTCGTTTTTTTTATTTTTCTGATGACTTTCTGTTCTGTGCTGCTCTCACGTGGTTTCAGTGAACCAAAGCTCTCATTGAAAACATTTAAAGGAAGACTTGCTGTAAGTCAATGTTGTAAACAAGGCATTAATTAGATTCCCACCCTTGAATGTTATTTAAAAAAGGGGGTGCGCCATACTACCTTAAATGCTTATGCTAGATATGCAAAATGCTTTGATTTGTTATAATTTAATAGGAAACAGTAAGGGTTTTATTACACTACTGAAGCAGATGACATATTTTTATATAGTTATAACAGATCAATGATAATAACAGTAATAACAATAATAACTATTATAAATATCATTAATCTGAACTCTATGTTTCAATATTTGTACTCTTGAACGATACCAGTGGCCCATGGTACTACTACTTTTGAATACAGTTTTTTACGTGTTAACTTTTAGTATTTGTACATTTGAATTTGAATTCATCAACACCCAAAAAATATTTGTATTTGTTCTTGAATCATGGAAACAGCTCATACTTTAAGCAGAGTCAGACTGTCAATCACAGAAGCTGGTTCTCTAGTTGCGGACTGATCAATGCTCGAATTCTTATACAGCCTTACAATAACTGTGTGACATAGGAGGTAACGATAGGGATCTGAATAGAAGTGACAAATAAACTTTAAGGAGCAGATTAACTTCACTCTTTGCACATTTTACTGTGTTGTAATTTTAATTGTAAATTGAATAAATTGCCACACTTCCTTCTTCTATTTCAATCTTTTGGAATTTTTTACAACTTTATTACAATCACAAACTCACCTTTGGCAGTAATTACAGCTCACAATCCTCTTTAATAAGTATGTGCTTCTCTTCTTGTCGGATCCTGTCAAGCTCAGTCAGATTGGATCTCTGAATGAATTCTATGGGGGTTTAAATGTGGGCTTTAGTTGGACTACGCGAACAGTGGGGATGGTCAACGTTAGGGAGAGTCTTTCTTATTTATCAAGGCAATTGTGCTCCTGGGAAAAATGTAGAAATTGTTTTATACACTCCAGATCTAGTCTTCATATACACATGTAATCCTGGAGGTTTACAGGGAGTTAGTAGGACTTTGTGTCTTGGTGTTTGTTCTGGTATCTAGTGTGAATTGTTTTTTTCCCTAATTAAACTAAGTGGACAATCTGTTGCGTTTGCCACAGGTGGACTATGTCATGGTTACAATAACAACATGGTTAAGGTCAGGCATGGATTGTGGTCATGATTAAAGGAAGCATCACCCACTTTCCTGCTTTGTCTCAGACAAAAGTCAAGTTTGCTACAGCTGCTAAAGAGCCTTTATGGACATTTTGTGTCTCTTTTCTTGGGAGAACAGTCTACTGAGTTGTCCAAATAGGTGGCCATGACAGTTGTAACAGACTGAACATTAGCAGTTTTTTTCTCTTAAGCATTTCCCCACACTGAAGATGCAAAAAGCTCTTTAATCAAAAGTGTAGCTCTAAGCAGATATAAGTTCATTGAATCCATGTTTTCTCACTTTTCATTGCTTTATTGGAACATTGCAAAGCTCCCTGCTTTCACCCTTAACACTGCCACTGCATGTGAATTTGCTAATGCACGTTTAGTTTCAGTTTCATACAAACATATTTTATAGGACAAACATGAAGAATTGTGTGTTGCTGGCCAATGATTAGCATTTAAAGGATTTACCTTATTTAAGATATGAGGCTTGGAAGATACAGTGGTTTTACAGTAATGTGGTACTGTGCCTTTATTAACAATGATAAGTGAGCTTATTGTGCAGCCGTGATAGTGATTGTGATAACTATGATAGCATATCTTCCATAGATAAATAGATAAATAGATATGTACACATTAAAATACGACGCACAGCAATACAGTTTGTCACAGAAAATAATCACAGCCAGTCCTGCTATATGAATCTGGACATGCTTAAATGCTTATTAAAGTATGAGCTGTTTATTCCAGTTCCACATCTTATGCAACACACGTTCATTGCTTCACATAGTTTTCATTTGATTTGATAGCTCGCACTTTAAGGTAGCATGGCTCTGTTGTTGCTCTACTTTTCGTTAATATTGACGGTTTACAGCTAATGAATGTTACACATCTTGTTAGAGTCCATCATTGGATAACTGTTGACTAAAAACAAAGAGAAGACATAGACATATGACCTGGAAAGTGTTGGAATATGTATTTTGAGTGTACTACTGTATCCACTTAAACTTGAATCTCGAGGCAAGTGCTAGGTATGGCCAACTCCACAAACACAGCTTCATGCTGGGGATTTTCGTGTATAAGCGTACTGAAACAAATGTATAAAGTATAATAATTTATGTCTGTGTCTAGAAGTTGTTTAGAAGTGGTGCAGTCACTAGTGTCTCATGATGTAGCAGCAGAAGCTTGTCCTTCATCCGGAGGTTGCTGATTGTCTTGTCCATCCCTGCCACTTGCCCATTTTTTAATGTTAACAGACTTTTTACCATGAGAGCTGACTGAACGGACTGACTGTCTGAAAGCTTCTTTCAGGTCTTCTTGTATGGCTTGCTCAAGCCCTGTTGTAAAAAAAAAAAAAAAAATTAAACAAAAAAAAAAAAAGAAAAAGAAGAACAAAAGGTGGATGGGGTCTCTCACATCCCAAATGTGGAAAGTATAATTTTATATTTGTATTTTCAAATAATGATAATAAAAGATGTTTGTGAAAGGTTTCCATCCTCTCCTCTGGTCCAGAAATTAATGTGTTTGTCTAAAAAATACAAATAAAAAGATTTCAACAAGTTGAAAAATGTTTTTACTGCTGAAACATATAGATTTTATTTAAATGAAAAAACAAAACAAAACACAAAAGTCAGTCAGTTAACAACAGGATCATATTGCAAGACTGTGATTACCACCAACAAGTCAAATCACATTATTTCAGTTAGAGACACAGTCTGCAGCTCTCTGTTCTGATACAGCTTTGAATCATACTGCACAGCCCCTTCAGCCATTAGCCTACTAATTAAATCACAGTAAAAAAAAAAAAAAAGCTAATATCTAGAATAGAAGCAGAAATAGTTGTTCTGCTCTGATTGGTCAGGAGGGTGACCCTTGGTCAAAGCTCAGAAAAAAGGGAATAAGTCTACACTAGCGCCAGTGCTGCTGAATGAGTCTGTGTCATGAGAGGTTTCCACCACATAAGATCAGAATAAAATAAATAAGAAACCTGTACCAAATCAATAATACAGACTATAAATCAGATTTCAAAGCCCGGGTTACCAGCAACCACCAACAGTACTACCCCAGCAGTGAAACAGTGAAACCCATGCTACTATTGGCTGAGTAAGGAGAAAGATAAGGGGAAGGTGGAGTTTAGAGTCTGTGACTGATATTATGGAACAGAGAAAGGTAGTTTTACTGTGTTTACAGTAGTGGAAGGGCAGTAAAGCTGAGAACAGCTGGATTTAACTGTTATGTTATAACATAACTCACATGGCAAAGATAGGAAGAGAAATGGTGAAGGGATAATGTTGAAGAAAGAGTGTAGTACGAGTATATTGGAAATCAAGAGTGTCTGATAGAACACTGACTGTAAAAGTAGAAATGAGCTGGTCCCTTTCAGGGAATCATGTGCCTCCATCTAACTCTGTCCTCTGCATCCTCTTCTCTCACACCAACTAACTTCATGTCCTCCCTCACTACATCCATAAATCTCCTCTTTGGTCTTCCTCCTGCCTGGCAGCTCCAACCTCAGAATCCTTCTACCAATATATTCCCAGTTTCTCCTCTGAACATGTCCAAACCACCTCAATCTGGCCTCTCTGACTTTATCTCCAACACATCTAACATGAGCTGTCCCTCTTTTCCACACTCTCCGTTGCTCTGAACCGTTGACCCCAAGTACTTCAAGTCCTGCACCTTCTTCACCTCTGCCCTTTCACTACTACTCTTTCCCACAACTTCATTGTGTGACTCATCAGCTTTATTCCTCTGTAGTTGCCACAGCTCTGCACATCTCCCTTGTTCTTAAAAACCAGCACCAGTACACTTCTCCTCCAGTCCTCAGCATCCTCTCACTCTCCAAGATCTTGTTAAACAAACTAGTCAGAAACTCTACTGCCACCTCTCCTAGACACTTCCATACCTCCACAGCTATGTCATCAGGACCAACTGCCTTTCCACTCTTCATCCTCTTCAACGTCCTCCTCACTTCACTCTTACTAATCTTTGCTACTTCCTGCTCCACACCAGTCACCTCTTCTACTCTTCGTTCCCTTTCAGCTGAAGAATGCAGAAAATGAGAAGGACAGAGAAAGTCAGAGGAAGCAGACATAGTGAACCACAAAGTGGGAAGAATTAGTATGTCATGATCCTGGCCCTGGACTTTGTTTCGCTTTTCACTAGCTTCACCTCCTGTTTTTGAATTTTTTCTAGCCACTCTTCCCCACTTCCTGTCCATAGTTCAATCTGGCAACTACACCATTCATTCCCCAGCATTAGTTCCCTCTCCTCCCACAGTCCCCTGCCAGATCGTCTCTCTGCATTCCTACAGTTAGTTTTCCAGCCGTTTCCTGCATGAGTGTTGAACCCTCAGCTGTTGCTGGGTAATCAGTCTGCCTGCCTGCGATCTGACCTGACTGGCTACTGGCTCTTTCTTTTTGTTTGCCTGTCTGTATCCCACCACTACCAGACGCTGCTCAGATCCCCATCCTGTGCTCTCCTTAGTCCTAGACGTAGGACTTTATTTCTCCTGACTTCTTTTCTGACGAATGTGTGTTTTGTGGCCTCATTTTGTTGTTGGGTTTGGCCATTTGTTTATCCCTGCTGGTCTGTCCTTGATAAGCCCTTGTGTGGTTATTTGTTTATCCCCAACCTCTGTTTAGTACTCACTTTTGTTGCTTATTCCTGCCCATTGGTCACTGTGTAAGCACACCTTCTGGTTTAATTTCCTGCCCGCTTGACCTGCCACTATGTTCACACCACTTTAAGGTTATTGTTAGTTCATTTCTAGGTCAGCTTTTATATGGGTATACATTCTGTATATTATCATTAACTATTCCAGATTAGTCCTGTGACATTTAATTTTCTGTTTTTACTGGCACTGTTGTGATTATTTTCCCCAGCATTAGTTCACGTAGTCTTATATTCAGTTTCCCTAGATCCCCCTTACTCCTGGACCTAGGTTCATTTCTATTGTCTACTTTCTCCAGCCCTGTACAGTTTTCTTTAGCTTGAGTTTAATCCCAGGTCCCAGATAAAATCCATTCGTCTCCTCACTTGGGTCCTTTAACTAAAATCTTCACAGAGTAATGTTGACGTGAAGAACACCATGACGAGGATGAAGATGGGAAAGGCAGTTGGTCCAGATGACATACCAGTGGAGGCATGGATATAGTAAGGAGAGATGGCAGTGGAGTGGGTGACCAGATTATCTAACAACATTTTGTGAGACAATGCCAAATAAGAGCAGCACAAATACAATGTTTGCTTTGAGAGTATTGACACAGAAGGAAAAGGAGAGCGAGAAGTGTTAGTGGATTTGGAGAACTATTGACAGAGTGCTGAGAGAGGACATCTGTTACTACATGAGGATGCCCGGAGTGGTGGAGAAGTACAGTATGTAAGGTTAGTACAGGTATTTGGGAGAACAGTGTGACAGCTGTGAGCTGTGCTGTAGGAAGGTGGGTTTGCTTCAAAGATCAGCTCTCTGCCCCTTCCTGTTTGCAATGGTGATGGACAGATTGGCAGATGAGGTCAAGCAGGAGTCTATGTAGACTATGATGTTTGCAGATGACACTGATCTGCAGTAATAGTAGGAGAAGGCTGAGATGAACATGGAGAAGTGGGAGTACGCACTTGAGAGAAGGGGAATGATAGTCAGTAGGAGCAAGACAGAGTATATGTGAGAGAGGTGGTGGTGGAATAATGCAGTTACAAGCAACAGAGGTGGTGAAGGTGGATGAATTTAAACCGTCATCTGTTTGAAGTAATGACGGATGTGGCAGAGAAGTGAGGAAGACTGCAGACAGGGTGGAGTGGATGGAGAAGAGTGTCAGGCAAATCGGCAAGAATAAAAGGGAAGATGTACAAAGATGTATCGCCTGGAGAAAGTGGCAATGACAAAAAGACAGTAGGCAGAGCTAGAGAGTTGAAGATGCCAGTGTTTTCACTGGGAGTGATAAGGAAGGACAGGAATAGAAATTAGTATTAGTATTATAGGGGCAGTGCAGGTTGGACAGTGTTGAGACAAAGTACAAAGGAGTGATGGGGGTTATATTGAGAGAAGAATGCTGAGGATGGAGTTGAAGGTTAACAGGAGAAGAGGAAGGTTCATACTGTAGATGCCTTTAAAGACATGGTAATGACTAATACCAGAGGGGCTGTGCTGAGTGAGATGGAACAGGAAGAACAAAGCAAAGCTGTCTCAAAGAAGGGCAAGGGAGGGCTAGACAGAGCTGAGGAGACTGCTTCCAAATCTCAAGGTGAAGCTTGGTTTGTACTTGTGAATAAATCTCAGATTTTGCATAACTACAGACCTGACACACACCTTCCCAGAAACACAACTATGCATTGTGGCAAAATGGACTGTAACATCGGTTCAGCGGACATCTGCACTCTTTTCTGCCTTGCAGTAATTTCAGTTCAACATCTGTTGAACATCTCTAACCGAACATTATTAGGTTTCATTCACTATTGTTTGTAGAACAGCAAGAAAACTCGCCATAGTGGTGAAGATACTACCTAGGAGCCATTTATGTCAAACTGGGGAAAAAGCAAATACCCATTGAGTTAAGGCGCATTAATGTCAAACCGGAATGAGCATCAGAGGGGCTGGTCCATGAAACCACTTCTTTCTGTCTTAGCATGCCTTCCCAGGCATTTGATTGAAATATGAACCACAATTTAATCAACAATAACAACAATGTCAACAGCCAAGTCTCCAAGGTTTGGTTTGGTTCAAGCATCTAATCCAACATTCACTATTCAACTCAATCTGCTGATACAGGCCACTGAATTGGGTCTAAAGATAAGAAACTTCCTTGTTGGGCATTTCTCCAACAATTAGATGAAAAAAGACACATTCAGACAAGACATTTGTGTCGGACCTGACCTGACTATATGCAATTACATAGAACAGCAAAGCATTCATCACTGTGAACTGTGAATAGAATGCTGCAAGCTTTGTTAAAGTATCTGTAGATACTTACACGTATGGTACTTGTACATCAGCAGTGGAGAACAGTGCAGAAGCTTTACATTAAAAGGCCTTTGTGTCACAGTGAAGTTGATGGTGCAATTTGGATCTGGCTCAAAGCCAAAACAGCCTTCTCACAGAGCATCAGCTGTCTAAGGAGAACCAATTAAAAATGTTGAAAAATGGCTGCAGGTGCAGGCAGATCTCTTGAGAACTCATTTGGCAAGAGCCTGTCCTCTCCACTGTGCGTGGAAAGCACACTGTGTTGGTCCTATAGTAGTGAATGTGTATGAAGGCTAAACTATTAACAGCCCTTTGAGTTTTCCCACCTTCCTTAGCCGACCTTTGCCCTTTCTCGGACCTACGTGTGGTGACCATTTGGCTTGTTTCCTCTACAATGCCTCTCTCCAAGTCATCTAATGTGAAAGTGTTGGTTTACTAAATGTAATTGGACTGATAATTCCAGTTCTCACTGTCAAACTGCACACATTTGACAAATCGTAGTACAAAACACAGAATTTATGACTTTTTTTATGGTTAAAAGTTACTGTCAGTCACCATAGATGACACTGGAATTCGCAAATATAATTTTCCAACTCCTCCCCAAGTTGTATAAATGAAGATTTCTACACCTTTCGGTAGCTGTTCCTATATTAGGTAATCATATAGCGCTTAGATGAAGTAATATTTGGATTTTTGAATACACCTAAATGTGTAGCTTGTCTGGAATAAAAAAGTAAATACAATGTCTTCATGTATGGAACTAAGATGGCAGCTGGTGTTATTCCCACTCTCCTGCTGTATTTGTAAGGTTTTGTTAAACATGGATTTAGATAGTGTGGATGTTTCTCCTCTGTGTTCTTTTCCTTTACATAAAGAAGAGGATAATATCCCAGACATTGATATGGTCTCAGAAATCTGAAACACAGTATTCAACTATTTTAATCAACCCCTTCTTAAGCACCATACTGCAGTGGGCTTCATCAGTTGATTGCAGGGCCTGGCTGTCTGCAGCAGACCTTACTCAGTGGGCCCCTTTGCTGGAGCAATTACATCCAGTCCCCAATGAACCCCCACACACTCCTCCCCACCAGCTCTTCCCTCTCTTCCTGCACCAAGGAATATTTGCTAAGGAATATTTAACTTTAGCCTGTGAGGCTTCCCAGTCATCTCGTTCCACTCATACACTCCAATCAGCCTCATGTTAACACCTGATTCTACCTGCTATTAACAAAGCACATCATTTATGTGGCCCAATCAGCCAGCACAGGAGTGAGCTCTTCAAAGACTATTGAGGCTTTGCTAAATACAGGTACAAACCATTCTTACTGATAGAAGAGGTGCGAACTGTTCTCTTTAGTTGCGTCAGACATGATTTCAAAGCATGCGTGAGTGATGTGTTTCATACCAACAAGTGATAAGAGTATAGCAGTGTTTAAAAGATGACAAAAGCCCTTTATAAACAGTTACGGCATCAAGTTGTGTTAACTTTAAGGCACCTTTTGTTATTTAAAACAGTAATGGAAAATGAAGTGCGTATTGATTACTTTTGCTGGTTTGGCACATTTACAACATAATTTAGAGTCAAAGAACATTGATGATGTTGATGATTATGGTCATAGGTTTGAGTGTTTGAATGATAAGATGCTGGAAACACCACGGAGACTCATGGTTTCTCCAGGCTACACCATGGAGCCGAGGGAGGTGGCTGGTTAGGGTTGGAGTCAGGTTAATGTAAGCATTACAACACATGACTGACTGGGCTTTGTTAACAGAAAGTACTTGATCAACGTCTTTGGCTGCTTACATCCACCTGCTTGGACGTCGTAGTAGTCCTTTGTGAGCCCTACTTCTCTTAAAGCCATGGATGAATTACAGTCACACGCATGGATGAGCGTTTCTGAATTCATTGTTCATGTTTCCTGTTTAAAAGGACATTAAACAAAAAAACAAAAAATGTATAATATTAGTATGTGTGATTGTTTTGGACTTTTCACACACAGGAAATGTCACTTATCTAGTCGTTGTTCCACACGTATCTGCTTTCCAAAATGCATATGAAGCAAATGGAAACTCAGCAGTTCCACCAATATGGAGACATAATCTGTAAAGTTTATTTGGCACTAATTTCCTTTTAAACTGTGTATTTGTGTTAATGTTGACTCCCATTAGCCACAGCTTCAATGTAACAAATTGCCTGTAGAATTTACATTAATTATCTGGCAAAAGAGTTGCCAATAAAGTCTTATTGGAACTGGATGCATTTTACTGGGTTTTATTGTTTTTTAAATTAAAGCAATGTATTGTTCTCTGACAGAAAAACAATAATTAATTGTAATCTAGTTTACAACTTTATCTTTTATTCTATAATAATCACAGAAATTACCTGACAACTAAAGTTGATACAACAATATGTTGTTGAAAAATGTGCAATTCTTGCTTTTTACATTAGCAGCTTTTACAATACATATTCCAGTGTTTTAACCCTTTTATTAAAAGCAAATAGTTTTGCATAGCTTTGAGAACCTAAGATGAAAGAGTACAGTGTATGACTAATGCTCTAAGCCATTTAAGTCCACTTCCCTGAAGAGAAAAGAGACGGACAGATCGACTGTTGTCTTCGTCTCATGCACTTTCCTACTTCTCATACTGACCCACTTTGCCATCTTGGGGCCACTGGTTGTATTGGTTCCAATGAAATATCTGAAAAGCACAAAATTACATAAAAAAAAGTTAATGACAAAACTGATCAGAGTTATTCTACATGAGAGCAAAATCCATATGGTTGTACAAGACAAACTAATCACTTGCCCTTACAAAATGAAAACGGGTCTATTCAAGATGAAGCAGGAAGTAGCTCTGCAATACAGTGACTAATACAGTGGAAATGTTAAAGGGATAATTTGAAATTCTTGTCACAGGATTGTATGAGTTACTAACCAATAGTGACCAATGCTAGTTTTATCAACCTTAGCTCTGGATAATTTCGGAACCAGCCCCGGCTTGGAAGGAACAGCAGCATCAAACAATTGCACCCACATACCATTGTTAGTACTCATGGTTTAAATGTTCTTCAGCAGCTGCTGCTGCTGTTTTTTGATGTGGAGATGTTGGGAATTCTCTAACAAAATTACTTCTTTATAAAACTGGTCTAGGTCCCCTGATGTTATCCCGATGAACACCCCACTTCCAAAAGATTTGCCTTGTCATTGTTGTACAAAGAAGTAGTTCTGCAGTGGGATAACCAGAGCTTTTGGGCGAATAACTGCCAACTTACATTTTTTACCCTCAACAGAAATCACAGTAAATAGATTTTTACTCCCTAAATGAGCAGAGTTTTAGTGTTTTTCTCTGTTTTAAAATATCTGTCACATATTTTGGATTTTGATTTTTTTTTTAATTTTTTTTTTTTTGAGTAAATTTGACCTGAACGACGTCTCTGTTTTCAGTATGTCAGAGGCTGTGGAGTCACTGTCATGTTAACTAAACCAGCGACAGTGTGACGCTGAACAGTTTAACTTCAACCGCTGCTTCATCTCCTCAAAGCTACAAAGTAAAACACGAACGGAGTTAGTTTGTACTCAGCGTCCTGTGGACTGGTGGACTCAGACTCTGGCTGGTGTCTGCTACTGCTCCTCTCTGTCCAATAAGGACATGTCACTTCTGTCAGCTAAACGCTCACAGACTGTATCTCAACAAGCTAGATTTAGTTTTAGACAGTAGCTAACAACACCCAATACACCAAAGCTATGCTAATGCCGTTAGCACGCTAACATGCTAATTAAAGCACTATAACTGCAAGAACCGAAGAGAATTAGTACAATAATACATACACAATGTTGATGATTATGGTCATAGGTTTGAGTGTTTGAATGATAAGATGCTGGAAACACCACGGAGACTCATGGTTTCTCCAGGCTACACCATGGAGCCGAGGGAGGTGGCTGGTTAGGGTTGGAGTCAGGTTAATGTAAGCATTACAACACATGACTGACTGGGCTTTGTTAACAGAAAGTACTTGATCAACGTCTTTGGCTGCTTACATCCACCTGCTTGGACGTCGTAGTAGTCCTTTGTGAGCCCTACTTCTCTTAAAGCCATGGATGAATTACAGTCACACGCATGGATGAGCGTTTCTGAATTCATTGTTCATGTTTCCTGTTTAAAAGGACATTAAACAAAAAAACAAAAAATGTATAATATTAGTATGTGTGATTGTTTTGGACTTTTCACACACAGGAAATGTCACTTATCTAGTCGTTGTTCCACACGTATCTGCTTTCCAAAATGCATATGAAGCAAATGGAAACTCAGCAGTTCCACCAATATGGAGACATAATCTGTAAAGTTTATTTGGCACTAATTTCCCTTTTAAACTGTGTATTTGTGTTAATGTTGACTCCCATTAGCCACAGCTTCAATGTAACAAATTGCCTGTAGAATTTACATTAATTATCTGGCAAAAGAGTTGCCAATAAAGTCTTATTGGAACTGGATGCATTTTACTGGGTTTTATTGTTTTTTAAATTAAAGCAATGTATTGTTCTCTGACAGAAAAACAATAATTAATTGTAATCTAGTTTACAACTTTATCTTTTATTCTATAATAATCACAGAAATTACCTGACAACTAAAGTTGATACAACAATATGTTGTTGAAAAATGTTGTTACATGCAATTCTTGCTTTTACATTAGCAGCTTTTACAATACATATTCCAGTGTTTTAACCCTTTTATTAAAAGCAAATAGTTTTGCATAGCTTTGAGAACCTAAGATGAAAGAGTACAGTGTATGACTAATGCTCTAAGCCATTTAAGTCCACTTCCCTGAAGAGAAAAGAGACGGACAGATCGACTGTTGTCTTCGTCTCATGCACTTTCCTACTTCTCATACTGACCCACTTTGCCATCTTGGGGCCACTGGTTGTATTGGTTCCAATGAAATATCTGAAAAGCACAAAATTACATAAAAAAAAGTTAATGACAAAACTGATCAGAGTTATTCTACATGAGAGCAAAATCCATATGGTTGTACAAGACAAACTAATCACTTGCCCTTACAAAATGAAAACGGGTCTATTCAAGATGAAGCAGGAAGTAGCTCTGCAATACAGTGACTAATACAGTGGAAATGTTAAAGGGATAATTTGAAATTCTTGTCACAGGATTGTATGAGTTACTAACCAATAGTGACCAATGCTAGTTTTATCAACCTTAGCTCTGGATAATTTCGGAACCAGCCCCGGCTTGGAAGGAACAGCAGCATCAAACAATTGCACCCACATACCATTGTTAGTACTCATGGTTTAAATGTTCTTCAGCAGCTGCTGCTGCTGTTTTTTGATGTGGAGATGTTGGGAATTCTCTAACAAAATTACTTCTTTATAAAACTGGTCTAGGTCCCTGATGTTATCCCGATGAACACCCCACTTCCAAAAGATTTGCCTTGTCATTGTTGTACAAAGAAGTAGTTCTGCAGTGGGATAACCAGAGCTTTTGGGCGAATAACTGCCAACTTACATTTTTTACCCTCAACAGAAATCACAGTAAATAGATTTTTACTCCCTAAATGAGCAGAGTTTTAGTGTTTTTCTCTGTTTTAAAATATCTGTCACATATTTTATAAATGGTTCCATTTTGGAGTTGGATTTTGATTTTTTTTTTTTTAGTAAATTTGACCTGAAGGACGTCTCTGTTTTCAGTATGTCAGAGGCTGTGGAGTCACTGTCATGTTAACTAAACCAGCGACAGTGTGACGCTGAACAGTTTAACTTCAACCGCTGCTTCATCTCCTCAAAGCTACAAAGTAAAACACGAACGGAGTTAGTTTGTACTCAGCGTCCTGTGGACTGGTGGACTCAGACTCTGGCTGGTGTCTGCTACTGCTCCTCTCTGTCCAATAAGGACATGTCACTTCTGTCAGCTAAACGCTCACAGACTGTATCTCAACAAGCTAGATTTAGTTTTAGACAGTAGCTAACAACACCCAATACACCAAAGCTATGCTAATGCCGTTAGCACGCTAACATGCTAATTAAAGCACTATAACTGCAAGAACCGAAGAGAATTAGTACAATAATACATACACATGTAGTTACCTTCTGGAAATTGCAGTGAAAGTCTTAAACTAGGTTGTATTACTTTGAAGTGATGCAAAAGTATGGAGTTATTTACACACAGTGTTAGCGTAACTAGTCTTTCCCGACGCCGTCTTTGCCCTGTTTCTGAGAAACCTGCAGTGCTGCTGGGGTCATAGCACAGCTTAGTTAAAATAATGGGAAATTACAGTCACTCACAAATAAGACAATTTGGTTCTCACCAAAGAAATAACTGTTGCTCGTCTGCTTCGCTCAGCAAATGCTCTTGTTCCTTATTCAAATCAACAGTATTCAGCTGTAATTCGCATCATCTACAGCCAAGATACATCTTGCCTGTAAATGTACAAGATGTTACTGTGGAAAACTGCTTAGCTGTAATAGATTTTTACACATGATTTGCAATATACAGTTAAACTTTGTAAAACGACTTTGTAACAGTGTTGGAATCATTTGACCCTTTATTTCTAATTAGTTCATCAGAATGAGCCAGTTAAAGTCTTAAATGGTAGGAACATGAAAAGCTAGTGACTCAGAGAAGACGCAGAGCTCAAATACAACCCAGACACAGAGTCAGAGCAGGTTTGATCAAATTATGTGTTTCTGCTCCAGCTATTGAATCTGCAAAGTGGAAATTCACTTCAATTTAATTCATGTAAGTCAAATGTGAATGTAAATGATGTGATTTCATATGTGTTTGTCATCTTTCCACAAATCCTAAAAGTTTACATTTTAGTAACCTAATCAGTGGATGAATAATGTTACGATGGCTGAAGGCTGTAGGACATGAGGTTTGGACAAACCGTTCAAACCATTTATTTATTTTTAAGTGAAAAAAAGTGGCATGACAGTTGATCATAATCCATAATAAAAATCTGCAATAATACAGTAATTTAAAGGCAAAATAAATGTAACTAAACAGTTACAGTTACTGAGAAAAGAATACAAAATTAATTACCGTTACTAACCAGAATGTGAAGGGGTTACATCTGATTTTTTTCCCCTTTTTTAGTAAAGTACTTGTACGTATGCTTGTTACTTTGCATCTTTTCACTGTGCAGGAACGTCGTCTTTGACAGTTTCCTGCACGACAGTCAGCAAAGACACTGGAACAAACTTAGGTGCAACAGCACATAGGTTTTTTTCGACCCACAGAGAACTGGTTTGATTCTCATTCACAAAGCAAGTGCTGAGCATTATGACTAAAAAATTAGGTTCACAACTTTGAAATCGAATTCAGATCCACCCGCAAGCAACAACTTCTATGTTTTTGCACCATAGCGGCCAAGAAGAATATCGGGAAGTAAAAGAGACTGAATTCTTTCTTTGAAACACTGTAACTTTGATAGAATCTTGCTACAATTGGCTTAAGAAATTATATATGAGCCTCAGCTAAACTTTGAAGTGTATTTTTTCTATTAAATGAGGGCTGTAATGTGTGGCCCTCATTTCTTACACTGTAGTAATTTTGCAGGTGGAAACATTTGTGGACACTGTGGAAAGCAGCAAAAGGTTTAATGACTACAATCCAGTTGAAAGATCCCAAACTATTCCTCTAACCCCTCCCTCCTCCTGGTTGAGCATAAAGAGATGTCCCATCAATTAGCTATGTTTGAAAAGCTGGTGTTGCCCTGAATATTGATGAGTCAGGAGGATGGGAGGACATTTTGCTATCATACATCAGTGGGTCGAAATGCTGTCATCAGCAACATTATGATATATGCAGGAGGAATATTATATGTAGCACCGTGATGACCAAAGCTGGTGAACCATATCACAGCAAACAGCATTTAATTCTGGTACTGTTTGATTTCAAAAGATTCCCCTCAGTGCACCGGGACACTTCATCCAAACCTGCTCACTGGCTGGTTTGGGTATTTTAACATCAGACAACCCAGTTTTTTTTTCCTTCTGCCAGTCAGCAGATAATGTCTGCTGATTCTACAATATCACGTCATCTTTATATGAAGGACTTATATTAAAACAAATTCAAGTGAGAATTTCACTAAATGTTATAGAACATTACAGTTAAACTTATTCAAACTAATTTAATTCACTGAAACGTGTGGACATGAAGGTATTTGACATGAAGACTCCAACATTTTTATGTCCTGTAACCTGTATCTTTTTCACTAGTCTACAGGTGGATGTGGAGGTGGAGTTGGGGCTTAAATTAACTACCTGTCGAAGGTGTTTGTTTAAAAGATCTGAAAAGAACCTTATGTATAAAATCTGAGCTGATGAGCCCAGATGTGATGAGCTGATTGATGAGTTGATTTTCAAAAATCTTGTCACAGTGTTTAGAAAACTACTAGTTCGAATGATGCTGTTTTAAAACAGAGGCTTCGACTTGCTTCCCCGAAACACACATTAAGTCACCTGAACTATGAGAATACATCATTGTCTTATAATAAGTATGTTTCTTTACAGCTAAACTACAAACAGCTAAACTGCTGGACTATGTTCTTGTGGGAAATGTAATCATTTACATTACAATTAGTCATCTAGCAGACGCTTTTATCCTAAGCAACTTACAAGTGAGGTACCAGGCAACAAGGTGCGGTGCTGGGACCACCAGATGCAGCGGACGGGAGGGATTGCACGCCTGAATGAGGGAGTTAAGGTGATCAGAGACAGAGCTTTGAACCTGATATAGGCAGCTACAGGAAGCCAGTGTAGAGATCGCGTTCAAATGCATGACATTTTTTTAATAAATGAGGCGAAAGGCTGGGGGTTGTACAAATCTGCCCATTCAACCTGAGGGGTCATGTGCTCCCTTATGTTCTAAGGTCTAAGTTTTGAATAACTAATGCCAGCTCCTAACAGGCCCGGAAATAGACTGGAGACCCGTCCAAGCCCCCCTGCTTTGATAATTAGGACAAGCAGTAACAGATAATGGATGGATGGTTGTCAGCCTCCAACATGAAACACTTTGAGAAACTTTCAAATTACCAAGAGCTTCACTACTTTACAGTACTTTAGAAAGCCATAGCAGGTTTAGCTAGTGTGAAGATGCATTCATTTTGAAACATGCTGGTAGTAGAGCAGAGACATGAGCCACAGGATCTCAGGTAAGATCCTACTGTGGCTCAGTGATGACAGCCAGTGTAACGTCATCTCTTTGTAAGAAGCAGTCAACCAGAGACAGGGCACAGCAGGTACATGTTAGCCTGTAGCTTGGTCGTGTTTTATTTTGTCCTGTAAAGATGTACATGGGCTAGAACACTTTGGGAGGGATGTTGGATTCATTGGGTGAATTTTCAATTCCAAGCTCTGTAATTTCACTTAGAAACTAAAGGACCATAAAAATCTATAATAAAATAACACACTAACAATTACAAGTTGTATTTTTTGCATATGGACATTATATCCAAACAACTGTGTGCAGGGATTTGTAAATGTGTCTGTAAATTTAAAGTTTACATTTTATGACAAATTGAAACTTTTTTCAACAATGCCATGAAAATGGGAACAAATTGTAGGCATGACATCCTGGTACAAAGAGCAGTACTGCACACGTGCACAAAGTAATTGGTACATTTTTCTCTCTTAGCCTGAGCCACAATGTGATACCATGAAATGGATCATTTCTATAATTTGCTAAATTATAAGTATTTCCAGCAATGTCCATACAGACAGTTTAGTGGTGTAGAAGCTCAAATTGTAGCAGAAAAGGGATGTAATCATTTTGAGTTTCTTTAAATATTTATCATTATATTTATTATACTATTTGTTTTTCCACCAAACAATTTCATTCTCATGTCAGTCATCTAATTTGGAGAACAAATAATCTTTTTCCTACTTAGCTAAATGGAATGTTTGATTAAGGATGTATTGAGCCTAGAAAAGAGACCCTCTCTAAAACACATGCACTGAAGCTGCAAGATTCATTTCTGCAGGTACTATTCATATTTCTCTATTCTCATTTACCTTAGTTCAACACTGCAAAAATGGCTCTGTTACAAGGTTACACATTGTCATTGGTTTATATCTAATGCTGCTCTCTCTGTGCAGTACAGGGCTGAGGTTTCACTAATAACAGGGAACAGCTACCTGGACTACATGCTTTTTACTCTCTACACATGCATTAAGAAGAGAAACACCCCTCTACTAAGGGGCTTATTAATTCAGATTATGCAATGCAGGAAGTGGGCACCATGTAAATGAAGAGCAAGGGGGTTTGGGAGAGCCAACTACTTTTAGTGCTAGTTTTTCAATCAGGAGCAGATCAGTTAAAAGAGATGTTAATTAAGTCATTTCAATCATTAATTTGATATAGTGTGCACCATAAGACTAGTGACTGGGACACAGAGTAGCACAACCCCTGTGGTCCAGATCAGCGGCGACTTCCAGCTAGTCCTGTGACTCTCTGCTGTCTGTCTGTCTGTGTTATTGTCCTGTGGCTTTGCCCCTTTTCCTTCAGTCAGTCCAAGATCACTCTGTGGCACTAACTGGGCACTGGCGTCCAATGAGGCTCAATTAGCAACATCTGCTGTGGTAGTTGCTATAGAAACCAAACATCCATAAACTAATTTCTGCCTCAGTTGTTACCTAAACCAAAGACATTTCAGGTTGTTAAGGATGAGTTAATGCTGGTTTTATCTGTCTTAACATTAGCTAACAGTCGATATTGCTGTAACACACATTCTGCACAATATTACACAGTTGTTTGACTTCTTCAAACATTTCAGACATTTTCTCTTCCAAGCATTTTAGAGTCAACCTCATGATACTTGCAGCATTAACTAGAGATGAATGTGCCTGATGAATGCATGCTTTGCTTTAGTCTGCGTCTATGTGTTATTCCGAATCACCTGAAAAAGGACAGTGTGACTCTGTGGAAAACAGGTGCTAATTAGGGGTCGCTCCTCCGTGATGATTGACAGCTGAAGGCATTTCTAAAAAGTAACAGTGATGTAGCCATAAGTTTGAAATATTCTCATTTAACATTGTCCCACCTGAAATACCAGCTGAATAGAGATGAACCAGTTTGTTGCAAATTTGAGCTGGTCATGGTTCACACACAGTACATGCCAGTTAGTTTATGTCCAACTAGATCCCAACTTGTGTTGACCTCATGCATATATAGGCAACAGTAACGGCTGTGGGATGGAGGCAGCTGCAGTGAGACACTAAGAGGCAGCTCTCTATAGCAGTAACATAAAAAGTAAATGCTCTGCACTGATATAGCTCCTTTCTACCTTCTTGGTACCCAAAGGGCTTTAAACTCCACTTACCGGGGGGCAACTACATTGGGGTTAAGGACACTTCAACATGTGACGGGACGAGCCAGGAATCAAATGATGAGGTTTGACTTTTTGAGTTACGACTTTTTGAAACTCTGCATATTAATCAACATCCTGATAACATCCTGAAACTAGCCTTTATTTTAATATTTTCATATTTTAAGCCCTCCTGTGTGGTCAGAGGGCTCTTCATTTCAAAACAAGGCAAACTGACAAGGTGGATATGTTGTGTGTGTATTTGTCTTTGTGTTTGAAGTTATTGGCTAGAATGAAGAAAGAAAATGCTGAGTCATCACGTGGACCCCAACAAATACACTTTGAATCAAATACTATAAGTAAGACTGTATCAGTATGATTTATAGTATTTGATTCAAAGTGTAGTGTTGATACGAAGTATTAGTATCTGATACACTACAATTACCCAAAGGCTTACTGTAACCAGCCGCTGTGAAAATAACTAAATTAGAGGAAAATTGTTTTTAAAAAAACTGACTGGTTTCATTCAAATTGAAAAGGAGGAAGAGGAAATGAAGGAACGAAGGGAACGAGGAGTTCCTCATGAGCAGGCCCATCCATCAGTCTGAAAAGTCTATAAAAATAGTAGCAGAAATCTCAAATCATGGAAAAAACAAGCCAAAATGAACTGGTGGTTAAACCAAACCCTCCGTCCTTCCTCTGTGCAACAACAATGACGGGGGGATGGAAAAGTGGGCTGCAGTGTTTTCACCAAAACACAGAAACCTTTAAACCTTTGATTCAGTGTTGTGTTTCCAACCTAGTAAACACAAGCATTAGATAATACACAAATTAGAATCATAAAGCACCAGCACAGACAGACCCAACATATCTTTACAGAAGACTGTCCATCATCCGTCAGACACATCAGCATTTATCAGTCCGCCCATGACTCCTGTTTGACATACAAGACAAGTGCAATTCGTCATTGTCATGGCAACGGCCTTTGTAACGAGACAGCCCAGCCCGGAGCAGCCTATGAGGCCTATCAGTGTGTCCTGGATTCTTTTGTTCCTCTGAACCACAGGCAGATAAGATTATCCCCTGACAACCTCAGGTCAGCCAACCACACACCAAAGCCAGATGGAGATGGTGGCAAAGTGACTTTTTGAACATCTGGATTTTATTGCAGTGTTTCCAATGGGCAATTTTGTTTCCTCCTACGTGTCCACAGTTCTGTGCAGACACCTGCAAAACAAATCACAGACAACAGAAACTTCCTACATCACAGGATTTAAATCGCCGCTGTGATGCTCGAAGAAGCACGGTGTGTGCTGAGAAGAGAGGGAGAGTAAATTCGAAGAAGCTGCAGTCCAAATCATAATTACAGTTCTAAACATAGTCATTCTTTGCCCTTTGGAGACTCTAAACTGCTGCTCTTCAGAGGTAGAAGGAGTAAACAATACCCTAAAAAGAAAATACCAGCTTTTTTCTGCAAGGCCAAATAATAGTCCCTGTATCATCCCCAAATCTGGTGTTCTTGAAGAATGGATGAGAAGTAAGAAGGGGAGATGGCACAGGAAATGAAAGAAAGGGAAGCAAGAGGGAAGACGGATAGATCCAGATGAGGTAACATTATTTATTTAAAGCTGTAATTAATAAGAGCCGCTTTATCATCATCCCCCTCCTGTGATGACTTTAATTTTTAATGCTACTCATGGGGGCAAAAAATGGGAAAATGTAATGTGTTTCCCATAATGGGTGATATCGTCAATGACACAACTTATGAAATGAGATCCTCTGAGAAGTTTACAAAGATGAGATAGTGGAGGTTTTCTTTTTTTACTTACAGCTGCCTGTGATAACAGATTCCATTCCACGCCTCTGTGCAGCAAGGCAACTGAAACTGTCAATGCTTTTGTGAGGCTGGATAAAAGCTGGAGTGATGCTGCTTTGCTCTGTCTTATTGACATTCCTCCCACCGGTAAGACAAACAGCTGACAGCTAGTGGTGTGTTAGATTTTCCTGTACCTCCAGTAGAGCAACGCTATGAACTACACCAACGACTGGAGTCAAGACGGCAAATGATATCCCGCTTTTAAACCGGAATTTTATCTGACTAAAAGGGTTTGACAAATATTATCGCTTCTGTACCTAAATGCCACTGAACTTCCCTCTGACTTGTCTACATTAAAATATCTCTCTACTACTAAACGCCTCCAGATGACGTCACTTGAAAGGAGCCCTCAGTTCGGATTATGTGATCTTGTTGCTCACACTATGGAGTTTATAAACATGGGCAGCCTGCTTTTTCAGAGCTCCTCTGGATGACATCATCTGATCTCCCAATGATGAAAAACTCCTCCAGGTGATGTCATCTGGAGGAGTTTTTCAGCTAGAAGCAGAGAAATATTTTAATACAGAGAAGTCAGAGGCAAGTTTAATAGCATTTGCCATTGAAAGCAGGTTGGAAATCGGTGAAGTTGCCCTTGATAAATAACTCAACTTATATATGAAGAGAAGCCTACACAATATTTAAGCAATGTAAGAAAAGTTCAATTATGCACCATCTTTAACTAATCATTTCTATTTCGAAATAACCTAATAAAACTGCAAATTTCTTCATTCACAAAGCTTGTGAAGATCCCTGCAGCCATTATTACATCCTGGATCTTTATGAACTGGCTGTGTGTTCTTCTAGAACCTTTCATTTTATTTAAACTGAAATCATACAAATGTAAGGCTGCTACATTTTTAATCAACCTTACGTTTTCGGCTCTAAACAGGAAGTCGTAGTTCCTAGTAGTAGTGGAGTTTTTCGGTGGAAGCTAAACGGGCATTAGATGGACCTGCGAGCACCTTAACTCCTTCAGTATACTACCTGCAGTAAATGTAGGCCAGAGGCAGCAGGTGCTCTCTTGCTCGCTCTTGCTCGTGGCAAAATAAATGATGGATAATTACTTTTGTGACAGTGTGGCAATTGAATTATCGCTAGCAAAACAACATAACAGATTTGTTATGCTCCAGCGAGCAGTAACACACCAATCATAATCAGCAGCTGAGAAGGCACACAGAAATCTGCATAGGACTCAAACGCAATTCAATTCCCCATTCCAACTTTCTGTTCACTAAACATATTAAAGTTAGACAACAACATTAACCAGTGAGACACGGATGGTGTTTGTGTTGGCTGGATGAGGATGATTGGCTGGTAGCTCTTAGTGCAGCGTATTCATTAAAGGCTTCGGACAGGTTTCGTTTTTAAGGGAAATAAAATATCTGCAGCAGTTTGTTTGTTATAAATAATAATTATTGCTTTTAAGCTAAATCTGACATGTGTATTAAATTTGTAATCCATCGTAAATAGATTTTCTGCTACATATTACGTCACTTGCTGTGGTTCAACTTACAGTAACTGTTGTTCAGTGGGTCACCTACTACTTCATCGTAGGCCAGCAGGTGCATTGTCAACATGGTTGGTAATTGGCAGTGTGGTAAGTAGCTCTGTATTTAGTACTGTAACCATGACAACAAAGGTCTGACACACGATAACGACCTACTGTGCCTAGAGGCTAGTAGAGCAGGGACCTATTAAGACATATTTATGGGATAATATGAGCAGATAATGGGTCACTGATTAGCTTGACAGCCCAATATGTTTTCTATTTGGACAGGAATTGTGGTACAGTTGATAGCTGATAATCACTTGAAGAGTTAGTGTGACGCGCCTGAGATGCAGGATTAGTAAATATAGCTAGTTCCAGAACCGTGGACAGTGCTTTTCTTTTGTGGTGGGGGTGTGTGGAGGTGCAGAAGTGGAGCTCAATGAACACACACACAGAATATGTCACTTAGGTTGATTTCTTAACCTGTTTCCATTTGTGGTGCTTAATAGAATTTTAAATTCCAACCCCCCTGTTGCTGCTTTCCACAGACAGATGGGAAACGACAGGGATAGTCAACAAGGGGGAGAGACACAGAAAGAGAGAGACAACAAACAGCTGTTTCAGCTGTGATTTTTGTTTGTGCTCTGCCCAATAAAAAACTGTTTTATATTTTTTAAATTAGTCTTATTGTTGGCATTAAGCATTTGTGAGGCTATTTTCTAGGCAATATATAAGTAATTTATTTTACAGATAATTTAAATCAGTCACGTCACCCTGGTGTCAGGCATGAGTAGAAGTAATAGTAGCAGTAGTCTGCGGTGGGGAGTAGTACTTGAAATTTGCCTTAGTACATAGTATTGTGTTGTCTAAAGCTCAGCTTTTGGTGATATTAATAATCCAATGCTGGGATGTTCTTTGTTCGGTGTCTTTACATGTGGTTTTTCTGAGACTTGGATCATGAACATTATGTCTGTTGTCTGTTGTTCTGTCTATTGCAGACAGATTCTGTTAGGCCTTTACCCACAACTGCTTTTCTGACTAACAAATTACACAACAAGCAAATGTATGTCAGACACTTATATAACTGCTGTCACAGCCGTAGCTTCTGCTGGGCAGATCTGAGATGATTGCAGAAGTAAGAGATGGTTAGGCTGTAATGGGGAGCACCTGGTGTTCTCCAGTCTGCTTAAACAACACTGACTGCCCCACAGATGGCCCATGAGTTCCATCTTGAACAGCCTAACAGTGGCCATGTTCAGAGAGTATTACGTGTCTGGCTACTGTATGCAAGAACGCAAAATGGGAAAAACCTTCAGGAAGTCACAACGAGAAATAACCCAAAATGCACCTGTTGTGTAACTATGGTAAATCTATCTGATAATGCTCATGTTGCACATCCAAATACACACATCTCAGCAACTGTCCTAGTTTCTTATAGTCATTTCTCTTCCTAACTACAACAACCCTATAGCCCCAGAAGAAACCTTAAGATCAAACCTCTTGTTGTACAACAGTCTCTTGTTGTTCTTATACCTGAGCTATATAATCTGCAGGATTTACAACTGATATAAGAAGTGGAATTGCCATAATGGTTGAAAATTAATCATCATTCATTTAAACAACCAATCAAATAATTAATCTTTTACAAACGATGATTTTTTAAATACACTAGAAATATCTACTAACTACAACTTCAACTGTTCACCTATTGAAAATGTGTTGCTTCCCTTCTTTGTGTTACCTTATTGTTCATCCTTTAAGCAGAAGAGTCTAAACCCAAGAACCCTCTTGGAGTAAAAGGGATTATTCGTTCTTTGCACCAAAAATCGAGACAAAAACAAGAGAAAATCTAAAAAATAAAGAAGTAAATGCTGCACTAGGAATAAGCAGTTTTATTAAAGTACAAAGTAGTGTGAATAAGGCTAAATAGGAGACAGTGACTTGTAAAGAAGGCTGTATGAATAGAAGCAAAGGGAAAACACATTTGGATGAGTGTAACAGCTGTCAGGGCAAGTTGAAGCTCTGAATCCTCAGATCTCTGACAGTGTCATCCCTCCTCTCTCTTTGGACTGGTGTGCTGCGACTACAGCATCTGCATAATGCATCCTGTGGTATTTGCCATGACTGGCAGTGGTTGTGGATGAGGGGAGCGGATGCCTGCCAGTCATCCAGCACACAGCGTGACATTTGTTCCTCTTCAGTTGTCATGGGGACTCAGTGATGTATTCAGTCTGCTGTTATCGAGGCCTTGTTTGGAGGGGTGTGACACTGCAAATGCAACCCTTGAAACCTCTCTCCGTGAGTGACCGTTCCACTCCTGTGAATTTACCACTTTCACGCCTCTTATTGTCTAATTTATCCTGCACCTGGGCCACGCTGAAGACAGAGCTGCTGCTGCTGCTGGATGTAACTTCAGAAGAAGAGGCTTACATTTGATCCAGCAAAAGTAACACCACACACACACACACACACACACACAGAGGGTCATCAAAGTCAATGAAAGCTTATCTGTTACAGCTCTGTGCAATAAAGTGGATTATATTAAACTTGTTGCAGTGTTACACACAATTTAAGTAACTGTTAAATAAAAGTTCAAGTAAAATGTCAGGATCACTTGATGCAATTTGCATGTTACAAAATAAAACAGTTATTAGAAATGTATTTACAAAAATTCATAGTGTTTTCCAAGTTTTTCACTTAAAAGGATGATTTGGTTTTAAATTGTGCTTAAATTTGGTTTTAAATCTACTTATTGTGAAACAACAGTTCTTAATTTGTATTGTTCTTTATTGAACTCACCTATTTACTCTTCAGTGCTGGTAAAAAAAAAAAAGGAAGTGAACCAGTAGATTTAATAACTGATTGAACTTCCTTTGTGGCAGCAATAACTTCAAGCAAACTTCCTGTAGCTGTAGATCAGATGTGAACAATGTTCAGGAGGAATTTTGGACCATTCTTCCATACAGCTCTGCTTCAGCACAGTCATATACTTATGATGTCTCGTGTAAATGGCTTGAGGTTATTTCCCAGTGTCTCTACTGGGCTGAGGTCTGGACTCGCACTGGGCTGCTCCAAGATGTGAATTCATGCATCATTCAGCTTCTACGGAGCTTCAAGCGTGTGGACAGTCACCCTGACATTATCATGTAGGACAATGTGATGAACTTGGAAGCTAATTTTTCAGCCCCAAATCCTGATGGTACATCTACCCTGTTTCTTCCATTTTTACAACAAAAATGGTGCTGTGCGTTCTTTAACCTTAGTTTCATCCATCCACAAAATATTCTCCAAGAGAACATGCAGCACTATGTTTGGCAACATAAAAACACCTCAACAGAGAAGTACTGTGGACTGAGCATTAACAATTTATCAAGATAATAAAATACACAGAGGCTGATGCATAGACACACAGTTTAAAGGTTGCATTCATATTCAGCCAAGATCCTCAAGTTAGGAGCTTCACGTGTATCGTGACGCCCTCAGTCATGTGGACTAAGTGTACACGCAGTAACAAGAACAAAGAAGATGCAGGGACAAACATGCTGTGTGGTAAAGAGCAAACCTTCCATTGAGACACTTTTCAAGAGCAGAGAGGCTTTGTGGTAGGTGCAGACTATGGAAAATATTATTTTATCTCATTAATAATAATATTTGAATATTTTGAATAAGCTATTTTATGATCTCATCATAAATCTAATTTCATATTACTACTAGTAATTTGATTGTATTTTTAATTTTTTTCCTTAATCTTTATTACATTTATGCCCCTATTGAAAACCAGGGGTGAAGACGGTTCAGCATCATCTCTGAAGCCCGAAATCGGAACAAATAAACAAATAGAATAATATATATATGGTGCTGTAAAAGCATAACCCTCAAAAAATTCATAGTTCAGCTTCAGCTCTATTTCTCATTTGTTTTATGACTAAACAAAAAGACAGACAACCGTGTGCGTTTATGTGTGTTTTTAGATCCGTCCTGCGTCCCACACCAATGAGGGCTCTGGGTGTGGCTCTGGTGACCCCTAGTGGTCTGATGACAGATAACTTTTCTGGAGTGACTCATCATCCTGCAGCTATCAGTCAACAGTGACATTTTCCAACTAATCAATATCTCATCATTTGTAGTCAACACAGGATGACTTTAGGTCCTGCAAACAGTGTCTAAGCCTCAAGACACTTGTCCTATTTAGATGTGTCCCCATTTTCTCTGTGTGCAGGAGTGTTCTGAGACAGACCAGTGTGATAAACTGAACCTGAACGCTTTGACTGACAGCTTCAGTGTTTGAAAGTGCCAGTCCATCACATATACAAATCTTTATCTACCTTTACCTTACCATAGTATTTCATCCATCTTTGATTTATTCAAGTAAATTTGTTGTGACATTAAAATCTGATGATATGCTTCAGCGTCCTCAGAGTCTTGAGTCTCACTGGTAAAACAACTTATTAATCCTGCTAGGGGTCATTTGTTTGGGCTGCTTGCTTTGTGCATAACACAATAACATACGACAAACACATAATATATTATAGTGACCAGAAAAAGGAAGAATGTACATTTCAGAATCACGACTCAAACGTCCTGATTGTTTAATTTGTTTTGATGTCGTGTTTCCCACTAAAACATTTGTGCCCCAGTTCCGTTTTTGAACAGAGGAGACTTAGTCAGTGCCACAGATTTTCTTACATTTGATTTCAGTCTTAGAAATAGTTCATCTGAAACAATTATTCATCATATTACCGAATTGTTTTGTGTTTAGCTAGTTCTGAAATCCTCTGATTATTTTCAGACCCCAATTTATCATTGTTTTGTTCATTCAAACACAAATAATTATGAAATGAAATTTGGGTCAGGCCAAAAATCCAATTTCTTTTGGCCTCTGACACCACATTGGATTTGAATAGAACGTTATGTGCTTAAAGTGTAGATTGCAAAGCTTTAATTGAATTGCTTGGTTAAAAATAGTGGACAAAACATTATTTATAGACCCCCAGTTTTTGTGGCTTATAAACACTTACAGTTTTCAGTTGGCTGCTCAGCTGTTCTACAGGCAAGTGGTTTTTATTTTCCTCTTTAGTGTATTTACAAGTAAAGAGATCAGGAATTTAGCGTTGATTTTGCCTTTGTTCTGGAACATGTTCTTGTCTTCATCACAATGAAGTCAATAGAGCTGTCACTGCGAACAAGTCATAAATCCATCAGTGAGATATTAAAAACATTGGGTGTGGCCAAATCAACTATTTAGAACATTCTTAAGAAGAAACATTAATAAGGTTTTTACGTGAGCTCAGGAACATCAGAAGGCTCGTTCTCTTGTATTTATTGATGAACAGCTCAGGTTTAGCTTCGAGACTCATCGGACAGTGATGTGAGCTGTACTGTGAAAACAACCTGACGATAATGTTTGTAATGTTCAATGTTCTACAAGGGCCAATTCTATCACCTGGCCAGAATCCAACTGAGCTACATTTCACTTGCTGAGGGGAAAACACCTCCTGGCTTGGCTGCCGTCGTCCAGTCACACCAGCCCCTTGCACACTAGAGTCCTTATGTTGACAGTTTGTGTTGTGTCTCCATAATCCACCACAGGTAACAATACAACAATAACTGCTAAGAACCAGAAACACAGATATGTTCTGTTCAGACTGTGCTGGAACAAACTCTTGGTCTTTTATATTAAATCAAAGAAAAAAATATACCAGATTATTTTAAACGTGTGTGTGTGTGTGGGGTGTGAAATGTGCATCAAACCACTGATAACAGCTCAAATTATGTGATATAATACAGTGCATATTGGCCCATCAAATGTGAACAAAGACACATGATCTTTCACATTCTGCAACGCCTGCCTTTCAAATAATGGTACAGCTGTCCATCAAAGTGAGTGGCGTGTTGAGTCTTATCATAAATGATGGAAAAGGAAAAACAATTATTTCGCTGCGAGGCACAGTCTACATGATGATGAGATATCACTGTGACAGTACTGTCATTTTGCCACAGGACAAAGAAGTCACAAAATCTATCTTTATTTTCATTTCTTTTTCCAAATGCAAGGCTATGAAAGTTATAGCTCTTTATACAAAAACGGGTAAATGTGAACATACCAAGTGAAAACAAAGATTTATTTACTGTGAGGATAAAACCTCGGATGTATAAGGAGAACTGCATACTGGATTCTTGTGGTCATTGCTCAATGTTGCATACAATAAATATAAATATTCCAGATGGAAATCTTTCAAATTACCTGAATGATCCTCCCTTTTGAAGGCCACAGAGCTTGCAAACTAATAACCTTCTCTGAACCTCTCAGCTCCCTGCACATATGAATGGGAACACAATAAAATAATTCTATGGCCACCAGTGCATAAAGTAAAAACTGTATTGAAGTAAAAGTGGGAATAATCAAACATTAATGAACTCTAGTGAAAGTAGAAGCGTCCACTGAAATTTCTAAATGTTAATTTCTTAAGTTAAAAAAGGAAGCACATGATTTATGTTTTACCTAAAAGATTAAAAGTAAAAGTACTTGACTATGTTTTTTTTTTCTTCTGTGGACCAGTGCTGCTTCCTGTTTGGGGGGACATTAACTAATTATTGATAATGGACATACATTTTTTCTTTTTTCAGTTTTATTTCTAAACAACTCATGTTGAGTGAAGAAGAAGAAGAAGGCAATGCCAAGTTTAGGTTCAGGAAAGCAAAGAGTAAAATTACTGCACACCAGCTCACTATTAGTACTGCTAATATGTCAAATAATTCTTTTAAATAAGATCATGGAAGCAGGAACTGACACTCTATAGTGATTCGTTTTCATAAAAAAATGGAAAAAGTGGTTTATTGTGAAACATGTAAGTGAGGCGATTGTAACACAACTTTGGAATTAGAGATATTTGCTCTTAGATACAGTGGAGTAAAAGTCAAGTACATTTAATTATGGCAACTTTCAGTAAAGTACAGATACATGACAAATGTACTTAAGTTCAGTGACAAAGTACATGCACTTCGTTACTTTCCATCACTGCCTATGGATCTTCTAAACTGTCCAAAGGATATTGTCCAAATAAATCAAATTCTGATAAAAAAAAAAAAAGTGCCAAAGCCGCCAAACTTATGTCTAACTAGGGTTTTAAAAAGCTAGAAAAGTCTCGAAAAATCCAATGACTTAGGACATGTCGTCATTTAACTGAATAATTACATTCAGCTATTTAATCACTCTAAGCACCAATATTACTAATCTAATAATACTAATCATTTTTATTAGTAATCGTGTTTCAAGGTTCTTCACCAGTAAAAGCAACAACAAAACAATTACCAAATTAAAAAAATTAGGATCACAAAGGCAATTTAAAAGCTATCATAGAAGTTGAGGTCAGCTTCAACAGATACGCTGTGTTTCAGTACATATACTACATACAAGGAAATTCACTAGTTAAGTGAAGTCACATCGCAGTGTTTCCCAGACATATAGTTTACCTGAGGAGGCTGTCAAAGTCTATTTGGCCATAGTTTTTTAACCAAGAGAGCAAAGACCTCCGTAATGAATTAATAAGAATCGTGCCTGTGCACTTTTTAAAGCTTAAAATATCAAGCAGCAGCTCAGATCATCTGTTTGTAATGTTTATTACATCATTTAAATTGATGACAGGACAAATGAAACGGGTTGTTAGCTTTCTGTATGTTGGTAGAAAAAAGGCTGTGATAAACATCACCACTGCCTGTAACAAAGTTTGTATTGTATATATATATGTATATATATATATAGATATAGATATAGATATATAGACATATATATATCTTGACATGATATGAACATTTCAACTGATAGATTCTGAAGAGAGAAGTGGTTTCAGGCTGTTTTGAGAGTTTTTTTGGACCTCAGATTGATGGAAATGGGTTTATCTGTCACTGAGGATCTTGAGAGAGCAGGAAGGCAAATCATTTTAAACTGAGTGGCCAAAACATTAGAACCACCTTGTTGTGGGGGCAGCCCCTGCCCTGTAGAGACTAGGTACACACTACTATTGCCAGTTCTATTAGTTTTACCATCTAGGCAGCAGAAGTACCAAAGTACAAGTATTAATACATCCTCTAAAAACCATTGTTACTGTGATAATTAATAATTTGTCTAAATTGATTATGAATGAGTAGTGGTTTGTCCTTGTAGGAGGGGCTCTAGGTTTTGGCTGCAGTTGCAAGGTAGACTTGCTGCTAGCTGCTCTGTAGCAATGGGCATAGCTTAGTTTTAATTTCTGTTTAGTTTTATTTTGTTTAGTTTCTATATATTATTTTCCAAACATTCATAAAATCAGTTTAAGTCAAAACCACCATCTTTCCCAAACTTTAACCAAAGCGCTCCTGTGTCTTTAACCTCAGATGCGACAGCAGATAAAAAAAAGAAAAGACTTGCTTCTAAATGCAATTTCATCGGCAATGAACTAGACGAAGACATGTGCCTGATCAACCTCCAATTCCAAAGCAGTAAGGAATTGTGCTTTGTGTGTCTGAAGCCTTCAGGACTACTGGCAGCACACAACAGTGAGCTCCTCTGTTCTCTGGACTCTGCTCCATCTCTCTTCCTGTGTGTTCATTGGGTTGGAGGCTGTGGCCCAGCCTGACTATCAGCTGCAGTATTGCTTTCTCTTTCACTCGCACACAATCAGCCATTTCATTAAGCTGACAATATCGTCTCCCCACCTTGTGCAGGTGCAGAAAAGAGATGGGCAGTTTTCTTTGTGAAGGCAGGACTGTCAGCAGCAAGGTCATCCCATCAGGAAGGATCAAAACCTAGTGGTAACAGCACATATGATTGGTAATAGCTGCACAGAACAGTGTGTAGTTCAAGGGGGTCTCTTCTCAGCCTGGATTTTATGGGAATATTTTAGATCGAATACAATCTACAGTTCTGTACATTATATTGAAATGTATAAAACAATTACAACACATTTTCCCACTAA
The DNA here is from genome assembly GCA_020496755.1 of Channa maculata. Taxonomy (NCBI): domain Eukaryota; kingdom Metazoa; phylum Chordata; class Actinopteri; order Anabantiformes; family Channidae; genus Channa; species Channa maculata. The sequence goes on from CM035606.1 coordinate 1,267,068, forward strand.
AAGCACTTTGTCTTGGTTCCTACAGTTTTTCTTACGTGTGTTCATGTCAGTGCATTTAGACGCTTTGCTTAAAGGGAAACATACAAACCTCAATATTTTTCCTACCAGAGGTGGAAAGTAAGTGAGTATATTTAATGAAGTACAGAATTTATGTACGATTCTAAGTTACTGGCACTTTATAAGAATGTCGACGCCCGATTACGCAAATCGGAGGTCACTAAAATGAACGTTGAATCGGTGTGTAACTTTGCCAAAACAGAGTCGGACTCTGTAGTTTTCTCTGGACCCCTGCCAAATCTGACCAGCGACGACATGTACACCCGCATGTCGTCATTCAACCGCTGGCTCTCACAGCAAATGATGTGGGCTACGTAGAAAACCGAGGCTGATGAGGAGAGATGGCATCCATCCTACTTTAGATGGTGCAGCTTTCTTATCCAGAAATATGGCTGCTTTTATTAGACAACCAAAAGAATGACAATCCAGAGTTGAGCCTAGGATGCAGAGATCCAGTCCTACACGCCTCTCTGCAGTATCCTTACAACCGTCACCCCCCCCACAACTCCCACATACCTATAGAGACTGTGTCTGTTCCCCGACCAACCAAATTACATAAACTAAAAAACGACAACAAGAGAAGTTAATCATGATAATCTAAAGTTAAGACTACTCCTCTTACAGAACAAAACCCCCAAACTATTAAATGTGGATTATTAAATATCAGATCTCTCTCTTCTAAATCTCTGTTAGTAAATGACCTGATAAATGATCATCAATTGGATTTATTTTGTCTCACTGAAACCTAGAAGCACAGGCTGAGGTGGAGGAGTAGCAGCAATCTTCCATTCTAGCTTATCAATAAACCCCAGACCTAAACATAGTTAGAACTCATTTGAGAGTCTTCTTAGCCTTTCACACCCAAACTGGAAAACTCAAAAACCGTCCTATATATGATTTGTTTTTCCTGCAGAAACTAATTCTTTACACAAACATTTATATCAAGCAGCATTATTATGTTAAAAAATATAATTGTTATCAGATTCCTTGAACCCTGTTTGTCCAGATTGTTCCAGATTCGTGAACAATTCAAAAATCAAGTTTAAAAAACAACATCTCTACTGTTTTTGTCTTCAGTTTTTCTTCTATGAGCCACAAATTCAGCATCTTAAGCTAAATAATATGATAAATATCACATTATGTAACAACAGCAAAATCCTCTTGGTTCTCTCCAGTGGTGGGATTGTGTGATGCAGAACCATCTGGAAAAAGTAACATGGTAACTGAGTTAATGACATTACATCCATTAACAGTCACATTAGACATGTGAAGTAACACTGATCGTATCTCAGACATCTCACTGTAGAAAGGTGATGAGTTTCTGCTCCTGGAATAAGAGAGAGAGGCTGCATAAGGAAGCAAAAGATAGATCAGATAGATCAGTTAGATCAGAGTAACCAACACTTTGTCTGCAACTGTCACCGCTTGCAGGCAGCATCTACAGGATCCAGCTGAAAAGTCAACAACATCTGCCATCATGGTCCTGTAACATACAGACGTCATACAGCCAATTCCCTCGTAAACTTAACATAGAGACTGGGTAACACTGATGTGGAGCCTGCTTATGGTGCTCAAATTATTTCATCATAAGATGAGAGCTATCTTTCATGGAACTATAAATTTGGAGCCTTTCTGTCTTGATCATTTTGAATCCATTGTTTTCAGTATGACGTCAGACCCAAGAAACTCATCATTTGTTTCTCGGTTAAAGAGATGAGAATGGATTGTTTGGTTATCAGCTGTGATCACATGACCTAAATAAGGCAAATATATAATGTAAACAGACTGATTTTATGTCCGTTTTCTGCTTAACGTTCGAGTAGGTGAACCTTATCTGACACGCAGGCTTTCTCAGACAGGCTGTTGAAAAGCAATGTCTCAAATTTCATCTGATTGAAAACACCTTCCTAAGAATTCAATAAAAAAACCCAAAAACACAAAACAAATCTCATCCACGTAATCCTCATTATATTATTTTTTTAAAGGAGAAAGCAAACGCGTTTTGACTCTCCGCATATATAAGGAATGAGGAAAACGCATGATCCAATTCAGTTATTTGGTTGTTATTAATACTTCCTTCTCAGATGGATTGTGTTTTTTACTGCTCGCAAATCCTGAACAAATCTCCACTTTTCACTATCACGCATCTTTTCTTTAGCAATTCAAAAAAATGTCATTCCATCAGTGACTTTTTGTTTTAGAGCTTTATGTTTTCAATTTACAGGTTATCACAGGTCACATTAAGATCACTGTGACGTCAGAATGTATTAATGTGTGACCGGACAGCTTCATGCCCTTTTACGGGGAAATATTAAAATCTTAGTTGATTCACACAGGAAAGAATCACTAGCTCATCTGATCCTAACCCCCTCCTCTCTAGGGTTCATGTTACTTACAACAGGAAAAAGTTTGTGTGTTTTCTGCTCAGGCACCAGCAGGCAAAGCAGAACTAAAAGCCTTCCTGTAGGCAGGCAGACACTGAACATATCACAGCTGATTCAAGCTCCAGCTGCTACCAACCATGCACAGAAGAACACTTTTGACAGAATAGCCTACATTTTCCACCTGTCTTATTCTAATTTAGCTAATGAAAATATGGGGAACAGCATTTGGAACGTCATGAAAACAGTTTTGTTCCCATGGAGAGAGACCACACATAAGTGATCAGACCAATAAAACACTGCTGTCAATTTCTCAAACTTCACTGAATCCCCTCTTTGTTCATAAGGAACATCGGGCCAATGTGAAACATGCTGTACAATGTAGAACTTCCTGATATGAACAAGACAAGACAGACTGCTGCAGCTTCCATTCATACACATATGACACAGAATCAGGGCTGTGATTCACCATGGTGGGTTTGTACATTTTGAATTACTGAACACTTGTATCACTTCTGATGTAGACATCGGATAGATCCACAACTCGATCATAGATATGTCAAATTTATGGGGCATAGTTTTGACAACATTGAATTCATGTTCAAAAGCTCCATGTTGAGAATTGGAACAAGTCAAATACTCTTTTTGTGGTTTTCCAGAAACAGCTGGTTTAAATTTAGCTCTGATCTTAAACACATTGCTCAATGAAGTCCACATTTATTCCAGCATGTGTGAGCTTTATCAAGCAGTTGTCATTGCATTTGTCTGGCAAACTATCAGTACATGTCTGAGCGAGCAGTTCTTCATTGCAGTTTGCAAATCAGTGTGTGTGTGTGTGTGTGTGTGTGAGCATGTCTTCATTGCAGTGTGTGTCAGTGTGCATCACCTCCCTCCTTTTGGTCAGTCATCAGCATCTGTCCCAGGGACACCAGCTTTTCCTCCTCCCACTGGCGATGACTTCTCAGGACAATCTCTGGGTCTATGTCCTCCTCAATCCCAGAGGGACAGTCCTCTGCACAATGTCCCCTTTGCCCACATGTGTGGTATCCATATGCAGCTACTGAACGTCAGCCACCTCCAACTCCTCGTCCTCTGCCTCTCCATTGTCCACAAGATCCTTTTCCTCCACGACCTCTGTCATATGAAGACATCTTCATCCTTCATTACAGACTGTCTGGGCCACTTCGACCATGTTTTTTTCCTGTGTGTTCTCTGCTGAAGCGTTATCTGTTCTGTGTGCTGCAGCTCTCATGACAGTTTTTTTTCCCCCTACTTCATTTTTCTTTGTTCACATGTAAGTTACACATCTGTATGTCTTTTTGTGACTCTTGAATTTTGTTAGCTTATTTTTACTAAAGCAACCACCTTGAGGAAAACCAACTTTTGGACCTGTCCTGTTCAAACGAACAGCGACTCTTTTCTGTGAACTGCTCTGCAGTTCTTGAGAATAAGAAACTTAGAAGGCAAAGAGAGACATACAATTCACTTGGTGCCTCTTTCCCCTAATAAATGTCACCATACTTGGTTTTCATAATCTCAACAATCAGACCCTGCGGGGTCCCAGCCCCCTTACTTCCCATGGAAGTACGTGCACAGCCTTTAACGCAGACGTCTCTACGAGGGTGAGGGTGAGGCTTTATTTGTTGGCCCCTTCGTCCAGCTTGGCTGTTGACCTTTATACTCCCCAACTAACTAGGAGTTCTTGATTAATTACACTTAGCTGTCAATGTCCTTTATAGAAGCTTCAACATCCAGGACGTCTTTTAGGTTTTTATTATCTTGCAAGAGAGAAGTACAGAGTTTCAAGTCTTCATCCTATGCAGTTCTAAACTTCATACATCACACATTAGTTTTATATCTTTCTGTTGCTGGGCAGAACATTCTCCACCCTCAGGCTACTGCTCCCAGCCCTTCTCTCCTTTTCTGGAAACCTTTTCCCTTTTCAGCACTTTGATAAGCACCTGTGAGCATGGAGGGACTCTGGGTCACTACAGTGTGGGATGGTCTGCTATTAGACAATAACTGACCTTGGAGCAGTTCTGCAAACACTTCAAGACAAAACATGTAGACGAGACAAAGTTTGAACAACATTTTAAACATCTTTCAAAAGTATACTGAGTACAAGTTCCCATTATAACTAGGTAAAATGCTAAGAGTAAAATGTAATAATTGATTGAAAACTTGATTTTCCATCACAGGTGTGTCCATCACCCTGTGAGCAAGAGACAGAGCTTTGAACCTGATGCGAGCAGCTACAGGAAGCCAGTGTAGAGATCTGAAGAGTGGTGTGACATGAGTCCTTTTTGGCTGATTAAAAATGAGGCGTCTGCAAGGGTTTGATTGTAGATACTGGTAACCCTATTAACAACCCTATTGCGTTGCAGTAATCGAGATGAGATACGACCAGCGCCTGTACAATGAGTTGGGTTGTATATTCCGTGATGTAGGGTCTGATCTTCCTGATGTTCTAGAGGGCAAATCTGCATGTCCTAGAGACTGAGGAGATGTGGTCCTTAAAGCTCAGTTGGTTGTCGATGATGACCCCCAGATTTTTGGCCGACTTAGTGTCGACAATCTCTGTAGATCCAATGTTGATGCTGTTGTTGTGTTGCGTCGAAGGTCTGGCTGGGAAGACAAGGACTTTTTCTATAGGACCAGGGCCAGTGCATGCACATTTGCAGCTCTATGCGAAAACAATGCCGTCTCCCTGGTTATCATATACCATATCAGCAATAGCACACAAGAAGCCAATGTGCTATAAACAACACAAATGGTCTAGTGCAGCTTGTGTAAACAATATTAAAGTGTGCATGATGCAATATGCTGGCACTGCATGATTTTTTATAACATTACATAACATGTCTGCATAATAATTTCGAATAACCTGGTTCTAAATTCTTTAAGATAAGATAAGAGAAACCCTTATTCAGCCCACAGTGGGAACATTTCCATGTTACACCAGCAAAATGTGCAAATGTGCAGCAAAAATATTGTGCATTATAAAAACAGTCTATATTAAAAAAATCAACAATAAAAATTAGCATACAATCACCAAACACACAATTTCACTAGTGTTCATGTTACTTACAACAGAGTCGTCGTGCAATCCAACACAGAAGCCATGTATTCTATTTTTACAATATTATAATGTCTCACTTTTTAAGTTGAAAGTGAGAAAGGTGATAATTCTACTCTGTTTATTATTGAGGTTGAAGTGGTTAGTGGAATTGTACTGGAGTGCATTATAAGAAGAGGTGGTTCTAATGTTTTGGCCACCTTCTTGCTCTCTCAAGATCCTCAGTGACAGATAAACCCATATCCATCAACCACTGCTCTGTGGTCCAAAACTCTCAAAACAGAGTGAAACCACTTCTCTCTTCAGAATCTATTATTTGAAATGTTCATATCATGTCAAGAAATCAATAAATCACAAATGAGGATCAAGTCCGCTGCAGTGATGGCTGTCCTTCTGGAACTTTGTCCAATCTCCACACAGGATCTCTGGAGATCTGTCACAGTGACTATCAGGTTCTTGGTCACCTCTCTTACTAAGGCCCTTCTCCCTGGATTACGCAGTTTGGCCAGGTGACTGGTTCTTGGAAGAGTCCTGGTAATGCCAAACGTCTTCCATTTGAGAGCAGCAGAAGTTTTTGTAACCTCCCTCAGATCTTTGCTTTGCAATAAATGATAAATGTTCTGCACTTATATAGCACTTTTCTACCTATTGGTACTCAAAGGTCTTTATACTGCTTCTTATTCACCCATTCACACTCACACACACACTGATGGGGGAGCTGCTATGCAGCTGGCCAACACTCACCGGGAGCAACTAAGTTGTGGTTCAGTGTCTTGCTCAAGGATACTTCAACATGTGACCAGAGGAGACAGGGATTGAACCAACAACTATGAGATTGGTGGACGACCACTCAAACCTGTTTGTGAGCTCTGCCCATAGCTGTTTTTAACCTCACAGCTTTGGTTCTGGTACAGTAGGCATTGTCAGCTGTGAGGCCTTCTATAGAGGTGTGTCCTTATAAATCATGTCCAATTAATTTTATTTATCACAGGTTGACTCCAGTCAAGGTGTAGAAACATCTCAGCTACCAAGAGGGCACGTGAGCTAAACTTCAAGTGATGTAACAAAGGGTCTGAATACTTAAGTACATGTAATATAGCAGTTTCTCTTTTTTTTTTAAATATAAATTTAAAGACATTTCAAAACTTCATTTTTCACTTTGTGGGGTACTGAGTGTAGTGTAGATTTTTTCCCCCTCATTAACCAACTGTAGTATCAGGATTCAACATAAAATTACAATTAGTGAAGGGGGTTTTATGTTTCGCTCATCTTTGTCTACATGTGAGCGAAAACTAGAATGTGAATGAAGGGAAATATTAGGTGATTTTACAATCCACAGATGAGTCCTTCTCTTCTATATGAGCATTCAGGTTTCACCCTCTGAGCAAAGCTTCTGTTGACCCCTAACTATAATATAATAAACTGGGAAATAGAAATGTGCCAGAGTGGTCATGTATTTAAATTTTTATTAAAGTAAAAAACAAAACAAAGCAAACCCAACAAGCAACATGGCATATCTCTATGCGTACAAAGCATCCAGGCTTTAAAGGCTCATTCTTGTCACAAACCACTCATGAGTCTATAGCTCCTGATCTTTAATGGTGTCTGCAGAAAAAGGGAATCAGCAAATGAAATATGAAGGCAGCAACAATCTATAGAGCATTTCATGCTCTTGCTTGAGATCCCTGACGGACAAGTCATGACTTTGTGGTTGAAATAAATCTGTTCTCTATGCTTTACCATCAGCTCCAGAGAAGGAGCAACAGCACAGTCAGTTACATGTCATATCTGGTATGGAGGGTTTTCCGCTCATCAAATGGTCCACGAGCTGCTGAGGTCTACAGTGTCTGTGTGGTGTGTTCTTTTGTCTTGTCACTGTGAGTATCCACTGACTGCTGCTCTGCCAACATGTCCTTCAGCTTCAGATTGAGCACTAGATCTCTGGACTCTGCTGCCACCTGCAGGACAATCAAAATCAAAACTCTACTTCTGGCATTATATTCAACACCCTCCAACCTTAGACTATAAATCAAATAACCAAAAACTTTCTGTAGTCTGTATTAAGGTAAAAGGTATCATTATTAATTCTATTATTAATTGTTCATTTCTTTATTAAATTGCTAAGATTTTAAAATATGCTGCACAACAATTTTATTGTTGTACCTAAATGTTCTACTTGTATTACGATATTCATTTTTTTAATGCTAGTCATGAATAAGTATATCATAAACCCTTCCACATAAAAACAATGAATGAAACATGACAAATGTAAACAGAATTTTGCTTTGTTATCCAGCTAACTGGACCCTTACTGGAGGAACTCCTTTCCTTCTCAGCACCACACGCTCTCTGAGTAAAGCCTTCCCAGTCTCCTCAAACAGAGCAGAGTCATCCAGCTCACTTTGGCTCTTTAACTCCATGTACTTGTCGAGAAACCTGTGGGGTCAAAGTGACACAGTACACATTTTCAGTAATATTGGGGAATATCCTACATAAATAACACGTGTATATATTTAGTATAGTAAATTACAGTATTTTGTTATAAACTTTTCCTTTTTCAATGCTACACCCCTGTCACATTCTGCCATTAGTAAAACCATATACACATTTACAATGTGAATCCACTCTGTTGTAAGTACAATGCTTGTATTTCACATTTTTTCACAAAACACCAGCAAACATACCTCTGACACGTAGAAACAAAGCTGGACTTGGAAAGATCAAGAGGCCGAGGACCAGTCCCATACTGCTCATAGAACTTCCTAAAAACGGCACACAGTTAAGGGTAAGTGGAGCCCTGAAAAACAGCCTCCCATGTAAACACTGGCATCAGGTCATTTTTATCAGTTTCAATGAGCTCAAGTGAAGTATTCTGTCAGAATGCATGAACTGGGACATCCATTTTCTGAAAACTGATTAGATTCCGTCAGGGAAACAGCAGCCCTAACAGTTTTTTTATACGATATGATCAGGTGCCTTAACACATGAACTAGTGGATTCTCGACAAAGGTTTACTTTAACACAAAAGAAAAATAATCTCTTTATTATACTGACCTGCAGCAAATTTCATTCAGTACAGGGTCACGTTCTACCATGTTGCACAACATGAAACACCTCTGACAACACACATGTTCTTTTCACTATATTTAGAAAATCACCATGTACGTGCTATGGAAGCTACAGTGATGACGAGAGTGAGCAGGTGACTTACGCTCTAACTTCATCCTCTCTGTAGAAGATTTTGGGCACAGTCTCCTCTTTCTTGATGCTGGGTCTGGTATGTGGTTTCACATGGAGCGGGGCCCTCTTTGGTGGAAAAGCCTTGTACACATCGTACCAGATGGGTTTCTCTGTTGGCTTTATGACTCCAGAGCGCATCAGATCCCGAACCCTTAATGATCATGATCATAAATGATGAAATTTCAAAAAATTATGTAATTTTGCTCGGTTCTGTATGTACACAAATACTGTTTATTCTGCATATAAAGTCACAACTGTCACCACAAGAATTGCATTTCAGACATTTTTGAGACTTCCTTAAAACTTTATCATACAAAGCTCGTCTGTTTTTTCTCTTATTATCTTTACTCCCGAGTCACAACTTATAAGCATTCTGACAACACTTTTTTGTAAATAGAAACTATGCAAACAAGTCGCATGTTTATGATGTCATCACACGGTGTCTTTCCACTCGTGTCACCGGGTCATTCTCTAGAAAGAACACTAATAGCTAAAATAAGTATTTACCCTTTTTTTTTTTTATTGTTTTCCCTCATGTGTTTTCATGTCTCTTTATTTACAGTCAGTGGTGGCTGAGAATTTACGTAACGTTAGCGTCATGCGGTACCGACTGCGCGTTAGCCAACAATGCTAATGACAGCGTCAGTGCTGTGGTAGAAGCACTGAGATGATTGACTAAAGGACAAATGCGTATGACCCGTAATGTGTGTTAAACATTCTTTTATTGCGCTACATCTGATGAATTAGTACTGAACAGATGATTCAGCTTCAGATTCAGGAACCAAGAATGTGTTTAAAAGCACCGATACAAGTGCAGAGATACCAATTGTTACTGACAAGCTAAGAACCCTTACAAACACAAACGTAAAACGCTGCCGTCCTACCTTGTGAATACAGTTCCAAACCTCTCTAGCCTGCTGCCTGCCATTTGGTTAACCAGCTCTACGGTAACTAGGCTCGATGGAGGCGAACTGCCACTCGCCTGGAAAGCGGAGGAAAGCAAGCGACAGCAGCGAGGGGGTAACAAAAAGCTGCAGTCGAGACAGATAGTTTCCACACGGACTATAAATAGTGAAGCAAAAAATCCCATTCGTCGAGGTCTGATCAGTGATAAATTAAATGTTACCGGATGATTAAGAAAGATGATGTAGTCAATCATCATAACTTTTATCTCTTTGTTTTTCTATCTGACAGAGCCACTGCAAATGCTACATAGACTGTAAGTGTTTAGGGTTTATCCTCCGTATGAATCACTTGTTTAACATGAAAATGATTTAAATTCTCATTTAAATGCTGCCAGTATCACTTTGCTGCTCAATATAAATGATCTGACTGATTTAATATGAAACTACATAAATACAAAACAAAATTAAGGGAGATGCCATTCAAAGACTCAAATTAAACTAGATTGTTAGCGGTGTACAACAAAAATTTGAACTATATGTATTATAAACTGATGTATCCAGGGCATCACAAGTCACAGCATTTATTCTGTTCACAGAATCCATCTTTCTAGTAAAATCCCAGAATAATAAAATCTAATTAGGGGAAAGGTGTCATGTCATGATGTTGTTAGATTAGGTGAGAATCAGGCATTTCCCATCATGCCCTGATGTTTTGCAGCCACTGAAGAACAACTGCAGCACCTGGATCCAGAAACTGCAGCCATCTTCATCTGACAAGGTTACATGTACAATTTCCATTTACATCTAGTCGTTTGGCCGATGATTTCATCCAAAGCCACTTACTTAGTGAGGTACAAGTATTATACTTGTCCAGTATAAAAGGGTTTTAAGCGGTATATTGAACATTTTAATATTTTGGCTCTACTGAAATGCAAGGCATTGACATGGATCATGACATATGTTTGTCTTCTGCTTTTAAATTTTTGGTTGATGAATTTAAAATTTGGAAAACTACAACAGACTAATTAAGTCACTAAACCCCTGAACTAGACCCATTTTCATATTCAGTCAGTGAATTTTGGATTGATGTAAAATGAGGAACGATATTAAGAAAAGGCTATTGATTCTAGTGCAGATACCAGGAACCAAATATTACTGGTTATTATTCAGTAGGCCAATTGATCACCACTTGTCCATATAAAGTAAATTTTTATGGAATTTATGTAGGGCCTGTGTTTAACGTGCTCCCATTAAACACTTTAAAGGGCGACATCTGCTGGGGACGATTTAGGAATTAATTACATTCATATAAGTCAGACAATATCTATATAACTCTAGTTTACTACCTCTACTGACTGTAAAATATAATAGAGACATTAATGGTAAATGGCTGTCTAGGTGGTGTCCAGCAAACGATGTGGGCTACATAGACAATTGGAAACGTTTTTGGGGAAAACCTAGGCTTATTAGTAGAGATGGCATCCATCCCACTTTAGATGGTGCAGCTTTCTTATCCAGAAATATGGCTGCTTTTATTAGACAACCAAAAGTATGACAATCCAGAGTTGAGCCTAAGATGCAGAGATCCAGTCCTACACGCCTCTCTGCAGTATCCTTACAACTGTCACCCCCCCACAACTCCCACATACCTATAGAGACTGTGTCTGTTCCCCGACCTAAATTACATAAAGTAAATATGACAACAAGAGGAGTTAATCATAATAACCTAATAAAAGTTAAGACTACTCCTCTTACGGAACAAAACCCCAAAACTATTAAATGTGGATTATTAAATATCAGATCTCTCTCTTCTAAATCTCTGTTAGTAAATGACCTGATAAATGATCATCAATTGGATTTATTTTGTCTCACTGAAACTTGGTTGCAGCAGGAATAATATGTCAGTTTAAATGAGTCATATTAATTATCATGTTCCTAGAAGCACAGGCTGAGGTGGAGGAGTAGCAGCAATCTTCCATTCTAGCTTATCAATAAACACTAGACCTAAACATAGCTATAACTCATTTGAGAGTCTTACTCTTAGCCTTTCACACCCAAACTGGAAAACTCAAAAACCACTATTATTTGTTATCGTGTACCGTCCTCCAGTCCCTTACTCAGAGTTTTTGATTGAATTTTCTGATTTTCTAGCTGATTTAGTGCTTAGTACAGATAAAGTCATTATAGTGGGTGACTTTAACATTCATGTAGATGCTGACAGTAACTGTCTGAGCACTGCGTTTAATTCATTATTAGATTCAATTGGTTTTTCCCAAAATGTAAATAAACCCACTCACTGTTTTAGTCACACGTTAGATCTTGTCCTTACGTATGGAATTGAAACGGATAATTTAACAATATTTCCTCACAACTCTCTTCTGTCTGACCATTTTTTAATAACATTTGAATTTACAATAACAGACTATATAGCAGTTAGGGAAAAATTCCACTATAGCAGATGCTTAAGTGAAAAAGCTGTCAACAAATTTAAAGAAATTATTTCTTCATCATTTGCTTCACCATATGTTAATACAATGGAAAGTAGTCTCCTTAATGTTACTCCTGCACAAGTAGATTATCTTGTTGACAATTCTGCAGCCTCACTACGTACAATACTCGATAGTGTTGCCCTCTAAAAAGAAGACAGTAAATCAGAAGAGGCGATCTCCATGGTATAGTTCACAAACACGCAACTTAAAACAGGAAACACGAAAGTTAGAAAGTAAGTGTTGTTCCAGAAATTTAGAAGAATCTCATTTAGCCTGGAAAAACAGTTTAAAAATGTACAAAAAAGCTCTCCGTGATGCCAGAACAGCATATTATTCCGCACTAATAGAGGAAAACAAGAACAAGCCCCGGTTTCTGTTCAGCACTGTAGCCAGGCTGACTAAGAGCCATAGTTCTGTTGAGCCTACTATTCCCTTAACTTTGAGCAGCAATGACTTCATGACCTTCTTTATGAATAAAATTGTAGCTATTAGAGAAAGAATTCACCAGATCCTCCCCCCAAATATTACAAATAGATCTTCATGTACAGCAGTGCTAGAGTCATTGATAAGGCCCCAATCCCTGTTAGACTGCTTTTTACCCATAGATCTCTCTGAGCTAACTTCAATTATTACCTCATCTAAACCAACAACCTGTCTGCTAGACCCTATTCCAACTAAGCTGCTCAAGGAAGCTTTACCCTTAATAGATACGTTCATATTAGATATCATCAATCTATCTTTAGAAACAGGCTATGTACCACAGGCCTATAAGGTAGCTGTAATTAAACCACTACTTAAAAAACCCTGTCTTGACCCAGGTGTTTTAGCCAATTACAGACCAATATCTAATCTCCCCTTTATTTCTAAAATAATTGAAAAAGTAGTTGCAAAACAATTATGTGATCACCTTCATAGGAATAATTAGTATGAAGACTTTCAGTCAGGATTTAGAGTTCATCATAGTACAGAAACAGCACTGGTAAAAGTCACCAACGATCTTCTCATGGCCTCAGATAATGGGCTCATCTCTATACTTGTTCTGTTAGATCTTAGTGCTGCATTTGATACCATTGATCACAACATTTTATTACAGAGACTGGAAGATGAAATTGGGATTAAAGGAACTGAACTAGGTTGGTTTAAATCTTATCTGTCTGATAGATTTTAATTTGTTCATGTTAATGATGAATCCTCCATGCACACAAAGGTTAGCTATGGAGTTCCACAAGGCTCTGTGTTAGGACCAATACTTTTTACTTTATATGTCTCCTTTAGGCAACATTATTAGAAAACACTCCAGAAATTTCCACTGTTATGCTGATGATACCCAGCTATATTTATCTATGGAACCAGATGAAAATAATCAGTTAATAAAGCTTCAAGCCTACAAGACATAAAGGCCTGGATGTCCCACAATTTTTTACTTTTAAACTCAGACAAAACTGAAGTCATAGTATTTGGGCCCAAAAATCTCAGAGATATGATGTCCAACCATATTGTTACCCTAGATGGCATAAGTCTGGCCTCCAGTACTACTGCAAGGAACCTTGGAGTTATTTTTGATCAGGATCTGTCCTTTAAGTCACATATAAAACAAATCTCTAGAACAGCCTTCTTCCACCTACGGAACATTGCCAAAATTAGGAGCATGCTGTCTCAAAGTGATGCCGAAAAACTGGTCCATGCATTTGTTACCTCTAGGTTGAAATACTGTAATTACTACTACTACTACTACAGTACGACTACTGATGCCCCAGTAACTCCCTAAAGAGCCTGCAATTAATCGAAAATGCTGCAGCAAGAGTGCTGACTGGAACTAGCAAGAGAGATCATATTTCACCTTCACTAGCTTCTTTCCATTGGCTTCCCATTAAATTTAGAATAGAATTTAAAACCCTGCTTCTTACATATAAAGCTCTGAATGGTCAGGCTCCATCATATATAGAAGATCTCATAGCACCATATCATCCCAGTAGACCACTTCAATCTCAGAATGCAGGCCTACTTGTGGTTCCCAGAATTTCCAAAGGTAGAATGGGAGGTAGAGCCTTTAGCTATCAAGCTCCTCTCCTGTGGAACCAGCTCCCAGGCCAGATTCAGGAAGCAGACACCTTCTCTACTTTTAAGTCTAGGCTTAAAACCTTCCTCTTTAATAAAGCATATAGTTAGTTACAGTTATGCTGCCATAGGCTTAGACTGCTGGGGGACCCACCCCCCAATGCACTGAGCTCCTTTCCTCCTCTTGACCATCTCTCCTCTCACCCCGCAATTGTCACCACTGTATGTCATTAACTCTGTGTGTTCTCTCCCGTAGTTGTCTTTGTCCTTCTCTGTCTCCCTCTCTCTGTCCCTTTCTGCAGGTGTCCCCCGGCTTTGAAGCTGTGTGTCTTCCAGCGTGCAGCTACTGGTCCTACCAATCTGCCCGATGTTTTGTTGTTGCCTTTTGTTGCTCTGTTCTTTTCTCTCTCCCCTTTCCACTCACCCCAACCGGTCGAGGCAGATGGCCGTCCACCCTGAGCCTGGTTCTGCTGGAGGTTTCTTCCGTTAAAGGGAGTTTTTCCTCTCCACTGTTGCCTATGGCTTGCTCCAGGGGGAATTGTTGGGTTCTCTCTATACATCTTTATAATCTTGACTTTATTCTGTAAAGTGCCCTGAGATGACTTTGTTGTGAATTGGCGCTATATAAATAAAGTTGAATTGAATTGAATTAAATGTTCTGCACTTATATAGTGTTTTTCTACCTATTGGCACTCAAAGTGCTTTACACTGCTTCTTATTCACCCATTCACACTCACAATCACACACTCACACAGTGATGGGGGCCAACACTCACCGGGAGCAACTAAGTTGGGGTTCAGTGGCTTGTTTTTGAACGCGTTTTGAATTTATATATTTATTATATATTATAATATAATACTTTTTCCCCTTTAAAAGTTGAATTTCACTGGGCTGTCAACATTTACTTTATTATTGCTACTAACTAAGGGGTAAAAATCTGAATAAAATGCTGATGATTTCTCAAAATAAATGATCATGTTTTTGAAGGGGTTCTTCCCTTGAATCAGCCTAGACTTAAAAGTAGAGAGGGGGTCTGCCTCCCGAAACTGAACTGGGAACTGGTTCCACAGGAGAGGAGCTTGATAGCTAAAGGCTCTGCCTCCCATTCTACCTTTGGATATATATGGGGCAAAGGGGACTTCTGGGGGGGACCTAGTAAATTAAATACTGATTGTGCGCATAGCACACTCTTGCCAGGATTTGCACCTGGTGCTCTCCACCCAAAGGATGGATGTGTTGCTATTACACCACAAGAGTTGGGTTTTTTTTTTACTTTTTTTAAAGAGAAGGTGCAAACACAACAACTAAAGACTATATACAATAACAATTTCAAACCTGACTATATACTAAACCCAAAACACAACATAAGCTAATAAATTACACCATCCCATGTAGAGTGTCCCTCCACTGTGCCCAGGACAGTCCTGAGGCTGGACAATACCACTGCCCCTTCAGCTGACTGTGGCCAGTTGTTTTGTTTTTTGCCTTTCCACACTCCTTGCAGGTATAATGGTAGAGGTCCTTTGCGAGCCGCTTCCATGCTGTTTCACCCCTAGCTACTCTCTCTGCACCTTCAGCTGCACTTTTCTGCCTTCTCACTCTGTGATTGGTCAGTAGGTGGCTGGAACTGAGGAGGAGTCTGATTATCATGAAGTAATAACATAAACTAGTAACAGTAATAACAAGTTCATACATAAACTCAGTTGCGTCACTGCCCAGAGAAATCAGTATGAGCTGCTGCTGGAAACAGTCACTAGAGAAATAAATGTTTATTGATCCATTACTGGAAATAGTCTCCTATAAATGTGATATGTCCTACTTTTTAAGAATTGGTTTATAAAACTGTTTTGATGAAACTTTTTTGAATGACTCCATCTTGAGATAGACTGGAGGTTAACGACTGTTCTAATAAAAAGAAAGAGCCTAAATGGTTAATGAGTGTCTCTCTTACAGGCATAACTATAACTGGAAAGAGTAATTTTATACACACACACACACACACACACATATATATATAGCTTCTAAGTATATAGATTTAGACTGCTTTTCTCTCTCTACACTCCACTCACTCCACTCCCTCAAATGGGATAAGGCAGATGGCTGCCCACCCTGTGTGTGATTATGCTGTAGGTTTCTTCCATGAAAGGGAATTTTATAGTGGTTACTCAAGGAGGATTTGTTGGCTGTGCTCTATAAATATAATGTTGACTTTATTGTGTAAAGTAACTTTATTTCATAAAGTGCCGAGAGATGATCATGTTGTAAAGTGGGTGTATATAAATTGAGTTAAATTCAATTGAACATTGTCTAATTATTTTACACAAGACTTTGTCCACTTTGAAATACATTACATAATGCACTGCTCTGCTTGTTCTAGCTGCTAGATATTGTCAATTTTCCACGTCACTTATATTAGTTAGTAGGTAATGAGATTCCAATCACCCAAATCAGCCGGGAGGATTCATAAGATCTCTTTTTACACACTGCATTGATGTTCAGCTGACGCTTTAAGGCAACAATTTAAACTGAGCTAAAAAAATGACGCACGCTGAAGGCGAGTTCATTTTACACAGTTGCTGGTTCCCCAGTATCAGCACTGTGATATTCACTATGACGTATAACACACACGTCAGGATGCTTTCAAACACCAACGTTGGTAGAACTGTGCTGTGCTTTTACTAGTTTTGCACATTTACTACTTAATTTGGACACACACATCAATGATTATGGTCCATTTTCAGTTCCGTTTTCTGCAGAAATATGTGCATATTGAGAGGCTGTGAGACTCTGGGAAAACTATGACATGCAGCTCAGGAGTAGGCAGGATTAACTTTTAAAAGCTAGGAAGACTGTGGTCTGGTGAGGCAGATATAACACAGCACTTTTGTGTAACGTACATTTTGTGCAGGCATCTGAGAAACTCTGGGGGAAAAAAAGAGGAGTGAACAGACTGTAGTCTGTCAGCAGGTGGCTTTTCAGGTTCCACAACAGAGAACATTTTCGAGCAGAGACATGGGCAGGCCTTTAAGGCCAGGTTTAGTTCAGGAATGTCAGCACGTAACAGGGTGTAGTGAGAGGCATGGAGGGAGGGATGGAAACAGAGGAGGGACAAGAACAGGAGAGAGAGAGAGAGTCATAAATACAATAATTACAGCTTAGCCAGTAGATACGACGCACTCTCCTGGTTCCACAGGCTGCCTGCGTAGCTAACAACACTGCTGTCCCACTGTCAGGAGGAAGACAGGAACCACTGCTCTGCTGCTGTTTATACTGTATTACACCTGGATTTATTTTTCACCTGCATTGTTGATTTTTAAACATGGATTTGCTCCTGGATTCAGGCTAATTATGACAAATTTCTTCATCCAAGTTCCCCCAGAGTCAAACAAATTTTCCCTAAATCACCTTTGTAAGAAGGCAGAGCTGGAGTCATTTACCATGTCTGTGACTGCCCTGTTCAGGGGGAAGTGGGGGCATAAGTCACAGGAAACCACTGAGAAGCAGCCAGCAGCTGTGGTCCCCCCAAGCCATGAGGAGGACGATGACGAGGATGATTCCCGCGCTGGTTTCTCCAGAGAGCCCATCCGCAGGAACTCCCGCTTCTACCGATCAATGAGGAAAAAGAGGCTGGTCTCATCTGAGCAGTCTGAAAGTAAGACCACCTGTGACCTCGGCTCTGCCTGTACTGCATTTCTACTGTACTTTTCAGCTGACTAGCAATTGGTTCTGTTTGCACTAACCTACCGGAGGCAACATGAGAGGTTTTATTGGATGTCAGGAACTTTGTGGATACTGTGTAATGCATTTCTGTTTTGTTTGTTTGTTTTCTGCCCCTTTCACAGCTGATGCAGCTGAAATTGAAAGGGAAGCAAAGGCTTGGTATTCCTATCCTTCAGTAGAATACTCCATGAATATAACCTGAGGAACTGGTTCTGTTAGGATAGTACAATAGTCTTGGTAACACCTGTACTTTCCACAGGCTAACCTCTGACCCCATGATTTCAAGTAAAACAAAACAAAACAAAACAAAATGTTTGTATTTTCAAATGACTCCACCAGTTGCCGGAAATCCCATTGATACCTGAAATGGTTTGCAAATTCCCAGAGCCACAATTCGCAGAGCACAATAAAGTATTAGAGCTTAGACTTTGCCCTGCATCTCAAAGAAAGGGATCAAAGTGATTACTTAATGCATAACTAGTCAACAGCAGCATTACAAACACAAGTCAAATGAAGTCATATAAGTCAATCATTGAAGAAACAACTTTTTAGGGGTAATGTAGCTGCCTGATCAGAATTCAAGAGTTCATATGAAATTATAGTGAATTCTGATTCTGATCTATTTTCTTATCTTGTTGATGATTTGTGCAGGGACTTACAGGGATATGCTATGATCATATGGTATTTGCTTTGATAGGATGTGTGATAAGGCCCAAATGAAGAGGGAACTGAACTTACTGTGTAACTTTATTATACAGTAATTCGTATGATTGACACTGGATTCATGCACTGTAAAACATTTAGTTGAAACAACTAAGTTTACCTCAGTGTTTCTGTTTCAATTTAATTCAACTTCAAATGTCTTTTATTAACTTAGGTTAACTGATTTGTTTTGACTCTGACACTTATTAAAGGAAGTTCATTCAAGGGAAGTTGTTAGAGAAATAAAACTCCCAGCATGCATTTTTGCAAAGTTAAAACTCTTTAGTGAATAATCCGTTTTGTAAAGGGAACATTCAGGATGGAAACCTTCTCCCTGACACTACTGTACATTTAAATAACTATGAGCAGTTTTACATGCATGCTATTCAAAAAGCAGAGTCAGCTTATTATCTTTATTGAAGGTATTCGGTCATGTTCAGTTGATTTTGCTGAGCTACATTTAAGCAGCATGGAGGAATGATTGGAGGAATGACACTGCCTCCAGCTAGAAGGTTCAGGGTTCAAATCCAAATTTTCGTGGGTTAACCTAACATGCAATTTTCAAATTTTCAAAGGTGTTGTTTTATCAATTTGAAAAGAATACACCATTACTTCTTTCCAGAAGTAACATCACTCTCAATGTAGCATCAGTAAATTATGATTCCACTGAGTTTAGCAGCCTGCTGAGACAGAAGTGGCTCGACTTAACACAACTACTAAAAGCATGAAAAAACACCCGCCTTCCTTAGAGGTGTCTGACGTCTTACACCTTCATAGTTTCATTATTTCCATCATGTAAAGTATGTGTATTAAAATGCGTGAAAACAGGAAATAAGACAATGGGCATCAAGCAAGAATCACTGGTACAAACCTGTTGTACAAGTCATTTAACATTTTAGAGAGTCTGCCTGTCCTTCCACAGGACAACCTATGCATAATGATTCACCAGCACAATGATACACACCAATCAGCTGGAACTTAACAACATCTGCTGGTTTTATTATAAACACGATACATTTTTATGGCCACGGTGACCCTGGTTCTCAATGACACCATTTGCTGATCTGTGCATGTGTAACACATTGGGGTGCAGTTTATTCCTATTCTTGGAAAAGTTCTTATATTATTGTCTCCCTCAACAGAAACATAAAAAAGAAAGCACATTAAATTAATCTATTATCTTAACCAGTTATCGTGTTTAGGGTCGCAGGGCACTGGAGCTCATCTCAGGTGCTATCAGGCTCAAGGTGAGGTCCACACTGGACAGGTCTCCAGTCTGTCTCAGGGCCAATGCAGAGAGACATACACAAACGACCATTCACACTCACATTCACACCTGCAGGCAATTTCGAGTCAGCAATTAACCTAACATGTCTTTGGACTGTGGGAGGAAACCGGAGTCATGGATTAAACCCACGCAAGCACAGGGAGAAAATGCAGACTCACACAGAAAGGCCACAGCTGGCTGTAGATTTGAATTGGGGACCTTCTAGCTGTCAGATGCACAGAAAAGTAAATTGTCAGGTTAATCTGTATGTTCTGAAAGAGAAATATGTTTTTCCATTGCCATCACTTGATGGCGTAACTTGACGTGAAACACAATCTTTAACGCACCTGTAATATTTTTAGCAAAACTGGTTCTGAGTCACCTGGTTTTCAAAATACACAAAAGAATGTTTTGAGTTTAAAAAAAGGTGTGTTTGAATCAAGATCACTGAACCTCAAGAGTAAAAGCAAAACATGTTGTGAGAAATAACATCCTGGTCTTTTCTCTACAGCCTCATAAAGTGAAAGTCTCCTTCATCACAATCAAATGCTTTGCTTAATTTGCGATGCGAAGCATTTATTATGAAAATAATCATCTCCCTAACATTCATTTCAACATGAACAAGTGGCATTCATTGGATTAGGATGGATTATTGAACTAGCAACAGTGATATTACTATGGAAGAAGTATTAGAAATTAGGGATAAGAACACAAAAATGGTTTTGCATTTCTACCTACCTGAGCCTGGTTCTATGGAAGGTTTCTTGCTAAAGGCTGAAGTTTTTCCTCTCTTCTGACACTAACAGTGGTGTTTCAGTGGTTAATTAGTTGGGGTTTCTCTCTAAATCTGTAAATTCGTGGCCTCAACTATGTAAAGTGCCTTGATATCATTTTTATTGTAAATTCACACTGATTTAAATTGCATCTGCTTGTGGCCAAAATATTGACGCACAACCGTACAAATGTGCTGATTCAACTGCAGGGCAGCATTTCCTGGTGGTTTTTACAATGTGTGTGCCACAGGTGGTACGAGGGGGGTTTTGGCTGGTGCTCTATTTTAACACAGCTGGCTGTTTCCCCTTCTTGCTGGTTGGTCAGTGTGTCTGCACCTCTGGGGAATTACACCTGTTATAGTTCCTATGAGTCCATGGGTTTAGCCTGAGCTTAGTACCAAAGCATAAGAGTTTAAAACATATTCTAATGTATAACACATGAGCGAGAATCAGTAGAAGCCACTCAATCACTGTTACACCACCACATTTCAGCTGCTGGTGCCACATTTAACAAAACGGTCCCACGTGAACAAACTGAGTGTCAGTGTCACATGCTTCGGCCTAAACTGCAGCCAGACATTGGAATCTGTGAAACCCAGTAAGCCTTGGGTTTATGTGTCAGTGAGTACTTCATATGTACACAGGGTAAATGGTAAATGGTTTGGACGAATATAACGCTTTTCTACCTACTGGTACTCAAAGTGCTTTACACTGCTTCTCATTTACTCTTTTATCCAAGCAACTTACAAGTGAGCTACAATACAAGCAAATAATCTGTCAAGGAGAAAACGTCAAAGCAAAGTCCCATCAGAAAAGCATTTTTCTTGTTCACCCATTGGCCCTCACACACACCTATGGTGGAGATGCTATGCAGCTGGCCAACACTCACCGGGAGCAACAGACAGTACAGTGGTCTACAGTGGTTGTCCACCAATCCCACAGTTGTTGGTTTGATCCCCGGGGTCACATGTTGAAGTGTCCTTGAGCAAGACACCGAACCCCAACTTAGTTGCTCCCGGTGAGTGTTGGCCAGCTGCATAGCAGCTCCCCCATCGGTGTGTGAGTGTGTGTGTCTGATTGTGAGTGTGAATGGGTGAATAAGAAGCAGTGTAAAGCGCTTTGAGTGCCAATAGGTAGAAAAGCTCTATATATATATAAGTGCAGAACATTTACCAAATCTTGCTCAAGGACACTTCAACATGTGACCGGAGGAGCCTGGGATCAAACAGCTGTGTGATTGATGTACGACCTCTCCACCTCCTGCGACACAGTCGCTCCCTTTACCAATGTTTGTTCTAGCTCAGTCGGTAGAGCAGTCACCCATAGCCCAGAATGTCAGTGGTTCTAAATGTGGTGTCCTTGGGGAAGACACTAAACCCCAAGTAGCTCCTGGTGGGTGCTACTTACTTGGAAGTTGCTTTAGATAAAGGTTCTCTCAGCTCTGTAGCATTCTCAGACTTTCAGTTCTAGTTAATCTGACAGTGTTATGTTCCCTAAAAAAAATAACAATGCACTGCAAAATGCCAAATGACATTTGACCAAGATAACATTAGCCCTCATCAAACTATGACTCACTAGGTCTGTGTGTCTGTGCCACATAAAAGAGCGTGGCAAAGACGCCTCCCACACCTCAGGCTTCACCTTTTGTCACCTCAGGATCTTCCGCTAACATGCCGCTTCCCCTTCCTCATTAATGTCATCCAATATATTCCCTAATGCTAAAGTCCCAAATCCTGAGTGAATTGTTTGTGGCCAGCTGAGTTCGGCTTCTTGTTAATGATTAACCCACTGCACTGTTGGGAACTCTAACCCTCTTATTTCCCTTTCTACCTCCTTCCAAAGCAAGCAAATCAGATAACAATCATATTCATAGATTAAAAGAACATAAAGTCAACAAAGTCAAGTACAAGTCCACACATGTGCTGTAAAACATACAGTATAGTGACTGTAAAAGTCATAACAAAGAGCAGTCTTGATCAGTTTTTCCTGCTTTGCCTGTCCTGTTTCAAAGTGTGCTAATGTTATGTAATTATTCAGTTTAACGAGTCCATGGTCCTGGGGCTGGGAACCACTGCAGTACTGCGTGTAGATTCAGTCTGTATGTTATGAATGTAAATGGGTTGTATGGTCTTTGTTTCCTTAGTTGAACCAGCTGGTAAGAGTAGAAATGGACAATGACTGAAAAAATATTTAAATAGCTCATACAGTTCAAGTCATTTACAAATATATTAATAAAACAAAACCAAAAAATATATAAAACTATTCACAATAGGATATTTAAGTGCCATTTCAAAAGAAATATTGAACCAGAGACAGACTCTTTTATCCCCTCTGGCAACTCATTCCACAGCCTCGGTCTAAGGACTGTGTCACCTCTGGTTTTAAGAAGAGACCTTACAAAGATGCAAACTCATAATCATAACCCTGAACCATTTTCTACACCTGAAATGTCAAATGCAAAGTTGTTTATATCCACATTAATGACGCATTAAGTGGATTCTTGCATGTATTTCAACAATCATATTATTTCTATAAATATTGTAATGGACGGTTTTTAGACAATAATTATCTTTTCTATGTGCAAATAATGGGTTATGAATACAGGAAAATGGGTTTCCTGTGTGTGTTCAGTGTGACATACACAGGAATTGAGTTTGTGCCTATCTGTGGAAAGAGTGGATCACCTCAAGATAAGAAGCAGCTTGACTTTTGTATTGTTTGCTGTTTTACAGCAGCATCATGGTTCATTATGTTTGAACAAGATATTGCTGCTTACTACACCCAGGACACTGTGTTGCCGTATTTCTTAGCCACTTTTTCTGAGTCTCTGTCACTGTCTGTCTTTCCAGATTCCAACAGATTGGGCTCTGACTACAGTCCATCTCACAGGACAGGAGACACTTTCCCAAATGCTCCCTTACCCCACAAATCACCTTTGCTGCCCGGGGCTAGACGGTAAGTCTGCATGCCTTCAATGCCCAACCCTACCACTGAACACAAACACACCCAAGGAAGCAAACAAGTGCACACGGTGCCTTTTTAAACCCTGCACACACACACACACACAGCACTTTTATACTGGTTTGGTTCTCTCAATAGCTTATCGTGTCTGTGATAAGCACAGAAGCCTTTCTAGTTGCTCTGAAGGTTAATCCATTGTCTTTGAAGCAGCAGACTTCAGACCTGTGATCACAGGAACCACCATAGTAGAGATTCTAGAGCCAGTACAGGGATTTTATTGTTGCCTTTTTCTTATTAGATACATGAGAATAAATACACTGCCTTTCCATAGTCATTAAATCAACTTCATTTACGACCCACACCGTCCAAAATGGTCCAAAATGGTTTATCTAACACAGTTTCAGCTCAAACTGAACATTAGCACTTTCATGAAGAAAGGTTTATTCAAGAGCTTCTTCTTCTTCAACAGCTGACAAAAACAGAAATGTTGAAGGGCTGAGGACATAAATAATAATAATGAGAATACAGTGATATATATGAGAATATATACAAATATGCAAATATAAACCATTTGTTCTTAGCTGCACTTATAGTTTTAGTTGTACCCTTCAAACCACATTAAGCAAGGCAGGAACTTTACTTCCATGGCGGGAGGTCAAGGTGGTTAGCAATTTTATTTTCACATATAGCACCGATAAAATGAAAAATCACTTTACATAGGAGGGTCATTATCTTACAGAATTAGAATGAACGAAGAGTTGAGTGCCCAGTGCATCATAGGGGTCGACGCAGCATAACAGAGACATGGTTCAGAGTGACCTGAGTCAGCTCTAACTGTAAGCTTTATCAAAAAGGAAAGTGTTTAGTGTAGTCTTAAAAGTAGAGAGCAGGTCAGTCTCCCTATATGAACCGGGCTCTAGTTCCTCAGGAGAGGAGCTTGATGGCTAAGCTCCCTTCCATTCTACTGTTTGGAAATTCTGGGAACCATAAGTATCCATTAGGATCCCTGCTTTGAAAACCAAGCAACGCTGCTTCATCAAATACCTGACTATACGTCAATGTGGCACAGTAATTGAATGTACTGTGTACATCCATGATGCTTGTTGTCACTGGCCAGTATAGTCTGCATCTTTGCAGAGTAGAGAGATATTTAAGCAACTTTAGCCACAGAAATGGCAGGTCACAAAATGTGGACAGCAGTGACCAATGACAAAGACTGAAGCCTAAGCTAAAGGGATCAGAGCAGAGCCTCTACCTACAGTCTTTTACTGTTTACAGCTTGTACATATGTTTAAAAATGCATGAAAATGTATTGGGAACAATTAGGAAACGTTCTGGACATTTGACACATTTGGGTGTCATTGTAACACAAATACAGATTACAGAGATTACACAGTAATATGTCTGCTAAATTAACATTTTTACCCATCAGTGGCTGTAGTCTGCGTAAGTCAGTCATCCACGGACCACAGGGTTGTGATTCGATCCCCGGTCCTGGCTATAAGTGTCTCTGGGCAAGACACTGAACCCCTAACAGCCCATTCCCATCCCCAGCTGCA
This sequence comes from Channa maculata, assembly GCA_020496755.1. Lineage (NCBI taxonomy): Eukaryota > Metazoa > Chordata > Actinopteri > Anabantiformes > Channidae > Channa > Channa maculata. Next base: position 1,292,256 of record CM035606.1, read on the forward strand.
CAGTGCCGGTCCAAGCCCATTAGAAATTGGGCAGGGTTACATCAGGAAGGGCATCCGGTCAAATCAACATGCGGACGATGATCCGCTGTGGCGACCCTGAACTCACAGGATAAGCCAAAAGTACAAAACAAAAAATAATAATAAAAAAATAAAAAAGTGGCTATAGTCCAGTTATACGTTTAATAGATCTAATCAAGGCAACCTCTTTACGTCCTACTTTCAAACCAATCAGAATGTCCTGAATGCACCATTTAAGTATTTATAGGAATCTTAACTCTTGATCTTTGAAATAAAGGTGCCAAAAATGTTTGACAGTCAGTAACTTCCAGAGCTTTGAACTCTCACAGGTTACAGTTTAGGTCCAGCCAATAGAGCTGGCTCAGGAGGAATTATATGAGCGACTGACTCCAGGAGACAAATGCATAAAAGGAATCTAACAAACACCTTTCCCATGCATGAAGTGGTATTCATAAATACAGAATGTGCGGTGAGAACGCCCCACCTCAGCAGACCTCAGACCAGCTGAGGGCGCTGATTAAATGTGAGGTGACAGATGTAAACACAGGGTAAACCATTGTTTGAAATCAAGTTTCATTTGTGATCATAATTACTGATTATTATTTATTTCCACTGGAACCATCAGTGATCCTTTGTTCTCCACTATAAAGCACTTTATAAAGTCTGCTTACTATTTTTATATATCAGAAAGTAAAGTTACCCCAATAAATACATAAATAAATAAATAAAACCAATGCAGGCATGGGGGCAGATTTCTTAAACTTTCACTTTGTTTTAAACCATCTTCAGAAGTAGGCAGTGGTGACAAGCAAACAGCTTAATTGTACAGCCACTATAAATATCCCCATGATGACAGCTGTGGTGGTGCTGTTACAGAATCTCACTGATGTGACGCAGTCTTCTTTACTGGACTGTCAGGTCTGATGAGCGGCGCTCTGGGGCGTATCTACACCCAACTGTGGGAACTTTGTTCAGGGGGAAATGTGTGCCCAGCTTCACAGTGGTGGAGATTAATCAAACAGAACCAGACATGTATTAAGCTTAATAAATCTGCCAAAAAGAAAGTGGATGCCTTTTGTTCTTTGCACCTTTCTGATGAGATTTATGCATCTGGCCTCAGGTGGATCACAGCATGTCTAAGGAAGCCTGTTGCACAGAGGCTGCATGACTTTACTACAAACCACATTTCTGAAACAGCTGGGTCATTGTATAAAATGTAAAATAACAACAAATGCAATGATTTGCAAATCATTTGAAAATCTATTCTAAGACAACATAAAATGTTGAAACTAAGTAATTAGTTTTTTTTTATGAAAAATATTTGCTCATTTTGAATTTGATTCCAACATATCTTATTTTGAAAGCTAAATATTTCCTGTTCCTCCTTGACATAGGATTTAAGCAGGGGGTCCTTGGTCATATTTTTGGCTTCATAAAGCTCTAAGGTTCACTTGGACTGCAGGCAGCCATGCTGTGTTAATACAAATTTCTTTTCAATCGCAACTTTTCTGGAAAAGTTGCGAAGGTGCTAAAACCTCTTAACAAATTGGAGAATTTCAGTTAAGATGAAGATCACAGATGCAGTAAATGATTCTAAAGCGTGTTTTTGCTGTCAAACGTAGCATCCAGCCCTTATCGACGCTCCATCACTCCACGACTGTGTTGCCAAGCAATGGTGAGGCCAGCAGCAGACATGCTCTGCACAACAAGGATGCTGTGGATAGGCGAAAAGGAGGAGTGGGAGGAGGAAGTGTGAACGTATCCACTGCCTCCAACAGTCAGCATAGGGATTTTACAGCTGACATGATCACTTATCGGACTCACAACATTGATAGCAGAGACATTAAAAATTTGTCGGAGCAAACAGCTGCAGCTTGCACAGTAAAGGAGGTCAGAGGGATAAACATGAGCAGACAACAGCCCAGTTCTGATGGACCAGACCGGGAGAACGCCAACCTCAGGTCAGAGCAAATTACTGTACACTGAAAACAAGGTTTGAAGAAACTGCGTGTGTTTTTTTTTTTTTAAATCAGCAACAAGCAGATGTGAAAATACGAAATTAATATAAATAATGAAAAAATATATGATAGGGAGATTGAGAATCGATGCACGGCTGGAAAATGCACGTGAAGAGGTGCAGACAGATGGTTTTTATGTTTATATGTTTATGTCCGTCAAACAATGCAAAGCACTTTGTGTATTTTTGTGTTGGAATGCACTGAAAGTACAACATTCAAAGAAGTATATATATTTGCCCACATGTGTGCCTGTCCAAACATGGATTTCCTTTTTCTCTTTGTTTTCAGGCTGCTGAGCAATGGACAGAGCTCTCAGACAATCTGCCACAGCCTCAAAATCGTCAAAAACATTGGTGAGGAAAGGCTTGTCAGGCGCATATATTCCACCCACTTTTACCACCTCCAGAGCTGTTGCTACAAAATCAGCTCTCATTTCTGAATATATTAGGCTATATGACTAAGCCTGAGCATTGGTAAGACACTGACATTCTCGTCTGCAGCACACGCGCAAACACAGATTTCTAATAGACAATTGACCCAACACTCCACTGGCTGAGGCTTTAGAACTGCACTGTATCTGTTTGTATCTCTGACTTGTTCATTAAGGTTGAGTGCCTCTCTAAGCTGATAGTCTGCCTTTGTTGACAGACTACTCACCATAGTGTGGTTGAGTGTGTACGCAGGATAATGGATTATTTGTAGAGATTAGTCCAAATTTACTCAAGGTGGCAGCTTACAGTACCTGCAGGATTTTGGTAAACATTCCAAAAGCTGGACCAAAGAGCAGAAAAGGCTTCAAAGTGAATCGATGTCAAGATCCACGTTGCTCCCTCTTCAAACCTGTGCGTTTTCTTGGCTGTGTGTCCACGCTTTACTCTCGCTTATGTAAGGCTCAGTCCAGTTCTACGCCCACCAAAGCAATCTGCAGTATATGACTGAGGGAAGTTATGCAACAGGCCCTTGTTGTTCAAAGTCACCTTCCCTCTTGATATACTCGCAGCCGATGTTCCCCGAAAAAAGCATCTGTTCTTCTCAGCAAACTTTCAACCCACCTGAAACTTGGTGAAAGAGAAAGTATCTGTGCAGTTCTCCAGCCTCCGCACTAACTTCTACCCAAGTCCTACCCACTTATAGGTTAGTGGGTTTCAGGTTACAGCTTCTGTTCCTCCGTCCTATGAACAGTATGATACTTCAGTGGGTATCTAGCGAATATACCTTCTGCTGTTTTGGCTTTACTTCATCTTTTACCTGCGTCTCATGACCTTCAGTGGAAATTCAACTCATCATACGACCTGTGTTAAATGTGAGAGTTGTATATTGATTTAAATTTCTCTAACCCTGGTGAGGAAGCGACCGGACATTGTCACACACACCGTAGATTGTGGTAGAGTTAAAGACAAGTTACTGTACCTACTGCGTAAACTATCATACAGCTACTTCACCAAGCTGCCTGTGTTGCGCAGCAGTGAATTTTCTATGGATAAAGTTGCAGATTTTTGTATTTTAAGTTATTTGCAGTGATTAAGGATGATGACTAAACCAGCTTCTACACTATATTGCCAAAAGTATTGGCTCACCTGCCTTTAGACCCATATGAACTTCAGTGACATCCCATTCTTAATCCATAGGGTTTAATATGACGTCGGCCCACCCTTTTTTTTTTTTTTTTGAAAAAGAAAAAAAGAAACTACAATAGTGCTTTCAAAGTTACCACGATCATCACGCATTCATGTGAATTCCTTCTTCTGTTCTGTTATTCTGTTATGATGAGCCTTTGCCTCACGTATAGTTTACCAGTCCAGCATTCAGTGTGGTGGCAACCACAAAAGAACAATGGATAAAGACAAAGGTATTTTGAAGATCAGCTTTAAACGTCTTTCATTGAGACACATATAATAAGCACACTGTGTTAGCAGGCCACACTTAACAGTGAGGGATCCCTGGACCAACTTACAGTACGTATCCAGTAGTCAGCTCTCAACAACAACAGCTAAATTGGGTTCCCACAGACTGCAGACCACTGACAAGGATGATTTGAAAGAATTCAGAATCTGAATCAGCTTGATCAGCCAAGATCAGATTGCAAGCAACGATTGCTCTAATAAAATACCATCCATAGTTACCATTGTTCAACAAATACACACAAATGATGTGCAAAGAGCACGTTGTGGAGGAGTCAGGGAGAATGCACATTGTTTTGACCTGCAGCGGGAACCTTGGTATCATGGATTTACAGTTGTAAAGCCAAAGAAGAGAACTTCTGCCTGCACTTCACATGCACATCATGCGAGTAGCAGACAATGGAACACTAAACATAAAGTTAATAACATGTGTTTACGTCTGTGTTAGACTATTCATGTTTGAAAAATGTGCCTTTAAAGTGCATCCTGAATTGATAAAACTTTTGCAATTAAATTGTGATTAACAGCCATACAAATAGTGACAATTCAATACTTTTGTAACATTTTATAATCCCAACACATTCTGATTAATCACCATGACTGTTATCACAGTAATGTGGTCAGCTGATCCTGGTGCTGCGCAGGAGAACTGAACTAAGTGGTGGGTGTCTGTCAGACTGCTGTAGAGGAAAGGCTCTTATTTCCTTCCAGCACTGTCAGTCCTTCACACCCTCCAGTAGATTATAAAACAGCATAGATATTATCTAAAATGCAGGTGGAAGGCGATCTCAAGCAGAAGGTGTCCATTTACACAGCACAATACATTCAATGTTGAAAGACTTGGATTACTTAGAGAGTTGAAGCACTTCCTTATAGCACATCAGTTTATGAAGCAGCTTCACTCCGCTGGCACTTTGGTGATTTTATCACGAGTCACTGATCTGAAACCATATGTTATCCACCGCTGCTTCAGGTCATTAAAAACTCTGCAGCTTCTCAGGGCAGCAGGACACAGGTTAGACAGATGTTGATAATGTGCCACACCAGACCGCAGTGCCATTACACTCAACCTACTACTGTGTGTAACCTGAATAAATCATATGCAAATGACACCAGGCTGCTACAAAATAACCACACACCTGTACAAACAAAAGGCTTCTCGGTTCGAACGTATTATGCTGCCTGTTATACCCATGACGTCAGATTGCTGGGACCCTTTTTCCTTTGTTTTTACCGCTGTTGATGCCTAATTCTTCCAATATTTACAGTGAAAAAACTGCTGCATGATGTTTGGTGATATTTTGTTACAATGTGAGACAGATAAGAAAGAAAAAGCCGTGGATTGATGTGGTCATAGACAGCTTCACCGACAGTCTAATATGAAAAATAAAACACATTTCGGCTGGTGTGGCAGCAGCAGGCACAGAAGTGAGCTGGGATATCTCTGAAAGGTTGCTGATAACATTATTTACCGGGCTTTGGCAACTAATGCCTGACTCACTCTGTCTTTTGACCCTCCAGCCTTCCTGTACCAGGAATACCGGGACACCTCCAAGCAGCAGGAGATTGAGCAACGCAGGCAGCAGGAGAACCTCTCTCCTGAGGTCAGGGCAGGAGGGACTGTGGTGGAAGAGTCTGATGTCATGTCCCCCCCAGCTTTACAGCTACAGCTGAGGAATAGTTCTCGCTCGCTGAGCTTGTGGCAGAACCTGGAAGCCGTGCAGGCTAGTGGCCAACTCACCCAGTTACCACACAAGGAAATCATAATGCAAGAGGTAAGCAGTTGTGTGAAGGTGAAAGGTTCTTTGGATTGGTGACATCACCGGAAAGGATTCACTTTTAACAACTTTGACTTTGCAACCTGTAAAAAAAGCAATAGCCACTGTGAAGGTTTTACTTTCAAAATCACAATTAGTTGCCATTTAGCAATACTGCAATAAATCTAAAAGCGTGTTTGCAGGTAAAATTGTGAGGTCTATTATAAGGTTCAGGCAGGTTCAGAAAAGAAAATCCAGCACTGTGGATGTATTGAGACAGGCAGATACGCAATCTGCCCCAGTGATCACCTCTGGTATTGCAACTCATAAATCCTCTGCAGCACGAAGAGCATTTTCTCCATTCATCACATAATAAAGATATTGGTAAAACTCCTAAAGGTTATTTCTCATGTATAATACTATACATCCATGAACAACAGATAGTTGGAGTGAATGTGTAAAATGAAGGATAAAAGAAAGACAGTACATCTGTAACAAGATGAAGTAGTGGCGAATGTATATGCTGCAGTGTCTGTACAGGATAAAAACCAAGTTTAACCTTTTTAATTGAAACTATTTTTAGCACTGCCAGTGTGAGTTGCTGTGTTAACATCTGTGAATTACTGAATACCTCTGATTTGAAAATGTAAGATACCTTAGTTGGAATTAAAGAGGCTGATAAAGTAAAGGAAGTCACTGTGGCTGTGTGGGCACACTTTGGCTTCAGTGTAAGTGCGTGTGTGGAGATGAGTGTGAGCGAGAGAGAGAGAGAGAGAGAGAGAGAGAGAGAGAGACAGCATGTGGACTCAGTCCATGTTCAGAGCTGCAGTTGGTCAGATAATAAATGCTACAGCTCCTCAGGAGCCAAGCAAAGCTCCCAGGTTTTAATGTCAGCCACGGCACTAGAAAGCACTTTCCCTGCATTTCAGACACAGCAGTCACTGTACTATTAAAATACCTTTACAGCAGATGGTAGTATAACATATAGATACTGTTCCATTTAATTATCATATTGATATCAGATTAAATCAGTGGTGTGATGCAACCATCCGAGCAAAAGTAATTACAGTACTCTGAGCTTTTAGCCCTGTGATAATCAAGGCTTTGTTTTTCCAGGTGACGGCCATGAAGACCTGTAGAGCAGGTTTGAAGCTGTTGATGGAAGATTTAGGGATTTAAAAAACATTTATTAAAATGTCATGAGCTCACATGAGCCTTTATTTTCACTTCTCAGAGAGTGAGGAGAGTCTTGAAATGTGCATGCAGTCCAGTTTACTTTAATGCAAAGCTAATCATTAACTAATGAACTAATCATTAGCTTACTGAGGTAAAATATCATTATTTAACCTACAGTGTCAGCTGCAAAACTGTCATGTCAACAGCATCATTACATAGTATTGACAGTAGTGACTATACGGTCGTCCACCAATCTCACAGTTGTTGGTTCAATCCCCGCCTCCTCCGGTCACATATCAAAGTGTCCTTGAGCAAGACACTGAACCCCAACTTAGTTGCTCCCGGTGAGTGTTGGCCAGCTGCATAGCAGCTCCCCCATCAGTGTGTGAGTGTGTGTGTGTGTGTGTGTGGTTGTGAGTGTGAATGGGTGAATAAGAAGCAGTGTAAAGCGCTTTGAGTGCCAATAGGTAATAAAGTGCTGTAAAAGTGCAGAACATTTCGACTGCTCAGGCCCCTGAAGCTGGATTTCCAGTCACACGAGTTAAAGATTCTGGTGTGCAAACATCTTTAACCATGTCTTGTACACAATATTTTAAGGTTGTGGAGTCCTAGAATTCATTTTTTAACCTGTAACAGCACAAAGGAGCTGTTTCTCTACAACTGTGCTCCAGCTTTTGTTTCTCTCGTACATAATGAGAGTGTGGTCCATAGTCCAACCGGTGGATCACCAAGTGGCAGAAACATGCAAAGATGTGTGTGCCGCACTGTGCCAACAAGAGAGCAGGGAGAAAGAAAACTGAAAGTAACTGAAATTTAGGTCACGTGTGTGAGCTACAGTACATAGAATCTTGAATTATCTGATTTATATTTATCAGAACATTGCAAATGACATTTTATATTTTCTAATTAATTTAAAACAAGATAAAAATAAAACACTGCCATGGCTTCACTTTTATTAGTAACATCTTTAAATATGATTTGCGTGCTATCGTGCTATTACTTTGCAACTTTAAAATGACCTGAATCATTCTCATACCTCCTCATTTTTGAGTATTTGCACCAGTGACCTCAGCTAGTTGAGCATCTTGGCTCCCAGCACTAATGAGTTGGGATAAAATAATCCTACAGCTCTCCAGACTTAATTATACTGCAGTAAATGTATCAAATTCTGGAAATAAAAGCAATGAAAAATGTATTGACCATTATAAAACTGTTCTTTTCGTAATGAAAAAACTCATTTTGGGTCAGTGTGTGTCACATGATCATCGCACAAGTTGCAATACCACCACTGATCAGTATGTGAAAATGCCTCCTATGACCTGTGCTGACCCTGGGGTCTTCTGTGTCTGTTACCTAGTGCCGTTACAAAACCTCTTAGTTTCACACAATGCAGTTCAACAGTGGAACTAGAACCTTTAACATGATTGAGTATACAACATATATTGTTCATTTCAAAATAATACATATTTATTTGGTTGACAATCTTAGAAACAATTTTTAATAACTATCCAGACTTGAATGCTAAATGCAAAATTATGTCAGATAAATGTAGTTACACATTTTAAAGTCAGAGGATTTTAAATGCTATTCCAGCGTGTGAGTAAGCAATTGACCGGGTTCAACTGCAGAAAGTCACTTATGCTCTTGTGGTATGCAAGGCAAGGGTCACATGACTGACCCAGGTGACCCACCGCATCAGCAGGCTACTTAAAATGAATCTAAAATGAATCACATGAAAAAGTATAAAGCTTGTTTTACAATCTGCTGTATACAAGATAACCCAAATAAGCATGTTACACAAAGTCAGGCTCATTTGTTTGGTGATTTATAGAGCAAAGTCAGGAGATTACCACAGTTACTGCAGTTCATTGTCAATGGATCATGAATGTCTGAAACACTGAGAAACGTTAACCTAATAGTGGAGCTATAGAGCAAATCACTAAAGTCAGTAAAATGCCACATCTGGGAAGACACAATTCTGTTCCAACCCACCTGCTTCAGATATTATCATGTTCATTGCCTGTTATCTGTTGTTATAGATATGGGAAAGCAAAATGAAAGACAATCCTTAGTTTATCAAGGGGGATGCAAACTTTTGGATTTTATGTTATTGTCATTATTTTATTATAACTTTTTTGTACTTATGACGATAAAAAAAAATTGCACCACCTGAATATGCGTAGGTATTATTGTAGATTTAGGGTTATGTTTACATCCCCCTGCATGACATTTCAGAGTAAGGATGCATGAATGGATTCGTGAATGTTTGCACCAGATGGACCAACGTTGCCGTACTTCTGCTAACATGTTTGCACTGCCTAAATATAACTAGGTCATAAGAGAAACAAGAGCGAGGCAGGTTACGGCACTGTGATAATTCGATTGTTAAACAAAATGAATTATTCAACATATTCTCAGCCCACAGAGTCAGATTTTGGCGTCAGATTATGCTGCTTTGTAAATCCTGTGGTGTATCATAATGACAACACAGGCAGCCTTTTGCTTTACTATTGGATGCTCCAGGACCACCACTATGTGACACCCTCCCAACAATTGTATCCAGTATTGACACTGCAGGTTCATTTTGGCTTCAGTATTTGATGCTCCAGGAGCAACTTTATATACACAGCAAAACTACATTGGGGTAGTTTACAGTGACAAAGACACACACTTATTTCCTTACTTCCTTATAGTAACCACGTGCGCCGCGTTGTGAAACAGTCCTCAATAAAGTACATTACACACTAGAGACGAACTCCGGTCACCAGTGGAAAAGTCCTGTGTCTTGTTGTTCCATTCACCACTCCGTCCACTTACCAATGAGACTTTTTCTCTTCATATTTGACCTAATCATACCAAATACGAAGAGAGAAGGTTTCTAATGAACTACACTGAAATCTCACAGCATCAATCACCGACGCACCTTAAACTTCAGCATTTAATGCAAAGGGACTTGACAAAGTGATTATTTGAACACATAAGTTATTTCATTTCTCAATTAGTCTTGTTGCCAGCACAAAACTTCATTGTATCCATAATAATAAAAAAGATACCACTGAACTCACAGACTAGTAGATCATTTCTGATAGTGCTTTGTTTAACCAAGAATGAAGGGTGAGATATGTACATGTTCATCATGCTGTGACCTCTTCCCAGTCTTTATTCAGTCTGTCTTGAACAGAGAAATGGGTTTTACAATCAGTGCAGCTCAGTGACCACATTTGTACCAAAAAATTAGGAGAACATTTGAATAATGGAAAGAAAAAAAACCTTTACTCAGTATTAATGTGGCATTGTGATTTGCTTTTTGTCTAGGCCATGTTTGAGCTTGTCACGTCAGAAGCATCATACTACAAGAGTTTGGAAATTTTAGAAACTCACTTTCTGCGAAACCCTGTTTTAATCAACACTCTCAGCCAATCCGACATGCATTTCCTGTTCTCCAACATCGAGGAAGTCATGAAAGCCAGTGAAAGGTAGGACAGTGTCAATTTACACAGAAAGTTTGACCACACATTTCAACTGTAACATTCTCCCTCGAGGTTTTCCCCTTAAATCCCTGCATAATGGTCTAATTTGAATCTTTTCAGGTTCTTGATGGATCTCGAGCACCGAATTGAGAAGTCGATTTTGATTTCTGATGTGTGTGACATTGTTTACTACCACGCTGTTGAACACTTCAGTGTCTTCATCAAATACGTCATTAACCAGGTCTACCAGGAGAAGAACTACAGACGCATTTTGTGAGTACCTGTTTTTACTAATGCGTGAGGGAGAGGATTCACCAAAATCTGGTTTTGTGTACAATGGACACAGTTTTTTGTATTTTTGCTTGTGCTGAGAACTTGACTCTTGATGATAAATACATGTTTGGATGTAAAGGAACTATGAAGTAGGCATCATCCTCATACATATCAGTGAATGGTTGTCAGTCCATATCCATTCAGAGAACAGGTTTGGTTTTGATCTTTTGAAAGGTGTGGTTGATTCTAACTATAATGCTCTGCATCAAACACACATACCTGTGTGACCTTCCCACGCACTGCAAAGGACAGGTACCTCAGATGTCCCTTAGCCTGCTTCTAAACAAAGCAAACTCACCAGCTGGTTTAAAATAAATAATGAAACACACTGTGCTCAAAAAGATTTGGGTAAAATTATTCTCTGAACTTCCATCTATTAGATGTTTTATAGATGTTAATGACATCAGCTGCTCTGATCATAATCTAAAGCGTGTTGACAGTGCCAGGCTTAATTTGTGTCACATACAATCACATCAGCGGATGAGCCGAAATGTAGAAATGTGAGTTTTGTCAGTTTAGGAAGCACATGACAAAACAGTGGCTAACTATTGCGGTGGCAGGGAGGTTTTCCTTGCTCTTAATCGGAAAAGTATGCTCGGTTGTAATGCAGGCTGGTAGATTCTTAAGAGCCTTTCACTGCCGTTCATTCCAGGGCAGATTATTTCCAGGCTGCACATCATAAAACAAAGGCGATTTGCTCCCTTACTTAACTTTTACTCGCAGAGGTGCGGAGGTAGCCATTTTTATCCTGTGGGCCTAAATCCAATAACAATACACAATGTGAAAAATCAGGTTCCAACCAGTGTCCTCATTATTAGAGCAATCACAGTTTTTATTTTTAAAGGATAAGGTGGTGATATTTTTCCCTTACTTCAAAAAATTCCTAATAAAAAGACCTAAACTAAATTGGTCTTAGTGAAGACTATTTTTTGCCAAACTATGTGCTATAGACCTCTATTGTTCTTTGGGGTCCTGGAAAATCAAAATCAGGAAGTTGTTACTAGTCTTTCTAGTATTTCTCATCCTCATAGCTTGGATGTATTGTGTTTATTTCCTGGTTCAGAATCCCGGCTTCAAAGCAGCTGAGCAGTGTTCTCACACAGGGAAATAATGATCCAAAGAGGGTTTCACTGGGTGTCAGCTCTGATGTGTAATCGACATTTATTAGTCTAACTGGTGTTAGGAGAATCACAGCATGAAACATTATAAGTGAAACCTGAACGTTTAGCATTTTTCAGTATAAAATCTCTAAAAAAGATGAGATGGGGTATTTGTAGCAGGTAATAGTCAGAAGAAGAAACATAGTGAGTCTTTGTGTTTTTGAGACTGTCCTCATGTAAAATAGCACTAGGTAGGTTGCTTGTACAAGCAGGTGAAAGGATCAACATTAACATAATAACCATGGGGCGACGGGGAGCAGCTGTAATGAACCCAACGATGTCAGACAGTATTTAGACACAGAAACAGGTGGTTTCGGTGGGTCGGTGGGTGGGTCAACAAAGCAGAGGGCTTTCCCACAGGAGACTGGTTCTCAAATCCAGTTTGAAACAACTCTTTGTTGCTTTGTCATGTCACAAGTCATGTGACAGATGTCATGTCATGAATCAGTGAACTGAATTACAATCATGACTTGTTGCATTTCACAACTAGCCATGCTTAACCCAGCCCTAACCCAGCATTCTTAAATGTTTAGGACAAAAATAATGTCACACTAGCCCCCATTTTGGCCCCATTATACGAGACGGACTTTTTGTAAGCACGGCTGCTTGTGGTGAATGCACAACAACAAAAAAAACCATCCACTGTGCTTGGAGTGAGATATAGTCAGCTGGATCTAATTTACTTCTTTACCTTAGAAGTTTAGAATACATTTTGTAATGTATATAATAAAAAGTGTTTGATTGTGTTTTTTAAATTACTGATTGGTTAAATGGCTGGAATGACCCGCGAACATTGTACCAAATTGTTATGATGAGAATGGAGCTGCTATTTTCTACTTAGCCTACGTTCTTCATCTATGGTCCAAAGCTTGGTGTAGTGGCTGAAAGCCTGTAGTCTGCTGTCCCAGTTAACACAAACGCACACTGTGGTTCACTGTGACGCAATCCCACGTACACTTTTGTGGTGCTGGAAACACTCACTTGAGACCAAATCTCACGCCCAACAAATGGACTGTTTCCTCATGTTTGAGTAACACTTGTTTGAAACTACAATGGTTAAAGCCTGTGTGTGTGTGTGTGTGTGTTTAGCTGTTTTGAAAGGACTTGAGGATGAGAGTCACTGTCATTGTGTGGAAGTCTAAGTGCTCATGGGATTTGCTGACAATGGGAAAAATACACACCAGCTTTATCTTCTAAGTGAACTAAGAGCTTAAGGGTATGTTTTTTAAAAGATTTCATGTATCCACCCTAAACACTGCCACTATGATCTTCATCCAAACAGGATCAGTAGAAACCTCATGACATGGGTTAATGTAACTCTTTTGGTCTGTTTCTCATCGTGATATTAAAGGAGAGCTAAAGACAGGGTGTGTGTGTGTGTGTGTGTGTGTATGCATCTGCAAACACGAAATTAGCATTGTGTTGTCTTAACATGACTGTCTGTTCAGAGAGGGGAACCAGGCATTTCGGGAGGCGATGGCTGCACTGGAGAATCATCCCCGTGTCAGGGGTCTGTCCTTTACCTCATTCCTCATCCTTCCTTTCCAGAGGATCACAAGGCTCAAGCTGCTCGTACAAGTGAGTGTGTCAGCACGACTTCCAACTAGCTAGATAATACTACATATGGTACCATCAAAGAGTAATATAATATATAATATATATTACTGTAGTTCAATGTGACGCAAATTGTACCATATATAATTTGGACAGGCATGGTAGCACGCCAGAGGCTTTAAATTGTTTTTATGTGCCTTTGTTTCTGCAGAACATTCTGAAAAAGCTGAGGAAAACTCCGAGAGGGAAGCAAATGCTATTAAAGCACATCAGCAATTGGAACAGGTGAGCATCAGCCATTGGTGTGTCCAGGTTTGGTTCAGCAAGGTATCGAGGCAGCTGGGAGGACAGTGTCAGAAATGTCAGAGGGACGGTTGGTGTATGACTAGCTCCATGGGGTTTCTTCCTTCCCTTTCACAAACATAACTCTTTGTACCCCTGGGGCTGATGAAAGCTTTATGTTAAAAGGAAAGTTTTAAGACTAGTCTTAAAGGTACAGAGGGTGTCTGCGTCCTGAACCTGAGCTGGAAGCTCAAAAATGAATCCATAAGTAACTGTGAAAACTTTGACAGGTTATTCAACTCCTATTTGCATTTTTTTATTTGCATACCATGTGGACTTCCACCTTAAGCTGCCCTTTGCACTTTCAACTCAGACATCTACAGTAAACTCCCTGGAAAACATCTGAGCAGCCACTGTTTTAAGGGTGTTAGTCATCATTGTGTTAAGAATGCAGCAAGCGGGATTTGTATAGTAGTATAAGAGTAGGTTGTGTCAAACATATTTTATCTGGGTTCGACATTCTTAAAAAAGGATCTTTGTATTTGCCCCATAACAATCAAAAATATTTGTCTCCTTCAGATTGTGAAAGAGTGTAATGAAGGAGTTCGGAAGATGAGTCGCACTGAGGAACTTATCAGCATTGAGAAAACGTTGGAGTTTAAATCCAAGGTAAACTAAGTCTTATTGTCGTGTAGTTTCATTTGTCAAGGTCACGCTTCTATTTTCACGTGGCCTTTGCCTATATCCATTTTATGAAGCCTTGTTCATCTGGCTGTAACAGTGAGAGAAGGTTGGTGCAATGTGTTTCGACAAACAAGGAATGTAATGTCATTATGGAGCTCGGGATTAAGAGGATTTGTTATTACTATAGCTGTGTACCAACAGAGAACACATTCTTCAAGTCTGGGTTTCCAGAATGATCAGCCACAACTTTAGCGCTGGTGGTCTTAATAATGTCACGAAGAACAAGGGTCAGCATGGACAAATTCTGCAGCTACACAGCCCCATACACAGCAACACGGGCAACACTGTGTGCAGTATGTATCACATGCTCGAGTAAAAGTTCAAGTATTGGCCTAAAAAAATTCCCCACTACATGTTCTACTTCAAATCTGTTACTCGGGTAACTGTACACCAGCATTGCTTAGTTTATAAAACTTTTATAACAAACATGTCCTGTCAGGCCCTGCGATAGAATGGCCAGGGTGATGACAGCTGGCATAGGCTCCAGCCTATCATTGGCATTTTGTGTGTTTATTAGCTAATTATTTGTCTGTTTTGAGTAATTTTGTGTCTATTTTTGGACTTTGTGTTCCTTAGGCCTGTGCCTGGTAGAACTGTTAAATAATCCATCCATGTCTATAGTGAGCTATAATGTGAAAATTGGAAGTATTGCATAATAGTATTTCCCTAGTATTTGCATTCAGATGGTCATTAGACATAAAAAGTAATTAAAGATGTCACTGCAAGATGTAAAGACAGAATCTACCAGAGGTGATCTGTGCAGTTCGTACAAACTATTACTTAATACGTTATGTTATTATATACAAATTATAAACTACTGATTGATTGTAACTATGGTGTTCTTAGCCATTAATGGTTGTTGAATATTATCAAAGTACCTTTTTACTGCTTTGGTGGTGTGTGGCCAGTTTTTTCTCAATCACACATGTGTTGCATGTTGTTTACTGAGAACCACCACACACTGAAACATTATTAGGGGAATTTCATTTAACACCTCTTCATCAAAAGTGATTATTGTATCCACTGTAGCAATATTTGTAATTTTAGAGAGCTGTGTTTTTTTTATAATGGAAGCCTAAAAAAGGGCTTATTAAATAATATCTGGAGACATGTACAGTAACAGGGATAAACTGAAGGGTTTTCCTTGGTTTGTCCCCAGAGACACTGATAAACGTCTTTAAAAATGTTCAATCCTCGTAAGTAAAGTGTCATTTTGTTAATATAAAAAGCTGCAAATCTTACTTCTGGCAGTGAAATCTGATTATTTTCCAGCAAATTCATAAAAGTCCCTCGAAAAGCTTAGTTTCCTGGCCCGTTTGCTTTGGCCCCCAAATGCTTTTGAAATTGAAATATTTGTATGATGATAGTGCCAAAAGTGCTAGACTGTCTAACTGACTAGTTTTGATAAAAAGTGATTCAAGCTCTTTGTTCACAGTATTTGCAGATCTCCGGAATACTGAGATTATAAAAACAAGCAGTTGTTCTGAAATCCATTGAGGATTGTTTTTAAACCTAAGATCACCATATGCAAACTGAAGCATCAGAACAGCCTTGTGCACAAACTAGAAAGTACAATTAGATTTTTACACATGGAAATAATACAGTAAATCCATATACTTAAATCATTATCCTCTGTTCTGTATCTCTGCGAACCCCCTTAGTCTGTGCCCATCATTTCCCACTCACGCTGGTTGCTAAAGAAGGGTGAAGTACAGCTCATGGCTGGACCTAAGAGCACTAGGACCATGCGCAGTCGGAAGCTTTACCAACCAGTCTACTTGTTCCTTTTCAACAATCTGCTCCTGGTCACCAAACCCAGCTCTAGGTAAGTCTTGTTAAGCTCACTTGGGTCTATTAGGTTCAGTCTAATGGAACAGTGTTGGTTTAGCTGGGTGATAATGGCAACTGAGTGATGTTTATATTTCAAAATCAAACCACTGTCACCTTGTTGTCAGCGGGGACAGGTTTCAGGTTCTTGACTCATGCACGCGGGCCATGTTGAGAACCGAAGATCTTGAAGACCAAGGTCAGATGCTGGCTAACGTCTTCAATCTTAAACTGCTGGAGAATCAAGAGGAGCGTCAGGTCAGCTACATGCTGAAGACGGCCAGCATGTAAGTCTTAGAGGCAGAGCCAGTTAAGGATTCAGTGGCTGGCAATGGGATGTTGGCCAGTTAAAAGAACCAAGCAGAGCATTTTGTGGATAGCTGCTATTACAGTCAAGTGCAAACTGGAGAATATTTAAGAAACAATTTTAAAATGTGTGTGCAAAATATGTTGTAACCATGGTAACACATGTTACTGCTGGGATTTTCCTTGGTCAAATCAATGAACAGTAGTCGGACCCTTATGATGTTGTTTTTCTCCACTGGTGGTTCATCAGAGTCTGTCAGAAGTGTGTCACCTGGTCACCTAAGATTTGTTAGTCCCTGCTCTCTCTTCTGACTCAGGGCACTGTTGGGTGAAATAGCTCCACCATGAGGGAATGGAGGCATATGTTGAAATTCCACAGCCTTTGCCATCAAACAACAAAATAATACATATCATTTTTTATACATTTATGCGACAAACACTCAAAAACTTGAAACTTTGCAAACGGGGTCAGGCACAAAAACGTCAGGGGAGGAGGAGTAGGTCAGGATTAGACACTATGTTACTATCTGTTGGTGTTAATTTAACGGAGAACACTCTCCATCATTACTTATGTTGTCAGTCTGTTGTCAGCAAGGGGTTCTTGCTTTATGATTTTTAATGATTATAGAACCTTTAACATAAGGAGAACCGACCATGTTTGAGTCTAAAAGGAATATGATTGGGCTCTGAGATAGACTGCTGTGCCTAGGTGCATTTGGCCTTTCTTACATACACGAGTCTACGTGCCAGGAAGCTTTGAGCATTTCAGTTAGGTCCAAACTAAATAAGGAGGGTTGGCACATTTGGCGTTTAATAAGCTTCTGCAGAATTTGAAACTAAACTACACAACAGAGTAAAGTATTTGGTGCGTTCACAAAGGATCATGTGTCACAACATGTGCGGCTCACAGAGGTGTTTTACTACTTTTTACATAAAAGTGATCATTTACTAATCTGCGTCATCTTGTGGACAGGAGTGACAAGCTACGATGGATGTGTGCTCTCACGCCCAACCGGCGCACACGGTTTATGTCTACTAGTGCCCACCAAGCAGGTGAGACAGAATAGCAGACTAAATCTGAATGCAGTCATCCACACGCAGCAGTGGAGGTATGAACTCAAACTGTCGGATCTTTGTCAGACACCCCGCAGGTGCAGTGTATTCAGTCCTACTCCTCTCAGGAGTCAGATGAACTTTCCATTGAGATGGCTGATGTGCTAAACCTCCTAGAGAGAACGGATGATGGTGTGTAGAGGTCCAATCTGCATTTTATATTATGTCTGGATTTTCTTTTTCCAGATTCATGTCACCTTCATACTTTCCATGTCTTTGTATCCCAGGCTGGATGATGGGTGAAAGGCTCCATGATGGTGAACGGGGCTGGTTCCCTAGTCGTGTAGTAGAGGAGATCCAGAGCAAGGAGGTCCGTGCTCAGAACCTGAGAGAGGCCTTGAGGATCCAGCAGGCCCAGGAAGGAGGAGGAGGCCCGCAAACTGGAACCAGAGTTGGTTTAAGGGCGGGGAGACGCACCCCGAAGGTTTCCAGCTTTTCCAGTCCTTGGATTGATCAAATGGGGGAGAGTAGTGAAGTAAAGCAGTGAATCAGTGATGAAGGACCAAATGCACTAAGAGAAACACAATGATACATGATGACATCTTTTCCCCTTGATTTTCTTTCAGCAGTGGATGGTTTTAGAAATCCAAAGTTTTGGTCTTAGCCATCGGGGACAAATTATTCAAGTGCTCAGTAACCTTGTACAAACAATGCTGCATGTCTCATATTAAGTAGTGAAAGGTATCTCGCAAGCCCACACACTCGAGTGGGTAATATTTGGTTGACAGCTTTATGTCAGGATGGCAATAACCCTGTAAACATCCCTCACCTGCATGGGCAAGTTTCAAAACTTCAAATGTATTAATTCCCATGTAAAATACCTTTCAACGCTGAATGTTAATACGATACAGGCACTGAAGTGCATGGTGGCCCTGAAAGATCAGGGTGCTGCAGCATAAAGGATACTGTAGATCTGGAATTGTTCAAGTCTGTCTTCAAGCTATGTATGTGAGAATTGAGAATAGGCATGACATCAAACCCACGTTCTCTATATGGATCTATATGTGGATGTGACTTACTCTCTGCACTGAAAGCCAAACTCACAGGCCTGTTCCTGTACAACAATGCACTCCAAGGTTCACATGAAGCTTCTGCAATCCCAATGAGCTAAATTGGTCTAGATAGTTACATTCAGATGGGAACTTTAATACTGTTTCAAGACAGACGTGAAAAACATGCATGTAGACAAAATGAAAACAAATGAAGAAAAGATCCTTGTCAATTGGACAACATGTGCACAGTAAAGTGAGAAAACAACCAAATACAGACAATGCAACATAGCCTTCACAGAAAGGAGCTAACAAAGTTTATTTTAGTTTTGTGATTATGGTATAATTTACATTTACATTTACATTTAGTCATTTAGCAGACGCTTTTATCCAAAGCGACTTACAAGTGAGGTACAAGGCAGCAAAAATCACATGACCCAGATGTTTTTTGCCATTATATTCTTATCTGCTAGTCAAAGTTAGGAACATAATCTGCAATGAACTCAGTCTGTACCACAACTGACAGTGGACTTCAACAACTTTGGCCACATTTACTGTGTCTGCTGTTCATGCGTGTGTGTTTTTAGCTCATTTGGTTGTTTTCCACTACTACCTGTGTTTGTGGGCTTGGATGTGTTTCCTGTGTTAACCAGTGGTGTGGAGTTGATTGAGTTTTTTTTTTTTTTTTCATTTGCTAGTGTTTTGTCTATTCATGTGTGACCAGTGCTTTGAGCTTTTGGTGCCACAGTACAAGTGTGTAATAAAATTTTACTATTAATAATGGTTAATGTAAACGTCTGTGTCTATAAAAAATCAAAGAAGCGAGTGAGCTAAGGTGATACTCCACACAAAACCTAGCTTGTGAGGATGATACTAATTACATAAGAGCACAAAGGGGTCGAACAAAATAAAACAAACGCCTGTCAATGCAATGCAATGCAATGGCCATGGAAAACCCTTTTTTTGGACTAACAGCAAATCAAATATGCCAAAAAATGTCAACTTGGTGACTGGTTGGCACACAGATGTTCAGACAGACACACACCCTACTAATTCTGCTTTGTTAACTACATACGTACCTAGTTTGACTTAAATGGCAGATGACAGGTCTTTTGTTGTGAAGCATCATGACATGTGTCTATTAAAGCAAACTTACTGGTTCTGCTTTTCCTACATAACTGGAACTGCCTGTACAGGGGCAACTGTGACGCAGGAGGTAGAGCAGCCCTCCGTCAGTCCCACAGTTGCTCGTTCGATCCCCAGCTCCTCCAGTCACACGTCAAAGTGTCCTTGAGCAAGACACTGAACCCCAACTTAGTTGCTCCCAGTGAATGTTGCACAGCAGCTCCCCCATCGGTGTGTGAGTGTGTGTGTGATTGGGAGTGTGAATGTGAGTGTGAATGGGTGAATAAGAAGCAGTGTAAAGCCTTTGAGTGACAATAGGTAGAAAAGCGCTATATAAGTGCAGAATATTTACAGTTCTGCTGAATATTAACAAGTATCCCACATTATCCCAAACATGTTTTAATGCTAATAGCAGCTTTTGTGTAGCTGCCATGACCTCAGCTGACTGAAGCCTCCATTGTCTATCACAGCATTAACAAATGTGCACAACCACTTTCTAAACCTGAAGAGTTTGCTGCTTAAAATATACATTTTGTGTGGAATATCACTTTAACCATTTAGAAAATCACACACACATACTCACATACAGAGAGAAAGAGAAAGAAAGGATAAACCCTGTAAAAGCAATTTTAGTTAATATATTACCACTATGAACAACTATGAATCAGCATGATTGTGAAGCTGTTGTGTCTTTAAATATGGTCTTTGTACAGTAATGGAAATATTTGGTGTTTAAAATAATAATTCTCAATAATTATTTCATTTTGTAAAATGTAAATTATTGTTCATAAAAAAATAATTGGAAATTTGCCTGACTTCCTGATTGAAATGTCTTTATTTTGTTTATTTTTAGCTGCTCACTGCAGAATATACTCATTTATATACACAGTTGTTCTTTCACACATGATTAATTCAAGTTCTTGTTATTGTGCTTTGTGTAGGAGCAGTGGCACAGATTGAAGCAGAATATGCAGCTGTTTCAGATTCAAGATTTAGGATTATCTATTAGAATATTGGTTTTATTGTTAGGTTGAAGTGTAGAGTGTTTGACCTTACAGATCTTACTATAATTATTAAACTGATTTTTAAAACATACCTTGAAAATACAGGTCCTAAAGTTTTACTTAAACACAACAAAGGCAGCACACAAGGTAACAAGTGTAACAAGGACCACTTTAATTTAAAGCCCACATACCTTGTAGTTACTGTGTAACTCTGTGGAACAAGGAACAAAGAGGAGGAAAGGAGCTCAGTGCATCGGGGGGTGGGTCCCCCAGCAGTCTAAGCTTATAGCAGCATAACTATAACTAACTATAAGCTTTATTAAAGAGGAAGGTTTTAAGCCTAGACTTAAAAGTAGAGAGGGTGTCTGCTTCCCGAATCTGAACTGGGAGCTGGTTCCACAGGAGAGGAGCTTGATAGCTAAAGGCTCTGCCTCCCATTCTACTTTTGGAAATTCTGGGAACCACAAGTAGGCCTGCATTCTGAGATCGAAGTGGTCTACTGGGATGATATGGTGCTATGAGGTCTTCTATATATGATGGAGTCTGACCATTCAGAGCTTTATATGTAAGAAGCAGGGTTTTAAATTGTATTCTAGATTTAATAGGAAGCCAATGAAGAGAAGCTAGTGAAGGTGAAATATGATCTCTCTTTCCTAATCCAGTCAGCAGCATTTTGGATTAATTGAAGGCTTTTTAGAGAGTTATTAGGACGCCCCAAGCGTGGGGAATTACACTAGTCCAACCTAGAAGTAACAAATGCATGCACTAGTTTTTTGGCATCACTTTGAGACCGGATTCTCCTAATTTTGGCAATGTTCCTGGTCAAAAATAACCCCAAGGTTCCTTGCAGTAGTACTGAGGCCAGACTTATGCCATCTAGAGTAACAATATGGTTGGGCATCATATTGATCATATCGATATGGTTGGATATTTAGATTTTTGGGCCCAAATACTATGACTTCAGATTAGTCTGAGTTTAGAAGTAGGTCTTGTAAGCTTGAAGCTTGAAGCTAACTTATTTTTTATCCATGCCTAAAGGATATATATATATATAAATAAATTAAAAAGTATTGGTCCTAATACTGAGCCTTGTCGAACTCCTCTACAGTCTCCTCTCACTATGTTGCTTCCATGATGGCCTTTATTACATCTTATACCATGAACTTTTAAAATAGCCACCAAACAAATGCACAATCCATGGATGACTATTTTAAGGGCCCCTGTGTAACCAGAATGAAAGTTCTGGTGCTGAAAAACTGCTGAAAACTGAACTCTTCCGCATCTTTCTGCTCTTTCTTGCACTTGCATCTCGTGATAGGACATCTGATAGGACTTTGCTTTGATGTTTTCTCCTTGACTTAGATTTTTGCTGCCTTGTACCTCACTTGTAAGTCGCTTTGGATAAAAGCGTCTGCTAAATGACTAAATGTAAATGTAAATGTAAATGTTTCCAGGATGTCTCATGTACAACCCTAATGACCTTAATCCTCTTCCCCAATTTCAAAAACCAACTTTCCTGTTTGTATGATAATAAGGCTGACTGTAACCTGGTTAATTAAGCAGTGCAAATGTTCTGAATGTTCTGCTGCACTGAAACTGGCAAGAAATTGGCAAAGCAGCCAAGGAATAATCATGGATCAATCAAATATCTTTAGAGCAGAAACCTCAGATGCCAAGTGGTAATTCAGTTCTGTTGGCCTGTGAAGGTTAGGTTTGGTTAATAAATGTTGCCTTTCATTCTAATTATCTTTCTGTAAAAAAACGTTTAAGAATGATATTTTCTAGCTGCCGACACCTGGACATACCCGACCATTTCCAAAAAGTAGCACTTAGCACCAGAAATAACAACAAGCTGTGTGGAATATCCTTTTTATTGCTTGAAAGTCCAAATTTTAACATGAACAACTGGCTTTTTATAACTTAAAACAACTTTAGTTTGTAGAACACACTATTTCTTAAATAACGATAACTACTCTCCTTTCAGCTTATCCCGTGAGTTCGGGGTCGCCACAGCGGATCATTGTCCGCATGTTGATTTGGCACAGTTTTTACGCCGGATGCCCTTCCTGACGCAACCCTCCCCAATTTCATATAGCCAGGGCCGGGGATCGAACCACTCACCCTGTGGTCCATAAGCAACTGCCTTTACCAACTGAGCTATAGCCGCCCCCTCTTAAATAATGATAAACGTTAGTTAAAACAAACCAATCTGCTTATAAAAACTAAAGATTAGTTGCTTGTCAATGCTATTTCTAGCTGATGTCCCAGGATTTGAGTTTTTATATTCAGTGAGAGGTCATTTGTTTTGTTTGTTGGGCTTTGTCATAAGAGGATGCAATTAAAGCCAATAACCAAAGCTTTAGAAAATAATGAGCTCCCTGGTTGAGGAGGGGCCCGAATACAGACAGTGGTAATGAGTTCCCAGTTCATGGAGGTGTGAGAAGTCAGACATCTCGCTGCACTCCCACCAGACCATCGTTCACACATCTAATTGGTGTTTATGCTGCATTAATTATGTCAATTATTGTCGTGACAAAAACAAAACCATCAAACTTTTTATCATAATGTGCTGTTTCCAAAAATGGAACCAGACTTTATTCTGTAAAAATTTGGATGTGTCATGATGTGTCATTGTGCAGTGGCTTTGGCATTTTGCTTATGTATGAATTTGTTTTATTATAACTTATTTGAAAAAGATATTTAACTAATGCTACTTTATATTGGTTTACTGGAATGAGGAATGTAAAAAATAAATTTCATGCACGTGCAATTTACCAAAATAAAGCAAAATCTGCATCACAGATGATTGTTCGGAGACAAGCTTTACTATGGCACTGTTGGAGAACTTCCCTTCAGCTCCACCAAATATATATTTTTCACCATTCAGGCACCATTCAGAACCAATTATAACCTTTATAGCTACATCTAAATGAAAAATTACCTTATTGCTTAAAAACACACATACATCAAAAACTCATACATACATGGAATAACACACAAAATAAACTGTACAACTAGCTTCATAATAACTTTCCTTTAAGTTAACTTTAAGTTAAAATGTTTTTCTTAAGTCGTTAATTACATAACAATGAGAAATCTGCAGAAGCTGAGAATGGCCATGTATGCAGTCATCTCTTTTTATGCCGTTATCTAAAGATATAAGGACAATTATCTCACTCACGCATCAGGAAAACAATTTAGAAATCTGCCAACAACTGAATGATTAATTGCACAATGGTGTGCAGATTGGTAGCTGATTAGAACAGTTTGAAAGTTAATTTCACGATGCTTTAGTGGTAAAAGTTGAGACAGCATCTGCTGTTGGAGTTGATGGCACTTGCTCCTGTGTTGCAGGCCTGCAGAAGTATAACACATGAATGCATTGTTTGAGCAGCTGGCAAAAGCAAATTTAACAGCTGAACTAACAAAATGAGTTTGCTCATGTGACAGTGACATGTCTTGGTTGAGTCGTAGTTTAGGATGAGGTTAGTCTTGTGCAGACTGAAGCGGAGGCCATTTATAGGTATTGTAAGAAAGAGGCTCCTGGGGTTTGGTGGGGTTTTGCTGCAGGTTTTGTTGGTTCCCCCAGTGTCAAGCTGTGTTCACTTGTGTAAAGGAAGTGATCTGCAGAATGCTAACTGACATGTACACGTTGGTTACTGTCTTCAGTCCTACACATGTAAAGGGTTGGGAAAACATTACGGCTCCATTCTGCACCATTGTGATATCATAATTAACTTGTCTTTGGGTGGGAGTGGGGGGTTACTTTATTGCCCAATTTCAGGTCAACCCTGGGACAGTCACCTGCTTGGCGTCTATAAAAGCTGCTCTAAATCTAAGATGGCTTTCTCTCTCTCTCTCCCTCCTGGAAGCTAAGCACCCAGTGTTTGGTTTGATTTGTTCGTGTGGATTGTTTTCTTCTTGGTCATGTAGGTTTCACAACTCTAACTCCTGACAGAAAGTCTTCATACACATTATTCCTGTAAAGGTGGTCATATATATAGTCGCTTATATAGCGACTTTTATCCAAATTATTTATTTGTATTTATTCCCATTCACCCATTCACACACACACTGATGCCATGCTGACCCACCGGGAGCAACTTGTCCTTCTTAACATGTAGCCAACATGATGTATTTCACTAATTCCATTCAAGAAGTGAAACTTGTATAATGTCTACATTCATTCCACACAGACTGAAATATTTCAAGTGTTTATTTCTTTTAATTTTGATGATTATAACTGACGACTAATGAAAACCCCAAATTCAGTATCTCAGAAAATTAGAATATTACTTAAGATTTATATTACTTATGTCATAAATATATATATATATATATATATATATATATATATATATATATATATATATATATATATAGAGAGAGAGAGAGAGAGAGAGAGAGAGAGAGAGAGAGAGAGAGAGAGAGAGATTGCTTTAAGAACACCAGTGGATAAAATTTGCCATTTGTTTTATTTCCTTCGCAATTTTTATTGATAAGAACAAAAATCTGAGCATCATCAATCCACTTATATTTATATAACCTGATATCAAACCACTGACAAACCACCAGCCTTAATTCTTGGAGGAAATGGAGGTAATTTGGAGGGAAAGAGACAGGGAATCAAAAGCATATGTATGCAACAGTGTCTAGTCATATTTGTATGATTTAAAACAACAGGATGAACTTTCCAAACTCACTTTTACTCTTTTAAATAAATTCTGTGTAATGAACTGAATGCTGCCTGTGTGCATTATCCTCTGGGACACACTGTCCATTCTTAGTCCCTGAGGGTAGAATATTTAACCTCTAACTTGACTGGCCAGAGAAACAGAGCTGAGGCTGACTTCATCCAAGGACACTTCTGTGTGGCCATAAAACAACTGATCATCCCGACTATGGAAGGTAAGTGCTTTAAGAAATTATCATTCTGTTTCATAAAGTGCTTTATGAACAATCTCTAAGTCATAGATGTTAAATAGTAATTATATCTCTGAAATGACTGATGGTTACATATAATAATAATAATTGAATGTGCTATGTGTTATAAATAAGTATACATATATTATTATTATTATTATTATTATAAATAATAAAGCAGTTTTGCCTGCAAAACAATAATTTCTTAATGTTAAAAGTCTGACATTAGATTTTATACTTGTTTATTGACAGAAACCTGAGATAATTCATCATGACAAGAGTCATTTCGTAATCATTTCCATCTTGTTGCATTGTATTTTGAATAAGAAGTACTGACCTACTGTACAAAATTAGATTTCTAGCATCTGGACGTTTCATTCCATTCCATAATAATCCTGTCTTCCTCCATGCAGATGGAGCCAGTGCTCTGCTATGAGTCCAGGAACAGTTCATGTCTGAAGACCATCTATCCTCTGCCCATACGCATCACCCTCTACATGATTCTAGGGGTTACAGTCATCCTAACAGTGTGCGGAAACCTGTTGGTCACTGTGTCAATTGCCTTTTTCAAGCAGCTTCACACTCCAACTAACTACCTGATCGCCTCTCTGGCTGTGTCTGACCTGTTTTTAGGGTTGTTAGTCATGTTCCCCAGTATGATTCGCTGTGTAGAGACTTGCTGGTATTTTGGCGACATCTTCTGCAAAGTCTACATGAGTTCCGACGTCATGTTGTGCACAGCGTCAATTCTAAATCTGTCATTCATATCACTTGACCGACACTATGCTGTGTGCCAACCTCTGCTCTACACAAGGAAAATGACGTCTAAGGTTGTGTTGATTATGATTATGCTCATTTGGAGCATTTCAGCTTTTATAGGCTTTGGAATGATTTTTCTGAAACTAAATATTCTGGGGATTGAGGAGTTCTACCACAACTACATTGCATGTGAAGGGAGGTGCATCTTATTTCAGAGTGGACTGTCAGGAACTGTCTCATCAGTTCTGTCCTTTTACATTCCAGGTTTAATAATGCTCGGCGTTTACCTCAAGATCTTCCTGGTGGCACAGAGACAGTTGCAAAGAATACAGAAGGCAAGAATGACAAGTACAAGCCAGACAAAAGCCACCAAAACACTTGCTATAATAATGGGGGCGTTTCTGTCCTTTTGGACCCCTTTCTTTGTTTGTAACAGCATCGATCCCTTTATCAACTACTCAATACCCCCAGCTGTGTTTGAAACACTTGTGTGGGTGGGCTACATGAATTCTACTGTGAACCCTTTAATATATGCATTCTTTTATAGCTGGTTCAGAAAGACACTTCAGTTATTTGCTTCAGGTAAGATCTTTCAGTCTGGTATTGCAGAGACGACACTTTTCACTGAATAAACTGGAAATGTGGAAATTCATTGTAGGGACAAAATAGTGTCTTTTAGTCTGCTAAGGGGCTGCTTGTGAACACAGACAGAATATCTGTGCTATTGTTTAGATTGTGGGGTTTACTGGACTTAAATACAAACGCATAATCACAGAAACATACTTGAAGGATGAAAAATAAAACTACTTATGTAAAATGTTTAATTTCATGAGTGAATATAATATTATCAGATTACAATTACCGATACAATGTTGTGTTGTTTACTGGAAAGCTTTGTTTAATGACCTTATACACTGTTTTGATGATCATATGATTTAAATCGAATCATTGACATTTTCATTATTTTTCAAACTGCTGTGTAGCTTGTGAAGCTCAACAAAACTGTAGTATTATACTGTATTTATGTCATATGGAAAAGTAACTAGTAACTATAGTCAGAAAATAAATGGTAGTAAAGTAAGAGGATATTTGCCTCTGAAACGTAGTAGTTAAAGGAGGAAATACTAGAATACGCTTTACACTGCTTCTTATTCACCCATCCGCTCTTACAAACACACACACTGACACACTGATGGGGGAGCTGCTATGCAGCTGGCCAAAGTGTGGAATAATCCTCCAAATTCTTTTATTTTGTTCTTGTTTTTTTATGTATTTATTTGTTTATTTTGTTTTTTAATTGTGTGTATGTGTGTGTGTGTGTGTGTGTGTGTGTGTGTGTGTGTGTGGGGGGGGGGGGGTTATTTTGCAAATAAAGGTCTTATGACATAATAATAACACTGTCATACATAAAAAATAATGACTCCTGGACTGTTTTTTTAATAGCAGGGCTTTGATTGGATAGCAGCTCGCACCAGGTGATTTGCCAATGGCCTCTATGGTTTAAAGATATCAGAGAGTGATGTCAGCAGGTTTATCTTTATGATGAGTGGTATGCTGTCTAATGATCAGTACTGTTTCCCGGGCTCTAACGCCTCGTGTGTGAGGGCACAGTTCAGTGGGGGGGTCGACATTGCCCTCTGTGTGGTGTTCGTGTTAAACATGCTGGTTACCATTTCAGGGAACTCTGTTGTCATTGTGTCAATCAGCCATTTCAAGCAGCTGCACAATCCCACAAATGTGTTCGTTCTGTCTCTTGCTGTCGTGGACCTGCTGGTGGGTGCTGTCGTGATGCCTTTCAGTACAATTCGCACCATTAATGGCTGCTGGTTTTTTGGTGATGACTTCTGTCTGCTTCATTCCAGCTTTGATGTGTTTCTAACCACCCTGTCTATCTTCCACCTTATTTGCATTGCTGTAGACAGACAACAGGCAATATGTCGCCCTATGCATTATTCAAGGAATATCACAATGTCTGTAGCCTGGATTATGGTCTGTGCCAGCTGGACAATTGCTGCTCTCTACTCGTATGGACTACTTTACTCACAGGCCAATGTCTCCGGGTTAGAGGATTATATGTTATCCATAAACTGCCTTGGTAGTTGCAATGTTGTCTTTAACCGCCTCTGGGGGACTTTGGACAGTGTTATCTGCTTTTTCTTTCCTTGCACTGTAATGGTTTGTTTGTACACTAAAATATTTTCTGTGGCTAAAGAGCATGTAAGAAAGATTGGGGACGTGAGCAGTTTTTCAAATCACAGAGGAAGAAGGGGGTTAATCAAACAGTCTGAGCACAAGGCTGCAAAGACTCTGGGTATCGTGCTCGGTGCATTTATCTTTTGTTGGATGCCCTTTTTTGTAGACTCAATAATTGATGCCTACACCGGCTTTATCACACCTGCTGCCATCTTTGATGCATTTGTGTGGTTGGGTTACTTCAACTCAACTTTAAATCCAATTATTTATGCCTTGTTTTATCCTTGGTTTAAGAAATGCTTTTACTCTATTGTCACTCTAAAAATATTTAACTCAGATTCTTCAGACATGAATATATCTGCCCACTGACACAGCTACACTTAAAAAACGTATTTTACATTTTCAAATCAAAATATTTTGGACCATGCATAAATATAATTTATAATATGCATGATGTCTTTTCTTTGTTTCAAACCCTCAGTTGTGCAACAGGTAGTCATATAACAACCTTTGGACTGTGTTCATCTTGGTTAATTTACACTTGTACCAATGCACACTTAAATATACAAGCTTTTAAATGAAAATGTAGGTTTGCTGTGAAATGTAGTGCGTTGTTGTGTAGTGTGTTTACATTCTACATCAGCTTGGGCGATGTATGTTTTTGAATTTCCCAAATCGATCAACATCTTCCAAAAATGCCACCAATGAGAAATCTAGTCCTGCATTTTTTACAGATGGGGTTTTAAAAAGGATCCTTTTATAAGTTGTATAAATCATAATAAATCATGTTTATATATCACTAATATGTCCTGTGTTCTTATTTTCATTAAAGCCTAATGCATTGTAGGACAAGTATCAGCAAATGTCCACTGTTTCTCTTTCTTTATGGCATTTCTGTTGGTGTTTCAGTCCACATCATTACCACTGCTGCAAATGACGTTATCACAAACAGGAGACAAAAAGTAACTATAACTGGAACTATTTCTCCTGCCTCCTTTTATGAACAAACTATAGAGCCCTATAGACGAAACAATTGTGACAATGAGGAGTCAAAAACAACAGTTTTTTTTTTGTATAAATCCACTCTGTGTAAATGTGTGAGCCGCGGAGAGGAGTGTTGACATTCTCTTTAACCCGCTGAGCAAAAATGTAAAGAAGGATCATGTTACAAAGAGGTGGAGGAGAAGAAAGATGCTTTAAGGGAAAGTCATGGAGAGCATAGCTGTGCCAATGTTTATCACTGGCCACCGGGTCCCAGTGGAACCAAAACCAGAAATAAAAATAGATAAAAATGGCAACAAAATGTGCAATTTTTATTGTTTATTTAAAAGTCTAATAGTCACTGGCAGGAAGGGGCTTCATGCTGCATTCAGTCCTGCATTGTGTTGGAATAAGTCTGTGGCTAAAAGTACTGAAAAACGTCCTTGTTGTGCAGTCGGTGAAATTCATGGCTCAAAATACAGTTCGATTTCCTGAGCATCCTTACTTTTTCAGTTCAATTCAACTTTATTTATATAGCGCCAATTTCCAACAAAGTCATCTCAAGGCACTTTACAGAATAAAGTCAAGGCTATAAAGATGTATAGAGAGAACCCAACAATTCCCCCTTCAGCAAGTCCTAGGCAACAGTGGAGAGGAAAAACTCCCTTTAACAGGAGAAACCTCCAGCAGAAGCAGGTTCAGGGTGGACGACCATCTGCCTCGACCGGTTGGGGTGAGTGGAAAGTGAAGAGAGAAAAGAAAAGAGCAACAACAAAACATCGTGCATGTTGTTAGGACCAGTAGCTGCACGCTGGAAAACACACAGCTTCAAAGCCAGGGACACCTGCAGAAAGGGACAGAGAGAGGGAGACAGAGAAGGACAAAGACAACTATGGGAAAAAGATCACACCTCATCTCATCTACCTGCTAAACTTAATCCAACTCATCCCCAGTAGTGGAGCTCACTCTCTTTATCAGTTTGTTCAGTCTGTTTGTATCCTTAAAGCGAGCACCCTCCCCTCAGCACATCACCACAGAACAGTGCTCAGGTAATAAAATCTAAAATAAGAAAAAGAGCACATAAGTACAATCAGATTGCTAAACATTAAACACAGAAATATTTAAATTAACCTTGTGCTGAAAGGTTAAAAGGCCTTTTTTCAACTCCATAACTTGCCTGAACATTAAACTTGCTGGGAGCTTTAAGAGCAGTGTGGGCCAGATTTTCTGTCTGCTTTAAACTGATGGATTATCTTTAACAATCGCTTCAATAAATGAGAAAACAAATCCATCAAGTCTAATTAAAGCTAACGTCATTGTTGAATATACTGGTGCCCGACTTCCTTTTTGCTGTCAGTACATAGTATTATTGTGTGGGGGTGGCACAAAACAAACCCCCCAAAAAACATAGTTTTATTGATTGTAATATGTGTGGAATACGTGTCGTATTCATTGCTTTCATGTGTAACTTTTTTGGACAATGCGTGAAATAATTCTGCTTGAATTTGGGTGTCAGATGAGTCTGAACTACAAGAACATCTTAACATTCACTTTATCAACATCCTCGCATATGGATTTTTCCACATGATGAGAAATCAATTATCAAACAAGTTATGAAAGCACACTCACTGGCCACTTTATTAGGTACACCTGCACAATCCAGTACAGCGGCTCTGCCATGAATTCTACTTTTACAATGTCATAATTTCTCTGTTTTTTCAATTCAATTCAACTTTATTTATATAGCGCCAATTCACAACAAAGTCATCTCAGGGCACTTTACAGAATAAAGTCAAGATTATAAAGATATATAAAGAGAACCCAACAATTCCCCCTGGAGCAAGCCATAGGCAACAGTGGAGAGGAAAAACTCCCTTTAACGGAAGAAACCTCCAGCAGAACCAGGCTCAGGGTGGACGACCATCTGCCTCGACCGGTTGGGGTGAGTGGAAAGGGGAGAGAGAAAAGAACAGAGCAACAAAAAGCAACAACAAAACATCGGGCAGATTGGTAGGAAGACACACAGCTTCAAAGCCGGGGGACACCTGCAGAAAGGGACAGAGAGAGGGGGACAGAGGAGGACAAAGACAACTACGGGAGAGAACACACAGAGTTAATGACATACAGTGGTGACAATTGCGGGGTGAGAGGAGAGGAGAGATGGTCAAGAGGAGGAAAGGAGCTCAGTGCATTGGGGGGTGGGTCCCCCAGCAGTCTAAGCCTATGGCAGCATAACTATAACTAACTATATGCTTTATTAAAGAAGAAGGTTTTAAGCCTAGACTTAAAAGTAGAGAGGGTGTCTGCTTCCCGAATCTGAACTGGGAGCTGGTTCCACAGGAGAGGAGCTTGATAGCTAAAGGCTCTACCTCCCATTCTACCTTTGGAAATTCTGGGAACCACAAGTAGGCCTGCATTCTGAGATTGAAGTGGTCTACTGGGATGATATGGTGCTATGAGGTCTTCTATATATGATGGAGCCTGACCATTCAGAGCTTTATATGTAAGAAGCAGGGTTTTAAATTCTATTCTAAATTTGATGGGAAGCCAATGGAGAGAAGCTAGTGAAGGTGAAATATGATCTCTCTTGCTAGTTCCAGTCAGCACTCTTGCTGCAGCATTTTGGATTAATTGCAGGCTCTTTAGGGAGTTACTGGGGCATCCTGAAAGTAGGGAATTACAGTAGTCCAACCTAGAAGTAACAAATGAATGGACCAGTTTTTCAGCATCACTTTGAGACAGGATGCTCCTAATTTTGGCAATGTTCCATAGGTTGAAACTATCAGAAAGGTGATATTTCTCTGTTTATTATTGAGGTTGAAGACTGAATTATATTAAGAGGTTTTTCTAAAGTTTTGGCCTCCTTATATATTCAAAATATGGTAACCATAACTATAGAACCCCCTTTTAAGTAAAGAGTAGATTTAAAAGTGCAATTTTATAATCAGTAGTAGGAATGTGAATATTATAGTAAGCAGGGGTGGCGGAAGGATTATATTTGATAGTACACACCTATAACTACTTTACAGTGAGTGAGCGAGCAAAAGAGAAATTCATTTAGAGGTTTTAGCATGTTAGCGATACAACAGCACTATAAAACTCTGAATATCTTACTGCATGCATTTCAGAAACCGACCAAGCCTATAAAAAATAACCACAGACACCTGCATAACATTATTATACAATATATTGATGAATACAGCTCAGAGAAGTCACAGAGCAAGCAGACTCCCAGAGAACAGTTAGGCATAAAGACTGCAACAACATTATGTAACAATACAGCCTCTCCTGCCTGTTCTCCTTGGTAATGAGACGTTTGCACCTTCTGGTGTAGCAGCTGTACACTTGTTCATGAAGTCTTCTGCAAACAGTAGATTGTGATACCTTCAGTTCTGCCCTCTGGAGGTTGTTGCTGATGTCACTAACACTTTCTTTACAGCTCTCACAATGTTTCTGTCATCAACTGCTGTTGTTTTTCTTTGTCTGTCTGTCTTTCTGTTACTTAGTGCACCAGTGGTTTGCTTCTACTTCATTCATTCCAAGTGGTTGTACTGGCTATGGACAATGTTTGTCCAATGGCTCAGATTGATCTTCTCACAGTTTCACAATTGCTTTGTTTTTCACTCATAGACAGCTCTCTGGTTTTCATGGTGGTTACACCTCTTAACTATAAATGTGACAATGACAAAACCGAAATCTGAAACTGAGTGTAGACATTCGGTGCTATTTATTGTTGGAATACTTTAGCTCATTAACCAGGGGTGGGTTCAAACAAAATGTGCTCAGCTGGGTGTCACATCCAAATTTAAATACCTGAAACTAAAACCTGAAATGTTGATCTCTTGTGTCACATTCATTATTTGATGTCAAAGTCAAATGTTTTCAGCCTACAGCAAAAATAAAGGAATTGGCCTCACTGTATCAATACGTTTGGAGGGGAGTGTAAATTAAGGTCTTTCAAAGTAATTAGAGCACTCGAATGCTGGTCCAAATGTGAAGGAGTCCCACATTAAGTGGATGTACTTTTCTCTTTTTAAAAGGGACATATTTTTTAACCATGATTTAAACAAGGGGGAGGTAATCTCAAGACTAACAGTATCCTCCTTCAAGCAGTCAGAATTGTTTTAGATAAAAAGGAGTCATCTTAAGATCAAAGATTACTGACATAGCTTTCAGAAAAAAAGCCTTTTTTTTACCTGAATGTGAAAACATATGTCAAGTTACAGGAAGAGTGGAAGCATCTATTACATCTATCGTCTATAACTCCCGGCTAGAATCGGAAAAGCTGAGCAACCTTAAATTATGTAAGGTTAAGTCTGGATGCCAAATTGATATGTCTTATTACATCGTCCCAGGAAATATCAGAGACAGATTTTTTTTTTGTTCCCTTTCCTGTCAAGAAGGCAAACATTGGTGTCTTTAAAGGAGTCGGTCTTGTCTTTCAGATGCAGATGGACTGCTAAGTCTTGTCCCAAGCAACTGGTTTTCCTGATACTTTTTTTGAGGTGGTTGTTCAGTTTCTACAATGTACAAATGAATGCATTTCTCTCTACATCGTTTCTTTGCTGTGGACCAGTTTCTGCCTCAGTGTGTTGCTGGGTTTAAAGTGAACAGGCATGTGGTGTTTATTGAAGATTCTCCTGAGTTTCTCAGATATGCCAACAACATATGGGATGGCAATGTTTTTCCTTTTGTTCTCCTCTTCTGTCCTGTCTGGTGTGGACGTGCTCTTGCTGGATCTTTTTGTGGATTTGACAAAGGCCCGGTTTGGGTTCCTGTAGGTTTTGAGTGCTTTGTTGTTTTCCTTTACCTTAACTTACCCCTTCGTTGGCTCACTTTCAGAATGGTGGTGTAGGGTTGTGCCAGTTTGTGCCTGACAGGTTGCTGTGAGTCAGTATAAATATTGATCTGTGTGTGTGGGTTTCCTGTATACTTCAGTGTTGAAGCTTCTATCTTCTTCAGTGTACTGCACAGTCTAAGAAGGCCAAATAATTCCCTGTGACTTGTTCCTGTTGATGTTTTTCTCCACTGTAATTATGTTTTTTAATTATGAGGTCAAAGGTTAAATCCTGCCTTTGACCCAGACTATGATGTAGCTGGTTTGGTGGAGCGATATACAGGGGTGGTGGTGTGCACAAATAGAGTGCTTGCCTAACAAAAAACTCCACAAGTAGAACTATCAATACACATTTATATGCTCAAGTACATGATCTAAAAGTTGTGCCAAAAAAATACAAAAGCACAAGTACCAAGAAAACAATGCATTTGATATACCACATATTTAATGCCAATGATAACCTGAATCTACAAGTTCAATCCAGATTCATTTGTTTCTTATCTGATAATTATTGTGAGGTTTAGTCAAATAATGAGGACCCAAAGATGGCCAGACACAATTTGCTCAGAGTAGATCTAATGGGGATAAAGTTGACAGATGAATGTGGTGAGAGCTTGCAGGTAGTTTAATGAGGATATGAGGCTTACTTGCTTACAAAGTATCGCAGGAGCTGGGCCTGGAAGGTGTGGGTGTTTCTCAGGTAGGAGGGGAGGAGAATGGTGGAATAACCAGGATAACATCAGAGCAAGATGAACTGCCTCTGTGTAGGCGATCTCTATGCGGCTTGTCAAAAAGGGAAGAGTGACAGGGAGACAGACAGCAGGACAGCCAATAATAGTGGGTGAAGAAGAGCTAGGATGAGTCAGTGGGAACAAGCTCAGTCTCACGGAAGCCAAATTTAATCAGTGTCCAAAATCCTAAACACACAGAATTAGTCCAAAACATTGAGTGATTCAGAATATCAATCCAAGACAGAGTTTAACAGAATCCAAATCTCAATGTCCAGAAATATATTTGTCAGAATGTCAGACAGCAAATCAAGGTAAAGGTTTCCAAAGAGGGCCAGAGGCAGAGTTCAGCTATACAGAATTGGTCAGGGTAACAGGGATTCAGTCAGTCAGATCAACACTCACAGAACCAGGAGTTTGAGAAGAGCAAAGGCTAAAGAGTCACTGTAGAGGAGCAAACAATCTGGCAACTTGGTGCACAAAACGTGGAGGCTTAAATAGGGAGTGAGGGAAACACAGGTGAAAGGAATCAGGAATAATTGTGTTACAGAGACGGCTAAGGACCGGAAATTGGAAGTGAGGAATACAAAATAAAGCTCTGGAACAGGAAGTAACATTGGTGATCAGGATAAATTATGGCAAAAGTCTAAATAAAACGTAATAAGGGGCAAAGATCTTTGTTACCTTTCAACTTGGTGGAAGCAAACACAGCAGCTGGGATCTCTTTACTTTTCCAAAACATACACCATTAGAGTGTAAACCATGGTTTTCTTTTTTCCCCTTTGGTTTGTTAGGCTGAACTATGTTACACACTCACGTACAGCAGGAGGCGGTATCCAGCTCAATGCGCATGTTGCGACCCGCCATTAAATCCAGCGAAGAAGAAGCCAAACATCCGTTCACGGTGCACTTTATTAATGGGACTTCACGTCGTTTGCTGACCTGAAGACCTGAGAGGCCCCACTACAGATCCCGACCACAGTAAGCTTCACCTTCTAGTCTGGTCGCTGGTGAAACTCGAAGCTCTGAGTCAGCTGCTTCCAGCTTTGCTAGTTAGTTAGTTAATAATAACACCAAAAAGCAGCCTACGTAGTTGCTGTATGCTTAAAACCCTTTTACTTTTTATACACAATATTTAAATAAATCCTATTTTACAATGCTGATTGAAAATATATTTAAGTATTCACCTTAACACATTTTAAAGTGACATCTCGATATAGTCTGTGCAATGTTGATGTAAACTAAAGGGACCCAGGAGGTTTTGTATGTGCTGTATAATCCGAAGCTATTATGTCTCAATGGATTTGTTTTCTAACTTTTTAATTTAAAATGTAGCTGCCAGCTGATCCCTGGGTAGCAAGGAATGTCTCCTTTAGCTGGAGCTGAGTTGATCCAGACACCAGTGCAGCTCTATCGGTACCTCCTCAGATGTTGCAGGCTGTTGCCGACCACAGCAATGCAGCAGCATTACCACCACGCCATAAGACAGGTAACTTCTATCTACCCATTGACTGTAACCACTCATTCTGGGCTGGAGCTGCTGTTGGGTTAAAGGTAGGGTACGACCTGAACAGGTCTATCTCAGGGCCGACAGAGAGAGAGACACACACTGACAGACTACCATTTACATTCACAGCCAACTTAGAGTCAGCAATTAAGCTAACGTGCATGTCTTCTCAAGGAGAAGGAAACTGAAGTACGTGGAGAACATCCACGCAAGCACAGGGAGAACATGCAGACTCCACACAGAGTGGCCAAGTCGGTCAGGGATGTGAACTGGCCACTCTCCAGCTGTTGGGCTGCAGTGCTAACCACTCAACCCCTGTGATGCCCTAACAGCTTATCGTCACACTTTTGGCTCTTTGTACACCAAATATAAAGTGTTTTTGCTATTTCCCTGACCAAGACCATGATTGAACATGAAGCAGTGTCTGCTGTCATCTGCTGTCACCGTTAAAGCTTAAACTTGTAAAGACTTTATATTATATTTATAGCAGTTATAAGTTAAAGTTGTAAATAAATAGTTAAAGTTGAACTTTAAATGATGTTTATGGATGGTGTTTTTTTATTTATTTCAATTCCCCTTCTTCATTTGGAGATTTCAGCAACTGACGTTGATTACAGTGTCACTGTAGAGTTTAGCCAAGTCTGCAAAAACCCCAGTGGTTACATGTCAGAATGAGAGCTGCCTTTAAAGGTTAGTTTTCATTCTCAGTTGTTGTGGTTGTTTTTTTTTTTTCTTTTTTGTTTGGTCTGAAAAATAGTGAAAAATGGCTCAAAGAGAAGGTTTTTAAAATCTTTTGTTAGTTGTGCAAAGTTTACAGACATTCAGGTTTACAGTGAAAAAAGCAGCAAATCCACACACTGAAAAAACGGGTTTCTGACAATCAATTTACTGATTTATTGTTTGCGCTTCATTTTTGAGCACCTCAGTTAGATTGTGATTTCAGTGCTGCACAGCTACCAGTACTGCTCTGACCCAGTGATGATTGTCTCATACTTTAGCTTTGTCTTTGCAGCAAACATTTTTCCATTGACCTTTTCCCCATAGCCGTTTCTTAAGCATCCCTCATGTAACATCCATCTTTTGCCTTCTGTGTTGTTTCCAGGGTTACAATAGTCACTCAGATGAAGATAACCCAGAGAGGATAAAGATGATAATCCTAAGAGCGGTAGCAGATGCTGACTGGATACTTGATAAAGTAAGGATGAAGGCTCTTTTTGACATTATGTTCATACACAAATGCACGCTGTGATTTCAAATTTTCTACTTGATTTGACAGTATACCAAGAAGAAATGAGTTTTATGAATCATGACGAGTTCCACAGCATTGTCACGGTTGCAGAAGCAGTTTCTAGGTCTGTGTCTCAAGCTCTACTGCCATCAGTGTTGTTTGGAGAAATATAGAAAGTTACAGCTTGATTCAGTCAAATATTTAAAAGTGTAAATATACTGTTGTCAGACTAAAATGTGTTGACTGTGTACTGTTGATTGGTCTTAATAAATTTCTAATACATAGAGATAACTGTCCTTATTTATAGATACTTACCATCCACAGTATTATGGGTAATGCAAGTGGATTTCCACCTCGGGCATCATTAAAGTCTTATGTCATCTTAAGTTAACTAGATTCGAGTGTGGGGCTACTGTGGCTCAGGAAGGTAGAGCAGTTGTCCAACAATCTCGCAGTTGTTGGTTCGACCCCAAGGAAGTGTTGTTGAGCAAGACACTGAACCCCAACTTATTTGCTCCCAGTGAGTGTTGGCCAGCTGCATAGCAGCTCCCCCATCAGTGCGTTTGTGAGTGAGTTTTTCAATAAATTTGACGTGCCTCATCCACCCCCCAAGGAGCCCTAAGAGCTTCACCTCACCCCTCCATGACTCGAACACCACTCCTGTCTCTGCAGCAATGACCATCTCAGCAGAGCAGGTGAGGAAAGAGCTATGCAGGCTTCGCCCCACAAAGGCTGCAGCTCCTGATGGAGTCAGCAACAGGGTACTTAAAGCCTGTGCCCCACAGCTATGTGGCATCCTTCAGCGCATCTTCAACCTGAGCCTGCAGCTGGACAGGGTGCCTGTGGGATGGAAAACATAATGCCAGTACCAAAAGTGGCCCACTCCAGTGTCCACAGTGTCCCTAGTGACTTTAGACCTGTGGCTCTAACCTCCCACATCATGAAAGTGTTGGAGAAACTTGTCTTGAACTTCCTCCGGCCTCTGGTGAAACCATCTCTGGACCTCCGCCAGTTTGGTTATCAGCCTCAGTTGGAGGTTGAGGATGCTCTCATCTACCTGCTACACTACATCTACAACCACCTGGACAAGCCTGGAGGATCTTTAAAGATTATGTTCTTTGACTTCTCCAGTGCTTTTAACACAATCCAGCCTGTCCCGCTGGAGGAGAAATTAAAGGGCATAGTCGTTGACACCACCGTAGTTCCCTGGATTTTGGACAACCTCACTAACTGACCCCAGTATGTCTTTCTGTGAAACTGTGTCTGACACTGTGACCTGCAGCACAGGTAATCCCCAAGGGACAGTCCTATCTCCCTTTCACGTCCCCCTGTATACCTCTGACTTCAGGTACAACTCAGAGTCCTGCCACCTTCAGAAGTTTTCTGATCACTCTGCCGTTGTTGGATGTATCCAGGGTGGAGATATCACAGAGTATCGATCAGTGGTGGACAGTTTTGTTAACTGGTGTGAGCACAATCCTCTCCAGCTCAACATCAGTAAAACAAAGGAAGTGGTGGTGGACTTCAGGAAGTCCTGGACTCCTCTCAATCCTGTTTCTATATGGGGAGAGTGGGTGGAAGTAGTTTTGGAGTACAAACACCTGGGTGTCCACCTGGACAATAAACTGGACTGGTCAGTTAATGCAGCATCAATATACAGGCTGTATTTTCTAAGGAGACTTGGGTCCTTCAACATCTGCAGCACCATGCTGTGGATGTTTTATGAGTCCGTGGTAGCCAGCTCCCATCTTCTATGCTGTGGTTTGCTGGGGCAGCAATATGAAGGTGGCAGACAATAGCAGACTGTAACAAACTAATAAGGAGGTCTGGTTCTGTTCTGGTGGAGGAGCTGGACCCTCTGCATGTTGTGGCTGAGAGGAGAATGTTGTCCAAACTCCTCTCAATCCTGGACAATCCCTCCCACCCACTCCACTGTGTGCTGGCTGCACAGAGGAGCACTTTCAGCCAGAGACTGATCACAGTCAAGTTCTCCACAGAACAACACAGGAGATCCTTTCTCCCAGTGACCATTAAACTGTTCAACTCCTCCCCTTCTGTGAAAAGGAGGGGGACTAAATCGACTAAATAGTCAAAATAGACAAATAGTATTGTTTAATTCATTTACATTCAGCTGGGTTTTTCTTACTTATTGATCAGCAGTTTCTAGCTGTACTTATTATTTTCTTGGTTTTGTGGAAGTTTTTTACTTTTTCTACTTTTCATGTGGAGAGCAGCCGTAACAAGGCAATGTAATTTCCCTATAAGATCAATAAAGTTTTTTTTAATCTTAATTTAAGTTTGTCAGACTGTCAGACATATGAAAGAATCCTATTCTTAGTTGCCCACTTATTCTTGGAAAAGCTCTGGCCAACAGATTTAATAGAAGAGTTCTGTTTAATCCATCAGGACTAAACAGAGCTTAATTTAGAGACAAGGTCTATGGCAAATGTTTAAAGAGAGACACATTAAAACATTACATAACATGTTCTTTCACACATTAAAAGTCATGTCAGTGCATTCTTACTTTTTACACACACAAAAAATGTTGCAATTATGTTGAATGTGTTGAGTTTTTTACGCCTCCAATTGAAAAACAATTTAAAGATAATGATACCAAGTCAACTTCATTGAAACAATACATACAATTACTATTACGTGTTGCTGTTCTGTCCTGCATCTTTGCACTAAAAATACCATATTTTCTTGTGCAATATACAGGATTTATTCAACAAGATAACACATGAAAGACAATGTCATACACAACAGAAAACAATAATGAAGGAGACAGCGCCTTCTGTGTTGTGCCCATAATTACAGATGCATGTAAATCCAGTATTTTAATTGATGCAATTAATTAATAAAACTAACTATATATATATATATATATATATATATATATATATATATATATATAGAGTAATTAGTTCTTAAGTATAAATAGTATAAATAAATGTCTTTTGTATAAATAGTTCCATCATCTTCCGTGTTGGTCTGACATGTTGACATATTTGGTCTGAAGTAAATGTTCTAGCTTATTCGGGAAATTTGACTGGAGAAATCGTAGCCTTACTACTGTTGAATAAATTGGTCGATGAATTCCTTCTGCTCAGACTCCACTTTACACAATGCTTCATACTCGATACGATACCTTAAAAAAGGAATAAGAACAGAATACAAATTATTAGAGAATGAATGCAATAAGATAAAACCCCTCACTTTTGATAAATTCTATGTGTAGTAGACATAACTAGTGTCTGTTGTTTCTTTCAGCAGTAACAGTCATCCATTCTCCTGTGTGGA
This sequence comes from Channa maculata, assembly GCA_020496755.1. Classification (NCBI taxonomy): domain Eukaryota; kingdom Metazoa; phylum Chordata; class Actinopteri; order Anabantiformes; family Channidae; genus Channa; species Channa maculata. Next base: position 1,333,489 of record CM035606.1, read on the forward strand.
AGTACGTCATATATAGTATATTAAGTATAAGTATATTAAAGTATATAAGTAACAAATTACCTATATTAATTAATCCAACTATAGGCGGTAGTAATGGACAATAATTGGTTATTTAAAAAGTCACAGATGATATAAACTAGTCTTAAATGTGTAACATTTAAGTAACATTTAAGACGTGTTTTGTACTGTGACAGTACAAAACTCACTAGACCACAACTAAAAGTTTAGTATATAATTTTTAAACTGTTTTACATCTGCATTAACAGCAGTAAGAACTTCCCAATGATACATAACAGCGGGCTGTTGTTATAACACTTTTTCATACAATTGAACTGTTATTTAGATCAGCTTCTTGAGTTTTTAAGAACATTACTTGGAGGGATAGAACCCGAACCTTTTAAACCATTTATCTATTACTATGTATTTTACTTTGTCCAATTACCTCTGGGCCTCTGAAAATGAGGGACCATGTATAGAAATGAACACGGTAACAGTGACAAGAGGTGTGGAATAATTTTAAAGTGGTAGATTTTGGGTCAAGCAACACTACAACACTGCCTATTATAGTGTACTACAAAACAGCACACCTCAGCACTTCTAGGTAACCCGCTGGTGACCACTACAGGCCACCTATGTGTTTGTTTTGCTGCCCATCCCGTTTGTTCAAAAAGAGCTGAAAACTATGACCTATCGAGCAGAAACCGCCGCTGTTTTGGTTAACATGTGGCGTTGACAACACACATTTTACCTCTCAAGTTGCATCTTTTTCTCAGCAATCAGAGCCCGAAGTTGCTGCTGCTCAGCCTCTCTCTGTTTTGGCATTGACTTCAGCACGTTTCTGGCTCCTATTGCCTTAAGAATAACAACAGAAGATAATTATTAGTTAGCAGACAACTGTACAGTATATCTGAAAGCAACTATGGTGAGTTGAGCAAGAGTTCAACTAATTCAAGGTTCAGCACATGGAATATCCTCTGAAAAGCAGCTTCAAAGATCACGGTTTACCTTAATTTTCTCTGTCTCTACTTCTTTTGCCAATTCATCAATCAGCTCAATATTACCTCCAACATTCTTCTGAAACTGGTCGACTTCTGTAAAAGATTTTACAAAGTAACACTTATATCTCCTACTGGTATCTGACAAGATGGTCAGGATAAATCTTCACTACTTACTGTCCACAAATTCTTTACAGTCCTCCTTGAGCTCTGATGTATTCTGGCTGACATCAGGCTCCAGAACCAGAAGCTTGTTAAGTTCATCAAAATAAAAACCTGCCTTTGCTAATGGGTCTTTAGCCATAGCCACTTGGGTCCTATAACAATGTTGGCAAAAATAAGGGGCAAGTAAACAAAAGAAGGAAGCGCACACATTTAAATGAAATACAGAGAAATAGACAGAACTCTTTTACATGATATATTACAAAGACAGAGAGAAATGTCACATAACGTATACACTTAGAAACTGAGATCAACAGACCTTATTATAAGATAACATGTCATTCTGACAAGTGGGCTTAGCCAATCAACGTTTTGACACACGTTTTGCTGACGGCATGTCGAGCTCCATTCAACTTGCTTCAAATGCTGTTAACATGTTTGTTGTAAACAAATACAGTGTAACTATTTTGTTGACTGTGCCTTTAATTAAATGTTTAGACGAACCAACGCCTCGTTTACAAGTAAACTTTATGTAGTGGGGCTTTGTGGAAGATATTGGCATTGGTTACTTATAATTAGCTATCAGATAAAGTTAGACTTCATCAAGTGTAACGTCCATCATCGAGTAACATGAACATCACCAACTGTCACGTTATTAACTAGAGAGCGTAAAACCATTTTCAAACACTGGGAAGTTTGTTTTATCGCACAGACTAATGCTCAGCTGGCGTTTTAGTTAGTTAGCGCTAATCCAGTTAGCTAGCTAACGATCCAGCTAACCTGTTCACAAAACCGGACTGGACGGCGACTTTAAAACAATGTCAATGTTAAGATATTTATCTGTAACTTACGTTCAGGACAGAATATCGTGTGTCTACCTGGTGAAACCACTATCACCATGAGCACAGACGTCTCCTTGTTGTTGTGTGACTAAGTGGCCAATGCAAACAAAGCAGAAAAAGCTCCGCCTCCTGTATGTGCTGTCTGCGCGCGTGCGTGTGTCTATCTCATCTTATTGCTTAGTAATTGTATCTTAATCTTTAATATTATTATTATTAATACTATTCAGATTTTTGTTATTTTTGGCGCCCAAGTACTTTCATCTAGAAACACCATTTAACTTCAAAACGTCTATACGCTATATTGATATAGTTTTAACTTTTAAAAAATGTTTTAAAAAGACACAATCGATGACATCATCAATTACATCACATGATTGCTTTTTAAGGCTAACTGGCTTTAACGTTCTCCATCCTATTTGCCTATGCACGTTTTACGTTTAACTGGCTTTAAATTATGCAGTCTGAAGCAGACTTAAAAAAGAAAGCAAACTGCTCATCTTGTTAATGTATTTATTTGCCTCTTACGAACAATTACCATAAGTCCATCTATTGTTTTGTCTGATTGTTTTCCAAAAATATGCGTTAATCACCTAAAATGAATACTGAGTTCCATCACCTCTTCGGGCTGTTTATTGTCAGCCTTTCAGAAAGTAATGTTACATTAAGATATAAAACCTCTGACTAGATGATGGAAATGACTCGCAATGCCCGTTACTGACTGTGGGAGGCAGCATGCTTTCAAATTGTATATGGCTGCCTGTGCAGCAGCATCATCATTAGAAAAGGAAGAAGAAGAAAGAGGAGGAGAAAGCTTAACTTTTGTTAATTTTTTGAACAATTAAATATAGATTAATGTCCGTGTCATTAAGATAAAAGAAAAGGTTACCCAAGGACACCTTGTATGATTATCTGACAAGAGCTAAAGGAAGTATGGAGAAGTTGGTAAGTAACGCTAAACGAAATAGCTCATAATCCAGTATCCAGGTACGCTGTAACGCCTTTGGCTAACACTTTGGCTAAGGACGGTAACATAAACGTCAAGAACTTTATAGAAAATAAGGGACTTTGATGGCATTTTTGTTTAGAACACAACGTTGTACGTCTGGGAAACATCGAACCCGTTTAATAGTATCTGTATGTATCCAGCCAATTCTGTGTATGTTCAACACAAGCTGTAACCCAGATTTTACTACATACTGAACGTATAGGGTTGACTAGCTCATATTTCTTGGGCTACTAACGCTATTCAGCATTAGCTTGATGCTACTATGTAGTAGCGGTAGGGGTAACAGCGAAAACAGGTTTAACTAACGGGACTTTGTGGCGGTGGAATATCAGTATTCAGATTGACCAGAATCTAACATAAACAGTACAATGTCATGGATTTAACCTAATATGTATGTATATAACATTGTGCATATATATCTGTGTGTGTGTGTGTGTGTGTGTGTGTGTGTGTGTGTGGAAACAAATATCCGAGTTAACTTCTTGATCCTGCAGTTAGTTGAAGTTAGCTGTTACTTCAAAGTAACAGCAGGTTAGCTAACTCACAAATGTGTTACGCATGGTTCGCTTTTACCTAACTTTAGTTAGTTACTCATCCGTGAAAGGTGTCTTTATATGAATAACGTTACCTGGTCAAGATAAGATGTGACTTTAATGTTACGATGTAGTTCAATATTAAGTACCCGCTAGCCTCCAAATAGCAATAGCTAGCACTGTTGTACCTTTCTATAATAATTCCCATCTACATAACCTTGTGAAACCCTACGTCACTGTGCCAAACTGAAACATGCCAATATCTGGTGGAGTTTAGAAAGCTGGTTCTAATTTTATTTAATATGCATTTTAAAATAAGTGAGTTGCTTGTCCATTTATTCATTGATATGTGGTCCCTCCCTGTTTCCTGCCCAGCTACATTCCATTTATTGGGGAGGGGAACTGAGGAAAAGAAAACAGAATGTTGGTTTCCACAATGTATTGTGATACCTGCCATCTGCCACTGGGGGGTCTTGCTTTACCAGTTAACCATTGTTATTCATTGACCTATGTGGGGTACTGTAGCTCCAGAAAGTAAATTTCAGCTTTGTGTTATCAGGAATGATTTGGAGTAGTGAGAGGTTGTGGCGGGCTCATCAGTAGCTGTCACCACGGCGAGGGACCTACGGACCTCCGTCTGCAGGGTGGTCATCTACCTCCAAAGGGACATGTCCGGAGACAGCTGTCTGCCCGAGCATCACACCCATTCTAACTCCACCTCCCCAGCCCCTCCTCTGACCTGTCCCAAAACCAAGACCTGCAGTTATCGAGGAGTGGTTGGCATAGGCAACAAGTATGTCCGGCTTAATGTTGGTGGGACCCTTTTTTACACTACACTGCAAGTACTGACCAGGCAAAACTCCATGCTGAAAGCCATGTTCAGTGGCAAGAAGGAAGTGTTTACTGATAAAGATGGTAAGAGCTGCAGACACAAGTTGATTATTCTGTGTAAATATTAAGACAAATCATGCTGTTCTGTTTCCCCAACACAAATCTGTGAACATTAAAACGAAAACGTGTTAAACATACCGTTACATAGGTTTCACTGTCATGACTCGTCATCTGGTTTTACTAAACGTGTTATTTCACTCATGCGTCAGTTGAATATTTTGTTAAATGTGAAAACTTTTTAATTCACTGATCTTGTAAATGTCTAAATCACAACAGGACATTCTTAGCCAACAGGCTAAGAATGGAGGAGATAGTAAGTAAGATGTGCACATTTTTAACATGGTCTCTTGCTGTTCAGGCTGGATCCTAATTGACCGTAGCGGGAAACACTTTGGCAGCATCCTATGCTACCTGCGTGATGGCTCAGTTACCTTACCCAAAGGCTCTCAGGCCGTCCAGGAGCTGCTGGCTGAGGCCAAGTATTATTTTATCCAGGGCCTGTTGGAGCTGTGCCAAAACTCACTGCAGGTCAGTAACTAGTCTTTCAGTTTTAATGCTTTGTCAAGCATGATGTGATCTTAGGGCGAGTAATTAGCTGGTTTTTGACAAAGATAAATGTTACCTCTGCTAAATTTATCTAAACATTTCTTCAGTTTGCAGTAAGTGTGTTCTGACACCTAGACCCAACACAAATATTCACGGTTGTGATTCTGGAAGACAGCCGCAAATTTGATGCATTGTCCTGTATAGTGTAAGAGAAATTAACATGTATAAACAGAGTCCCAGTACGAGCTGTCTGACACAGCAGCAGGTCTGTGTGCTGGGTTTGAGGCATTCAGTCACATTAAAAAGCGTAGGTCATCTTGTTCAGTGTTCCATCTTGTTGGTGATTTAAAAAAAAAAACAGGTCTGAATGTTAACAGAAGTCTGAACTATATATTTGAAGAATAATTACTCTCTCTAGTTCTGATTGCTTTGCTCTTTCATACATACAGTTGGTTCTGAAAGTATACAGACCTCTTAAGTTGTTGCATACTTTACAAGGTGTTGCAAACTTACCTCTAAACCTAACATAATAACAATGTACATTCACCTAGTTCATTTATCAACAAAAGTCACAAAAATAGGCATAGTTTGTGAAAAAATGGTAAAGTTAAATAATGACTATTACGTTGGTGCAACGTAAACTTTTGCACCCTTTTACACCCAACTGTATAACAACAAAGTGAAATAATAAATTATTCAAAAGCAATGAAATCAGTTCTACCAAAGGCACCAAACATCGTCCATTTCACAATTATTAAGTTTAGTGTGCTGCTCCAAACACTGTAAGCTTCACAAATAGGTTAAATATGTTCTGATCTGAGCTTTGTCACTGTTTTATTATGACGTTCCAATGTTCCCCCTAGATTTTTAAGGCATGGTGGCGAGAGAATGCACGCTCACAAAACATCTGGGTTATTCATTCTTTTTTCAACACATCTCCATAACATGGGCTACATACACACACGCACCTGCAGAGCAAAGAGGCCATGGAAGAACAGACAGAGGAAATGTGCATTGCAGTTGTTTTCATACAAAATCCTTCTTGCAGGCTTGTGTGGAGGCTTGACTGTGTTTGGTTTGGTTTTAGAACGTCGCCGCTGTGTAACAATCAGAAAAGAACGTTTGATTTCTCTGACTTAGAGTGAGAGCAGAGAAATCTGCTAACTGAGCTGTGGAGGAGGGGGCAATTTCGGACAGCGACTGGACAAATCGCACGGCCTTTAGTAATGAGTCACCAACGTATATGTCTGTGGCAGGGCTGGTTCTCATTGATTGTGTAAAAAAAAAAAAAAAGCAGTAAAAATTTTGGGCATGACATCATCATGCTGTGTGATTTGTGGGCTTTATATACACAGGTGTTTATTCTACGTCCAGTTGTCAGTGTGAATACTTTCAGAAGTTACTATTTGCTACAGCAGTGAGTTCTCTTCGGCTCCACAGAAAATATTTTCAGGTGCACAGATTAGATTTTTTATTTTTTTGTGGATTACAGTGTATGTTTATGCCTCTAGGCTATAGCAGGAATACAGTTAGCTGCACCATCTGGGCATGATAAGTGGCAGTAGTTATGCATCATACTGACAGATGTTCACTGCAATATCTGCTGGACTGCCAAGATTTACACATCCTTCGCTTTCATGGAGGACAGATTGTGAGGCAGCTAGTCATTGAATTCTTAACTCACCAGCTGTCAGTCATTCATCATCATGTCTGGTAGTTTATGAATGATATCAATATTGAAGAACCAGATTTCTCTTCTTTAACACTTGATTATCATCCTATTCATTGAAACATTGATGATTAAATTCTGTTTGTAGCATTATTTAAATGTACCTTTAACACTTTAAAATATGTTAATTCTGGTCTAAAGACATTGTTACTACCAAAGTTATTATATCTACGCACAATATTATGTTTGTTGGTTTCTGACTGACAGGGCAATAAAGAGCAACCCCTGTGTGTTGTACCTGTCGTCACCTCCATTAAGGAGGAAGAGAGGCTTATCAAGTCTTCTGCTAAGGTAAATGCAGTCTTTTTTTAAGAATCTGTAATTTCTTAAACTGAAAATAGTCAGTATTTTTGAGCCTTTTAATACTTGCACAACAAGACACAAGACCCTTCTACAGTGCTGCTTTACATACATAAGAATCATTTGTATTGTTCTTGAAAATTAAAATCTAAAATAACCTTTTTCTGCTTTGTTGTCACAATAATTTTATCAAATGGATGATCCAACTTGATATAGTCTCTGTTTCCTCTGTTAGCCTGTGGTGAAGCTGGTGTACAACAGAAGCAATAACAAGTACTCCTACACCAGGTAAGAGCACCTACCTCAGCAAGTTTTAGTGCTTCAGTCATTACAAGATGCTTCTTCTTTTGTTTGAGCTAAAGCCACAGAGTGGACTCTCCTCTACATAACTTTTCTTTTATTTTGACAGTAACTCAGATGACAACCTTTTGAAGAACATTGAGTTGTTCGACAGGCTGTCTCTCAGTTTCAATAGCCGAGTTCTCTTCATCAAAGATGTGATAGGAGACGAGATCTGCTGCTGGTCCTTTTACGGTCAGGGCCGCAAGCTGGCAGAGGTGTGCTGTACCTCTATCGTCTACGCCACAGAGAAGAAGCAGACCAAGGTGAGGATGCAGAAAGTTGTCTTTGAAAAGAAAAATGAGAAATTTTGCACGTATGGTTTCAAATCATGGAGCGAAGGACTTTTTGAAGCATTTCCTTTGTTAGATTTCTCCAGTTTATTGGGCCTTTCTTGGCTATGTACAGGTTTTCACTGCACATAACAAAAACCTAAAAACCCCATTCAAAGCCTGGCTAAACCTGAAACTGAGGAGCACGGTTTACAGTGATGCAGTGCAGACAGGTGGGCCTTTTTTCGGGGCTTTAAAACTGCAAAACGGGTGCCTCAACATGTAATTTAGTTCATGTAAAAGGGATATTTATAGTAAATTAAATCCGACAGACATTTTATATGCACTATGTAGAGAGCACATCTCATTTACTTTAGCCTCATTTGATATGAATGGTGTAATCAAGGTTCCACAGAGAAAACAACCAAAAAAATAAAATGGTTCACATATCAAAAAAATCCCTGTTTTAACCTCATTATGAAGAGAAATAGCTATGAGGCATTTCAAATGTAGTGTTTCAGTCTGACATAAACGGATTCTTTAACACCTCAGTCAACATAACAGGCTTACGATGGGGTTTGTTTGACTTAATGACACCAAAGAGTTTACAGGCCTCCCTCTTTAGCCAGTTTGGCAGAAATAAAGCTTTTATGACAAGAGGTGAAACGTCTTGAAGCAAGTACATCTATTTGCCACTGATTTCTGGGATACCCATGAACTTGATGATTGAGAAACTTCACAGATGGACACATTGACTTGGACAAGCCACACCTCAAGACTGTTTTTACCAACTTGCACAGATTTATAGCGTTTAAAAAGAAGGAGCGCATGCCTTACTATGGAAGTCTGTTTCTGCCACTGGGGGGAAAAAAATCATGATCCTGTATCTCAAAAAAATGACTTACTAAGTCAAAATAATGAGAGAGTTTCTAAATAGCTCTTGTTATAGACCATATAGGTGGTAACTGAGGGCACCACCTGCTGAAGGGGGCGCTGCTGCAAGCCTGAAAAAAATGTAAATAAATAATAGTAATAATTTGCAGCCCTAACTGGTGCCCTTTCCCTTATGTTCCATTTTGAAAATAAAAAATATACAAATACAGAAACAATGAACAAGAACAACACCCCTATTTGTTGTTTCTGATTTTTTTCGATTGATGGGGATAGGACACGTTATTGGTGCATATCTCAGGTAGTGCGTTCCTGTTGACTGACCTCAACAACAAGTCATATTGCTGGGGTTCGGGCAGCATTGACCAGGACAGGAAGAGACTGAATAGGTTGGTAAGGAGGGCCAAGCTCTGTCCTGGGTTGCCCACTGGACTGTGTGGACTGTGTGGGTGAATGGCGAATGTTTGCCAAGTTGACAATACCTGTGGATGGATGGACAATACCTCTCACCCGCTGACTCAGACGGTGGAGACTCAGCGGCAGACTGACACCCTCAGTTTAGGAAGGAGTGTTAACGCAGGTCTGTCGTTCCCACCGCTGTAAGACTGTACAACTCAACAGCTCAGCTGAATATTTCTGATAATGGTTGAATACTGTAAATTCTCTTGGCTGTGTTAGTTTATACATGCTTTTGGATATGCATTGTATATTCTACCTTTCAATTTTAAAAAATGCTTTTGGCACCTTTTACCATTCCTGTGAGCTGCTTTCCCGCTGTGGGATCAGTAAAGGTTGATCATGATATTGTCATCATGAAAAGGCCAAAAAAGGCCCCCAGGTGTGGTTTTCGTGAGGTTTCAGGTATCATCATGATGCCTTTGCAGCAAGGAAGTACAGATGGTACCATTTTAAATGAGAGCTATCAGAGACTTTGGATAAAACTTTAGTGCTACACTAAATTTATGTTGTCTTATTTGCACATTCTTAGATGTTTTTTCATTTAATGGGGGGAGGCGCCAAATTTTCCTCATATTTGACACAGGCAAATAGGTGAGATGAAGCTTAACGGACCTCCATACAAATTCACATGGATACCATTATTGCGAGCTACTATCCAATGAAGGAAGCTGTGCACAGTACTTCCTGGTGGTATCTCATAACTTTGACTTATTAAGTCATTATTTTGAGAAAGTATCTCATTATTTTGACTTGGCAAGTCATTATTTTGAGATACAGGATCATGATTTTTTTTTTTTTTTTTTTTTTCCCCAGTGATGGAAACAGGCTTCCATACCTTACAACTCAGTAAACACTGGACTAAAGTAAACAGTTAATACACAAATGTGCAAATTCAACAAGATTCCGCAAATTCTCATGTGTTCTTGTACCAAAACAATGTCAGTTATGGACAGTCTATGCAGTGCAATTTTTTTATTGACAAGGCCACAAAGAGGGTGAGATCATGGATGGAGCAGTGTGGACAGCACCGACTGTAGAGCCTACAGAGGGAGTTGGAGGTCAGTGAACTAACTTCAGGTAAAGCTGTAGTTTCCCTCAGTCGTGGCATCATCAGATGTCGGCATCCGTCACGTTTCTTCCTGTCAGAGCATGTCTGTCAACTGGATCTGGAGACTGAAGACTACAGTCTTTACACATCACACAGTGCTGATAATTATTTTATTTGCCAACTGTCTGCACGAATGAACCCAGATAGGAAACAGACCTGATCTGGCATTGTTCAGTCTTGATGACCAGTCCCGTTCGTAATGCATTAGGGACATAGTTATGTACTGTATAACATGTCACCAGACCCAAACTCGTGGTTCCGAGTACCATAAGAGAAAGTGTTACTCTTTGCAAAAGAAAAAAGCCTGAAGGTATGTTATAAGTTGGATCTTTTGTTGTGTGCAGTACTAAATCAACCTTAAGTGTGTAGCACGCTTGGTGTAGTTTTATGTCCATTAGAAATTGCACTCCACTTTGCTTATGGCAGCAGTTTTTTTGACCTGTAAATTGCTATTTATATGCAAAGCATTTTTTTGCAATGTAGGAAAACTGTAGTAATGGTCTCTTTCTCTGTCAGGTGGAGTTCCCTGAAGCCCGTATTTATGAGGAGACTCTGAACTCATTGCTTTATGAGACGATGCCACTGCCTGACAACTCTCTGCTGGAGGCCACTCGTCGAAGCTACAACAACTGTGGCTATCAGAGTGAGGAGGAGGAGGGCCCAGGAGGAGCTGAGCTTCGTGAGCGTGTCCGTCGAATCCACGTGAAGAGGTACAGCACATATGATGACCGGGCACTGAGACTGAAGCCAGAAACCACTGGACAGATGTGAGCTTTTCATATTAATGACGAACAGACAAAACTCAAGTCTGTTGATGCTCATGCATTTCTAGTTTATATTGTTTTATTACGTTACAGTCTTCACCACTATCTTAAACAAGCCTAAATTGTGGCCTTATTATCAGAGCACTCGGAGCAACTACTTCGAATATGTCTAGAAAGGTATTTTAAAAAAAGATGAATTCTGATTAGTAAAGGAGAAATCACTCATATGCACTATTCCATAGATAAAATATTGTTACACTCATAGTAGCATTTACACCCGTGATCAGCAGGAGAGCAAGTTTTATATTTATAGATTATATTTTTCATATGTATTTACAAGATTTAAAACAGTTTTTTGCCAAAGATTAACCTGTTTTAATTTTACCAGAGTTGCTGTGCCTTTCTCATGCCTTTTTTACAGTCTTGAATATAAAAGTTCCTGTATTTCAATTGTTCTTTTGTCATTTTAGTAAGCAGAAATAAAATCTGCAGTTGCAACTCAAGTACGAATAAAAGTCCTGCTCTTAGGATCAACGATCTAGCTGTGAATGTTATTTTGCCTCATGTCAAATTACCTTGACCAGAAATTGACATTGGAACACACCACAAAGACTAAAGCCAATGGCCAACTAACCAATGTTCTGTATAAATACTCTGCACTTCTATAGTGCTTTTTTTTACCTATTGGCCCTCAAAGCGCTTTACACGGCTTCTCAGTCCGTCACCTATTCACACTCACAGTCACACACACACACACTCTGATGGGGAAGCTGCTATGCAGCTGGCCAACGCTCACCGTGAGCAACTAAGTTGGGGTTCAGTGTCTTACTCAAGGACACTTTGTGACCGGAGGAGCCGGGGTCAAACCGACGACATACAACATACCAGCCTGCATGTACTATAGGTGTTTTCAGATTTCCTGCTTGGCCTGTTTTCTTATATCAGCATAATAACAATGTCACTCTGTTTGCTTTATCTCTGTAGACTTTAACTGGGTTTACATGCATTTCATAAATGCAGCTTTAGGATCTCACCTGATTTATGAAAGCTTACTTTTCAAAGGTTAAGAAATGACAACATACTAGCTCTTTTAGGTGCTATACATGCATGTTCTTCCTTTCTGGTGGGATTTGCTTATTTCTCACCAGTAATAAGAGAAATAAGTGGATCTTGACATTTTTGTAATGCTTAAATTCTTTTTCAAAACTTAATTTGTATATCATACAAGAGCATTTCCCAACCTAAAGGTGGAGGTGTACAAACTTCATTTCTGCATTTGGGGACTGAAGAGACGAAATGCTTTAATTTCTGTTCTGTGTTGATATAGGATTTCATTTGCTTAATGGTTCAGGGCTTGTCAGCCATACTGGTGTAAGATTTACAAAGACGTGGAGCCTTCCCACTAAAACCCGACTAGGACATACCTACTTTTTCCTAAGGTAATATGTAAATAGTCGCTTATATAAATATGTAATCCATTTGGCACAGCCTATTTTAACAAGGAATTGAAAGATACGTTATTCTCTTTTACCACAAAATAAAATGTGGTAAAAGAAAATAAAAGACTGCTATATTTTCATACAGTTATGACTTTAATTTCTTTATTCTCAAGATTTCTGGAGTTAAATCCATCTAGATAAGGGTCAAGGTGACAGCAGACACTCAATTTTCTCCACTGCAGTTTGTCGCTGCCAAAGCACTGCAGCACTATGACGGGTCAGAAAGCATGATTGATTTTTACAGAGCAGTCAGATCAGTTGAAGCATTGAACATGGTGTTAGAGTAGCTTAAGAGATAAACGTGTTGCTTCCTAGCTGAGTGACAGATCTAGAAAAGATGGATGGTTGTGTCCAGATTGCTTAGAAGAGCAGAAACTAAGCAACAGATGTTCGTCCAAGACTCCTAAATTGGTTCACCTGTAAGGGATCCACTGCTAGATCCAGCCCTGATGTATTCTATTTGTGTGATATAGAGTTAGAGAATTTTGTTTTATTTATGTGTGTGTGCGTTTTTAATCAATAGGGTATAGATAGTGTAAGAATTCAAGCCTTCTTTATTTCGTTTTTAAATACGCTTCTGTGGGACTGAATGATGCTCAAATAGGAATGTACCTCTCTGATGAAAGCTGACTGTCCTGGCTGCAGTCAGTAAAAGGCTTCTGGACTTGACCTTGTCCTTGTAGGAACCCAATCAGTCATAGCTTAACATGCAAACAGAAAAAAACAAGTATCACTCAGTTGCAGATTGGATGGCTTCATAACTAAGGTGCATCCTCAGTCCACATGGAGCGACAAGCTTATAAATCACACTGCTGTGACGTCACGCATGCGTTGCATCAGCGCTGACACTGGGGAGCATGTGTTGCACAAAGCACTATTTTTGGAATATTCTTTGAACAGCGTTTCTCTTTGTGCTCCTGTGTTGTTACACTATGGAACTGATTCAGTGCAATAAATATTCATATAGTTTACAAATTTAGATGCATTGTCTATAAAAATTTTATTTGTATTTGAGTATTTGTATTAATTGACATATTTCCAGATCTCCAGTTGATATAATCCTGTCAACCATACGGATATATTTTGCACTTTCTTTTATGGGTGGGGTTAAAAAAAATAAATAAATCAGGCTAATCACGACGCTGTACCTCCAGCCAATCAGAGAGCTGTAACGTTTGAATCCTTTCTGCTTAAAGTAAACAAGGTGGAGCTAACGTGCTAGCACGACCTCCATGGAACATCCCGGAGGAGTTTTACATCATTAGGAGTTCAGATAAAATCACCTGGGGGAGCTCTGGAAAAGCAGGTTTACCACAGTCACAACCTCCATAGTTTAAGCAACGAGATGACATAATCTGAATTGAAGATTCCCCCAAATTATGTCACCAGAAGAACAGATATTTAATATAGGGAAGTCGGGGGGAAGTTTAAAAGCATGATTGTATATTTACACTCTAAACTAAAGCTATGGGGAGCAAGTTGAAAACTTGTGAAGTTGCCCTTTAAAATACCTCCCGAGCCCGGCTAACAGCGTCTCCGCTGAACGCAGTGTTCGGAGGACACCGGTCTCTACACCGTAGTGTTTGCGCGGAATGACGCAACATCAGTGGGATCACCGTTCGTTCCCCAGAGTGCGACCGATTATACGAACATTACAGTTATCAGGCTTTTTCTACTTAAATTACCTCCCAACCCTGCGCAGTAGCCCGCTCGGCCTGTTGCTTCATCAGTTTGATGCATCTATAATACCATATTACAGAAAATAATACTATCTAACTGTGAGTAAATAACTGCGGTCAGCAGAACTACTGGGGGCATTATATTCAAGCCTCCCCCCGGCGCTTTCCAACCGTCCAAACCTGTAGTTGACTTCATGGTTGTCGTTCTACATAATAGAGATACGTCATTAGATGTAGCTGATTAGCTGGCGTTTTCTCATCTAATGCGCAATAAACATAGATTGACATGAAATAAATTACATATCCATGCTAATTCCATAGTCCATCAAAATGTTTAGTTTGTTAAATATGAACCGCGGAGGTCCTGCTAGCATCATCCTCCATCTGGTTTACAGTAAGCGGTCAGAGAGTGCAAAAGTCACATCTCTCTGATTGGCTGGAGGAACAGCGATGTGATTGGCTGATACACATGTGGATTTTATTGTAAAGTGCAAAAAAGGTCCACAGATAAAGCAGATCCAGGATCCAGGAATCCAGGAATATTCCAGACCCAGGAATGTGTAAATCAGGATTTATACTAGAATGTCATTTTGCACAATTATTCAGATACAAGTACAGATTTGATTTACACAGCATTTACATTTGTAAATCATGAAATTCACAAAGAAATAAGTATTTCATAAGATGTGAAATGTTTTACTTCCCCACCCGTGGGATGAGATCCACAAATCCTTAGATCAGGATTTGTACTTGAAACAGTGTCTTTGTGCACAAAAATGTACAAATGATTTTTTTTTCCAAATACAAGTCCAATTTTTACTTACAATGCATCTAAATTTGTAAATCGTAAAATACATATACGAATATTTATTGCACCGAATTAGCTCCATAGTGGAGTCTATGCACAAAAGAGCTCCTCTGCATAAGATATAAGATCTTATATCAGACAATGACAAAGGCAAAGCAGTTTTCCAGCATTTCACACCTTTCCCAGGAGCACGGCCGCGCTGCTGTAACTCCTTCCTGCCCGGGGGAAAGAATGACAGGATGCTAAAATTAACCGGACGCTCTACAGGTTGAGTGCGCTGGATGCTGAGAGGCTGCAGGTGGGGCGGGGCTGATGCTGGGAGTCATTGCTTTTTCCTTTTTTTTTTTCGGTTTTTCCTCCATTGATCAGTAGTGGGGAAGGCGGTTCCTCTGACGCCGCCGCCGTCAAGCTGCTCGGCTGCGTCAGAGTCCAGCTGAGCGAAGGAAGAAGGAAAGCAGGGATAAAACCGAAAGAGGTTCTGCGAGGCCAGGGAGCTCTGTGAGGTGCACAGTGCGGACGCACACACGGACGGACAGACAGACATGGAGGGCAGCACGGAGGAAGAATACAAAGAGAAATTGTTATGGAACGTCAAACGGGAGGTAGGCGCCGCTGTTCTTCGGCCCGTCGAGCTTCACCTTTACAGTTTTACAAATGTATTTAATATTCACGTCAGTCACGAGAATCAGCTCGTGACTCTTTCACTCATTACATTTTATTCGCGGGCACATTTACGGTGTTTCCGTGTTGTGCTCAGCTTGTAAAGGGAAGTTTACCAAACTGGTGCTGAATAAATGGACCCACGTTTTAATTGTTTAACGTTAACGCGTTACCTTTGTCCAGTCTCGATTTTTTTTCCTTCCGTTTATTGTCCTTTGCTTGCTCGTCATTACATGAATGTCCTACCTAATAATTAGCTTCGAAATCTCGTGGTGCTCTGATTGGTGTAAATAATCTAATATGAGATGATATTCATGTAGAACAAAACACAACTTCCAACTGAGCTCATCTTTATTGGCTTGTATTTTTGTATTTTCCTGTGCACGTCTAGTGTACTATTCCTCTGGAGTCTTCTAATAACTAGTATTTTCTCCATCGACAAGCCCCATGGGCAACGCATCCCTGCCTGACGCGTCTGTATTCCAGCAGGGCATCTGTTCTGTGTTTCAGGTTGTGTCTGTCTCCACCAGCAGCACTAACATCCACAACTCACAGAGCCACAGGCTTTTTTGTTCCTGGTTGATGAATGTCTTACATCTCTCCAGTGAGGAACAAATCATTATTCTTTTAACCCCTCTGCCCACGCCCATTGTAATCCTCATGTCGCTTTCTCACAGAGCTACAAACTGCAAACCTTTTACTGAAGCTAATATTAGTTTAAAATCACAGCAGCTGATTGTGAGACTGAATGAGACTGAGGTGTGGCTCCCGGCCTGTACTGGCTGTAAGTCAGCATAAAGGTGAACATGTAGCTTCCATCAGTGGAATGGAGGGGAAAGGTCACGCTGAACCTCTCAATCTGACAAACGGAAAGAAAACACATTGTTTATTCAGTGTTTATCACCCGAGTTATGAGAGTTAAAAGGCATAATTTTTAACAAATGATGATTTGTATTTATTCATACATTTTGCTATTTCCCGCAGATTTATATATATATATATATATATATATATATTGCATTTTTGTTGCTTGGAAAAGTCCTACCAAGAGGGCTATTTTTAGTAGTCCAATGCTGTTCAATGCCAGACAACCTACTGACACGGATTTTCTGTCTGTTTCCCAGCACTGCTTAAATTAAGAAAATGACAAGAGTCCAATACGGGGTTGAGTCAGAGTCAAGACCAAGAAAAAAAAAATGACAGTATTCTACACCGCTTTTGTTTAATTGTTATTTCGAGTTATGTAAAATATATATATATATATATATATATATATATATATATATATATATATATATATATATATATATATATATATATATATAACTTGAATATCACAGTGCAGCACTTTGAAATGTGGAAGCAGTATAAAACTTTTTTTTTCTGAAAGCATGATTCACCAAGTACATGAAAGACATTTTGAAAGTCAATACACCCTTTCACCCAAGACACATCAGTCATAATACCCACAGTGACAAGTCGAGTCGAATTTAAGCCTTCAGTGCTGAGCCGTGAATTTTATGTAGTGGCCAAAATGCAACACTGCAACTCCTGCATTGATCGCTTGACGCACACTTTACGCCCAGTCCCTCATCCACAGAAGTACTTCGGCAGGCTGAAGTATGTTTTTGACGGCGTCTGCCATCAGTTAGAGGAATCTTCACCTTACTCTTCTCCTCTTGTAAACTACGGTACTTCTTTGATAGTTAAAATGTAAACAGCGTCTTAGATAATCTGACACTAGCTAATGATAAATTAATGACAGGCGAAATGAAACGTGTCTGCTTTCTGTTCACTATAACACCTCTTAACATCTACAGTGGACTGAGTATCTATGAACTTCCAAAAATTCCCAAAACAGAGTGAGACCACTTTGCTAGTAAAAGCAAGTGTTTGAAGCAAGTAGAATTTGGAAAACAGGATGTTAAACAGTCACTAGGCTTAAATACATTATACTGGTATAATAGCCTTTAAAAGTCAGAGATTAATCTAGATACCCGTATAGGTACAATATAAATTTATGTCAACTGACGGGTGCCTTTCTGTGTGGAGTTTGCACGTTCTCCCTGTGCTTGGGTGGGTTTCTTCTGGGTACTCTGGTTTCCTCCCACAGTCCAAGGACATGTATGTAACATGAATTGGTCACTCTAAATTGCTCGTAGGTGTGAATGTGAGTTTGAATTGTTGTCTGTGTTGACGCTGAGGTAGACTGGAGACCTGTCCAGGGTGGACCCCATTTCTTGCCCAATGACAGCTGGGATCAGCTTGGGTGGACTCCACTAACAAAACAAGCAGTCAAGAAAATGATAGATACATTCTCTGTATGTCATCAGGGTTTATGAGATTTTTTCAGAAGTCCTTACTAATGTTGGTTGGTGTACCGGTTCATCCAGAATATTAGCATACAAGTTCGTTTGGTCATAACTTTAAGGATGGTATGACGGGGGGACTTGTGTGCATAGCAGCACCTGTCATTTGGGAGAGGAATGCAGCAAACCGGGGCTCCTACTTCTTCTTACTCATGGTTCTACAAGTTTATAACGCTTAAGTTTACAGTGCAATTAATTACCAACAGCTTACTCTGCTTAGCCATAGCATCCAACAATTTGTAACACTAATAACCATAAGTTGACATGCTGAGTAGCTTCTCACTAATAGGCCAGGTAGTAGAACAGTCTGCTGATAGAGGCCTGTTGCATCCCTAAGGTAGATTGGGACACACAAAACAGATGGAGAGTGAAGAAAGTGAAACCAGAGATGCGCCAGAAGGGCTTATGCCCAAAGGGAAACTTTGTCTGCAGTTTTGCAGTTTTTCTGAGTTTGAAAAATCTGAAGTGAGTGAAAAAAGTAGTTGTAGATGTAGCTGCTGGGGCTTACACTAGCAACCAACTACTCCATAAGAAAAGATGTTGGAATACCAAAAGTGGATTATGGTTTACGGGCTCGAGCATTAGTGAACTATGTGGTGAGAAAACTGGCCGTAAAGCGCCAAAACAAATGGAGTAATATTGGATCTATACACAGAAATTGTCCTGCTACAGACAGTAGAGAAGATGGGTTCAGACTCTGGATTGGAGGTACAGTGTGTCTTAGCCGAAAGAAAATACTTCAGGTACTTTAAAGATAATATTAATGAACATCATGTTTATTAACTGGAGAACCAAGAGAATTCTGGCTGTATGAAATATTTGCATACCCTGGCTTTAAAGATTGTATCTTGGGCGTCACTATTAAGCTAATGTACTTTTGATACATCATACCAAACCCCCATCCAAAGGCCTTCATACCAAATAAAATACCATAGACTTAAACTGCCACAACCTTAAAAAATACCATGGTGCAAATTTTTAGTCATACCACCCAGTCAGTAGTCTTTACTATATGTTGGACTTTGTGTAAAACGTTGTGTTGTTTTATTATTTCGATGTATGAAATATGTGCACGAAGGACTCTGTTTGAATATCTAGGCTAAACGCCTCCTTCCTTCCTCCTGCCATCCCACTGTCACCCACAGGTTCACAACGTCTGTAAGGCTGAAAATAGCTTCAGTTCTCAGGATGTCTGCAGGCGGAGAGAGCTGTGTCTTCTAAACACACACCATAAGGGAAATAGGAAGGAATATAAGATTCTTGGGTCACTGGGCCATTGGATGCTGTGTGTTGACAGTGCAAGCTGCATCTTCAAACACACCTCTGGCCATTATGACTTGTTTTCCAGTTGCATAAATTCTTAATGTGTCCTGGTTGTCAACATTAAAAGAAACAAACTGTATTTTTTTACATCCTCCGCTGAGTTGTATTTGAATTATTGATGGTGAATGTCTGTCCTCATACAGTGCATGTTGGTTGACATACTGTAGTTTTCCTGTTTATTTATGTTTTTTTTAAGAGCTTTATATAGAGCTTTAAAATCACAGTATTGATCAGCCTGCTTGATGCCATATCAATCCTGGGTGTATTTGTAAACTAGTGTTTTTCCATGTATTATCTGATTTGGAGGAGGCTTGTTTGAGCTTGGATTGTGGTTTTTGGAAAACCTGAAATATGGCGTGTATCTGTACATCAGATAAGCACCAAACTAGTGGAGTTTATTGGGTTCTAGGTTGAGATCAGTTAGCAAAACCCTGAAGGTATTGTTGTTTCTCCAGAGCCATATTGAACCATTGAGCCATAGTGTTTGTCCTCTGTAGCATGTTGTCCACAAATGCAACTTTTTACACACCATTACTGCTTTCTCTGTGTGTATCCAGTAAAACAATGAGTGGTGTGACTGGTTGGCACATCCTTGAGATGCCAGTCAACACCTTCTGACATGTTAAAGCAGAATAGCAAACTGGAGTGAGAGAGACCAGATTGAACAAAGCCCTCGAGCTCCTAGTTTAAAGCTCCCTGTCTCTTTAAGCGGCATTTAGCTGTCTCCGTATTGCTTGGCAACTGAAAGCTTCCAGCAGCTCCCAAAGAAGTTAAATTGCATCAGTTGGCGATTAATATCACAGCAGTGAGGAGCTCTGTCAGGGGGGTCTCTTGTTCTGAGTGCCTTTCTCTATCAACCTGCATCATCAACATCCTTTTGTTTTTGTGATATGTGCAGAGGGACCCTCTTTATCAGATGGTTACTGCAGCAATTCAACGATGAGAGGTTTAGCTTCATATTTATTAGTAATCGCACAAAAGCATGCCAGAAAGTTTTTGTTCATCTTCTACTACCAAGAATTACTGAAACTGTAATATGTGTCACAGCTAAAACAACCAGTTGTACAGTGTTTCCATCAAGCCATGAGAAATCAAAATGTAAAATTATAGTTGGAGCACATGCTGTTCAAGAGAAAAGTTACTTATATTATACAAATATTTCAATATATAAAAATATTGAAATATTTCAATTGTATATTTGTTCACCTATATTAATCCCAGAGATGTTGTTTTGACTTTAATGCAGTAAAGCTAAGTTTTCTGTGATTCTCATGGGTGTTTTAAAAAAACAAACCAAAAACTGCATTGTCTTCGTAAGTGCTACAATTTTAGGAGGTGAATGAGATTTCAAATGTCTGAAGATCACTGACACATGACAGATGACATAGAGCATCCAGCGACCACTCTGATCCTGGTGTCAGACATTCACTCTGTAGAGCTGACAGGATGGAGCTGGAACAACATGATGCAAGGATAAGCTCCTAATGCCTGACAGTCACTGTCCCACTAATTCACAATGGTGGGAGAGAGAAGGGTAGGAGCACGTAAATGATTGCAAAGATGAACATGATGTGTTTACTGACCTTGCTTTTTGTCATAACTCTCTGTGGACAAACTAAGAGCAAAATACACCATCTACAGGAACATATTGGTTCCCATAGTGCTCACTATGCTCCTAAACATGACAAGCTTCAGCACATGCTTGTCTGTGCCACCATGTGCACATGACAGTCTGTTCTCCAGAGTGCTATTTTACCAGCATGTGAGAATCTTTTAAATGCACATTTGGGTATTTCTGTCAAATATGTCCCAAAAAAGGGACATTTTTTGTTGTGTGTTTCTGATGGCAAGCCTGAAATTAAATCCTAGATGTAGCATTTGTTTTAAGATAAAGGAGTTTAAACTTGAAAAACATTATGAGCTTGGAGTCGTATATCTGAATGAGAAACACATGACTCGCCATTGTAAAATAGTAGGGATGTCCTAATGCGCATACCGGTATTGGTTAGAAGGTATGATACTACCTTTGTGTACTCATATGCCTTTACTCAGAAAGTGTCTTCTATACCGCACCCAGTACCTCACATTGGTTGAGCAGGTAGGCGGAGTTGGGAAAATGTCTGATTTGGAGCTGATATAGGACAACAAACGTAAAGGCGACTGTAAGCTCTGCTCTGCTAAAATCTATTTTTGTACTCTGGGCCACACACATTGAGTTTATGGTACGCGGAAATCAAGTGGTTTTAAATTTCCCACCTCTCCCAGAAGATCAATTTGTCTCCTGCAAATTGATATTATCTACCTGATGCCCACATCTCATAAACGTCCCAGAAGTTGAATATTTCATCTCTTGTCGTCTAAATTGCTTGTTCGATATCAGAGTTGAAGGTCTAAGGATAGAGAGTGCTGTATGTTGAGATTGTAAAAAGCTGGAAGCCAGATTTGTTTTTGTGATACATACCTAATTAACTTCTAGGGTGCTGGAGCTTATCCCAGCTGATAGTTTACTATAAATTGTAATAATAATGGTGGCTGTGGATCAGAAGAGGGCAAAGCTTGTCCTCTAACTACAGAGTTTGTGCTTTAGATAAAAGCATTTACAATAACAAAACTGTAAATGTAATAATGCAAATGTAATTTGTTTTACCCTGATTCTGATTCTCAAATATATGAGAAACTGACTTCAAACCAAATCTTTTCAGGTCCAGTCAGCATCAATACTTTCACCACAGTGTTGGAAGCTGTTGCCAAAGGCTTCTAACACCATTTTCTTTGTTTACTACAGTGAGCAGCCTTGGTTGCAATATTGCAACTTGCAGCTAAACAGTATTACACTGTCTCTTCCCTAAAGAAGTATTCTGTCATCATGCAGCAGAGTGTTGGATAACTTCTCCCTCGGTCTGACATCTCCTCAAGGACAGAATCATTTCTTCCTGCCAGATTCTTATTTTAAGACTGCTGCCCCAAGAGCTTGTAAGGCCAGCCATGCTCTCCAAACCCCATTGACATCCACTTGCTATTTGTTCTTGCAGGTGAAATGTTAATTTCTCTTCTATTTTCTTGGTGGGAAAAGTGAAGAAATTGATTTGACACAGGATGTAGTAGTTCTAAGAAGAGAGAATGATTACAGGGCTGTGGGATCTGTAAATGTTAGGTCAATTTATGTGTGAAAGCTGCATCAGATCAACAAGTGCATACGAGACAAGTAAAGACAGACTGATTCCAGTAAGGCGTCCTTCAGAGTCTGCTGCCCAACCACTGCACCACTGGAGCCATTCTCCCCATCCACTAACCCTACTAAGGCATGAATAATTACCTTATTAATGACTGTGTCTCTGCTGTGGCCTGACAGGAGCTGATAAGGATCAGCTACTTAGGGTGAGGAAAAGGAAGGCACAATGCAAACAGAACATCCAAGGAAATACACACAGTGCAATGCTGAGGCCCCAAACCATATTTGCATCCGAATTGAAGTGAAAATCCTAGACTTGGTGGACCTTTTGCATGTGCGTACAGGCTGCCGAATCATGCGTAACTGCAGACAGCTGTCTCACCTTCTTTAACTTAAATAGCATATGCAGCATAATTTAAACGTGCGCCAAAGACCCCAGGAGGTATACGAATGATGCCTTTATGAGGAAATCATGAATTCTGCTGTAGCTACTGAAACTAACAAGCCACATCAAAATACAGTAGGTGAGTATGGCTTTTTTTTTTTTTTTTTAAATGACACACAGTTCTATCCCAAACCACAGAGTAGTGCACTTTTGTCTAAACTTTTACAGGTTAAATTACTCCCCTCAGGCAAAGCGATGGATCAGTTTTGTGCTCTGATTATAATCACCCATAATGCAAAACTGTGGCCTTGTGACAAATGGTCTGGATTAGCTAGCAGTCGTTCCACTTTTTTTTTTTACACCCCAGTGAGTTTCCAACTGATTAGCGTCAGGAAAGCTGCCCTTTGTAGCCACAGTCTGGATGTTTGGTGTTTGCCCCAGTCGTGAACATGAGATGAAGGGAGGAACAAATGTGTTTTTATCTAACTGACAGTTGGCTAATGAGCTCTTCCTACTGCTCCTCCCAGAAACCATTAGCTTCAGGGTTCTCAGAAGTGTTTCAAAGTTGGCCAGCTCCACTCAGCCGTTTGACACACACCAACTATATATATCTTTTTATTTTAGACCTGTGAACTGAGAGATTTTATTCACCTTGCTATAGTTGGTTCTTAGTCTTGTTGGTGAGCGCTGGGATTTTGTGTTCCAAAATACTTTGTTTGTCTAAGTGTTAACTCCAAATTGCTTGTTATTAACATGTCTTATTACCCAGTTTTGCACAGACTTATTACATCAGTTCAGATTTATCATTTTGTGAAAATCCCTCCACACAGCTCTGCTGGGTAACAAGCTATAGATTCAACATTTATTAATAAAGAGTGCATTTGTGCAAAGACCTTGGATAGATCAAAACGTTGCCTGGTTGAATTAAATTAGCTCAGATTGAGCTTGATTTCATAGTTTCATAGTTGGAGTCACACACCCCTGAAATGTTTAAAAGAAAACTCCAGTCTTCTCTTCAAACAGCTCATTGAGTATTTAAAGGAGCTTAGCTGGTGCTCTCAGAATGTAAACCATTGTCCCAGATGTCCAGCGCTAATTTAATGGGTTCATTCACAGTCAATTTAGTCTCACTGTCACTCACACCCAGGTGACGCAATTGAGCCTTCTGACCAACTGCTGTAGATTACTTTACTCAGATTTACCAAGTAGAGCTCTAACTCTAGGTAAATATATGGATCTGTTTGCACATCCCCGGACAGGATGGTAAGTCAGAGCCTTTGTGTGAGAGTTCAATCTAACCTGAGTGGGAAATCAGGCTTCCCTCAGGTTATTTGGTTAAAAGAAATTTTGTTTAATCACAGAACTGTTTGGAATGTTTAGTTAATGTAGGATAATGTCCCACACCTCCCTGATACATGGAAAAGTTTAAGTGAGTGGTACTATAGTTAGAGCTTCATCTACACACAACGAAGCAATTAAATTCTTCCTGTTTATCAATTGGGCCCAAACAAGGCAGAGGTGCCAGACTGTTCCCAGATTAATTACTGACAACAATTAATTCTACCGAGAGAGCCAACTTAGACAAGCAAATACCAGACTTTGTCAGTGTTGCTGAACTCACTCAGGCTCTCCTCCCCAGAGACACAATAAATAGCAGCAGAAAGACTCATCTGAATATTTCCACGATGCCTTGATATTAATTGGAAGTCAGTGGTGCGGATGTTTAAGGGAGTCTGGCAGATGCGATTTTAGTTGTTGTCACAGTGTTAAGAGAAGACTTAATAATTCTTCAAATTTCTGTTTTTGCGATCAGGTTCTTGCCACACTAAAGGTTTCCATACTGATAAGCAAGTATAAACAGTTGTTCAGCGGTAAATGGAGTTCACCTTCTATCCAAAAGGCTCAATTCAATCTAAGTAACTGGCTTGGAGCAAGCGTACATTTAAGAAAAAAAAAGCGGGGGGGGGGGGTCTATCACTTGACTATAACAGCAGTTGAGTGATAGAGATGTCATCAACACACCCACTCTTTCACTTTTAATCCTCCCAACAATTCAGGACAGAGCAGAGCGCTACGTACGTGAGCTCATGCGTTGTGTATGGACAACTAGGGGGCTCGAAGGATCAAATCCGGATAACGTCAGAATTCCCCTGCATGTCTGAAAGGGGTATTAGACCTCTGCAACGCAGTAGATTCATTACATTTTCTATCAGACTTGGTTTTTAAAATGAGGTGGCATTGCCTTGTTGATGATCTCTCCTTTTATTCAGCCTTTTTCTCAGCTGCGTGTTCCTGTCTGCAGCTTTTTGTTACATACAAGCACAGTTGGAGAAGGCTGATTAGAAACCTGGTTACATGTATACATGGCATAGAAATCTGTGTTCTCTAACAAAAATGTACCTGGAGAAACCAGATTTTCCTATTTTGGAAACCTGCTTTCCCATTTACATGACTGCTATGAACTCAACTTTCCTATAAAAGCTGACCGTAACCTGGTTGCTTAAGTCCATGTAAATGCCCTCACAGCTACTAGGAAGAGCTGAAGCGAGGGCCAACGTTGTGTATTAGTGTATTCATTTTTGTATTGATTTGTCAACAGCGGTTTAATTGCAAGACAAAAGTGAGAAGAGCTTTGACTCAAAGTCTGCACTATGACTGCTATCTTAGTGTTTGACCATTTAGCATACACAAACAGTACTTATCAAAGAAGTAATGCTGGATGTTCCAATCCTGGATGAGGGTATTCCACCATGTTGATTCTTCAAACCATATTATAACAATAATAATAATAATAATAATAATAGCTTTATTTATAAAGCACTTATCAAACAGAGTGCTGTACATTAAAAAGGAAAATAAAGATAATTAAATAAATAAACTCAGGTTAATATAAAATCAAAGAAAAGCACAAGGTAAACGACATCAAGTGATATACATAGAATATACTATTTATACTAAAACAAGAATCTCACATCTCAGGAAAGGCAAATCTATAAAAATGCGTTTTCAGACGAGACTTAAAAGATGACAATGAGTCAGAGAGCCTGATTTCCTCAGGCAGGTTATTCCATAGTTTTGGAGCCATGATGGAAAACGCTCTATCCCCCTTGGTTTTTAACCGGGAAGTCGGAACAGACAACAATCCACTGTCTGATCATCTTAAGTTTCGTAATGGCACATATAGAATTAAAAGATCAGAAATAAAGGATGGCGCTAAACCATGCAGTGATTTATAAGTAATCAGTAAAATCTTAAAATGTATTCTAAGATGAACAGGGAGCCAATGTAGAGATGCAAGACAGGGAGCAATGTGGCTCAACTTCCCGGTTCTAGTCAGGAGCCGAGCTGCTGAGTTCTGAACAATTTGTAACTGTTTCAAGTCTTTTTGGTCAAGTGACGAAAATAGGCTATTGCAATAATCGAGACGAGAGGAGATGAAAGCATGAATAATGGTCTCAGCATCATTAAACTTTAACATAGGTCTGATTTTTCAAATGTTCCTAAGATGATAAAAGCAGGACTGAACTAGTTTAGTGATGTGATGCTCAAAACTCAAGTTGCAGTCAAATAAAACACTAAGATTTCTGGCAACTGGCTCAACAAATTTTGATAAAGGCCCTAAGGATGGGAGAATATTACTGGAAATATTTTGAGGTCCAATTATGAGAATTTCTGATTTAGTTGAAAAAAATTTACGGACATCCATTTTCAAATATCGGACATACAATCTTATAGAGAACTGCTATGGTCCATACAGCTGAGTGTCATCGGCATAACAGTGAAATGAAATGTTATGTCTGCGTATAACATCACCCAGTGGAAGCATGTAGATTGAGAAAAGAATTGGGCCAAGTATCGATCCTTGGGGAACACCATACTCAGAGGAGGAGGGGGATGACATGTAATTGTCAATGGAGACACAAGATTTCCTATTAGACAAATATGAAGCAAACCAGTTTAATGCTGTGCCTGATATACCCACCCAGTGCCTCAGTCTATCCAACAGAATATTATGATCTACTGTGTCAAATGCAGCACTTAAATCCAACAGCACTAGGATAGAGCACAAGCCAGTCAGCATTAATTAGGGGGTCATTTGTGACATGTAGAAGAGCTGTCTCTGTGCTGTGGTTTTTGTGAAAACCTGATTGGAACTTTTCAAAACTGTTATTTGTTTCCACTGCTGTAAGACCAACTTTTCTAGAATTTTAGAGACAAATGGCAGTTTGGAAGTGGGGCGGTAGCTGTCCAGGATAGAAGGATCAAGACCAGGTTACTTTAAAATGGGCTGTATGCAGGCAAATTTGAAATAATCAGGGACACAACCGGTACTCAGTGATTTGTTCAATATGATAAGCAGGTGTGGGGCTATGCAGTCTAACACTTCAAGTAAAAAGTTTGTTGGAATAATGTCAAGTGGACTAGTTGATGCTTTCATATGAGATATTGTATCAAGTAGGTTAGACAGTGGAACGGGAGAGAAATAATTCAGGGAGCTCTGATAAGGACAGACCACATCCAGAAATTAAGGATTTTGAGTGATACCAGCCCTAATTTTCTCCACTTTGGAAACAAAGTGTGATAAAAACTAATTGCAATCAGCAACACAATTGGCAGAGGCATGATGGGGTAGAGGGTTAACCAGCCTATCAACAGTATGAAATAGAAATCTGGGATTTTGACGATTGGCCTAGATGAGTTGAGAGAAGTAAGAGGCTCTGGCATCCTTCACCATCCTATTGAAAAGTAAGTTTTCTTTCATTATAATAAAATGTACTGTGAAGACCAGATGTCTTCCATTTACGCTCAGCTCTTCTACATACTCCTTTACAATTCCGTATGTTCTCATTAATCCATGGTTGCTTCCTGGTCAAAGGATCAGGTCTGTTTCTTAAAGGAGCTATACGGTCTAAGGATGAGACGCAAAGTGAGTGAAAAGAATCATCCATTTCATTAGTGCAGGTGGAGTCAAGGAATGTCACGTCCGCACAATTAAAAAGAGCACAGAACTTAATGGCACAATGCTCATTGAACATACGTGAACGCTTGGGACATGGAGAGTCCCTAACAATCTGTAATTCATAGCTAAAAACAATAGACTTATGGTCAGATACAGACAAATCCAAAATCTTCAGTTCTGAAATCCACAAAGAACAACTTTATCATAGTTTAAAATAAGACCAGATAAAAAATCTGAAATTTCCAACAAGAAGGAACTAGCTGTACCTGGGGGGGGGGCGATAAAAGACAGCAAATAAAACTGGGGATGGGCCACTAAGCTTAAACAGGAGCACGTCAAAGGAAGAGAATTCACTAGATGATAACTGTTTACATTGAAGGAATTTCCTGTAAGTAGCAACAAGTCCACCACCACGTCCAGAGTGGGATCAGAAAAACTGCATTTAATCATCTGAGATAACTGTGCACTGTTTTGGTTACGAAACCATGAGGAGCTTTAGTTTTGTTTTTTTACTTGGAAAGATTTCGCTGGGAGCCGCAAAGTACTTAAAGATGCAACTTGGCAAAAGCTGGCACAGTGAGAAAAGAATTGGGTGTTTGGACTGATGTTCATGCAAGTCAAAAGTAGAATTTTTGGATCAAACCTTTTGAAGAGACCACTTGATAGATCTCCTGACTGGCCCCTGTCTTTTTGTTGCCTTCCTGACATTTGGTCTGGCACCTCGAGAAGTTCCACTTGCATAAAGAGAAAATCCCATCAGAATGAGCATCTCACTAGAGAGGCTTAACATATTTGCTGTGGGCTTGGCATTGCTTGGTGTTTATCTCTGTCTTTGGTGCAAAATTGAAATGTAATGTTGTTTTGCTGCACTGCAATTCCTAGAAATCACCTGTCAAACTGTGTGGGCAACACAATGGTGTGTCCTCGAAATTTCTCTTAATGCAGTAGGAGGTTCTACTGAGTTGGCCAAGAGTTATTACTGTGCTGTTTATGGGTTGTGTTGTTTTAATGATTTCCTGTGGTAATTTGTGATGACAAACTAAAGCTGAGTACCTTCTGTGTGATAATGGTGATGACTCTGTTCAGCTTTTCCTGTAAAGAGAAGCAATAATGGCAATGACATCAAACATAAAGATGATGACATTGACCCCCAGACACAGTAACAAACTCTGTCTTTGTGTACAGGTGAAGCAGATTATGGAGGAAGCAGTGACTAAGAAATTTGTCCACGAAGACAGCAGCCACATCATTGCTCTGTGCAGTAAGTACACGGTTCTCTTTTCATTTGTGCACACACTCTTTCTCTTCCTCTCTCTATCTGGAACACACACATGCACTTGTTGAACTCCTCAGCAGGTGACTTGGTGCTGCATCTCTGTCAAGGGCACTGTTTGACGTCACAGTGCCTCTGACTATGCTGCTGCATCATTGGAAAGTTAATAATCACAGTGGAGCTAATGGAAACCAATTTTCAGAGACAGGCTGTACAAAACCCAGGGTTTCTAAACGTGTGCGTGTGTTTGCGCGCGTGTGTGTGGGCAAAGATGGAGGGATTGCCCCTCCTGACCAGATGGTTGAGCTTACAGTTATGTGTGAGTCACCGCTTCCACAATGGTCAGAAGTCTGGCTCCGCCTGCAGCATCAGATCAGCAAAATGACTGTTGACACGTTGAAAGCTTTTGTCTGTTTTGTGGTTTAGAACATAATTACATAAAAAAATTACAATAAGCGAGATATAGCTCTAAATTTTCACACACATGCACACTCTTGTTTTCCAAGGACCACCTGACAGCGAGGTTACTCATGGACACACACACACACACAGCTGCATCGATTACAGTTAATGTTTTATAAATGTTAGAAAATTGATTGTCAGCTATTTTGGTAAGTCAGTAGTTGTTCTTGCTTTAATTTGGCACAAATGCTGAATATTTGACCTTCCTTCTCATGAGGAGCTCTGACGGCTTTTCTTTGTCTTACGTTCTAGGTATCTGAACATGTTTGTGTATAGGGCTGTTGTTTTAAATGAAACAAAATGTGATGATGTCAGCTTTTTTTGATTCATTCATAAACAAAAGGGAGACAACTATTCACACTCACATTTACACCTGCGGGTGACTTACAGTCACCAGTTAACCTAACTTGCATGTCTTTGGACTGTGTGAGGAAACCAGAATACTCCCATGCAAGCACAGGGAGAACGTGCTAATTCTAAACAGAGAGGCTGCAGCCAACACGTGGCTTTAAACCAGGGACCTTGTAGCTGTGAGGCTGCAGCACTAACCACTGCAAGACCATGCCGCCTTCTTCCAGAATCCCTTTATCTTTTCCCTAGCATACATATTGGACATTTTTATATTAATGCCAATGTTTATCTATTAATTTGATCTGGACAGAATTACAGGATTTTCAAAAAAAAAAACAAAATAACTACATTTGCAGTGAAACCTCTACACCCCAACTAGACTCAACTGATGGTGTCAAAACTATTCATATTCAGTGTCTGTCATGTGTTGTTAATGGATCCCTTCTTCACCACCTTGGTAGTTTTCTGCAAGTCCTATTTAGAGGCTTTACATGGACTGGGGAGCAGGGATTTTGAAAAAGCTGGATCTTGTTAATTAAGGAGGTTTCGGTGAAGCATGCAGCTTATATTACTAATTATAACTAAGCTCTTTCTGAAAATGACATGACTGTAGTAGAAATTGAATTTGTAGGAATGTTAGAAATTAATTGTAAGAATATTTACCTTTAGCAGACAGTTTATTTTAAATCTGAGTACCATTAGTTATTAACTACATGATGTTCTTACATAAGGCTTATACTGGATGATCTCTTCATGCTTCCATGTTGAGGCAGAAGTGTAGGTAGAAAGATGTGAGAACCACTGGAAACATTTCTCTATTATTTGCTGAAACTCCCAAGATAAAAAGGGAAATTCTTTTCTGTCTCATGTTGTAAATGGATTTGGCACCTGTGGGCGACCATGCTTTGGTGCAATAAAACAGAGTAGAGTTCTTTAGAGTCAAGATTCAAACAACTTTATTGATCTTACAGGGAAATTGTGTTGCCTTGGTAAAGCTGCTCTCCCCATAAAAAGTAGAAAAAGAAAATAAAAAACTTCCAGTAAACCAAAACAATAGTAAGTACTAGTACAAACTACTGATCAATAAGTAAGAAAAACTCAGCTAGAGGAGTAAAAATAAATAAAATAAAATAAAAATAATATTATGATTTAACTTTGACCATTTAGTCCCCCTCCTTTTCACAGAAGGGGAGGAGTTGAACAGTTTAATGGTCACTGGGAGAAAGGATCTCCTGTGTTGTTCTGTGGAGAACTTGACTGTGATCAGTCTCTGGCTGAAAGTGCTCCTCTGTGCAGCCAGCACACAGTGGAGTGGGTGGGAGGGATTGTCCAGGATTGAGAGGAGTTTGGACAACATTCTCCTCTCAGCCACAACATGCAGAGGGTCCAGCTCCTCCACCAGAACAGAACCAGACCTCCTTATTAGTTTGTTACAGTCTGCTATTGTCTGCCACCTTCATATTGCTGCCCCAGCAAACCACAGCATAGAAGATGGGAGCTGGCTACCACGGACTCATAAAACATCCACAGCATGGTGCTGCAGATTTTGAAGGACCCAAGTCTCCTTAGAAAATACAGCCTGTATATTGATGCTGCATTAACTGACCAGTCCAGTATATTGTCCAGGTGGACACCCAGGTGTTTGTACTCCAAAACTACTTCCACCCACTCTCCCCATATAGAAACAGGATTGAGAGGAGTCCAGGACTTCCTGAAGTCCACCACCACTTCCTTTGTTTTACTGATGTTGAGCTGGAGAGGATTGTGCTCACACCAGTTAACAAAACTGTCCACCACTGATCGATACTCTGTGATATCTCCACCCTGGATACATCCAACAACGGCAGAGTCATCAGAAAACTTCTGAAGGTGGCAGGACTCTGAGTTGTACCTGAAGTCAGAGGTATACAGGGGGACGAGAAAGGGAGATAGGACTGTCCCTTGGGGATTACCTGTGCTGCAGGTCACAGTGTCAGACACAGTTTCACAGAAAGACGTACTGGGGTCAGTTAGTGAGGTTGTCCAAAATCCAGGGAACATTAATTTCTCCCCCAGCAGGACAGGCTGGTTTGTGTTAAAAGCACTGGAGAAGCCACTTTCAGTACATTTGAGTACATCAGGTCAAGTGTCTTCATCGCCAGAGACTCTGCTGTCTTTCTAAAGATAATGGAGAATGGCCCTCCTAATGGCAGACCTAGCATGGGGGGAAGTTTGGAAATTAATCTGTCAATCTTAGTTTCAATTATAATCATTCAGTGTGATGTTTAGAATTGAGAAAGGTGCAGCAGAGCTAAGGTTTTCTATCCCCGTGTAAACGATGTCATTTCAGTTTCTCGTTGGGCCGAATCAAACTTAAAGGCACAGATGGAACCATTTGGAGATGCTAAACTTGAATTGGTGAATCATTTTAGAAAAATTAAGATTTGATTAGCAAATAAAACCTTCAGAATTTCAACTCTATGAAATTAAACTCTATAAAAAACATGAATATGATGCACTGTGATTTTAAGATAATCAACAGCAATTTAAGTAAAAAAAAATTGAACTTGTTCGAAGATTACAGTGGTAAGCACAGTGGTAGAGTGGTTATCTTTGCAGCCTCAGAGTTAGAGGGTCTCCTGTTTAAAACTACCTGCCCGCCGTGGTGTTTCTGTGTGGAGTTTCCATGTTCTCCCCGTGCTTGTGTGGGTTTTCTCCGGGTTCCTCCCACAGTCCAAAGACATGCATGTTACATTAACTGGTGACTCTAAATTGTCCGTAGGTGTGAATGTAAATGTGAATTGTTGCCTGTCTGTTTACTGTACCCGGCTCCTCGTCCTATGACAGCTGGGATAGGCACCAGCCCCCCCGCCACCCTAAACATGATAAGCGGTTACAGATAACTGATGGGATATAATTTAAATTAAAGTATAGCCACAACCGTATCATTACATCCATCCATCTGTCCATTATGTTTAAAATACTGACAGTGAGCAAACATAGATTACATTCAAGGATACGTTTTACCCTGTTGCAGAGTTAAACTAATTTTTTCCTGAAATGCTGTTACCTGGAAGTTATTGACCTCAGCTCCTCGCTCAGTGTTATTCTTGGTGCTGTATATTTGGTACTTTAAATGATAATCTATGAACCATTGGACCTGTATTTAAAACAGTACTGCAATGCTAACCTACATTAGCAATCTTATGTTATCATGGAACAATACAGTGTTTGTATTTTATGCAAATATTAACAGCTGTGTTTCGTTTCCAGACAGTTTAGTGCAATGCAGTGCACCTCTGCTCATGGTTGTGCCAATATTGAACATAGATCAATAGGAGGGTAAAGAGTGCTTCAAAAAATATAAAAAATGTTTAATATACTGTAACACTGAGTGGCTCCTAAGTTATTAGCAGACACTCCCTGGGTGAACCTGCAGCTGGTGATGATGAACACAACTAAAAGACTGGAAATGTATTAAATTTTACATCAGTGAATCGGTCACAGATCTCTTATTGCTCATTATAATGTTTTCAACAGGGTCCACAGGTCTTGTTGTTTACTAATTACAGCTGTGGACATTTCAGCTTCTGCTCTGATGTTTGAATTAGGACAAATAGCTGTGAGTCATCGCATAAATCCTGCTGGATGCCCATACAACCCCCTCAAGGAAATTACGATGTGGCTCTCTTGAACCTTGATTGTGTACTGTGCTCTGTGTGTATGTGAGAGAGGTGTGCCAGCTTATGAAGACTGTCATCATCCTCTGTCATCATCTGCTGCATCTGCTCTCTTTCGGTCATTTCCTTGTTTGTGCAAAGAAGGGAATTACACTTAACGTGGACTCATTGTCATTGAGATAATCATTTCATGTCTAAACTTAAGAAGTGGGCAGACTGCATTTTGGTGATTACATTTCAGAGGTTGACAAATCACTGTGTCAGCTAAAAAAAACGCACAGTAAGAAACCATGAAACCATTACATGGCAGGATGGTGGTGGAGTAGTTAGTGCTACAACTGGGTCTCTGGTTTGAAGGTTTGAATTCCAAGCCAGCTGTTGCCTTGTTGTGTTGAGTTTAGATGTTCTCCCCATGCGTTTCCTTCCTTGTGTGGGTTTCCTCCAGGTACTCCAGTTTCCTCCCACGGTCCAAAAACATGCATGTTACGTTATTTAGTGAGTCTAAATTGCCTGTGAGTGTTAATGGTTGTCTGCTTGTGTATGGTGCACTTGTACCTTTCCAGGTTGTACACTGGGAAACTCTCCAGCCCCCCGTGACCCTTAACAAGATAAGCTGTTACAGATTATGGATGAATGAATGGATACCAACATATCTACGATGAGCTCATTTCTTTCGACATTTTATTAGAGTAACCTGATTTACTCTAAATAACTTACAGATGAGTTC
Source organism: Channa maculata (assembly GCA_020496755.1). Taxonomy (NCBI): domain Eukaryota; kingdom Metazoa; phylum Chordata; class Actinopteri; order Anabantiformes; family Channidae; genus Channa; species Channa maculata. The sequence continues at coordinate 1,367,653 of CM035606.1, forward strand.
CCTTAGTTAAGTCGGTTTATATTTGTGTTCTAGTCAAACTAAACACCTAATGCCTTTAGATAGAGTCTGCACTGCCTCACATTAACATCTGGTCTAACAATATTGTCATTGACTTATTAGACTCTGCACTGTTCCACATGCCAGTGAGCTTTTTTTGTGGTGTCTTATGTTTATACTTTAGGAACATCTCCAACCCAATGTGGAGACATAAAGGGCCAGACCATTTTTTTACTTTTTATTTGGTTGTAATTATTAAATAAGGCTGTGTGCTGGTAAGCAGCATTTCATTAATTCTTGTGACTTTGGCCTTCACCTCTCGTCCAACATGTGCTGGAACTAAACTGAAATCAGACTGATTGATTAGGATCCATAAAGTATCTATTTATCAATGGGAAACTCAAAATTTCATCTACAATGATTGCTTGACTGGTGCTAAGACAAAAGAGTATTTCAAATGTTTCGCCAAGTTTTGACAGGTCCAATAATATCCAGCCCATAATGTTACTACAGGGGTTTTACAGACTAGTTTATCATAATGATATCATTGACATTAGCAGCTCCTCTTTTCTTTTTTTTTTGCCGAAATTGATTCTGCAATTGCTGGTTAAGTAGACAAACGTCTCCAGCAGCAGTCTTTCAACAGTTACAAACACACTATAAATCTGTGAGTAACACTGTGGTAAAGCTGTTCTCTGGAGGCTGTGTCTTGGAGCCAAACAAAGATTGTTGGTGAGACAAGATAATTCACAACATATCACAACTGTACAACTACAAGGGAACTGAGTGTTTTCCTGGCTCCAGAAAATCCAGCAGAGGGATACAGCTTGACCCCAGAGGATCCTGACATATTAGTCACAGAAGTTCTTCTTTTATTTTTATCATATCAGTAAATAAAGCTTATAAACTTCATATTGTTGAACCAGCAGCTCCAGTAGCTCCTGAAAAATAAAGTATGTTTGATTTTTCTATACAGCTGTTAATGTGTCGGGCTGATTTTTAATTATTTATGGTACATTGGATACATATACTGTAAGTATCTCATCTGAATTGTTATTGACAGATACCTGATATTGAAGGAATTAGATTAGTATTAATACAAAGAGAACTGTATTTAGACACCCTTAATATTCAGTGTATTCAGTGTAGTGCAAAATAACATATGAAATATTGAAAGTGATAAATTTGATTGTTTTGATGGCTCCTTCAGAAATAAGGAAAGGAAGATGTTTAGCACTCTGTGAAAGACTGTGTGAGCAAATATTTCTGCTACTTAAGAAAAGCTTTCCTATTCTGAGAATCAGGAACAACAAGCAAGGCTAAAAACCAGTGTTGAACAGCCGTAATAATCAGGGCCTCAGATAGCACTGCATTAAAAACACACACAAGTGTGTAGTAAAAGAAAATAAGACATCTGAAAGCCATCGTCCATAAACACAGTTTATCTCTGCATCCACAAATGCATGTTTCTGTAAAGCTCTTCTATACAAAAAGATCCGTCATATACACCCACCGGTCACAACATTACCACTGGTGGACTTAATAATGTGATGAAAAACAAAGGTCAGCATGGCCACTCTGAGCAGTCTGCAGCTACACAGCAAAACGTGTGCAGAGGTGGTACAAGCACACAAACTCAATACTCAAAAAAAAGTACAAGTATTGGCGTAAGAAAAATCTCCACTACAAGTACCACATCAGATCTTTAACTCAATTAAACGTAAACTGTCTGCTTATAGCATTATTCTACATTACTAGTGTCCAAAGCACTTTACACTGCTTCTCATTCACCCATTCACAATCAAAATCACACACACTGATGGGGACCCTGAACTCTACGAGCAACTACGGTGGGGTCGACTGCTCTACCTCCTGAGCCACAGTCATCCCAGTACTAAGCAGATTATCTACATTTTACTTAAGGACAAAAGTAATGACAAAAGTAGTCCACTTAGAAAACAGTGTATTTTCAACAATACTGATTATGGTAATTATGGAAAACTATGTTCAGTATTTCTAGTTTAAAAAAAAAGAAAACATCAAACCAAACCAACCATATGAAAACCATCAGCTGGAATTAATATTGTGGCTGATTGGTGATGTCCAGAAACACTGCTTCCACGGCTGGACCGAGGTGAAGACTTGTGTGAGTGTTCTGAAAAGTCCAGTTTTATGTATTTTTGGAAATAATGGATGCTGCTGCATTGTCCATGCTTCAGAGGTCAGCACACAGCTCCTAAACCAACATCTAAGATGTTGTATGGGGTTGCATTTGTTTGGTAATGAGATGTGTTATGAATCTAGTTTTTTCCACATGTACTGTATGCAGGCAGTTACCTTCATGTTTATGTGACTGCATTTGATCATATAATAGTCCTTCAGTGAGCACCTTCAAGTTAACGCAACACTAACATTAGTGTAATGAAGACTAGTCATCTTCTTGAGCTTGTAGGTCTCTTTGAAGGGTGATAGAGGTCAGATGCTAATAATAAGCATCAATGCTGTGTTTTGCACTCACATTTGAGCTTTGTGTGTGCAGCACAAAACCGCTAGGATCTGACTATATTTTTACCAATTTTACTTTTCCACGCACAAAGACAAAAGTCTTTTTCATGCGTGCACATTTAGAATATGAAAAAGCATAATGATGAAACTGCATCTATTGTAATCACTGTTTGAGTTTAATAGTATGTTTTAGAGACTGTGTAGTTGCATACTAAACTTTTTCTACCACATTGGTACAACCTTAGCGGCCCGCAATCCCCCCCCACCCGGCCATTCTTACACGACAGTCTAGTGATGTTTCGTTATTGACCCATTCTTTTTAACCTCTCGTGTGTAGGTAGGAAGGGATCCGTGAGCCATTATTTTTAAATCTGTCCTACATCCCCTCCTGTTTTTTACTTAAAGCCGTTGTGAAGAGGCCCTCCTCCCTAACTTGGTGAGAGTGAAAGCAGCAGTAGAGGGACATAGTGAATGAATAAAGAGAGGGAGCAGCATTAGCGAGAACAAATACGTAAATCAAACAGAACAAATCACAAAAAAACATGGTCACACCTCCACACAACTCTGCAGGAAGGACTTTGTATGAAGACAACTGAAGGGCACGTTTCTCTTGTTGGCGTCATGGCCTCTTTACTCTGCAGGTGCCTGAACACGACCTTCCACTGGATGCATGAAATGTTTAATATGCAGAGAAGTGATCTTAGGTCTGACAATATGATTTTATGCTGCAGTCCACACATAAATGAAAATTAATTGTATTAATGAGATGTTTAAGTTTGAATCTGACATCAGACTGCCCATGGTAAGTTTGTTGGCCTAATAGAAAAGTGTTAAACTTTTTAAAACTTCATAACTGGCAGGATTGGCAGCAATATTCTGTTGTATGCATAAAACACTCTGTTAGAGGGCTTTAACTGAGGCCCAAGTAAGACATACAGGAGAAATTATTTGCGTGGAGTATTAATATTCACTTTGTTTTACTTGACCCTTAAGTGGAATTTACCAACCAAAGGTGCTGCATGAGAAAGAAATGTTTTTTCGGTGAGCGCACACACCCTCTATTGCCCTCCTGCCTCCATGCCTGAAAACTTTTCTAGGGGAAACACTGGAGTGCATTTAATGATCATATTATAATTCAAATTGCACAGGAATGATTGAATAGGAACAAGACAAATTAAGAAGATATACTGTACGAGAGGGGGCAGTTCAAAAGTGAGTTGCAAACTATTCCACTTTCCATTTAGGCTTGGCATTCTTAATAGTTACCAGATCTATTAGTAGCATTACGGACTAAACCAAATATACCACAAAAACAGTTTAGTGAAATTCTTTTGTACATTAGAGTACATTTTTCTTTTAAAGTGATAGCTATGCTCACAAAGAATGGAAAAAATAGATTGTTGTGGATGGTGCACACCCATCCTTAAAAGAGCTCACACATGCAGGAAGCATGTTTTCTAGCCTGTGTGGACCCTTTATGGTTCTTCTGTTCCCAACGCGTTCCTTCTGTAACACTACACAATTTAAACCTCAAGGATCCCCATTCTTCATATCCTTCCATTGTGAAGGAGGCAGTTATCTCGGTGGCCAGAGAAAGTTCAGTGAGAGCTGGTGATACTCTGGTTATTCACTGCAGTTATAGATAGGAACCTTCAGCCTGTTTGTTGGCCAGCTTCCCTGCGTGGTTGGAGTTAACTGTTGTATAACAGTATCTATGTGTAGGAGTCCAAAACTTCTTCACAGCATTTAAACTGATCACATAACTCACCCTCATTAGCCTCACAGATGGGGGAGTCAAGTTGTGAAAAGTGTGATTTCTTTTTTGTGTAAGGCATTAGTTGTTATGGTACCACGCATATTATCTTGCTCGTGTGTGGTTTAAAAAAAATAAAAATAAAAAATAGGCAAAGGATGCACAGCCCTGAAATGAACACTACACGTGTCTCATTAATAGAGTGCCAAAAATACTGCCCTCAAAGGGCTGCCATCACCTTCAGTGGGCTGAGTTTTCCTATCGCATCCCTGGTGCTGGTCTAATGGTTGGAGAAGGCAGCTTGCGATTCAGTCTCTGGCACCAGCCGTACTGAATCTGGTTGGGAAAAATAAAAACACATCATTAACACAACTATGGTGCCCTTGAACCTTTCCAGGTGTGTGTGTGTGTGTGTGTGACAGAGAAAAACTGTGAATGTGCAAAAGCCTCTAAATGAAAACTACCATGAATAAGTAACGGTATAAATTGGATATCAGAAAGTAAAAGTGCATGTATCTGTCATTTGAATGTGATTTTCACCCATATCTGCTCTTTTCTGCAAAGAGAGTCTGCTCTCAGAATATACATTACTTCAGTTAAATGTACTTCAAAATTTGACTTTCTACTAGTCTTGATGTTAAGATTCTTTAAAAGCTGAACAAGAAACACAAAAGGTGGAAATATATTTTATACAGTAAAATACTTTCACCTTTTTTTTTGTAACTTAGGCTCAATATCTTCATTAGTAACATAGAGCTGTGTTCCCTCTGCTGGTTATCTAGCCACAGTGCACGAAAGAAAGTATAATAAATCTGGTGGTTAGAGTGAAATGTTATTCAAAAGTGTATTGCGATCAGATTTTACAGTAAAAGTAGATTTCTTGTCAAGAGGCACACACTGGTTCTTCAAAGCTCTCCAAAAGCCTATGATTGATAGGCTGCCTAGTACTTCGATGGAAATGGGTTCACCATTAATTTACCTTGTTATTGCTACAAATGTGTTGGAGTTGCAAGTCAGAGTTTCAAAATCTTTAGAACATTTTCACAATACAGAAGTGGCATCTTTGTACACTGACTCATTATTATATAGGTGTCAGTCACTCTTAATTTAGAATTGTCATTAGGCAGAGATTCATTTAACTTCATTTTGTGCGGCAGTTTTCAAATCTCTATCTGGCCTGGTGATGCAGGCAGGTTACCATGTTTTATTCATTCATTCTCCCATGTTTTCCCTACATAGCCCAAGGGTGCTCATTTTGACCTTACATTTGTGAGCTATTACTAATGCATTTTTTGGGGAAATTGTTTCAGGCAGAATTTGAATAAAAATAGTCAAATTAATACTGGGTTTATGCTGGGTTCACTCCAGTCCTCATTCACCTTATTTGATTCATTGATGTTTGTTTGCCATTTTTAATTAATCAGCATTGCCTGTTGTCTGTGCTCATGCCGGCCTATCAATTAAAAAAAAAAAAAAAAAAGTCTGCAGGCACATTTGCATCCTAGACTGCCACCATTTTAGGGGAATATGCAAATGTGTAAAATTATTTGAGCACATCACTGTCAGTGACTCAATTGGATGAATTCTATTGGTACTTGATTAAAGCTGTTCATGCTCTCTTTATTCTGTCTGCTCTCTCTGACCAAGGGCAGAGCTCAGCCACTCAAAAGGACGAAGGGAGCCCAGGTAAGGAGGACTTGCCATTTGCACCCGCCAACCCGCCAAATGTGGGTGGATTTCAGCATTAGTGGGTAACATAGTCACTGCTACAGGCTGAGCACACTGAAGCAAATTCTGACTGCACATACGCTACATTAACCCTTTTTTTACAAATCTTAGCAAATTAAAGTGGAGACTTTCTGTCTGACAAGCCCTGCCCTATCCAGCAGTGGACGCGTAAATGAACGTATTTTTGTAATCGATTACGTCAATGTGTCGCCCCACCCCTAATATTGACCCCTGACCTCCCTGCTCTCTTGATATCCGCTATTGAAAAACCTATGACGGTTGACCACTATCATGACAGCTGTATCCTACTTAATCAGACACTGTATTTTTCATGAACTACTTGCACCAAATATTAAAGAAAGAAAGTATAAAACATAAGTATATACCCGAATCAAGTATAAATGTATAAAGTATGAATGTCTGAATGTCCAATTTTGGTTGTACAACAGTGTTACAGATCTTCCCCCATAAATAATCTACTGATCCAGTGAGAACTGAAACCAGCTGCTGCCAGTGACATTTGTCAGGAAACGCCACAGGCAGTTCTGTTGAAAACAAGAAGCTGTTAGCTGAATGCGTTGTACTCTACCATTTAGTTAAATCACATAATAGGATCAGGCCTGTCCAGTCCGTGCATTATGCCGACCTCTATGTCTGAATTCATTCATCGGCGGGCTCCAAAAAGTTTTCACGTTAAAACACTGTCACTTTTATTTTGTCTTATTAGTGTGGCCTTCCCTTGTAGTCTCACTCTCTTAACTCTAAATGATTTTGAGCTAGTGTTGCAAAACCCGCATTTCTGCCTTAGAAGAACAGGAAGCTTAAAAAAAGATACATGATAATTGATCTCAGTAATTTAGAGTTAGAAAAAGTACATCATTTGATTAACTTGAAAAGTGTGGAGGAGGACAAGAAAGAGAGCGACTAGCATGTAAGAGGGATGGCCTGCAGCAGCTAATGGGCTCATTAGGAAACTCATGGTAATGTAATGACCTGCCAGCGAAAGGACATCTGAGGCTTGATGCACTGCAGAAAGATGAGCAGACAGAAATGGAAGGAAAAAATAGGAAAGAGGGACAGTAGCAGACTAAAGACAGGACTAACGGGTTAAAATGTATATATTTAACTAATCAAAGCAAGGAAAGGGCACATAGTATAACTATGCTATTAGGGCCAAACCATTTCTTTTTGAGATTAGCCATTTAATCTCCCTTCACAGAGAACACAGCACCAGATCCACTTCAGTTTGCCTTCTGGCTGGTGGGTAACACCACCAGCCAGGTGTAGGTGGGCTCTAAATAAGGCAATCTCTCCCGGAATCTGCAGTGTTTTGATCGCAACTTAACCCGTTCCCCTTTAATTCTGTGTACCCTTGCAATCAAAAAAATATTTGAAAGGCCTAATTCAAAAATTTGGGATTACTACTTCCTCAAATATTAATACTTCCTGTCACTCAAATAGCAGCAGCAGCAACGTCAGCTATCTCAGTTTCCTTGGAGACAGCTGCAAGTTAGTTGGCTATGTTGGCCAAAAAGCTGAGGTAATGTCCTTCGCAGCAGGTGAAGACAATGAAATAAAGTTAAAGATTATGTTAGAGATATGTAAATGCCAGACGTGTCACCTCCTCTCTCTTTCGCTTGTCTTTGAGCTCAGGGTTCACTTTAAAATAGGTAACGCCTCTGGTCTCATGTCAAAGTGCCCTTGAGCAACACACTAAATAAACCCCAACTTAGTTGATACATAGCAGCTCCCCCATCAGTGAGTGTGAGTGTGAGTGTGAATGGGTGAATTTTCTCTACCACAAATCAGAGTTATATACACAAACAACTCTACTTTCTTCGAAACACTTTTATTCCCATTTAGCATTTAAATCACCATGCTCACACCATAACACTCCTAAGTGAATGTGTGAATGAGAGAGAATTTCTTTTTCAATATCAGTTGTTTGTGGACGTAAATGGTAGTGAGAAGGACATTCACCTTTTTTTTTTGCCAATGCAATGCAATATAATGTGTTTAGAACATTATATCGGAATCTGTCACCATAGGACTTGAAGGCGGGAAAGTTTATTCAGGGACCTTAATGTACACACAAGGACAATTTCTTCCCTTTTTTCCATTTGACAGCAGTTAGGAAAGAGTGAGCAAGATTTGGGTATGTTGGAGTCCTTTTATGCATGTTTTTGATCTATTATAAACTCAGATGAAAACTCAAGAGCAATAGTGACACAAACAGCTAAGAATATTCCAAGAATAGCTCCAACACTCAGAAGTGGACATCCTGGTTGTCCACAGTACAACATACTACATGAGCAAATAAGCATACTGGATTCCACAGATGAACTCCATCTTTTTTGTCTCCACTACATCTACATGCCAAGAGTCCAAGGGGCAGCTGCAGAGTTCCGGAATCAGTGGAACATTCATGGATTATCTAGACAGCGAGGACACACCCCTGTCCAACTGTGGCAGAGAGTCTTTAACAGTGCTGGAGCTGGTAACTTGGTAGTTGATTATATTTTTACAGGAAGTGAGACACTTGATTTTAATGAAGACATCCCAACCTCCACAGTTACTGCAAACAATATAGTTGTTCCAGTAAATGACTTTAATCTTAATGAAACAGTTCTCAACAGGATTCAAGAGACAGTATGCCCACTGAGTGATGACGGTATCCATAATAATGCAAGAGTAAAAAAAAATCAAGAAAAGTAATAAAATGAAAATTAGTGGACGAGTGAAAAAAAATACATAAAATAAAAACAAATCAGCCAGAGGACATCAAGGCTGAGGAAAAGTTTAGGCTAAAAGCAAAATGATTTTGATTCATCCCCTGACCATGATTGCCTGTTACAATATTAATGCACACATGACAATAGTTGTCCAGATATTTTTCTCTGGGCAATCGCGTGAATTTGTAGTTGACAACAACACGTGGGAAAATGTCGCACCTACCAGCAGTAATTACCTTCAACATCCTTCAAGTAATCCGTCCAAAATGGTAGAATTTCCTCTGCCCTTCTCCTGTTACTTCCCATTTCATACAGTGGGATTTGGAAAAGTTGATCCATCATTTCAGCTGTCAGAGATGGTTTGTGGGAAAATAAGGGCCCGAAACTGCACCCAAATAGCACCCAGAACAGCACCCAAGGGTCTTCAGCCCCTCCTATCTATAAAAATGAGACATATGGAAAACCATTTAAAAAAAAATTATATTTTTTTAAATTTGGCTGATAATCAATGTTAGGACAGAGTTGACTCGCAACACAGATGCAGAATAAGAAGTAAAAAAAATCAAAATACTATCAGAAATTACAAAAATTATTCGTCTAGCCAAACATAATTTGAAATCATTTTCAATGTCACTTATTTTTTAGCAGAAGCAGGTGGCCACTTGAATTTAATGAAGTCTTTTACGTCTGAATAGCTTATTTTAAACATTCTTTACAGACAATAATGAAACTCCTACTAGATGAAATGGTTTGAGCCGGCTTTTCTTTTAGGGCTAGTTGATTAGGGATTGCAAGTTTATTCTCTACATAAAACACCCAATCAGATTTCATACAAACTGAAACATGAGCATTTCTTCAAACAACAGGTCATTCTCTTCAATACATCTTAATGCCCTGAGCAGGCAGGGAACAGCCAGGTTCTCTTGCAGTGGTTCTGTGCTATTTATTTGTGACATTTGGTTGATTATAACTGTGTATTGGGCTGATTTGGTTATAAAAACTGATTCAGCAAACAAATATTTGACTGTGTTGTGTATTAATTAGTGGTTATACGTGGAGACTGTGGCACAGGAAGGAGCTGTCGTCCACTAATCCTGCAGTGGTTGTGACATTTGACCAGCTCCGGTCACATGTCCAAGTTTCCTTAGCAAGACACTGAACTCCAACTTAGCTGCTGAGTGTAGGACATCGGTGAGTGAGTGTCAGTGTGAATGGATGAATAAGAAGCAGTGAAAAGTGCTATATAAGTGCAGACCATTTACCATATTTGCATCAGGCCTTCCAGCTTTATCAAGACAGCATGATTTCCTGAAGAAATGTTGAGCTGCATTCATCTTGCTTTAACTATGAATGGCTCAATTAAATCAATCCTATGTGACATAAAAGACTAAGAGCTTTTAACTTGACTTCAAATTAAGTTAAGATTTTAATATTTATACCTTTTTAACCTTCTCATGGAAGTCAGGATCAATAATGTCTTTCAAGAGAGGCTTCACTGAAGATTTGCCACCAACTAGCAGGAATACAAAGATGGGGAAAAGCATCCTGGTGGAGGATCATCATGAACAAAGCTTATAGCAATACAGATATTCTCTTTGACGTAGATAAAATCATAGAAATGATAAAACAAGATTTACTGAAACTGGCAAAATATGTAAAATAACGGGCTGGGATGGTAGGGAATCTTATGTTGATACACTGTGACCAAATTGTGTGTATTGCTCACTAGAACTGTCCAGGGCCAAGTTCAATTTGTTGTTCCTTCCTTCAAACATTGGTGACAGCATCACAGCTTCCATAAGGAATCACAAAAATTCCCTCCTAGGGCCACCAAGATCCAGTGCCTCTTCATCCATTCCATCCAAGTCATCTGAAATGTTGATGTACATGTGGTACGTGGGAATGTAGGAGAATCGTCTGAAGCCTGCAGTCCTATTAATGCTGAACCTGCACCTTTGGTTACAGTCAATTTGGGAAGCAAGACTGAGAAGCACCTCTTGTGCTGATTTAGTATTTTGGTGTTGTGAAAAAAAACTGAATATAGATAAGAGAAGAATTCTGTTAACAGTGTTACTCATACACAACAGCACCTGCTGTATCTAATATTCAACATTCTAAACCGAATGTAAGAATGTAAAGATGTGGTTCTTCTTCCTGTAACATTTGTTTGGATACAGTGTGAAGCTGGCAAAATTCAAGGTAATGAAACACTGGGAGCTGCAAACTGGCTTCTTTAATTCTGAGCCACCGAGTCTATCTGGTACCTGCATCTGTTATATAAGGTACAAAACTACTGTTATAGCATCTACACAAGCATGATGGGAACATCGGAGCCTGACTGCTGCTCCTGTCAGTAGGCACAATTATGTTACACTAGATTCCAATTACACCAATTAGATTTGCAGTTACTGCACTTATTTAATAATGTAACACAATCCAGTCTCTTACGTGTGACTCTCAAGACTGGCTATTATAGCCTTGTCTAAGTCCTCATCATCACAAGAAAGCTCTGAAATCAAATCCATGATTGAAAGGTAAGCAGCATATCATTATTAGCTGATGGAATCAGGTTCACAGTGTCATCCAAGTCAGTGACACCAGAAGCTTGCGGTGATACAGTGCACAGGCGTATTGGACTGGTTCCCTCTTGTCATGTTTTCACCAAACTGGTTTTCTCTGGTCATGCTGTTACTGTATTCTTGCTTTGATGCAGTAGATTGGTTTGCTTTGGCTCTTCTGGTTGAAGGATAACTAGAGCCCTGCTGTGTTGATGCAATTTATTTTCCCCGGGCCCTTGTAATCATATAGTCACTGATCCGATTAGCAGTGGCTCTGTGGTTGCTGGATGTTGTGGCATCAACTTCCGAAACCTTGTTTCCAAACTTAAACAGAAAGGTAATTAAATAAAAAAGCAGAAACATGTAAGCTCACACGCATGCTGAAACAATAAACCTGTATGATCCCAACCCGACAGATTATGGCTGTACATTATTTTTTTAAATGGCTTACTGGAACTTGAAGACCACTTGATGTACACTACCTTTAATTAATTTAAAAACTTTAAAGAAAAAAGTAAGCAAAAAATTCTATTTAAAAGTATAGCTGACATCCTCAGGAAGTTGTTAGTAGTAGCAGCAGTACTCTGAGGCGACTGTGGCGCCGGAGGGTAGAGTGGTCGTCCACCAATCTCACAGTTGTTGGTTCAATCCCCGGCTCCTCCAATCACATGTTGAAGTGTCCTTGAGCAAGACACTGAACCCCAACTTAGTTGCTCCCGGTGAGCAGCTCCCCCATCGGTGTGTGATTGGGTGAATAAGAAGCAGTGTAAAGCGCTTTGGGTGCCAATAGACCATTTATTAGTAACAGTAGTAATAATAGTTCTGAAAGTAACAAAGTTTTTTTGCCTAAATTTACAATCAAAATGAGAACAAAATTTTATTCTACCAGACAGACAAGAATTATAACTTCTGAAGGTGCATATACATACACTGATTTAATCCCTTCCCATCACAGTCTTATGACAAAAAAATTAAAATGTATCAACTGATAAGTTCAACTATATAAATAATAGATATAAGTGGTCATACAGACAACTGTTTCAAATAATAAATGTATTCTTTTTTGAAAAATATGGTTCTCAGTGAAATACCTGCAACACCACATTCACCCCTTCATGCCTTTGTTTCTACACCAGACCAGAGTTTAACTTACTAAATGAATGCTATATATAAGTATTTCACATTAAAAACTAGTTTTTATGTTTTATGTTAGTGTCATTGTAGGTCCCAAATGCATGTATTAAAAAAATGCCACGAACTGTGAGTTTCTGACAAGCCGGGCTTTGTCTGTCGATTCGTTTCACCAAACTATATCACAATGTTATGGCTAGAGCTGCGATTAAAATCAGGTTAAAATTAATGTTAAAGGAATAAGAACAAGCTTCAGTAACGTTACATTGCAGCTTATAATTTGTCACTGCGCCACTTTGAAATGCAGGTAGCGTTTTCCGCAAGAGTTCAGTTAGTTCATGTTGATAACATCACATTAAGTTTAGTTACCAAGTTACCAAGTTAATTTCTAATATTTTCACTGCTTCTTACAGATTTTAGTATGATGTTATCCTACATAATGATAACTGTGTTTATGTTACCTCAAAAGTCGTAATAGCCGTAGCGCTAAATAGTTAAATAAATAAAACACTACTGACGGCTACAGAGATAAAAGTACATTTTAACAGCGTTAATTCAATTAACTCACCTCTTCCTCTGCTTTGACGTACATCCACCAAAATAATGCTGAGTTTGATATTGGGGTCGAATCACTTGGCTAACATTAAGGTTCTCTGGAGTGGGAGTGGCTCTACCGCTCCCTGACACACCTGTCGATCCAGCTCTGAAGATCCGCCGCATTTCCTCGCCGAGAGCATCATTAGCATCAAAAGTTGCCCCTATGGATGTTTTTACATTGTTGTGACAACCGTTTGGAAATTTTAAATGTTGCTTAAGAGGCCAGTGGCTTTAATAAGTTGCTGTTGGTCCATTTTCTCTTCATGATTGACAATTGAATGAGAAGGATGGTCATAGGATTGTCATGAAAAGAAAAGTAGAAGCCAAGGCCTGAAAGATAAATTACATTTGGCATTAGTTATTTCCTTCGCAATCAAACAAACTTTCGATTCAATCAAACTCTTACACTCTAATAACTATTGTCACACATGTTCACTAATTCTTTTTACATTAACTGTCATTCTGTTGTATTAACCATTTTTCTTTCATTTGCTACGGATCAGTTTGAAATACAATATTATCTACTTATACACATGCTAAACGTACACTGTTGTCATTACTTACATTTTTTCTCAGAATTAAGTTCATATCATCCTTTTTCATAAACCATCATGCAAGACTATAACGTGCATATGAATATAGTTATCTATGTTAGAGAGAGTATTGTGTGTAGGAGATATGATTGTGTATAAGTGTTCTTGGGTGAGGGTATGATAGTAAACACAAGAATGTATGATTGTCCATAAAAAAGTATGTGTAAAAAAGTATGAGTATGAATTTTGGCTAAGGGGGCCTCTACATGGTTCAGTGACTGTATGTTATTTATGGTTTTTTGGAAAGTGAGTAACACACTCCATTAATTTAGCTCACACAGCGTTGAAACAATTAAAATCTACAAATCATTCATTTAGTAAATAAGGTGCAACAGGATATTTGTTGTTGTCACTGTGCCCAAGTTAAAGAGGTGGCGATTCATTATGGTCCATGTAGTAGATGGAGGCCTATAGTTTTTTTTAGGGTTCATAGGAGAGGAAGAATCTGTTGCAGAGCCTGATACAGAAAGACCTGATGTTCCATATTTTATAGAGCAAATGACTCACTTATGAATCAAGAAAATAATTGGCAGATTAACAGCGAATGTCTAATCAACATTCGCAGCCATAATCTTGTCAAACATCAATGAATCACCACGTCTCCTTAATAGTCAATTCATAAAAACTGTCATCTAACCATCACCAAATGTTTCCATTCATGTGCTTTTTGAGGCAAAGGGAATGCAAGGCCATCTCACTCACACCCAAACAGGAAAGAGTGCAACAGCATGTAACGTGTGGCATGAAGAACATAAGCGAGAACCTCACAATCTACAGTATGACTGCATAATGCTTTTAGCTGGACTCACATCACAGCCTAAGATATCCCTCTGAGGTTCAGTACTGAATATAAAACATAGGCAGATCCAGAGCCGCATATTCAGTGTGTCATGAAGTGAGATAAATAAATGAAATTAATATTTGTGTACAAAATACTAACAGTGTGGCCTAATCTAAATGCTAACAGATGTTTTGCTTGCATTATGTAAGAACATTACTGAATAAATATAAGACTAAAACATGAAAAGAAAAGTAGAAGCCAAGGCCTGAAAGATTAATGACATGTGGCATTAGTTACACAGCATTACTTCTGCTATTATCTATCGCTCGCTCTCCATAGACATAAAAGGTGGCTGTAAAAGCTTTTTTGTTGTTGTTGTGTCGTCCATCCCACAGAAAATGAAGGAGAAAAGCATTAAACCATCCATGAAAACTTGTCAAAACACCCATATGACCACTAGTTCCCAACTGAATTCACACATTCAATCTCAGTTCTCATGCACAATGCTGTCTCGCTCAAAGCAGGCATGTGCATTGATTGTAGCACTATGAACAATCTTTGATTGTAGTTAAAGCTGTAAACACACTAAATACTGCACCACAAAGCAGATGATGTCACGCACACAAACATCTATAAAATGCATCACTCTTCACTGATACTATGGAAAATGGTTTAGCATGTTTGTAATTTTGACAACTCCTATTTTGGCCTAACCCATGTCAGCTTTACTTCACTTTAGTGGGAAACCATTGTGCTCTAAGAAAAATCTAAATCAGAGGTGTGTCACTGTGGGCCACGCTCAGACAGAATTGAACTACAGCTTGAGCATCATTTGTTCAGACCAGATTGTTTTAAAGTAGCTATTAGCAGTTCATGTTTTCAGTGGATATCATTAGTACCAAAAACCTGTTGATACTTTTACACTTTTCCAGGGTTAGGAGCATTCTTTTTCTAGGTTATCTGATGAAGGGCTCATTAACCTCTATGCACTGTGATCCACAGCCACGGCTGATGTGTCACATGTGTCACACTCACCATGGGCCAAATTACAATACCTAGAAAAATTAGAAACATGTGTGCCTCACATCTAACCCTCTGGCTGCACCTCACACATTGAAAACATCTCATGTAAATGGCTTATGATGCACCATTTAACTTTTGCTACATGTTTATGACTAAGTAACTAACTAACTATAAGCTTTATCAAAGAGGAAGGTTTTGGAAATTCTGGGAACCACAAGTAGGCCTGCATTCTGAGAGCGAAGTGGTCTACTGGGATGATATGGTGCTATGAGATCTTCTGTATATGATGGAGTCTGACCATTCAGAGCTTTATATGTAAGAAGCAGGGTTTTAAATTCTATTTTAGATTTAATGGGAAGCCAATGGTGAAAAGCTAGTGAAGGTGAAATATGATCTCTCTTGCTAGTTCCAGTCAGCACTCTTGCTGCAGCATTTTGGATTAATTGCAGGCTCTTTAGGGAGTTACTGGGACATCCTGAAAGTAGGGAGTTACAGTAGTCCAACCTAGAAGTAACAAATGCATGGACTAGTTTTTCTGCATCACTTTGAGACAGGATGCTCCTAATTTTAGTAATGTTCTGTAGGTGGAAGAAGGCTGTTGTAGAGATTTGTTTTGTATGTGAGATAAATGACAAATACTGGTCAAAAACTGGTTCCATAGATAGATATAGCTGTGTATCATCAGCATAACAGTGGAAATTTCTGGAGTGTTTTCTAATAATGTTGCCTAAAGGAGACATATATAAAGTAAAAAGTATTGGTCCTAACACAGAGCCTTGTGGAACTCCATAGCTAACCTTTGTGTGCATGGAGGATTCATCATTAACATGAACAAATTGAAATCTATCAGATAGATAAGATTTAATCCAACCTAGTTCAGTTCCTTTAATCCCAATTTCATATTCCAGTCTCTGTAATAAAATGTTGTGATCAATGGTATCGAATGCAGCACTAAGATCTAAAAGAACAAGTATAGAGATGAGTCCATTATCTGAGGCCATGAGAAGATCGTTGGTGACTTTTACCAGTGCTGTTTCTGTACTATGATGAACTCTAAATCCTGACTGAAAGTCTTCATACTAATTATTCCTGTAGGTTGTCGCATAATTGCTTTGCAACTACTTTTTCAATTATTTTAGAAATAAAGGGGAGATTAGATATTGGTCTGTAATTGGCTAAAACACCTGGGTCAAGACAGGGTTTTTTTAGTAGTGATTTAATTACAGCTACCTTATAGGCCTGTGGTACATAGACTGTTTCTAAAGATAGATTGATGATTAAGCCTAGTCTTAAAAGTAGAGAGGGTGTCTACTCCCATCCTACTTCTAAATTCTGTAGGCCACCTGCATTCTGAGATCAAACTGGTCTATTGTGATGATATGGAACTACTAGGTCTTTCAGATACAGTGAAGTTTAACCACTAAGAGATTGGCATGTAAGGAGGAGGGTTTTGAATTCTAGCCAAGATTTTATGGGAAGACAATAGAGAGAAGCTAATGAAGGAGAAATATGACCCCTCTTGCTAATTCCACACAGGTCTCCTGCTACAGCATTTTGGATTGATTGAACCATAGGGAATAACAGTAGTCCAATGTAGAATTATCAAACACATTCATTGAATTATAGTCCATTCAGTCTGCCTTTTTTCTTCTTCTTCTTCTTTTTGTTTTGTGGACAGACCAAAAAAAGGACACTGATTTACAAGAAACTCAAGAAACTCAACCCTGTATTTATGCTACAATCCTTTAAACATATTTACTGCACTCAAGTCATCTTCATTTAACTAGTTGACTGCACCATTGATGATTTAGGTGAGTTGCCTTTAAAGGGCGTTAATCTCATCAATACAATCACTTTTTTCAGTTTTATAATTTTCATTAGAAGTTCACGTAATATAAATGAAAGTAAAGTAACTATGAATCACTGTTGTAAAGAAATATATTGTAAAAATCAGAACAATTTGTTTCCTAAACAAGGTTTCTTGTTCTTGAAAACTGGGAAGCTTCCAATGTTGAAGTCCTAAAATAGACAGAATTTCAGACCTCTCACCAAGGAATTGTAAGGCATATGTCCTCAAGCTAATACATGTTTCTGTATAAAACATATGATAGATACTTTATTCATCCCAATGGAAACAGTAGCTGGAGTACATGACACATGTTTTTTATTGTTCAGATAAAATATAATGTTTTTATGGAATGGTGATCAGATGTTGAAACACCTTGGACCAATATTTCAACCTGCTAGACCTGAATGAAAGCTTTGAGACAACAGAGTAAAAGACAGTGTGCCGTATGTGCAGTTCTCCTTCACACTCTCTTACAGAGTTAATTCAAAATGACAGGAATCAGATGTCACAGGAGGCTTAAGTGAAACATCAGGTATTCCACTGATTAGAACCAATCACCATGGAAACTATGTTACCCTCATAAATGTTATGACAGAAAATAGGATGTTGAGAGAATGGACAAAAGGAAGCACAATCATAGTTGCATATGTGAAGCTTGAATCCTACCTCTGCTTATGTTCTTTGTGATGTTCATTAGAAGAGATGCTTCTTCCTCTGTGGTGTACGTCCATACGCACAGCAAAACATAAGCTTTAGATGCTGCATTGTATGGTTTGTAGGGGACAATACCAGTAGACACATTTTTCTGCTGTTCACTGTTTTTATCCAGGTTTAGACCCATCAGTGTTTTGCAGTCAAGAGGTCATTGTGTTCCACTGCAGGTTGGACTGACCTGCTGTCAAAGATCTGATGAAAGGCTCAGAGATTTGCTTCTGCTTTCATACCCATAATGCTCATTTTGATCGTTTTTATGCATTTTTACTAAAACTAAGTATCACAGTATTTCTTAAACATACTCATAATAAGGAACATAAGTTGTTTTTGTTTCCTCCCAGTAAGACATGAATTTATGCACTGTTTCTGGTGGTCTCTTCACTACAAGCTCTTCAGCCCAGTGGTGAAACAAGCAGCCTCAAACCCAGAACACATCCACCACTTCATATGCACTTAAAGTGTGTAATTAAAAATAATAATAAATAAACCTTTTCTATCTACACTATCCTGCACTTGTGTCTCACGAAACAGAAACTTTCCTTAAATGTTTTCTCCCTGACTTAGACTTGTTGCTGCTTTGTAAGTTTTTTCCTTTGCATCTGCCAAATGAGTAAATCTAAATGTAATATTATAAAAAAATACATTCTCTCTGATAGATGACAAAAACCCTTCATATGGTTTTGAGTGGATGCATGACTAATATTTAAACTTGGCGACTGTGGCGCAGGAAGGTAGAGCGGTTGTCCACCAATCTCTCAGTTGTTGGTTCCATCCCTGGCTCCTCCGGTCATGTGGAATGAGCAAGACACTGAACCCCAACTTAGTTGCTTGAGTGTTGGCCATGCATGACTAATGGGTGAATTTAAACTTTGAGTGAGGTAGAAAAGCTATATAAGTGCAGAAGAACTGGATATCATGTTCCACAATGGCATTCATTCCAGTTAGTTAGTCAGTTACCTTGCCCCTCCTCTTACAACATGTTTTAATGTTGGACAACTGACAGCCAATCACAACACGGCAGAAGAGCTGCAGTCCCCTTTAATAGTGATGGGCGATACCAGTGATTTCAGATTCGATCCGATACCAAGTAATACCTTGGCTAGTATCGCGATATCGATCCAATACCGATACCAGAGTGTTATGCTAATTCTGTCATCTGATCACGATGAAACACAATCACGTGAGCCCTTTCAGGGAATAATTAAAAACATTAAAACGACAGCATAATCATTGTTCAACCTATTGGCATTTTTAACATTTCCATTATTTCAAATAAAACGTATTAACATATGACAACAGCATGACACTTCCTTTATCAGGTGAACAGTTAATGTCACTTGATATCCATGACTCGCCCTCATCTACATGTACGTCTTAGATATCTGTATTTCCTTCCCTTTGTTCAAAACCAATTATAGATTAGACACACTTTGTGTACTTCTACAATTCTCTTGAAACAGAACGTTCGTAGCGAAATAGTCCGTGAATAAAAATGATACATTTCGGTCCGAAATGCTGTCTGTGTTTGGAGGCGGAGCCGCCAGCCGGCCGAGCACGTGTCAAAGAAGTTTAGTTGAAGAGGGTCGATCATGGGGCGGATTGGCGGAAGGAAAAGTAGTTCCTATGCGGTGCATCACAAATAATATACAAATTGATTGAGAAAGAGAAGCAGAAAACATTAGGATATGACTGCAGAGAAAATATGAATAAATAAAAAGACTTGAGAATCGATATTTAAAAATTGGCCATCAAGATCGAAATATCGATTTTTTTGGTATCGATCCGCCCATCACTACCCTTTAAGAGCATTGCAATTCCAAGGCCGAGTCATTTTCTTTGACTGCACACTGAAGACATTTGGGTCGTCAGATCTAAAGATGGTTATGAGACAAAAGTTCAAATTGTCCACTTTTCTTTCATGGTGCACAGTGGTTAAATTGGGATTTAGGAGGAAGAGGGCTCTTGTCTATACCAAAGTTTAATTTGGTATATTAGCAAAATATAGTTTAAGTACCAAAAGTAAAATAGCCCATAAAGTATAATAATGTGAAATTATACATACTTTAATGTGTGAAGATTTTGTACCAACAGCTTCTTCATCCTTAATAATACATCAGCATTTCATAGCTGATTTCTTTTTTTTTAAACCTGCATCTGCCAAGTAGATGTAGGAAAAAGTAGGAACAAGTGCTTGATGCTGTGTTACCTTCTACTAACAGGATTTTCTCATTAAGTTAGGTACAAAAACATGACTGTGGTGCAGGAAGGTAGAGCAGTCGTCCAACAATCTCGCAGTTGTTGGTTCAATCCCCGGCCCCTCCGGTTGAAGTGTCCTTGAGCAAGACACTGAACCCCAACTTAGTTGCTCCTAGTGAGCGTTGACCAGCTGCATAGCAGCTCCCATATTTACCCCTCTGAATAGCACAGTACAGTACATTTTAACAGCAGGATCCTCCAGGTTGGTCATACAGCTGAATTCATTCCTCTAAGCAGTTTTAAATTAGAGTGAACATTATCACCTTCATAATATGAGGATTTCTTGTAGGACTGGTAGAGTAGACTGACTTATTTGGCTTAGTTTTTGTCCCTAATAAACTGATAACAGTGAAGTCATATAGACTTAAAAAATGTACTTAAAACATAGACATAGATAACATTTCTAAATAATAGTCCTGATGTTTCCTTCCTGATGTTGGTAAAAACCTGTCATCACTTTTGCTCTAGTTTACATGTAGTTTATTAAAGAAGCGGAAATTGTTTAATAAACTAGATGTAAAAGGAAGGAAGTAAAAGCTGAAGTTCTAAATTCTTGTCTCATATCCATCTTTAAATCTTAAACCCAAATGTCCTCAGTGTACAGCCAAAACAAATTAATTGGTCTTACAGTACTGTTCCAATACTTTTTGAGGGGACTGCAGCAGAACTGTATCATTGCCATAATCTGTGGGAGGTTGAAACGACATTAAGTTGTTTTTCAGTCTCCTGTAATATGCAAGACTTTGATATTTTCCCTTATTGTCCACATGTAGTGTAAGAGAGTACAGCTGTAGTGCAGTGCTTGGTTCTTTTGAAAGGCAACCAATCTCCCACTCCCATAAAACAACCTAAAGAAATGTTGAAAAAAAAAATTCAGTTCTTAAATTAACAAAGGGAAATAGCAGATTAGCATTTATGCCTTCAGATTTTAACTAGTTTGTTATTAGCTTTGTGCCACTGCTGACTGTAAGTCTC
Organism: Channa maculata; assembly: GCA_020496755.1. Classification (NCBI taxonomy): domain Eukaryota; kingdom Metazoa; phylum Chordata; class Actinopteri; order Anabantiformes; family Channidae; genus Channa; species Channa maculata. The sequence goes on from CM035606.1 coordinate 1,388,845, forward strand.
ATATTTATTGCAATTCTAATGAAGAACACTTCTCACAATATCAGTGCTCGGCTGCATTTTATTGATCTGTGGGCTTTAAAGCAGATTTAATCAGGTTTATGTGTTGTAGAGTAATAATGATTTGAGGGCTTTCTTCCAGCACCAGAAACAATCAAGTGAGACTAAAGCAACAGTCTGTGTTGGAGTGTGTTACAGACAATAGGTGTATTTCTCTCTTTTACTTCAGTAAAGGAAACAAATTTAGAAACAAGACAGCAAGATCTTTTTCCTATGTACCACAAGCTTTTTGGTTTAGGAACAACACATAAACCTCCAGTCAAACAACCTTCATCCTAATTAATCCCCTTTTATTGTCCAGTCCTCTAATGTCCAATTTCTCTGGTCTTAGGTCAGCAGGCACACAGGCTGATTAAATATTGATTCAGTCAGTCCACCTTTCACCTCTTCAGTTGTTCATCAAATATATAAGAGGAGCAGTGCTGAGGAAATCAAACAGTGCTGTGCTTTTGTTGATGGGACTTCAGGGGATGAAACAACTTGGGCCAATGGAAGTTGTGTGTCTCACATACTTACGTAAGCATCTAAAGCTTGTGATGACAAAACTTTGTCAACTTATGCTAATCAGTCATGCTGTATGTTCAGCTGAGCATAGACAGCATTTAGTTAAACACAGCTTAGACGGATTTGAGCAGAACACCTAATTGAAGCCATTTAAAACTTTACAGATAACACTTCTTTCTTTGAAACTTTAATTTCATGTGTTTTTGTATGTGTGTGTGTTTGTGTGGATCTCATTTGTTGAGGCATATCTCATGAGTCCTGATTTGCCTGGTGCAGCCAGCATCAGGGGAGGGCTGTGGGAAAACCCACTCTCACCTCTTCTTCACTGGATTTAATCCTTCTCTTCTTTTTACTTCCTCACTGCAGACAGCCGGTTGCAACCTTTCCCACTCCCACACACACAACTTTGACTTTATCTTTAGAAGTGGGTGGACAAAGTAAAAACAAATACAGCTAGCAGTCATTTAAAAATGACATTAGTCAACTTACAGGGACTGCGATTTGTGAATGATGGCTCGTTGAGTCACAGTTTCCGAAATGACAGCATATGTCAACGAGAGACAGGCTGCAAGGCAATGAGCAGCGCTGGGTGGCACAGATTAACACACAAACTTGTAAATACACGTGAACAATTGCTGCAACGTGCAACTGGGGGTTCTGTGTCTGTGTCCTGTGGACAACGTGTCTTACCCGAGATACAGATATAAGACACATACTGGGGGCAATTCCCAGTGTGGCTCCCACAATTTGAGTGCATTTGTTCTCCAGCATGTATTAAAGCACAATGTACAATGTGTGATGTCACACTATCAAGTAGGACGGTCAGCTTATTAATCAAGCGTACTGATTAGTGATGGGAGGTCCGGGTCTCTCAAAGATTCGGCTCTTCTGGCTCAGCTCACCTAAAGCTCGTACAGCTAGAAAATGGCTCCCAAATGGAGCTTAATTTTATTCACTTGGAGCCTTAGATTTCAGCGTAATTTAGTAATTATGAATGGTTTGTGTGTTAGTAGACAATTTTTTATGTTTTGTTTTTGTTACAAAAAAACATTTTAATCAAACCTTTAATTGAAGAACTGAACACAGAACCACAGAAAACAAATGAAATAAATAAAGGCTAAAGTCATTGTGACGTGTCTGCCCCCTTCCGTCTGTCCTCACATGTGATTGGCCGCAGGGTGTGCACATCATGTTTGCATGGATTCTCAGCAGAGCTGAGCAGGAGTGGCTGAAGATTCGGCTCTACCTGATGGGGCTTGGCTCTTCTCGATCACTAAAAAGAGCCAGCTCATTCACAAACAACACATCACCAATACATCATTCACAAAAGATGTCCTGCTGTTTTTAAATCACATGCACTGTGACATATCTTCATAATGGTTTGTTCTTTTAAATATTCCTACAATCTGAAAAATAGCTAAATCTCAAAAACGAGGTTTGTGCTTCCCCTGCTGACATTCAGACACGTAACACATGACAAAGTCGCTAGATTAGTCGCTAGTAGCTTTTTTGAAAAAGAGTCGCTAGAGGCGTCTGAATACTCGCTAAATGTAGTGACAAAGTTGCAGCACTGATCGCCACTGGCCCATCAAGCTTTTCAGCAGCACACTGTTTGATTGACAACTAATTGTCAAATAATCCTTTGGTGTAAGAAGGGGGCGGGACACGGCAACTTCAAAGTGCTCGCGAGCGATGTGTTGGAGACCCCTGTACTAGGGAATGGTGTGTAGTTTTAATGAATAAGTCTTGTTGTAATATTTTACCCATATTTAATATATCTCTGATAAAATAAGTGATTTTGTGTCATTACTTTCTTGTGCGTTCTTGAATGATTTGGTTTCCTCACTGTATCCACAAGCAGGGCACTGCTGTAGCCCCCTGTCGCATGCTGATCAGGAAGGAAGGCACTTTCCTCCCCAAACGCACCACGACATGTCTACATCTGTACATTCTAAACAGTGAATCCTCCGTGACCTTCACTGAACTATTTTCAGTGAGTCTCCAAACAGTCATGCCACCATGTATGATTAAAGGTTAAGTGTGTAACTGCTTTTGCGTGTGTTTATAACAGAACCATGCTCCCATAGTCAACTTTATGTGGAGAGGTGTGATGGAAGCCTCTCGTGACACAGACTGATTGAACAGCACTGGCAGAGATGCAGAGATATTCACTTTATAAATGTAATTTGAGCAGAATCACCATTTTAATCAACCAGGAAAAAGTAAGGGTTTCTTCTTGATTAACACATTTTCTTCCTTAATTTAGTGTCATTTGATAACTATGACTAACTGAAGGGCAGTGCAGAGCGTGGCGGAGAGTAATGTGTGAAGCAAACCTGTATCAGAGCAGGGGAGAGGGAGGACTTGGCAGTCTCACATTAACACTATCTTCAGTAGCACACGGCAGCTTTAATGACAAGCATGAGAAAAGGCCCCAACCTGGAACTGAATAAGTGACTTTGACATAACTTGTTTTTCAATTTATGTCATACTTATTTTCCAGTCCTACCACTCAGTGTCAAACTGCCGCTGGTTATATTTGTCATTAAAACCGCTAAATGCAGCAGCAGTCGAAGGCAGACATTTACACTTAGGTGTTTTCTGGGAGAACCAGTGTCCAAATGATCCTGCTTCTACAGGCTTGGCAATAATACATCCCTTCTCAACAGCTTTAATTAACATTAGTGTGACGTCAAAAACTAAACTTCAGCATCACAAGCATCGTTTGGGATGCAGCTTGGCGGCAGCTACAGCTGAATATCGACTACCCTCAAAAGTAACTTGATATTAATGCATTGTTGGGTGTTTTTGTTCCACTGTACTCCCTGGTGTGAAGACATATGCAAACAGACACAGCAGCCGCCCTGCGACACCGGTGCTTAATCAGCACCAACTCTGACTGACAATCACCATGATTAGTGCTTCACTCTACACATAATGAGCACATCTGTCTTCTCACAGGAAAACCATTGATTCTCAGTAATGTGACATGATGCCAGTTAAGAGAAGGACTGCATTGAAAAATGTCAGCCTGCAGCTCCTGTGGCACCACTGGAAGCTATTGGAGATGGATATGAAGTTATAAAAGCATCATAAAATATCCAATTTCATAGATTATTACAGGACGTTTTAGAATTTAGTTTCATACAGTTAAGTGAAAAACTTTGCATCCCTTTACTAGAGTAAAACAAAACCAATATAATATTTAGTGCACATTCCACTTGTACAAATGTTCATTAATAAAAAATGTCATGGTGTGTGTAAAAATAGCAGTTTTTCCAATTGAAAAAGATTGGAACCCTCTGGATTTAACATTTAATGCTTGATGAGTGGCACCAGGTGTGTTAAATTGGGCTTGCAAGGGGTTGGCTCTAAATGAAATTGGTTAACCCTCATAAAACTAGGGAGAAATATGAAACTATTTAATGTAAAAAAAAATAAACGTGAAGACCATAATCCAGAAGTAGAAAAAATATGGATACACTAAGACTTTTCTAAGAAGCTAAACCAAGAAAAAAACAGAGGCACTAGGGAGCTTGTTCGCGGGGTACTAAAGGACCCAAAACAAACAGCAGTGGAGAGGGATGAATGCAGCCCAATACCGAACGATTTGAAAGCAAAGCCATAGAATAATGGGTCGTTCAAATAGAAAATGATCCAAAGCACAAAGCAAATGTAACTCAGGGATGACTGAAAAAAACGTAGGTGCATGTTTTACCTCCCCAGTCTCCTGACTTAAATGGAATGTAAACTCTTGGAATGACATTATCATCATTATTTTACTATAACTTTCTTTTTATACTCATCAACCTTTTTTCTTACTTCTGATAATGAAGGAACTTTTGTACAATCTAAAAGTTCATTATAATATGTGGATTAAAAAAAATGTTATTTTAATTCTTACACATTTGTAATATGGGGCTGACTGGGACCCCTTTCTGATAACACATTCTTTATAAAGAGACCATAACTTGTACATTGTGTATTAATGGTTACTAACTCTAATACTAATACAAGTCAGTTTGGGCTACAGGAGGAGAGAGGCTGCCTGTGTGGAGCTACTTACTGTTATCTCTGCTTGACACATGGTTTTAATAATACTGTGCAGCAGAACACATCCTTATTCTGTCTTCTTGAGATTAACTCTCTTTCCCAGTTTTAAAATACAGGATTATAAATTTCAAAAGTGAACTATGTGAAGCGCTTCTTGTTTAGCTGTTGCTTAGCAATACAAATGAGAGAAATTCAAAATAAATAAATGTGTTCAAATGAAATAATCTTGGAAAGGCTTAGTAAAGTATTCATTAACCATTAATGAAGCCATTAGTCGTGATTTATAACCTCTTTTTAAAGGAGCTGTTTTAGAAAATGGTACAAGCTTTGGGTTAGTGTTACATTATAGCCCACTATATGGTTTCTTTATGGTTCCTAATAAACGGTAAGAGCTGCAAGAAATGGAGAAAAGAGAACAAAAATAGAGAGAGGAGGTGTGAAGTCACAAGGTGAAAAAGGAAGTGCGATACAGTGGAGGAAGAGCCATGAAAATAAACGGTGAATTACAAGGCGATAATGTCCATTTAGCCTTCGATTTCTTCATCCTGGATGATAGGATGCCAAGTAAGCAGAACGAAGGGACAGGACTGAACAGGATTCTGCACTGGACTTAACATATTTCTGACAAGTCAAAATGTTTCTATGAATAAATAAAAAACACACTGTGCACACTTCATTCTCCTAATATATCCACGAAACACACACCCACGTGAGTGACTGAACTTATATAAATGAATGAAAGTTGGAGCCTTCCTCTTTTTTCAAGCTGAAGCTGTTACAGAACTGGCACAGAACACATCAGAAGGCATCACATTTTCAAGTAAATTTGCAGGCCTTGACTTTCTTCCTGTTGGCCACTTAAAGCTTTCACAAACAGAACAGCTATTGATAGTTTTTATGTTATTTTGCACCCTAAAAGTGCATCGAATCAACCCAGTCACTCTTCTACACAGCATCCCAGGCTGTCAGTGGTGGGTCACTAAAACTGTTTGTACGGTTTATAATTCAATTCAACTTTATTTATATAGCGCCAATTCACAACAAAGTCATCTCAAGACACTTTACAGACTATAAGAAATGTATAGAGAGAACCCAACAATTCCCCTTTCAGCAAGTCCTAGGCAACAGTGGAGAGGAAAAACTCCCTTTAACGGAAGAAACCTCCAGCAGAACCAGGCTCAGGGTGGGCAGCCATCTGCCTTGACCGGTTGGGGTGAGTGGAAAGTGAAGAGAGAAAAGAAAGAGAGTAACAACTAAATGGCAGGTTGGTAGGACCAGTAGCTGCACACTGGAAAACACACAGCTTCAAAGCCGGGGACACCTGCAGAAAGGGACAGAGAGAGGGAGACAGAGAAGGACAAAGACAAGTATGGAAGAAAGCACACAGAGTTTTAATCCTAGACTTAAAAGTAGAGAGGGTGTCTGCTTCCTGAATCTGAACTGGGAGCTGGTTCCCATTCTACCTTTGGAAATTCTGGGAACCACAAGTAGACCTGCATTCTGAGATTGAAGTGGTCTACTGGGATGATATGGTGCTATGAGGTCTTCTATATATGATGGAGCCTGACCATTCAGAGCTTTATATGTAAGAAGCAGGGTTTTAAATTCTATTCTAAATTTAATGGGAAGCCAATGGAGAGAAGCTAGTGAAGGTGAAATATGATCTCTCTTGCTAGTTCCAGTCAGCACTCTTGCTGCAGCATTTTGGATTAATTGCAGGGAGTTTGTAGGGAGTTACTGGGGCATCAGTAGTCGTACTGTAGTAGTAGTAGTAGTAATTACAGTATTTCAACCTAGAGATAACAAATGCATGGACCAGTTTTTCGGCATCACTTTGAGACAGAATGCTCCTAATTTTGGCAATGTTCCGTAGGTGGAGGAAGGCTGTTGTAGACATTTGTTTTATATGTGAGCTAGAGGACAAATCCTGGTCAAAAATAACTCCAAGGTTCCTTGTAGTAGTACTGGAGGCCAGACTTATGCCATCTAGAGTAACGATATGATTAAGAAGTAAAAAACTGTGGGACATCCAGGCCTTTATGTCTTGTAGGCTTGAAGCTTGATTAACTGAGTTTATATAATCTGGTTCCATAGAAATATAGCTGGGTATCATCAGCATAACAGTGGAAATTTATGGAGTGTTTTCTAATAATGTTGTCTAAAGGAGACATATAAAGTAAAAAGTATTGGTCCTAACACAGAGCCTTGTGGAACTCCATAGCTAACCTTTGTGTGCATGGAGGATTCATCATTAACATGAACAAATTGTAATTAATCAGACAGATAAGATTTAAACCAACCTAGTACAGCTCCTTTAATCCCAATTTCATCTTCCAGTCTCTGTAATAAAATGTTGTGATCAATGGTATCAAATGCAGCACTAAGATCTAACAGAACAAGTATAGAGATGAGTCCATTATCTGAGGCCAAGAGAACTTATTTTTCAAGGATTTTGGAAATAAAGGCGAGATTAGATATTGGTCTGTAATTGGCTAAAATACCTGGATCAAGACAGGGTTTTTCAAGGGTAAAGCTTCCTTGAGCAGCTTAGTTGGAATAGGGTCTAGCAGACAGGTTGTTGGTTTAGATGAGGTAATAATTGAAGTTAGCTCAGAGAGATCTATGGGTAAAAAGCAGTCTAAGAGGGATTGGGGCCTTATTGATGATTCTAGCACTGCTGTATGTGAAGATCTATCTGTAATATTTGGGGGAAGGATCTGGTGAATTCTTTCTCTAATCGGTACAATTGTATTCATAAATAAAGTCATGAAGTCATTGCTGCTCAGACATCAGGGAATAGTAGGCTCAACAGAACTATGGCTCTTAGTCAGCCCGGCTACAGTGCTGAACAGAAACCGGGGGTTGTTCTTGTTTTCTTCTATTAATGATGAATAATATGTTGTTCTGGAATGACGGAGAGCTTTTTTGTACATTTCTAAACTGCTTTTCCAGGCTAAATGAGATTCTTCTAAATTTCTGGAACAACACTTCCTTTCTAACTTTCGTGCTGCCTGTTTTAAGTTGTGTGTTTGTGAACTATACCATGGAGATCACCTCTTCTGGTTTACTGCCTTCTTTTTCAGAGGGGAAACACTATCGACTATTGTACGTAGTGAGGCTGCAGAATTATCAGCAAGATAATCAACTTGTGCAGGAGTAGCGTTAAGGTGGCTACTTTCCATTGTATTAACATACGGTGAAGCAAATAATGAAAGAATAATTTCTTTAAATTTGTTGACAGCTTTTTCACTTAAGCATCTGCTATAGTGGAATTTTTCCCTAACTGCTATATAGTCTGTTATTGTAAATTCAAAAGTTATTTAAAAAATGGTCAGACAGAAGAGAGTTGTGAGGAAATATTGTTAAATTATCCGCTTCAATTCCATACGAAAGGACAAGGTGTAACGTGTCACTAAAACAGTGAGTGGGTTTATTTACATTTTGGGAAAAACAATTGAATCTAATAATGAATTAAACGAAGTAGAATCAAGGATTTGATTATATTTGTCATAAGTGAGTGCAATTTGCTTTGCTTTGACAGTTGCTTCAACTTATAGCACTTTGCTTTAATGTTTTCTCCTCGCTGCTTTGTACCTCACTCTTTGGAATAAAGGCGCCATGACGAAATGAAATTTCTCATCTCCTAAATGTCGGCATTATTGACCCATCCACATCAAATAAATACAGCTGTCTTAAGCTTTTATCCTGGCAGCACTGTAGTGGATGCTGTATAAGAATCACAATTGCTTAGACTCGTAGTTTTTTTAAACATCTTTGTTGTTTGTTTTTGTTGATGTGTGATATCATGTATATGTTAATTGGAACAGTTGGAACATTAAGTTAGGTATTTCTATAAAGCTTTTTGTTTTTTTGGCCTCTAGGCTCCACAAAAGCAACATGAATGAAAACTATACATTTTCAATTTTTGCTCCATCCCTCCATTTTTCTCATCTCTGCTTCATCACCTTCTTGTTGTATTTGTAATGCTGAGCCACGCTAGGAGAATCCACACAAGTATCATAAGAATATCAAGCCGTTCTCACGAGAGGTCTCAAGGACAGAGTTATATAGTCCAGTAGGGTTGAGGTTAGAGTAAGAGGTTAGGGTTGGTCTAATGCATTTAGATGGGGTATTTAAGGTTAGGCTAAGGGGCTAGGGAATGTATTCTGTCAGTGAGTGTAATTAAAAGTATAAGAGGACACAACTGTGTGTGTTGGATTAAAGGGTGGAAGAAAAGCTCATCTCTCCTGTATCGATAAAAAACATGATTACGTGTTCGAGACTAAAGGTGTTAGTCCATCAGTTAATGAGATCAGAACCTTTGTTTTCGTCTTGGGATGCCTGACTTAACTGTTAGGAAATGAATTTTACTAAATACAGCGTATACACCAGTCCTATCTGTACTACATCCTGCCAGTATTCCATGGACTAGCACAGGTATCTCTGCATACCCACTCTTTGCACATCTCCTTCCTGCTTCATTTTACATGTTTCCTCTCCTTTCGCTGGCTTTCTTTTTTTAAATTCTGACTTACCTCATCTATAATTACATTTTATGTAGCCCTGCTCTGAGTCCCTGGGACTATAGGACTGCAGTTTCATTCATAGCAGAGATTGCATCTCTTGCTTTAAGTAGCTTTGCTACTCTTTCTCTATGCCACTTTGCTACTTAAAGCTTTTACCCCTGCAGCTAACATTCTCCGCTGCTGCAACAGTTCACTTTCATCGCAACCAAAATCAGATCAGGTCGCCATGCCAACCTGCCTGACCCCTGGACCATCTTTCACACCCTCCTCTTCTTTCCATCATCCACTCATCCCACGCAAGTGCACAAAAAAGGCGTGAGAAGTAGAAAGAGTCAATTTACACTAAATCTACCTGAGTCGATTCAGAAGTCCCTGATCCTGTTTAAACACACACACACACACACACACACACACCTCCGGGAACCAGACACTGGAGAGTGCTGTCTCACCATCATTGGGCACACTTGTATTGATTTCTTTGTCTTGCTGGGACATTCTGATCTTCACAAAGCAAATAAAAGCTCTTAAGCTCTAATGTTTTATAACTACATAGAAGATGTCCTTCTTCAAAACTAGCATTCATAAGAATTAGTGTTAGATTTTATGATTTATCATTGATTAAAGCTAATGAAACATCAAAAAGAAAGAGCTGCAAAAACAAAGAACAAACCTTGTATAGTCTCCTTGTTTGCCTAAAACTCAGTTATGGTGTGGCGACTGATGGAATTCTGAAGCCCCAGGTAGAAGCATAATGAAAAAAAAAACAAAAAACAGATGTGGCGAAGAGAGAGAGCTCTTTCCTTTCCCTGTATTCTCCCTATGGACTGGTTCACAACCCTACAGTAGAGCTGTGCATGCTATGCCTGACTGGTTTCACTTTGCATGATTGCTGGGCATGAAAGTCAAATTTTTCTTTTTCCCCCCACAGAAGCCTCTGGGAAAAAAAAAAAGTTGCTTAGAGCAGGTTTAATTTTCCTTAGTCAGCTTTTATGTTGTATGTAGGCATTTGTCTTCCTGTATACAGCACGGAAATTCTTTACATTTTAACAGTCAGTAATAATAAGAAATATTAAAAGTTTTTATCATTGTAACATTTTTACTTTTAACACTTTTTCCGATTACTTTTTTATTAACAGTGACACAAGTGATTGTAGTATGGACGGGGTTGTTAGTAGGGATTTACTATTACAACTATATTCTGATATTTTACAACTTTTGTGGTAAACTATGCATTACCTGTAAGCAGTTACAGGTAATGCATAGTTGGCTGGGTCCACCCTGGACAGGTCTCCAATACAGAGAGACATACACAGAGGGACAACCATTCATACCCACATTTACACCTACGGGCAATTTGGAGTCACCAATCAACCTACCATGCATGTCTCTGGACTGCGGGAGGAAACTCACGCAAGCACAGGAAGAACATCCAAACTCCAGACAGAAAGGCTGCGGTTGTTAGGGGACGCAGACCGGCAACCTTCTAGCTGTGACCATAGGACAGCTGTGCAATTCTACATGTTTTTAACAATCAGAGCAAAACACAGTCATGTAATAACCAGTAATAAGCCTGGACATCATTAAATACCAAACACAATAAGCCAAATTTTATAATGTAGATGAATTATCACAATTTATCTCACAATATGGCACAGTTACTGTAAATCTTTGTAGTTATTTCTTTTTTCAGCTAATTCTAATGGTTTTACATGGTTTTTGCTAATTTCCCTCTCTACTTGTTTACACCTGAAGTAATAACTGCATCTTTCTGAAGGATGGCAACATTAAGCTGTTACCCTCAGTAAACTTCTGTTCATACCAGAACAAGAAATTCAATTGTGCAAAGCCTGTTACTCATGAATAAAACATTAGCTTTATAAAAGAAAAAAAAAACTCTCTTTCTTCTATTAAATTAAAAAGAGGTCAGACATCTACAGAACTAAATAACAGACCCAACTTTGACATCCTTCACACTGCAGTGCCAGCACATTGTCACCTGAGATCCAGGCTGCCCACAGACATTTCAAGCGGAAACATTGCTTTGTCGCCTGTTTGGCAGCCAACTTTGTGATTTTCCTGTGGGAATGGGACAGATAGTGGGAGGAAAGAGCAAGTGTGTCCTACTGTATCTTTTCTGCTAAAACTGTATTTTTGCGATCTCCTCTGTGTCACAGGAGTCCGTAGCCATTGTTGCACCGGTGTCCCCTGCTAGCTCCCATTTCCTCTCTCTGTCTGCAGCTGGTTGAGGCATGTCAGCACAGCTCATACAATGAGATAGGTGTAAACCCTCTGGGTATAATATATGAAGATTCTTGAAAAAAAAAAAAAAAACATGAGACGTTGTGATATTTTAGCATTTAATAAATGAAAATTTAAAATTTACTCAATATGAGAAAAAAATGTAAAGGGTTGCACTATTCTATCATTTTTATTATTTGGGGTTTGGCACGTTGAACAGATGCATAGAACAGAAGATCATGTAGCTGCGGGGCTGAGGCCACTGTCATATTCTCTGCAATGGAAACCATCCAGTTGTAGCTGCTTTAAGCCTAAAACAAACTGTTCCACAAATCAAATATTTTTTTAGTTCAGTGGAGCGACTCGGGGCAAAAATCACTTTAGTAACTATTTTCTTCATGGGTTTGAAAAGATCACCTTCTTTTCAAAGATTCTTTGGCTCTGAGGTCTTTATTTATTATGGTATTAAAAGCCAATGTCTACATTTTTTCATATTTGTAGACATGTGTGATGTAAAAAACTGTACAGACACAGGTTGCTTGCAGCAGTGCACTTGACAGAAAACAGACTGTGCTGATGACACAGGAGCTGTTTAATTTAGAGAAGAGAGACCGACTCTTGACAGCAGCAGACACATGGGAAAGCTGAAGAACCTGAGTGTGTTAGTGAAACAAGCAGAGCTGCCTAACAAGCTTTGTCTTCATTAGAGCTGCTAATCATCTCAGTGGAGTCAGATCCAGATCCACCTGACACTGCCTCCCAGGCATTGAAAGTTGGTTAGTTATTGCATCAGTGGATTAGCCCGTCACGACTTTGTCAGTCAAATTGCTGCCCTTTTTTTTAAACGTAGTATTAGTACACAGATCACTGCAGGAGACACAGATTGGCAGGATATGAACCTTACAAACTAAGTCCTGTCCCAAAACAACCAAACATTAAAGTAACTGTGCTCGAAAGGCCATCGCACATGGCAGGGCAACACAATTCATGTGTTTTCTGCTTTGACACTCTCAACCCGGTCCTGTCCATCCATGAAGTCTTAAGAACCAGATGCTGGTACAACCTTCTCTACAGGCTCTCTACAGTCTGTGAGTATTTGGCTCATAGTGACTGTCAGTAGCCCAGCAGTGATCAACACTGAGCAGTTCAGACACTGTACGGTAATGTGAGGATTTTACATCACAGATATGACTGTGTCAAAATCTGGTTCTTTTGGGTAAAGACAGGAAGATGCAAATGATGCTGATTATTCTTGATTATACACGTTTGCAGTGATCTTAGCTGGGCATCCACTTGGAGAGTATCCACACTTCCAAATTGTACCATTGTTTGGTTTGCTAAAATTTAAAGACATAAAATTGAAGAAGGCAAGATGGCACCGCACCACTACCACTACTACTACTGCTACTGGTTGCAATGAACATCATGAGGCCGCTGCATTCTGCTCTTTGCAGAAACTTGGCTTTATTCATTCATTCCAGACAATGAAAAAGCAGAATGCAAACTCATTGAGGTGCCTTTTAAGGAAAGACACAAGGCAGATGTGGCACAGTCCAGCACATCAAGGACATTTCGACATGTGAGGAGGAGCCAGAAATTGAACCAACAACTATGAGATTGGTGGACAACTGCTCTACCTTCCTGCACCACAGTTGCCCAGTAGCCTCCACAATTTCCATCTAGACGCACTGACACCTGTCACCATGAAGTGCTTTGACAAACTGGTTTGAACCCAGTTAATTAAAAGTTCATACCCAGGTTTGATCCACAACAGAGCTATCGTTTCGACAGGGAAAGCCATAGCCACAGCTGTCCATACTGCTATGTCCCACCTGGACCAGCAGGGGAGCTTTGCTAAACTATTCTTTGTAGACCTAATCTAATATCATATTAATACTGTCCTCCCTAAAAGACTGGTGGACGTGGGAACATCACACTCTACCTGCCTCTGGAGCATGAGCTTCCTTACTGATTGCTTCCAGAAGGCAAAAGGAGGTCACCACATTTTTTTAAGCCCTAGCCTCAGCACCAGCTCCCCCCAGGGCTGTGTGCCGAGCCCCCATCTCCAGACCCTCTACAAATATGACTGAACCCCCAACAGCATAATCAAGTTTCCTTATGACGCCACAATAATTGGGCTTCTCTTTGGGGGGGATGAGTCTGCACACGGGGATGAAGTAGAGTAGTTGTCTGTATGGTCTGCAGAGCTGTTCATATGGAGGAAATAAACTGATATTCACACTCTGTACATCAGCGGGGAATGTTTGGGGAGGGTTTCGGACTTCTGATTTCTGGGCATCTACACAGAGGACAACCAGACCTGGAGCATCCACACCACTGCTGCTGTCAAGTAAGCACAGCAGAGACTGCAATTCCTGAGAATACTCAGAAATAACCGTGTCACAGAAAAAATTCTTCTGTCCTTTTGCTGCTGCTGCTCAGAGAGCAGACTGACCTAATACATCTGTGTGGTTTTCCAGCTGTACAGCTGCAGATCGGAAAGTGCTCCAGAGGATCATCACCAAGGCCCAGAAGATTACTGGCTGCCCTTTCCCCCTTTTGATTATCTATATAGATCCCACTGCTTGAACACTTGTGCAACAATTACCATGCAATACTATCCAATACTTGGTAGCAAAGTCTTTTGTATCAGTACGTGTTGTTTGGTCCTCTGATCCATTCATCTTACTTTAACCTTTATAGCTTTTCTGGCAATGTCTTGAACAGACTCTTTGTGTTGTTATCTTAGTTTTCACCTAGCGATTGCATTTAAATTTTGTTGTACTTCATGGCCAATATATGCAGAAAACTGTAAAAGAAAGGAAGAACATGTTAATTTGGCATAATCAGGCTGCTGTGGATTTTCTGTAGAGAGAACAGTTTGAGCTAAAACTCCAAAAAGCCCCTCGCACTCCAAGATCAGCAATAAACGCAGACTATTACATCCATAAAACACCAGCTCCACGAAGCATCACAGAATAGTTTTTGGCTGTAAGGCTATCAACTAAATTCACCTCACAGAGAGAAAACATTTGCAAAAGCCCACAACTGCTGTGAACTACATATTAGAAATAGGCTTGATCAACATGCTCTCCGTGTTATGTTTGGATGAATGGAATCCTTTGACAGAAACCATTACATTTTTGTTTACCCATAAGTCAGCCCACTATTAGAATGTATTAAAACCATCACAGCGTATACAGCAAAATGAGAAGGAGGTAAATAATCTGTTTGCATTTGCTTAAATAATCATGTCACCATGTTTCTTTAACCATTGATCCTTAAAAGCTCATGATATCCAGGCATTATAGCTATTATAGGGTGGACACATGGCTAATGGATGGATCACAGCTGAACAGAGACTCATTTCTTGCTTATTTTCTTGCGTATGAGTCGATGCTTATGGTTGTTTCTGGGCCGCATCTGTGTTTCTTCACCTCTCTTAACATAACATGGGTCAATGTAAAACATAGCATCTGTGCTTTGCCAGTCAGTTTACTGTGTAAATGACACAAGTGTAAACTTGAGACTTGACTTTGAGACGTAAAAATAAGGACTTAAAGCTTCACTCAGCTTAACTTAAGAAGACTTTGTAATGTGTTTTTTAGATGTGTCATAATGTGGGCATTTCACAAGTATGGTGCAGAAGATTTGGAGGGAGAGTTAATTCTGACGACAATAATTTCTTGTATCCTCCTATGGAAATGTTTCAGAAACTGATGTGAATCAAACAGCTGGGATTTGTTAAGTTGTGTCAGAAACTCCTTTAACAAAAGCACAACAATATGAGGAGACCGTGGCCAGTGTTCGAGCAACAACAGAAGCAAACTTGAAAAAATGAAAAAATTAATTTTGAAGGCAGCTTGTTGGCAGTGAATGCTGGAACAAACTAATGCAGGTGTGGAACTGACTTGTGGCCAAAGTGATATGGTCACTTCCATCAATAACAGATTTTTTTTTTTAAATATTATGATTAAATAATATAAAGTCTATGTTGCCCACTTGGTGACTTGGTGATTAAGAAAAGCATTATGTGGTACTGACAAACTGATTTTACAAGTAATAATTTTTTTTTTTTTAATAGAATAATTCAAAGAATGCACTGCAGGGCATTATTCCTCCCCCCCAAAAATCATCTGAACTGGTAACCTGTGTTTTACAGACTGATATGAAGTCTCTCCACACTGTACTGTCATTAAAACAAGAGCTTGTTCCATTCAAGTTAAGGGACTGTGGTGCAATCTACATTTCTCAGTAAACAGTTCAGGTCCCTTTAGTTTTAATACTGTAACAGTAGTGGGATTGTGACTGTCCACCAGAACCTGTGGCACATTGTAAGCTAACGTAGCAGTTAGCCATTAGCCAACAAGCTTGTTGTGGTGAACACATGACAGTGGATGCGAAACTGCGGGCACAGCTGATATTATTGCTAAGCTTCTCCACAAGTTCATGTTCTTATTTGCTAATCTTAATGCTGTCTTGAAGAATTCATATCCAGTGATTGCAGAACACAAATATTTATATTTTTGTGCTCTGATGTATTTACTATTCCAAATTGTCCCAGTTACTGAATCTTTCTGTACTATTAATTTTTCGCCCAACGTGCGATGCGCTGCTGCATAAAAAAAATTGACGAGTTCTTTTAATCGATTCGGTTGACAGCGTTGCAACACACCTAGAAAATACCATGTGAGTTATCTGAGACATGCTCTGTTTAAATTCAAAAGTATTTGTTGATTGGGCTTATTTGGCATGCGAAAATTTGACAGAACTGAAAGTCTTGCATTTAACTTGGAAGTCAAAACTCAAAAACAGCTGTAATTTACTGTATATTGTCCTTTCTGATGTGATGCATCTATGTTTTACATAGCATTTTCTTTGGGTTATAAGAGTTGATTTTCATGTCACACTTACACACTACTTTTGTGCCCCTTCATTTGTTTTGCAGATTTTTGTCTCTTTTTCTGCTGCTGAAGGCAAAACTCCCCCACAGAAATCATTCAAGTCTCGTCTTTATTAGTAATAAATTGCTCTGGGAGCATTCTGCTTACACCCTGTACCTCCATCCTTTTGAATATTTAAAGGTGTTGTAGACAGCCAGCAATTGTATTTTGCTTCCGAAAACCACATTTGAGGTGGCTGTGTAGTCTCTTATTTAATAAGTGGTCGCCGTCTCTCCCATCGAATAAGAGATGCTGAAGAAAGTGTTCACTAATAACATTATCTTTACACACAAGTCCCTTAGCAGGACTGGATGAAAGCCTCCAGGTCGACTGAAGAGTTGCGTCGCAGAAATATGCTGACATTGGTGCAGATACCGATGACAGCTGTAAATTTATAGAATTGTTCTGTTTGTTTATGCACAAATTTCACCAGTTTCCTTGTCGGCCCATTTGCAAATCTAACACCTCGCAAGCCTTAGCTTAAGAGGACAGGGTTGTAACTTAACAGTGACTAGACAGTGAGACTGACTGATTAATTTGAGGCACATTTTTAAATCTGAGACCAAAGTGCTTTCACTTGTAGTCTCACAGATCATGTCACTCAAATGTGTGTCTCTTTCTCCAGCTGCTGTTGAGGCCTGCCTGGGTCACCTGCTGAAGAGACGGGCAGCTGGTTTCCTCCGCAGTGACAAGATCGCCGCCCTCTTCACTAAAGTCGGCAAAGTCTATGACATTGCCAGCGAGATTTGTCGCAAGGTGCAAGAACAGCTCCAGCAGCAAACTGATCTCACAAGGTTAGTTTGAAGTTTTAATTGATCGTTTTGTGGTTGGAGTGTCGTGACTGGAGACAATGCCTGACACCACAGTGAGAATTTAATTTGTGCATGTTGAGTGAATCTTATCTCATCACTCCTCCCTCCATTACAGTCGACTTAGTTATGGTGGATAATAAGACTCATGATGTATCTTATTGCCTGGAGCACCTGTATGAACCTCGAGGGTAAAAATGTATGTACAAGCATAAACTTAAAAAAGGGTAATATCAGCTGTATCAGCCAAGCTGGGCTG
This sequence comes from Channa maculata, assembly GCA_020496755.1. Taxonomy (NCBI): domain Eukaryota; kingdom Metazoa; phylum Chordata; class Actinopteri; order Anabantiformes; family Channidae; genus Channa; species Channa maculata. The sequence continues at coordinate 1,406,234 of CM035606.1, forward strand.
TTTTACACCAAAGCTCCTTAAACAACGTAACACCTTGGAAATGCTTCCTATTCTAACAGTCAAAATGTTATTGAATTAAAAGGTCATTGTGGGCTTTTTTGTACTCACTTTGGTGAAAAAAGAATGTAATTATATATTTTTGATGTTTTTAGAAAATTGGGTAAGATATTGATCATATTTATCACAGACCCCTGAATCAAATCAAACCAAAAGTGCATCGTCAGGAACCTCAGAACATAATAAAATTAATATGAGATTGTATGATGATGAAAATTGTGATTTAACACACCTATAGTACAGCTAGATAAATAATAATTAGAGGTGACTCGAATGGACTAAGTTGCAGTCCAAGTGTGTTTGTGTGGCAACTATACTACATGGAAGCAAACAGCGTCGCCTTATAGCAATTTTTCTGTTGTTCTAAATCCAAAATGCTTCCACACATTCATAACTCAGCACAAACTGACCTTTCCTTACATTTTCATTTTTTTTTATATGCCTCACCAACCATCTGTTCTTTTCTGGTCCTTAACTTTGACCAGTTGCACATGAACATGTGGTGAGGTCCTTAGATTTGCATTGAAAATTTGATAATACATCCAGGGGGTCTTTATACAAACACACCATTTACACTTCTACAGCTTGACATTTATACTGGTTTTTAAGCTTTTATGGGCAATGATTTATTTAAGCATCAGCTCTCTGTCATTCCATGTTTACCAGGTCGTTTTGTTGATGTAAAACACACAGCTACAGATTCACTCCAACACCTGTAGATACAAGCTCTGGTTAGTTTAGTGTTTACTAAAGCTGAGCAATCTGTGTACACACTGTGATAAACCTCGGGCCTCTGTGTGTGTCTGTGTGTGATAATGAAGGTTGGTGTGTTTACTTGCGTATGTGTTTGCATACAGTATGTATTTGTGCGTGCATGTGTGTACACACATAGTATGATAAACTGCTTTATCTACAGGCACTTAGGTGCTAGCTGAGCTGTTTGAGAGCCCATTAAGTGTCCATTAGCCTGAGTCACATGGCTACCGCATCTTCTCTAGGGCTGCACAGAGAGGTTTCTAAATGGAGGAGACAAATCTTTGAGCATCACCAACACACAAATGCACACACACACACACACACACGTGTATAAATAATGCACAAACAGTAAAACACAGACAGAATGTATAGTAAAATGTCACTGACATGGCTGTACTGCGGGCGTGCTGGGTGCTCAGCGCTTTGCCTTCATATCAGCTGCCATCTCACACTCATCTGTCACATCTTATTGACCTTTATTTCCCCTGACAGACCACACACAGCATTAAAGCCTATTGCTGTGTATGGATCTGCTCTGCACAAATCACTCCCCTCCCCCAGAATCCATACTCAGAACAACATACACTCTCACCACCCCCCCTCCCTGTCATCTCACCTTAGGGCTGCATTTCTCATTTACACTGGTTGCCAAGGCAACATAGTTTGCTCCACGGGCAGAGAAAAAGGCAGAGACCATGATGGGGAACAAGACAGAAAGAGGCTACGAGCAAACATCAACAGTGGAATAAAGAGCGTTGAAGTGAATGGTAATTACAGCCGAGGAGGCTAGGAGTGTGTGTGTGTGTGTGTGTGTGTGTTCTGGTAAGGAGGTCATATTTTATTCTGTTTGCCAATGGACAACTGCCATGGCCCCTTGTCCCTTTGTGATGCATTTCTTCATGACCTCCCTCTTGTGATCATTATTCATTGGAACAACCAGATAAACAGCAGAACGACCACAAAACATGCAAAAAGACCACAAAGAGATGAAACTAAATTACCTCAAAAGAAAGCGAAAATGCCAAAAGAGATGCAGAAATATCACAAATTAAAAAAGGTACCAGCAGACACACAAAACTATCCCAGAGATATTAAAACACATACAATGACCACAAAAAGGAGCATAAACGAGGTGCAAAAGGATCCACAGGGACATAAAAGAGACACAAAAGCCAATACTTACTATAGTGCGTAGGGAGACGAGCTGAGCCTGGAGGGGAGGTCAGGATCTTACGGGGAGGAGTGGACCTTAGCCGTGGTGGATCTCCAATCACTGACGTGGAAAGAACTCCAAAAACCTCTTAGTGACAGAAGGTCCAATAACTTCAAAAATCCCTTTGGTGACACAATATTCAATAACTTCAAAATCTCTTTCAGTGAATATACACACTTGGCCACATTGAAGAAGTCCATGGCGCTTGGTTCAGTAATCAGTGTTACTCATGGGCACGTAGTCAAACACCAGTCTGAGCTTCACAGGTAGACAATCACATGGAGTGACCAATACTTCTGCATGGCGTTTAATCAAACATGGGCATGGCATGTGATGGCGTGGTTACAGGGGTCCGTGATGAAACCTGATTTCTTACGGGCATTTAGCAATACGCGTAATTTACATAGTCGGCAACAGAGAGAGTCACATAGAGAGCTGTTACTCACTAACACAGAGCAGCAGGCAGAGTCAGGTCAACAAACATAGCGTGGTCCGAACCGTGGAAAGCAATGAAGCAGAAAAGCGGAAACAATGTGACGGGACCAGGAAACAGGAATCGGCTGCAAAATAAAAGTCCTGAGGAGGAAGTGAAAAGTGGGGATCCTGACATCACAAATTCCTAAGAGGCACCAAACAGACATATTATTTGAGTTGTTTTGTGTCTCTTTGAGAGTTTATCTTTCTCCTGTACAGAAGGGCTGGAGTGTTCATGTCGATGCAGGAGGCCCATTGGCCCATACAGTACAATAGTTCATGCTCACAACATCTCCAGTCTTCTAAATAGTACCAGAAAACACAGGCACACAATGTGTTTTCATGGGTAAACTTTCAATTTGTCATCATAGCTGTTAAACAGATGTAACACATCATAGAGCGTTATGCAACTGAAATTCCCATTGTGCAAACCAGAGGTCTGAGCAATCACTCTGACCTATTTATTTTCAAATTCGTATTTAAATGTCGGCTCAAAATTAAAACTGGTTGTAATGTGGGTATGGACAGGCTGTTTTGTCCTCGTGCTTCAGCACTACAATCATCACACTATTGCCAAAAATGCCATTTAATGCCATCCGATACACCTATGGGATTGGCCACTCTCTAAAAAACCAATGAGGTGGGCAAACCTTAGAACCAACTCCACTGCACACACATGTTATCTCAATAATAAGCAGAGAGTAGAATTATCACATTTCTGAGAGTTTCAACTTGAAAATTGAGAAATTATAACCTTTTAAAAGTTGAATTCATGGCAGAGCTGCTGTGGTGGATTGTGTTAAAGTAAACTGGTGGTCATAATGTTATGCCTGATTGTCTGGATGCTGTTATAGATTTCAGTTCAGCCTGTACCACTATCATCCCCAAACACCTGGATGGAAATTTGGGTTAAATACACCAGGCTGTACAACTGCATATTAGACTTCCTCACAGACAGAGCCCATTCTGTCTTAATTGGTAAAAACACTTCAGGACCCATCGTGATGGACAGCAGGGCCTCTCAGAACTGTGTGCTGAGTACACTGCTGCATGAACAGAGCTACCAGTATTGTCAAAGACAGCACCCACCCCACCACAGACTGTTCAACCTCCTGCCTTCTGACATACAAGCCAGAACTGCCAATTTCTCTCAGAGCTTCATCCCCAGGTGTTCAGTTTATTAAACTTATCACTCCTCCCCAGAATCCATACTCAGAACAACATACACTCTCACCACCCCCTCCCTGTCATCTCACCTTAGGGCTGCATTTCTCATTTACACTGGTTGCCAAGGCAACATAGTTTGCTCCACGGGCAGAGAAAAGGCAGAGACCATGATGGGGAACAAGACAGAAAGAGGCTACGAGCAAACATCAACAGTGGAATAAAGAGCGTTGAAGTGAATGGTAATTACAGCCGAGGAGGCTAGGAGTGTGTGTGTGTGTGTGTGTGTTCTGGTAAGGAGGTCATATTTTATTCTGTTTGCCAATGGACAACTGCCATGGCCCTTGTCCCTTTGTGATGCATTTCTTCATGACCTCCCTCTTGTGATCATTATTCATTGGAACAACCAGATAAACAGCAGAACGACCACAAAACATGCAAAAAGACCACAAAGAGATGAAACTAAATTACCTCAAAAGAAAGCGAAAATGCCAAAAGAGATGCAGAAATATCACAAATTAAAAAAGGTACCAGCAGACACACAAAACTATCCCAGAGATATTAAAACACATACAATGACCACAAAAAGGAGCATAAACGAGGTGCAAAAGGATCCACAGGGACATAAAAGAGACACAAAAGCCAATACTTACTATAGTGCGTAGGGAGACGAGCTGAGCCTGGAGGGGAGGTCAGGATCTTACGGGGAGGAGTGGACCTTAGCCGTGGTGGATCTCCAATCACTGACGTGGAAAGAACTCCAAAAACCTCTTAGTGACAGAAGGTCCAATAACTTCAAAAATCCCTTTGGTGACACAATATTCAATAACTTCAAAATCTCTTTCAGTGAATATACACACTTGGCCACATTGAAGAAGTCCATGGCGCTTGGTTCAGTAATCAGTGTTACTCATGGGCACGTAGTCAAACACCAGTCTGAGCTTCACAGGTAGACAATCACATGGAGTGACCAATACTTCTGCATGGCGTTTAATCAAACATGGGCATGGCATGTGATGGCGTGGTTACAGGGGTCCGTGATGAAACCTGATTTCTTACGGGCATTTAGCAATACGCGTAATTTACATAGTCGGCAACAGAGAGAGTCACATAGAGAGCTGTTACTCACTAACACAGAGCAGCAGGCAGAGTCAGGTCAACAAACATAGCGTGGTCCGAACCGTGGAAAGCAATGAAGCAGAAAAGCGGAAACAATGTGACGGGACCAGGAAACAGGAATCGGCTGCAAAATAAAAGTCCTGAGGAGGGAAGTGAAAAGTGGGGATCCTGACATCACAAATTCCTAAGAGGCACCAAACAGACATATTATTTGAGTTGTTTTGTGTCTCTTTGAGAGTTTATCTTTCTCCTGTACAGAAGGGCTGGAGTGTTCATGTCGATGCAGGAGGCCCATTGGCCCATACAGTACAATAGTTCATGCTCACAACATCTCCAGTCTTCTAAATAGTACCAGAAAACACAGGCACACAATGTGTTTTCATGGGTAAACTTTCAATTTGTCATCATAGCTGTTAAACAGATGTAACACATCATAGAGCGTTATGCAACTGAAATTCCCATTGTGCAAACCAGAGGTCTGAGCAATCACTCTGACCTATTTATTTTCAAATTCGTATTTAAATGTCGGCTCAAAATTAAAACTGGTTGTAATGTGGGTATGGACAGGCTGTTTTGTCCTCGTGCTTCAGCACTACAATCATCACACTATTGCCAAAATGCCATTTAATGCCATCCGATACACCTATGGGATTGGCCACTCTCTAAAAAACCAATGAGGTGGGCAAACCTTAGAACCAACTCCACTGCACACACATGTTATCTCAATAATAAGCAGAGAGTAGAATTATCACATTTCTGAGAGTTTCAACTGAAAATTGAGAAATTATAACCTTTTAAAAGTTGAATTCATGGCAGAGCTGCTGTGGTGGATTGTGTTAAAGTAAACTGGTGGTCATAATGTTATGCCTGATTGTCTGGATGCTGTTATAGATTTCAGTTCAGCCTGTACCACTATCATCCCCAAACACCTGGATGGAAATTTGGGTTAAATACACCAGGCTGTACAACTGCATATTAGACTTCCTCACAGACAGAGCCCATTCTGTCTTAATTGGTAAAAACACTTCAGGACCCATCGTGATGGACAGCAGGGCCTCTCAGAACTGTGTGCTGAGTACACTGCTGCATGAACAGAGCTACCAGTATTGTCAAAGACAGCACCCACCCCCACCACAGACTGTTCAACCTCCTGCCTTCTGACATACAAGCCAGAACTGCCAATTTCTCTCAGAGCTTCATCCCCCAGGTGTTCAGTTTATTAAACTTCCTTTAACATCTTCCAATGTAACACACGCATGCAGTTAGCTACATGTTGACATTTGTTGGCATTTTCAATTTGTAAAGACCAGTGATAGAGGAAGATACAAAATACACTGTAGGAAGAGACGCTTCATTAGTAGACTCTTAAGCATTTGAGCCAACCATCTATATAAAAAACACTTAGAGGCAATACAGTCACAAATAATTAGAATAAAATTGTTATGATAAAAACAAAATTAATAGTGTACAATTTTCTGAATAACAAATAGTAATGTTCAGTGTATTCTCATAAATTTACCAGAAGCTGGTGGACTCACATTTGCAACTACTTCACACTTAGCTGCAAAGCATCTTATTGTGCGCTGCAGGTCGCAGTCTAATGAAAGCACCAGAACCCTCAGCAGATCTGAGCACATCAAACTGGACACTGTCACACTCTGTTTGCTGCATTTTGAGATTCTGTCCCTCAAAATCACAGATTCTAAAGGAAAGTTGAGGAATGTTGCCAACTTTATTAATCCATCCATTAGCTGTACTCCTTTTACTGTTTCCCAGCTCTCATTGGGTGGAAGGCAGGCTCTCCTGGACAGGTCTCCAGTCTGTCTTAGGGCCAACATAGCCTGCCAAATGACTGGAGTGAATTTATGGTTACAGAAGATAAATACGGTACAAATCACAATGAAGCAACATGTGCCTAAAGTTAAAAGTTGAATAGAAGAGAAATACAGTATACTGCAACACGCCGCATGGTAAATTTAGTACAGGAAGACCCTGCCTCATTTAAATTCTGTTTTATCTCTGACATCATTCATGTCTCCATCCCCTGGAGCACTTACACACACACGCACACAGAAACACACACACAGACAGACATACACAAACACTTCCTCAAAATGGCAGGGGACTGCAAAAATCGTGACTTAGCCTAAACCCCCATCACACACACACACACACACACACAAACACCAGGGGATGCTAACATCGTGACTGTGGTAACCGAGTCCCCCTTAGCAGACACACACACACACACACACACATTCATTATCTTGCTGTTAAAGTGGGTGTGTGTGAGTGCTTCTGTCTGATTGCTGTAGAAGTGCTAGAGATCAAACTCAGTCTGGGATGAAAGTGCTTCTGTCGAAGCCTGACATCATGCGTCTGCCTCTGTTTTTCTTTTAACATAAAATAGCAGCGTTTGTCTGACTTAGGACAGATGACTTAAAAACCAAGCAGTGATCAGCTGTTAGAAGTATTGATGAGTCGTAAGGAGCTGCAGTATGGTTTGGTGATGCTGTCAAACACTGCCTCCATATGGTCAAAGAGGCACTTTAGTTTAATATATAATATTTCCATTGTTTACTTTGACATCATTTGTTTCTCTTACGATATGTTACTAAATATATTTTTGATATGTCAACATTGTACATGTCAACCAATAATTAACAAGGAATTGCAGTACAGGAACACAACAGTGTCGCCTTTACCCAGGTGGTCCACTCATGGGCGTCTTCCTAAGCCTTTGGCCTTTTCTGACTTGTGTATTCATGTGTACTGATGAATATTTATAAGATAAACTCTCCTGTATTGACCTGTGCTTTATATCCTGCAGGAGAACTCAGAGCGTGGGACATGAACCTCTGAGGAGACAAGGCTCATCCACCACCAGCCGCCCCCCTCAGCCCCTCTCAGCACAGGCCATAAAACACATATGGGTGCGAACAGCTCTGTTTGAGAAAGTTCTGGACAAGATCGTGCAGTATATTGTGGACAACTCCAGGTGATTTGCTTTCTACGCTGACTCGTGCAGCAGTGACTCAGCACTCAACTCCAGGCTTTGTTGTAGCCGAATGAATAACTTTTCCTTGAATTATCTATTTATGTCTTCCATTCTTCTCATGTCTTCACTCTATGCTTACTTTGTTCTGCACGCTGTCTAGCTAACAACCACTGTAAATGATGCCTCAGTGCTTCACTGATTAAAGCCTTAAACATCAAGTGCACTGACAATGTGAATCATGCTTTTTAAATAGCGAAAACCCATCTGTGCTGTTTGATGTTGTTTCTGTTTCTACATTTGACCTCATCTTTAAACAACTGCTGTGTGGATAATCTAATCTGATCTTAGACAAGTCAGTTCTTTAGAAATACATTACAAAATCGACTAACTCTTGACCAAACAGAAACCTCTATAAACTTGTAGCCTGTGCGAGGAGGCAGTTTTACCTTGTTTCACAGGTAACATTGATGATCCCCTTCTCAAAGCTTGCTATTGAGTCAGTTCTTTCCCAGAGGAATAGTAGGTAACCATGCTGATGCAGGTTCACGATACTTGAAAGCCCAGGCTACTTCTAAAGATTGCATAAAAGATCTGCTTTTATGATGAATGATCTGCACTTATATTGCACCTTTCTACCTGTTGGTACTCAAAGCGCTTCAAACTGCTTCTCATTCACCTATTCACCAACACTAGCTAAGTTGGGGTTCAGTGTCTTGCTCAAGGACACTTCAACATTTGACCGAAGGAGCCGGGGAGTCTACTACTATCTCAAATAGGTTTTTCATTTATGAGTGTCATTATTGCTTTCTTTGCTTGCATGGTCACTTCTTTTTGAAGACACCACAAACTAAATGTCAACACTCAGTTGGCAGGAAGCTGTAAGACACCTCCGAGCTCTGTCGGACGCTGTTGTCCCCTTTTCTGACTCCTTAAAAGGGCAAAATCTCACACACATTAATAATGTGAATTAGAATTAATTAACACTTCACACTTACATAGCATATTTCTAAAATAATTAATATAGTTATATTTGAAATTGATTGAGTCTGAAGGGAGAATACGTGTCCAGCCACCAGCTCTGTATATCCCCACATTTCCATTTTTGTATAAGAGAGGTGAATTGCTTGTTCTAAGAAAAAGAAATTTTGAGCTATAGAGAAAGAGATGAGATGTTCCTTCTCTTTCACCCACCACAGACTCCTCATTAAATATTCTTCACTGTTCTCTGTGTTTTTCTCACTGCAGTAAATACTATGAGAAAGAAGCTCTGATGCATGATCTGGTCTTCGGGCCCATCTTGGCAGCCTTACTAGGTAAGTATCATACACTGTGCTTGAACTGCCAAAATGTCCCAAATTATATACTGTGTGTGTGTACACACACACACACACACACACACATATCTATCACAAAATCAACTACACACCGAAAGAAGTAGTTCTTAGAGTGCACAGTTAAAAGACATCTCCTCTCACTACATAACAGCCACGGGAGCATACGGGAATAGGAAACGCACTGGACTGGAAATACAGACGAACAGGTTAAACAGTGAAACAACTGAAAAAACTCACACACTATAACTAAGATAATCTACTTGTGCAGGAGTAACATTAAGGAGACTACTTTGTAACATATGGTGAAGCAAATGGTGAAAAAATAATTTCTTTAAATTTGTTGACAGCTTTTTCACTTAAGCATCTGCTATAGTGGAATTTTTCCCTAACTGCTGTATAGTCCATTATTGTAAATTCAAATGTTATTAGAAAATGGTCAGACAGAAGAGAGTTGTGAGGAAATATGGTTAAATTATCTGCTTCAATTCCATACGTAAGGACAAGGTGTAACGTGTGACTAAAACAGTGAGTGGGTTTATTTACATTTTGGGAAAAAACAATTGAATCTAATAATGAATTAAACGCAGTGCTCAGACAGTTACTGTCAGCATCTACATGAATGTTAAAGTCACCCACTATAATGACTTTATCTGTACTAAGCACTAAATCAGATAGAAAATCTGAAAATTCAATCAAAAACTCTGAATAAGAGACTGGAGGACGGTACACAACAAATAGGAACAAATAGAATCAAATGGTTTGATGTTTTCAAATTAACAGACATAAAATACATCAGGAGAATTTAGTGCCATAAAAAACCCTGGTGAAGTCTCAAATCAAGGCAGAAGTAGTTTAGGACAAGGTAAGTAGTAGCCCTTTAAAAAGTGTGTAGTGAATGGGTCTGTACATGTACTGTATGCTTTGTCTTCAGTGGGGCCCTGTGCTCTGGAGTACACTAAACTCAAGACATCCGATCATTTTTGGACCGACCCCTCAGCCAATGAACTAGTGCAGCGCCATCGATTCACGGAGCCCACCGGGTCAGGACGCCGAGCTGGCCGTCGGCCTGCTCTGGGGGTAAGTGAGGTGCTGGTGGTTGGTGGTGGGTGATCACTGAGGTGATGTGTCAGATGGGAGAAGTTGCAGAAGCCTAACCTCTTTCTTTCTAGATCCGCAGAGGCAGTTATGGTTCCTATAGTGTCATGAAGACACATAATGTTGTTCATGTTGAATCAATCCCACACGGCGTGCATGTGTCCCAAGCAAAGAAAACAGCAGGTGTTGTAGGATCTTTTTTAAGAGTTCTTCAAATGACTCGATATATTTGTAAACTCTTTATAAAATTTTAAACTGTGTAATAGACAGATGTGAAATAGTTTCAGGCTTAATCGTTAATACCAATAACAAAAAAAATACTAGTATTTAGTTCAGATTTCAGTTTAGTTCAGACTCAAATCTGTTGGAGTTTTTAAAGCAAGTACAATAAAAATGTATTTATTTTAAATGATTTAGAAATGACTTTACAAACAGAAATGATCAAAACAAAGTCATCTCAAAGCACGTTACAGAATAAAGTCAAGATTATAAAGATGTATAGAGAGAACCCAACAATTCCCCCTGGAGCAAGCCATAGGCAACAGTGAAGAGGAAAAACTCCCTTTAACGGAAGAAACCTCCAGCAGAACCAGGCTCAGGGTGGACGACCATCTACCTCGACCGGTTGGGGTGAGTGGAAAGTGAATAGAGAAAAGAATAGAGCAACAAAAAGCAACAACAAAACACTGGGCAGGTTGGTTGGACCAGTAGCTGCACGCTGGAAGACACACAGCTTCAAAGCCGGGGACACCTGCAGAAAGGGACAGAGAGAGGGAGACAGAGAAGGACAAAGACAATTACGGGAGAGAACACACAGAGTTAATGACATACAGTGGTGACAATTATGGGGTGAGAGGAGCTCAGTGCATCGGGGGGGGGGTCCCCAACTTTCTAAGCTTTCGGTTTATCCCGTGAGTAATCAGGGGCCACAGCGATCTTGATCCGCATGTTGATTTGGCACAGTTTTCTGGCACCTTCCCAATTTCTACTGGGCTTGGACTGACACTGCACAGCTGGGGAGGGGAATGGGCTGTTAGGGGCCCAGAGACACTTCGACATATAGCCACTCACTTTGTGGTCCGTGGACAACTGCCTTTACTGCACAGCTTTACCAACTGACTACAAAATAAGGCTTATCAACTTTATGAAGTTATTCATAGTCATGAAGTCATTGCTGCTGAGATTCTTCTAAATTTCTCGAACGCCACTTCCTTTCTAACTTTCGTGTTGCCTGTTTGAATTTGTTTTTTGAACTATACCATGGAGATCACCTCTTCTGGTTTACTGCCTTTTTTTTCAGAGGGGCAACACTATCAAGTATTTTTCATAGTGAGGCTGCAGAACTAAGATAATCTACTTGTGCAGGAGTAACATTAAGGAGACTACTTTCCATTGTATTAACATATGGTGAAGCAAATGGTGAAAAAATAATTTCTTTAAATTTGTTGACAGCTTTTTCACTTAAGCATCTGCTATAGTGGAATTTTTCCCTAACTGCTGTATAGTCCATTATTGTAAATTCAAATGTTATTAAAAAATGGTCAGACAGAAGAGAGTTGTGAGGAAATATTGTTAAATTATCCGTTTCAATTCCATACGTAAGGACAAGGTCTAACGTGTGACTAAAACAGTGAGTGGGTTTATTTACATTTTGGGAAAAACCAATTGAATCTAATAATGAATTAAACGCAGTGCTCAGACAGTTACTGTCAGCATCTACATGAATGTTAAAGTCACCCACTATAATGACTTTATCTGTACTAAGCACTAAATCAGATAGAAAATCAGAAAATTCAATCAAAAACTCTGAATAAGAGACTGGAGGACGGTACACAACAAATAGGAACAAATAGAATCAAATGGTTTGATGTTTTCAAATTAACAGACATAAAATACATCAGGAGAATTTAGTGCCATAAAAAACCCTGGTGAAGTCTCAAATCAAGGCAGAAGTAGTTTAGGACAAGGTAAGTAGTAGCCCTTTAAAAAGTGTGTAGTGAATGGGTCTGTACATGTACTGTATGCTTTGTCTTCAGTGGGGCCCTGTGCTCTGGAATACACTAAACTCAAGACATCCGATCATTTTTGGACCGACCCCTCAGCCAATGAACTAGTGCAGCGCCATCGTATTCACGGAGCCCACCGGGGTCAGGACGCCGCAGCTGGCCGTCGGCCTGCTCTGGGGGTAAGTGAGGTGCTGGTGGTTGGTGGTGGGTGATCACTGAGGTGATGTGTCAGATGGGAGAAGTTGCAGAAGCCTAACCTCTTTCTTTTCTAGATCCGCAAGAGGCAGTCCAGTGGCAGCATGTCAGAGGACAGGTTTGCTGCATCAGCGAGGGAGTATGTGGAGTCTCTTCACCAAAACTCCAGAACACACCTCCTCTATGGCAAAAACAACGTCCTGGTGCAGCCGGTATGACAGCACATTTTTACTCTGTGGAAATGGATTCAATTAATCATTTTCCCACAATACCCCATATTGACAATGGGAAATAAGTTTGTTTGAAATCATTACAAATTTATAAAAAAAAATATAACCATTTTAAAAAATAAAACTAAAAATCACGTGTACATAAGTATTCACAGCCTTTCCCATGACACTCAAAGTTGAGCTCTGGTGGATCCTGTTTCCACTGAGTCCACCTGTGGGAAATTGTTGATTGGACATGATTTGGAAAAGCATACACCTGTCTATATAAGGTCCCAAAGTTAGGCACAGATCTGGGAAGGGTATAGAAACATTTCTGCAGCATTGAGGGTCCCAATGAGCACAGTGGCCTCCATCAATCTGTAAATAGAAGCAGTTTGGAACCACCAGGACTCCTCCTAGAGCGGGTCGGCCGGCCAAACTGAGCGATTGAGAGAGAAGGGCCTTAGTCCGGGAGGTGAGCAAGAACCCGATGGTCACTCTGAAAAAGCTCCAGCATTTGTGGAGAGAGGAGAACCTTCCAGAACCACCACCATCTCTAAAGCACAGTTCACAGTTCACCTATCACAGTTAGTGGGACCCAGACAATAAGGCAGGGCGGACAAGGCAGTGGAAGGCAATAAATGTAATTTAGAAGAGGTGAGGACTACAAGGGCAGGCAGGAGGTAACAGACTACGATGTGGAGATCTAGGAGGGAAGACACAAGGTGAGAAAGGTGTCTTGACATAAATGCAGAATATTGCGGGAATGGGTGCTTACATTAGAGCAGAGGATAAGTCTGCAGAAGGTAGACGAGAGTGAATGACTGAATGCACATTTAGATGAATACAGGACTCACTAAACACCAGTCATTCTAACTGTCCTGTATGATTCTACTCTATGCTTCTTATAATTTAGGTTAATATATAAAGCAACATATAAAATATATACAGTGTGTTAAGTATTTAATGATATCTTACAACTGTTTAAATGGAGTAAACCTATAGTAAATCACTGAATCTAATCTAGAAACTAAATCTAATTACTGAATCTAGTGTTAATCCATAGACTAACATATTTTCTGATAAATAGATTGTTACTCGTGTTACCATGGAGACAGTTTTATATAGGTGTATTCAAAAAATTGCAAATAAACTTAAAATATCTTTACAAAATGAAAACAAGTTTGTTAAAACATTTGATGATTGTTTATTAATTAAAAATATAATCTGTCACTGACAAGTACGTCAGTGGCGCAGAAAGGTAGAGCGGTTGTCCACCAATTTTGGGGTTGTTGGTTCAATCCCCAGCACATGTCGAGTGTCCTTAAGCAAGACACTGAACCCCAACTTAGTTGCTCCTGGTGAGCGTTGGCCCCCATCGGTGTGTGTGATTGTGAGTGTGAATGGGTGAATAAGAAGCAGTGTAAAGTGCTTTGAGTGCCAATGGGTAGAAAAGTGCTAAATAACATTTACCATTTAGGTCAGTAGACCCTTTGCTGTGGGTCCAAATTGTAATTAGGTGCTTTCATTGTTTTTGAGAGTAGTCCACCTATAGCCAACAGAAATAATTAGACAAAATTTATACTGACCCATGTTTATTTAAAAAACAAGACCAAGTCTAAGAAACTCTCTGTAGACCTTAATGATATCATGTTGTTGTTTTATAAAACCATTTTCTAAGCGCTGAATGTTTGTTACAGCATTCAAATGCTCCCTTGTTTTTACGTTTCCCCTCAAAAAAAGAGTCCTTAAAGTATGTCCCTATGAAATGGGAAAACCCTTCATGTGGGCCAAATGGGTGCCCTCGTTTGCTGAGAAGTCCTATGTAAAACCATTGTGTGGGGAGAAATGAGGTTGGGCAAAATATTTTGGGATTTGATGAGGCAAAAATAAACTCCAAGCTCTCTGTCTGATGAACACCAGACATCGTTTATGGTCTGCTAAATACCATCACTACAGTGAAGCATGATGATGGCAGCATCATGATGTGTGTGTGTGTGTGTCGGGGGGGTTCTCAGCAGCAGGGACAGGGAGACTGGTCAGAAGTGAAGAAAGGATTCCTGGTCCCTGAAGAAAACGTGCTTCAAAGTGCACAAGACCTGAGACTGGGGTGATGGTTCACCATTCAGCTGAATAATGGTTTGAAGCAAACAGCCAAGTCAACACTTCAGGACAATTTTGTTAAACTTTATTTATATTATATTTATAGTGCCAATTCACAACAAAGGCAGCGTAAGGCAACTTAAAGCACTTTGCATAATAAAGACTATATCTGCATCAAGGATCGGCTCTGAGCCCCTTCTTGTTTGCTCTGGTGATGGACAGGCTGACAGATGAGGTTAGACAAGAATCTCCATGGACTATGATGTTTGCAGATGACATTGTGATTTGTAGTGAGAGCAGAGAGCAGGTGGAGGAAAATCTAGAGAGGTGGAGGTCTGCTCTGGAAAACAGAGGAATGAAGCTTAGCCGCAGTAAGACAGAACACATGTGTGTCAATGAGAGGAACCCAGGGAAACAGTGAGGTTACAGGGAGCAGAGATGAAGAAAGTACTTGGGGTCAACGGTTCAGAGCAACGGAGAGTGTGGAAAAGAGGTGAAGAGGCGAGTGCAGGCAGGTTGGAACGGGTGGAGAAAAGTGTCAGGTGTGTTGTGTGATAACAGAGTATCAGCAAGAATGAAAGGAAAGATGTTCAAGACGGTGGTGAGACCAGAGATGTTGTTCGGCTTAGAGACAGTGGCACTGAAGAAAAGACAGGAGGCAGAGCTGGAGGTAGCAGAGCTTAAGATGTTGAGGTTCTCTTTGGGAGGGACGAGGATGGACAGGATCAAGAATGAGGACATCAGAGGGACAGCTCATGTTAGATGTTTAGGAGATAAAGTCAGAGAGGCCAGATTGAGGTGGTTTGGACATGTTCAGAGAAGACATTGTGAATATATCGGTAGAAGGATGCTGAGGTTGGAGCTGCCAGGCAGGAGGTCTAGAGGAAGACCAAAGAGGAGATTTATGGATGTAGTGAGAGAGGACATGAAGTTATTTGGTGTGAGAGAAGAGGATGCAGAGGACATGGTAAGATGGAGGCACATGATTCGCTGTGGCGACTCCTGAAAGGGAACAGCCCAAAGGAAAAGAAGAAGAAGAAGAAGAAGAAGAAGCATAATAAAGACTATAAAGATACATAGACAAACCCCAACAATTCACCCTTGAACAAGCCATAGGCAACAGTGGAGAAGGAAACTCCTTTTAACGGAAGAAACCTCCAGCAGAACCAGGCTCAGGGTAGACGGCCATCTGCCTTGACCGGTTGGGTTGAGTTGAAAGTGAAGAGAGAAAAGAAAAGAGCAACAAAAGCAGCAACAAAACATCGGGCAGGTTGGTCGGACCAGTAGCTGCACGTTGGAAGACACACAGCTCCAAGCTGGGGACACCTGCAGAAAGGGACAGAGAGAGGGAGACAGATAGACAAGTCTCTGACTTGTTCTTCAGTGGTCCAACCAAACCCCAGATTTAGACCCCACAGAACATCTGTGGAGAGATCTGAAGGTAGCAGTTCACAGACACTTTCTGTCAGGAAGAATGAGATAAGCTTATAGAGCCTTAACCAAGACGATTCTGAGCTGTAATTACTGCAAAAATGGATTCCACACAGAACTAAAACATTTAATGATGAATCCTCCATGCACACAAAGGTTAGCTATGGAGTTCCACAAGGCTCTGTGTTAGAACCAGTACTTTTTACTTTATATATGTCTCCTTTAGGCAACATTATTAGAAAACACATACATTTCCATTGCTATGCTGATGATACCCAGCTATATCTATCTATTGAACCAAATGAAAAAATCAGGTAATCAAGCTTCATGCCTATAAGACACAAAGGCCTGGATGTCCAACAGTTTTTTACTTCTAAACTCAGACAAAACTGAAGTCATAGTATTTGGGCCCAAACCATTATGTCCAACCATATTGTTACTCTAGATGGCATAAGTCTGGCCTCCAGTACTACTGCAAGGAACCTTATAAACTTTAGCTTGACAGTTACTCAATTGCAGAGGAAATTTGACTATAGACATTAAGTGATCCCCGGTTAAAGTCTGACTTTATCATAACTGGAGCAGGCTAAAGCTCTGAATGCTTTTCTTAAAAACGCCCAAGACTCTGCCTTTTGAGATTGATCATGAAGTGCGCAACATTCAGACTTGGCAAAAGTTTCCCTAATAAAATACTAAATGTGGAGAACTAACGTACAGATATAATAGTTTTTCCTCACTACTGAACCCAACAAAGATCAGATTAGTTTTAAAAATTCTTTGTTAGAAATCATTTGTCCTTAGACGTGTATACCTTCACGCAGTGCATGCAGATTGGCAGGCAGATAAAACACAGAAAAAGTCCCATTATGCCAGACCTACTGCATATCTGCGAGTAATCACACCAGGTTTTAGGACAAAAAAGCTTTGAGTTCTCTCTCTCTTCTGCTCCAGACATGACAACTTTGCAACTCATGTCTTACACTACTGTATGTCCTGCCTCCTCCGTCTTTCTCCCACTCCAGAAGAAGGACATGGAGGTGTTGCGAGGATACTTGTCACTCCACCAAGCAGGGGATAACCTGACCCTGAAGTGGACACCCAACCAGCTCATCAATGGCACATTGGGAGACTGTGACCTGGAAAAGAGGTAATCAACACACCCCTGTTATGTATGTATATTGTAAAATGTAGTGGGATTTTTCAAGAAAACATCCGTCAAATTGTTTTCCACCACATCTTTCTAATCCAAAACACATTTTCGGTTTCATTTTTCTTTCTCCTCTTAGTATCTACTGGGACTATGCACTGACTGTTCCACTGCGGCAGATAGTCTGCATCCATTGTCACCAACGCCGTGGGTCCAAATTGTAATTAGGTGCTTTCATTGTTTTTGAGAGTAGTCCACCTATAGCCAACAGAAATAATTAGACAAAATTTATACTGACCCATGTTTATTTAAAAAACAAGACCAAGTCTAAGAAACTCTCTGTAGACCTTAATGATATCATGTTGTTGTTTTATAAAACCATTTTCTAAGCGCTGAATGTTTCTTACAGCATTCAAATGCTCCCTTGTTTTTACGTTTCCCCTCAAAAAAAGAGTCCTTAAAGTATGTCCCTATGAAATGGGAAAACCCTTCATGTGGGCCAAATGGGTGCCCTCGTTTGCTGAGAAGTCCTATGTAAAACCATTGTGTGGGGAGAAATGAGGTTGGGCAAAATATTTTGGGATTTGATGAGGCAAAAATAAACTCCAAGCTCTCTGTCTGATGAACACCAGACATCGTTTATGGTCTGCTAAATACCATCACTACAGTGAAGCATGATGATGGCAGCATCATGATGTGTGTGTGTGTGTGTCGGGGGGGTTCTCAGCAGCAGGGACAGGAGACTGGTCAGAAGTGAAGAAAGGATTCCTGGTCCCTGAAGAAAACGTGCTTCAAAGTGCACAAGACCTGAGACTGGGGTGATGGTTCACCATTCAGCTGAATAATGGTTTGAAGCAAACAGCCAAGTCAACACTTCAGGACAATTTTGTTAAACTTTATTTATATTATATTTATAGTGCCAATTCACAACAAAGGCAGCGTAAGGCAACTTAAAGCACTTTGCATAATAAAGACTATATCTGCATCAAGGATCGGCTCTGAGCCCCTTCTTGTTTGCTCTGGTGATGGACAGGCTGACAGATGAGGTTAGACAAGAATCTCCATGGACTATGATGTTTGCAGATGACATTGTGATTTGTAGTGAGAGCAGAGAACAGGTGGAGGAAAATCTAGAGAGGTGGAGGTCTGCTCTGGAAAACAGAGGAATGAAGCTTAGCCGCAGTAAGACAGAACACATGTGTGTCAATGAGAGGAACCCAGGGGAAACAGTGAGGTTACAGGGAGCAGAGATGAAGAAAGTACTTGGGGTCAACGGTTCAGAGCAACGGAGAGTGTGGAAAAGAGGTGAAGAGGCGAGTGCAGGCAGGTTGGAACGGGTGGAGAAAAGTGTCAGGTGTGTTGTGTGATAACAGAGTATCAGCAAGAATGAAAGGAAAGATGTTCAAGACGGTGGTGAGACCAGAGATGTTGTTCGGCTTAGAGACAGTGGCACTGAAGAAAAGACAGGAGGCAGAGCTGGAGGTAGCAGAGCTTAAGATGTTGAGGTTCTCTTTGGGAGGGACGAGGATGGACAGGATCAAGAATGAGGACATCAGAGGGACAGCTCATGTTAGATGTTTAGGAGATAAAGTCAGAGAGGCCAGATTGAGGTGGTTTGGACATGTTCAGAGAAGACATTGTGAATATATCGGTAGAAGGATGCTGAGGTTGGAGCTGCCAGGCAGGAGGTCTAGAGGAAGACCAAAGAGGAGATTTATGGATGTAGTGAGAGAGGACATGAAGTTATTTGGTGTGAGAGAAGAGGATGCAGAGGACATGGTAAGATGGAGGCACATGATTCGCTGTGGCGACTCCTGAAAGGAACAGCCCAAAGGAAAGAAGAAGAAGAAGAAGAAGAAGAAGCATAATAAAGACTATAAAGATACATAGACAAACCCCAACAATTCACCCTTGAACAAGCCATAGGCAACAGTGGAGAGAAACTCCTTTTAACGGAAGAAACCTCCAGCAGAACCAGGCTCAGGGTAGACGGCCATCTGCCTTGACCGGTTGGGTTGAGTTGAAAGTGAAGAGAGAAAGAAAAGAGCAACAAAAGCAGCAACAAAACATCGGGCAGGTTGGTCGGACCAGTAGCTGCACGTTGGAAGACACACAGCTCCAAGCTGGGGACACCTGCAGAAAGGGACAGAGAGAGAGACAGATAGACAAGTCTCTGACTTGTTCTTCAGTGGTCCAACCAAACCCCAGATTTAGACCCCACAGAACATCTGTGGAGAGATCTGAAGGTAGCAGTTCACAGACACTTTCTGTCAGGAAGAATGAGATAAGCTTATAGAGCCTTAACCAAGACGATTCTGAGCTGTAATTACTGCAAAAATGGATTCCACACAGAACTAAAACATTTAATGATGAATCCTCCATGCACACAAAGGTTAGCTATGGAGTTCCACAAGGCTCTGTGTTAGAACCAGTACTTTTTACTTTATATATGTCTCCTTTAGGCAACATTATTAGAAAACACATACATTTCCATTGCTATGCTGATGATACCCAGCTATATCTATCTATTGAACCAAATGAAAAAATCAGGTAATCAAGCTTCATGCCTATAAGACACAAAGGCCTGGATGTCCAACAGTTTTTTACTTCTAAACTCAGACAAAACTGAAGTCATAGTATTTGGGCCCAAACCATTATGTCCAACCATATTGTTACTCTAGATGGCATAAGTCTGGCCTCCAGTACTACTGCAAGGAACCTTATAAACTTTAGCTTGACAGTTACTCAATTGCAGAGGAAATTTGACTATAGACATTAAGTGATCCCCGGTTAAAGTCTGACTTTATCATAACTGGAGCAGGCTAAAGCTCTGAATGCTTTTCTTAAAAACGCCCAAGACTCTGCCTTTTGAGATTGATCATGAAGTGCGCAACATTCAGACTTGGCAAAAGTTTCCCTAATAAAATACTAAATGTGGAGAACTAACGTACAGATATAATAGTTTTTCCTCACTACTGAACCCAACAAAGATCAGATTAGTTTTAAAATTCTTTGTTAGAAATCATTTGTCCTTAGACGTGTATACCTTCACGCAGTGCATGCAGATTGGCAGGCAGATAAAACACAGAAAAAGTCCCATTATGCCAGACCTACTGCATATCTGCAGTAATCACACCAGGTTTTAGGACAAAAAGCTTTGAGTTCTCTCTCTTCTGCTCCAGACATGACAACTTTGCAACTCATGTCTTACACTACTGTATGTCCTGCCTCCTCCGTCTTTCTCCCACTCCAGAAGAAGGACATGGAGGTGTTGAGGATACTTGTCACTCCACCAAGCAGGGGATAACCTGACCTGAAGTGGACACCCAACCAGCTCATCAATGGCACATTGGGAGACTGTGACCTGGAAAAGAGGTAATCAACACACCCCTGTTATGTATGTATATTGTAAAATGTAGTGGGGATTTTTCAAGAAAACATCCGTCAAATTTGTTTTCCACCACATCTTTCTAATCCAAAACACATTTTCGGTTTCATTTTTCTTTCTCCTCTTAGTATCTACTGGGACTATGCACTGACTGTTCCACTGCGGCAGATAGTCTGCATCCATTGTCACCAACGCCGTAAGTAAACAGTTCATGCAGATCGTTACCACCGAATTAGTCTCCTCATTTTAGGATCGTGGAAACTAGATGCCCACCTAGGTTTAGGTGTTTAGTTTTGCTTCTCTTCCTTGGGTGTCTTAATGTTGTTCCTCTCTATAAAGGCTTTTTTCCAATGTAAGGGGAGAGGGGAGATTTTATCTGATTACATAATGAGATTTAATTTGTTTTAGATGGACGTGAATAACCATGAATTTCCTTAGTGTGTAAAGGGAGAAATAATTTCACTTGATTTGACATCAACTTAGTGGGGAAACACTATGAGGGACTGTCAAGCTAAAAAGGCTTTAACTTTAGAAATATTCATTGATGTATGAAACTCAGCTCCCTCAGATGATGAAAAACTCCTCCGGGTGATGTAATCTGGAGGAGTTTTTCAGATGGAAGCAGAGAAATATTGTATTATGGCGTCAGAGGCAAGTTTTTATAGTTATTATAGTTGAGTTATAATAAGTCAGAGGCAAGTTTAAAGGCATGTACATTAATGTACATTCACACCCTAAACTAAAGCCATATTAGGCAAGTTGAAAACTGATGAAGTCACTGTTTTATGTGGTTATGTCACATTTTATACCTGTGACATTCTGTTCTGTTTTCTGTTCCTGTCTCACTGCTACCAGGCTGTTTAATGAATATGACTTTTTTCACCGTTTTCTAGCTGACTCTGGTGGAACGCTGGTTCTGGTCAGTCAGGATGGCATCCAGCGTCCACCCTCCATTTCCCTCCTGGTGGACACCTCCTGGCCTTTCTGTCCTGTCTGGAAACAGGCCTTTCACCACGGGCCAGCTGGAGCCACCCTTTGGTCCCAGAAAGGCAAGGTGTGTCCCCCCTGTTAGGGCTGCAGTGTATTCACTTATAAATGTAACCCTCTGAAGTCGAGGTTTTGAATCCTTATTTATTTTACCTTTATAGTTCACCTTAACACTGTTAATAGTTGGTGTAATTGTTTTAGCACAACCTCAACTGTGTAACTTTAGTTAACAACCACTTAAGAAACAAAAAATCCAAGTAGGAAAATGTTATGTTTTTTTACATCTTGTGTTCCATTGTGTTCTATATGTTCTATGTGTTCTATGTGTTCTATGTGTGCCAGCAACATAAAAAAACAAATTAATGAAAAAGAAGCATCGCTAGAAGCATCCTAATTTGCACAATTTAAAACATGTCAACCATTTATCATAACTCTGGTTTTACTTGGCCGATCCACACCATTTAAAACTGATAGGGTTTGACATCTGCACACAAAAAATCAAGCATCTACAGGACTTTGTCTTCCTGCTATGTTATCTTACAGAGAGGGTGTGATTTGGATGGGCTGTGGGTAGGGTTCCATTAATATGTGTGGTCCGTGTGATTAACATGGTATTTAAAGCACTTTCTTTCTCATTTTCTTAGTTTTAATCCTAATATGGAGACGGTCATTGGTGGCAGCTCTCAGCTTTCAATCAGTATGTGAGCACACAGCTGTTCTACTACACTTCTGGCTCAGAGCCTTCAAGCTATTATTAACTGTTGCATTAGCTGAGATAGTGAACATAGTAATGTAAATGATGGGATGGGTGGGTGACAACAGAGCAAACAGAACAAATTGCAAAGTAGACATTTGTTTTAAATACAGAAAAAACAAATGTCAAACTATAAAGAGGTGTTTGAATGAAACATAATGTTGACACAACTTTATGATCCGCTGATGCTTGTGGTGCTATTAAACGATTATACTTTCATAGTCTTTCTCAAACTACTGCCAATGATTGAAACAAGATGGACAAAACATTACAAAATGGCCTTTGGCTGCACAGTTTGGTGTTCCTAATAAACTGGCAACTGAGGACAATGTCAGTGACAGTGTCAGTGACAGGCCAGTGACTGTCTGAAGCTCACAGACACTTTCTGTCAGGAAGAATGAGATAAGCTTATAGAGCCTTAACCAAGACGATTCTGAGCTGTAATTACTGCAAAAATGGATTCCACACAGAACTAAAACATTTAATGATGAATCCTCCATGCACACAAAGGTTAGCTATGGAGTTCCACAAGGCTCTGTGTTAGAACCAGTACTTTTTACTTTATATATGTCTCCTTTAGGCAACATTATTAGAAAACACATACATTTCCATTGCTATGCTGATGATACCCAGCTATATCTATCTATTGAACCAAATGAAAAAATCAGGTAATCAAGCTTCATGCCTATAAGACACAAAGGCCTGGATGTCCAACAGTTTTTTACTTCTAAACTCAGACAAAACTGAAGTCATAGTATTTGGGCCCAAACCATTATGTCCAACCATATTGTTACTCTAGATGGCATAAGTCTGGCCTCCAGTACTACTGCAAGGAACCTTATAAACTTTAGCTTGACAGTTACTCAATTGCAGAGGAAATTTGACTATAGACATTAAGTGATCCCCGGTTAAAGTCTGACTTTATCATAACTGGAGCAGGCTAAAGCTCTGAATGCTTTTCTTAAAAACGCCCAAGACTCTGCCTTTTGAGATTGATCATGAAGTGCGCAACATTCAGACTTGGCAAAAGTTTCCCTAATAAAATACTAAATGTGGAGAACTAACGTACAGATATAATAGTTTTTCCTCACTACTGAACCCAACAAAGATCAGATTAGTTTTAAAAATTCTTTGCGTTAGAAATCATTTGTCCTTAGACGTGTATACCTTCACGCAGTGCATGCAGATTGGCAGGCAGATAAAACACAGAAAAAGTCCCATTATGCCAGACCTACTGCATATCTGCGAGTAATCACACCAGGTTTTAGGACAAAAAAGCTTTGAGTTCTCTCTCTCTTCTGCTCCAGACATGACAACTTTGCAACTCATGTCTTACACTACTGTATGTCCTGCCTCCTCCGTCTTTCTCCCACTCCAGAAGAAGGACATGGAGGTGTTGCGAGGATACTTGTCACTCCACCAAGCAGGGGATAACCTGACCCTGAAGTGGACACCCAACCAGCTCATCAATGGCACATTGGGAGACTGTGACCTGGAAAAGAGGTAATCAACACACCCCTGTTATGTATGTATATTGTAAAATGTAGTGGGGATTTTTCAAGAAAACATCCGTCAAATCTGTTTTCCACCACATCTTTCTAATCCAAAACACATTTTCGGTTTAATTTTTCTTTCTCCTCTTAGTATCTACTGGGACTATGCACTGACTGTTCCACTGCGGCAGATAGTCTGCATCCATTGTCACCAACGCCGTGAGTAAACAGTTCATGCAGATCGTTACCACCGAATTAGTCTCCTCATTTTAGGATCGTGGAAACTAGATGCCCACCTAGGTTTAGGTGTTTAGTTTTGCTTCTCTTCCTTGGGTGTCTTAATGTTGTTCCTCTCTATAAAGGCTTTTTTCCAATGTAAGGGGAGAGGGGAGATTTTATCTGATTACATAATGAGATTTAATTTGTTTTAGATGGACGTGAATAACCATGAATTTCCTTAGTGTGTAAAGGGAGAAATAATTTCACTTGATTTGACATCAACTTAGTGGGGAAACACTATGAGGGACTGTCAAGCTAAAAAGGCTTTAACTTTAGAAATATTCATTGATGTATGAAACTCAGCTCCCTCAGATGATGAAAAACTCCTCCGGGTGATGTAATCTGGAGGAGTTTTTCAGATGGAAGCAGAGAAATATTGTATTATGGCGTCAGAGGCAAGTTTTTATAGTTATTATAGTTTGGCAAGTTTAAAGGCATGTACATTAATGTACATTCACACCCTAAACTAAAGCCATATTAGGCAAGTTGAAAACTGATGAAGTCACTGTTTTATGTGGTTATGTCACATTTTATACCTGTGACATTCTGTTCTGTTTTCTGTTCCTGTCTCACTGCTACCAGGCTGTTTGATGAATATGACTTTTTTCACCGTTTTCTAGCTGACTCTGGTGGTACGCTGGTTCTGGTCAGTCAGGATGGCATCCAGCGTCCACCCCTCCATTTCCCTCCTGGTGGACACCTCCTGGCCTTTCTGTCCTGTCTGGAAACAGGCCTTTCACCACGGGGCCAGCTGGAGCCACCCCTTTGGTCCCAGAAAGGCAAGGTGTGTCCCCCCTGTTAGGGCTGCAGTGTATTCACTTATAAATGTAACCCTCTGGAGTCGAGGTTTTGAATCCTTATTTATTTTACCTTTATAGTTCACCTTAACACTGTTAATAGTTGGTGTAATTGTTTTAGCACAACCTCAACTGTGTAACTTTAGTTAACAACCACTTAAGAAACAAAAAATCCAAGTAGGAAAATGTTATGTTTTTTTACATCTTGTGTTCCATTGTGTTCTATATGTTCTATGTGTTCTATGTGTTCTATGTGTGCCAGCAACATAAAAAAACAAATCGCTAGAAGCATCCTAATTTGCACAATTTAAAACATGTCAACCATTTATCATAACTCTGGTTTTACTTGGCCGATCCACACCATTTAAAACTGATAGGGTTTGACATCTGCACACAAAAAATCAAGCATCTACAGGACTTTGTCTTCCTGCTATGTTATCTTACAGAGAGGGTGTGATTTGGATGGGCTGGTGGGTAGGGTTCCATTAATATGTGTGGTCCGTGTGATTAACATGGTATTTAAAGCACTTTCTTTCTCATTTTCTTAGTTTTAATCCTAATATGGAGACGGTCATTGGTGGCAGCTCTCAGCTTTCAATCAGTATGTGAGCACACAGCTGTTCTACTACACTTCTGGCTCAGAGCCTTCAAGCTATTATTAACTGTTGCATTAGCTGAGATAGTGAACATAGTAATGTAAATGATGGGATGGGTGGGTGACAACAGAGCAAACAGAACAAATTGCAAAGTAGACATTTGTTTTAAATACAGAAAAAACAAATGTCAAACTATAAAGAGGTGTTTGAATGAAACATAATGTTGACACAACTTTATGATCCGCTGATGCTTGTGGTGCTATTAAACGATTATACTTTCATAGTCTTTCTCAAACTACTGCCAATGATTGAAACAAGATGGACAAAACATTACAAAATGGCCTTTGGCTGCACAGTTTGGTGTTCCTAATAAACTGGCAACTGAGGACAATGTCAGTGACAGTGTCAGTGACAGGCCAGTGACTGTCTGAAGCTCACATTTAGCTTACAGCAAACGTCAGAAAGAAGTGCAGTGCAGCTTTAAAGGGTTATTCTTTACTAACGTTAGTTGGTTTACTGCTAAATGTGTGTGCGTGCGTGTGGTTATGTCTTGCAGGGAAAAGTTTTCCCTAAACTGAGGAAGAGGAGCAGTACTGCCAGACTCATTGACCAGGACAGGAATGGTGAGGAGCAGACAGCTGCTGACTATGTATTTCGCATTGTCTACCCAGGATACCGCTACGATGCCAGTGAGTAACATGTTTGCACGGTCAGACATACTAGTACAAAGTATTCCCATGTCTGCACACATGTATTAAACTCTCTCTCATCTTCTGATTGCTTTTTCTTATTAATAGTTGAACTTGTATCTTCCTATTGTGTGTTTACAGCGTCCAGCTGTAGTGTGCTTTCTTTCTCACGTGTGCTTGCGTTCAGGCCGGCAGGGCAGCACTTTCTAACTGTGTTCTCTGTCGTCCCACTGGTGCAAGCAGTCACCATAAACTACCACCACACCACGGGCAGCCGCGCTCCCTCGCTGGACGATGATGAGGAAGAAGAAGATAGGCTCCATGCTATGATTTCAATGATCTGCTCGCGGAACCTCACAGACCCTAATGTCATGAAAGGTTTTTATCACCTTAACCCCCCCCCACCCCAGACCTCACCCAAGCCTCAGATGCCTCTCCCTGCCTCCTCCCCACCCTTTCCTCCCAACCCTACTTCCACCTGCTCGTGCGCCTGTGTGTGTGTGCTGCCTGAGGCCAAGCCCAACGGTGTGGTACAGGCTGGGGGTGTCGATTTGTTTTATGATATGGTAATGAATTACATATATTAGCTATAGAAATGCTAACATTAGCAACAGAGCATCTACATTATTAACAACTACAGCCAGACATGTGTTTTACACGTGTATATCAAAAAAGGCTCCTACCATTAAACCCTAATGTCAAATTTAACCTGAGTGCAGCAATAAACGTTTCCCAGTCTCCATTTGTGCACATGAAACTTAAGCAGCATAAACGACACGTGATGGAAGTGGATTATTTCCTAAAGCTGTAGGAAAATAGGAAGAGGAGCAGCACAAACAGGACGGCAAGTCTTGAAACAACAGCTACAAATAGGCTGTTAGGAAGCAGCTACAGAATCCCTTGATTTTCGGTCGACTCCAGAGGCAAAAAAATGACTGTCTCAGCAACTAGTAGCCTGTTCCTGTTGCAACTGCTGAACATTTACTCAACCTCTTTGGCTGTGGTCTGAATATACTCGCTCTCAGAGGAACGAGCACTGGAATTTAGGAGCTTACCGAGCTTAATCGCATAAGATCCTGTCTAGAACATGTGCCTTGACACAGATATCACCAAATACAAAGTGAATGGCAGAGCCTCTGCTGACACACTCCCCCTACCCCCCTTTCCTGCCTATTATCACTGTCTTGGTCTCTCCTCTTTCCTCCCACTGCACAGCCACTTGCTTGGCAGGGATCCTTATGCAAGCCTTTGGAAACACACACTGTCAGATGAAGCTTGACTGAACACATCTCCTACCTGGTTTCATCCCAGATTGAAACGTCCTCATCTAGGCCTTTGTGACTGTTGCAGTGCTCCAACCTCTGAGAGGGTGTAGCTCCTAAATGCCTCAGCACTGTTGGGTTTATGCTGTTGTGGCCAAGATTCATTGATAATTTGCTTTTTTTTTTTTTTTTTTTGCACTTGTTTAATTTGACTTAATTCTGTTTCCTTCTTTTTGTCCTTTCATTTCTCACTTGCAACATGCTTGACAGTTTTTTGCATGGGAAATATGCACCCGTTTCCTTGTTTTTGAAAGAACGACTCTGTGTTATTTGTGATGGAAAATCCTTTCTCACAGTCTGCTCCTCTGTTTCGTTTGATTTCTCTCTTCTTCTCTTTTCTGACTTCCTCGGTTGTTTTCTCCTGTGTTTGTGCAGTTTGCTGCGATGCTGTTCACTGTAATTCTTCACTAACTCCGCCACCCTTCCCCCCCCCCTTCCTTTGCCCCCTCCTCCACCCCTCTCATTACGGTCCTGTGGGGTTCCGCAGTAGTAGAGACGTGGAGTCCTTGTGTGAGCGGGGTTGCATATCTGAGCCCAAAAGCAGTTGTCGATGTTATATTAGTCCTAAAGTAAAGAGGAGGGAGGCCAAATGTTGGTCTCGCTCCAGCATTATTTCTGTTTGCCTTTTTGTTTAAATTGTTTTTTTTTGTTTGTTTGGTTTATTTTTTTGGGGGGGGGGGGTTGTTGAACAACCAAAGCACAGCTTCATATTTATGACAGGTCATCAGCTCCAACCTGAAGAATTAAGGTGAAGAGCATTTATTTAATGTTTCAGTTTTGATTTTGATTTTTTCCCTCCCCTCTGTGTGCCTTTTTACTCCATTTGTTATTTGGGTTGTTTGTGAGATAATTTCTTTTGGTGTCTCTTGTCTTGTTCTGGCTTTTTGCATCCTGCATGGCCTGAGCTTCAGCCTTGCCCCTGCCTCTCCTCCTCTTCCAGCTCCTTCACTTCCTCTCTTCCTCCTCTCCCACTTCCTCCTCTCTCCTGTTTGTCTGGAGCTGTCTCCTCTGCCTCCCCTCTGAATCAACTGATCCAGCATGGCTTCCCTGCATCCTCTCTGCCTGTCTCTTCCTCAGCACCGTTACGGCTTCCTCATCTGTCCCCACCACTTTTGGTTTGCTCTCTGCACTTGTTTCTCCAGCTCTCACATGTAACATGAGAGTGCATTTTTCCATCCATCTATTCACATCTTGATCTCATATATAAGAAAGAACAATACATGGAAAGGTGTATTTATGGTTGAGCTGAGGGACCTCTGTCATAATATGTAAGGTATAAAAAGCAGCAGAGTGGAACACAGGAAAACAGCAGTGTCACAGCACTCAGACCTCTCTCTTTCTTCTCATTTTCGCTCTCTATGGTTTAGACCACGGGGAAATGATGGAGATGCAGGGTTTTGGAGGAAGCCCGTCGTCTTGGCAACAGGCTGAAGTAACCACTCAGGAGTCCCTGTGTCAGTCATGCTCCACAGCTGGTAGCAACGTGTCATTCGATTACCCAGCTGGCTGTACCTGCATCCATGACCCTTCAGACATTCACACGTATGCACCGTAAAACCTATTTCACTCAAAAATCAAAATTGTTGAATCATGTTTACACACATTAGAAGCAATGATTGAATCTAGTTGAGACAATGGCTACAGTGACCTGCCAGGTCTTCTGTTTGTAAGTGATATAAATCCAACTGCAGTGTCAATGCGTTTGTGGTCCTGACCTGAGACTTAACTGAAACATGGACCACATGCTGAAAATAGCAAAAATGAGGGAGATGCAGGGTTTTGGAGGAACGTGTCCAACAAATGTGTCCACTCAGCACTGTTGTCCTCTGTGTTTTTTATTGAACTGTGAGATGCAGGCACTGACTGATGTTGACACGCAGTTTGTTCATGCACACAGTGTTGCGATAGAGATCACATTGTCAGAGACTGGATATGAGTTACCTGTAAAAAAAAACTTGACTTCATGTGTCAATCATCTAGGTGAGTTGGGGCAAAAAATGATCAGGTTTGGGCCAGTGTAGTTGTAATGGGTATGTAGCCTGTGTGACTGTTGCACCAATTTGAAAATAATAAGTGCTCACATACTGAGAAAAAGCTGGAACCTAAAAACTGATAGAATTCACTCTTTTTTCTCTGTCTGTCCATTAGGAATAGAGGAAGAGCCATTGTTGTGCCTGGTTTATTAAATACTCTTTGATCCAGCTTTTGCAGTAACTTGGTGATAATAAGTGACTTTTCCCCACTAGTGTTCCTCTGAAGATGCTCTGCCAGAACATGAAGAGGCAAATAGTCTCCAGAGCTTTTTATGGATGTAAGTACATCATTGTTCCCACTGCACACTCCTCACAAATATATGTCTTGCTATGTTCTTAATTCAAAGATTGTGTAGTTTTGTGTAGCATATTAACCTCAAAAACAACTTTCTGTGCTAACAAGTGATCACTATTTTCACTTGGGGTAAAAAGTGTACACTGGTGGAAAGATTTCTTCTTGTCAATATTGACATGATAACATTACGCATTTGCTGCAAATATGTCAGTTCCACATCCAGGATGCAAAGCTTCAGTTTTATCCCATCCCAAAGGTCCTGTCTTGGACTGAGATCTGACTATGGAGGCCATTTGAGTACATTGTGATGTAGTTTCAGAGGACTTTAGCTTTAGCTTTAGACATGGTGTGTCCTCCTGCTGGAGTTAGCCATCAGATGATGGGTACACTGTGGTCATAAAGGGATGGACATGGTCAGCAACAATGCTCAGGTAGACTGTGGCATTTAAACATTGCTCACTTTGCAGGATCAATCAGTGCTAGATTCTGACACCACCATCCAAATGTCAAAGCAGAAATCGAGACTCATCCGACCAGGAAACATTTTTTTCAGATTTTTCTTAGCTGACAGCAGTGGCGCAAGTACTGTTGTCTTTCTGTCAGCTCCAACTAGTTTCCAACCACTGACCTCTGTCATCAACAAGGAAAGAATCGCTGCTCATTATATATTTCCTATTCTTTAGGCCATTCTCCAACCAAGAGTAGGTTGTGCATGAAATCCAAGTAGATCAGCAGTTTCTGAAATACTTGGACCAGTCTATTTGGCACCAACAACTATGTCACGTTCAAAGTCACTTAAATCATATTTCTTCCTAATTTTGATGCTGTGTTTGACACTCAGCACTTCATTGTTGCCACGTTATTGGCTGATTAGATATTTCGTTAACAAGCAGTTGCTGTAATCGTGTGCCTATTAAAGTGGCTGGTGTGTGTATTTTCCTTTAGACAACAGCAACATGATGTGTTTGCTTATTCCAGCAGCAACTTGTAAAGATGCTCAAACGGCAGAAACATTACACTTCTGCTCTCAGTTGAGTGCACAATTTAAAAGCAATTTAAAAGTCATTTAAAAAGTAATGGATTGCTCTATTCAGCCAAAGCTGCTGCAAGATAAAGTCATAAGTTTGTCAACTGTAATGAAATATTCATCTGAATAGATCAATCATGTAATAAAAAGCGTAATAAATTGCTGAGTAGTTATTTTTTATCACTGCGTCAGTGGACATTATTGTAATATCAAGAGTTAACTTGGTAATTGAGTTTGATATAACAATATAAAAATGAAATGCAGTTGTAAATTATTTTTGTCAAATGTTATTTTTGTTCTGCTGAATATTGTGCTCCACTGACTGTATCTCCACAATGTACAGTAATTCTACTCCTAACTGGTATTGGCTTTGCTGCTGCTTGGTCTCAACTGTGTTTGTGTCTGCCTCATCTGTTCACCAGGGCTGGCCTACTGTCGACACCTGTCCACTGTGCGGACTCATCTGTCAGCTCTGGTCAACCACAACATCGTCCCTCCAGACAGACCCTGTGAGGCATCCGGAGGCCTCAGCAAAGAGGTGTGGAGCAAGTACCAGAAAGACTGTAAGGTGGGTCAGACAGTAAAGGACTCATGACAACACAAGTCTTAATCACCTTCCCACCGCTCACTGAGACACGAAATCAAAAGTCATCATTTAGTTATTGCTATTGATCGTCCTGCTGTGTGGGGGCTAAGACATCACTGTT
Source organism: Channa maculata (assembly GCA_020496755.1). NCBI lineage: Eukaryota > Metazoa > Chordata > Actinopteri > Anabantiformes > Channidae > Channa > Channa maculata. Next base: position 1,437,902 of record CM035606.1, read on the forward strand.
ACATTTTATTAAGTGAGATAAATAGATTAAGAAGCCTAAAAGATTTGACCATTTCATGGAAAATATTAGTTCATTTTGAATTTGATGGCAGCAACACATCTCAAAAAAGTTGAAACAGGGTGATGTTGACCATTGTGTATCCTCCCCTCTTTATTTAACAACTGTCTATAAACGTCTGGGAAGTGAGGAGACCAGTTGCTGGAGTTTTAGGAGAGGAATGTTGTCCCATTCTTGTCTGATGCAGGATTCTAGCTGCTCAACAGTCCTGGGCCTTTGTCGCCGGATTTTTTGTTTTCTATTGGTCAAAGGTCTGGATTGCAGGCAGTTCAGTTCAGCAACCGGACTCTTCTCCTGCGAAGCCATGCCGTTGTGATGGATGCAGTATGTGCTGAAATATGCAAGGCCTCCCCTGAAAGATACATTGTCTGGATGGGAGCATATCTTCTTTTCCTTTCGGCTGCTCCCTTTCAGGGGTCGCCACAGCGAATCATGTGCCTCCATCTAACCCTGTCCTCTGCATCCTCTTCTCTCACACCAACTAACTTCATGTCCTCCCTCACTACATCCATAAATCTCCTCTTTGGTCTTCCTCTAGACCTCCTGCCTGGCAGCTCCAACCTCAGCATCCTTCTACCGATATATTCACAGTTTCTCCTCTGAACATGTCCAAACCACCTCAATCATCTCAACACATCTAACATGAGCTGTCCCTCTGATGTACTCATTCCTGATCCTGTCCATCCTCGTCACTCCCAAAGAGAACTTCAACATCTTAAGCTCTGCTACCTGCAGCTCTGCCTCCTGTCTTTCTTCAGTGCCACTGTCTCTAAGCGAACAACATCTCTGGTCTCACCACGCTTGAACATCTTTCCTTTCATTCTCGCTGATACTCTTTTATCACACAACACACCTGACACTTTTCTCCACCGTCCAACCTGCCTGCACTCGCCTCTTCACCTCTTTTCCACACTCACGTTGCTCTGAACCGTTGACCCTAAGTACTTAAAGTCCTGCACCTTCTTCACCTCTGCTCCTGTAACCTCACGTTCCACCTGGGTCCCTCTCATTGACACATGTGTTCTGTCTTGCTGCAAGCTTCATTCCTCTGGATGGGAGCATATGTTGCTCTAAAACTACTGTACTTTAAGGTTTACCCTTCTGACCATTATCTACTTCTAGTTTTGCAGGTTCTTCTTTATTGTAACTGATTCCTCTGAAGATGCTCTGCCAGAACATGAAGAGGCAAATAGTCTCCAGAGCTTTTATGGATGTAAGTACATCATTGTTCCCACTGCACACTCCTCACAAATATATGTCTTGCTATGTTCTTAATTCAAAGATTGTGTAGTTTTGTGTAGCATATTAACCTCAAAAACAACTTTCTGTGCTAACAAGTGATCACTATTTTCACTTGGGGTAAAAAGTGTACACTGGTGGAAAGATTTCTTCTTGTCAATATTGACATGATAACATTACGCATTTGCTGCAAATATGTCAGTTCCACATCCAGGATGCAAAGCTTCAGTTTTATCCCATCCCAAAGGTCCTGTCTTGGACTGAGATCTGACTATGGAGGCCATTTGAGTACATTGTGATGTAGTTTCAGAGGACTTTAGCTTTAGCTTTAGACATGGTGTGTCCTCCTGCTGGAGTTAGCCATCAGATGATGGGTACACTGTGGTCATAAAGGGATGGACATGGTCAGCAACAATGCTCAGGTAGACTGTGGCATTTAAACATTGCTCACTTTGCAGGATCAATCAGTGCTAGATTCTGACACCACCATCCAAATGTCAAAGCAGAAATCGAGACTCATCCGACCAGGAAACATTTTTTTCAGATTTTTCTTAGCTGACAGCAGTGGCGCAAGTACTGTTGTCTTTCTGTCAGCTCCAACTAGTTTCCAACCACTGACCTCTGTCATCAACAAGGAAAGAATCGCTGCTCATTATATATTTCCTATTCTTTAGGCCATTCTCCAACCAAGAGTAGGTTGTGCATGAAATCCAAGTAGATCAGCAGTTTCTGAAATACTTGGACCAGTCTATTTGGCACCAACAACTATGTCACGTTCAAAGTCACTTAAATCATATTTCTTCCTAATTTTGATGCTGTGTTTGACACTCAGCACTTCATTGTTGCCACGTTATTGGCTGATTAGATATTTGCGTTAACAAGCAGTTGCTGTAATCGTGTGCCTATTAAAGTGGCTGGTGTGTGTATTTTCCTTTAGACAACAGCAACATGATGTGTTTGCTTATTCCAGCAGCAACTTGTAAAGATGCTCAAACGGCAGAAACATTACACTTCTGCTCTCAGTTGAGTGCACAATTTAAAAGCAATTTAAAAGTCATTTAAAAAGTAATGGATTGCTCTATTCAGCCAAAGCTGCTGCAAGATAAAGTCATAAGTTTGTCAACTGTAATGAAATATTCATCTGAATAGATCAATCATGTAATAAAAAGCGTAATAAATTGCTGAGTAGTTATTTTTTATCACTGCGTCAGTGGACATTATTGTAATATCAAGAGTTAACTTGGTAATTGAGTTTGATATAACAATATAAAAATGAAATGCAGTTGTAAATTATTTTTGTCAAATGTTATTTTTGTTCTGCTGAATATTGTGCTCCACTGACTGTATCTCCACAATGTACAGTAATTCTACTCCTAACTGGTATTGGCTTTGCTGCTGCTTGGTCTCAACTGTGTTTGTGTCTGCCTCATCTGTTCACCAGGGCTGGCCTACTGTCGACACCTGTCCACTGTGCGGACTCATCTGTCAGCTCTGGTCAACCACAACATCGTCCCTCCAGACAGACCCTGTGAGGCATCCGGAGGCCTCAGCAAAGAGGTGTGGAGCAAGTACCAGAAAGACTGTAAGGTGGGTCAGACAGTACAGGACTCATGACAACACAAGTCTTAATCACCTTCCCACCGCTCACTGAGACACGAAATCAAAAGTCATCATTTAGTTATTGCTATTGATCGTCCTGCTGTGTGGGGGCTAAGACATCACTGTTACATTTTATTAAGTGAGATAAATAGATTAAGAAGCCTAAAAGATTTGACCATTTCATGGAAAATATTAGTTCATTTTGAATTTGATGGCAGCAACACATCTCAAAAAAGTTGAAACAGGGTGATGTTGACCATTGTGTATCCTCCCCTCTTTATTTAACAACTGTAGGAATGTTGTCCCATTCTTGTCTGATGCAGGATTCTAGCTGCTCAACAGTCCTGGGCCTTTGTCGCCGGATTTTTTGTTTTCTATTGGTCAAAGGTCTGGATTGCAGGCAGTTCAGTTCAGCAACCGGACTCTTCTCTTCTGTCCTCCTCACTACATCCATAAATCTCCTCTTTGGTCTTCCTCTAAGCCATGCCGTTGTGATGGATGCAGTATGTGCTGAAATATGCAAGGCCTCCCCTGAAAGATACATTATCTGGATGGGAGCATATGTTGCTCTAAAAACTACTGTACTTTAAGGTTTACCCTTCTGACCATCATCTACTTCTAGTTTTGCAGGTTCTTCTTTATTGTAACTGATTAATAATGACAGATACCTAAATGGCTGTGTGGAGCATAGCAGAGCAGGGAGAGGGAGAGGAGCAGAGTGGAGGGATTTTGAGTCTTATGTTAGCATTAGCTACGTATTGTAGTTTCATCCTAAATAGGAGCAAAGGAGAATTAGCAGTTAATGTGTTTCCACCCTTACAAATTATAATTTATTTGGCATCAATATTACTGAAACTTAAGGTGTAAGCAGCATACAGTGTTTAAGTTAGTAAGTGTAAAGTTGTTCAACTCCTGTATATACTATTGGTGAGGTTAATGTGTAGCAGTATGACTTATTGTGTAACATGGTGTGTGTGTGTGTGTGTGTTGAATCACAACATGCACAGTCAATCCATTATATTATATATTCCACCTACTGCTCAATATGTCTTTATAACATTATACAGGAACTGAGCTACAGTAACCCCATTGTTTCTTTATTATTCTGTCCACTTCTCCTATATTTGATAGTAAATCCTCTTTTGATGTGTTTTATATTAATATGAAGTCAGAGACCTCTCCACTCTCTCCTTCATTCTGAGGAAAATGTAACGAGTTTCAGTGAAGCTAAGTCTGGTTACAGAGTGATTTATGGTAACATAGTAGCTCTTAAAGCAGCCACTGTAATCATTCATCACCTCCAACAGAGTTACTAATCATTACTAATTCACATTCTATTCATATCCATGTCCTTTATCTTCTGAGTACAAATGTCCTCCACAAGATGGATCATATTCACTTACAACAGTCTTCCTCTTCCTGTCACTTCTCTTCCCTGGCTGGTTTTCACTTCTGTTATTGCTTCTCTGTCTATGTTTGTGTGTGTTTGTAGAACTATAAGGAGCTGGAGCTGCTGAGGCTGGTTTATTATGGTGGAGTGCAGCATGAAATCAGGAAGGAAGTCTGGCCTTTCTTGCTGGGACACTATAAGTTTGGAATGGGCAAAAAGGACATGAGTCAGGTACGACACAGTCCCACACATGTATCACATTGGGAATTTGTATGAGCAGTAATGTTGATGATCTTTCATTCTTCTGGTTTTCTGTGCAGATTGATGCAAAGATCAGTGAGCGTTACCAGCAGGTGATGCGGGAGTGGAAGGCCTGTGAGGTGATCGTCAAGCAGAGGGAGAAGGAGATGCATTCGGCCATCTTCGCCAAGCTCTCCTCAGGCAGCAGCATTGACAGCCACGTCCTGAGGCTCGTTCACAGAGACTCCACGCTCAGCAACGAGGTGAAGACACAATGGGACATTCAGCATCCAACATTGTGCAAGATACTTATTATAAGGAAATGTGTATAAAGATAGACCACAAAGTCTAGTCACTATTATGCAGGTACTTTGATATTCAATATACAATACTACCTATAAAACAAATTATGATAGCTTTACTTTTTACTTTCCAATAGCTGTTTCATGGTACTATACTATTCAATTCATATTCAACTTTATTTATATAGCACCAATTCACAACAAAGTCATCTCAGGGCACTTTACAGAATAAAGTCAAGACTATAAAGATGTATAAAGAGAACCCAACAATTCCCCCTGGAGCAACACCTAGGCAGCCATGGAGAGAAAAAACCTCCCTTTAACGCAAGAAACCTCCAGCAGAACCAGGCTCAGGGTGGGTGGTCATCTGCCTTGACCAGTTGGGGTGAGTGGAAAGTGGAGAGAGAAAAGAAAAAGAGTAACAACTAAATGGCAGGTTTGTAGGACCAGTAGCTGCACACTGGAAGACACACAGCTTCAAAGCCGGGGACACCTGCAGAAAGGGACAGAGAGAGGGAGACAGAGAAGGACAAAGACAACTACGGGAGAAAACACACAGAGTTAATGTTTACTCCCAGCTAACTGTACTAACTAGACCTCTACCACACAAATACTGTACACAGTAATCACTTGTTCAAGCTGGAGTCTGATCCAGACTGTGAAAGAGATTAACAGCATCAACAATCATGTTAGAATTCCCCGAAATGACTGTAACCCTAAATTGTTCAGCCCCTGAAGGCCTCTCACTCCTAATATTCACGCTAAAAAAACGGAAACTCTTCTTTTTATTGCACTTTGCTTTAATGTTTTCTCCCTGACTTAGATTTTTCCTGCCTTGTTCCTTGTAAGTCACTTTGGATAAAAGTGTCTGCCACGTGATGAAATGCAAATGGAAATGTTTTTTTCTCCGAGCATGAAGGTTAGTCCTGGAGCGGCACAATCACCTAAAATAACACTAATAGACTGTCTGCATATTTGTGCAGACATATAGTTTAAGCTTCTGCATGGATAGATTACTGAACGGGCCTGCTACAGACTCAGGGGACCATCAAGGACTCTATGGGCCAGAACCTCTGAAGTTAATATTAGTTCTACAGAGCTCTGTTAAATCGCACAAAATAACCATCAAAAGATGCAAAAATCCAAAACCAGAGGTAATTAGCAATAAAGTAATCTCTGCTAATGTGGATACTCAACATCACCACAGTGATGTATAAAGTAAAAAACAAAAAGTAAATATAGTAAATGTTCTGCACTTTTCTACCTATTGGCACTCAAAGCTCTTTACACTGCTTCTTATTCACCCATTCACACTCACAATCACACACACACTCACACACAGATGGGGGAGCTGCTATGCAGCTGGCCAACAATCACCGGGAGCAACTAAGTTGGGGTTCAGTGTCTTGCTCAAGGACACTTTGACATGTGACTGGAGGAGCGGGGTATTGAACCAACAACTGTGAGATTACCTCCTGTGCCACAGTCGCCCCTGACCTCTTTAACTTTATGAACTTTGTGGGTGAAATATGATCATTTTATATGAATCTTGTTTCCTTCCAGGTGTAAAATTCTACCTAATATTCTAACATGAAGTCCTGTTGCTATTTGATATAATTACAGTTTATAACTGACAGATCAAAATGGATCTTTAATGTTATTGCCATAACCTTCACCTTTAGGTGTTTATGTCGGTGGATGAGCCAGATGCAGGGAGCCAGGAGACCCCCAGTGGAGAGGACAGCACTCCCACCATGACCACCCTGGTGCCCCCTGCTGCCCTTCCACCAGAGGAGCGACCTATGGTGGAGTTTGACTCCCCCGACTCGGGTCTCCCTTCCTCCAGGAACTACTCAGTGACCTCTGCTCACTCCCAGATACTGTCAAGTATAGACGATGGGCAGAGCACAGAGGAGGAAGGGGGAGTCGGGGAGGAGGGGAGGACTTCGAGTGTGCTGGGGGGGCATCAGGACTCGCTGTCTGAGGACAGACTGTGTAGTCAGCTGGACAAACTGGTGATCAATGGAGCAGCTACTGAGGGGCTGTCACCATCACTCTCCTCTTATACGGTAAACACAGTCTGTTCACCTGAGTGACGTAACACATCTAAATACGAAAAAAAGAAATTCAATTCAAACAGTTGATCAAGTCGATTGATAGCAACTTTTCCTTTGTACAGATGGAACTGCTGGACACAGTGGCTCTGAACCTCCACAGAATAGACAAGGATGTGCAACGCTGCGACCGCAACTATTATTACTTTACCACGACCAACCTAGAGAAACTACGCAACATCATGTGCAGGTGTGTGGAAGAATTCAGATCCTTTGTTTAAAGCTGTTCACCACCTGCTCAATTGTGCAAAACAAACCTGAGCTCAAAGTGAATGTTGGATTCATCTGCATCCACCGTGTTCCCAGAATCACAACTCCACGTTCAGAAAATCAACTGCAAAGGTCGTAACATGTTAGTGTTGTGTTGCCACTGCCCTCAGGTGGCCACAGCCACTCAGTGCTGCTTGAGGAAAAAAGGACATGAAAATCCAATAAAAACCCTGCATTTCAAATCTCAGAGAATCTTACTCAAGTATTTTTGGGAAACTATATTTAAGATAGATTTATTTGAATTACACTGTTAATACTTGTATATAACAAAAACAGCAGTTTTATCTAACACTAAATTCTTTTATCTTTCCATATAAACTAGTATTTCAAATTGTATTTGTATTGCAGCAAAATGTGTAAAATCTGAAGAGCAACATAAAGTATACTGCTGCCTGAAAATATAGAGGAGTAAAATGTGCAAGTAGAGTAGGAGGATTAGTAGGAAGGAAACTTTCTTTATAAATGTATTTAACTGTACTTGAGTGAATATTTTTAGTTTTCTTCCGTATAACCTCAGTAACAGCACAATGAGTTCTCTCTGTCATCTTCCTACCTCCAGTTACGTGTGGGAACATTTAGAGATGGGCTACGTACAGGGCATGTGTGACCTGCTCGCTCCACTCATGGTCATCCTAGATGATGGTAAGAAGCAAGGATCAATAAATGCTTCAATTCATTATGTCTACAACTTATCCTGCTGAGGGCCACAGGGGGGCTGGAGCCAGTCCCAGCTGTCAGCGGGCAACATCATCGTATTACATATGTATGTGCAGCGTACTGTACATGAGCCATGTGCAGTTAACATATACAGCAGTGAAATACACAAGGAAAAGGTTTGCGTGTGCTCACAGTTTGCTGAAGTAGGTTTCTTTCCTAAATAATCACATGAACTGTGCATTTGCAGAATATAAAGCAAAAGAAATAGAGAAACATTATTTCATTTGTCAAAAACTACATTAAGTTTTTTTTGTTGTGAAAGAGCCAAACCAGCACCTTTATTTTAACCGTGTGTGTGTGTGTGTGTGTGTGTGTGTGTGTGTGTCAGAGTGCCTGGCGTACAGCTGTTTCACTCAGCTAATGAAGAGGATGAGTCAGAACTTCCCTAATGGTGGAGCCATGGACACACACTTTGCCAACATGAGGTCACTGATTCAGGTGATAAATGTGTGTGTGTGTGTGTGTGTGTGTGTGTGCTCACGTGTGTGTTTTACAAATCTTCATAAATCGGTATGTATCTTTCTGTGTGGGGAAAATTTGAGAGCATGATCCTGTTGTTGTGAGGATGTGTCCAGTCTTCATAGGGCTGTTGGAGGATTAGAAGCAGCTTTAGGTTTGAGTTATGATGGGGTCTATGATGAATAAGGGTTTAGGGAATAATGGTATGATGTAAATGAACGTCCCTAAGACTCTGAAAAACAAACAGATTGTGTGTGACAGTGTCCCCACTCTCTCTGTGCTCAGATCCTGGACTCAGAGCTGTTTGAACTGATGCAGCAGAATGGAGATTACACTCACTTCTACTTCTGCTACCGCTGGTTCCTGCTGGACTTCAAAAGAGGTGAGAAACCAGCTCCAACCGACCTGTGTTTACTGAAACCTTAGCCTGCCCCAAAGGTCAGGAGAAGCTCGGGGCTGGCAGGAGACAGACGTGGTTCAAGGTCGAATAATTCACAAAGATTTCAAATCAGTCAGCAGGTGTGAAACCATTGTAACACAAAGACATTTGTATTAAACAGCTCCTAATAATACAGATCCAGAGTATAAGCTCCTTTGTAGCATGTGCTTTCCTCTCTAATCTTACTCCCAGCTGGACTATTTATGGAATAAAATTAGGCTAAAAGTGATCATTTTACTGTCGTGTGTAATAAATAATATCTGCAGCAGCAGGGAGCAGTGATTGATGACAATTACTGCAACTTAAGTGCTTTGACTATGAAACAAGCCACTTAACAAGTTGCAGCTTTTCAGACAGACTCCGTTTCCTCAGTGACAAGAGGATGATAAGAGGTTTGGCTCTTACACACAAAAGGTTTTGGTTATTAATTCTCGTCTACACTTTCTGGTGCTAAATTCCCTCTAAAGCTTGAGTAAAACAAGGTGAGTATCAGTGAGACGTATTTACTGCACACAAATAATTTGTCCTGTATGTGTCACTGGGGACGTCAATTAAAGCCCCCTGGGATGTTCCTCTTCTAACAGGCTGGAGACAGAACAGACTTATGAAAGACAATGTTTAACTTTGCTATTTCCATAAATATTGTTTACTTTTTTAACTCAATTGTAATAACAAGTTTAAACATCCCATCAACATATTTTATTTTGATTATGCAAGTTTAACAGCAGTTGTGACAGTTATTGTCATTGCTCTGCATTTAACGTTACAATCGTCCAGTTTCAGGTCTGTGCATCTGTCTGACTGTGGGCCACACACACACACACACACACACACACACCTGCAGAGCAAAGAGGTCACAGAGGAGCAGTTGTATTCATCCAAAATCATTGAGGTGTCACCGTGTTTCTGAAAGATCATGTTGTGTGATGTTGGATTTCTTTGACTTAAGGATTTGTTCTTGCCAATGCTGCTCCTGTCTTCAGTCACTCACTGTTTCCCTCTACTGCTGCTCTCACTCTGACCGAGCTGGGATTGTTCACTTTACATCTCAGTGTAGCTGCATATACAGCCAAGCTGTTGCCACTAACCTGTGTTTGTATCGATTTTGTCATCTATGAAATAATGAGGGGCTCAGTTAGACTGTTTATCCCACTGCCGACAGATGTTGTGTTATAGAAAAATAAAAATTTCCTTGATGTTCATGTGACTCACTCTGTCAGACATCTATGAAAATGCTAACATGGATGCTAATTGTTGGGACACCAAAACCTTTTTTAGATGGCATGTAGACATAATCTTACCATCTCGTGCATATGTGTGTGTATGCAGAGCTGCTGTATGAAGATGTGTTTGCAGTCTGGGAGGTGATCTGGGTGGCTCCCAAAATTTCCTCGCAGCACTTTGTCCTCTTCCTTGCCTTGGCCCTGGTCACAGTTTACCGGGAGATCATCATGGACAATAACATGGACTTCACCGACATTATCAAGTTCTTTAACGGTAAGAAATGAACACGTGAACCTCTTTCACAGGAATTGCCATTTCACACGGAGGGCGTGTGTGTGTGTGTGCGTGAGAGCGAGTACATTTTAGTAAATTGCTTATCCCTAACCAGTTTATTTAAATGAAAGGATTCGGCTAAAGTACAAAGTACATGCTGTAAAATGTAAATTAAATCTACTACTCCACTTACAAAATCATGTGCAGAAGTGTAAGTGAAGAGGCTCGTCTGTCAGGGCTGTAAAGTTATATCCCACTAAAAGTTTAGGACCAGCTGACAGAGCTTAAATGTTCAAACCTACAAAAAGCAGATCTACAAATGATCCCTAATGAGCATTAGGCAGCAAACAATAGTAGTGACTTGGAAAAAGTATATTTCATTTTTGCACAACCACAGTTGAAGAGGTCAATGCATAATCAGACAGAAGCTTCTTTTTCTTTTTTCTGTGATGGTATTTACACCTCATTGTGTACCAACATAGAACATAGCATCTTTTGTATCAGATGACCAAAATTTTCTGTACTGTAACTTACTGACCGCTGTTTCTTGTTCTGGGAGATTGGTTGTCCAGACATTAAGTTCTCCTTTCGGCTTATCCCGTGAGTTCAGGGTCGCCACAGCGGATCATTGTCCACATGTTGATTTGGCAGTTCTTCCTGACGCAACCTCCCCGATTTCTACCCTCCCCTCCCCTCCCTGCTTGGACCAGCACTGCACAGCTGGGGAGGGGAATGGGCTGTTAGGGGTTCAGTGTCTTGCCCAGGGACACTTCGAGATATAGCCAGTGCCGGGGATTGAACCACTCACCCTGTGGTCCGTGGACGACTGCCTTTACCAACTGAGCTACTGCCATATCACTCAGTAACTGTTGGATTTGACCTTGGGTTTTATCTGCAAAGATGACATTTGTTGTTAAAAGAATAAATTGACATGAAGAGCAGCGAGCTGTCTATGACAGGAAGAAAGGATTATACAAGCTCATCTGTGAAGCACAGTGGAGGTGGTGTCATGGTTTGTGCTGCAAACTTCTGGAACAGACTCACTGCTGTTTACTGATGATCAGCAGTGGCTCAGTTGGTAGAGTGGAAAAACAGTGAACCCCCAAAAGTCCAGTCCCATCCCCAGCTGCAAGCCTGGTAGAAATGTGGGAGAGTTGGATCAGGAAGAGCATCCAGCAGAAAAACTGTGCCAAATGAACATGTGGACAAATGATTCGCTGTGGGGACCCTGAACTCACGGGATAAACCGAAGGGCCAAAAATATATAGATATTTTTTTAATTGCTTTGCTTACAGAACCTTATAGATCACTATAATCTATAATCCAAATAAGTATAGATCACTATACTGTAATAACAGATTCTTGCCAATACAAAGCATCAAAACAACTTGGGAGGAGCTTCATCTACAGCAAGATGATGTTCCAAAACGCAGTGTCAACTCGAAAAAGGGACAAAGTGGAAGCTTTTAGATTGACCCAGTCAACAACCCGACCTTGACTCAGTTGAATATGGATTTGACCTGCTGCCGAGGGGCAAAAAGGAGAAACTCCCCAAAACAAACAACAGCTGAAGGATGCTGTTGTAAAAGCCTGAAAAAGCAAATCAAAAGAAGAAACTAATCATTTCATGTCAGCAAGCCAAAAGATTGATGTACTTACCGTAAACAAGAGACTTAAAGCAGATATTTTTCTTTCCTTTAATTTATTCCAAAATGAGCTGTTCCAATATTTTTGCCGACCTAAAATTTCATCTGATTCAAAGATGCTATGTTCTGTCTTCTATGTTGGTTAAGCTAGCAAGAAGTAAATATCACCAGATGAAAGTTCCATATCTACATCTTGACCTAGATGTCTTCAGAGCACAGCACAACCATTGAACCTGCCTTGCTGTCCCAAAACTTATGGAAGGGACTATATGTCCTCTGCAGCTGTGTAATGATTTGTGTGTAAGTGTACAATCTGTTGACCTGTTGAAGAAAATGTCTGTTGCTCTTCTTCCAACTGTGTGTTTGACCCACAGAGATGGCAGAGCGACATGATGTTCAGCACATCTTGAAGATAGCACGCGAGCTGGTGCACAGAGTCCAATCTCTGATGGACAACAAGTGACCGAACAGCAAAAGGAGGAAAAAGAGGATGAGGAGGAGGGTTGGGAGTGTCCATCCCTGCAGGACGCCCAGCTCCTCCTCATCCCCTCACAGTCAAAGTGTTTCCAGGCCTCCATCTACCCAGATCAGGTCCAGGGGCTTCAGGCCTCGTCCCCATCCAGATAAAGGCTCTGTGAGTGGACAGGACGGCCGCGTCCTGTCCACTGTGTGTTTACATTTCCCTTGACGTGGAATGCCCATGGTGTCTGTTCGGACATGTGGATTTGTCTGCATGCTTGTAACTTTGATCACACTGTGAACACATTCTTGAGTCTCCCCAGTCCTGCAGAGGTTGTGTGCGTGCATGAAAACACACACACACACACACACACACACACACACACACACACACACACTCCATATTGGCTCTATCAATACGACAAGTTCTAGAGTCTCACCCATCTCCTTGACAGAAAGAGAACATATTGGATGTCAGTCAAGGAGACTGAAGCGTTCAGTGTTTGACCTTCCTCCGCACGCTGCCAGCAGAGGACGCAACATGGTCAGAGGAGCAGAAGACTTAGCCACGAAGATGTTTTCATTAGTGACCAAATGGACTGTGCCAACTACCTTTTGAGTGTTTTCTATGACAAGCATGTGCCCCCTCCCCCCCCAAGGAGATCATTATCACACAAATGTTGCCTTTATTACAGCCAGTACTTAGTTGCACTTTTTTGTGAGGGTTTCCTTCTTGGTGTCTGTGAAGGCCACTCCAGTCTTGGCCGGAGACACGATCAGAGGCCAAACTGTGGAGACACTCAGGATGAATTGCAGCCAACTTTTCTCAGCGTGTCAGTCAGTGGTTAACGCATGTTTCATTCTTTTTCCAAAACAGAAAAGCACAAGCACACACAGGCTGTTCTCTCTGCGTAACCCTCAGCTCTTTTGTAGTTCCACCGTTTGATGAGCATTTTAAACCATATTCTTGCATTTGTGCTGAAATTTGACCTTTTGAGCCAAAGTTAATTTACAAAAAATGAATGTATTATAGTTTTGAATGAAATGAAAAGAAGGTTTACGTGATAATGTTCACGAGTGTCGAGGGGCAAATTCTCCTGTAAGACTTAGGCTGGAAATGATGCTGTAATTTTCTTACTGACACTAAATCCATGAAAAGACCAAAACCAAAGTCTTTACTCTGACTGAAGAACCGAGGACACAATGTGTTAATGAACTAACCACTGGGTGTTTCTTGCTTTGCAGTGAGGACCAAAAAAAGTATTTTCCTAATAGAGTAAGGACATTGTTGGAAAGTAAGGACATTTTTCTCGTCCGTCCAACTTCAAATGGCTGTTTGATGGTTCAGAGTTAGGGGCCTGGGGATTGTATTATTTCAGTGAGTGTGTGTGTGTGTGTGTATCTCTCTCTCTCTTTTCAATCTAATGACCATGTTGCCCAGTGTAACACTGTGGCTTTATGATATGCTGGTACAGTAATAGTTTGTGTGAAAATGGAATACTAGGCTTTGACAGACACACTACATGATCAGACACACTTGTGGTGTGCGCTGACACTCACCAGGTCATCATTTGAATGAGTTTTCCTTTCAAACTGAAGTCAGACATGCTTTCAGCTGTGCTCTCAGGAAAAGGTGGCTGCAATTGTCCGTGTGGAACCCGATTCTCCTCCAGACTCAATTCCAGCCTCTGATAAGAAAGTCATGCTTGGACAGAGTAGCTCTAAAATAACACATCTGTGGTCCCACCTTTAAAAACTACCTGAGAAAAGCTGCTTTTAATGCCAAACTTTCTCCAGTGTTCAGTCAATCAGTATTAGGTTGGTTTTGGCTTCATATTAACAGCACATTCACATTTGTGAATCGGGGACATTTTTGATACGGTTTCCAGTTCCTTTTGTCAGTGTGACTCTTTATCTTCACCTTCCTTGTCTCCTTAAAATGTCCCACATGGCTGCATACAATTGGTCATCCAGCACGGACCTGCACCTGTGATTCAAGTGCCAAGAGTCTTCCCCAATCCTGAAGTGTACTGTAGTCATCTGGCTCTCTGATTCGCTAGTTTCATCCCAGGTGGTGTGGATGTACCTTGCTACGGACTCTGCCGTTCCCCTGCCCTGCTGCCATGGTGACAGAGGAGAGTCGTTGGGGAAACTGGGGCCCGTAGCAGAGCTTCTTCTTCCAATCAGGACATTGTGTACCAAAGCCTTGAAACAGCCCCCTCTGTGGCATGATGACATGTGCAATTGCATCTTGAAAACTGACTGTTTACTATGTGTGTAAAATATTTTTGAAAATGGTGATCTTGGATTCTTTAACTACTGTGCATTTTATGTCGTTTGAGAACTCATCAAAGTCTATATTGCTGTAAATATCAACCAAAAGCCCAATATTTCTATGAAGACAGTCAGAACATATATAAAACTTATTTTGAGATCTATTTTTTATGTTGGTTTTAGCAGCACTAGGTGGATGTTGTGCAGAAATGCAGAATGTGTGCAGACTGTGTTACACGTTGACTGTTAAGTGTTCTTTCTCTATGTTGTGCACTGACTTTAAGATTTCAAATTTCTATTTATTTAGAGAGGAGCCAATGATTGCATCGCTCAGTATGTATTGGCAAGGTTGTGTCATTTGCCTTGAATGTAATGTATTATTAAATAAGAGGTTGTCCATCGGTGTGATGCTCTGACTTTCATTTCCCTCTCCAATAGGTGGTGTTCTACATGACAGGA
This sequence comes from Channa maculata, assembly GCA_020496755.1. NCBI lineage: Eukaryota > Metazoa > Chordata > Actinopteri > Anabantiformes > Channidae > Channa > Channa maculata. The sequence goes on from CM035606.1 coordinate 1,453,063, forward strand.
GCTCTAGCTGTTCTAATTTACATTGTTTATTATGTCAAAAGTTCAGTTATTCCCCAAAATAAATGAATATGTACAAAGCCTGTGATAAAGGTAGATCTGTCCTGATTTGAGTTTGCTGGAGTCGGGAGCAAGTCTAGAGTAGTGGCACAGCTGGAATGTACAACCCAAATTCCAACGAACGTAGGACGATGTGTAAAACATGAATATAAACAATGCAATGATTTGCAAATCAAAATCAAAAAAGTTGGCTATATGGCTATAAAAGGAGCATTTCAGAAAGGCAGAGCCTCTCAGATGTACAGCTGAGCAGAGGCTCACCAATCTGTGACAACCTGTATCTAAGAATTGGGGAACAATTTCAGAAAAATGTTCTTTCATGTAAAATGGAAGACTTAGAAGATCCCACCATCTACGGTGTATAATATCAAGTGATTCAGCAGAACGAATGTTTGATCTTCAGGCCCTGAGGCAGCACTGCATTAAGAACAGGCCTGATTCTCTACTGGACATCACTGCGTGGCCTCAGGAAAACTTCCAGAAACCACCGTCTGTGAACACAGCTCACTGTACAGTCTACAAGAAGAAGCCATTTGTGAACATGATCCAGAAATGCTGCAGCTTTCTCTGAGCCAAAGCTCATTTAAGACAGTCTGAGGGCTGTTGAGCAGCTACAATCTTGCATCAGACAACAATGGAAAATGGTCTCCTCACTTCCCAGACGTTTATAGACGGTTGTTAAAAGAAGAGGAGGATACACAATGGTAAACATCACCGTTTCAACTTTTTTGAGATGTGTTGCTGCCATCAAAATTAAAAGGTAAAAATGTCTCAGTTTAAATATCTGAGATGATCTTTATATTATTTTGTTAATAAAATATGGGTTGGTGAGATCTATCACTGCATTTTATTTATTTATTTTTTGTTTACACATCCTCCCAACTTTTTTGGAATTGGGGTTGTATTAAAGTAAATATCACTTAAACTTGAACCTTTTAGTTATAATAAACTGTATATGATGTGTTTATATACAATTAAGTGTTTAGAGTAAGAAATGCCACAAATTCTGATACAATAACCACAAATTTAAACTCCAAACACATAATTGGCCATAAGATTATTTTAAAATGGAGCAAGTAGCTAAAGGTGCTGCTCAGGGCAGAGTGGCCTGTAAATGATTCTTAAAACTTTGTTTTATGTTGTAATGCTGTTTTGAGCCTGAGTCACAGAACAGCACTGTGGGAAAAAAAAAAAAGAAAAAAAAAAATCTCACCAGAGATTATGTCTATGAGATGCCACAGGGTTTGACACCCTTGATTAGATGCTTCATAACACCGGTGGCCCATAAAAGTTGCAAATGGTAGCGCTAAATTAAAATGAGTGATTATTTCTATTTTATTAAAGCTGTTACAGTTGGCATACAGATGTTATGTATTAATGGTAACTTTAAAAGCCCTCACATCCACCGATCACTTTGATCACTACAGGATGTTGGTGATCTCTGACATCCAATGGGATTTTACTGAAAGACAATGTTGCACAAAACAAGAAGAAAGACACATCTGTACAAAAAGCACTGTTTATCACTGTAGATACTTCCAACAGATCAGTACCAATGACATTGCACAAAACAAAAGGCATGAAAAGGAAAAAAAAAAAAGGTATTGCATCTTCCAAAAGCTAAATTTCCTTTCATAAATACTTGTGATTTTTAGGTCACTGCAGTTTCTTACAACAGAATCACAGAGTTTTGTTTCTAAATAGGCAGTAATGATTTCTAAAAATCAATGAGCGTGATGCAACACCAATGTAACAATCAGCAGACATTCTGTGGTGGTTTTCTACAGTACAACACTGAAGGCCAAGAGTTGTCCACAGATGAGTGGTGACACCCCGCAATCTCCAACCCGTCACTTGCTGAGACGTGCGGAGACTCAACACACACGGTTACATGGATGAGGCAATGATGTTTTGTTCTGCTGCATCGAGTCATCGACTGAAACATGACATTACAACGTCGGTTAGGAAGCTTCACCACTCAGTCAGAGAAACTTTGAAAATGATCATTATTTACAGAATCAAAGCATGAAAATAAAATAAAGATTTTGAATGGAGTTTTATTTTTTTTAAAAAGGTCTTTATTTGAAGCAGAGTTCAAAGTCGTCCTGTACCTACTTTTACTGCACTATGATTCAGAAGAAAATGTTTACTACATTACATTTACTTCACACCTTTATTTATTCACTCAGGGGCCCCGACTCTTTTTCACCTTGGAGCTGCCCAGTACAGCCCCAGTCTGACCTCTAGTCACTGAGCTGCTTCACTAGAGTCTGGTCTGGTGACCAGCTAAGGACAAACAGCTGGGTAAGAAGTGATGGGATGAAGATGTGATCAGTAGGACCTGTGCTGTGCTGTGGCTACCAAAGTTAGGACCACTTTGAATCTTATACCACTGAAGTGAGGACATTTTGTCGTGAGAGCCTCATAACCCTTCAAGGGCCTGTTTGATGGTGAAGACTTGGGTCTAGAGTTTAGGGTTAGCGTCTATCAATAAACGTCCTCACACTGATGGCCATAAAATTATCCAGCTGTACTGTACCTGTGTGTGGAGAGGGCCCTCCCTCTGGTCCTAACTGGGGTTGGGTCTCTCTGCAGACTTCTGGATCTATGTGGAGGTACAGACAGCAGTAGTTTAAGCATCAGCTCATAGCTCTGTGACACATTGTCTGGAGACACCAGAATACCAACTTCACCGGCCACGGAGATGCCAATCAGCTGACTCATTCACTCTAATGCATTTAGTTTCTTCCTCTTTTAGAACAAAAAGGTGGAGAAAGCAGATGTAGGTGCAGATAACTACCAGAAGAGGGCAGCTGTGCCCTTTAGCCAACACCGGACTTTTAAACCAAGACAAAAAAGACAACACAAAGAGAAACAAAATAACCACTAAAGACCCAAACCAAGAATCTGAGACCAGAAAAAAAAAAAAACACGATCTTCCACTGAGCTGCAGATTGCTGAACTCAAAATCTGACTCTAAAAGGCTAAAAAAACAACTCAACAACAGGCAGAAATGTTACTGTACCTGTGACTGTTCTTTTAGGAAATCTGGGAGCTGAAATTCACCTTTAAAGACCTGGAAAAACAAAGGACCAGGTTTAGAACTCCACAAATTCAATGAATTTGCACATCTGTGTGAATCTTTACTGGATCATCAGTTCACGTTAATGAAACGAAGTCACTGGGGAAGTGAGATTAAAGCATCAGCGAGCATGGAAAAAGGCTGACCGATGAAATCCACCTTTGGATGTGTGGGCATCTGCTATGACACCGTGGTCACACCAGGTAAAGTGAAAATGTGGAGGCTGTTTTTGGAATGAGTCTGCTCCTGGGGTCAGACGGTTTTCCCCATAGGGGCTGACAAGGCTCCAGAGAACTGGGAGGAGACAAAAGACACTAACTGCAACTGTTTAAAGTTCACTATCGAGAGGGGGAGGACAGGGGTCAATATCCTATAGGATACAGCTGGGTGTATTTTTACTGGCCTCAATCTACACGGCAACTGATTCTTAACAACTAAAGTTACAGGAAGTCTCCTACATGCTACATGAAAACCACACTGGTTGTTGTGTCATAGAGAGAAAGTGTGTAAAGATAAACTATGAGCATCAAAAGGTGATTCTCTGATTATTAGTGGGTTGTAGCAGATACAACAGGAAGATGGGAAACAGCAGTGAGACAGACAAGTTAGAAAAGTTTCAGTCTGCTTTGCACTCATCATACCACAGAGACCAGCTTCGGCCAAAGCAGTTTCTGATATTAGACTAACTGAAATCATTCACTTTCAGTTTTGGCACTGATGGACTTACAGGCCGCTTTTGATACAGTTTATCATTGAATTCTTCTGAACAGATGGAGGAAACACATTGGACAATCTGGAACTGTTTAACTGGTTTTCCTCAAATCTTTCTAGCAAACAGTTCTTTATTGAAACTAGTGAAGACATGTCCAAAACATCTGCAGTGTTCAATTTTAGGACCACTACTTCTTAATTTGTATAAGTAGCTTCTCCTTCCACAGCTGTGAAGATGTGGCTGTCTCTCTTTTTAGTCTTCTACCCTTTATTTCTCTATTCTTCACCCGTACAGCATTTTTTTTAGAAATTATCGACATTTCACATTCATTTTTACTGAAAGAGAAAAAGAGGAAAAATACTTTATTACTAAAAAGTCATGGCTGTACACTTAGTTGTATTGTGATCCGTCACTTATCCTATGTAGGGTCATGGGGGGACTGGACAGGTTGCCAGTCCAGAGAAATACACAGAACAAAATCCAGTCGCATCATTATTAACATGCATGTCTTTGGACTGTGGGAGGAAACGGACGGGCAGAACAATCGAGATTCAAACTGGGGACCTTATCCATAGACAGGCTTGTTGTCCAAGCCATAAACACACACACACATTTCTCTTTTTATCTGTCTGATCATGAGAATGCGTTTTAAAAATTGTGTAGTTCAGTACTATGTAGCATTGACAGAAGAGAAGCTCGATTGGTAACTTCAGCTGTGTATTATGTGACATGTTCATTTCTCTTTCTGAAAGAAATGAATTGAATCTGTTCCTTTCTGTGGAGCATTTTATATACATACATACAATAAGAGACTTGAAGTGGAAAAATGGGCTTTAGGTTTTACTGATGCACATATAGTGTGACACACAAGTTGACATATGTGCAGTGTCGACCAGACTGATTTAAATAGAAGCATCCACTGCATCACACATGCATCTTAAAAACACATCTGAGGCCCCTTTGGTGGCAAAGCTTTCTTTGTTCACTTTGCAATCTTACACTTTAATCAGGTCTGATATCAAATTCTGTGGAATATTTTCAACCCTCAATAAATATTACTGTAAAAGTAATTGCTTTATTTGTACTGCATGCAGTGCACATGTGCACACTAACAGTACATGTGTCCATTACATCTGACCTTTAAGATTTTACAGCTATAGAAAATAACACATGATCTGAGGCAGCATAACTGCACCAATCCCAGCCCCCCGGTGGCTGACTGGCTTTACTTCAGACCACTGCACACAGTAATTGAAAATTAGAGCTTTTAGGGCCGTTTAAAATTTCTGATGTGTTTTTCATTGTCTTTGGAAAACAATGGAAGACTAGAAACAGATGAACAATCAAAAAAGGCTTTGACTGTTTGGATTTTTTTAAATAGGGATCTATTGTTCTAATGTTTAGAGTCTATAGGCCTAATGTATATGGTTTTAAAATTGTGGTTCCTTCAAACCCATTTTTTATTACCCCTGCGGGCCTTCATGCATATACTTGCGTGCTTGCATGAAGTCACCGTAGGCCAAAAACCAAACGTAATGTGGAATTATTACCAACAACAGAGACAAGGAGACGGGTGTGCATGTTTCTCATTTCCTCCAGGGTGCCATTTTGCAGCTTTCTTCAGCAAACACAGGCTCTTAGCCAGACTGCTGTAAGCCCGTCCAAACCTTCTGCTTAAGCACAAAGGGCAGAATATGGAAAGGAGAAGTGGAGCAGAATCCTCTCTGATGGTACACTGGATAATGAATGCAAGCAGTGAATGATTAAAAATGTACAGATGCTTCTCCTTTGCACTCAACAAATGAATCAGTGTTTCCCACAGAGTTTGATTGTATTTGAGCGGTGGCCGATAGAGGAGAAGATCCTCGGTGTAAATGGTACAAATATTGGCTGCATGCTATTTACTTGTCTTGACATATTAGCATCTTACGTTGCCTGACTTTGACACACCTTTTGTAATAACAAATTAAAGACAAATACCTGAATGCTCAACCTAAATAAACATTTGATGAATATTGAAACTATTTGAAATATTTCAAGTAAGTAATATTTTCAAGTGCAGACCTTAGCCAATGCCAAAGACCGGCAGGACTAACTGGCCGACCACTACTACAGAAACACATTTTGGATGCAGGTCCACCTTTGGGGAGGGCTAGAGCTCGGGTCTCGGTGGTGGGACGAGTGCTGTAACATGAAGCCAGTCTGCCTGGCAAAGATTCTGCTTTGCCTAATTCTTCCTAAAGCTGAGAGGCGGCTGGCTGACCAGTTCCACTATAAACCAATAGGAAAGAGCCTCTGGCAAACACACTCCTGTTCATTACACTCTCCCCTCTGTAGAGCCAGTAGGTTTATAATTACAACTAGACAAACGTAGCACTTATGGTACAACTGCATGGTTTGCTTTTTAATTAGTGACCCAATTACATGCCAAGTATCAAAGCACAGTTTGTGTACTTTGCATGTACTGCAATTATATTTCTTGGAACTATAATCTTTACTGACCCCAACCGATAAAGCAACATATGAAATTCTTTTAGGGCTGTCAATAAATATTCTGCTAAATGTTCCAATATGGAGAATAAATGTTCTCATAATAACCCAGCAGTAGCTCCACTCTCTGCATGTAGAACCGAGTGGTCTGTGGACATTTCCTCAGACATACTTTGACTTTGATAAAGGTCTGGTCATTTCAGCGACACTGTTTTTAACCTTTTTTCTCTAATCATTTAGGGTGTGTGTATGATCAGGTCTTTGTATGTGTGTATGCATTTTACCCTAAATAAATGAAATTCTTATGTTTGATCTATTTAGGTTGATTTGTGTTTCTAACAGTTAATTTATTTAAATATAAATGAGTTCATCACTCTTACAGCGATTGCTGGTCTCTTGCACCACGGGATGGCATGTGATCACAGTATGTGCTCTGTAGGTGGTGCTCAGCTTACACTCAGTTACAACACCCAGGCCGTACTATAATGTACTGTACCAGTATTACTGTATTTGTACACCAACAAGGAACTGGAGATATATCCAACTTTCCCTAAGAAATAAAGTTATAGTGCTAATAAAAATGTTGCTCATCTTCATCTAAAATGTTGCCATTTGTGTTCGATAATTTAAATGACTGTCAGATCATCTTCTATTAGCACTAAATTCTCTATATTCATTTTATACTCATACTCCATTTCCCATCCATCCTTGTTTTTATATTTGTTTACCCCATTTTACTACTCGGAACTGCATTACAGTTTTCCCAAAAACCCAATAAAATCTGGAATTTTTAGCTCCGACCACAGTAGGTTGGCCAGTAGGCGAGTGTGCCTGAGCAGAGCCCCATCAGGGAGGGACCAGTAGGGTCAGCGAAGGTGTCTGCTGATAGAAGCAGCAGGCCAGTCTGATGTGGAAGTGCCAAACTAAAGTCAACCGTATGGCTGCAGCTCCCTGTGACTAAGCCCCTGGCCCACTAAGCCCATGTGGTGTGGTAAGCCCAGCCCAGTGCATTTGAAAAGCTGCCAGTGTTGAGCCAAGGTCAGCAGGGGAGCATGTTACAGCTCCACGCTTGTCAACTTCCACACTGTCTGGGTGGAAAGGTTTCAAGGATATTGTTACCTCAGACAAAATGCTTCTATCTCAAGTGGACATTGAAGTTGTTTAGCAATCTTACTGCCTTCTGTTTGTATAGAGAGTGAGGCACCATAAAGTTCCAGACCTGTGCTGAGCTTAAAAACAAAACTCATCCTCTCAGGTTTAGGTTTGATGAAACCAAGACATTCTTCGTTTTTTTTTTAATAAATGTCACTGACTGTAGATTTAAGACGACACAAACTTCATTTAGTAATTTCTAGCTGCTAATCTCGGCCAAAACACTACACACACACCTTAAAATAGGATCTGATCCTGGGCTTTGAGCAAAAGAGTAAAAAGCTTGGCTCCGTACTACTGCTTGCCCAGTTTCTCTCCACCAATCTCCTGTATTTGGTCTTGGTGCAATAAAATTACAAAAATAGGAACCACAGTCTCTGACAGCATTTCCTTTTCTGTAATTGCACTCCGTCTGTTGTACAGACAGAAAATAACAGAAATAGTATTTTGGAAGAATGAAAGGAGAAAGAAGTCAGCATACTTTTACACTGCCTCACTCCTGTCCAATCGATGTATGAAGTAGACAAGGCTGACAAACCGTCTGCTTCTGAACGTTACCATAATGGTTGAACACAGATCACCGGATTCCAGTGGGTTTCAGATGCTGTTAGATGAGTTTGAGACCACTGATAATCTATCTTTTCTGTCTTTATCTCTCCAAGTGATAACATACTGCCCCCTATGATATTCAAATCTGTGAAGACCACTCTGTGATTGTTTATTAGAAGTGCGATTGGAATTATTATCATGCTGAAAAATAAAACCGTTCCCATCAGATGCTTTCCAAAATGAATGATGAAATAAAACCAGTTTGTACATTTTAGCGTTGATGACATCAATTTGGACAATATGACCAACCTCCCTTGGAAAACATGCCGCCTCAATGACAGAACCTCCACAGTGTTTCACTGAAAGGTGCAAGCATCTACTCTTACAACTGTCTTCATCTTTTCTTCTGACATATTGAGGATTATTGGTTTTACGTATTTAAGCCTTTTTGCTTTGTTTTCCTTCTGTAAAACTGATTTTTGGCTGCTATCCTTCCACAAAGGCCATTCCTGATCAGGATTGTGCGGAATGTGGAAGTATCAGCTTTCTCATCCAGATGAGGCTGCCAGATGTTGAGCCAGCCTTGCTGGATGACTTCTGATCTCTCAAAGAAGAAACACAGAAATTCAGATCCCAGATCGTATATTTCTTTGATCTTTTACTCCTGTTTTTGTTCTTTCCCTTTTCCAGATTCATATTTCTTTACAACAGATTGAAAAACACGTTTAAACATGTTTCAATCATATCAATGTTTATTTAAGTGTATAGCACGTTCCAACAACCGACAGGTTGACCAAAGTTCTTTACAGTAAAAATAAAGAACACGAGAAGTGGCATTCCACTAATTTAGAGGAATCCAGTTTAGCCTAGAAAAACTGTTTAAAAAAACGCTAGAGCAGCATATTATTCATCACTAATAGAAGACAATGAGAACAACCCCCGGTTTCTGTTCAGCACTGTAGCCAGACTGACTAAGAGCCATAGTTCTGTTGAGCCTAGTTTTCCCTTAACTCTGAGCAGAAATTACTTATTACAGATAGATCTTCATGTACAGCAGTGCTAGAATCATCAATAAGGCCCCAATCCCTGTTAGACTGCTTTTTACCCATAGATCTCTCTGAGCTAACTTCAATTATTACATCATCTAAACCAACAACCTGTCTTCTAGACCCTATTCCAACTAAGCTGCTCAAGGAAGCTTTACCCTTAATAGATACGTTCATATTAGACATCATCAATCTATCTTTAGAAACAGGCTATGTACCACAGGCCTATAAGGTAGCTGTAATTAAACCACTACTTAAAAACAGGTGTTTTAGCCAATTACAGACCAATATCTAATCTCCCCTTTATTTCTAAAATCCTTGAAAAAGTATTTGCAAAAAAGTTATGCGACCGCTTTTATAGTAATAATTAGTATGAAGACTTTCAGTCAGGATTTAGAGTTCATCATAGTACAGAAACAGCACTGGTAAAAGTCACCAACGATCTTCTCATGGCCTCAGATAATGGACTCATCTCTATACTTGTTCTGTTAGATCTTAGTGCTGCATTTGATACCATTGATCATAACATTTTATTACAGAGACTGGAACATGAAATTGGAATTACAGGAACTGCACTAGGTTGGTTTAAATCATATCTATCTGATAGATTTCAATTTGTTCATGTTAATGATGAATCCTCCATGCACACAAAGGTTAGCTATGGAGTTCCACAAGTCTCTGTGTTAGGACCAATACTTTTTACTTTATATGTCTCCTTTAGGCAACATTATTAGAAAACACTCCAGACATTTCCATTGCTATGCTGATGATACACAGCTATATTTATCTATGAAACCAGATGAAAATAATCAGTTAATCAAGCTTCAAGCCTACAAGACATAAAGGCCTGGATGTCCCACAGTTTTTACTTCTTAATGATATCGTTACTCTAGATGGCATAAGTCTGTCCTCCAGTACTACTGCAAGGAACCTTGGAGTTATTTTTGACCAGGATTTGTCCTTTACCTCACATATAAAACAAATCTCTAGAACAGCCTTCTTCTACCTACGGAACATTGCCAAAATTAGGAGCATCCTGTCTCAAATTGATGCCGAAAAACTGGTCCATGCATTTGTTACTTCTAGGTTGGACTACTGTAATTCCCTACTTTCAGTAACTCCTTATTAAAAATTAAAAATTTTAATAGCTCATTGGGGAAACTTAATGTTCCAACATGTTAAAATATGGTCTAAAAAAATAAATAACAAACAATCTTGACACTTAGTGCAACTTTCTGTATCAATGGCAACATGACTTCCTGTTTGCCACGCCCATCTCGGTTCAGCATGACCCCTCCAAACTGTTCAAACTGCTAAGAGCCCCCACCCTTGCCAGGCGGGGTCTGTTTTTTGACAGGTTCCACTTCTCCTTTTCCTACTGACCTGATTGCAAGAATGTCAAGCCCAACCCCAACCTGTCAGTATTATTCCCTTTACACTGCAGGTACTCGGGCCTGAACTGCTTACACTCAGGCATAGCCTGCCTTGTTTAGTCTGTTTGGTTTCCTTTTCATTTCGATCGGGCTGACTAACAGTCACACATGAAGCCTTGACAGATAAACAGATGACAGATGAAACCTGTCCATGTCTTCTCATTTGAATCCCTTCCTTGTGAAGACAATACTCAAAGATGTCTGGGTACAGTTGTGGGGACATTATGGTTTTCTCAGACACCTGGACCTGATTGTTTCTGGCCCAAAACCAACACAAGAACAGAGACAATATTGCCAAGTCACCACATGACTGCTACCTCTGTGGCTGTACCTTTGTCAAAGTGCATTTTGTTTTTACTTGCACAAAAATAATGCCCATCAACAAATTATTGGTACAGTCAGAATAACTGGTACTGGCAAATTTACAGATTTCACGATTTTGCTGCCATTTTTCATTGTTACCACCAGCAGCTTCTCTTTTGTTTATGATGTTTCAAATTGTACGGTTGCCCAGATCTCATGGGGGGATTAGTTAATGTGTTTGTTGCAATAACAACCTGGCAAATTCCAGTAGGGACTGACAATAAATGAGAAATCTATAAGGATGGGTGTATACAAGATATACATGTAGACAATCACCTTCTTCATAATCAAAGTTTATTTATTTATTTCTTCTAATATATTGCCCTCACCTGTCATATGCTAGATTGCATCTTGTGTACGTCTACTACAACATAGGTCATCTCTGTGATGCCTCATGTCAGTGTCAGACTCGTACCTGGTTTGGTAGCTCAGGAGTAAATGACAGATGTGGATTACAACTGTCAGAAACCCACAGTTTGGTACGTACATGTTTTTTCTAAAGTGACAAGTGAATACACACAAGCACACACACCAGAGGCACCTTGACATGTAGATTACAGGAGTTGGGGATTGAACAGCTGACCTTCTAATTAGTGGACAACCCACTCTACTCCACGTCTACAAATCTTTAACATGTTACACCACATTGGCCACAGCCCAGCCATTGGCAAATACATTGTACCCACGTGTAAATATGTAGCAATATAACATTATCAAAAAATAAGCCGACCTTTTTTAAAATGGATTCTTCTTACTACTGCAGGTCTGTAAATAAATTCATTTGTGGTTTAAATCAGTATGAACCAAGGTTTTTGCAGATGATGGATGTTTTAATTGCTTTGCCCACAAAGGTGACACTGCTTAGAAAGGATCAACTTTAATCCCCACAAGTCTTTGCTCTGTAAAAACAAAGCCCCATTGAGATAATGCTGCTCACTCCAGGTCAAGCTTCCTTAATCACCAATTCATCCATCCATCATTCTCTCTGTCTCCACAATACAAACACTCTGTTCAACCAGTGTTTCCAAACCATTTCTCGACTGACCAGACTGCATATTCTATGGTAAAACCAAGCCTAAAGAAGAGATGAGACAGCGGCTAAATATTTGGATGGGGCTGGGTGAAAATTCAAGACAGCAGAGAGAGCATTTCCACATGTGGCTTCATCATCCAGTGGTTTAGCAGAGGGCTGGTTGCCAGATGTATTATGCAATGTAGCACAGGAGGTGTGTAACTGCCAAACGTAACTTTGGTTATTCCCAGCATTCAGACGCAAATCAGACAGTGTCATCATGCAAATGGAAAAATAAAAAATAAACAACAAATTCATAGAGCTTAGTTCTTAGAGAAATAAATGCACTGAAATGACTATGCTGCTCTGTTTACTTTTTAATATGCACAGTGAACCAAATCTGCATGTAGAAGAGCAAATATGTACATGGTGATTACAGCACAGGGTATAACCCCCCATTATACTCTCAGTCTATGCGTTTTCTACAGTCCAGATTCTGGACCACTAATTCTTGAAGGTTAATCAACATCCTCCTCATGTATTTGATTTCACAGATGTGTGTGTCATCACAACAAGCACAGCTCTCCAGACAAGAAATTCAAAATATTAAACAACTTAAAAACACCATGGAGACAGAGTTTAGTACTTTGACAGCACAGCAGAGCCTCTGCCACCACCATCTTTGTTTTCCATACGTGCTCTTCAAAATAATCTTAATGTACATGTTGGTTGTAATAACTCATTTTCTGTGACAAACTTTGTGTTCACATTTGGTTGGTGGGAGCTAAAGTCCTGCTCAGAAACGGAAAGGAGGGGAAGGGCAAGCATGCAATAATCTAAACACTGCAGCTGGGTTTGATGCAGGGGAATCATACTAACAACCTGCAGATGTCCACAGCACAAGTCTGAACAAATGAGCTTCTGTCAACAAGACACATACGGCCGATTGTAAGGATAGTGTTAACTATTTCAGAGAGCAGAGGCAGAAGAGGAAGTACACAGACAGACATGGATATTTACTGGATCCATAATATGTAAACAGGACCACAGGCACATTTGAAAAGCATTACCATGCACAACATGCTGATAACACAGAAGGAACAGCAGGAGGATTGGATATCTGACATATGGCAGGCTTGATGGAAAATATAATACATACAGTCTGTAGATTCAAGTTAAACAAGAGCTCGTAATGGTAACATGTTTCTTTGTACTTGCATTAAAATGAAACATTGTTTTGTAGGAGCAGCTAAAACTCACAAAACTATCACAAAGCAGCTGTCTGCTATAAATGAAAGCAGTATGTCTAAGGTCCTGTAGCAAGCTTAGCATTAAATTGTACAACAACTAAGACTAATATGTATACACATCTATTTGTCAAATTCTAAAGCTATTCACATGGTTCTGCTCAGAAGTCAATCACTAAAGTACAAGGGTTTCATTTCTTCTCTTGGGACATCTTCAATCACCTGTTTGTCTTTCCGAGCTACATCTGTGTCCTCTGTCTAAAGAACCATGACAGAACACAGCAATAGCACAATTTCCTTAACTGAGTTTAGTGACAAATGTTTACAGCAACAGCAGAGGAGATATTGCAACTCCAGACTAATGTGACTATGAATGGTCTGAAAGAGAGAGTGCCTATAAAAAGTTTTTAGTTCTTTTACGGCTAGTCCAAATCTACACCATAAAACCAAAACAAAACTCTAATAAGATCTGTGAAAACATTTTTGAAATGCAGAAATCAGGGGATGGACAAGAACATTTCCTAGTCATAAGGTATCTTGGAGTACAATAAATCCATCATTACAAAATGGAAGAAATGTAGCACAGGTATAAACCTGCCTGGAGTAGGCTGCAACTAAAAGTGAGGGAGGTCACCAAGACTCTTATGACTCCTCTGAAGGAGATACAAGCTGTGGCTGACAGACTTTACATACAACTAACTGCTGTTGCTGCATGCTGTGTTTATGAATATCAAGTTTAAATGTATTTAAGGCGTGTGTTCATGCATTTGACCTTGTAATTATTACATGATTAAATATGCATTTGTATGTCAACAAAAACAACTTTAAGATGAAAAAAAAATACAGTGAAGTGATGTGAGGTCAAAAACAGTATAATAATGGAAGATGGATTAAGAGCTATAAGGTCTGACAGGGTTTGGTTACCAGTTTCCACTGCTTTCCAGTCACATGGCTCTGACCTGCTCTGTGCTAGAAAAAGTTACAATATACAGTGTGAGCCAGCTTTAGTATGAGACATAAGATCAATCCACTCTGTTCCACCCAGCCCTCACTTTCCCTGCTCTAATACACTCCCCCATGCTTTTTTGCAGTCTGCTTCACACTGTCCAGCACTTAAAGTAGTCATTATTGTGAAATTACAAAAAAATGAGAATGCTCCAAAACGTACTAATCTAACAAATACAACTGAAATTATCTGAACGGGCAGAACGAAATGTCTCACTCTACACTTTTAGAAGCAAATATCTGCTGCCAGTGCTGATAAATGAGCCTGGGTCACAGGAGGCTTCAGCCATACTTTTGCACATATCGATAGGTCTCAAATCATATTTCAAATAAATAAATCCATATAATAGGTATTGTTTCTTAAAACTAGCCAGTAAGAAATTTTCCATGAAGCACAGCATCACATTTCTGTGATACTTCCAAATATCAGTTAGGGCCTCATCACTGCTCAAGTAAATCTAAAATCTGAGATTTCAGCTCCTTTGATCACTGTTAATTGTAGTGAGAATAAGAGAACCACTTAACACAAAACGCAACTATGTAACCATGTAACCATGCAATATTCAACAAACTTCATATGAATCATCAATCCTTCAATCCTTGTGCTGTTAAATAGCCAACATCTTAAAATGCAAAAATAGAGTAAACCGAACTGAAGGAGGACCAGCTAGTGTACTTGCACTTTAAATCCAGGTAAAAATGTATGCAAAGCATAAGAAGGGGTATTTTCATATGCCGCCTAATCAGTAGTTTCTATCTCCGTTTGTGGTCAGACACTTTTCCAAAGAAGCAGGGGAAAGAGAGGTTTTCTCACATCTCACCCTCCAAATATTTTCTTCTGAGTCATAACACACATAACGCTGAGTCAGCACCAGTTCATTCTTTCTTTGCATCCTTGTTTCCCCTTGCAGTTCCTCTCAAAACACATGGAAAAGCAATCGACATGCTTCACAAACAGACTGGCTAAAACACCAAACTGGGTCAAAGACAACCCCACCAAGGACTACAAATGGCTGTCAATTTTTCCACAGAGAAAAAAAAAAACTAACCACACAACCTACTGAGCTACATGGAGTATAAAACTATCCCAGTCAAACATAGCAGAACTATGCTCCCTGCCCTCTGAGTTAACAGTCGGCCTTGGCTATTTAGGTTTTACCGACTGTGCAAATTCTCACCCTTGTGTAATGTGTTTTTCTGCTGATGTACAAGTCACTGATTTATGATACCGGGGAGACACTTCCTGTTAAAATTAAGAACAGCAGGAAATGTGCTAAAGGTTCTAGTCAAATATCTGCAATGCATAATAAATTGCAGAGATTATTAGGCGAGGATATGCTGCTTGTGACACACAAGCAAGTGCACGTGAACACAAATGTGGCAAAAACAAAAAAAACACTACTATAACTTATACCATGACACGGATAAAATGCAGCTCAAGCAGATTAATACTAACAACACAAGCCAATTCATTGGTGCAATGGTTTTCTCTGTAATAACAATTACACATCTTCTAATATTTGTTGTGGAATAAAAAAATCCACAGGATTGAGAAAATGTTCCACAGGTTGTTGAGATAACTATCACTGATGTAGTTTGATGCTGAAAAAAATAAGAGTAATTTAAAAACCTTGGAATCGCCTGTGAAGTTCTGAAAGAATCCACTTCCTGCTTAGTATATACATAATGAGTCACATTGCGGGCGGCAGATTGAGCCTTGTTTTTTTCGTATTTGATGATTTTCAGGGGATCTTGATCTAAACATAAAGCCCACTCGGGCTTTTGACCATATAGCACAGGTATTCTTTAAGGACGATATTTAACTTGAGGTGTAACGTGATGTGACTCAGTAAAGACCAGTGAGATATGGTTGAAACCTAACTTAACCCTAACCTTATGTTAAGCAAGTCGAATTTTGTGTTTTAATCAATAGAGGAAAATATTTCTTCCAAAAGTCATAAATGTTCAGATTTTGAAAATCCAGCATGCAAAATTAAATGTCCTGTTTAATACAGTTCCATTTTGCTTTGTACTCTTGGATGTACGGTCACCAATATACCGGAAGAGTTTAGACACCTTAAAAACATGATCACTCTGGAACACTTAAATAAATATCCTAACATCTGGAATTATAAGATCAGGATCTCAAAACGTCATGATTAGGGGAATGGAACTGTCCATCTTTTTGCCTTTGTGAATGCAATGTACCTCTGACTTTACAGAAATTCAATGTATCAACTCAAAGTGAATCTTTAAATCTATAAATATTTATGCACTGGTATGTTGTTCCTATTGTTGCCACACACACAACCACAGGAACTATTTAATAAAGAAAATAAATACAACTGTGTGTGTTGTAGCAAAATGTCTTCTCACTAAAAACTACAGACAGGTCAACTCTACACAAAAGTATGTGGTTTCTCTTCGCTCTGGTACTCTTTTGAGTATTTAAGGGAAAACACTAAACCTACATGACCGAACAGAGGAGAAGTTCCAGGAACAGAACCAGAAAGCTGGAAAACGTTGCAGGCATTGTGTCTGAAAGTAACAAATCAAGCAGAAATGTTTGGATAGCAGTTCAGCAAGAGTGGACTCAAGCTGGCCAAGCATGCTTCAGCCTGGATCACAACAAATTTACACACAACATTTTGTCAAACAATGTTCAACCTTGTTTTCATACCCCATATTCTCACAGTCTATAGCCTGTGGACACAGGCCATAAAGTCGTAATCAGGAGGAAATTTTATTTCAATTACAGCTAATGGAAATTCTAGACTCTTCCCATGATCGTTACACTGTCTCCATTAACAGTGTTTAGTTTAAAGTCATATGCAATTGTCTTAGTAATGTGCAGTATTTGAACTTACTGATGTTAGCAGCTTTAATTAACCAGTTCAAACATAAAAAAAATAAATCGGGCATATAAGCACCAGGTTGACCTTGAAACCTTGACCTCTACAGACCTTGAGAAAAAATAAATAAATAAAACAGACAACTGTGTCTTTTAACTCAGACTAACACTATGCAACCTAAAGAGTGGAGCAGCAGAGCATGTCACCTGATAGCTCAGCTTGAGGAAGGAAAAGAATTTAATAAAACATATTCTGCTCCAAAAATAGCAGATGCCAAGATGTGAGGAGGCTCTGACGTCTGGCAAGGACGTCACTGCCGAAGCACGAAAGGCCGTGCTCATGCACACACGCAAACAGTTGTGTAATGTTAAGAGAGGGCTAAGAGTGAGCCAATAAACATAAGGGTGGTGGTTTCATTCAATCTTCCTCTAGTCTACAAATCAAACAGATTAACTGAAAACCAAATGGTTGAGTAAAAGCAACAAAATGTAATTCGTTTTGCACAGAAACATCCAAATGGTGATAATGCTGATGACATCAGCGTAAGCCAATCACTGTTTGGACAGGCTGAGTAGTACTCTCCATAACAACTAGTGTAGGAAAATCAATAGGGTGCTTGTTTATGTTAGAAAGTACTGATGAGACCTTATATCATAGGTCAGAAAAACTTTCAGTTGATGTTCAGTTCATCAATCACACAATTTGTAATCACAGGTTTCCTGTTCCTGGCAGTGCATTACTGTATTGTTATTATTGTGCTAATGCTGTGTGTGTAGAATTCACTTTCCAAACAGCCGCTCTCTCTATCCTAGTGCAAGATGAAGGTCATTTTGTGAAGAAGGTATTACTTCATACTTCATACTTCATACAGAGTAACCTCACTTTCAAAACTTCAACAAAAATGTGTCATGTGAATTTTTTTTTTTTTAATGAGCTAAAATAAAAACACTACATCCGCGGACATTTGGATGAGTAGATTGATAGCACTCTGTATGTTAATTTGAAGAGAGCTGACAGTGGTTGATTAGCTTAATTAACTGTATAGATGGGACACTTGTAATGGTTTGTTCCTAATGGAAGCTAGAACACTGAATGTCTGCAGTGAGAAGTTAGGTGAACCTGATCAACCCAACCTCAATGTGTGTCTGCTGCATTCGTTAATAAAGCGATAGATGCGATATATACTGTTTATTAATAGCACTCCTGATCGTTTTTCACTAAAACAGTCACATACAGTGTCCAACTTCTATCTGAACAGGATTCATTTAAAAAGAATTGACATCATTCTTATTCCAACTTCCGAGGCAAATTAAATGCACCATATATACTCAACTACAAGCATCCAAAGCCCACAACTTTCAACAGAATATATTTTGTTTGCTAGTTAATACAAACATACCAGACTATTCCTTATGCCGGTGGAATTAAAAAGGAGCTTTTGTCCTTGTGCCAAACTAAACAATGCAAATCTATTCAAAATGTTCTCATCCAATTCTCAAAGAAAGTGGTGTACTTCTCTAAGACTGATTAAGAATAGATTTATGATCAATGTTTGCAGCGGCCATGTACGTACCCTTCTGGTGTTGTCCAGTACTTTGGGATCAGGTCGTCCATAGTTGGGAGGGTTGGCATTGGGGTCATAGCCTAACCTGGACAGCATGGGGGCAATGACGGCCATGTCCCTCACCACGTCTGCAGGGATCTTCCCCACCCATTTGGACAAGGCTTCCACATTGACGGGTTTGATGACTTGGTCTGTAGACCTCTCCACCCTAAAAAGACAGGAAACGGTGATCTATGAAAAACCAAGTCAAAGTTGGTTGCTTAAACTTACTGTGCCACGTAGATTATTTTAGTTTTATCTTTTTAACTTATAAACATTAAGTTTATATATGTTTAAATTATTAATATAATTTGAATAAAGGAATAACTGTGGGAAAGCTACTTGAATTGGCCTGAAGAGAACAAACTTTGGCTGTGCACTTTAATTAACTAGACGCTATGGAAATCATGTTTATTTCCATATTATTATTATTATTCCATATTATTAAGAGCTGCAGTGACCTACAATGACAGTATATTACCATTTGATAAAAGTAAGACAGTGCTGGCTCAATGTGGTGTACAAGAACATTTGCAAATAATAATTAACACCAGTTTTGCATGACCCCATGTATGTCCATCTCTAGTAATAGGTTTTGAGTCTATTTAATGCACACACATCTCTTTGAGACTTGTACTTACAACCGTGTAAAACAAATACCAGACATGTGACACTCTAACCAGCTCATACTGTATGACATTAGCATTGGTAATAAGTGTAATCACAGCATTGTTTGCTCAGTTTGTCCCCAAATGACCGAGTTCATAACCTCTTACAGACCTCTCAGCTCTCTGTTGTGTTCACTGTGAGCATCTAATCGACTATAATTGCATCATGAGACAACATTAAAGATGGCTTCCTGGACTCCATCTCTCAGCAGGTCCCTGTTAAATACCCTGAATAAGTGACCTCTCACAGCATCCGTTCAATTCCCAGTCAACAAGCATTACCTTTCATATGCTTTAATACTTGTTCAAACCAAACAGCGTAAGCTAGAACTTGCACAAATTACATCAATTGTTACATCAATTCTACTCAGTTGTTCTTTTTTAGAGAAAGTCAGGCTTCTTAATGGTAAAATTAAAATGTCCTGTTGTTGCTAGAGATAAATTATATTTCATCTGTCCTTTTCCTCCATAAGCTATGGCTGTGAGCATTTTTAAAAAGGAGTCCACCATTATGCCATACCAATGTTAAATTATTCAATGTGTGCAATTAAATATTCAAAAAGCAGGGGGATTGGAGTTGCCAGACAGCAGCTTTGGTTTTATGGCACTTGGAAAGTTTACCACCACTGACCAGCAGGAGGGATTTGATGTCTAATCAATAAATGGCCGCACTCTTTACAATTATCTACCCAACCACCCAAGGGGCACACTGATAGCATCTTAGTAGATGCTATTCCATTTCCAACTGACATAATCTGGCTGACAAACTTCAGTTCAAACGTATTGAGATTTTAGATTTCTCAGTTTTAGGACAGGTTGAGAGGAGATAAGGGGTTGCATTTTGCAAGTTGCATGTATGAGGACTAGTCACAGAAAGACTGTCTGTAAGCAGTTGCATCATGGCAGCACAGTGGAAATATTTCTGCCCGTTATAGGCTTAGGCTGCTGGGGGACCCACCCCCTGATGCCACCCCTCATGTCCCTCTCTCCTCTCCTCTCACCCCACAATTGCCACCACTGTATGACATTAACTCTTGTGTGTATTCTCCCGTAGTTGTCATTGTCCTTCTCTGTCTCCCTCTCTCTGTCCCTTTCTGCAGGTGTCCCTGGCTTTGGAGCAGTGTGTTTTCCAGTGTGCACCTACTGGTCCTACCAACCTGCCCGAAGTTTTGCTGTTGCTTTTCTTGCTCTTTTCTTTTCTCTCTTCACTTTCTACTCACCCCAAGCGGTCAAGGCAGATGACCACCCACCTCTGCTGGAGGTTTCTTCTGTTAAAGGGAGTTTTTCCTCTCCACTGTTGCCTAGGGCTTGTTCAAGGGGGAATTTATGAGATCTGTCCATACGTCGTGCAGATCATACGTGTGTATATCCAATTCTGTTTTTCTCATATGTTATATATATATATATATATATATATATATATATATATATATATATATATATATATATATATATATATATATATATATATATATATATATATATATATATATACACATACACATACATACATACATATATACACACACATATACACACACACACTCAAATAAGGGTCCCAGCACTTTGTTTGCATGTAACAATGTACAGGAACAAAAATAACACAGAAGGGGGATGCCAACAATTCACTTATCTTTCGATTTTTCTTTTTTCTTTTCTATTATAACAGACTATGACAGTGAAAAAGAAAACAATAATTTTATGTCCACATCTGAAAACTGTTAATTGTGTAACATTATAAAATATTATGAAAATTATAAAAAGAACAGCAATGATATGTAAATTGTCAAATTAAATAAATTGTCATCTGCTGGTATCCATTACCATAATTGACTTCCTGGCATCAATTGATACCAACAGACGGATTTGAACTGGTAGCAATTCTAGCTCTTAGGTGGCAGTACTAACTACTCGACCAAGATACATTTCATTTTAACACTAAAATTGTAAAATGTTTTAGTTTTCAGCCAGTTATTACATTACTTTATAATATAAAAAGTGACTGACATAGAATTAAATGCCGAGATTACATCATTCAAAGTATTAAAGTCCAATCCGATGTTAAATTTTTTCCCCAGGCAGCATGTTTGATGAACATTCTCGCTGGAATAAAAGCAACTTCTAATGTGCTGAAACCAAAAAGTCACTTTATTTTTACTCCCCTATCTGTATCTAGCTCTTTGAGGTTGCGCTCTCTCCTCACATGTCCTTTTACCATCCACAGTCCAGGTTTTCCATTCCTATGTTTCCTGTCTGACTCTATACCTCAATATAGCAATTTACTTTCCTATAATCCATTTACTTTGCAGTTGAACCTTTACACTGTAGGGGTATAGTCTCCTGCATGATTAATAGAGTGGGCTGTTTCTGTCATCTCAGGAGGACGGTGGAGACGGGCCATGATCCAAATATCCACTTTGCAACAAATGGGAAGGGAATCACTTTAGGTAACTTCATCAAGACCCAAGAGGCTGCTAAGTATTGACATAGAACATAAACTGATAAAGACAAAAACTGAGCTGACAAATGCAGCTCACCTTCAGCATCATGGTAGATGCAGGCAATCTTGAACTGAAGGATGAGTTTTTAAACCAATTCACATATCGCAACATGAAAGATACACAAATGAGTCATGGTTTAGAATGAGTCACTTCCTTGTTAGCATTGTCAAAGCTCTGCCAAATCTCAATGGTTTGGGGAACAAAAAGAAAAAAGAAATAAAGATAGTTCGGTTACTTTTTAGGCACATAGAATAACAAATAGGTTTTATCTGAAGTTAATTTGTGGTACTGCAGTCTGAATTAAAACGTAAAAAAAAGAGAGAAAAATCTGTTCTTATTTGAAATTCTTGAAGAGCTTTGGACTTCAATTCTAACTCAAGGTTGTCAACTGAATTTAAACAAAAACTAAATTTAGGTCTCAATTCTGAACATTTCATTAGAAGTAATTACCAAATCACCCACAATGTTTTGATAGAATTTGTAGAATTCAAAGTACAATTAAAAGAATTCTCTAGCTCTAGATCTTCTGCTTATCCTTGTTAAACACAATGTGTTAGTAATGTGAATTTCTTGCATATGCCTGCTCTTTGTTGAATGCAAGTATCATGTTGGAGGCAAACACCAGCCAATTATTTTCCAGAAACCAATCAGGAGATACATTTCAGTATTATTTCAGCACCACCATATCTAAAAGATCTCTTACTACCATATCATCCCAGAAGACCACTTCGATCTCAGAATGCAGGGCTACTTGTGGTTCCTAGAATTTCCAAAGGAAGAATCAGAGCATTATCACTGTATGAGTGCATGTGTGGGAATGAGAAGCAACTATGAAGTACTTAGGGCACCAATAATATCCAAAGGTAGAATGGGAGGCAGAGCCTTTAGCTCTCAAGCTCCTCTCCTGTGGAACCAGCTTCCAGTTCAGATTCAGGAAGCAGACACCCTCTCTACTTTTAAGTCTAGGCTTAAAACCTTCCTCTTTGATAAAGCTTATACTTAGTTATAGTATTGTTGTTATAGACTTAGACTGCTGGGGGACCCACCCCCCAATGCAATGAGCTCCTATCCTCCTCTCTTCACAAGTTGCTTAACCCTTTGACTTCCACACTAAGAAATACATTTGCAGAAACAAATTATTAGTACAATTGTGTTGCTGCCTCTTCATTTAGCAACATTTTCAGGTTTTATTTGCCAAAAGACCCAATCAGGAAGTAGATATGCAAGTGAACCTGCCAGTTACCATTACATTACTGCAGCAAATACAACACAACAATAATTCATCTCTTTACAGATGTTCATGAGTTACCTAAATTTACCTATCTAGCTAGCTTTAAGTGTGTGTATGTGTGTGTGTGTGTGTCAAACAGTGTATTGCAAATGGAGTATTTTGACATATCAAAATGTTCACACAATTGTACAAAATCCTACAATATAAATACTGAAGCTGTATGATGTATATATTTTTAGCTACAAACATTTCTTCATGTAACAGTGCTCACCAATCAAATGAATAGTGCCAATCTGCCATCCAGATCTGCATGGGTGGTTTTAGAACGCTCTATTTAAAAAAAAGCATAAAAGCTTAGATATTTACAAATATGAACCAGGATTCATATGTGTAATGTGTTCACAAGTGGGCAACCATTTTAATATGATTATGTCGGTGCAGTGTACAAATTGGATGACTAGCCATGGTAAGAAAATGGGTAAAAAATTAGATATTAGCAACTTGAGCTAAGCTGTTTACACTGACTGCTTGAACTGGCAACTCAACCAAGCAGTCTACCCTGTTTTCTGCCGAATTATAGATATACATTTTATTGTCTGATTTATGCCCTTTAACTGAAATACAATTGTTAGGGTGTTAGGGTTATCTGAAATTTAAAAAAAAAAATTTTTACCCTAGCTTTCACGTATGCTCCTTGTCATTTCTGAGGAGCTATGCAGCACCAGGTCAGTTCTGTTTTTTTCCAACACCTTTCAGACAATAATATTTCTGTACAGCATTGCCACACACTAGATATAATGTTACACGTGCATGAGGATAACGAGCCAAAGATGGGTTTTCAAAGTTTTTAAATACAGAAATATGGCAGCAAAAAAGGTCAACTGTTTGATTACAATGCAAGTCAAAGGGTTAATAGCTAGTGAAGTGCCTGAAGTCTCACTTGCTATAGGTCATTGTAAGAACATCAACCACTCTTCATTATTTGATGATTGATGAGAAGACCTATACTTCAAACTTAAAGGCCTAAAACTAAGCTTGCCTGCTCATGACGTACTCACACTATAAAATCAACTAATGATGTGAGATGTATGGGACTGTTCTGACAGGACTATCACTATTACTTTTTGTGAAAAAGTAATTTTATTCATCAGACATAACATAAGAAAGTTACTTGCCGTTTGTTTTCTGAAATTATTCTTTTCCCCAAACAAGTCACACAAAACTAAACTTTATTGTTTCCATAGGAAACTGGCAAACCGTTTCAGTTTTTATTTGAATGTTACTTGCCTTCATGGTTATGTCTGGAGTAGTATCGAGGCCAAATGCCCAATACAGATACTGAACAGTACAAAAAATAAAAATACATTTTTTTTGGTATAAACATCTGATCTGTTTGATTTTTGTCATTAAGCTCAAGTCATTTGCAACTTCAGTAGTGAACGAGTGAAACGCACTCCTGTTCTCACCTTTAAATGTGTAATGTGACAAAAACCTTACCGCCCATCACATGACCACTTCCCTTCAGGCTGATGCTCTTTATGGCCTCTAGCTTGTCAATTATTCATCGCTGGGCCTCCTTTACCGAAGATGGTGTTCTGTATCACCGGCGGCCAATAAGAGAGAATTGAATAGAGACATTAAGATCACAAATAGGATAGAGAATTATGGAGGAGGGTTGGACTGGCTCCCAGCCATAGGATAAGTAATGGAGTAAGCTATGCAGAGCCTCCACTGAAGCAAAGATAGGTAACTGATGTTGATGCTAAGACAAGGTTGCACTCTGGGGCCTGATGATTGAGATTTTCATGTAGATAGAGACACAAAGCCATTGGATAGTAAAAGCAGAATAGCTAGTGGTTGTAGTGGACAAGAGATGTTTTCTGCCAGGTGTCATGGGGGTTGTCTTTAATGTACTGCTGGCAAGTACTTGAGGAGATGGGGTGAAATATTTATAGTGGAAAAAGGTAGTTGTGCTGCCCTGAAGGCTACAAGTTGCCAAAATCCTTACATCAACGTGACTTGGACCAAACCTGTAACAGCAGACATACAGACTGTGTACTGTATGTAGTAAAACTACAACAGAATGTATACAAAGAGGCCTAAATTCTTTTAACATGGATGTACTTTCAAGTAGTTTATACCAGTAAATGTTGTTTATTGCTCCAAGTCTACTTACAGATAAAGGAATCTCGAAACCTAGTCCAATTTCTTTAATGCATGTGGAATTTAGTTGTTATTGTAATTAATTTTCTCATGTGATTTTCACTTATTTATTCAGTGTCTCTGAATTATGAGTCATGGAGGCAAACGGGTCTATAGGTCTAAATTCAATTAAATACTAGATTTATGGAATTTCACTGATTACTCTGTTTTGTTTTGTCTTTTTATAGTAAGACAAAAGAGAGAAGGGTACAGTTACATTTATTTTGTTGACTTTGTCAAATCTCTAAGGATCTTGGACTTTGTCCCTGACAAAATAGGGACAAGACATTTTGGGTACACGTGAAAAACAAAAGTGCTGTCTCCATGTCCATCGTGTGCTCAGCTCTGTGGGCCTGGTTAGGGTCCCTATTGATTAATACTTAATGCAAATCAATATAAGAAAGGGTGATGTGGGCATTAAACGACCAAGATCCACATCCCCAAAAGCTTTCATCACTCTCCCTTCTTCCTCACTCCCTACACTCATGGCGCATTCAAAAACGGGGGAAAAAAAATTAGCTGGCAGGATTGGGACTTTCATGAATCTGGAGTTCTGGGGTATTGCTGTCTTGAGCACATAATTAACATCCTCCGTTTAAAAATATTTGCTGCCAACCTACTGCCACCAGACACATAATGGCAGCAATTTGTTTTCAGTTTTTATTATTGTTCTATTCTTTTATAAAGAATTGGAAAGTGGAGACCACAACCATTAGCTTTTCGTCTATTGTGTTGTACGGTGAAATACTAAACATCTCTTGCTACAACTATCACATTGTTTAGTAGCACCAGCACCGCTCTCCTATAGCATAGTAATAGTAAAACTTTTTAGCACTCAATGCTAAGTTTTGGCATAAACATAATCCTTTCAAAACCATCGAGTATTTAAAAAGTGACCGAAAACTAGAGGAGGAATCTTAGGTTTTAGATCTTAAACCTTAGACTCATTTTAGAAACCTGGCGATATATTTTAACTGTATAGTGACAGAAATGCTGCTTTCCAAGCTTTTTTTCCTTTGACTGTTTGTGTAATTGCAGAATGACATCACTGGGGGAAAGAAAGGGAAAGCAGAGAGACATACAGCTGGTCGAAAGCACAAAGTGCCTGTGGCTAATTTTCTTTCAGACTTAAGGCAGAGTACTTCAAAAAACAAAGCAGCGGTTTTACAACGTTAATCTTTCTCAGTTACGCATATACATGGCAAGTTCTCTGGCAGAAATCTACCAAGGGAAATTGGATTTCCCCAATTTCGGAAATCAGATTTCCTGTTTACGGAACAGTTAAAATTTTTTCCAGAAAAAGGTGACTGTAACTTTGTTGCTTAAGTCCGTGTAAATGCATTCATTGAGTGGTTCATCTCTGTCTCCGCTTCTACACAGGACACGCTCTTTGAGCAGGAGCTCAATAAAAGCTAAGTTAATTTAATCACTCATTAAACTATCATAGACCTGCCGCAAAGCAACAGTTTCAGCTTTCTTTATATTTTTCCATCCACTAGGTGTAACATAACAACAAAATTTCATTCTACTGTTTAAAACAGCAGCCAGCCCCAATATCCCCAACAGGCCATTCCTCTGCTTAGCACTGGGTCACAGCACAGGGAGGAAGACAGACGATCAGATGGTAACGTCAGGATTATTTTTTATTTTATATAGCTTTTGCTTTTACATTAGGACATAAATGTGACTTTGCTCAGTGGTAGAGTATTGGGTTGGGATGCAGAAGGCCGCGGGTTTGAATCCAGGTGTGGCCCCACCCAGCCATCAAGGGTCACCTTGGTTCCGGTCCTGAGCCCGGATTTTTTTTAAAAATGGGAGGTTTGAGGCAGGAAGGGCATCCGGCGTAAAAACATGCAAAATCAACGTTCAGAACACGGTCCGCTGTGGCCACCCCTCACGGGACAAGCTGAAACCTGTTGATCTTTTTGTTTTGTTAAATTCATATACTATATACAACTACCTTTCTGTCTTCAGTTTCTATGTTCTCCCCGTGAATGCGTAGTTTTTCTCTTGGTGCTCAGATTTCCCTTACTACTAAAAACGTGTGTTAGGGACCTGGTCATGTTGGCCCATTGTGGCAGTGCTCAGTTGCAGTGGCTCAGGCCTAACCCTCCATCTTTGTTGTACACTTTTTATGTATAATTACAAATAAAACACTAGCTTTATACAACCTCCAAAGTTACACATGGAGACTTCAAGGTTTGGAGTCAATACATAAATTCAGATAAAAGGGCTCAGTGTGGTTAAACCTTGTTGTAGAAACTGGCATTATGTATAATTTTATGACTCTTTATGCAGGCAGAAGTTTAGGGTTAGGAAGACCAAAGTTCAGCCACAACAAGTAGGTTTATGCTCATGCATAGTGGTTTTTCTAATTATTGGTGGGCAAATAAATGGGCCGATCTTTGACGTGTAAAGTGAATACACATTGGACACTGTCACTGGTTACGCCGGCATATTAACAAACAAGTCTGCAAACACATCTGTAGCCTACACAGCACAGGATTTCACTCACATATGTGAATAAAAGAGTCAATGTGTAAACTTTGTCATCAGTGACTCAAATGGATATGACAGAAAATGCATCCAAGAGACCTAAAATAGTCCCAATAGGCCGCTTCAGTCTCAATACAAAGCTGCCTACAGAGCCTTTAGCTATCAAGCTCCTCTCTGGTGGAACCAGCTCCCAGTTCAGATTCAGGTAGATGCCATCTCTACTTTTAAGTCTAGGCTTAAAACCTTCCTCTTTGATAAAGCTCAGCGTTAGTTATAGTCATGCTGCTACAGGCTTAGACCCCCGATGCACTGAGCTCCTTTCCTCACCTCTTCCCTTTCTCCTCTCCCCCCGCATTTATACATCACCAGTGTATAACAGTAACTTTGTGTCATTCTCTCCCGCAGTTATGCGTCTCCCTTTGTGTCCCTTTCTGCAGGAGCAGTGAGTGAGACTATCGGATTCAAAAATATAGTTGTGCTGTTCCTGCTACAGTCTCTCCTTTGTCTTTCCTCAGTTTTTCCTGTTTTTTATGTAATATGTATTGTGAACTGTACTGTATTGTGTGTTGTGTTACGTTTATGTGTAATAATGATATCATTAGTGACGCCATATAGCTTTGATAGTTGCCTTTTAGGTTTGTTGTCCAGTGGTCAAGGGAACAATGCAATGCAAAGGGTTTGTTATCAGCTCAGTTACTGAAGGGAGCAGACGTGACACGGTAGCTGGAGCAGAGGAACTGACTACAAGGTGGTGTGGATCACAACAAGGTAGAAGAGAAAGGTTCAGTGTGTAGCTGTGGAGACACGGTTTCTTACCAAGTTCTGCAAGTTCAACCATACTTTGAGAAACTTGTTTGATGAAACTGTTTGTGAACGTGCTTGTGAGATTACTGTACTTAAACTTGTATGTACAATTCCGTCCAAATCTGTCATCGACTAAGTTGAGAATCAAGTACAATAAATGTTCAATGTTCTTCATACAATGATATCCGGAGTAAGGCATTTGCTGGAACGTCAGATTGAGATTGAGAAGCTAGGCTTAAGGTAGAAAGGGAGCAGCAAGAAGTAAGGATCAGAGCAGAGAAAGAAAAATTGGAAATGAATGCCGCTCTTGCAGCTGCTAATGCACGAAGCCAGAATTAAGGGGAACATGCAGGCCACGTTGCATCATGTGGTTCAAACGTCAACAATGACAACTTCAATCTTGGTCAGGCACAGACAACATATGCTAGGGATAAATTACCTTTTGCAGTCGATGGGGCTGTACAGTTTGAAGAAGCAAGAAATGAAACTGTTAGGGGGTGTTTTGGTGCTGGATACAGTTGGAGTGTAAAGGCTGAGGCTCGCCACTGCGATTTCCAAAAAAGCGCTGTTAACCAGTTTCCAGTATCAAAAGGTCAACATGTTTCATTTAGGGATACTCAGTGTCAAAATGATTTTACCGACATACACCACAGGTTTCATGCTTAATCTCCTCAAATGACTCCTACCTTTAGTGGAGATCCTCTAGACTATGGTCTCTTCATCAAAGCGTGGAGAGTAAAACTGGGGATGACAGTGACCGGCTCTAACTGTTGGAGCGGAACACAAAAGGATGTGAGTGTAGAGCCTGGATTAGTAAGACAGGTCCTTCCAGTACCATCCAAACCTCAGCTGTGTCTTGTCATTTTTGCCATGAGGGGCATACTTTTGAGCACTGTAAAAAGCTACAGAATTCTTCTTACAAGGATAAGATTCTCAGGAAGAAAGGCTTATTAAGCTTCAGATGCCTGAAACCAGGGCATATGAGCAGGCGCTGTCAAGAGGAGGTAAACTGTCAGTTCTGCTTAGGGACGCACCCTACTTTGCTCCACATGAAGATCAAGAAGGATGATTCCGTGGATGGTGATGAACAAACAGTAATCAGCGGATTTGTGAACGGCAAGTAAGCATAACTTGGATGCCAAGTCTGGGAGCACCAAGGGCATTCTTGCCATAGTTCCTGTCCGAGTGAAGGCAATTTAGGGCAACAATGTAATTACTTTGTATGTTTTCTTGGATACTGGTAGCACGGCTACGTTTTGCACAGATAAACTTCTTGATGAGCTGAATCTACATGGGGAAAAAGGTTAGCCTTCTTCTTACAACCATGGGGGAAAACAAAGTTATGACAAGTAACCTGGTGACAGAGTTGGAGGTAAGTCACCTGGAATCGAATAACTTTATAGAGCTAAATGAGGTTTTTTCACAGAAGGGCATTCCAGCGAGCAAGAATAACATCCCGCAACAAGGACATGTGGATAAGTGGCCACATCTTAAAGGAGTGCAAATACCTCTCATCAGCGCAGATGTAGGACTTTTGATTGAAACTAACGTTGCCAAGACGATGGAACCAGAGGAAATTCCTAGTGTCAACAGTGGGCCTTATGCAGTCAGAACTATACAGGGTTGGACAGTCAATGGGCCACTGAAAGATGGTGGTTGCAACCGAACGCGGGATGAAATAAATCGTATATCTGGTACCAAGCTGGAAGACCTGTGGAATCAACAGTTTCAGTACTTTCCTGAGGGTGATCAAGAGGAGGAGTATAAGATGTCTAAGGCAGAACGTCTGTTCATGGATAGAGTGTCACAATCTGCTAAATTAGTAGATGGACACTACTGCCATAATCTCCCATTAAAGGATTTGGACATAAAAATGCCAAACAACCGGGCCGTAGTAGAACAACGTGCTACAACTCTGAAGAGGAAGTTTCTTAGGAATCCCTCATTTAAGACGGATTATATTGCCTCCATGAATGATACGATCACCAAAAAATATGCAGTGAAGGTTCCAGATAAGGACCTTGGCCGCAGTGATGGAAAGGTTTGGTATAATCCACATCATGGGGTGTATCACCCTAAAAAGCTTAAGCTTCATGTGGTTGATTCGAGTAAGATCGCCTCTACAGTAGAAATGCTGGACAGTCATAGCTGCGCAAAGCAAGCATCTGTTGTGTTCTGTATTCTTTTAACACAGAGTGATCAGGCCACCTTTCACATTTCCTACTCAAGACCTGAAAGAAACCAAACACAGTGGTCCTGCTAAACACTGCAGCAACTGCTATGAGAGGGAGAGGGAATTAGAGTAACTAATGACAGTTTAAATTAGCTTGTTAAACCACAACTACTGAAATTAACATTTGGCATGTTTGAGAACTGCTTGACTAACTCTTTAAAACATGATGTTTATATTTCAGAGCGTGAGTAAAAGAGGAGAGAGGACAAATTAAGTCGGGAAGCAACAGTGGAGAAAATAGAGAACAACAAAAAGCTACACTTTAGTACTATGCACATCTTTTTTAGTGATAGGAAGGTTTATCCACCTTCCAACAATATTCAGAACTAAGATAGAAGAGAGATGGAGAAATTAGCCTATTTTAAAGTGTACAT
The DNA here is from genome assembly GCA_020496755.1 of Channa maculata. Taxonomy (NCBI): domain Eukaryota; kingdom Metazoa; phylum Chordata; class Actinopteri; order Anabantiformes; family Channidae; genus Channa; species Channa maculata. Next base: position 1,484,175 of record CM035606.1, read on the forward strand.
TAAAATGGCCTTTATCCAAATAAAAGTGTTTTTATAAATGGATATTATGTTTAAACAGTAAAAGGGGAAACTGACCCATACTTAAATTCAACACTGTAGTTGCTGACTTGATCGCTATATCTCCGGATTCTTTGTTCTTCAAATGATTTCTTTAGTCAAAACAGAAACAAAAAGAAATGTATGCAGCCAATTAAAAATGGTCTATCAGAGGAAGGAAAACAACCTTAATAGAGGTAGGATACATTAATGTAGAAGAGCAATAAAGTAAAGAGGCATTGAGAAACTTTAATAAATCCAGTTTTCTCATATGAAGACAATAGATAAACGAGGGCTCAAATCATGTTTAAAGGATATGAAGTGTGCTGTGGTGCTACGTGGCAGGAAGAGGGTGGTAGCAGAAGGGGGGCAGGCACAGACGTGGAATGAGTTTGCACCCCTTCACTGTTTCCTCAACAATTTCCAGAGGCCACTCTTCCAAAGCACTAAAACTCAAACAAATCATGCAAGGCTGTTAGGAAAGCCTGCTTCCAGTATAACAATGCAGACACAGTCTATTGTATTTTAAGTGACTAATAAGTAGGTTCCTGAATGAGGTAAAACTTTTATCTGAAACGTAATGAGGGAAATCTAGAGGCTTTGTAAAACATAGGAAGGATATACTTCGAAGACAGAGTAAGAGGAAAAGACACAAGCATGTCCAAGCTCATTTTGATTGCACTAGGAATGTGATGTATGGATATGTGCTGTGCACACTGCCATGCTCTGCTTCAGCTGGACAGTTGATGACCAACAATGTGGGTGTCCTTCATGTAAAAAGTCCTTCATTTCTTCTGCTATGAATGGTAAACATTGTTGGAATTGTCACAAAATGAAACAGACCAGGAGCCTGGTGCTTACACTAAGCCAAAGCTATTCATTTTAGTCAGGCAACTGACCCCATAGTTTGAGCAGAGAAGACACACGGATTAAAAAGTGTAGTGTGAATTAACTGAGTTTTTTAGTTTAACTCAGTTTTTTATTCATCTTGTATGCTGAATACAAGATGAATAAAAAACTGATGTGTTTAGATTGTGTGTGTCCTCACTGGTACTAACCACTTAAGAGGCCTGGGAAACACCATAATTGCCCCAAATGTGGGTTAAACATAAAGTGGAATAAATACAAAAGGCCACTGAAGCTCCAACTCTCTGCCCCACCCCCTTTTAAAAGGTTGTGCCCTCCACCCTAATACAATAAACAAGAAACTCCAAGAAACCAACTGGGGCTGTTTCAGTTTTCCAGCTATTTTCTCTTCTCATACAGATTTACAAAGGCCTGTTCTGTAATTACTCTGTAATTAAAAATAGTTTTGTCTGGATTTACCAACACTGACCAGTCTCCTCTACCCATTTCCCACCAGGCCAGTTCCAAAACTGGTTTGGAGCCACTTTAGAACCAGTTCTTGGTTTTTCAACAGTAAAACAACTGACTCTGGGACAGGAAAATGGTTCCAGAGTAACACTTTGCTGGTCTAGAACCAAAACCCACTTTTGTCATGTGCCAAAAAATGATTTATCATTTATTTGCAGACCTGCAATGTGATTGACAGCAGCACAGTTTATGCTTAGTTAGGTAGCAGAAGGCTAACCTCAAGTCTACCGTTTTAATAATCTAGCTGTCAACAATGTCGCTTGTTGGCTTGCATACAACATGCGCTTTGTGCGTGCAAGATCGTGGATCGATCAGTACAATCAAGAAAATTGTTATTTATCAAATTGGTATTTAGCTACACCCAATGAGCCATGAAGAATCTCAGCTGTTCTATAGTCATCTGTTCGTGCACGGGTGCAATCTCCTTCACACACAGAATGCTTCCTGAGGACCATACAGCATCACTGAAAGTCCTAGTAGCCTTAAGTTGTCAATGTAATTAATCAGAGCTAATTTTTCATCAGTGTTTCATCTGAGACACTAATTCTTCCTAATATTGAAACTATCATCAAAAAAAAAAAAAAAAAAAAAGATAGAAATGAAGATAGTCCATTGGCCATCCTGCTGAAAACTTCTTGTTGGGGGCTAAGGGAGGGAAAAAAGAACCATAGGAGTTACCAGCATTACTTACTTGGAGAGCGACACTCCTCCAGCTTTTCCAATGAGTTCCTCATGGTGGAGGACAGCATCATTCCAAGGAATGTCAAGGAATTTCAGCAGTATCCTCATCCATTTCTCAGGATGGAGCACCAATTGTTCGTAGTGCACAGGTAAGCATTTATCAGCAGCCTCCAGGCACTGCGTGTACATTGTCTCTATGGCCCGATTCCACTTGGTCAGACAGTCTCGATAGCTGCCAAGGTCAAAGCCTGCAATGGTCACTTTCCGTGAAATCATGGAGTGGACTGAAGCCCGTCCATCCCGAATCATGAGTAAAAATTTGGCATGGGGAAAGATCTTTGCCAGATATGCAAGTGATTTCAGTGCAAAAGGGTCTTTGTTGCACAGGTAGTTGGCAGGCTCACCATGTTTGACGATGATTTCCAGCAGGAAGGCCTGCATCGCGGCATCCAGCACCTCATCTGTCACACCAGCCTCATCCAGACGCATCTTTTCCCGGCCCGAGCGGCTCCACATCTGCTTCATAGCCAGGATACGGGGGATGACACGGGTTTCTTCTCCACATCGCACCTCTGGGTGGGCATCTAGCATTGCTCGCATGAGTGTGGTCCCACTGCGAGGCACGCCACCAATGAAAATTAGTGGCATGTCTTTGCTGTAAAAAAAAGGGGTGCTGAGATTCTGGCCTGTGCGTAAGGTGGTCCGCATACTACCTCCCACGGCTGACAAAGGCAGTATTCCACCAGGCTGGCTGCGCTCCTCAATGCGATGGTGGCACTCCATGGCATGGCGGCCTAGGTAGAAGACTGTGACCGAGCTGATGACCAGGCAGGCCACCAGCAAATTCTGTTTTAGTTTGCCAATCATGTTGCCGGCCACAGACAGGAGAGGACAATATTACAGGAGCAAAGAAGGGAGAGGGATGGGAAAAAGTAACTAAAGGGTTTTTAAGGTTCCCACCCTTTATGGTTGTTTGCTGGGAAACAGGCATGGATCAAGCTCCCTGGTGCACCGCAGGCGTTCAGTCCCCAACTCCATGAGGCCTGGATCATGGCACAAAACAAATTAGCACACAGTTAGTTGTAATTATTCACAACAGCAAAATTCATTGAGCAAAATTAACAACAAAACACAACTCATTTCATGTAGCCGAACACAAAACCTTTTGAGACATCAGGTACCAAGACAGTTCAGTGCCATTGCTGGTTGCATATCGAAAGCATTTCAGAGCGAATCTACAAAAGAGAAACTCTGCTAAAAAAAAAAAAAAAGATCTAGAAGATGACGAAAACAGAGAAACTGCACGTCTTCACACGTGCGCCAGAACCCTAATATTCTCCAGACTTTACACAGAGGCAACAACTGTGAGAACACAAATGTCCATGATTGCGTTTACATAGATTTTAGTAACCAGGTTACAGCTTTCTCAGGAAAGCTGATTTCTCAAGTGTCATGTATAAGGGAAAGCTGCTTTCTGAAGTTGGGGTAGGGGATTACGGAAACCTGGTTTCCCCAGGTAGATTTCTTTGAGAAAATGCCAATTTCTCTGCCATGTATACCCATAACCTTTGTCCAGCTGTGCATGTGTCAAACCAAAGGCTGCAGACAGTAAGCTGCACACAGCACAGTAAAGAATGAATACAAGTAGTGATTTTAAAAACAAAGTCTGCCCAAGGTCAGATACAAATGTGCCTTGTAGAAGTCTAAATGCAGAAGTTTAAATAAGTCACTTTCCCCAATGGATTTTTAAAAGTTTTAACTGTTGTGGATAAGCTGCACGTGTCTTTCCTTTCTCTCCCCTTGTCGCTGTCACTCTGCTGCAACACACGCAGAGAAAGACAAGTCATAAAGTCATAAAGCAGTGTTTTCTGTCAATTTACAGTTAAAAACTCTGCGCCCGGCTTCTGAAATAAGTCAGAGGTAGAGGAGAAATCAGGTTACTCTTCTGCTGCATGTATATGTGGATTTCCAGTAAGCAGGTTTCTTAAGTAAACACTGTTCCAATTACCTAAGAAAGCGGATTTCTTTGAATACCCTGGTTACTTAAGTGCATGTAAACACAGTCCATGTGTGATGGCCCAATGATTACCCAAACTTTATCCTGGAAGCCGTCTAGTACAAAGTCCGGAATTATGCGAGTGGGGCTATATGTGGATATAGCATGCTGCTCTGCCCCTAATTATCAGGATTATTTAAGGTGAGCTAATGGGCACGGTGATGTTCCTATCGGGCAAATGCTAAGGTATTTTGGCTCAGAACCTAATATCTGCAAGAAAAGTGGCTGAAATTTCACAAATAAAGAACAGAAAGACTTGGTACTCTGTATGTTATGGAGATTTGGACATTTGGACTTTTTGTATGTTTAAGTTAATGAAATCTAAAGCAACATGTCATTGACCTGAAGAATGAGTCACTAATGCCTGTTTGCTGTACAAACTTTTACTTACAATACCGCACAAGAATTACTGAAGTATAGCAAAGAATCTTCAGTCCGCTTCTATTTTCTGCTTCTCTGCTGTCTGTTTATACACCCTCATACACAAGATGGTTAACAGGCTCTGTCAGCATTGTTCTTCAGCAGTGCCAGAGCAGAGACTCTGACATCACTATGTGACAGGCTGTAGCTTATCACAGCAGAGCAGTGAACCCAGAGCAGCCAAACACACACCCCACCCCCCAAAATGGTATCCGAGGGACTTTTGGAATGCATTTTAGGCTGAGTGGAGCACTACAGACGACAAAAGACACTGTCATCTGCTTTGTTCTAATTTCTGATGTTTTACGTATCAATTTTGTTCCAAGCAAAACATTTAACTGCTGAGTGGCATTTACTGTCCTGAGAGTGTGGACATACATGGAGATTCCACGGTCTTTACTCACAGCTTTATTTAGAAGTGTTCTTCTGTCTTTTGAGGCAGATTACATTTGGCAGCCAACGTCTACTGCTGACAAATGCAGAAATCAACTATTTCCATCTGTACTCAGCCCTTCTCTGACAAAACCACACTGTCCAAAACTTTGAAGAAGGGTATATACACCACATATGACAAAGACATGGTTGACTGATGCTAAAACTATTTAAATACTTAATATGTTTACGTATCTGGTTTTCTTCCCCCCTATAATTGACCTTTCTAGCCTATAACTGACCGTCCTGAGGATCAGTATTGTCACTATTCTGGGCATAATTTAAAACAGTGGCTCTCAATTCTTGTCACATACCTCTGACAATTTATTTATTCATATCACAAACATAATATTTTTAAACCAAGACCTTCAGGATATGAATGGAGTTGCTCCTAAACAACACAATCCTCGATCAGTTCATAAGAGGACTGCTTCCCTTACAGTAGTTCAGATTAGCCGTAGCTAACCAACAATACTTTAATGATTCAACTTGCTAAGTTGTGTATGTGATTTCTGCACATTGCTGGGAAAACAGCCTTTAACAATACTGCTGTCTGCAGCCAAAGATTTCCTATAGCTGCTTCCACACATGCACTATATCCCTGAATTTCTCTAGACATTACCCAGAGGAGCTGCATGAGAGAACGCAAATAAATCAGATGGTCTGCACATTGCCGGGACTATAAAGTCTGGGTAATGTCTGAATAAGGCCAATGTGTGAATAGAGCAGCAAATTGTTCAAAAAAAAAAAAAAAAAAATCAATAAAAGCAAGTGCGTGTGTTGATAACATTTCTTTCAGGCAAAATAAACAGAACATAGTGATCTTTGCAGCATATTTTCTGTGTCATGTTGTGCTTTCCAAAAGTTCTACACAGGTTTCAGCCCCTCAATGAAATCAAATCTCCCCATGTGATGACCCTTCTAATTGGGACAATCTTCTGCTGTGTGCTAAACTCAGACTAAACCAACCGCCACCACAAGTGATGGTCAAATAAGAGATAGATTACATCAATTAAAAATTGGCTGCATTAAAATGTTTGACTTTTGATTAATGCGCTGTCCATGTACCAGTGTCGGTTCTAGGACAAACACTGTCAGTGACAACACTCATCAGTAGTGCAAGATTACTTTAAAAACTTGAACTGGTCTAAATTTTGCATAAAGGGTTATTTATTTCTTCACGAAACTGGCCAGTCAACCATCTGTTTCCCCTCTGACACCATGTTGCCAACTGTTTTTGTTTTGTTTGGTTTTTTTTGGGTTGCACGTTCTTAATGAGCTAAGTGGCTGCTGTTGCTATTAGGCAAATCCCCTTGACAGTTAACACTCAGTTCTACAAGTAAGGGCTGTTTCACAACAAAACATTAATGCCATTTCCTTGCATTAGCAGTCCTGAGAGAGGAGGCTCATGCAGCAGGAAACTAAATGCCTTAATTTATTGTATTTTCTCTTCACTCTAACATCATCAGCGCTGAATTTTCGTATTCTTATGGTACAGCATGTAACGTTTCTTGTTTTTATTTTGTTCATTATTTTCATTGAACTTTAGATAACCAAAGGAAACCCACAACTGTGTTTTCCTTGGTCGAGCATTAAATAGAGAGAGGTCATAAAGCGTAAAACATTAGGCTGCCGACACCTGTAGTCTCTAATCCTTTTACACTGCCCATTTAAGGCGGGTTTACTGCTCCTGTTACCCGCTGTGTTGTTCTTTAAGGAAGGTACCAAAAAAGTGTGAGGGATCAAAGTTGACCTTACTTTGAGCCACCTCCAGAGGTAGTGTCAGAGGTAGGGTATTGCACGTCGCCTCTGAGACTACCCCTACCCATACGAACCAAGAAGGTGTTAGGAATTGGTGGGAAAAGAGTGTGACGTTCTGATGACATTTATATTTAGGGGTGGGGCTAACACGTCAATGTAATCTATTACGTAAATACATAATGTAACATGCGTTGACACTTTGTAAATAGGAAGTAAGATGGAATCTGTAATGTACTGCGTGCACCTGGTGAGTGTGCTGCCCCACATACACAGTGAAATAGCCACAACTCCCTTTTACAGAGTGTCGGCAAACTATACATCACTGAAACCGTAATTTCATTGGCTACAACATCTTTGTGTCGTCACAGGGAAGGCGAGAATGGTGTAAAGCACTTGAGGATTCAATAACTCTTTGCTCCGCAAACATAAAATCTAAGAAATACTGTCTGTCACGGAGTATGAACTCTTGTTACATTATGAGAAACTGTTGTTGCTGTCCTTCAATCTTGAATTAGTTTATATGATTGGAATCGTGAGGTTCTCTGCTTTCTAACAAGGTATAGTTTGTTGAGTTCTGTTTGGACTAGAGTTTATGCCAGAGCCACTGTACTGGATTGCATTAAAGTGTTCAGGTGGTCATAATGTTACGCCTGATCAGTATATATGGCTTCACATACTCCTGTCTAATACCATTTGTCTTCTCTGTCCAAAATGTGTACATTATTGTCCTCGAATGAGCGTCCTTTGTCCTTCACGCGTCAGTATAGTGCTGATTCCCTCCGATTCAAGAAGCTGTTTGGATGAGTAGTAAAACATGTCCAGTTGACATGACTCAATCTTTGGATTTACAAGGGACATACGACGACTGTTCCGTTGCCGGTTACATCCATTTCACACAAAAGTCTATATTTCTATCCACAGTTTTCCATGCCAAAGAATTGTGGCACCAAATCTGTAAGGACATCCATCCATCTTTTAAAGTCCAAATTCAGTCTTACCTTCACTTTTAAAGTTATACATTATCAAAAGGACAGGTTGAGTCCAGCTGCACACAAAAATACAGACCGTTACAAACAACTAAAAAGAATATATAATCTACTGAATAAGCGGTCAACTACAGAAATCTATGAAAGACAGTGGGCAAGACAGAGATTAGCAGGAAATCTCAGGAAGCAAAAAGATTGTGGGGAGACAGATGAGAAGAGAGAAACAAAGCGGCAGAAGTGAGAAAGACAACAGATGAGTCAGACCATTCAAAAGTAAAATAAACAATAAAGTGTAAAATGTAGTTGATGGACAAAAACAAATGTATATAATCAAATACTTGATAAATTGATTCAGTGTACATAAACAACTATGATGGGAGGGTCTTGTGCATTGTTAAACCACAGCTAACATTAGCACAGCTGCTGGAAACATTTGCTCTTCTGGGAGAGATGTCCAGAAGTCACATATTGGCAGGAGTAAATAAACACAAGTAGTTAAATAATTCTAGTTAAATTAAATTTGTTATGGACATATTTTAATCCAAAAATCAAAAAAGGTTTGGTACCCAGCCCAAAACATCTACAGGAGGTTTGTTTAAACAGGTATAAAGAGAAGACATCAACCAGTAAATAATAGACTTGGGTCTATGACTGTCAGGAAAGGAACCTACACATTCAACATCCAGTCCCTTCAGAGGTAAACTGTTATAAATGACAGACCGATAAACTGTGGTTGAGATTCACAGCAGTGTCGTCTTACACCTTGCATCAGCGCTGAACTGTGTTTGTGTTAAATTAATTGAGGCTCTTTTCTCCGGTTACTGATACTGTATCTTCCACGCAGGCTATTCTTCGCATTGATCTGTTAGGGGAAGTGGAGGCTGAAGCTGCTCTCTGAGGAGCAACAGTGAAACCATACCACATCAACACTTAATAATGAGGGTGGCTCTGCACCTAATCTGAGATGTGATGCGAGAGGCCAATGCTACTGAGAAGAAAGGAGCACAGAACCTGTATTTCTGAAAGTTTCCTGTCTTTTCATCACTTCTTGAATGTCAGCCAGGTGAAAAGATTTAATGGACTAAGTGTTCCGTTTATTAAATGGGTAAATTATTAACAAACTGATGAGAGCCATCACCAAACACAGTCATGAGCTGAACAGTCACCTATTAAAAAAAAAAAAAAAAAGACTGAATTCTAAATAAGCTAAATATAAGCTACTGTGGGAAGACGCCCCACTTCTACAATCACACTTTACAACATAATCAAGCTCAGTGGAATAACACTTCTCTCTATATTTAGAACCATTTTCTTCCCGTTTTCTCGCATTAGGCTGGTTTAAATCATGACGTCAACAAGCAGTAGAAGGATTCTTAATCAATTAAAACCTAATTCTACATGAGAATCTGTTTTGCATTGCTGCATGTTCCTACATTATATTTGCATAGTACATAATCAGATCACTTTTGGTAAGGGGGAGCTTATTTTAACCCCTTTGGGGGTTGACAGGGTTCCAACCCATAATGGTACATCAACATTTATAAGATCACAATATTTTATAAAAATGTATATTAAAACCACCAGATAGTAATAATGTTGTGGATGATAAACACATTTTTTTTTTTTTAAGTTGGAACACAAATGTGAATGAAAACCTCTATGGGCGTCTCTGCCTTGGGGTCTCAGAGTCTGGGATCACCACTGTGTTTGTTTTGTCTCAATCTTTGATAACATTATGTATCACAAATGATTACAATTCAAATTAATATGTTTTTCTGTCAAATTCAAAATTAGATTTTTTAGAAAATAATCAAAGGTCTCAATTTCTCCATTTTTATGCTTCTGTTTTTTGTTTATGTAGTGTATTGTAAGGTTAATTACATTAGGAAGTATACGTATAGGTGTACTGCTGATGTCATTAGTGACATCATGTTTGCCTTTACAGTTTGCCTTTGTAGTTTACCTGGATCAAAGGAACAGGTAGTGGGGACCTCAACAGGGTAGAAGTGAAAGGTTCCGTTTATAGCTGTGGAGGTGCTCAATTGTGCAGTTCATTCAATCTTATTAACATTTTATAGCATCTCCACTTTTTTGCAAACAGTGTTGTAAAAGAAGTCCAATGTTCAGAATAAGGCCTGAGGTCAAACACAGCTATCTGCAGTATGCAGTGAAGAACCCTTTTAAAGCTGATCAGATAGTTTCTTCACTTCAGACATCTGCAAACCCTGGTTTAAAAAAGGTCCCAAATACTTGATTGTTTCCATTCAGATCTCTGACCTAGTGCATTCCTTGCCTTCCCCACAACTGCAATCCGTCAGCAGGATTGCGGCCCTGTCCACGACCTCTGCCCTTCAGGCACTGTTGTAAATCACATGCATTGAACAAATTCAATCAACCTCCAGCTCATTGTGCAATAGAGAAAAGAGATATGTCTGTGCATGCAAGATAATGTAGTGGAACTAAATTCAAGATAATTCAGTGGTGTGATATTCTGCTTTTTCCTACACGACTACTGTATATTAAATTCCAGCATTATCGGCAGGGATTGCAAAGACAATAAACTATAGAGGAGGGCAAACACAGTCATCCTCCTTCCCTGTCATTTGTACAAACAGAGTTCACATTAGGTTCCCAAGGGGATTTGATTTGTGTACACACCTGTAACATTAGTTATGACCTGCAGGGACCATTTGTGTAAGTTCAGAAGGGTGTGAAATTAAAGATATCTGACATTCTTTCCAATCACGAAAGACCCCTCAGGCAAAATTTGACAAAAAAACAAAACATTTATGACTAGTTCTAAGTGGCAAAACAAGATTTCTCTTATTTGAGTTAAATTTGATTTAAAAGAAGAATATCTAACCAAAATAATAAGCTGTTGAATGTCATGTTATGCGCACAACTCTTGACTGAGCAACACAGACTGCTCATTTTAGTGGATTTTGCTACACTCATTAGAATACCTTGCTCAGAACTCCCAGAAAGGAGCAGGCCAGAAGAAAGGACTGGCCTGCTCTGACTCCTGACGAGGACAACCCTTGTCGTACCTAAACTTCTCTCCCTTATGCAGGTGAGTGTGACTCATGATAAGCATAAGTAAAGGACAAAGGATGAGCAGTATACAAAAGGACACATTTACTTGCATTAACATAGTTAAAAGCGTCTGTCCTGATCAAGGATTATCTGTGGAAACAATTGTTTCAGTGACTGATTAGACAGTGACCGACACTACGTGACGTCCACATGTATGGATGGCACCTAAGAAGAAAACTGCTGATAAGATTAAACTTTTCTAAACAACATGACAGGAAGAAATCGGAAGAATACTGGCAGCACATTCTTTGGGAATTTGTTTAGATCAGATGTGGTCCAAATGTCTAGCACGGATCTGGTAAGGAGTGTGATGAAATGGACTGCATGAGTCCAAATGCAAAACAAAAGTGATAACAGAATCTTGAACAAATGTGGGACAAATGCAACACATTAAATATACGCTGCTCTGTACTGGTGCAGGATTTCTTGTTTACTGTGCAGATCTACAGAGAGAACTAAGCAATAGAAAATGGTGGGTCACAGGGGACACAGGAAGAAGCTGACACAAAAACCTCCCAAAACTCAATAATGCATTGTGAAGCCCTACACAACAAAGCTATTACAGGACTAGAGGGAACAGACAGGAAAGTAAAACTACTAACAACTGTCACAACAAAAACGTCCCACAGTAACTATGGTAACCCGATAAGTTACTTACAATGTGCATTTGGGTAAACCTGCAGCTGCACACTGAGCCATTTACACTACCCATCAACACCTTTTCGACCAATTCAGCATATTGAATCCGTGTCAGCCCGCAAGTAAAAGAGACTAATCAGAGTAGTATTTTAGCTTAGCAAAGAAGAAACCACGTCATTAACAACACCAGTATATTTTAGAATTCTCAGACCCATCCTCAATTAGAAGTAGTTATAAACAGTCTGTGACAAATATGACAGTGACTGGGAACTTTGACTTTGTAACTTACTCATTTGTGTGTAAAGAAACAAAAGATGAAAATAGCAGCTAAATCCCGGATGTAAAGACAAGGACCACACGGACTTTCAAGCCTACAGAGGAAATTCAAGGTGAAATAATTTTATATGACGACGCTACTTTCAGGTGCAACTGTAGTTTAATGTGGGTCTGTCTCAGTTGTGACATCATCGGTCGCTGATACCCGTCAGAAATATTAAAAGTGTTACATAATCGTGAGAACGACTGGAAGCAACTGGGTCTTAAGACTTAAGACTAGAATTTTTACACCGCAAACACTTAACGATCGTCTCTGTTGATTTTTAGCACTGACTGAGCCGGACTGGCACTGACCAGGACAAACTAGGTCTGACCAGTCGTCCCAACTGAATCACATTCCAACAGTTAATGTACTGGCCTTTGCAATTCAATCCATTTTTATCTTGATCTCATTCAGGTTTCTTCTCGGGTGGTTGACGACCTCGTGGCATTCAAAGCACCAAAATATCAAATTTAGAAAACAGCTAAAGATTTTAGTTACCTGAATGCACCGTTCAGGCAAATGGTTCTACACTATTGGCTACATGTCGAAGTGTCCTTGGGCAAGACACTGAACCCCATGTTGGTCCCGGTGGGTCAGGTGAGCACCTTGCATTGCAGCCACCGCCATCGGTGTGTGAATGGGAATCAACATTGTAAATATGCTTTGCATAAAAGCGCTATATAAAGAGACCATTTACTATTTAGTGGCTGATATGTACATTAATAAAAATACACAGTGCACTGTATGAAAGAAATACTTGGGTTAATCTAATTGTTTATTTGTCATACTCAAATCTACATGTCCACTTACTTTCTGACCTTACAATTTATATAACTGTGTGATATGACAGCATGCTGCGACTGAAGTGAATTGGATAGTACTGTCACTCTCCTACTCCAAAACTTAGGCACAGCCCCATTTCTCACACAGACAACAGGTGTTGTTCACACAGGAAGCATTCACACTTCAAACCACAGCGATATATACATCTCAATATGTTGCCAGCTCAGAACGTTTAGTCAGTTTCTAAATATGCAGTTAAAGCAATGAAACCATACCAGTAAATCAACTCCAACTTCACTGGTGCAGCTGAAAACTAAGCAACTGCACAGTCTGCACAGTCACAATGCAGTGGTTGTAAACAATGTATCAATGAATGACACATCACTAATCAGTGAAGTGACTGGCTGAAAGACACGGGGGAGTAAATCTGCCCTTGCCTAGTGTGTGTGTGTGTGTGTGTGTGTGTGTGTGTGTGTGTGTGTGTGTGTGTGCGTGTGTGTGTGTGTGTGGAAGCAGCCTTTTGTCAAGCAGCATGAATATAATTTGTAAGGCAGCGATACACAATCTGCACTGTCAGTGTAGGAGTGTTGCTCTGGAGACTGGTTTTATTTTGATTCTACCACATTTAGGCTAATAGTCTTTAGCCTACAGTCATTCCTATAAATGTACACACTATAGTACTGACTATAATAAAAATCATGCGGAATTGTGTTTTCAAATCATTCAGACATTTCTGTCATTTTACCAGTCTTCTGTGTGGCTGCCAGTTTTTTGAGACTTAGAACTTGCTTATGTTCTATAAACATAGAAAATATTTAAATAGGTCATATGTATACTGTATTCATCTTGATAGGGCTCGACATTAGTAAACTAACAATTGGGGAAAATAAAAAAAAAAAGATTGTGGAAAAATATAAATCCCGTTCTGCAGTGTTTCCCAAATACTGATTTCTGTATATGACATACCACTAATTGGTTAAATTCGTATTTCATTGTAGAGATGTTTGACCCTAAAGTCTCCATGATCATGTAAACCTAAGACAGGGTCATTTTATTTTTCATTTGATGCTGTCCTACCAGTTTACTAACTTCACCATACATTAATGAAGCAATAATGTTAATCTGCACAAACAAAGTGTTGGGTAACCTCCATTAACTTTGTAAAGAAAACCGTAACAAAATGTAGAACATTTTGATGGAGTGGCTGAGTGGCTTTGCACGGATCAATGGCATTTTTGGTTAAAAAGAAGTGAAATGTGTGTAAACAAACACACAGACAGTCTTTAACACATTCCCCTCTGAAAGACCAAAGTTTGCTGCAGCTGAAAGAAGCTGCTTAAATTGTAAGTAGGTAATTAGTTGTGTCATGGTTAATAAGTCCTAACCCAGTTTTTTCTCGCCATCAATAAAAACACACTGAACATGTTCTGTGTCAACTCCACCAAAACCCAAAAACCCAAAAAGTTCATAACATTCATAAGGTCTAGGATACTAACACTTTTACTAGATGGCTGAACATTTTAAATGTAGTTTAAATGTCTTAAAACCTTTTTTTATTTAAACTTTTTAATTGTTTTAAGCAAGATGTAGTTTAATTTCCTGTTGAAATTGTCCTTTTAAGTCCACAATATCACAGTGTAGGGTCTAATTAATTTAGATGTAGTGAATAACACTCCTACCTTAAGTATCTTATTATGGATATGGACAAACAAGGCCACTGTAACAGAATTTTAACCAAGCTTAATTGAAAACAGCATTAAAAAGTTAAATGTAAAGCAACTGTTGTTTTTAGAAATTAACAACATTTGTGTGGTAGAAAATCCACAACTTATGTGACGGTTGAACCCTCCCGTGAAGTCAGGTTTTTTTTGGTCAGACTGACACATTTAACCAGTCAGAAAAGGTCAGTCTCTGGGCAATGAAGACACTGAACCCCCAATGGCCCTTTCCCATCCCCAGCTGTGTAGTGTCTGTCCAAGCCCGGAAGAAATTGGGGTTGCATCAGGGAGGGCAAATCATCATGCGGACAATGATCTGCTGTGGCAAACCTGAACTCACGGGATAATCTGTTTTTCAAACAGCAAACGTTGCAATTACATTTTTCTACAATTATAAGAAGCGGTCCCCAAGTTTAACTGCAGTGTTGTTTACCATTTATTGAAAATAGCCTCAGCAACTGCAAAGATTTATGTCGAGGAGCAAGTAACCATACTAGCGCAAAGCAAAACAGTAAAGTCGCATGGGCCGTTTGGACATGTCTTGGTTTTAAATGAGAGAATGAAGGAGTTGTGCAGATGTGATCATACAAGGAAACACCACGATTGTCCTCCAGCATGTAAAACGCCCAACCAGGCTGTGTTTGACAAGGTAATGATTAAAACACATCTGCTAACGCAACCTTCAAACACTACTTGAGTCAGTTGAGCCAGCTATCAGCTGTCTAGGCAATGTTTTTTACTGGATAGCCAAAGTACTTTATATAATATTCTGTGAAACACTGCGTAATATAATTTATAGCTTGTGTAGCATTTCTAAATGGGGGGGCGGCTATAGATCAGTCAGTAAGGCAGTGTCCACAGACCACAGGGTTAGTGGTTCTATCCCCGGTCCCCAGCTATACGTCTCCAGCTGTGCAGTGCTGGTCCAAGCCCAGTAGAAATTGAGGAGGGTTGCGTCAGGAAGGACATCTGGCGTAAAAACTGTGCCAAATCAACATGCGGACAGTGATCCGCTGTGGCGACCCTGAACTCACGGGATAAGACAAAAGGAAAAAAAATAAAGAAAAACAAATATATAGCATTTCTAAATGGAGATTAGTGCCGCTTCCTCTGCTGTCACTCAAACACAATCACCAGCAGTACTTTGGGTTTAAAAGGTTTACAATATGTAAAAGGAAAACAGTCTTGCAAGTGATCATATTTATTGGATATTGCATCATGTTTTGTCACGAGCTCATGTAGACAGGAAAAAAGGGTTAAGTTGTATTTGCCCCAAATACTGTCCAAAAAATAAAAATACCAATTTTATTTTTTAGCAATATCACCTGGCACGAGTAAGGGGGCGACAGAGGCTCAGATGGTAGAGTGACCATAGGGTTGGAGGTTCGTCCCCCACTTTTCCCAACCACATGTCAGAGTGTCCCTGGGCAAGACACTAAATTCCCAACAGCCTATGCCCAGCCATGCAGTGCCGTTCCAAAGGCTGATAGAAATCTAGGAGTGTTGCGTCAGAAAGGGTATCCGGCGTAAAAAACAGAACCATATGAGCTACTAATGACTGGCAAAAGTTTAAAATTATCCTGCTTAGAGATGTAAAAAAAGGGTATTGCATTTATTAAGAGCTGTGCACCAAGCCACAACAATAAAAGCATGACTTCAAACTAAATAGGCACAAATCCTTCAAGTATGTCTTTCTACTAGAAATATGCTATTAAATGTGAAGGGGTTCAAAAAGTGGTTGAACTGCCAGCAATGCAGAAATATTGGCTTCTGAAAGTGTAGCTTAAGTTTCATATTGTGGCCTTAATAAACAAAGCATTTAAAGATGAAGACAGAACTTTAGAAAGAAAATAGTGGGCACTTCTACTTCATACTAGTCTTAAACTGGTCCAGCAGTGACACATGTAATCACTAGAGAATCCTAACCAACATGTGTGTAGTCACCAAATTTGTTGTCTCAGGGCTCAGCTTTTCCTGTCCATAAAGAGTCATGTTTTGTTGTTTCCCCATCAGTGGGATTTTTAATGCTATTTTCTTTGTGCTTCAACACCAAAATGACTCACATTAAAGCAGGTAATAAAAAGGAGCAAAACATATCATGTGGGCACTGTCAACTACAAAGACACAACCAAACAGAACAACCACTAGCCAATCAGCACTGGTTGATGGGCGCTGGTCGTCAGTAGGTCATTTTTATTCTTTTTTAAAACAGGAACTTCATAAATATGGACTCTGCAGATGAAATCATCAGTGGTCAGACAGCTGCATGAGTGAATGTAGAAACTGAGATGCTGCAATGTGTGTTCTTTTCAGACAAGGAAATGAGAGTATAAGTGAACTGATCCAGCTCTGCAACTGTGGAAGCCAACCCCCTGAGGAGAGCCAGCACTGAGGAATACTCCGAATTCATTTAGACTTCACCGCCACCCCCTTCCCTGACCACCTGAACACAGCAGATGTGCCCCTAGCTGGTAACTTCAGCTTTGGTAGACTACTACAAACAATTTTTAATTATTCATCCTTGAGTTTCCTGTTGTGTCTCTTGGTTTTCCCTAGTTTTACTGAAATGTTTCTCTGACACATCAGTTAACTATTCTCTATATTTACTTGCTAGTCTGTTTTATATTCCCTTTTGCAAATGCCAAATTTTACATTATCAAAAGGTGATAATTTCACTCAGAAACCTGTGACATATTTGTGGTTGGAAATAAACTTCTGTCTAAAAATGCAAGAGAAGTAAAAAAAAATAAATAAATAAAAATGAAGGCAACATCTCTCAGGGTCACGACAGGATAAAGTGTGAGATCGGTTGGGGATTGGATTGGAACCTGTACTTTGTTTGGGGACATGTAACCCGTCACTAAAATATTTCCATCACTGTATTAGTATAAGGCTTAGGCTACCTTTGCATGAGCTTTGCTAGAGGCAACATAATGCTTTCCATTCGTGTTCTCACAGGCCAAACCACCTTCAGGTACCGTATTAAACCACATGTCAACAGCTAACAACGCTTCAGGTGACCTTAAACCACACTCTATATAAAATACTGCAGCTGAATGATAGTTCGATCATTCCCGAAGTTCATAATAAGACATTATGCCTCCTCCATTCTATGTTCTGCTTTTTAATTCGGCATATGTATCTAAACCATTGGGGATACAAAAAAAAATATTCCAAATCTGAATTACATATTTCGGTTCAAAGTGCATGTCCTTTACCGCAAGTAGCGGTCTAATTTAGATTAAATGACACTGGAGGCAGCAATAAGGACATGGTTTAAGTTGAACTCCATTGACTGGTAACCTTGCAATATGGCGAATGGAAGTGTAGCTTCTTAATATCCCAAAAATTTCTTTAGTGATCTTCAAGGTATGAAACCTGACCACGTTTGTCGACAACCGAAGCAGATTTATGATAACAGTTGAAGGCTACGTCCCCCCCGAAGGCGGCACGTAACGGGATCTATCTGTCAACATCCATTCCGGAATCAAATGTATTTATTTTACACGGGCTTCATTTGAGTGGGTTTGTATCAACCAGAGTCGTTTTTCCAGCCTTCATAGCAACATGCCAGTCATTAGCAATTATGTAACCCGTTTTTTGAAAGAGGAATGGCTGAGCCAAGAAAACGACGAACTACGGTTGTTCGAAAGCTCTTGGCAAAACTGTGCATTTAACTGCCGCAGCTCCCGTGCTGAAGGGAGGGAGACGAGAGGGACATTACAGCAACACCTCAATGCCAAAAAAAACCCACCTAATATTGCGGATACGGCGCAGGAGAGTCGGGTCGGTCGGTCAGAAAATCTCCACGGAATCCAGTGCCAAGGTCCGAGCAGTCCTACCGTCCTCTACACTCACTTTCCGGGCATTTTCTGTGACCATGGACCATGTCAGTCGCACGGAGGAGGGTTTGTAGCGCTGCTTCACTGTAGATACCAAGCAGACTGCTACAACTTACTGCTCTGCTGGTGTTGAAAGACGAGCTATGATTAGTCCATTATCCGGAGATGAATGTGTGTCAGAGCAGCTGATTGGTCCATACGGTGATGGGCGGAACTATAATAGATTTAAAAGCGCAGGACGTTCGGTTTCAGTGAGACGGTACTAATGAACTAAGCACTGCCGTAGATTAAATATATATTTAAAAATTATTTAATAATGGAGTTGTAATATTATTTTCAAAATCTCTGCACCATAGAATAACTACATGCAGAGTATATTGTTTATTTTAATTTCTTTTCTTTTAAAATCAGTATAATTAGGAAATAAAAGGGAAACGTGGCTTTGTTTTCTCTAAATATAAAAGTGTTTCATATAAATGTTTAGATCTTTGATTTTTGTTTGACTGTCACTGAATGATCCAACTAGGGTTTCCTCTGCTTTTTGTTTGTGTTGTGTATTGTACGGGTAATTAGGAGCTATACCTTCAGGTGTACTTATGATGTCATTAGTGACATATCAAATCTGACAGACACCAGAAAGTTCAAGTTGGACCAGCTGGCGAAACAACAGAGCAAGATACATTGTTTAATGGAGGATGATGGCTGCGTGGAGGAGGTGGAAATCAAACTGTTGTTCAACCAACTGTTTGGTGAGTTTTGTGATATAAATACCTTGGTCAGTAGTAAGTAATACTCCATAAGTTTAAATCTCAAGAGAATATGAATAGCGATCAGCAAGGCTGGTTTGAGCTGAAGGCAAGTTCATTGAGATCATTTTGTGATGATGTTGTCTGTTGGATTAAAGAGGCACAACAGCGCATTGAGGAGGCAAATAAGGCAAATGACAGTGTAGGTCCTGAAGACAGTGTGTCTGTGGTTTACTCAAGGAGATCCAGGAAGTCCAAAACCAGTTCTGTTCACCCTGTAGCATCTGTAGCTTCAAAAGTATGCCTTCAGGTTGAACTAGCATGAGCAACTTTATTAACAAAGGTGGTAGCATTAAGGCAAAGACATGCTCTAGAGGAGCAAGAAGCTAAGCGTACACTAGCGTAAGGCTACGTTTATAGACGTAGTGGATTTTGTAAAGGACGAATTGCAGATCTCACTGCACCCTTACTATGGGGACATAATAGACAAACGTAAAGAACACATAAAGTGTCCTGTAAGTATCAAGCCAGGGAGGGCAGGTGGTGGTAAAAAGAGATTCACCAGTACTGCAGAGCAATTGAATACTTAAAAGGATGTGAGCGAAGAGCCTAGCTCTAACAAGAAAGGCCCTTCTAGTACTATCGAAACCTCACCTAAGTCTTGTCTTTTTTGGCCTGAGGAACATATTTTTGAACACTTTAAAAAACTCCATAATTTTTCTTACAAGGATACAAAAGACCTTCTCAAGAGCAAAGGCTTATGCTTCAGGTGTCCTAAACAGGACATATGTGTATACGCTGTCAGGTGGAAGTAAACTGCCAGACCTGCTCAGGGATGCACCCTACTTTGCTACATGTGAAGATAAAGAAGGAGAGACAGTCTGTAGATGGTGGTGAACAGGCAGTGATCAGCAGAGTCGTAAACAGCAGATGTAATCAAAACTTTGATGCCGGGCCTGGGAGCACCAGGGGGCATTCTTGCCCTAGTTCCTGTCTGAGAGAAGGCAAAAAAGGGCAACAAAGAAATTACTTCGTATGCATTCTTGGATCATGGCACCATAGCTACATTTTGCACAGATAAACTTGAGCTGAATCTACATGGGAAAAAGGTTTACCTTCTCCTTACAACTATGGGGGAAAACAAGGCCATGACCAGTAACATGGTAACAGAGTAACCAACAAAGTAAGTCACCTTGAATCAAATAACTTCATAGAGCTAAATGAGGTTTTTCACAAAAGGGCATTCCAGTGAGCAAGGACAAACATCCCATGACAAGAAGATGTAGATAAGTGGCCACATCTTAAAGGAGTGCAAATACCTCTCATCAGCGCAGAAATAGGACTGTTGAATGGAACTAATGTTCCCAAGGCAATGGAACCAGAGGAAGTCATTCCTAGCATCAACAATGGGCCTTATGCAGTCAGAACTATGCTGGGTTGGACAGTCAATGGGCCACTGAAAGTGGGTGGTTGCAACAGATGAGAAAAATACTGTCTAACAATATAGTTACTTTAGATGGCATAACTTTGGCCTCCAGTACTGCGGTGAGGAACCTTGGAGTTATTTTTGACCAGGATTTGTCGAGAATAGGTTGGACTACTGTAATTCCCTACTTTTGGGGTGTCCTAATAAGTCTCTAAAAAGCCTACAAAGCTCTTAATGGTCAAGCTCCATCATATTTAAAAGATCTCATAGTACTGTATCGCCCGATTAGACCACTTCGATCCCAGAATGCAGGCCTACTTGTAGTTCCCAGAGTTTGCTAAAGTAGAATGGGAGGCAGAGCCTTTAGCTATCAAGCCCCTTTTCTTTGGAACCAGCTTCCAATCCAGATTCGGGGGGCAGACACTCTCTCTACTTTTAAGACTAGGCTTAAAACCTTCTTCTTTGATAAAGCTTATACTTAAAATTGCTCAGTCAACCTGAACTAGCTCCTACTAAGATGCTATAGGTTTAGAGTGTTGGGGGACTCCTGCAAGTGCAATGAGCTCCTCTCCTCTTTCTCTCGATACATTTATTTGTCACCACTGTATGCTATTAATTTTGTGTCTTCTCTCTCCCAGCTTCGGAGCTGTGTGTTTCCAGCATGCAGCTACTCGTCCTACCAACCTGTATAATGTTTTTGTTGTTGCTTTTTGTTGCTCTTTTCATTTCGTTTCTCTCTTCACTTTCCACAAAACCCAACCGGTCAAGGCAGATGGCTGCCCACCCTGAGCCTGGTTCTGCTGGAGGTTTCTTCCGTTAAAGGGAGTTTTCCTCTCCACTGTTGCCTATGGCTTGTTCAAGGGGGATTTGTTGGGTTGCCTCTACATAATTGTATAGTCTGGACTTTATTATGTAAAGTGCCTTGAGATGACTTTGTTGTAAATTGGCGCTGTATAAATAAAATTGAATTGAATTGAATTGAACAGAACCAGGGATGAAATAAATTGTATATCTGTTGCCAAGCTGGAAGACCTGTGGAATCAACAGTTTCAGTACTTTCCTGAGGGTGGTCAAGAGGAGGAGTATGAGATGTCTAAGGCAGATCGTCTGTTAGATAGATTGTCACAGTCTGCTAGATTGGTAAATGGACACTACTGCATTAATCTCCCATTAAAGGATTTGGATATTAAAATGCCAAACAATCATGCCATAGCAGAACAACGTGCTACAACTTTGACGAGGAAGTTTCTCAGGAATCGCTCATTTAGGGTGTATTATATTGCTTTCATGAATGATACGATCACCAAAGAATATGCAGTGATGGTTCCAGATAAGGACCTTGGCCGCAGTGTATGGAAAGGTTTGGTATATTCCACATCATGGGGTGTATCACCCTAAAAAGTGTAAGCTTCATATGGTGTTTGACTGTGGTGCTTCTTATCAGGGAACCTCAATAAATGAGCATCTCCTTCAAGGACCAAATCTTACTAGCACAATAATTGGCGTTCTGACTAGGTTTCCTCAGGAGCCTGTGGCAATAGTAGTGGATGTACAGGTCCCGTCAGAAGACGCTGAGCTACTCAGATTCTTGTGGTGGCCAGATGGCGACACTAGTCAATCGGTGGCAGAATACAAAATACAGGTGCATCTGTTTGGAGCCACTTCATAGATACATGCTAAATATGGTGCTGCAAAATTCTTACGTAGATGACTGCCTAAATCAGCTGAGGCAGTTGAATAGGCAGAGTCTCTTTACCACGGTTTGAAGACTATGTGTAAGATGAGTGGCTTCCGATTAAATAAATAGAACAGCAACGATCGAATGGGGTTAGCAGCCTTTCCATAAGAGAGTTGATAGAAATAATGGACCTAGATCTGAATCAAAATGCATTTCCAATGGGAAGGGTATTGAGCGTGCAATGGTGCATTCAGTGAGATCTATTCAAGTTCAGGGTCGTTATTCAGAGTTCAGTTCAGCTCAGCTACTGAAGGGAGCAGACATGGACAACAGGAGACACGGTAACTGGAGCAAAGGAACTGCCTACAAGGTGGTGTGGACCGCAACAAGGTAGAAGTGTTCAGTGTGTAGCTGTGGAGGCACACGGTTTCTTATCGGGTTCTGTGGGTTTAGCCATACTTTGAGAAAGTTGTTTGATGAAACTGATTGTGAACGTGTTTGTCAGATTACTGTTCATAAAGTGTTCAGAGTACAATTACTCTGTTATCGGTTAAGTTGAGAAGCAAATACATTAAATGTTCAATGTTCGTCATAGAATTTGAAGTACTTGTTGTACCATCAGATACGGGTAAGATCGCCCCTACCGTCACATTTATAGTAAATGTCTAGCACACATAGAGAGTCTCCCCCTTGCCATGCAAACTATATAATAAACTTCTTTTCCTTAGTAAATAATCTGCTTACATTAATAAAATACAATTATTTAAGATCTGCATCCAAATACCAAAGCCACAAATGTCATGTCAACTTGATGTGGTTTATGAATTTGAACAGAAATCTTCTTTAAAATGAAGAAGAAGAAGAATTGTTTGAAGATAAGACACCAGCACATTATGAGCAGAGGCAACTTTGGTGCAGTGGCCCCAGTTAAAACTGCAGTTAAAGCAAACACCCTATTCCCAAGATTGTAAAGATCAGAGGTGTCATACTTGTACGTACAAAGACTCAATACAATGCAAGTATTGGAAGTACCACTTCATATTCTTTATCAAGTACTAGGTGAAGTAGTAATTACTTTACAAAATTAGGTTATTTGAAGTACAAAGGCACAAATACTACACGAATGAAATGATTTCCCTAAATCCATATAAGGTTTCTGTAAATATTCATCTAATTTTATGTTTGATTTATGTGTGGATTCAAAGAGAGAACCTGAATTCTGATTATTTACTTTAATCTGCATCTGAAAATAACTAAAGCTGGCAAATAAATGTAGTGGTGTAAAAATTATATTTCTTTTCTGTAGTAAAAAAGTATTATCTCGCTCCATAACAAACTGAACAGAACTACTGGACATAAAAACTAATGTTTTTATGTCCTCCCTAATTTGTCCATTTTTATGTCCATCCCCATTTATTTGGCCTGCACCAGCTCAGCTTCTAATACAGATAATCACACATCAGAAAAAACTGGGACAGCAGAGGCCAATTAGGAGCCATGTTCATCATTCTGAATTACCACTGTCTTTATACTTCAGACAAAATCTGACCTGGTGGGTACAATGCATAGCAGCTCCCTATGTAGGAATTGCATTCTGTGCATTATTGTTGATGCCTGTTAAATTGGTCAGTGAAGCACCTCCTGTGTCCAGTTGAGGAGACAGAAACCCCTCAGTAAGTTATTGTTGCCTGAAGGTCAGGGACAGACTGAGGCAGCTGGACTAAAAGCACATCAGAGGGTAATGGGGGAGGGCAGATCAAACCTCTCACCACTATAAAGAAAGCTTTTTCACAATTTTCTTCTCATGACAGTGGACGCTTTAAAGGCAATGACAGAGAAAAGATTGCCAGTGATCAATGATGCCATTATGGTAGATGCTCTGGTTTCAGTCATAGTGAACAGTCAGCAGAGACCAGCACTCAGCAGCTCCAGCAAGGTTCAAAAGTGCAAGTTAACTGATATGAGAAGACATAGAGAAAAGTGAAATTAAACATTAAAGGTTGAAGAATATGGGGCTTTTGAAGGCTAATATGAAAACATTTTAAAATAAAAATGATCAAATATTCAGCAACACATTTCAAAATTGTTGGAACAGGGGGCAACGAAGGCCTAGAAAAGTTGGGTAAATCTAAAGAAAAACAGACCTTGTGTAACATCTCACAAGTAAGAAGATTAATTGGAAACAGCTAAGTATCAATCGGGTATAAAAAATAAAAATGGGACGATGTAAATAAACTAAATTCTCTAACTCTACAGTATATAACACAAATAGAACAACACCAGGGCTGGATCTACGCCTGCCTGGTTTAGCGGTGGTGAAATTTGAGACAGGTGGAGGCTGCAAATTCCAGGAAAGTTAACAGGATTTTACTAAAAAGCAGGTGGGACAGTTAGAGTGTAGCCCAGTTCTAATAAGTTCTTGCTCTTCTAAACAATCGGAGTAGTAAATTGTCTTTTTTCTTTCACTTTTTGACCATTAGCCGCTGCTTCCAGGAAGATATACTGACAAAATTACATTCTTGTTTCAAATCTGTATTGTTCTAAAGGTTCATCACAGAGGTGGACATACAAAATAAAGATGCTATGTCTAAGCACTTTAAATAAATTTGTTACTGCAGATGCATCTACATTTCTGCACTAAAATAGACAATTGTGATGGAAAATCAAGTATGATTAAATGATGATTAAATTTAATCCTTAGTATTTTACCTAGTTATAATAACAACTTGTTCTCAGTGTACTTTTGAAGAATGTTTAAAAGATATTATGTTGTTCAAACTTTGTCTCACATATATGTTTTGTCTCGCAGAACTGCTCCAAGGTCAGTTATTGTCTAACAGCAGACCATCTCACACTGACTCTGACCCAGAGTCACTCCATGCTCACAGGTGCTTATCAAAGTGCTGGAAAGGGAAATGGTTTCCATAAAAGGAGAAAAGGCCGGGGGCAGTGTCCTGAGGGTGGAGGATGGTCTGCCCAGAAACAGAAGGTTATAAAATTATGTGTGAATGTATGAAGTAGGATAGAGAATTGAAACTCTGGCGATGTTCTTCTCTCTTGCAAGATAATAAAACCCTAAAAGACATATTGGGTGTTGAAGCTTCTTTACTAGTTACACATGAGGTTATCTAGGACCAGAAATTGTCACTATTGCCATGACACAATTAAAAATGCCTAATGTGCAAACAAATAAAACCATTAAGATAAAAAAATATATAAATGTGACCCCTTTTAATGTTTTGTCCTGAAAAAAACATCTTGTTCAGGAAAAGGTCTTGTTTATTTTAGTAATGTAATATCAAACCACATTTTGCATGGCTCCGTAGTAAAAGAATCCAGGTGTGGAATTGATCTGCCACATATGACACAGGAGGCTCCCAAATGCTGAGCACCTGAAATCCTAAATGTGGTATCAATGGGAAAAATGTTGTTGTAATTAGAATAATTAGAAATAATAAGAAAATGCTCTCATCAGTTAAAACACAAAGGTGTTGATGTCATCAAATTCATAAAACAAATAAATCACTCAGTTTCAACATCTGGTCCGTGTCTGTTGTGCTGTTTACTATCAAAAACAAGTTTCAAATGATTTGCAAATATTGCATTCTCTCTTTTTTTTTTTTTACAATTTACATAGTCTCTTAAGTTATTGTTTTATTTAACAAGACAAATAATGAACTTGATTGCAGCTGTGGTCAAGCAGGAACCTTCATCATATCAGATGACTGGATATTGGATATTATTTAAATATTTAATCCCATATTGATCTATTCTGACCAAATATACGGCCAGCTGACACCTTTATGCTGCCCAACAAGATACTCAGCCATACATTGTTAATTGCAACAGTGAGCGAATTGATATGACAACATGATTTGGCTAATGCTCTTTTTTTCCATGAGACTGATTTACAACACAGCAGTAACAATGCACACTGTGGAAATGAGGCTTGACTGCAATCGTTTGAGTTGTGGTCAACACAGCCGACTGTTACCGTACACCACCTCTAACTTCCTCATCTGAGTCGGAGATTTCCCACATTGTAGGGGGTATGAATGATTGAAAGGCTTCAGAGGTAGACGAGGAAAACAAACTGCTGCTCCCACAATGCACTCCCCAGAGACATTTACTCAAGGGCCTGTTGAAGTATGAGAACGGATAGGAGCCTTGAGAAAATGGGAGGAAATGTATGATGTCCAACAATGCTCATCTCCTCTGGGAGGAGGTTCAGAGGTCACAGTGCTGAGGTAAGAAATCACTTATAGAACACAGGTTGATGTTAATGAGTAGTGCTAGGATAACTATAGCGTGTACTTATTGTCAATGCACAATAAGAGATGGGAATTTAAACAGTTTGTAACTATGGGTTTATAGGCCAGGACAAAAAGTGACGTCACATTAAATGTTCTGCACTTATATAGCACTTTTCTACCTATTGGCACTCAAAGCGCTTTACACTGCTTCTTATTCACCCATTCACACTCACAATCACACACACACACTCACGATGGAGCTGCTATGCAGCTGGACAACACTCACTGCAACTAAGTTGGGGTTCAGTCTCTTGCTCAAGGACACTTTGACATGTGACCGGAGGAGCCAGGCATCACACCAACATTGGGGGACGACTGCTCTACCTCCTGTGCCACAGTCACCCCAAAGCTTACAGCACCTGGTATTCCCAGGTGCTCTTTTTACCAGGTAAAAACCAGGCCCGGCTCTGATTAGCTTCCGAGATTGGACGAGATCGGGCGCATTCATAGTGGTGTGGCCGCAAGCTTCCAAATTTTCCAATCCTAGTGAATCTGACAAAACTTTATAATTTTACAGGCTTATGAAGACAGAGGATAGTGAAAATATGGAGGCACATTAGTCCAATTTTTAAGGGCTGTGGTGCAACAGCAGGACAAGCTGGTAACTTTCTTTAGTGTCTTTATAAAGTAGAGATGCTACTGTCCCCTTTTCACAGGTGCATTGGTGTTGGTATGTGTGCTTCTCGAGGATGTGGAATCCCCAGAACTAGAAGGTGAATGTGAGTCTGAATTTTTGTCTTTATGTCTCTCTCTCTGTTGGCCCTGAGATTGACTGGTCCAGGATGTCCAGGATATACCTCTATGAGAACTGGGATAAGGTCCAGCCCCCCTGGTGACCCTAAACAGGATAAGGCAATGCAGATAGTGGATGGATGGATGGTTTCGTTGGTGCTCAGTGTCAGTGTCTCAGCCTTGTGGAGTCACAGGAAGAAGGAGGGGGTCCAACTCTGACTCTTACTGGGCAGTTTGTCAAAAAACAAAATAACCCACATGCACATAGACTTACTCAGGCCCACTGACAGTTTGTTTAGCGTCCTGCGGGAACAGTAGTGTTTAATGCCAAATTCTTACCAAAGAAAAACATCCCTACATATGTAAAACGTTTTACGAGAATACTAATCTCTCGAAGCATAGAGCTTAAACTAAAGTTGGCTAAAATGTGCATTCAGGTAGTTTTTATCAAAGAATTTCAAAAGTGAAAACACTGACTCAAGATAATCATAAATATCTCAATCATGAGGAGAAGGACATTTGTTTGCTTTATTATCTGCTTTTAAGTACAAATACAGTATACAGCGGGCAAATTTATGATATTTTAATATAAACCTGAAAATAAAACCTAAAAGTTTGAACACGAGAAATTCTGACATGTAACATCAGAAATCAAATGTTAACTCCTTTGTACTAATGGTCAGGTGTCCAAATGACACTTAGGTGGGTGTGAACTTCTCATTGGAAGATTGTTCAATAAATCAACTTACAGACATTGATAATGGGAAATCTGCCATCCAAACTAACTTAAAGTGTTAGAAATCAAATAGAACTTTCTCAGCATCAAATCCTGGCAGTGCATGGCTATGACACACTTGGTGGCAACTAGATCAGTCGTATCCAAAGCAGGATCAGGAACCAAAAATGACCAAACCACCAGAAGATCAATACATCAAGTTTTGTCCATTCAGACACTGAAAAACTAGATCTTCACAGACACTGAGTTTGCAAAGTGAAGAACATAAGGCACCAGTCAGCCAGAGTAAATTCAGGGGCTTAAGAGGTTAAGTGTGGTGTCCACTGATGAGAGTCTGTGGCTCGATCTCAGGCTCCTTTGGTTCTTGTTGAGAAAGACAACAAACCCATTTTGCTGCTGATATCACTTTAGATAAAATCCAAATGACCAAATGTGAATGTGCTGAACAAACATGAGCCCAGGGCTTTTGAAACCACAGTGTCTCATTTTACCATTTTTGTGGCTACACGTTACACAAAAACATTTTGGAGTTATTGGGAAGAAAAGAGAGAAAACTTATTTTGCACTGTAAATGAACAGCAGTAAGTGGCAGAGCAGCTTTTTTCTTTCATAGCCAGGTACAGAAGATATTTAAGTTTGTGGTTTTATGTTCCAAAGGAAGATGGAAACTCTGCAGACACGTCTAATTTTCTTACAAGTGGTTTGATGGCATTCAGTTGTCTCTGTAACTTGCTGCATTTATCAAAGCTGAGCCTTTCTTTAACCTCTTAGGAAGATCAGCCTGTGTCTTTGCTTTGAAAGAATGCAGCCGTGATTGACAGAGTAATTTCCAGGCCTTGCACAGACAGATTCTGTGTCAGTGTTTGCAGAGTTTTGTGGTTCCAAACTCCCAACACAGAGCATGTGACACTGCACTTCTCCTGATGTAAGGTCTGTGTTTCTGTCTGTAATTAGGTGTCAGCTAAAACAAAGTTCACTGCAGCCAGAGTGAACTATCTGTATTGTGCTCATCAATAACAGCACAAAAAACAGATATCACCTTGTTTTTTTCCTGATCACAAAAAGAGAGAATCACAAAAACCACAAAAATCATTATTCATTCACCAGAAGGCAGCATGGGCTACAAACACAGGACCCCCTAACTGGCGACAGTCCATTTTGGCAGCCATGGTGAATGTGACCTTTTCATGCCGACTACACACTGAATAAAATGGGATGAAAGTGTCACCAATTTGCCAAAGCCGTTCACTTATGTGGACACATTATCAGTTTAACACAGTCACTGTACAGTTTCATCTGTAGTGCAAAAAAACTATAAAAATGTGTCACTTTCTAATCAAACTAAGTCCAACACTAGATGGACACAAACAAGACTATAAAACTGTGAGGAAGAGAGTCAGAGCAGCCGTTCAAAACCACAGCGAGGTTGATCAGAGTCAAAACAGGTGCAGTACAGTAGGAGAGGACATTTGGACTAAAAGGGACATTATCCTTTTATTAGTACTTCATTGATTCAATCCTTTGGGTTTAATGTACTACCAAAGTAAGTTGTGGTGCCATTTTCAGTTCAGGAGCAGCATCGCAGAAGTAGGTTACAAACGTCTTTATTTAGTCCTCTTTTCTCTTTCTATTGGTCAAAGATTTCATGATTCATTTAGATGTTGACAGTGACTGGCTTGACACCCTAAACCTTGTCCGGGAATATGGCACAGTATTTCACCATAACTCTCTTTTGTCTGAGCAGTTTCTAATAACATTTGAACTTAGAATAATGGACCATACAGCAATCATTGTATCGCCAATTTCAACAGATTTATCCTGATTGCACCTTTCAGACATGCTCGTCCTGTCGGCCGTCCTGATTCTAAAATCTGCCTATGTTTACTTGAACTAAAGTTGAACTGCTTATTTACCTGTCTTGTATACAAGCTGTGCTTTTGGGTCCAATCCTGCTTTTTACAGAGCCATCACAAAGCTGGCTTGTGTGGTTGTTCTTATCTCCACAGCTTGACGTGAATGAACTCAATTAGCTCTTCCTGAATTTTGTGTAAACAGGATTCACTAAAGTACATCAAAATATGGCAAAGTTCAAACGTGACAATCTTAAGATTTCCTGATATAACACAGTGCCGATAATGTGTAAATGTACAGGGAGAGCTGAGCACGTACTACACTGATTACTGAAACTCCTATAGCACAAAACAAGCATTCGTTTGAACAGTATAAAACTGGATGAAACAACTCAATTAGTCAAACTTCCATTATGGCTAAAAGACATAAAGACCAAGGGGATCGAAACGTTCCTACTTTTAAATAAACACAAAACTGAATATATTGTATTTGGGACTAAAAACCTCAAAATGATCTTGCCTCACCATGCAGCATTAGTTTCAACAGTACAAGGGTCTCCCACATAGCTAAACCTTTTGATCCTGTAATTCCTATGGTATCAATGCTATCATCTGTCTCTGTGTGTCTTCCTGACAAGCAGCCTGCACAAACCCAGCTCCAGCAGAGCAGAGCTTCAAGTTTACTTTGTATTTACTGTTCACATTTATGTTAAATGACTTCTAATACACAAAGAAAATCAAAGTTGGACAGTATTTGTAACCATTGCATACTGAAACATTTCTGAGCAACAAAAATGTTTTAACTTCTTTACCATCAGTGATATCCTGAGGAACAGTTGCTATGACTCCACTTCCACATAGCTTTTAACTAACCTTTTAGTAGAAATATGACAAATGAAAGTCCTAACTAAGTGATGGTAAGAGATATTGCATCGTGTGATGTTGTCGGGTTGGTGGTGGAGATTTGGACTGACTGATGTTATTGTCTAACCTGTACTGTACCTGAAGCAAACTGCCCTCAGTTACTAACCCTATTCTTACCGCTCAGAAAGACTAATCAATTTAAGAAACATGGAAGATCACAGACATAAGGACATTATTAGCTCATTTGTAATATTTTAATCTTAAGAAAAATACACACTAGACAGTTAAGTCAAGAACCAAAACCACACAGTTGCCATTGACACTAATTATTTCAGAGTTTCTGTGGCTTCTACATAAACCATGGGTTACTGAGACTGTATCAGAGGTTGAAGGGAGGGGTGGCTTCCCTGGTAACCACAAATTCATTTGCAAAGCCAAGGAAATACTGAAGCTGTTTACAGGCCTGCAGGACTGAGCATCATAACTGACCGTAGAAATGGTCCAACTGGATATCACGAAGCCCAAGACAGAGGCAGTGGCAGCATGATTAAACCTTCCTGGTTTAAATCTGCAGTAAATGCTGGAGAGCCTCACAAGATGTGTGTGCTCCTGGAGACTACAAGGTAAGAAGGTGATCAAGGTAGAACACTAACATTATTAACTGATGGTCCTTTTAGTTCAAATGTGAAGAAAATAATCGTAAGGATTGTAAATGGATAACTTTGGCCATTTTTTAAAATGAACCTGATGTTCAACATCCACAAACACAAACTCAACTCAAAGATGATGTCTGTCATTCTTCAACCAAAGATGTGCAGATTTGGAGCATTTGGGGCATTATTACCAAAAAAGTCTTTGAACTCAACCAGAAACATGTCACCCAGCAGACTGATGTTTCAGTTTGATGTTGGTCTTCAGCACGGACGGCGAAGCGAATCCAGATTCACAACACCTGTGAGTACAGCCATGTCTGGGTCCTTGTTTAAAATATGAATAATTTAGAAATTGTAGAAATAGAAATATCCTTTAAGAGTGATGTTCAGCCTGTACAATAACTGCTTTAAAGCTGAAGCACAGCTGAAAACCTGTTTCCTATCTAAGAAAAGATAAAAAGATCAATGCCAATTTTCTATTTCTTGTAGGATATTTTTAACCAATTGAAGAAGCATCTGTAGATTTTTAGCACTGAGTGAATAAACGTTCTTCATTTGACATGAATCAAATGAAGTGTAAACAACAAGAGAAAGGCCATGTACAGTCTGAGCCATTTGACCAAAGTAACAGGGTAAAAGTTGGGGTTCTTTCTTTCTAAGCCCCTGAGGCTTTTCTGTACAAACAAGCAGCTCCCTCCAGCTACACCCAATTAGCAGCAGTGCATCTGTGCTGATTAGTCAACAGCTTTTCAACTCCTGCCAGCAAAGGAAGCCAGAAATGAGAGGAGCTCTTGGCCTAAATACCCAACTATTTAAAGTCTAACAAGGTGAAGTGCAATTCACACAAGGAGAAAGCCGTCTATGATGCCAAGCTGTTCTCCTTCCAAGAGGAAGGAAGACAAAGAGATTAATAACCTGCATGATTTCCAGTTTTCAGCTTGGCGACAAAAAGACTCAGTTTATGTCCAGCTCAGTGGTTGAAAAAAATCGTAGGAACTGCCTCTCTATAGCCTTTAAATGACTTGTTATTATCTCACCATGATAGTCCTACAATTTTCCCAACTAGATTGTTTGTTGCTGATGGACAGAGGCCACTGTGTGTCTGCACGAGGGAATCCACAGGGGAATTTGTCTTGGGTCATAAAATCTGCCCTGATTTCCAGTATGAAAGAAGAACTGTCAAGTTCATACACGACATAGGCTGCACAGATAGAGACAAATGACTTGTGTGTGTCCAGAAGCAGCTGACAGCACACTCCCTGCACAAAATCAACACTGGTAGACAAACATTAACTTGCTGTAGCCTGTTGGACCTGCTACACAAGTTAAGAGCACAGACTCATTATTCTGGTGCTCTAACACAGGCAGGTTATTAAACATTGCTTCCATATTAGTGATATGATGGCGGCAGAAACTGGCAGAGCTTCACTCCTGACAACTGAGTCAACACGGGGTTTATTCAGTATTACGAGCCACGAATAAAAGGCCCAAGACTCAGGACCCAGACATGGCTTAAATCCCTTTGGCTGCTTCAGTTTGACTGATTTATTACAGCACACAGAGATCATGTATGTATGAACCTAGTAAACAGTGATTGGTGTTAATTCTTCACTTCAGTGGCTTTGGTTTGGTTAAATGTGGGGAAGAAATAAGGGTCCGGGTGAGATTGTAGGTGAAACATTTCAGGGTGGGACTAAACGTGTAATATAGACTCCTACTGATTACATCGCTGCCCTTCTGATCTCTCTGTGGTTTGTGTCTTTGTAGGAGAAGGAACTAAACACACTTTTGTGATCTTACCTTGAAGGTCCACACAGTTCTGTACTTGGTTAAACCCCCAAATATAGCCACTGAGCCACATACAGCATTTTTGGGGGCCACATATATGCGGAGCCGGACTATCCTTCCAGCCACCTAGAACATAGTCTGTATTATGTGCATGAACTTGTGCGATCAGTACACTGGTGTGTTGCGAATTGTTGGGAGGATTAAATGTTGATGACATTTCTATCACTGCATTGCAGTCGAGTGATGGAATCTTTTGATTTTAATCCAGATATTTCGTATTTAGATACTGTGATGTGTGAACATTGGCTTTAGTATCTTGCCCACCACTTCACCATATGCACAGGAGGAGCCAGGGATGAAACTCCTGATCCCAGCTTTGGTGGAGGACCTCGCTGCCTCCTGAGCCACAGCCACCCAGTCTTTCTATCCGTGTCGGCACCCCAGCAGTGACATAATATGAAGTGACTAAGACAAGCGTCCTCAAAATGAATTAGTGTGCCAACTGTCCTACAGTACATATTAATCCTGAACTGTTAAATTTACCCCGACCACCATGAACTGCCAGATCTCTGAAGGATGTGTTCACATATTCACTGGATTTAAAGAAGCTCTGTAGAGGTGCTAGTCAATCCAATGCCCAACAGTATGTCTGTTAAACTAATGTCCAAGGAAACACTAGAATCCATCTGTTTAGTTCTTTCATTGCTTGAGTTGATGTTGTTAGAAGATGAGCGTCAGTCTTCCTCTCAATGACCATCCCGGTAAAAGCACCCTAATGCTTTGCCTCATTAGCCTCTCAGCCCATGGTAGTGATACTCACTCGCAATGACTGTGATAAGAGCACAATTCCCTCTAATGTGTCGCTCATTAACCCCACATCAGGCTCTTCTGGACATCAGGCCTCTGAGCACTTCTGTAAAGCTTTTAAACTTCTGAAGCTGCTGGTGCACAGGAACCAGCTCGGCTTGGCTATGATGTCATTCTCATCGGAACGCACCACTGACACAATAGTCGTACTGTACATGGTTTACCTTTTTATTTTACCATATAAATGGACAGGACATTGTTTTACTGTTTGTTCATGTTATGCATTGTACATTCATATAATAGGTACATAATGAACGCGTTCACAATATCAGGAAGTTTGCTTCCATATCCTTGAACTGGAACTATAGCAACAGACACACATGACTTCACTCTGAGCAGGCACATAAACCGACCAATCAGTGATCGACTGTCATGTGAGAGTAATACTGGAAGCTCATATTTATTTATTTATTTATTTATTTATGTTTACTTCGCTTGTCTGTCAATATACAGCAAGCTTATATGTTTTAAGATGTTACAGTAATGGGTATTGGCTGATGGGAGTGATGAGGCCCACTGCTGAGCAGTGTCAGTGCTCCAATCCATTAAAACATCAGTCATTGTTTTCTGTATTGGACTTTTCATAGAGAGGTGAATCCATGGTCTGATGGCCGGTGTGTCCGCCATGTTGAACCAGACAACAATCTTGCATTTTGGCATTTTGCAAAATGAGGTGTCAACAACTTTCCTAGAATCTTTTTTGCTGCAAATAAGCTCGTAACGGGTTTGCTGGACCTAATGCATTTACAGCCTAATTGGCCTTGGCATTTTATTGCATTTCCTTCCCACTTTGCTAATGCTCTGGAGAGCTCTGGCCCCAGCTGGTGCCTCATTGGCGAAACTTGAGCCCAATCAAGACGATAGAGTCCTGCAATAAGGATCTGCTGATTGTGCCGTGTCAGAGATTCTGCCTCTAAGTCGACTTTCTGAGTGGAGGGGAGCTTTAGAAATTCCAATATGTCGTCCAGACGAGCTCATTAACTTGGAGAGGGCCACCAATAATCACGTCTTCAGTTGACGCTGCAGTAACTGATATCCAATCATATGGAAGTTGGAGCTGAGGTTGTGCTGATTTAGATGTGGCTGGATTTTTTTTTTCAGTAATTCTTTGATATTGTATTTCTAGACACTATCAGCCTTGTCTGTTGAAGACAACCACCTGGGTCACAACTGTCTTTTTTTTAATGTCCTGCAACTTACTACAATCATTAGTAAGTTGTTATGGCAACGGTATGGTATGTGTGTGTGTGTGTGTGTGTGTGTGTGTGTGTGTGTGTGGTGTTACACTGATATTGTAAGGAGTTACGTTATACTGTTTTTATCATGGCAGCTACACACAGAAGAACAGACAAAAACATGTCCCCTTTATCATCTCGGCATAAACTTCTGTTCCCATGCAACTGAGCTGCAACCACAAGCAGATCCATCCACAACTCTTAGAAATCAGATCCTCCCCAGTGCAGCAGGATGTGCATGACACAGCTCAATTACTTGCCTGGTCAACTATGACAACTATTTAGGCTTCAACCAAGCAGGCTGATTCATCTGCCTTCCTACTTCCTTTATTCTTAAAAAACAACCATTGAGGAAGCTGAAACACGAACCAAATTAGAATACAAGCTGCTAGTGAAGAGATGTTTAATGATAATGAACCAGTTCTGTGGCCCTGCCCTGCTGTGAAGCTCACGTCTGGTGCACAAGAACAGACATGCTGAATTATTATGCAATTCTGACACCTAGGAGAAACACAGGAGTGTGTCTGTGATTGTGAGAACATGCTGACACTGAAAGCTGGCTGGTTATTGCACTAATACACATATTTTTTAGAAAGGCCCATAGGCAGCTATCTGTGATGAACCACAGGAAATGTTAGTGTGTGAGGAGACAGGAATGGAAGAATGTGACATGGGATATGTTGAGACATTTTCTTTCTCTCCACACGTCTGAACTTTGACCGTCCTCCCATAGAGAAAGACAAAGAGCGAGGGATCACAAATGGTGCAGAGGCTTTGTTAACTGTCAAAACGGTTCCCTGACAGGAAGTAAGTGAGGCGACAATAGACTGACTGTGAGCGGCGAGAGGGCAGCACAGAAGAAATCAACCCTCTGCAGACTCACAAACATCTAGAGAACAGCAAACAAAGAAATTATTAAAGTGTGTTATTTCACTGTGTGAGTCACCGACTGTGGAGATGCAGTGATAGCAGATGACAAACAGCTTGACGTACAATAATATCACGATGAATCCGACAAGAAGAGAACGCTTGAAGTAGCACTTCATTACACTGGCCTGCACCACAATCCCAGGTGGTGTCATCTTAACTCTGCCCAGACGTACCACTAAGGCTGCTTGGCTGAACAGCTGGTTCTACAGACAGGCTATGAGGGTCATGTGTGTCTAAACAATCTGGGTGACATCTGTCAGCTTCTGAAATGACGTTTTGAACATGGGCTCTGCTATTTTGCAGCTTGGACAGTCTAGATATAAAAACCAGTGGAGCTAGTTTGTGCCCTTAGTTCATTACAATGCACCTGCTTAAGGTTGTGCTAAACGTTCGTTGGACGCATGCGAAAGCGACACAGTGTGTGGGAGTGTGTGAACTCTTGCTGCTCTATTGTTGGTGATTACGGCAAGAGAAATGCACCTTGACACCCTCGCTCTCAGACCAAATCTATCTCTGAGGTTCTTCGTGGGAATTCTTGTTATTTTATTTTGACGCGTAGCAAATCACCTCGTTGGCATTTTGGTTTATCTAATGGAGCTGTGTAGAATGGAAGAGCACAAAAACACATACAAACCCATTTAGAAACAACCAGGGTTTGTTTCTACCCATGGGATGAACAGATTCTGTTCTCATCTCACATGGCAGAATGCATGGCATGCACCTGAGTGTGTGTGTGTGTGTGTGTGTGTGTGTGTGTATACCACAGACATCCTGTGTAGTGGACAAACCCACACATGACACAACCGCCGACTCTCCAACATAGAAAATTATAATAGGAATTATGAGCCTGTAAATTAGTCAGTGGTAATGTGAGCTGGTGGCTATGACAACAAGGCCGCTGTACGTTCTGCCTCAATGTCATCACCTACAGCAGTGGCCTCTATGTCTTACAGTGCAACAGTGGTCAGTTTTAATGAGTTTAATGTAGATAATTCTCCACAATCTGTGTCTTCATTTGTAGAAAATATTTATACTAATCATCACCGAAACGAGTTGTGAGGAGCTTCGTCCTACACTTCGTCACTACTGTCAACTCAACAAAGAACTTCATCAGAGGGACAAAGTAAAAGGTTTTAGACTAAGTAAGTCAATGTGACCTTAACCCAACTTAAGATGGATTTGACCTACGGAAGAGGAGAGTGAAGGATGAATCCCCCTACGCTCCCAAACAAACAGCAGCTGAAAGGAAGTAAAAGACTGGAAAACAAATCAAAAGAAGTTATGGCAAACAAGCGATATCCAACCAAATATTATGTGTTATTTATTATTAACATCTATTCCTTTTTCTCACTGAAATCTGTGT
The DNA here is from genome assembly GCA_020496755.1 of Channa maculata. Classification (NCBI taxonomy): domain Eukaryota; kingdom Metazoa; phylum Chordata; class Actinopteri; order Anabantiformes; family Channidae; genus Channa; species Channa maculata. The sequence goes on from CM035606.1 coordinate 1,521,496, forward strand.
CTAGAGAAAACGTTATGCTCAAAGTAAATGATTAGAATGAGATGTTAGTATCGTTACACAAAAGCCAAAATTCTCAACTTATGATTCCTATTTATCTTTATCCACCCAATTGTCTTTAATGTACTGCAAACACAAATGAATAAGTCTGGGGTGATTGTATTTCATCACAGCATTTATTAAAGCTACAGTGTGAAGCATTTTTCACATATTGTTGTCACAGAAATATGCTCCATAACTGACCCTAATGTGGAGAGGTGGGGGGCAGCTTCCTGTGACACAGACTCTGACCAGTCAGAGAAGAGCAACCTTTTCTCTTTGATTGATGAGTTTATTCACTTCTCACTGATTGTAAATTGACAACTACAAGTACGTGAAGGGCTGTGCAGAGTGTGGTACAGTAGACAGAGTGAGGGACGTCTGTGCCAAGCAGCGACTGCTGAGTCTGACGTTAGCGAAGATTTAAAGAGATAAAAACGGGACACGACGTCATACGACCCATTTAGCATGTACTGTATTTGTATACGTCGCTGTGTAGTTGTGTGTAGTTCACCAAGACCCAAATGTGCCACATATGTGTTGGACATGAGCATCAGTCGGGAGTATTGATTGGTTTGAAAGTCCACAGTTGTTTATCATCTATCAAGACTATAAGTCTTTATGTAGACAGATGGTGCCTGTGTTAGTCATCTGTACTCTGCTCAGATTCAGGTCGTTGGCCAAACAGCAGAAAATCCGTGATTTCCCAGGGCTGGAAATTTCCATGTGATCACTGTCTGTTCTAGTGTCTGACAATAGCAGTGCAAATCAACAATGTTTGTCCTTTTGTATTTAACAAGTTGCCTTCACAGTGCTCGGACACAGTATCTACTTCAGGCATTTGCATATATTTTGTTCTACTTTGGTTTCTAGGACATTTTGTTTGCTTGAACACCCAACAGGACACTCACTCAGAGACGCACAGAACATGATTGGATTGTACAAATAACGCCATGTGTCTTCCGATTGCCTCGCTCTCCAATAATCAAACTATCACCTTTTCAAAAATCAATTGGTTGTTACACAAAGGAGGCAGCTGTTGCTGAAGCAACCTTTACATCACCATCAGTGTCAAGGTGTTTGTTTTAGATAGCAGCGTCCTGTCCAGAGCGCTGATCCATGAGGATTACTGCAAAGGGTTTCTCTGGCAACTCTGTCTCAACCATTAGTCCAGTCGCTTCACCGCACAAGCAAATGATCGTGGGTCTGATTCTCAGTTCTTTTTTTGCATCTGTGTAGTTTCCATCACGTACATCCTGTCGCAATGTTTGTTGGTCATGGTATTAAATGTGACCTGACTTCCACTCAGTGTGTGACAGAACAAACTAAAGAACTGGAAAAAATACTTCATTACCTGCCTTGAAAATGTAATGTTCCATTGTAATGTATATACAAAAGTACTTATCAAACTGCAAATGAGTGTAGTTACTGTTATTCCAATGTACATTCTATTTTTATTAGTCTGTCTATTAATGTGTTAATCTATTAATATTATTGTACCCAGAGTTCAGAGTGACAGCTTCACAATTCTTGTTTTAACCAACAAAGATCAACGGCTTTCGGTTTGTCCTTTCAGGGGTCACCACAGCATTTGCCCTTCCTGCCGCAGCCCTCCCATTTTTATTTTTTTATTTTTTTGTCCAACCAATTATTTGTATGTTTTGTGTGTACATGTACAATCCTGAAGTAAGGTAACAGTAGCGTTGATCCATTAATTCTTCATCTGCCTTTGCCAGTGTTGTTCCACTTGTATCAGATGCTGTTTGAGTTTCAGACTCCGCCTCAGGAGATTACAAGACAAAAACTGAACCTCAAAACTGGAAGCTCTCCAACCCCAGTGAGACAAATGTAAATTACACTCCCTGTCTGTCATGTTTGCTTCAGTAGACGTCTCCCAGGAGGATGAACAAACGATGGTTGACCATCTCTCAACTTAACTTTCCAAACTTTCTGGATGTTTTTGGACCTACAATGCTGAATATTATTAAAATATCAAACTGCCTTTATCCCCAGTAGTCCGTGGTTAAACCCACCATGAGTCTCTAACCTTCTACATGTACCATTGTTCCAGTCTCCTGCCATTTCTCCTCATCCTGGTACCAGACTCTGCTTGTCTTTGCAGACTTTGTTCTTGCCTGCTGCCTTTGTGCATTTCATCATCTGTTACTGAACTCTTCTCCTGAACCAGCAACAAACTCAATAAGATGAAGAGAATTGCTTGAGACAAAGTATTAGGTATCTGCATGTGTGGCTCCCGCTGTGAGGCATTAAGGAGGAGGAGGTGTGATGGTGACAGTGTTTAAGGCACATTTAAAAAACATGGCACAACAAAATTCTGCAGCGACACATTAAACCATCTGGTCTGTGCTTTGGGGGGTGGGGGTGGGGGAAGCACCTTTTGCTTTTTCCAAACACCTCCAGACTGTTGGGACTAGCCGACCGAGAAGACGAGTGATGGATGAGATGGCCTTGCCTCCACAATCACAACTGAGGTGGTCTGGAATGAGTTATAGCACAAAGTGCAGTTAGTCAGTTTGAAAATATGTTTTCAGCTTCAACATACAGTCGACAAACAGCACGACACAAAAAGCACAAAGCAGGAAGGAGTTTGACTATGAATATAAAATAAAATAGGTTGAAAGGAGAGTAGATCTACAATTCTACAATTGTTTAGGAAAACAAAGTGTTCGGCACATGTGGGAAATTCAAGACAGTTGGAAAAGGATAAAAGAGACAACACACACACACACTCGACAGATGTTCCTATTCACACAAACTAAAATCATGTTTCTATTATCCTAAAAGCACAATATGCCCATTGTCCATGTTTGAAATCAGTCTATTCATTTCCACAGGAAGGCTAAAGCACACAGCGAGCCACACAGAGGAAAATGCTCATGAGAAATGTAAGTATGAGGTCACTGGAAGAAAAAGCTTTCCAATATTATGATCGAGGCAAAAGTCCGAGTGGCTCAGGGATTCGCAGGGTGAAGTTTCCAGGAAAAACTTACATGCAGCACAAACGGAGGAAAACTATTTTGCTGCGACATGTTTTTTTTCAGCAATGTGAGCTTCAGCACGAAAGAGATTTTCCAGAAATCACGATAGGGTCTGACCACCACCAATTAGAAACCATCAGCAGGCAGAGAGAAGGGAATGTTCCAGAATGAACTATGGAGGAGTAATACAATCAGAGCTTAGCTCCAAACTAGTCCCGAAAACATTCCACTATGGTTTGATTCATTCCCACTGGATCTAAGTATTTACTGTCCTCTGCAGGGACAGGGATTTCCACATCGGTCTGATGCCAGTGCTGACTGCGAGATTGTCCACAACCACAGCAGATAGTCATCATGTCTGGAAAGCATCAGTGTGAGACAGATGAGAAACAGAAGGGAGGCCACGGTGTTTGCTCAGCACGCTCAAATATTACTGCATTTTATGACTTTATGACTATTATTATGTTTCTGACCTTTAAAGTCCTGTGATCATATCATCTTTTTAGGGGGAGTTTTTTCAGTAGTTTAGACACTTGTGTCTGCTCTGACTTCCCGTTTTCAGACCAGTGACTGCCCCAAAATTGGCACATTTTGTTTGCAAAATGCTCTCATGCTAACAAAATATTAAAAACATGCAACAAAAGCAAAACTTTACCGTCAAACACCACAAGTTGTGGTCAAACTTTACAGTCTTTTAATCAGTTAAATTACACAAAGTAAACAACAAAATACAAAATAAATCTATAAATTTCCTAATATCCTATGATGAGATAACAATTTCAATTCAATTCAATTTATATAGCGCCAATTCACAACAAAGTCATCTCAGGGCACTTTACAGAATAAAGTCAAGATTATAAAGATGTATAGAGAGAACCCAACAATTCCCCCTTAAACAAGCCATAGGCAACAGTGGAGAGGAAAAACTCCCTTTAACGAAAGAAACCTCCAGCAGAACCAGGCTCAGGGTGGACGTCCATCTGCCTTGACCGGTTGGGGTGAGTGGAAAGGGGAGAGAGAAAAGAACAGAGCAACAAAAGCAACAACTAAACATTGGGCAGGTTGGTTGGACCAGTAGCTGCACACTGGAAAACACACAGATCCAAAGACGGGGACAACAAGTCCTGCTTCACTCTGCACCTGCACTTTTTTGGGGATAACCTGTTGAAATACTGTTAAAAACAGACCTATGAATGTTTTCTTGATTTCTTTCTGCATCCAAAAGACATATAGGACCTACAGTCTCCATCTATACTGGACCAATTCAGACATTTGAAATGCCAAAGCATTTGTACTCTATTCCTTCTTCAGGGAGGAAAAAAAACAGCCAGTTCACTTAAAATCAGATTTGTGTTTAAACCACAGCTGAACACTGTAAATATTAAAGTAAAAACAAAAATAAAGAGAAGCCAAATTAAACTTATGGGTGGAAATCAAATAAAGACATCGAATTTTAGACCATTTGCTTCATGCTTCCATCAGTAACATGGATTCTCATCCACATCACACTGTTTGACTGTTTTCCTTTGTCTTTGATCCAGAATAACAGCAAGACAGAGGAGCATCTTTGATAGATGGATAAGAACTGATCACTGATATATAAGGGAGTCATCATTTTCCAAATAATTTCAGCTGGGAACATGTGTTTTGGGTCACTGGATGATATGTTTACTGTAAAAATGTGTGAAATCAATGAAAAAGTGTTAACACATTTACAAGAGAAAACTTCTGCTGTTATCAGAAGGTGATGATGAAGATCAAGTGGATCCTAGTTTTATTAAACACATAGCATCAGCATTGAGGAAAAAGTGTAATAGATGCTTGCAGATGCTTGGATATGTTCAACCCCTACCTATCGTGGGAAACTTCCACAGTTAGCAACAACCCGCGGTTTCACGGCAGACCCTAGTCAACTTCTGAGGCACCTTTTGAGAGGAACAGTTACTGACACGTCTTACATTATCAAGTGTTTCACCATCACTCTTACTGATTCCCCAAGACAAGAGGAGTTAAAAACACGCAGATGAACACAAACATGGCTTTTGGTGACAATTTACAACAAATCCATGAACACAGTAGGGAACCATGTTAGCAACACAGGCTTCAATGCACAAATCCACTGATCAGTCACATATGATTAACGCTGTCAAGATCCTCAAAGACGAAGAAGATTCAACTGAAATATGAGCCACATGTGTGCAACAATGTAAATGTTTCCTCACAGCGCTCAGTTACGAGATGTTCCTTCCTGTTTGCCTCAACAGAAACTTCTCCCCAAACGTGAAACTTCTTCAGCTCTGATGTTGTTCTCCACCATGAGCAGCCCTGACTGATAATGACAGATCTGTATGTAAATGTGAAAGAAATCTGAACTGTTTGTTTAAAAAAAAAAAAAAAAAAAGTCTGGAGGTTAAAATACATGTAGCCATGGGAGCCATCTTGAAATTCTTTAAAAATATTCCCATATGAATTGTGAAAGGGGCAAGAGCTGTGTTCAGTGGTAACCCAAGAGGAAGCTGAGAATAACACAGGCCATAAATTCCATTTACTTGTGTGGCTTTTAATCTTCAGCAGATGAACAGCCAGAGATTCTACCTGAAACAGGAGCACTGTCAAAAGTGAGATTAGGTAAAGAAATGTTTAATAGAAACATCGAAATAAATTGTACGTAGCTAGAAGAGTGCACCTAGTATTTGTCCCATGCACAACCACACACAGTGCGACATGTAGCGAAGGGCTTCGTTTGACTGTATAAATTCTAAAGTAAATTTAAAAAGGAGTGCGGTTAAATACACTATAAGAAAAATACAATAAAAGATAACACAGTATCTACAATGTACATATACCCTATTTTAAGAAGTGCAGTTCAATGTGTAATCAATGGAGAAGCTTCTGAAATATGTGTTACCCACATATTTGGTAAACACACACTAATTTTAGTGTTTGACCCCTATTTGGGTCACGGGGGGCTGGAGCCTATTCCAGCTGTCATCAGGGAAGAGGTGGGGTCCACGCTGGACAGGTTGCCAGTCTATCTCAGGGCCAACACAAAGAGACACACACACACAGACAGACGTGCATGCGCTTAGACTGTGGGAGGAAAGCAACACAAACACAGGGAGAACATGTAAACTCCACACAGGCGGCAGGAGGCCAGGACGCAAGCCTGCAACCTTCTAGCTGTGAGGCGGCAACGCTAACCACCCCATCAGCATGTCTCCAGATTTGGTTTGTTAAATTAGATTCTTTTTTCTAAATATATTGATTATGTTAACTCCTAATTTTCCAAACTATTACTAAACTAAATAAATCAAACAATATTTAAGCGATGATCACGTTTTTTAGAGGGAGCTTATCAGGCAGAGACTGATGGACATGGACCTGGAAACTCTTTGTCTACCACCTAAACACCTGTGTAGGTGTGAACAAATACCAGCATTGCAAGAAACCGTTTGGAGCATATCGGTTTCCAAAACCCGCTCATCAAGTACAGAATGGGAAACACTTCATAGAACTGTACACAGAAATGTGAATATTAAAAAGAATTGCTGTGCATAAAGTTGCTGAATAACTTTAAACTGAGTTATGCTCACTAACAACGAGAAACCAGGGAACACAATGGGAATTATGATCTAAATAACAGAGGAGTTGAGAGGTTTGTCTTCACAAGCTTTTCCAACACACTAACAAATCCGGGTTCTACGACTAGAACAACTACAGTCAACACACTGCACTAATACAACTACAGAACAGTAATGAGCAGAGTCGCTGTTATTTACTGATGTTCCAGCTGCTTTGTTTTAAGCTGCTTTTATTTTACTCACTTCCACTTTTTGAGGGTTTAAATTCAAACTGGACACTGCAGCATCATATTTTAATGTCAGTGTCTTATCTCATTCTGTACTGTAGGTCTGAGTTCATCACAAACACATCAGAGAAAACTGAGCTGTAAACCATCATCCTGATAAATAAATCTGTTGTTACTTAATCTGCTCCTCTCCTCTGCAGAGTTACTGCTGGTAGACGCATAACAACACAACTGATTGATGCTCTGAAACACTGTTATCCTGCTGCTGCCGCCTCAGGACAGATAAGCTCCACACTGTGGAGGGAGAGATGACTGACTGCCACAGTCTCTCTCTGCATTTAGTTTGTGAAGCCACAATCTGTCCTGTTGTGGAAGAAAACTAGCTGCATCTGTCCCATGAGACTCTAAATCAGCTGACCTAGGGTGTCACATACAGACACTGTGTCCAACCTTCCAGGTACCATCTCACACCTTTTATGTCAAAAGCCCTTTAGGTGTGAACATCTCTGTAGTGTAGCCAGAGGTATTCAGAGAGTCTGTGTCACAGCAGGCACAGACAGCCCCTCTGCACATTAAGGTTATAGACCACATACCTACTGAAAACACATTCACAAAAGTTTACATACTGTAGCTTTGCTTAACTGAGGGTGTTTGAAGTCTTAACAACACCAATGTATTTAAGAATCCTCCATTTCTGATCTGATACAACATGAATCTTTTGTTTCTTGATTCATGGATTGAATAAATGTCTCCAAGAACTGTAATATATTATTTATTTGTGAGACCTCAAAAGACAATTTGGTAAATGTTCTGCACTCATATAGCACTTTTCTACCTACTGGCACTCAAAGCGCTTCAAACTGCTTCTCATTCACCCAATTACACACACACACACACACACTCACACACTGATGGGGGAGCTGCTATGCAGCTGGCCAACACTCACTGGGACCAACTAATTTGGGGTTCCATAACTTGTTTAAGGACACTTTGACATGTGACCAGAGGAGCCGGGGATCGAACCACCAACCCTTGGATTGGTGAACAACTGCTATACTTCCTGCATCACAGTCGCCCTAGCGACTAGCAGCCTTGCAACATTCATCATTCTCTTTTTTTGGACACTTCTGCAGAAAGACATGTTGTGACATTGCCAATGGTTTGGTTTCTCCGAGTGTGTAGCCTCACCTTCCAAAGCCAGTGTTGTTTCCTTTGGTTGTTGTCTTTGCATTGATTCATTTTATAGTGAAGTCATCCGTCAATCATCTAAACCGCTTATGCTCCTAACATTTGTGGTGTCCATTTAATCCCATTGTTGTGTACACATTACACACTATTTGAGCTGTCAGTATTTCAACTTAATCAGCTGCACGAGGTCATAGTTGCGTAGCTTGATGCACTAAAAGGCCAATGTCATTTGAAAAGTTCACTCAATACATAAAGGAACATGGATTTTCACACATTATGATTGAGTCTTCCATAAAAAATGCCACAGAGCATCCAACATTTTCCTACTGAGCACTTTAAATTCCCAACATCCGTCAGGGTGAGACACAGCACTACTCTGCCGTTCCATATGTCTGACAACTCCAAAGTGTGACCTACAGTTGACACCATTGCCCCAGGGGATAGGACACGTCTGTCCCTGAACAAGTCATCGAGCCTATCGATGAACAGAAAGTATCAGGGTCACCAGGGAAATAAGAAATCAGAAAGCAGAGGTCAGTCCAGTCGGTGAGCATATTTATTCAGGCTCTGGCCATTTCCCACCATGTTCCACATGTAAAAATTACAGTTTTTCCTCATTTGTTTAGACGCTTGCGTGACTTAGCTCTTCTTATTTGGAAAAACTGGACCCTTTGTCCACCTCTCTAAAGGACAAGCCAAGATTGATAACATGGTCAATAACTGCTGCCCGACTTTCCTTTGAAGCTTGAACTCCACTTCTTCTTCTTCACCGTACATGTGAACCCATCTCCCTTGGCTCTTTCCACCACAGCGTGTAACTCTCATAATCTGCTTTTGGCATCTTTGACCCATCGAGGCAGCAGCACAGATTTTGTATCTTTTATAGAGGAATAAGAACTGATTGGTAAATGAAGAATTGTGTGTGGGGGGCTGGACACAGATGCATTAGAGATTCAGAATTGTGCATAATTTCTATCAGCTGGAAACATGTTGTTTCCTTTTGGTTTACACAGTGAGGTCAATAAAGTTTTGCGTCACTGTATGACGTGGGTTAACTGTTTTGAAAAAGGATGTGAAAAAATATGTGAAGCTAATGAAAAGGCATTAACACATCTGCAAGATTTCTGAAGATTTCTGCTGTGCTAAGGAGGTGATGATGATGATGATGATGATGATGAAGATGAAGTGGAATATAGTGTCATTAAACTTAGCAATTGAGAAAAACCCAATATTCATGTTGAAAATGATCATTGATCATTATGATCTGTTTCTGCTTTGACCAACATAAAACTGGTCTGATACTGAACACTTCCATGATAAATGTATGTCAATGTCTTTCACTTCCCACTAAAGATTGAATCACTGTCAAGATGTCAAACCTTCGTCTTTAAAGGTTCACTTTCAAGTCACAGTAATCCATTAGGTAGGAGATGTAAACAGTAAGACAGAATCGTGTGTGTGTGTGTGTGTGTGTGTGAGAGTCCTCGCCAGCAGAGTTCAGCGGTGTTCACTTCAGAAAGCTGCTGGCTGACAGATCTTTGGCAGTGTGTGTTTTATCTGAGGGCAAATCTCTGCAGACGGAAACTTCAGAGTCTGCGAGAAACTGTGCACTAAAAATATATATTTCAGACTTGTCCAGAAATATCTCCAAGTCATCTGCTAATGGATCATATCACAGCAGGAGGTCAGAAAGTGGGAGACCTGTCAAAGCCGGTTACATGCACCAAATATTATTTTTCAGATATGTGCCACAGTGTGTGGCATTGCACCACATTCTAAACAGGTTGTATTGTATTATAATATTTTTCTATGTCTTAAAGTAGCTAACAATGATTTAGTTTGAGCTCAACCTGAGCAGAAAAGTGTGTGTTAAAGGGGGAAAGGTGGTAGAAAGAGCTTCAATGATCTGTTCAAATGACTTAATATTAAGCAGAAGCAAAATTTTATTTCTATGGTCACAGCTGCTAAACTAGTGAGAATGAAAGAACATCTGTTTTCTTTGTATGTATTTAGGAACAGTTGATGATGTTGTTGCCTGATTTTTATGCTGTTTTCAGGAAGCTCCAGAGTTTATAATGCGGTAATTGTAACAACAACAAGCACTAATGCAACAAGGCCTGAGGCTCAGAGCCTCTGTGTGAAGTGACACAGTTAGTGTTTCCATTTTAAAAGGCAAGAGGCTCAGTAAAACCAGACAAAGGCGCAAAAAGAAACTAAATGATGAAAAAGACACAAAAAAACCACAGAGACAAAGTAGCCAATAATAATTCATCCGTGTCCTTAGACGAAACACTGAACCTTAAGTTGTCATCGGTGTGTGTGTGTGTGTGTCTCACTTGTAATAAGCATCCGCCAAATAACTGCATGCAAATGTAAATCTTTAGTCCACTGTTAGATTGGACACTTTTTGAACACTCAGTTTAAACTGAAAGCTTTATGTAGGTCTCGCTTTCGCCACTGAAACAGCTTTGATGCTTCAGAGGATGGATTCCACAAGAGATTCAAAGTCGTTCTCTGATATCTGACATCAAGGCGCTAGCAGCAGCAGTGGGCAGCCACGGGGAGGAGGGGGTGGCTAAGTGTCACACCTGGTGGGTAGGCTGGGATTTGATCCCTCAAAGTCTGCATCCCATCCTGCTGCTCTACTCGTTGAGCTGCTAAAAGGATGGTTCATTTGGGAACCACATTAAACTCCAACCGCTAAGAAGTTCAACAGCAGCTTCATGAGCTCTTCAGCAGTCGCCCATGACCCTGTCACTGCTTTTCCTTCCTTGGTCACGACCCCCCCCCCAACCTACAACATCCCACAAGTGCTGCACATCCAGCATGCAAACAGGGCCTGTTTCTGTTGACTAATCTTTAAGATGTATGTAACCATAAGCCGAGCAGAAAAGCACGTGTGTGCAAGTGACAGCAGAATCATGTTTGCTGAGGGGAGAGAGCTGAGCTGAAATTCTTTTCTGTTCAGAAGTGTACGTCTCTGTGTAATGATCCACAAAGTGCAGCTGTGTTGTACCACCGGGTAAATCATGACACTGTCAGTGTGGCCATTTAGAAAAGAGCTGCAATAATCTCATGACTAGTTGTTGAACAGATGCTTTTAGCCAATGTAACATAGTACAAATGAAGAGCTCACACAAGGGCACGTCAATGTTTAACCAGGATTCAAACCACTGTCCCTGCGTCCCAGATGAGGCCCAGCTGAGCCAAATCCACCCGGGCATCTAGCACACACTCAGGAAAAGTGGCATGTCTCTGAGAGCAGCATCGTGGATTTTACATCCAAAAAACATCAACTAAAAACCTTTTAGCTGCTTTGCACTGATCGTGATTTTAAACCCACATGCTGTTTGCACACAGATCTACAGTGTCAGTCATCACCAACTTCACTTCCCCCTGCAAGACTTTTATTTTGCACTCACTTCCTGTTCCTGGTCCCCTCACATTTTTTCCCTCAACAACTGCCACAACTGTCGTCTGCTTTCTCACCGCAACTTTCCAGCTTTCATCAAGATCATCTTTCCATCTAGGTTTTTTGACCTGACTCTGCCTGCTACTTTGGTTATGTGAGTAACTGCTCCCTAGTTTCTCCCCGTCGCCAACCTAATGAATGACTAAGGATTATGAGCACTGTTATCTGCCCATGAGGGGTCAAGATTTTTATAAGGAGAACATTTACCCCGTCATGTCGACGCTTTGATCAGGCCACGTTTTCACGTTTTTACCAAGCTATGTGATTGTCTGCTACCTCTCTAACGAGTATCCATCATGTGTTCAAGTTACCTGTATCAAAGACTTCACCAAGTAAATATCCACTGTAAGAATTCTCATACCAATGTTAAGAACCAATTTTATGTCACTTAAGAGAATTATGGAATCCACTATTTGCACCAGGGCACTGTTTCACCAATTTAGGAGTTTTGTTGTGACATCACTAATACGATTTTGGAGCTCTCCTCACTATCAGGGACTGGAGATTCACCACGGCTACGTTCCACACACTAATTCCCAGGCCTGCCTCTGTTACGGCTCCAGACCACTACATCTTCCCCAGTGGACTCTCCTCCCACCATCTCCCTACCCTTTCTTCAAGTTACTCATCCTTGCTGCATCTCAAGATATATCTACTCTACCAGGACCCTACTCCACTCTTCCCCATAAGAACCTTGCTTCTCCTCTAGACTCGGCTCGTCTCCCCACTCTAGTAATTTTAGTTTTCATGTTCAGACACCATATCCCATAAGTCACTGTGAAGATAGTCGTCTTTGTGTCCTCTCTCACAGGCTAGAGTTCAACACTATCTATCCAGTCGGAGGACTTACCTTATTGGGTCCAACCCTAAAACTAGTACCTTACAACAGTACCATCAGCAACTACTAAGTTACTGATGCCCAGACAAAAAGTGTTACTACCATTCCTGGTCCACCCTACTGAACTACAAAGTACACTTCCTGCTGAAATGTCCAGAGTGCAACTATAAAGAGGCTTAACGTTATAAATGTAATTCAGAACTTATACACAGTAAACGTACCTAGAAAACCGATGTAGGTACATTACTTGATAGTTATCTTCTCTTACTGATAAGAGATAAACAGCATGAACTTTGAAAAGCCAAAGACTTTGAAGATGTGATGGAATGTGTATGATGAGCAAAGTCCACCCTGTGTTGTGCTGGGCCTCTAAGAACTGACCCCAGTAACACACTGACTGTCAGTCTGCTTCGGGCTGTGGAGGCTCAAATCAAGTCGCTTTCACACAGTCAATTAATCAGAGCAGATTCACTTAGAAATGACTGCAGCTGTGGTAACGTGTGTCCATGTTGATTCTGAACCTGAGTGACCTGAGTGAGCTGCTCTGCTGGTCATCATGTAAATGGTAAATGTTCTGCACTTATATAGCACTTTTCTACGTATTGGCACTCAAAGCACTTTACACTGCTTCTTATTCACCCATTCACACTCACACTCAAACACCGATGGGGGAGCTGCTATGCAGCTGGCCAACACTCACCAGAATCAACTAAGTTGGGGTTCAGATCAAGGACATTTGACATGCGACCGGAGGAGCCGGGTATCAAACCAACAACCCTGGGGTTGGTGGACAACTGCTCAACCTCTGATCCACAGTGACACATTTTAAACTGCTTGTGGGGTTATTTGGTAACTAACCTACAGTTTCAGTTACAGTCTTCACTGACTGTAACCCCAGAGACAAACAGCTCATTGTCTTCCTGTGGAAATCTTGGACCAGTGTCTCTGATTCACAATCCAAACTGCATTTACTCGATGATTTCACCATAGCTGTGCAATTGTTCTTTGTGCCTGCAGGACCTCAATACAAGTGAAGTGAGCCTGTTAGAGCGGAAGTGGGGGCTGAGATGGAAGCTGTAGCCTTCAGTAGGGGTAAAAGCTAAAAGAGCTATGAAATGATAAAACTGTCAGTTTAGGGCTCAGCACAGCTTCTCAGAGGAGCAGGGAGAGCACACTGCTCTGGGGACACTGGCTTACACGGCTCAAAAGAGCATGAATTTCCTCTGGCTAGACTGGGATGGGACTGACAGCAACACACTGGTGATGTGCTCTGATATTTGAGATGGTGCAGTCAGCAGTTGAGAATTTCTCAGAGGCAAAATCTTTACACAGAACAATCTCGAGAGAATAAATAAAACTAATAGAATAAAACTCGCTCTTGGTTATAATTTAAAAAAAAAAATGATCCATTGCTGATGGGAATAGTTTATATTTCTCTTTATAACTTAGTAGCTAAAGAAAATTAACTTGTGTCATACAATTCTGTTCCATAAGTTGACTCATTTTGAATTGTTGAGTCTCTCGAACGCTTGTCTGGCTTCCTGCTGCCACCTGGTGGCCACACAGAGCACTGCCATGTTCTGTACAGGTATAAAAGATATCAGAGCATGTCCAGCTGGAAATGTCTGAAAGGTCAACAAAAGAGAAACCATCTGCAAAGTAGTTTGAAGATAAAATAGAGATTTTTGGCCATAAACAAAAGGGTGTTAGTGGACTGAAGGAGTAGAGAAAAAGAGCAAACAATGCAATTCACCAAAAAAAGCTTTTAACATTTCTCTCACGTCCAATCCAAAGGTATGTTTTCCCAACAGATGACAATCAGAAATGGATTTAGCATTTTTGCCCATGTTTGAAAAAACTGCCTGATGGCGACATTCTTTGAAAATAAGAACCATTCTGAAAGATAACAAAAGCTGATCATAAAGTAATGCATGTACACTATGTAATAGACATTTTATTTTTGAAAAAAAAAACAAACACAAAGCAAAGATTCACGCACATGCAGTTTCTCAGGTCAAGTTAAAAGACGTTCGTACTCATTTCCTGAAGAAGTGAGAACAGAATGATTTCGTTCAGTATTTGAACAGGTTTGTGTGACATAAAATAGACATTTAAGACTATTAAAAATTAGACAAAGGGTTATTACCCTCTTATTTTTCAAATATCGGAATAGAAAAGTGGATTGTGTGTGTTCAGATGTTTGCTTAAAATTGGACACTAGTTATAAAAGCCTCTCCAGTACCAGCAGGTACAGTTGAGGCCTGCTGCCATGAGCAAGATGACCAGCAGAGTGATGAGTAGGCCACAGCCAATGATTGTGGCGACGACGGCCCAGACCAACGTCCTCTTGGACATGTCAATCAGAGGGGACTTGAGGGCCATGCGTGCCCGCCGTGCCCTTCGGCGGTCCTGAGGAGGGTACCTGGCCAGATTCACACTCTCCATACCCAGAGAGCGGACCAGACATGACTTGTGGTGGCTCAGCTGGTCGAAGGTGTGTTTGCCGTGGTAGCGCCCCATACCGCTCTGACCTGGAGGCACGAACAAGCTGCGTGTTAGCATTTCTGTACGCCGATGACGCATGACACATGGCTCTTTTCTGCTGAACATGATGCTTGTACTTCTTTTTTATTATCTCGTTTAATTAAGTAAGTCTGAAGGAAAACCCAGTTAACAAAGACAAAGGTGTTTACTGCTCTGAGAGACCCTCATGTCTTAGGCTACATTTGCGTTACAGGCCAGACAGATTTAATCATTTATAGTTGAGGTTCACATTTATGTTGGTGACATGTCTCCAGCTTTGATGAGGACACTGTTGCAATGCTAAATGGATGTCCGCATTAAACTTAATGTGAGCCACGTGTGTACAGTAACAACTACATCATAAGTGTGACAGAATTGGATGAGATGTGAACACACTCAAAGATCCCAAACACAGCGTTTTGAGTTTTGGGAGTTTTGGGAGTTCAGCAGGACCCAAACTGCTTTGTGTGTACGCTCTACACACGGGCCGTTTACAGTTTACTACATTTAAATCCGAACATCTGCCTTTTCCAAGTATTTCTGTGCCACATTATAAGTTGTCTTTATTATACTGTATTAGTTTAAGACAAATGTCTTTTTTGTGTTTTGTTTCTTATTGTCAAATAGTAAAAAAATGCCTGTCTTTATTTTTTCCAATACAACAAACTTAACAAAGCTTCTACAGATGGTTTTCAATTAATTTGTGTCAATCAACTGATTATTTTCTTATGACCAAACTGAACGTGGATAAACACAAATGACTGGAAGTTGAAAGTTTGCTTCGGCCCGTCCAGCTAAACACAGACAGTGACACACTTTGTCTTACCAACACCCCCAAATGGGAGAGAGCAGAGAGTGTAGTGCATCATTATGTCATTGACCGTCACTCCTCCACTCGAGGTCTCCGCAATCATGTGTTTCGAAGCCTATGAGATGCAGGAGGGAAAAAAATGAGGTTGAGTCATTACAAACTATTTCCACTCTCCTGCTGAATCCTCTCACCTTCTTATCAGAGCAGAAGATGTACAGAGCCAGTGGTTTCTCTCTCTCATTGATGAACCGAATGGCATCATCCATATCACTCACAGTCACAATGGGCAGCAGGGGACCAAAGATCTCTTCCTGCATCAGCCTGGAGTGGGGGGGCACATCCTTCAGAACTGTTGGGGCTTTAAGTGCAACATCGATCAGTAAACACAAATTTACAACAGACATATATCGTTGCATGAACTGGTTTATGCTACTCTACCAATGTAGCACTGGGAGGCATCACTCTGGCCCCCCACCACCGGAGTGTAACCCTCCATCAGACCCATGACTCTGTTGAAGTGACGCTGGTTGACGATTCGGCCATAGTCCGGTGAACATTTGGGATCTGCTCCGTAAAATTCCTGAAATGGATCAAAAGATTTTCATAAAAAATCCAGACAAAATTTTTGTATTCGGTTCCGAATTCAGTTCACAGAATATGCATATGATTTAAATGTTACCAGCAGAGTCTGTCGGATACATTCCACCACTCGGCCCTGGATGCAGGGTTCACACAAGATGTAGTCTGGAGCGATGCACGTCTGACCACAGTTGATAAACTTTCCCCATGTGATACGGCTTCATACAATATAAGTGTGGAAGCACAAATTTACACAAATTAATCAATTTCTTTTGCAAAGGTGCTTGAAAGTTTACAAGCCTCATTAATTCATTTGTTATGGAAAAGTATCTGATTTTGAATATTTGTGCCGCAAAACTATAACTATATTCCTTGAGTTTGGAAAATGATGTGAGACACTTTTTCAGCAAAACTTCAACAAAACTTTATGGTGTTAAATGTTCTGCGTTGGTGGTGTCCAAAACTTTTAGAAATTCTTTTGTAACCCTTTGCAGCCTGGTCCTTGTCCTTGTTTCTACCCATGACCTTATAGTATTGATTAAAACACCCTATTCAAACTGTGTACGACTCTTTGTGCTGTAGGCTACAATAATTATTGTGTTACCGGCAGGCAACCCTGATTTCACAGTTCTTGTCAATGTAGCAGGGGCTCTTCCCTCCTAATTCCAGAGTCACTGGAGTGAGGTTTCGAGCTGCAGCCTCCATCACCAGTTTGCCAACCGTGCTGCTTCCTGTGTAGAAGATATGGTCAAACTTTATCCTCAGCAGCTCTTGGGTCTCTGACACTCCGCCTGTCACCACCGGGTACAGATCCTGACAATGAACATCAAAAAGACAAACTGTTGAAACAGGCAATATTATATTTTTGTATTTTACCTGTGACTTAACAATTTCGATGATTTATATCCATATTTAATTACACCAAAGTTCCACAACATGAGCTGTGAATGTACGTGGAAGAAATCACACAAAAATAAATTATCCAATCATATCTCTGTCTGCTGTCGAATCTGTTGCCACAAAAGTTCCCAGAGAATTATTCTGGACCATCCCAGACATAATACAGCCTCTTAAGTTAGTCTGGCAGGCAACTCTGTGTCAAACCCACACAATTATAATTAATGGCTGTTGTTTGGTGTGAAACATGGACCCATTTGTATCAAACTGCTAACAGTGACATCATGCACTTTTACTCAGACTAAGGGTCCTGATAAAACATCTGGGACTCGAGGAGAGTCCACTTAAGAAGGTCCACTTGGTCTTGGAATCACAAACTATCTGTAATGTACTGTACTGTGTTTCTACTAGGGTTTGACATTAAAGTGTTCAGACCTTGTCCAGATAACGAGGCAGCAGTGCCCGGAGAAGGAGGGATGAATACTCGCTGAGCTCTGACGGCTTGACCACAGCTGCATTGCCTGCAGTGAGAGAATACAGAATGATTTTATTATGAATGGGATGAGATCACTGAGTGAGAGAGAGACGACGAGCAGAGGCTGAGCATGTCGAGTGACATGTAGTGAGGGATGTCACCTCAAGCTCTTAGCCAGGAAGGATAGTGCTATCATTTATAGTTTAGTAGTGTTAATGTGGTGGACGGGTCAGTAAAAGAAAATGCATTGCTGTCATGACAGCATGCTGTGTATGGGGCTGCGTAGACACAGGGCATTCAATCTATTAAGACCTACAAATATTCCAGCCATACATCCAAAGCATTCACATATTATGTACACAGTCACATACATTCACACACATTACACATGTGGACAAAATAGTCAGTACCCTTCCGTTATCGAAAGAAAAAACCCACAATGGTCACTGAAATACTTAAAACTTAAAATCAGGAATTGCTTTGGAATTGTGGGTCAACAGAGGCATTTTAAAAAACAAAAATGATGGTACCCTTATCTTATTATTTAGTAGCAGAACCCTTTGAGGCAATTACTGCAATCAAGCCATTTCTGTAACTCTCTGAGACTTCTGCACCTGTCGACAGGTAGTTTGGCCCACTCCTCATGAGCAAACTGTCCCAGCTGTCTCAGTTTTGAAGGGGGCCTGCTCCAGACTGCATGTTTCATGCTTTTTCCAAAGATGTTCAATAGGATTTAGATCAGGGCTAATAGAAGGCCACTTTTGAATAGTGTGTTTTGGTTCATTATCCTGTTGGAGCAACCTTGACCTGCAACTGAGACCAAGCTTTCTGACACTGGGCACCACATTTTGCTCCAGAAACCCTTGATAGTCTTGAGATTTTATTGTACCCTGCACAGATTTAAGACACCCTGTGCCAGATGCAGCAAAACAGCCCCATAACAGTAACAGTAACTCCTCCATGTTTGACAGCAGGCACAAGTGTTCTCTTCTTTGTATGTATATAATGGTCAGGCTCCATCATATATAGAAGATCTCATAGCACCATATCATCCCAGTAGACCACTTGGATCTCAGAATGCAGGCCTACTTGTGGTTCCCAGAATTTCCAAAGGTAGAATGGGAGGTAGAGCCTTTAGCTATCAAGCTCCTCTCCTGTGGAACCAGCTCCCAGGCCAGATTCAGGAAGCAGACACCCTCTCTACTTTTAAGTCTAGGCTTAAAACCTTCCTCTTTAATAAAGCCTATAGTTAGTTATAGTTATGCTGCTATAGGCTTAGACTGCTGGGGGACCCACCCCCCAATGCACTGAGCTCCTTTCCTCCTCTTGTCCCTCTCTCCTCTCCTCTCACGCCGCAATTGTCACCACTGTATGTCATAAACTCTGTGTGTTCTCTCCCGTAGTTGTCTTTGTCCTTCTCTGTCCCCCTCTCTCTGTCCCTTTCTGCAGGTGTCCCCCGGCTTTGAAGCTGTGTGTCTTCCAGCGTGCAGCTACTGGTCCTACCAACCTGCCCGATGTTTTGTTGTTGCTTTTTGTTTCTCTTTTCTTTTCTCTCTTCACTTTCCACTCACCCCAACCGGTCGAGGTAGATGGACGTCCACCCTGAGCCTGGTTCTGCTGGAGGTTTCTTCCGTTAAAGGGAGTTTTTCCTCTCCACTGTTGCCTATGGCTTGCTCCAGGGGGAATTGTTGGGTTCTCTCTATACATCTTTATAATCTTGACTTTATTCTGTAAAGTGCCCTGAGATGAATTTGTTGTGAATCGGTGCTATATAAATAAAGTTGAATTGAAAAA
The DNA here is from genome assembly GCA_020496755.1 of Channa maculata. Classification (NCBI taxonomy): domain Eukaryota; kingdom Metazoa; phylum Chordata; class Actinopteri; order Anabantiformes; family Channidae; genus Channa; species Channa maculata. Next base: position 1,540,916 of record CM035606.1, read on the forward strand.
ATTGAATTGAATTTGTGTGTCTGTGAACATAGAGCTGATATGACTTGCCAGAAAGTTCCAGTTTTGTCTCGTCCGTCCAAAAGACATTCTCCAAGCTTTTGTTCAGTTTGCTTTAACAGTTGAATCTTCCTCGGTCGTCTTCCATTACGTCACTTTGGCTCAAACAGCGATGGATACTGTGTGATCTCACACTGATGTACCTTGTCCTTGGAGTTCACTTCTAATCTACTTGGAAGTTCTTCTGGGATCTTTGGTTACCATTTCTCATCAAGTTTTCTCTTGTGGCCACATCCAGGGAGCTATGCTATAGGAGTTGTGGGCGACTGTGGCGCAGGAAGGTAGAGCGGTTGTCCACCAATCTCACAGTTGGTTCAATCCCCAGCTCCTCCGGTCACATGTCAAAGTGTCCTTGAGCAAGACACTGAACCCCAACTTAGCTGCTCCTGGTGAGTGTTGGCCAGCTGCTTAGCAGCTCCCCCATCGGTGTGTGAGTGTGTGTGTGATTGTGAGTGTGAATGGGTGAATAAGAAGCAGTGTAAAGCGCTTTGAGTGCCAATAGGTAGAAAAGCGCTATATAAGTGCAGACCATTTACCATTTAGTATAAACTTCCAGCTGCTTGGAGATGGTCTTATAGGCGTTACCTTTAACATGTCTGTGTAGAATTCCTTTTTCTAAGCTTTCTGTGGTCCATGTTCAGTGTGGTGCACACCTTGATACCAAACAGCACACTGACTACTTCTCACCCTCTAAACAGGCAGACTGACAGTTTTCAAGTTTGAAGACAGCTGTGATGCTAATTACAGGACACACTTTAGTTTAACATGTACCTGGGGTCAAATTAGTTTCTTCTTTTATAGGGGTACCATCATTTTTGTCCAGGCCAGTTTCATAAGTTTGTTTTTTAAAATGTTTCTTTCGATCCAGAATTCAAAAGCAATGTCTGATTTTAGCAGTTAATTTTCACAATTTTTAAATTTATTATTACTTTTGTCAGTTTCAAGTTATTTCAGTGACCATTGTGGGTTTTTCCTTCTTTAATGGAAGCGTACCAACGATTTTGTCCATGTGTGTAAGTTGGCCAGAATTGTTCTCCATTTCTCAATACTACAGTAGCTATAAAAATGTTGTGTAAATGTCGTCTTCTTCATGACAACTTCTTTTAATCTGTACATGTACGAATTAATGTAAATGTAAAAGTAAGACATGAATTTTTCCTTAGAATATAAACTTTAGAGAACAAGACTGGTTTTAGAACAGAGTTAAAGACCTGAATCAAATACAGTCACAAGAGAAAGTAATAGCACTGTTTGCAATTTCCTGTTTCCTGTTATGATCTTTCATGCCTTTATTGACCACACCTATTAAAAATACAAACTGATGTCACTTGTATGTGATGTCACAAAATGTCAGCTGGAGTCAGGTGTTAGCAAGGAGTCCAATCATTGAAATGAGAAAGGAGGTGGGGTTTAGAACAACCATGACTTGTGAGGGCAATCAAACGGTGTCAGTGTGCTATTCACAAGTAGCATCAGCTGATGTGAGCCATGCCTCTCAAAAAGAGATCTCAGAAGACTTATGATCAAGAGTTGTAGATTCGCACGTGGCTAGAAAAGATCTCAGAGACTTTAGATATTCATCAGTCCACAGTTAGATATATGGTTTATAATTTGAGAGGATTTAGTAGTGTGGCTACTCTTCATAGAAGTGGGCGCCAAGCCAAGATCAGTCCAAAGACAATGCAGAATCCTAAATGAGAAAAAGACCCAAAGAATAACAACTAAAGACTTGAAGGATTCTTTTGAGTTGGTTAACCTCTACTCATGATTCAACCACATCCAAAACTTTAAACAGGCAAAGTATCTATGGCAGGACATCAGGACACCATGGAAGAAGTCACAGCCCTCCAAAAACAATATTACAGCACGCCTGGCGTTTGCCAAAGATAATCCTGACACTCCACAACACTGGGAAAAAAGGATTATAGACAGATATATATCTTATACCATATAACTAAGGTAGGATTGACTGGTAAGAACACACAGCACTACAGAACCATATATTATCCCAGAAGTGATGTACGGTGGAAGGAGCAACTGGGGCTACTTTGCTGAATCTGGACCTGGTCGACTTGCTAGTGTGGATGCGAAAAAATATTCCCAAATTTATCAAGGTGTCCTAGAGAATAAATTCATCATAGCTATCTGCAAGGTAAGGATCAGAAGAAGCTGGGTGATGCATTAGAACAATGAGCACACACGCTGAAGTAAATATATTGCAGAAAGGCTTCAGAGAAACAGAATCCACCTTTTGGAGCAGCCCAGGCAGAGGCCAAACCTCAAACCAACAGAGCTGCTGTGAAATTAAATCAAGAAAGCTGTTCACACCAGATATCCTTAGAATATGGCTGAGCTGAAGTACTTCTGTAAAAAGGAATGGTTCAACATTGTGCAGGTCAAATCTACAGGTACAGGAAGCACTTGCTTGAGAATATTGCTGAGAATGTTATTGAGAATAATATATGGAAATTACAAACAGTGGCACTGATTCTTCTCATGACTAAATAGACAGTATTTTATAATGTAAAAGGAACTGGAATATTTTACACCCTATTGTTACACTTTTGACCAAATCTGTATCTGGTAATTTTAAATGGTTTAAGAGAAGCATTAAAAAAATTAGCTAGTTCTCATTTTATTCATTCACAGACAATGATGCCCAACATTCACTTTTTTGCTACTACAATGTAAGTTGGTACGTCACATGAGAATCTTTACACCAGTATTGTTTCACCACTTGGGGGCAGTGTACGAAACAGTAAACACAACCCTAACTGTGCTCTACATACATTGTGTTGTCACTTGGGCTAAAGCTCAAACAGACTCAAGACTCTATCTATCGCTCTCCTAGTTAAGCATTTACACATTTACCATTTTTGTATTCCAGTGACTTTGGTGACCTCACAGAACCCTCAGCACAGCTTTTAGCAGCTGTTAGTAGAGGATTGATGATGCCTTTCAGATTGCCAGTGGAGGCCTACTTCATAAGTTACAGGATAAATAAGGTTCTCAGGAACTAGAGGCTGAAATGTTCCCTACCTGCAGCAATGGCTCCAACTAGGGGCAGGAGGTTGAGGGCCCAGGGGTAGTTCCAGGCTCCAATGATCAGAACCACTCCCAGAGGCTCGGGTTGAATATAAGCCTCATCTGATATAGTGAGGAGGTTCTTCTCCACAGGCCGAGGAGCTGCCCACTCTCCCAGCTTCTCTATAGCCAGGCTGATCTCATTCTCAATGCCAATTAGCTCAACAAGCGGTGTGTCATACTGACTCTGTAGGAAAACCACCACACTGTCAATCAGACAAGTAAAAAGTCAGCTACACGAACATGAAGTGGAGCAGAGTCTGTTTCCACTCACCCTGTTGATGTCCTGTTTGACAGCGGTGGAGATCTCCGTCTCTTTCTCAGTGATCATCCGCTTCAGGGCGTAAAGCTGCTGCAGTCTGAACTCCAGAGGTCGAGTCCTGCCACTCAGGAAGGCCTCCTTGGCCCGTTGCACTACCTGCCTCTCCATACAGACTCCTACATGACAAATGCCAATGCAGGTCAAACTCTACATACAGTACACAGGTGTAACAGCAGGGCCTGCTGTGTAGCACACACCATATTGTATCACACGCCTTTGTCCTATACATACTGTTTCTTAAACTGAACAATCAAAAAGTACGTGTTTCCCATTTATTTTAGCAGAGCCAGCCTAAGCTGTTATGGGGACCCCAAACGAATGCCCCCTATAAACTATGCATCATAATGTCCCGAATCAGCTATTTAGAAACCATTAAGTAGACTGTAAATTATCTTCAAACAAGATAGACTTTAAACTATATATTAACAACACAAATAGTATTTGAACATGTAAAACATGAATTTAAAGTGCAGAAGACGTGAGAATAAGTTTGACTAGTAATTCAAATTTAGCTGCTCATTCCCAGTCTTCTATTTATCAGAAAGCAAGGACCTGACCTGCTGACTTTCTTTGCATAGTTTGGTGCACCTGTAGACAAATTAGAAGGACAAGAAAAATCAAGGGAGGATTGACGAGGTTACAACTTGGGTTTTAATAAAATATATAATATTCTAATCTTTGTCTTTCCTAAAACAGTAAAACGTGTTGCTTTAAAATGAAGGCTCACTCATATATAACTGAATAATAATAAAAGCCAAAAGGACCAAGTATCTCTACTTGAATTAACCACGTGAAACTGTTAAAAATACAGTAGTCGCATTTACAATTGTTAGCGTACAAAACTGAAAGAAAATGACACTTGTCAAAATAAAAATCCTGTGTCCAGTTGTTTGGGACGTTTAAGCTACGGTGCCCATTAGAGTTGCCTGAAGAAATGCTTGAAAATGAAACAAACAAAAAAAACATCAAACGTATTAAATGTCTCAGTCAAGGAGAAGAATTCTACTTACCTAAGTCAAGTCAAGAGCTCTGTTAAAATACACATTCAGTATATTCCTTATGAAATAGGGGAAAATATTGTGAGACTAATCTGATCTCAACGTGGCTCAGATGTCCCAAAACACTGTGGGTTCACTGACTGACTCTCATTGTCCACCGTTCCTTTTCAACCACACTGCTCTGGGATCAGTTTACTAGGAGGCTTGGCCACTGGAACTAGGACCCCAACACCAAAAGCCTTGACAACATCAGCTCCGCACACCAACACACTCAGTCAAGCCAACATGATATATCTTTGTTGTGTAGCTCATTTGAATTTTTTCTTTTACGATCTGTTGTTGAGCTAATTTTTTACTTAGTGAGTCATTGAGGTCAATGCATCATAATCGCATGTCAGTCATAGTAGCCATGCAATAAATTACTATAACCTTGAAATCTTGTTGATAACATGAAACTGTTAAGATATCCATCAACTTCAAACTCATTAGCAAAACACTGAATTAGAATCAAGGGATTACTGAAATTTATTAACAAAACAAATACATGAAAAAAAATCTAAAACAAGTGTAACAATTAAAAGCAGATATAACAACAAGACCAGTTCTCATTGTGTAGTGAAATCTGTCAATGCATTTCATGAGAAGAAATACACTTTTTCATAGTTCTTTACAATGCAACAATGTAAATAAAATCGCCATAAAAAAATCTGACAGATTATATTACTATAAATGTATTAGCAATTATGAGACAACATGAGTTTAGCGTGTCGAGTAACAGAAGAAAAAAAGTAAAAATCACATTTTGAAGTGTTATCAATCAGTAAAGCATTTCTACAATAATACAAAATAAAACAGAATAGGATTCTACGGAGCTCGTGAGGGGTCACCTGCACCAGCAGGGGGGTCAAGTCAGCCCACCTGTTTCTGCTGCTCAACCTTTTTGGTGGAACCTCTGCAGGAAACAGACAAAAAGAATTGTGTATAGAGACAGAGATATTTAACTGTTCACAGGAGCAAAACAAGTGTAGATGTCAATAAAGGTGGTGGGGCTGACCAAGACAAAAGAGACCATTTAGCAGAGGACAGTGAAGCATGCTGGGTAATTAAGGGGAGGGTAGATGAGGAGGCACACTGTGGTAACATGTCCTAAACAACGCCACATATTGTCTGTTGTGGACAAAGCCATTGTTGTATAAAGCTACGCTCCTGTAGGACTGTGGGTATGTCGGGGGAGGAGTACTCATATCTTGTCATCATGGGAACATACATTTTAAAAGCTGTAAACAGTCATAGGACAAAAAGCCCACTGTTAAAAAACATGCATTTGTCTTTGATAACTCATTTTCTCCGTCATTTACATTACATATAACTTGTTATATAAAACACCGATGTTTGCTGGTTGTTAAGTTGAACATTGTCCCATCATTCTATTGTGATGCCATCACTGATTAGTGCTGAATAAACACTTTAGACCTTGGATGAGAGTGGAAAATCAAAGGGTGTCAATTATTAACCAAGAATCAGTACTTAAAAGAGCGCTGGCCTTCAGTGTTCACAGAAAATATTAGGATCCTCTAAAAGCGTTAATTTCTGAATCTCATCTCAGACAGGATCGTACACCATGAATGTGCAATGACTTCAAACACTGCTTAGCAAATCAAAGCACCTATTAAAGGCAATCTGAATAAAACTAATAAAAGTAGCCTTGATATGATTAGTCCTCCAGTTTATCACATATTCGAGCTCACACAGGTGCACTGATCTCAGGTGTTGATTCTAATTTAGCTATGTACAGCTAGCTTATCTAAAAGAAATCATCTACAAGCCCCATTTCTAGACAAGTTGGCAAAAAATACAATAAAAATAAAATGGGTGATTTGGTAATTTGCTCAAACCTTAATTAATCTGACAAACATACAAAGTAAAAAGATTTGATGTGATGTTGTGATGTGTTGTCACTGGCCAGCTTAATTGTATTTTGCAAAGATAAGCACACAGGTAAAAGTTGTCTGCAACACACATTAAAAAGAGCTGTTACATCATTTTTTTAAATTACACTTTATGAGGAACTGAGGATACCAATTGTTGTGTCTACAAAGCCACCTTGTTGTACAGTAACACATGCAGATTGAGGCCTGACATTGTCCTACTCAAATATTTACTGACTTTCAAAGACAGCAGCATTTGTCTTTCTACAATCCAATTATACACATCCACATGAAGGATACTTCTACACATATGTGAAAGCAATGCACTCATTGGGTAGAGCGGCCACCTACCAACCATAGGATCGGAGGTGTGTCCCCGGGCAAGACACTGAACCCCCAACAGCCCATCCCCAGCCCATTGGGGAGGTTTGCATCAGGAAGTGAAAATTGTGCCAAATCAACATGCGGACAAATGATCTGCTGTGGCGACTCTGACCTCACAGAATAAGCCAAAACGACAAACACAAAGCATGACAGATGCTGGCCACCTTTCCCTAATATTAGTCTGGATATTCTTTATTATTTTTAGCACGGAGAACCCAGCATGTGTTTTTCCTGAAAACAAGCTAAAACCCGGAATCATCCGACCACATATGTTTCCACTGGCTTTCAGTCAATCTACTACTGTATACACTGGACACACAAAACCCTAACCACTACATGTCCACACAAAACACACACACTCCACTGTAAGTACACAAGTAATTGTGTTGTAACTGTCACACACACTGCACCTGGGTCTGCCTTCTTTAGGCCATTCTTACGTTGTCTGTAGTTTCTTTTTCCCCTTGTTTGTTATTTGTCTTTTGTCTGTATTGTTACTCCTTGAACATGTCCTCGAGAGTAACCAATTACCAAAGCAATTACCTTGTATTTGTTTGCATACTTGGCCAATAAATATGATTCTGATTCTGGCGTGAGCCTGACCCCAGTTTCCTTGTGTGACTATGTTAAGTGATTTTCCCTTTTTTTTTTAATGCAATGCTACTGAGAGCTTGAAGGTCATGCACATTAAACAGTGGTTTCAACCTTTGGCTTTTACACACTAATGTTCCCTGAGTCACCATTAAAAACATTATGCCCTGTAGATGGTGAAAATCCTAAACTCTTTGTTAAATATTCTTTTTTTCATCATTCTCTTATGAAGTTTGGCAATAATGAGTCATGATACATATGTGCTCACAAATTCGGTGGTGGATGCTCCTAATATACCCAATCATGATGCCTTCACATTCAACCCGTTTACCTATTTACTTTTCAGTCTTATTTGGCCTCTTCGCAACTTTAATAGCAGCATTTCTCTCTAGACACTTAAAATATATTTTTTACTTTAATCAGATTAATAAAACTTTAAGTAAAAGGGCAAAATACATTCCCAACTTTGTATATTTCATTTAGGATTTTAATAAAACACACTGGCTTTACACAAATAATGAGAAGCTTATACCTTGTTAAATATGCTGTTTTTAGCAATAAACTTTTGTCAGGAAAGTCAGACAAGAGGACGTGGACTGATGCATTCAGCTATATATTGGACCAACACAATCCCTTATGCTGAGGTCTAGTAAGGAGGGCCTGCCAAAAACAGTTCTTCTCATGTTGTCAGAAAGACAACAACCTTTAATGACAATAAACTCTAACTTTATTTCTCTAATTTCCAATAGTCTGGTGTTGTTTTTACTCAATTCAGGCAGTGATACATTTTTCACACACCTGTGAATCAACAACAGTAACATTGCTTACATCTACTTAATGATGTGTGTATAAAAACTGAATATAAATTGAATGTAGCTAACTAAACGCAAATAAGTGTCTCAGAAATGAATTTGTACCAAAGTTCTATCTAGGTAACTTCCCAGGAATATACAGACCTGTACATTAAAGCATTACTAATATAAAAAATAAACCTTTTATTCCTATTTAGAATGGGTTGGTATAATTCAGTGCCTTTACCTTCAACACGAATGCTGCCAAACCAATCAACACCGTCAACATTGCCATGCGTCGCAGCCTGCCCACATTAACCTGCTTGAGCAGAAAAAATCGAGCCCAGCTCAGTTTCTTGGCAGTGTGGGGTGGGTATCGCATGCTGTTCAGTCCCTCCATGTTTAGCTTCCTGATCAGGCAGCTACGCAAGTGGCTGAGCTGATCGAAGCTGTACTTGCCATGGTAGCAGCCCATGCCACTTTCACCTAAGGAATATGTTAGAGGACAAGTTAGTTACTAAGATATGTCTTTTTTCCTGCAAATACAAAGTTGTTTAAATTGCTACAGGTCGATCTCCCATGCACACACTTACCAACTCCTCCAAAGGGCAGAGTACAAACAGTAAAGTGGACAAGACAGTCATTAGCCAGCAAGGCTCCACTGGATGTTTCAGCTATTATCCGTTTGATCAGCTGTATGACCAGAGCAGTGTGGGGAAAAGTACAAGATCAAAGTCTGTTAAAGGTAAATTTAGGGCAACTTAATCAAAATGCATGTGAGTTCTTTTACCTTGTTATCATGGGAGAAAACATAGACAACCAGTGGTTTCTCTCTCTCATTAATGAACTGGATAGCCTCCTCTACACTGCTCACTGTGATGATGGGTAGCAATGGCCCAAAGATCTCCTCCTTCATCACTTTAGATTCTCCTGTAACATCCTTCAGCACAGTTGGGGCTAAAAAGGACCAGGAAGCAAAAGGTAATTTTAAGAGTATAGTTCAAGATTGCTTCATATATGGTGCATTCAGAAAGTTTTCAGACCCCGTCACTTTTTGCAATTTTGTTATGCTTCAGCCTGGTACCACAATCATGCAAATTGTTTTTTTTTCCTCACTAATCTACACTCAGCACCCCATAGTGACAAAGTGATAACAGAAATTATTAAAAAATAAAAACTGAAATATCACAATAGCCTAAGAATTTAGGCCCTTTGCTCGGTACTTTGTTGAAACACCTTTGGCAGCATTGAGTTTTTTTGGGTTTATGCAACAAGCTTTGAACACCTTGATTGGGAGCCATTCTTCTTTCCAAATCCTCTCAAGCTCAGTCAGGTTGGACGGGGAGGATCGGTGGACAGTCATATTCAGGTCTCTCCATAGATGTTCAGAAGGGTTCAACTCAGGGGTGTGGCTTGGCCATTTTAGTAAATTCAAAGACGCCACTCCTGTGTTATCTTGGCTGTGTGGTTAGGATTGTTGGCATGTTGGAAGGTAAACTTTCAGCCCAGCCTGAGGTCCTGAGAGCTGTGGAACTGGTTTTCATTGAGGATGTGTCTGTACTTCACACCAATTAGCTTTTCCCCAACCCTGAGCCAGTCCCTGCTACTGAAAGACACCCCCACAGCATGATGCTGCCGCCACCATGCTTCACTGTAGGGATGGTATTGGGCAAGTGATACTTGGTCCCCGGTTTCCTCCAGACATAGCATTTAAAATTGAAGCCAAACAGTTCAATCTTGGTTTTATCAGATCAGAAAACATTGTACATCACAGTCTGGGAGTTCTTTGGGTGCTTTCTCCAAGTGGGCTTTCATGTGTTTTACACTGAGAAGAGGCTTCTGTCTAGCCACTCTGCCATAAAGCTCAAATAACTGGAGGTGTACAGTGATGGTTGTCCTTCTGGATCGTCATCCCATCTCCAAACAGGATCTCTGGAGCTCAGTCCAAGTGACTATTGGGTTCTTGGTGTTCTCTCTTTTACAAAGACCCTTACTCAACTGCTCTGTTTGCCAAGGCAATCATCTCGTGGAAGAGGCCTGGTTGTGCCAAACATGTTTTGATTTAGAATTATGTGTGAATAATGTGCTCTGTTCACGTTTTTGTACCCTTTTTGTACCCTTCCTCAGGCAGCAGCAACATAACAAAAAAGTGAAGGGGATCTGAAAACTTTGTACACAAAAAAATGAGGCACATGTTGTGCAGAGTTACATAGTTATATGGCTACAATGTATCAAACTTTGATGAAACTTGGAACCCATTTCTACAACATTTCTAATTAAACAAAATGCCTGGGACTGAAGCCACGCACACTCCCACAAACGTCTAAAAATATGAACTGCAAGCTAGGATACAAACTTTAGAGCCAACATTCATGTGTACAGGTAATGATTCTAAAACTTGACTTGAACTTGGTAGGCAACACTGCTGCCTGCCAATAAGTAAAAATGCTTTTCAAGCATGGTCAGTCAATTCCTACCAATGTAGCACTGAGATTCATCACTGCCTCCACCAACAGCAACTGTGCTCCCCTCCATCAGAGCCATGACCCTCTTAAAGTGTCGCTGGTTGACAATTCGTCCGTAGTCCTCAAAGCTTTTTGGATTGTCTGTGTAAAATTCCTGCAATAAATAACACAAAATATAACACAAAACATATAGTATGTGCGATGTGTTTTAAGTTAAAAAAGAAAAATATAAATATATTTCATGTGGTAACCAAAGGGCAGTATTTTGTATTTAGAGCTTCATGTCAGACCAACCTTGATGCTCTTCTTGATCTCCTCCACTACTCTGCTCTGAATAGAGGGTTCACACAGGATGTAGTCTGGAGCAATGCAAGTCTGCCCACAGTTGACAAACTTTCCCCACGTAATGCGTCTGTATGTGGGAAGAATAACACCCAAAACAGACGACATCTTAGAAAGTGCTTTTGTTTTGCTACTTAACTAACACCTGTCTTGGGTGTTAGATCTACTGATTGTAGATTGTAGCCTAATTATAAAGGTAACACTGACCGACATGCAACAGTGATGTCACAATTCTTGTCGATGTAGCAGGGGCTCTTCCCGCCAAGCTCCAGCGTCACTGGGGTAAGGTGACGAGCTGCTGCTCCCATTACCATTTTGCCAACTGCGCTGCTTCCTGTGTAGAAAATGTGGTCAAATCTGTGCTTCAGCAGCTCCTGGGTCTCCAACACTCCACCTGTCACCACTGGGTACAGATCCTAGGCAGAGTATAAGAAGCCATTAAAACTCCCTGTAATTTCATACTAAAGCAGGTGTACACAGAGGGAACAAGACATTATGCAGCAAGTGAATGAAGGAGAAAGCTCACTTTGTCTAGATACTGAGGAAGAAGTTCCTCCATGATCTTGGCAGAATGTGAGCTGACCTCAGATGGCTTTATTACTGCTGCATTACCTGAACACACAACAAGATGACCAAAAATTATTTAAGCTAAATCTTTGCCCAGTTATTAGAAAAATACAAAACCAAATACATTACTGAACTAAAAACAATATCAATATGTGGCATTCAGTACATGACAATGTTTTGATTTGACAAATCATGTTTAAATCTGTAACGGTCTAACCAGTTGGATTTACCGTATTATATAGCCACTGTGCACCTAATAGCCACCATACTTACGGTTTGTAGGTTATAGCATGTCTGACATGAGCTTTGTAATAATTTGTGAAGAGGCTGCAATTGGTTATAATCATTTCTTCTTAGGATGTATTTTGCACTAGTGTTAAATTAAGACTACATTATACAAGATGTTCCAGTTATATGTAGAGCACATCCTATACAATAAAAAACAACAAAGTTCAATCATCATCACCTTTATATTACATTATATGTAGCTCAGTTGGTAAAGGCACGGTTGTCCACGTTCGATCCCCGGCCCTGGCTATATGTTGAAGTGTCTCTCTGGGCAAGACACTGAACCCCTAACAGCCCATTCCCCTCCCCAGCTGTGCAGTGCCGGTTCTCCCCGGTAGAAATTGGGGAGGGTTGCATCGGGAAGGGCATCCGGCATAAAAACTGTGCCATATCAACATGCGGACCATGATCCGCTGTGGTGACCCTGAACTCACGGGATAAACCGAAAGGACAAAAAATAAAAAAATAAAAAATATGTAGGGATAATTATAATGCAACCACAAGGGGGCACAAGCCAGTGTTTTCCAAGCCAGTCCCAAGTCTGGATAAATGCAGAGGGTTGTGTCAGGAAGGGCATCCAATGTAAAACACATGCCAAATTAAAAATGTGAATTATGACTTTCACACCGAAAATGACTTCCAAACTTAGACAGACTCTGGGTGGTTTGGAGGTGCTCCCAGATGACTGGACCACTACAGCTAATGTGATCAGGGAGACAGGTAGGAGGGTACTCGTTGTGTCATCTGGAAAGAGGAAAGTGGACAAGGAGACTTGGTGGTGGAATGAGGAAGTTCAGGAGTGTATACAGAGAAAGAGGTTAGCTAAGAAGAAGTGGGACACTGACAGGACTGAAGAGAGTAGACAGGAGTACAGGGAGATGCAGCATAAGGTGAAGGTAGAGGTGGCAAAGGACAAACAAAGAGCATATGAGGACTTGTATGCTAGGTTGGACAGATGGAAGATGGAAGGAGAACTTTGAAGAGTTGATGAATGAGGAAAATAACAGGGAACGAAGAATAGAAGAGGTGACTGCTGTGGAGCAGGAAGTAGCAAAAATTTGTAAGAGTGAAGTGAGGAGGGCATTGAAGAGGATGAAGATTGGAAAGGCAGTTGGTCCTGATGACATACCTGTGGAGGTATGGAAGTGTCTTGGAGAGGTGGCAGTAGAGTTTCTGACTAGTTTGTTTAACAAGATCTTGGAGAGTGAGAGGATGCTGAGGACTGGAGGAGAAGTGTACTGGTGCCCATTTTTAAGAACAGGGGAGATGTGCAGAGTTGTGGCAACTAGAGAGGAATAAAGCTGATGAGCCAAACAATGAAGTTGTGGGAAAGAGTAGTGGAAGCTCGGCTAAGGGCAGAGGTGAACATTTGTGAGCAGCAATATGGTTTCATGCCTAGAAAGAGTCCAACAGATGCAGTATTTGCTTTGAGGATGCTGATGGAGAAGTACAGAGAGGGTCATAGGGAGATGCATTGTGTCTTTGTAGATTTAAAGAAAGCGTATGACAGGGTGCAGAGAGAGGAGCTGTGGTATTGTATGAGGACGTCTGGAGCGGCAGAGAAGTATGTTAGAGTGGTGCAGGACATGTATGAGAGCTGTAAGACCGTGGTGAGGTGCTGTAGGTGTGACAGAGGAGTTCAAGGTGGAGGTGGGTCTCCATCAAGGATCGGCTCTGAGCCCCTTCTTGTTTGCTCTGGTGATGGACAGGCTGACAGATGAGGTTAGACAGGAATCTCCATGGACTATGATGTTTGCAGATGACATAGTGATTTGTAGTGAGAGCAGGGAGCAGGTGGAGGAAAATCTAGAGAGGTGGAGGTCTGCTCTGGGAAAACAGAGGAATGAAGCTTAGCCGCAGTAAGACAGAATACATGTGTGTGAATGAGAGGGACCCAGGTGGAACGGTGAGGTTACAGGGAGCAGAGGTGAAGAAGGTGCAGGACTTTAAGTACTTAGGGTCAACGGTTCAGAGCAACAGAGAGTGTGGAGAAGAGGTGAAGAGACGAGTGCAGGCAGGTTGGAACAGGTGGAGAAAAGTGTCAGGTGTGTTGTGTGATAAAAGAGTATCAGTGAGAATGAAAGGAAAGATGTTCAAGACGGTGGTGAGACCACAGATGTTGTTCGGCTTAGAGACAGTGGCACTGAAGAAAAGACAGGAGGCAGAGCTGGAGGTAGCAGAGCTTAAGATGTTGAGGTTCTCTTTGGGAGTGACGAGGATGGACAGGATCAGGAATGAGTACATCAGAGGGACAGCTCATGTTAGATGTTTTGGAGATAAAGTCAGAGAGGCCAGATTGAGGTGGTTTGGACATGTTCAGAGAAGACATTGTGAACATATCAGTAGAAGGATGCTGAGGTTGGAGCTGCCAGGCAGGAGGTCTAGAGGAAGACCAAAGAGGAGATTTATGGATGTAGTGAGAGAGGACATGAAGTTAGTTGGTGTGAGAGAAGAGGATGCAGAGGACAGGGTTAGATGGAGGCACATGATTCACTGTGGAAACATCTGAAAGGGAACAGCCCAAAGGAAAGAAGAAGATGTAGGGATTATTGTTTTGCAAAGGCCATAAAATATATTTTCACAAAATTCTGCCTAACTACAGCTGAATTAGATTTTAACACAATGATGGAGATAAGTTAATCACTAAATGTTTTAGATAGATATATTGATAATTTATTAATCCCCGAAGAATCTTTTATGTTGCAGTAGCTGTCGCACATATATATACACACACGTTTTATATATATAAAAAATCCCCAACAAGATTTTCCCCCACTTTTTTCTTCAAGCTCGGGTCCTCTACCAGAGGCCTGGGAGCTTGAGGGTCCTGCACAGTATCTAAGCCGTTACTAGGACTGCACACTTCAAGGACAAAGATCTCAAATGCTGTTCCTGGAATCTGCTGGAGCCACTTTCCCATTTTGGGGGTCACAGCCACGAGTGTTCTTCTTACCACGGGTACCTCTTGTGCCTTCACCTTCAACATCTTTTCTAACTCCTTTTTCAGCCCTTGGTATTTCTCGAGCTTCTCGTGTTCCCTCTTCCTGATGTTGCTATCGCTTGGGATTGCTACATCTTCCACCACAACCGTGTTTTTGTATTTGTCCACAACTACTTTGTCGGGTTGGTTGGCCATTATTGATTTGTCAGTCTATATCTAGTCCCACGGGATCTTAGCTCTGTCATCCACCACCACCTTTGGAGGTGTGTCCCATTTTAACTTTCAGCCTGTACTTGGCACAGATGTTTCGGTACACGTAAGCCACTTGGTTATGACGTTTCATGTATGCCCTCCCTGCTAGCACCTTGCATCCTGCTGTTATGTTCTGAATTGTCTCAGGGGCATCTTTGCACAGCCTGCACCCAGAGTCCTGCTTGGTATGGTAGACCCTAGCCTCTATTGATCTTTTGCTTAGAGCCTGCTCCTGTGCTGCTAGGATTAGTGCGTCTGTGCTGTCTTTCAGTCCACTTTCAGTCTTTCTCTCGGAAAGACAAAGAGAGAGGGCCTGGTCATCTACATCAACAACAGGTGGCGTCATTCTCGTCATGTTACTGTGAAAGATATCATCTTTTGCCCTTAAATTGAACTGTTGGCGGTGGGCCTCCATCCACACAAGATGCCCAGAGTTCTGACATGCCATATTGATCGTAGTCTCTATTCCCTCTGCCTCCTCAGGTGGCACATATGACGTCATACACTCGGTCACAGCCAGACTCCAGACCCAACATTCCAACCGATTAATCATGCAACCCTCTCCAAGACCCTCCTCACCTTCACCAAGTATGTGGATTGTCACACAAAAGGGGAAAAGGACACTGGACCTGGTGTATTTAAATGTTAAAGAGGCCTACAGCACTTCCGCCCCTAGACAGGTCTGACCACAACCTGATCCACCTCCTACCTGGTTGATGGTGGCAGGACTCTGAGTTGTACCTGAAGTCAGAAGTATACGGGGGGAAGAGAAAGAGACTGTCCCTTGAGGATTACCTGTGCTGCAGGTCACAGTGTCAGACAAATAGTTCTGCAGACGGACGTACTGGGTTCGATCAGTGAGGTGTGCCAACAAAGTTGCCAACAAAGTTGTTTGAATCTTGAATCTAGCTGATTTCCTTGTGGCCTCTTCATGGTTACCATTTGCCTGTTGGATCCCAAAGTACTTGGATCCCAAGGCTCAGATGTTGAGCTATCCTCAACATCTGCTATCTTGCCTTCTGGTAGTAGAATCCCCTCAGTTCTGACTACCTTTCCTTTCCTTGCTACCATTCAATCACACTTATCCAGTCCGATGTCCTGGCTGTATATCCTGATATATGAATCAGTGAGTCGATGTCTCGTTCATGCCTGGCATACAGCTTGGTGTCATCCATGTAGAGGAGGTGGCTGATGGTTGCTCTGTTTCATAATCGATATCCGTAACCACTCTTGGTGATAATCTGGTTGAGGGGGTTCATGCCTATGCAGAACAGCAGCGGGGGACAGAGCATCTCCTTGGTATATGCTGCACTTGATGCTGATTTGTGCAACTGGCTTGAAGTTGGCCTCTAGGGTTGTCTTCCATTTCCCCATTGAGTCCCAATGAAGGCTCTTAGAGTCCTGTTGAACTTGAGAGTTCCAAGCATTCCAGGATCCATGTGTAAAACACTGAGCCATAAGCTTTCTTGTAATCAATCCAGACAGTGCACAGGTTGGTATGTCTGGTCTTGCAGTCTGCAGTGACTGCTTTATCTACCTGTAGCTGGTGATTTGCTCCTCTGGTGTTACTACTAAGTCCTTTCTGGGCTCTGCTCACGTATTGATCCATGTGCCTGCTCATCTTAGCTACTATAATGCCTGATAGGACCTTCCATGTGGTGCAGAGGCAGGTTATTGGGAGGTAGTTGGATGGGACTGCTCCCTTCTGGGGGTCTTTCAGGATCAGGAATGTGTGGCCTTCAGTTAAACATTCAGGGTGGGTTCCATCCACAAGTAGCTTGTTCATTTGTTCCACCAGGTGCTCGTGGAGTGAGGTTAGCTTCTTTAACCATGCTGTCTAGTTCTTCATACTTAAGACCCTCTCTTGGATGTCTGTCATTGTGATGGTTACTGGATCTTGCTCAGGAATGTTCCTGTGGTCTGCTCTCAAGTCCACCAGCCACTTAGCATTGTTGTTATGTGATGCCTCCTTCCCTCATATGCTTTTCCAGGATTCTTCAGTCTCCAGCTTTGGTAGGTCTGCTCTCATGTTATTATCCTGCCAGTAAACCTTGGATGGCTCAGTGGAGAACATCCTGTATATTCTCCTGGTTTCAACTTCTCTGGTTCAGCCAGGTAGCCAGGGCCCTGAGCCTTTGCTTGGCAGTCTCCAAAGTTTCCATGGAGGATACTGCACCTTATGTCTTATGTTGATCTTATAGCATCTCAGGGATCACGGTTGCTGTGGAAGCTCAGCTGTTGTTATTGGGGCTTGAAACCTAATCTCCGATTCGGGGAATGATGATGTTGATGATGATATCTCCCCCCTGACCTGTCATACTGGCTCCCCCTTGCCGTAGCATTTGTGTTGTACCTCGTCCATCTGTGGTTGTGTTAGCAGGTATTTCTTGGGGATATTATTAACACTGAGCTACTAGTTGTTTCAGTGTTAGTCTAGATTTTCTGCATGTAACTCCTCTCGCTAGGGTTACTTGTATTATAGCACTACAATAACTTCCTATTCTTATCTCTTGTCCACGAATGTCTTGTTCTTGTTACAGTAGGTCACATCTCATCAGGTTGCTCTGGTTCCGTAACACCTGATGCAGACCTCGTTGACCCAGGCGTCATTCGAGCTGGTGTGACTCGTTTTTCCAACTCTCATTGCCAACGAGTTACCCTGCCCAGACTGGATATTGACCACACCCTAACCGGAAATCAAACCCACGACTTACTAGACAAAAGTCAGTGAGCTCAACCACTGAGCTTTTACACACACACACACGGTAATACCTTTATATATCATCTTGTCCTTTCAGCTTATCCTGTGAGTATAGGGTTGCCACAGCGGATCATTTTTATGCCGGTTGTCCTTCCATAAAATATCAATAAAGTTAAAAATTTAATTAAAAAAGTATTATACAAATAAGCTGAAGAAGCCTTTGAAGCTGCTCCGTTGTTTGACCAGCAGCTTGTAGAGAGGATGTGAGCTGTTTTACATGATGTCCAACTCCACAGTGGTCCCCAGTACAGAGCCAGCTTTCCTAATCTGGTTTTCCTCTCCACTGCTGCCTAGGCCTTGATCAAGGGGGATTTGTTGGGTTTTCTCTAAACATCTTTATAGTCTTGACTTTATTCTGTAAAGTGATTTGAGATGACTTTGTTGTGAACTGGCACTATATAAATAAAGTTGATTTGAATTAAATTTAATTTATTAGTGTTACTGGCTCTGATGCTGCTACCTCAGCAGGCAAAAAATATTGTATTGGCCACAACCGACTGGTAAAATATTTGCAACATCTGGCTGCACAACAATAAAGGACTTGAAGTCCACATCCATCTCTTTGGTCTTAGCCAAATTCAAGATGAGGGGATGGTTTCCACACCAGTTTACAAAGCTATCCGTCATTGTACTCTGCCTCCTCACCACCACTAAAGAGTGGTCAAAGAACTTCTGGATGTGGCAGGAGTCTAAGTTGTGCTGGAAACAATCACTTTACACCTACAGCATCTGTAATGTATTTCTCTCAAATGGATTGTTGAATATCAGTGCAAATTTAGACTTGAAAATAAACCTACATAACTACCATAGACCATGCAACTGTAGCACCTGTACATCTATCTGCAAATATACTGTGTGTGTTGTTGTTGGGGTGTATTTGGTACCAGCAGCAATAGCTCCAACTAGTGGCTGCAAGGTGACAGCCCAGGGGTAATTCCAGGCTCCAATGATGAGCACCACTCCCAGGGGTTCTGGCTGGACATAAACCTCATCAGATATAGTGACAAGGGTCTTCTCAACAGGCCGAGGAGCTGCCCACTGTGGGAGTTTCTCTATAGCCAGCTTAATCTCTCCCTCCAGTACCACAGTCTCAAACAGCTCTGTCCCATATTCACTCTGCAATGAGAAGTCGAGTCAGTTTTAGCTACAGCACATTTGAAAACAACAGTTTGTGACTAAAGTGCTTTATGTACAGATAAAATTATTATACTATACAACTGATAGCTGTAAAATTTACAAAAAAGTGAAGGGAGACAGAAGTGAGCACAATACAGTCCAAGTATGTTTTAGTTAAACTGCAGTTGGTTTATTTGTTTTTTTTTTCTTTTTAGTGTACTGGTTTGTTCAGCACAAATACAATCATGTTACTGTACTGTGCCACTCTTGTCAAACTTGACCATATCATACCACTTTAGATATTAATTAGTGAAAGTGTGTGGTGAAAGGCCACTAATGTACATGTCTGTTTTCATGAAAAAAAAAGTATACCATTAAGCAGTATTGACCTGGAAACTGACTTAAAGGCAAAGAACAAAACTGCAGCGTTGTTCCAACCACCAAAGCATATTAGATTACAGAATGTTTATCTGTGTCTGTTTCCTCGGCTGCAGAATTTGATGAGTTTATTTGTTTTTATTAGCAACTGTGATTCTGTTCTGTTTCCTTTCTGAGTGGATCTGGCCTGTTTCTGTAATGAGCGTAAATTAACTAGTGCTGTTCCAGATAGGCTTAATATAATGTAGGGCAGTGAATGTTAGAATATAACTGGAGAATGCACACTGCTGTTACTTTCCTATTAAGGGACAAGTCTGCACAGCCACCAGATCCCCTGAGCAAAATATCCAGTTTGGCTACTTTCTCAAAATTCCACAACAGAATAATGGGAAGGTTTGACTAACTTAACCAACCTTGCCAAGGTCCTTTTTGACAGCATCTGCAATGTCTTTGCGTCTCTCTGAGATGAAGCGAAGCAGACTCTTCAGCTGGTGGATCCTGTACTCCAAAGGTTTGGTTTTTCCTGTTTGGAAAGACTTCCTTGTCTGTTGTACAACAAGCAGCTCCCGTGACATCTTGAACAAAAACAAAAAGATTTGATTAATTGGACTCCAGTTACCATTTAGATTATTTTGTGGCCATATTAAACCTTCTGACCAATTTAGTCTATAGAAAATAAACCTAGTTACTGAATTTGTGTCAAACAGGCAATATCAATGTCACCACCATATTAGACCAGGGATATAAATAAATAAAAATGTAAATGTGGGAGCTCGGTTTATTTGATTCATAGTACTAGAACGTTTACATTTTATACTAAAGAGTTAAAGATCAAGTGTAATCCAAAAAAAAAAGGTTTTATCTACATTTACTAAGAATCACTGCTTGACTCTTGAGGTGTGTCAAACAATCAAGGATTGCATGAAGTGAATTACTTAGGTGGTGGAAAATATAGGTTATATAGCGATACCTCAGTAAGTATTTACAAGAAAGATTAAGTCAAATTCGTTGTTAAAAAAATGTGATTTTTTTATGACTCCATTTTCCTCTCCACTGTTGCCTAGGGCTTGCTCAAGGGGGATTTGTGGGGTTTTCTCTACATATCTATATGGTCTTGTCTCTATTATGTAGAGTGCCTTAAGATGACTTTGCTGTAAATTGCTGCTATATAAATAAAGTTCAATTGAATTAAATTCTACAGGCCAGACTTGCCAGGTCAAATATGGCGGCGACGATGACGTATCCCGGCAACAAACCAAAACAGCCAATGTGGTCTCTTAAACTGATAATCTATACATTGGTCACTTAGGGAATTTTCAACTATAGCTAACGTTAACGGTGTAACATCTAGCTAAAGCTAGCTGGCAAATAAAGCACACACCTTATGTTAACCTTAATCTGCTAGCGCTCGCTAATATTATCCTATGTCTGCGTTGGATGACGACTGAATTAAAGAGATTGCAGCAAACGTGTGAATTATGCGTTTTCCACATACTATTCAAATAATCTTAATTTGCTCAAAGGTAATAAAATTGTGGTGTTAATGGTTTCTCACTCGGAATTTGGTGTGACTGGATAAAGTTTTTGTAACGTTAATGAGCGTTGGCTTAGCTTGACTGCGAGAACTGACAGTTGAAGCAGTTATGTAACGCTATTAATAAAGAATACCTTTCGACAAGCTGTAGCAAATAAGATTTACCTTTCCGAGTCTCTCCTCCACGATAAGTGATTGAAGTAACGTGATTTGCTATTTAGCTGTAATTTACGAAGTTTTAGCGTGTACTGTTCCTGAATCTCAATCCTGGCAGAATCGACGTCGGCAATTGGTCGGAAGTTGTGTCAATCATTGAAAACACCAATCAGCTCGGAACTCTGTCAGATGAGCGCCGCCCTCCAAAACAATAACACTAGCCCCAGATTGCAGGTAACCTGAGTCTCATGTTTATCTACCACTAGAGCAGAGATCTACACAATGCAATGGTCAGACTGGATTAATCAACTAAACTACGATTAAGCAACTATAATGACACTGATTTTAAATAACCCTCTATGAATTAGGCACTTTTCTCTAACATTATTATTACCACCTGGTAGTGACCATGGGTCAAGATGGACATTGTGACCGTCAATTTGTTTCGATAACTGTCAATCATGTTAACTGGTAATCATTAAATTCTTTCCAGGGTGTTCTTTCCCCTGTTCTTCATAACATCAATACCACCAGTGTCAATGTGTTGGGGTATAAATAAACACTTTTTTTTTTTAAAGAAACAAACATATTTCTAGCGGCACTGCACAGCTGGGGATGGGAATGGGCTGTTAGGGGTAGAGTGTCTTGCACAGAGATAAGCCACGTATAAACCATGTAGTTCCACAACTAAGCACTTTGTCCTTTTTTATTTTGCAGTTATCATAGATTTTTTTTTTTTTTTTTTTTTAATATAACCCAACATGTTGGAATTGTAAAAAACCAAGACTGTTAACAATGAAACACAGGAAAACATTTTCTCTCTCTTTAATAAAAAGACGGTATTTGAGTTCCATAAAAGAACAAAGAGAGATACCCCTCAGTGAGAGACACAAGTATAACATTAACATTTTTCTTTGAAAAAGAAAGAAACAAAAAAAACAAAACAAACAAACTGGTGCTTGGAAACAGTTGCATTTTTAGGGATGTGACTGACTGTGAGATTCTTTAAAATGCATTCATATCAAGCTGGAGAGGTGCCAAACAACATGATACATACGTTCATACATTATACATAGATTCTAACAGCTTCTACAGGGTAAAATGCAGACTTGGTACCCATGCTTTAACAGTCCATCCTCAGAGTACATAGACAAAAGGGTATATAGGAAAGAGTCAGTGGGTTTCTATCAGCTAGATTCCTCTCTTTTCACTGCATGTGCAGTAAAAGGCTTTGTGTGGTTCAGAGCACTCATGACAAGGATGAGGGAAACTGAAACCCAGATATGTCTAGAAAAAAGGAGTACATCAGAGAAACCGGCAGTTTCCACTGCCTGCCTATAAATGTTTTTGTACACGTTTTTACACTGAAACAGAATGTATTCATAACTGTACAGAGGAGTAGACCTATGTCTGCTTTCACAGAAAGAAGGCATCTCCTTTCATTAACACTGGACACTACTGGCCTTAATGCACACCTGGCAAATGCATGTGTGTAGATTGTGTGTATGTATTATATATACCCACACAGAAACACAAATAAACATACAGTACATACACTGTGGGGAGGACAGCAGGAGACTTGAGGTGAGACTGGGATTGAGACTGGGACTGAGTGGAAGCTAGGCAGTGCAAGATTGTGACAAATTAAGTCTCACAAAATTTTGAGAAATGAGAAGGCATCCTGCTTATTTCTGAAAATTTGGTAAGATCCACTGAACACGCGTCTTGAGCTCAATGAACAGTCCTGGTAGAAGAGTTCTCTGAAAGGTTTTGGAGCTGCCATGTCTTAGTTTATTCTATGGCACACCCCCGTTGTGCCAAAATAAGGATTCTTATCAAACTTTGGCAGACATAAATAAAAAGTATCAAATCCATCTATGTACATATGAAGATTTGTGCTCTTTGACTGAAAGGCAGAGTGTCTGATGGCATCAGTGACACCCCCATAAGTCAAACTGATCTAACATACTCATTCCCGTACCAAAAGGGCAAAGGGATCACCACATTAACCATGTACAAATATATACAAGTTTGCAAACATCAAGTTTTGTAATTAAAAAAAAAAAAAAAGCTACAGATGATAAAACACAAAAGCTAGTATTTTTGTAATAAGAAAAATTATTATCAAGGTAACTTGTCAAGTAATATGACCATTGAGTTCGACTTTTCACCACATCATGGTTTAGCTGTTCAGAACTGCCCTGGTGACAGGAGAAGGGCCTGCCTCCATACAGCACTACTCAAGCTCTGCTTTTCTTGTGACTACACAGACCTACAGACCTTATGACAATGTGCCCTCCTCCTCCTACACACACACACACACACACACACCTCATTATGAGTGAATAATAACAAACAAGTTTTTCTTGCAAAGGTCCAAGCTTCCTAAAGACAAAAATTATACAAGCCAAAGCTTCGAAGCCTCTTTTTTGTGACTGTTCTTTAAATGTTTGGTTGATGTTTGAGAACAAGCTCATGCCGGCCAGTGGTAGAGAAATATAAGACTTTATATGGACTACATTTTAATACACAAGAGACAACTACTGTATCTGGAGTTAAAGGGATATTCCAAAAATTTAGTGTTACACTTGTATTAGGCTGGGGTACTTAGAGTTCAAAGAGAGGCCAAGATGTCCTGAGTTTAAATGCCTAATATGCCACAAACTCCACATATACCATCTTTTAGATTTATAACACAGGGTTTCAGTTAAAACGTTAAAATATCAAGTCCAAAGACGCAACAACCCAGATGACATCATTGGCGAAGAAGTAACCCTGACATCGTTTTTTTTTTTTTTTTTTACTTTAGAAAGTTCCCATCAGATGTTCAGTGAAGAAAATTTAAATGTGTACAATTAGGTAAATGCCCCTTTAACTACATGACTTGAAAGTGGCCTGGAAATACAATAAATGGCTCTGTAAAACATTAAGTTAATATTTGACAGTCACTGTCCCTCTTCCTACTCCTGAGTGGAATCTAATGTGTCTTGCCTACTGAAACCATTTTCATGGTTGTTACTACCTTCTGGGAAATGCATACATTCCCTCTTGTTGATCATTCACATAGAGGAGGTACAATTCAAGAGTAAGGAGGGGAAGAAAAAAAAAAAAAAAATCTGATAACTACTGCTGCCTTCACATTTCTATCTTCAGAACTACAAACACAGGACACCTCCTCTCAATCCACAATAAAGTGCTTGAGCTAACAACACAAGAAAAAAAAAATGACAAACCTTTAGGGGTTCCTTTGCTCTCATGGCTTTCTTGTTTCTGTAACAGGAGCTTTCTGTAAAAGTCCATGCTGTTTATGAGTTTTATCTGTTGCAGTGCACAGCCATAAGCCATTAGTTCATTTCTTCCCTCTCCCATACTTGAGGTTTTCAATATCCATTTTCTTCTGAACCAATAAATAAAAACAACAAACAAGTTAAACACCTTAAATATGTGTTGATATCACATCGGAAGCAGGATGTTTTTCACCATCATAGCATACAACTAAAGAAATGCATGTCAAAGTGTATGCATCATATCCACATCTGGTTTCAGCCTTTTTTTTTTTCTGGAACTGTGGTCATCTTTGGTTGGGAATTTGTGCATCAGTTGCTTCTCAGAGTTCAGTCCATGATGCAGTTTATTTAAAAAAAAAAAAAAAAAAACCCTATTAAATGCAAAGTGCTTTAACTGCTACAGGAAGGGAACAGTGGCTTTGTAGGGATGGTAGTCAATAGTCTTGATGTGGTCCCACTGTGTGCGTGTTGGCCTGCTACTCATACAGTGTGACAGTGCAGTAGCAGAGGGCAGAGATCCTGCGGTCCACGCTGGCCTTGTCTGCAGGTAAGATAAACAAAACAACACCTAAATAACAGAAACCATTAATTCAAGCGTAAGGAAAAGGAAGGTATATTAGACTAATAGCAAGTGTAGAACAATGAGTCTCTTGCACAAACATCTCTGGATACTTTTAGTCTAACACACGATATCATATACAGCATAAATTTCTAATTTCAGCCAATGTCATCTGTTCATATCACATGAAAAATCTGTTTACATAAGCGCACTCTGCATGAGGCCCAGTGGTATGTGTCACAAATGTGGTCTGTACTCACATTTGACTACGTTCTCAATGTCAGTAGGGTCCTGTAAGATCTTGGACAGGCCATCTAACAGCATTGCAGCCTTGCTGTAGCGATAGGCTATATCCTCTGTCTGCTTGAACATCTCATCCAGAGCTGCTGACTGAACCTGACACACACAATAACACAAACAACACATTAGGCTGACTAGTATAGATTAAAGCACCAATTTACCAAAAAATTAAATGCAAAACCCTAGTAGTAATGACAAGAACCAGCTTCTGACTAAATTCTTTTGGTCCACTGAAATGTTAGGAAGGCTGTTGGGTGTCTGAGACTTACCATCTCCACAGCGTGATTGTAGATGAGCTTCTCTGCGGTGACGCTGTTGATCTCATCAACAAAGCGCTGCTTATCAGAGAAGAAGTGGTTGAGTTTGTCGGTCAGTCGCCGGCAGAGGGAGATGCAGCTTTTGTAACGCTCATTCAGATTCTTTACCACTGAGAGAAGAAAAGGAGGTTTTATGTGAGTTTTTGGCGTAACTATACTTGTATATTTGAAGATTTAAAATGTTATCTGCCTCCCTATAAAGTATATAGACAGATAGACAGACAGTTACAGGAAATTGATATCTCCCTCTTGCTGCTAATAGAGGTAAACTGCCATTTTCAGCAGGTTAATGGCAGATGAATAAAATGTTCATACCCTGTTTGACAGCAGTGGATGGATTGAGCTTGGCTGATTTAATCTGAGCCTTAGCCAGGTGGAGGGAAGAAGCCAGGAGCTGAGCTGCCTTCATGTAGAGCACCAACTGCTCCACCTGCCTGTAGAGGGCAGCATACCCATTGTATTTCAACATGATTG
Source organism: Channa maculata (assembly GCA_020496755.1). Classification (NCBI taxonomy): domain Eukaryota; kingdom Metazoa; phylum Chordata; class Actinopteri; order Anabantiformes; family Channidae; genus Channa; species Channa maculata. Next base: position 1,566,808 of record CM035606.1, read on the forward strand.
GAAGCTCATCAGCAATGCAGCAACACAACTTAACATGCTGCCTGTGACTATACTTTGTTCATTCCTTACCCCCACTCTTTGCTGAGCTGACTAATCTGGTCCACAACAACACTGTCCTGAGGGGGGTAGAGGGAGGCTGCTGAAACCCCAAGCTCTGTCCCTCCAGCTCGAACTGCTGCCATCTCCAGAACACAGTCCGTGAAGGAAAGCATCATGCGCAGGTGCATCAGTGTGTCAGTATGTTCACGCTGTACAAAAAGTTACCAAATTTGTAAATTACACTAAAGAATACACCAATGATTGATAAATTAATCAACTTATACAGAGACTAAAATAAGTTAAACACCAACTCTCACCTCCATGAGGGTCTCCTCAGGCAGCTCTGGAGCTTCAAATGTGATGAATCCTTCCAAGCTTGGAGGGGAAGTTCCATAGGGGACATAGCGCAGACTGCTGGGTGCCCCCTCTGCCCCAGGGGCGGCCTGGCCACCCCCAAAACATCCTGGAGGAGAAGAGCCCATGGCCATGCCTGGGGGAGATCCAACATAGACTCGACCACTGGTAGAACACAAGGAGCCAGCCGAACTGTTGGAACCCACTGAGGAAAAGTACAATGTAACATAAGCTCAAATGTCTTGTGCATTCCCAAGGAGCTGTTGGTCTGTGTTTAATTTAAAACCGTGACATCGTGGTAAACAAAAGCACATTGAAGGGTCCTAACCTGAGGTGGTGCGTGGTCGGGTGCCCAGATGGCTGCAGGTCGGAGGAGTTGAACTGTTGGGTGGTGAACCCACAGTGAAAAGCACAGTACGGGGGCTTGCTGAACCACACTGAGCCAGCCCACTGGGACCTGCAGGGGCTTCAGGAAAAGAATATTTAGTCATTTGCTGCTATGCATTGTTCTTAATATTAAAGTGATATTAGGTACACTTTGACAATATCATTGTGACATTGTGTTAATAGGGACTTTTCATATAAAATACATTAGTCATTCGAAATACTGACTAAACATTAGGATTGGTATGTACAGCATTATTCTCATACCTGTGTCCATCGGTCGCTCTGTGTTCAGACTGTCAGTGCTGCCCTGATAGGCCTGTCCACCAAGAGTAATTCTGACTGGCTGTTCAGACAAACGACCTGTACTAACAGACCTGCAGGCAAACCAAAGGAAACATCAGCACAATGTCAAATAAAAGACAAATTATGTTGAATTGAGGAGCAACAGAGGAAGGCCAAAGTAAAACAGATGCTTATTTCACCATCAATGACATTATTCTTACGTTTCAATTTCCAATTACACTTGAAGAAGCTTGTATACCAAGTCAAACCTCCTTCCAGCATGTGAATGTACTTGACATTAGATCACCATGTTAAATGTGGTTGAAGCATATTTTGTATGCATATATATCTGTACGCGCAAGAAAAGTATAAGTGTCCCCTTACCTGCCAAAGGTGCGACTGGCCTCTGGGGCAGCTGGCCGTCCAATGAGGTACGGACTGCAGTGGTGGGCACAAATATCTCTTGAATCTGCTAATGTCTTTGTAGGCATGGGGCTGTCTGCAAGTGCCATCAAGTTACAGGATGCCTGTGTTTTAGGGATCTTAAATGCTGCTGAAATGGTCTAAATGTAAAAAAAAAAAAAACAAACACACACAAATATATAAACATTTTAGTTGATCTGGTATTTACAATTTGCAGACTCACTACCAAATTCTATTCAACCTTGGTAGGAGAGCCGATGATGGTGGGTAGAGGGGACTTCTGCAGCCAGTCTGATGTGCGAGGAGAGGAGCCCAGAAGCTTAGTGGGAGAGGAGCCAAGGTTGGCTGGTCGGTTAAACTGAGGAGAGTGACTGCAGGAGTAGGAGGAAGGCTGAACAGGGTCTGACAGCTGCTTGTGGAGCTTCTGTCTGGTCTGGTAAACCTCAGTTAGGGTGGGGGCACTCTGGAGTCGAGCTCCCAGGAGCTGAGAGGATGGGACAGGGGAACCTGGACAAGGCAGAAAGACTGGATTACAAATAGATCATGTTAACAGCGACCTATAAATACTAATTTAATATTCTACAATTTGTGACGCGTCATAAATAGAACTTTCTTTATCAAACACCTAGAGAATTCACTACTATAGAAATCGATCCTAGGGTTTGTGGGTTCTTTGTGATAAGTGAATTTACTAAATGTTTGTTTCTCAGCCAATCTTTAGGTCAACCTCTTTCTCTGCAATATTACTGGTGACTTTGGCTTTCCTCCATGACAGTTTCAGGCCAGACAGCAAAAGCAAAACGGTCTGTAAAGTTTGATCTGAAAATGTAAAAAAAGTCATACATTCTGGCTTTTCGCATGACTTTCCAAATGAGACTTCAAAATGCTTAAACAAAGAAAGGTATCTCTTTGCTTAGTAAATCAAAAATAAAAATGTTTAAGATCCCAGGCACTGCAAGCCTTTAATGTTACATTGCTGAAAGTAAGGTATTTTCTTTTGGTCAAGCTGCTGTTTTCTGTCTGGCTGAGGCATCATTTCAAACACTTAGCTGTAACTTCGCCTTCTTTGGAAAAACTGGTCCCAATGACAGCAAAGCTCTTGACACAAACGGTGAAGTTGTAAGGGGTCTTTTATAAAATAGCCATGACAGACTTTTTTCAGGTACCTTGACTTATGGTGACTCATACACTTTGTCAACAATTGAGTCATGACACAGAGGAGTCAAAAACAACTCCCAACAGTATTAAATTTGAAACTTAAGTTAAACCAGTGACCAGGCTTTCTAGAAAGTACCTAAAGTTTTCTCTTTTAAACAAACCTCCTGAGGAGCTCCGGCTACGCGGCTCTTGGTTCTGAAGGTGACAGCAGCAGTGACCCAGCTGCTCAGGGATGGTGCCCACTGCAAACAGAAGTTATTATTATGCAGTTAAATTTAATTTTGTAGTTTCTGAACATGTCCATTTAATGTCCGTTATTAAAAGACTTGGAGACAAGTCTGAACGTGTCCTTACCAAGAGGTGATGGGGAATAGGGCCGGGAACTGCCGGTAGAGAGGCGCCGGCCCACTGTCTGAGGGACATCTGCAGAACTGGGGGACCCTGAGCCCACTTTGGGAAACCCCATAGGGCTAGTGTTGGAACGCCTCACTGTGCCAGATCTAGAACACACAAAAAGCATGAAGGCACAAAAAAACACATTCTGTTTTAAGAGCCATGACCAACTTTAACAGAAGTAATTCAATAGCAGGCTGATTAACACGGGCCTGTGTAGAAGACAGCACAACGGAACTTTTAAATAAACATCTTCACAATACATTTTAGCCAATTAAAGTCTACTGTGCTTCTTAATTTAGACATTCTAGACACCAGACTTGGAATAGGAACAACAGTGCTAATCTTCCTGTGAAACATCACCCTTCCCTCTTCTTCTGCCCTCCCATTGACTTGGTTTTCACACAAAAGTGTTGACAAACCCTGCCCATCAACAGGTTGGCAGGCCACAAACTCAAGCTGATGTAACTTCACTGAAACCTTTGAGCTGATGAAATAACATCCAGGGCTTACATTACCTTATTTCAATTACACTTCCGTACTGTGATTTAATAACTCAAGGTGATATTAACAAACATAAAAACTAAAATTCTCAATCAAAACCTAGAATTTAATGAAGCCTCAAACATGGAGAAGGATCTTACCTGGGAGAGCTGTAAAGTGTGGTAGTCGGGCTGCTGGAGAGGTTCTGCTTTATGCGTTGGTAGTTCCGTACCTGGGTGGGAACTGGGATGGGGGTGGTTTCGGTTCGTGGGGACACCATGGGGCTCTGTCCAGGAGTGGGCTGTGGCTGCCTGCAAGGGAAGAATGGGGAGAAGAGCCCAGTTAGCCAGTCCACTTGAGGCTGCTGCTGCTTCCATATCTGCAGGACATCTTCAGGGGTGTCAACACCCATAACTTAAATCTCCAGGGGGAATTCTTCTTTTGTAAAATAAGTCAAACATAAAAGGAGGATAACTGTAGATTTTTCTGCAGCCACAAGTTATTTGTTTACTTCAGCATGCACGCAAGTTAAGGAACTGAATGGTTCAGCCTGACTGATCATGAGGGAAGAAAGGGTGAAAAAAAAACAGGAGGGGGCTGGTCTTCCATGTAAACACAGTGACAGGTCCAATCAGCTTTCAGCTCATCCAGCTGGGGCAGGGCTAGAGGAAGGGCCAGCCAATGGCACGTGTAAGGCCAGTTCTCTGAGTTCAGCAAACACAAGAAGGGAAGTGCAAAGAGGCCCAGCTCATTTGCATTCTTTTGTTATTTCAGAGGAGACAAAATGTTCTCAAACACAAAGTCATGACCGAGTCACCCACAGAGGGCCTTTGCTTGCTTACAGAAGGCACAAAAAAGGGAAGGGGTGGAGAAAAGGACCGTTAAGAGTGGCACCAGTTGGGAACCAGTATTATGTAATTGTGTGAAACCTAGGAGGTTCCACAAAGGAGAGAAGAGGAGGACACGTGAGGCAGAGAGACTAGTCCAGACAAAGAACTAGAAAGCAGTTGCTTTGTGGGATTTCTGAGATACAAATCTTAACACGTGCTGTCCTTCTCCAAACACTTAACACTGACTGAGAAGAAGTTTGATGCAGTTGTCTGTGATAGAGGCTATTTTTGTTCCTTAAGGGTTTATTGATTATAACCAAGGCTTTCTATAGAGAGACATGTTTCTTCTTTAAATAAAAAACAAAACTAAATTTGTAGGTCAGTGGTCAAAAAGAGTGGAAAGATGAGAGACTGGATCTGTAAGCCTCTGTATTGACCAAGCAGCCCTTGAGAGGGTGAAGTCACTTCTTTTACCATCTCCCACATTTGCTCGTCTCATCTCTTTTTCCTTCTTCTAAATAATCTCCATCTAGAGATACCGCTCTAGTCTTGTTCCAAAGCCCACTCTGTTCCCCCTCCCTTCCTCTACCTTCTTCATTGACACCAATCAATTTGGGACTCAGAGTAAAAACAAGACCTTAACTTAGCAGAGTGTGTCTCTAATCTCTCCAGTAGAAATTGGGCAGAGTTGCGCCAGGAAGGGCACCTAGCATAAAAACTGTGCCAAACGATCTGCTGTTGCGACCCTGAACTCACAGGATAAGTGTCTCTCATTACATCATTACAAATCCTATCATTGAAACACTTGTTCTTCCTGTGTCATTGGTTAACTAATTTATATATAGAGTAAAGGGTTGTTGCTGTGGGCAGCAACAGAATGAAAGAAAAGGACAGTGGAAGATTAGACAGCCAGAACAGATCTCTAACATTGTCCAAAACTTTTTAGAAAAACACATGAGTGCACTGGTGACTTCATTACCAGGAACAAGTGCACTGTAGTTTATTTTGACTCCATCCTGCATAAAGCATCTTAGCCCATCAAGCACCAAATCTTGCTGCCGAGGATCGTCTGAAGACAGGATATGCACCAATTTTTAATTTCTAAACTAATTTGAAAAACATTTGCTTAAAAACCACAGTCCCCAGAAATTTTAGGAAATGACAGCCTTTTTTTAGAAACTTGTGAGCCATTGCGCGTTTGTATCTTTAGCGGTGGTCAGTGGGGTTAGGGATGAGGGTCACTGTAATGGTAGGAAAGTCAGGATGTATTGCAAAATCCATAGTGTTTGTTTTAGTCTTTTCATGATAGTTAAAAAACAGGCTTCAGAGAGCAAGATACACATATTGAACAAGTTTATACATTTTACCTAATGACTAATTGAATTAGACAATTCAGAAACAAAGCTCTCCTGATTAAGTAGAGCTGTTGACAGTACATCACTACATTATAACTGGGAAGAATTTGAAAAAGCTGAAAAATGCAGAGCATTGGGACACTGGCATGTTAAAAGTATTTTAATTTCAGCAACTATGAGTATGTTGATCTGGGAAAACACAGATGAAGCCCCATAATAACAGTTTGTTACTGCAGATGGCAAGTGTGTGAGGCTATTCTTATCTCACTGCCCTTAGTGGGTCAGGTGCTTTATTTAGCACAGCACCACCTTGTTGTGTGGTTCTAAGCCTGATTCATTACTCACTAATCATGTCAATTTGGGGGTGGACAAAAACTCACTTGTGACAAGTGGACGGTGTGTATGTATGAGTGTGAGGGATGGAGAGAGAGAGAGTTTTGGTGTAAAGCACAGATGATGCAGTTTTTCTGGTAGTCAGCGAGCCAAAAATAGTGACATGAAAGAAGCAACAGAAGCTTGTTGACAGAATGAAAAGATGACTGTACACACATACATGTGAAGTCAAGGCTATGAGTGAAATGGTCTACCATTCCAAACAGGACTCCAGGTGCTGGCTATGCAAAAATGCCCCTGAGACATCAACACTTAACAGTGAGGTACAAAATGCTAGCAATTCTTTCCAGCAATACATAGAACGCCATAACCAAGTAGCTAGCACAGTGTAAGGAAACCTCTGTGCAGAGTGTAGGCAGGAGGTCAGAATGCAGTACATCTCTGAAGGTGGTTGAGAACAAGCCAAGATCTTGTGGGACTTCCAGATACAGACTTAATAAAAAAATAGCAATGGCGAACCAACCAGACATAGTGGTGGACAAACAGATGAAGGTTGTAGTGATAGATGTAGCAATTGCAAATGATGGCAAAAATCAAGAAAAAGGAACATGAAAAGCTCAAGAAATACCAAGAACTAAGGGGTTAGACAAGATGTGGAAGGTGAAGGCACAAGTGGTCCTCATGGTAATTGGACCCCACAACTGGGAGAGTGGCTCCAGAAGGTTCCAAGAACAACATCTGTTGCAAACGGCATTTATTTGATGGAAATATAAAAAAAAAACAAAAAAACAAAACAAAACAATTGAACATGCAAATAAAACCAGCGAAACAAAATCCATAAACAAAATAGATGTGTAGTTAATTATTGTACTAACCCTCCACACACGAAGAACTCGCTGGAAGGCCGACGACCTGCTCCCACTGGCTGGTCATCTGAGGAGGTAAAAGAAAGGAAGAGAACGATGAGGGTTCAACTGTTCATTGTTTGCGGACTGGTAGGTTCTTGTATGAGTGAGTGTTTGTGCGTGTGTGGCAGCAGGTGCTAACCATAAAGTTTCATTTTACCAGTCAAGAGGGTGGATTGTGTGTTTCTCCTGTTTGTAGACTGTTGTCTACAGTTACAACAGGACATGCTTAGCAGCTGTCCAATGTACTGCCTGTGGATTTGGTGACATGTGATGTGTGTGGTGTGTGATGTGTGATGTGTGTGTGATGTGTGTGTGATGTGTGTGTGATGTGTGTGTGATGTGTGTGTGATGTGTGTGTGATGTGTGTGTCTCTCTCTGAGAGAGAGGCACGCACACACAGAGAGAGACAGAGACACACACACACACCTTCATCTTTCTTTCATAGAAGTAGTTCTTTCATTAAATAATGCAGTAACTGACACACTTGCACCTGAGGGAAGTTAGGTATATGTAGATATATGTAGGTACACTAAAGGTGGGAACTGCAAGTCAGCTGACGATACAACTACAATATTTTGCCCACAACTTCAATATCACAGCACTAGTAATCTTGTGACATACAATTACAAGAAAATAATAGTATATCACAATACCTAGATACTAAATGGATAAAATCAGTCAATATTACTCACTGATCCATGTCTTCCTCTCTGTTTCTGATAGGGACTCACTGCCAATAGATATCACTGCTACAGGGTCCTCCCTGATTATGGGTCTGGGGGCCGTTTTCCATCACAATTTGATTTGGCATTAGTATTGTAATGTTTTCACAGCATAGCGGTAGGCAATAAGCTTGTGGGGGTTATATGCACTTCTGGCACAGGAGCTCCAGTGTTCTAAAGCTTGTATTTTCATTCTCAACAAATAAACCGTGTTTGTCCTGTAATGTTAGAACCACAAAATCCACCTGTTGCAAGTGAGGGCAGCTCTCACAACAAAATAAACTGTATTTGTCTGTGTACACAGCTGCAGTAGCAGTTTCTGAATGTGTATTTCATATATTGGTTCTGGTTTTAATAACTGCTAGTTTGAAGCTTCAATTCTTTGATGTTATCACAATCCAACCAGGGTGATGCACATAGCTGTGTTACCAGCATTTTGGTCTTTCGGAGATAACAGTCTTTAATGATCCTTTCAGTTTTTGTCAGTGTAAAATTCAAAGTGGATCCAACTTTGCACAGTCTGCAGAATTTTACTTTACAAGACGTTGCTGAATCTCATTTGCTTTTGATCTGCAGTGCTGTTCTAGTTTTACTTCCCTGCCAATTGCTAAAACTGTCCATCTGACTGTCTGCAATGAGGTAAGTGCCCCCAAAAAAGACTGTTTAGTGACTTCTTCAGTAAACATAGGTTTTATTTTCAATTTAGATCAGATGCTAGTCCATCAAGTCGATACTTGATGGAGGTTCATCAGTTATGTCTCGCAAACTGAAAAAATCCCCACCACAAATGTACAGCCTGCCTAATACTACACAGCACTTACAGCTATCAGTAGAGATGTGAGGCACCAGGACAAAGTCGTCAGTGTCACAGGAGGAGTTCTTGCTGCTGGTGCTTCCTGCAGATTCTTTGGACAGCTGTAGAAAGTTAGGTGGGCCAAGTGGAGGAGATGACAAACCATCTTCTGCTAGATTCTGCATGTCTGGGAGAGACTGTGTCCACAGAGAAATCAAGGAAAGAGGAAAATAAGATGAAGTTAAAGTGTGGCTCCTGGCTTCTAGGCTTGACAATGCTGACTGTCAAACTTATTTCTCTGCTTATTTTTCTTTTTAGAACATCATGTATAACGGGATAACACTGTTTTTACTGCAGTAGCAGGTACAAAGGCAACACAATACAAGGAGTCATAATAATATTATATTGCGTTTAAGTGCAACTGCCTCAGGATAGATTATGAAGTAACAAACTCACAGGAGGAGAGTTGTAGCGGATGCATGGAGAGCTGCCACATGAACTGTCTGTCACTGTGTTGGAGGCACTGGGGACGGGCACCGGACATGCTGAGGCCAATACAAACACAATTAATCATGTTTTCAAGCTGGACAACAAGAAAGTTGTGGTACAGTTTATTGTGGTCTTCATGCTTACATTTTTTAATGGTGGTTGATGGCTCCAGGAAAGGATGGCTGAAAAATGTGTCTGTGAGTGAGGGGTTAGGGGAGAAGTCCAGAGAAGAGTGTTAAATCACAACTGTAACAGTAAATATGATGTATATGTGTTGTGTCAGCACTCACCAAAGTCCATCCTGTCTTTCTGATTTCTCTGTAGCAGCCCAAGCAGAAGGTCGCCAAGTTGTGGGGAAGTCTCCCTTGGGATGCTGGGTATCAAAAGAGTGAGAACATGAATACATGTTTCTCATAGGATGTGCAACGGTCTTACACATTTACTGTTAAACTGTGAAAGATATATCTAATGAAGTCTTTGTGGCAGTGAGATTATATGACAAATGGTTTAATGTATCCCTAGTGAATCCGCACGTTACGATGTATACTGAAACTGACTAAATCAAACTGATTTAGTCTCTGTGAACTTGTACATACAGTAGGGAGTCCAGTGCTGTAAGCTAAATGATAGGCATCCAACAAAGATCATACTAACATGCTGATGTTTACAGCTGGAATTGTTCACTGTTCACTATGTTGCTATAGCATTTTAGCATGCTAACATGTTGTAACTAGCAGTGAAGACAATCAGTGTGTGGTTGATTTGAACTGGGAATTGGGAATTTCTGAGCCCCCAGCTGGAAATTTTTACTGGAAGGCCCCTTGAAGTTTGCTTTGACTTGGAACGCACCAATGAAATGTCATTAGGTTTTGCACGTGCATGGTATAAGGTTACACACCAAAGTAGCAACAGATTAAAACATAGGTGGCAATGTTTACCTTTACGGACGCTGAGAGTTGTGAATTGTAGAACACGCACTTAATTACCATTCCCACATTGTTACTTCATTTGCACCCAATTGATGTTTATTAAATGTGATACTGCCCTCTTAAGGACAGGTACGTCTGTCGTTCAAGTAGAAAAGAAACACGTGTGAACCTATCGGAGCATGTTGACGTGCACGTATATTGACAGAGAAGTACAATTTGGCCTTTAATGGTCAGGACTAAGGATCACCATAGGCAACAGGATTTACATGCTGGGGGACAAATGTTAACCTGCTGCTGGAGAACCACAAAAGTCAGCAACATTTTTGGGAATCAGGAATGTCATGTGTGAAAGCCCAAAATCACACAGTGTAAAAAAGCCTTAAACAAAAGAAAACGGTCTGTAACTTACATAGGTTGTAGATTCTTGTTCTTTTCATAGAACATCCTCAGGTCTTGGGGGCTATTGGCCTTAAAAGATTAATACAACCATTAGTTGCACAGACGCACACATCTGCGAATACATTTGTAACTGGTTTGTTGTGTGCAGCATTAACCTGGAACGGTGGCTTGCCAACCAGACACTGGTAGACAACTGTCCCTATGCTCCACAGATCGGCCTTTGCATCATAGTTCTGGGACATGATGACCTCTGGGGCCTGGAAAGGTCACAATTTAGGATTCCATAACAGAGAAGCAACACTTTGCTGAGAAAACTGACTAATCTCAGTAAACACACAGTGAAACACACTAACCATGTACATGGGTGACCCACATAGTGTGGCAGCCATCATGTTGCTCTGGAGGTACCGTGCAAA